>OZ004706.1:23827224-25027224 GCA_963924515.1 Vespertilio murinus
CTAAGAAATGCTATTTATATATTAAAAGAAGAAAGAGATTTTGCGTGTACAATACAATCTGAAACCTTATCATGGCCCACAAGGCTCTGCAGGGTCTGACCTCGGCTTCCCTTTCCGAAGGCACCTCTTTTCCCTCCTTCTCCACTCAGGACTCTCTGCACCCCTAACTGCCTTCCTGGCTTCCCTAAGCACAGCGCTTGACACTTGCTGTACCCTCTCCCTGAGATCCCCTTGCCCTAAAACATTTTCCTGGATGGTTCCTTGTCCTCAGTGACTTGTTAGCTCACATGATACCTTCTGAAGGGGGCCATCAGCATTACTGCCCCATCTCAAATCATCATCACCCATGGTCCAATCTAATTACTTTATATTTCCTGGTTATCTGGAATCATCTCACTAATTTTTCACTTTGCACTCTGTGTCCTCCTTACTAGGTTGTAAATCCCTTGACTACCTCGATCCCCACTTTATGCCAGCACCCGGAACAGTGTCTAACTAACACATAGTAGGTGCCCTGACAAGACTTGTTGGATGACGACCGAATCAGATTTCGTAGCTTGGGACACTGTGATTTCTGACCTCCACCCTGACCAAGGCTATTCTTGGCAATGAAAGAATTTATTTATTTTTTTTCCTTCATCAGCAAATCTCATTAAAAATCAGTCTCATCTCCAAAGTAGGCGTCGCTTTAAACAGGTGGTTTAATCAAAAGGCGGATGTAAAGGTGCAGGGCAGCCTGGATTACCCACAATGCCGCCTTCCGCTGGCCTGGAGGAGAGGGAGTGTGTAAATAGGTGGTGGGGCCCTCACAAAGATCCAGCCCGCTGCTGCAATAATGTAAAAAGAAAACTTTCAAATACCACAATTTGCAAATGAAGACCTTTAAAATAATGGGACGGCAGCTCTGGAATGGGATTATTAGGATAATGCGATGTTTAAGTGGGCGCTTTCCCTCTCAAGGACCTGCCTGAATTCTGCTGAGCTCATTTCACGAGAGACCTCAGAGAGATCAGCGATGACTTTTATTAAAGTCAAACCAATACCTGTATTCGCAGCCGCCTGGAGGAAATTTCTTTCTGTAACTCTGATTGAAGTTTAATGGGAACTACACAAAGAAAATTTACTTAACCTCCTCACCCATCTCTTCCACGGTGGAAGTCTGTTCATCACGTGCTCTGCTCCCAGGAGACATTATCAAAGATAGCACTTCTCAATTTCATAATATTTTTCAGAGTAAAAGAGGGAGGATAGCTGCGGACCCCAGCCACTCCAGAGTACCGTGTAGTCAGTGTCTGATTTCACTCATAGGGGCCACGCACAAGCTTTCTCAAGGGTCCGCACGTTAGTATTTTGCAGATTACAAAAGCAGAAGGCATAGGAACTACTGAGAAATTATATGACATGCATGTGAAAGTAGGTGGATACAGAGCACTGGCTCTATGCTCCGGATTGGTTCATACTGCTGGTCGACCTCAGCTCCTAGGATAAAGGGCAAGACAGGCCCCGGCTCTCCCACAGACAGTGAAAACCCCGAGGTACCTTTCACTCCAGAGAGACCCAGGCATCATATTATGAATACCTGTCATGTCTGTAGCACTTTATAGATGGAAAGTGCTAAAAAATATATCACATTTTCAAAGATAGCACTTGTACTCATATAAAACATAGTAAACTGGTTTCTATAAAAACCTGAATGTACAATTTCTGTAAAATGTTCAATAGTGAATATCTATGTAACCATCACCTAAGTAAATAAATAGGATGTTGCAAATACCGAAAGCCCCCCTATGAACCCGCTCCCGGCCACCATTGCTCCTGGCCTTCTGACTTCCATCGTAATGGCATGTTTGCTTTATTTGATAGCATTCCTAGACCATATAGTTTAGTTTTACCAAACCAAACATCATACAGGATGTACTCCTTCCTATCTGGCTACCTATACTCAACACTGTTTTTAAGATTCACATCTGGCCCTGGCTGGTTTGGCTCAGTGGATAGAGAGTCAGCCTGTGGTCTGAAGGGCCCGGGGTTTGATTCCGGACAAGGGCTCATGCTCAGGTTGTGGGCTTGATCCCCAGTAGGGGATGTGCAGGAGGCAGCCAATCAATGATTCTCATCATTGATATTTCTATCTCTCTCTACCTCTCCCTTCCTCTCTGAAATTATATATATATATATAAAGATTTTTACACCTGAATCTTAGAAGAATGTTGTTATATGTATACAGCTATCATTTGATTTGCTGACCTATATCTCAATTTATTTATTGAGTTTCCTGTTGACACTGGATTTGGGTTGTTTTCAGGTTGAGGCTATTGCAATAATACCAAGATAACATTAATGTACCTATATTTTTGTACATACCTGTATAAGTTTCTCTGGAATAAGCTGACACACTATCACTCTTGGGCTAAGTATGGCCCATCAGTTGTTTTTGTAAAGTCCCATTGGAATATAGCCAGGCCTATTTGGTTAGATATTATCTATGGCTGCGTTTTTTGCTATGAGCGCAGAGTCCATTAGCTGCAACAGAGACCACAGGCCTGCAAAGCTGTCAATATTTACTACCTGGCCCTTTTCATGAAAAGTTTGCTGGCCCTGTTTGAGGGCATATGCTTCTGAGGGACTGCACAGTTACAGGGTTTGCATCCTTTTAGTCCTACTAGATACTACCTCCCTGCCCCCCCACCCTCCCCCAGCAAAACTTTTAATATTTTTTTTAGTATTTTATTATAAAAAGATTATCTCAAAGTTTAATATTGCATACCCAATATTGTTGTGTATTACTGCACAACTTCAGGGGTTCATCAAAAAGGATTAAAAAAAACCCCACTAACTATTCTAACTACACTCTGGGAGAAATCTCAAACATGGCCGAACCCTGAAGGGAAAATCAGGCTTATTTATTTAGCTTTTTATGTCCCACCAGCTCTCGCAAGTCCTGTGGTAGAAACTCTTCATCGTCTGATCTGTTTGGTGGGATTGCCAATCCCTGGCTATTTTAGTGTACATTCTATATTCCAGATGGCTGCTATTACAAATGTGTCGTGTCTTTGAGGCTCCCATATAAACATATTTAGAACCGTGGGAGACATTAGACCCAGCAGCATTGATTTTGAAGATGCACAAGTCTTCAGTTATCAAGTTAAAGAAATACCATGTTTCTTAAAGAAAATGGAGGCAGAGAGGTTTCTTTATTCGCTGATTTCTTTCTCACATCTTCAGTAGTGTCTTCTCCATTGTTAACTGTAGCCTCTTCGAACTGCTGGCATTTTAACATCAGATCACCACGCTTTTGTGAATTCCACCCCATCCATCCCGTCTCCTATAAACCAGTGAAGGAAGGCCTGGCTACCATTATAGAAGACTGTTCCCAGATGCACTAAAAAAAACTCATGAATAATGGTGCCGTGGCTCATAAGCATGGATGCCCCAAGAAGGGACTCCTCATACAACCACCTGGAGGCGCCAAAGAGGGGTGTCCACCGTGGCACCTTGTTGCTGGTGTGTAGCTGCTCCACAAAGTAGCTCTGTTCTTGATCTGGGTGGTCAGCACCTGCTCTTCTACCTCTCCATGGACATGGGGCCCTGGAAGATGTTGACCATGGTCAGGAAGGGTGCATAGATTGCCAACATATGTTAGTGACTTCTGGCTCTGTGAAGGCCCTTTGCTGCTGACTGCCTTTAGCTCTCAACAGTGCAAAGTTAGTATGAAGACTGTCTTTCTCTCATTAAAAGAATTGAGAGGTAGGCGGTCTCTCGCTAGTGTGGCATCCTAATTGCCATCAGGGACTCAGACCTGGTCTTTCATCTTTCTGTTCCTTCCTCCTTCACCAAGGAATCCATCCTTAAACTGGGGCTTTAGCCATCAATTCTGCATCCCAGTTAAAAGGAGGGCAGGGAGGGCAAAAGAGTTCATCCAAGTTGCCTTCTTCCTTTTAAAGAACTTTCTAGGAAGTTCCCACTTAACAAATTCCCCTTAAGTCTCTTTGTCTAGGACTAAGGCAATTCCTACTGTAAAGGGAGGTGAGAGATGTAATTTGTTGTTGTTGTTTTTGTTGTACACATTATCACACTGAATAAAACCAAGAAGGGAAAAGTGGACATCACAGTCTCTGCCACATGAAGGAATGACACAGCCTCCAGGGCAAGAGCACAGTGGGGCCTGCAACCAGGGTGGATGATGTTAGGAAAGGAGGCAGCCTCTCTCTTCACCTCCTTTTCAGGGGAGACACAGTTCTTGTTTTTTACTCTTCTCCTATAAGACTATTACTTCTGTTCCCTATAATTTCCGTGTGCATAAGGATATTGCATATGGAAACTACTCTATCCTCATCTGTACATTCCAACTCAAATTCCCATCACTATCTACCAAATGCTGACTCTTATTTAAATTCTGTAGTCAGGTGCTTTAATTGGTCCATGGCTGGCCTTGAGACCATTGTCCAGCTTTGGTCCAAACACATTGGGGGAAAGGAAGGCATGAACACGGAATAACAAACAACTCAGAGCAGCAAGGAGAAAGAGATACAGAATAGCAAAACATGATGACCTAGAAGAAATTATAGTATAAGGTGGCAATCACTAACTATTATTTAAATATCATTAAAAGATAATTGACTATTTAGAGCAAAAGTAATAATCATGCATTGTATAACATGGTATAGAAGTTGAATGTATAAAAAGAGTAGAACAAAAACTGAAAGGGGAGAAATTGAAGTGTATTTGTAAAATTATTATACTATACTAGAGGCCCAGTGCATGAATTCGAGCACAGGTAGGGTCTCTCTGGGTGGCCTGCAGGGATCAGGCCGCAACCCATAGTCCAATGCTGCCTGCAGTTCCTACCTGCAGCTCACGCTCATCCCAGCCCCATTGTGCCTGCCATGGGCTGGCACCCAATCAGTCCCGATCAGGTGAGCAGCGCTCACCAGCCATGAGCTCTGTGTCTGGTGCCCTCCCAAGGGGAGTGGCCTGCAGGATCAGGCTGAAACCGGCTCTCTGAGATCCCCTGAAGGGTCCTGGATTGGGCACAAGTCAGGCTGAGGGACCCCACTAGTACACGATTGGGCTAGGGAGGGACTGCAGGAGGGCTCCAAGGCATGTCTGGCCCATCTCGCTCAGTCCCAATCTGCCGGACCCAGCAGCAAGCTAACCTATCAGTCAGAGCATCTGCCCCCTGGTGGTCAGTGCATGTCATAGCGAGCGCTTGAGCAGCCTTATCATATCATTAGCGTATTACTCTTTGATTAGTTGTTGGGTTGTTCTGCCATTCGGTCTATTTGCACATTACCCTTTTATTATATAGGACTAGAGGCCCAGTGTGCAAAAATCACGTGAGGCCCAGACCCACCTTGCCGGCGGGATCCAGAAACCCACCATGCTATGAGACCCAGACCGGCTGCGCTGTAAGACTGAGACCTGCCATACTGTGAGACCCATCAATGCATCTCCTGGGGACCGGTTGTTTGGTCATTACGACATTATGGCATTATGGCCACTGGCATTTTATAACATAGATATGTAGTAGTATGCCTTTTGAAAGTAGAATGTGGTAAAGTTAAAGATGTATGCTATAAACTCTAAAGAAACCACTGATATAACACGAAGAGTTACAGCTAATAAGAAAACAAAGGAAATAAAGGGAATCATAAAAACACAATTAATTCAGAAGAAAGCATAAAAGTTAGAAAAAGAAAACAAAGAACAGCTGAGGCAAATAGAAAACAAAATATATGGTCGATTTAAATCCAATCATGTAAATAAAAACACTATATTTATAAACAGTCTACACACTCTAATTAAAAGGCAGAGATGATTAGATTAGATTTAAAAAACAAGATTCAACTATATATTGCTTGTAGGAAATCCTCTTTAAATATAAAGACACAAATGGATTAAAAATAAAAGGTTAGAGAAAGATAACCATGCTAACAGTAATAGAAAGTTGCCCCCCTAGCTGGTTTGACTCAATGGATAGAGTGTCAGACTACGTACTGAAGGGTCCCAGGTTTGATTCTGATCAAGGGCACATGCCTGGGTTGTGGGCTCAATCCCCAGTAAGGGGTGTGCAGGAAGCAGCCAGTCAATGATTCTCTCTCATCATTGATGTTTCTATCTCTCTCCATCTCCCTTCCTCTCTCTGAAATCAATAAAGAATATATTTAAAAAAAGAAGTTGGAGTGGTTAAATTAATATCAAAGTACATTTCAAAGCAGAAATATTCCAAGATAAAGAGCATTATTTTATAATGATAAAAGAGACCGTTTATCAAGGAGACATTATAATCTTTAATGCATATGTATTTAATAACAAAGCAACAAAATATTTGAAGTAAAAACTGATAGGACTTCAAGGAAAAATAGACAAATCCATAATAATAGTAAAAAATTTTAGAACTCCTTTCTCAATAATTGTTAGAACAACAGTCATAAAATTAATATAAAGATATAAAAGGCTTGAACAGCACTATCAACCAAGTTCTTGACGTTTATAGAATACTAGAAGCCTGGTGCATGAAAATTCGTGCACTTGGGGGGGGGGGTCCCACAGCCCTGCCTGTGTCACCTCAACTGGCAATCAGACATCCCTCTGGCAGCCCACAGACCTCGGGGGATGTCCGACTGATGGCTTAGGCCCTCTCCCAGCCATCAGTCGGACATCCCTAGCACTGCTGAGGAGTCAAGAGAGGCTTCTGCCACTATTGCTGTGTTCACTGTTGTCAGCTGGACTTGTGACTGAGCAGAGCTCACCCTGTGGGAGCAGGAGCACACTGACCACCAGGGGGCAGGTCCTGCATTAAGCGTCTGGCCCCTGGTGATAAGTGTGCATCATAGAGACTAGACATTCTGCTGCTAGGATCAATTTGCATATTATGTTTTTACTAGAGGCCCAGTGCGCAATTGAAATCGGTGAGGAGGTGCCCCACCTCCCACATTGCAAGGAGGCACCTCGAGGGCCACCGAGGGAGTCAAGCCCAACCCTACTGCAGGCCTGACTTCCGCCCCAGGCTCCCCTAACACCCCCCACCCCCAACCCCCACCCCTGCTTCCTCCCTGCCTGTGTCCACTCAGGACCACTGGAGCTGTTGCGCCGGCTCGAGGAAGCTCCCCTGTCTCTGTCTCATTCTCCACTCTGGGCCTCACCTGCACGCACAACCTCCTCCTGCCCTGTCATCCAATTATGGCATCCCGGCCTAATTTCCATATTACCTCTTTATATATTAAGATTATATAGGATTCCCCTCCAATAACAAAAGAATGTACTTTTTTTAGGTTTACATGAAACATTCACCACGATAAACCATATTCAAAACCCCCAAATATGTCTCAATACATTTAAAAGGATTCAAGTCATCCAAGTATATTCTCAGAGCACAATTGAGTTAAATTAGAAAATCTCTGAATATTTGGAAGTTAGATAACACACTTTAAGTAACCATAGCTCAAAACAATCAAACAAAAAATTAGAAAGTATTTTTTGGCATGAGTATAAATGAAAATGTGTCATATCAAAATTATAGGATACAGCTAAAGCAGTAGAGAGAAATTTATAATATTAAAATCCTATATTAAAAAGAATGATCTTAAGTCA
This sequence comes from Vespertilio murinus, assembly GCA_963924515.1. Lineage (NCBI taxonomy): Eukaryota > Metazoa > Chordata > Mammalia > Chiroptera > Vespertilionidae > Vespertilio > Vespertilio murinus. The sequence goes on from OZ004706.1 coordinate 23,834,818, forward strand.
ATGACCTCAGCTACCACCTTAAGAAACTAGAAAAAGTAAGTGAAATCTAAAGAAAGTAGAAGAAAAGAAATAATAAAAACCAGAGTGTAAATGAATGAAATAGAAAACAGAGAACAATAGAGAAAGTCAATGAAACCAAGATCTCTTTTAAGAAGATCATAAAAAGGAAAAATCTCTAGTTTGATCAGAAAAAAAGAGCGAAGTCACCTTCAGGAGTTCTTAACAAAATGCAAATTTCAACTATAATGAGATACCACTACACATCTATTGGAATATTAAAATAGACTAACCACACCAAGTATTGGCAAAGACGGAAAACATCTGGAACCCTCATATGCGGCTGATGGAAATGTAAAATGGTAGAGCCACTTTGAAAACAGCTGGCAGTTTCTTACAAGGTTAACATTAACCTACCATGCAACCTGGCCATCCCATTTGTAGGTACTAAGCAAAAGTGAAAGTATATGTCTATACACAGACTTGTGCATAAGCATCCATAGCACAAAACTGGAAACAACCCATATGTCTATCAGCAGGTGTATAGACATATTGTTGTATAGCCATAGAGTTGAATACAATGAGAATTAAACAAAAATAAAATATTGATACATGCAAGAATATAAATGAATCTCTCATAATGATATTGAATGAAAGAATCCAGACAACAAAAATAGAGTGCACATAATGTTATTTTATTATAAAATCTTAAAAATGAGCTCATACACTAAAAGGCGGCTGACCTGATTCCCAGTCAGGGGCACATACGGGAGGCAACTGACAGCTGTTTCTCTCTCACATCAATGTTTCTCTCTCTCTCTCCTTCCCTTCCTCTCTCTGAAAACTAAATGGAAAACTTATCCTTAGGTGAGGACTAAAATAATAAATACATAAATAAATAAGATATTTAAAATGAAAATTAAATTATAGTGACAGAAAGCAAATCAATGGTTGCCTGGGAATGGGAAATGGGCAAGGAGGAACAGCAAAGGAGGTGATAGAGGGGAAAAGAGAAAAGTTGAGGGGTGATGCATTTTTAACTTTCTTATTTGTGATAATGGTTTCACAGTTATGTACAGAGGTCAAAAATGATCAACTCATACAGTTTAAACGTGTAATTTATTACGTTACAGCTAAATCTCAATTAGGATGGTAAATGCTTGAAAATATCATAAATGACAAAGTAGATTTGAAAAACCAAAGAGAAAGCTAAAGATAAAGAATCAAAGAACTAGAAGAGAAACTGAAGATATTATCTGAAATGCATAAATAGAAGATGGAAGAACCAGATAAAAATATAAGATATTTAAAGAAAATTTAGAAGAAATGTGCATGTTTTCCAAAAATATATAACTTTTCAAGGCCTGCTAGTGTGGCTCAGTGGTTGAATACCGACCTGTGAACCAGGAAATTGTGGTTTGATTCCCGATCAGGGTACACGCCCAGGTGTGGGCTCGATCCTCAGTGTGAGGCATAAATTCAAAGATTCCCTCTCATCCTTGATATTTCTAACTCTCTCTCCCTTTCCCGTCCTCTCTCAAATTAATAAAAATATATTTAAAAAATAACTTTTCAATAAGAAATTAAAAACCATAATAGTCCTAAAATCATCAAGAAAATTTGAATAGTTAAAAGTCTTCCTATAAATAAAACTCCATATCCAGGAGTTTTATCAGTAAGTTCTACCAAACATTAAGGGGAACAAATAATTCCAATCTTATATAAACATTCCAAAGTGTCAAAAAAAAGAAGAAGCAGTTTTATGAAGTTAACACAATCATGATATCAAACCTGACAAAGGCAGAATGAGAAAGGTAAATTACATATCATTCTTACTCATGAGCGAGAGGTGCAAAAATCTTAAATAGAGCATTACATATATTAGTGTATAAATAATAATACATTTGACCAAGTTGGGTTAATTCCAGGAATCCAAGGTTGGTTTAACATAAGATTTTTTAATATATATTTTTAATATATTATATATATATATATATATATATATATATATATATATATATATATATAGCATTATATAGCATTATATAAAAAGGACTTGATTAACTAGGAAAATCCATTTTGGTCCTCCTACTATTTCTTCTTCCAGCTGTCATGTAGATGTGTGCTTGTAACTCCAGCAACTACCTTTGAGCTATGAGGTGTCTTGGAGAAGGAGGCCATACTCTGAGGATTATAAAGCAGAAAGATGGGAGCCTGGGTCCCTGATAGCACCAAGGAGCCACTGCACCAGCCTTGGACTACTGACCTTCTGACTTTTACTATGTGAGAGTGAAATAAAGTCCTCTCTTGTTTAAACTGCTGTCATGCTTTTTAAAAAAATTATCATGGTTATTATATTAGCAGAAGCAAATCCTAATGAATTCTGGCACCTGAAGCAGATTAGTGGAGGTGAGAAGTGTCAGGAAAACATTCACAGAGAAGGGACTTGAAAAGTCAGTAACATCTGATCAGATAGAAAGAATCAGGAGAGAGGAAGACATTTCACATATAATAACAGCAGTGTGGAAAGGTTTTAGGCATGAAAAAGCATGGCTTGTTCAGAAAATAGCAAGATGAGTGTAATGTGACTATTCTGTTTGGGAGTTGAGCTTGAGACTGGGGCTGAATTGAGCTAGAGGAGAGGAGGGTCACTTTGCAGCTCCATTACATGCAAACCAGCACCTCTGTGGGGCAGGCAGTGACCTTTTGCAGGAGCTGTGTGAGTAAACAGGTATTAGCCAGGCAGGACACAGCTCAATGAGGGGCACTGAGTCCTTGACTTGCAAGAAGGTGACTTGAGCTCAAGCCTTTGCCTCCAGAGCAGAGAATGTGTTTCAGACAAAAGTGGTCACATCAGCCCTTTGTCTGGGTGTCTTCGTACAGGCGATCCTAAGCTCCCTGCACTGGTGGGTGGAGTCCCCACCCAGTAAATTTCCTTAGAAAGAAAATCTTTATAGAGGAATGAAGAATATGGTTGTTTATTTGTATTTTTAATAATTCAGTTGCCTATTATTATATTTCCCCTCAAGAACTGGGAAGCTTTATAGGAAGCCGGACTCTATGATATATAATAGCACAATGCCATATATATTCCAATTTCCCTGAGACAGTCATAGCAATATTATTAATAATGACCCCTTTCACTATCATAAATGCCTTGGCCGAGCCAGCATAGTTGGTTGAGCGTAGACCTATGAACCGGAGGTCACAATTCGACACCTGGTTGAGGCACATGCCCAGGTTGCAGGCTTGATCCCCAGTAAAGGGCATGCAGGAGTCAGCCAATCAATAATTCTCTATCACCATTGATGTCTCTCTCTGTTCCTCTCTAAAATCAATAAAAATATTTTTTAAAGAAAAGTATCCTGCCTTGAATAAAAAATTTTATGATCACCTTACTCACTTGTGTAAGGATTTAATCTTATATGATAAAAGGCTAATATGCAAATTGACTGAACAGCTGAACAAATGGTTGCTATGATGCGCACTGACCAACAGGGGGCAGACGCTCAATGCAGGAGCTGCCCTCTGGTGATCAGTGTGCTCTCACAGGAGGAGTGCCACTCAGCCAGAAACCGGGCTCATGGCTGGCAAGCACAGTGGCAGTGGTAAGAGCCTCTCCTGCCTCCTCAGCAGCACTAAGGATGTCTGATTGATGGCTTAGGCCCTCTCCCTGAGGGCTCCTGAACTGCTAGAGGGCGCAGGCTGGGCTGAGGGACACTGCCCCTTGCCCCCCCTGCCCCTGCTCGAGTGTATGAATTTCATGTACTGGGCTTCTATTAGTTTATAACAGAATTGGTATAACATTGCTTTTTTTTTTCTTTTTGCTTTTTTTTTTCATTTGGAGAAAGAACAAATCACTACCATTTTCTTTCCCTCAAAAGAAATTTGGGGATCAGGAAGGCTTTTGAGGGATGTATTATTTGATCCTAGTATTTTAGCCAGATACATTCAGGAGGGAAGAAAATGCTTCTATAGTATAGTAAGACTAATGCTAATTTGTAAAGACTAGGGTCGACGTCATAGAACAGAAAGAATATGTATGTCTTAGGTGATTGGGGGGAAAAAAGTGAAACTTGCAACAAGAATTGTGATTGCCTCTACAGTTAAAGAGAAAATTAGCCACAGTCTTCACTCACAGAGAGAGACAGAATTACGGTTCTACTATCTCCTTTTTTCTCCTCTTCCCGACCATCAAGGCCATCAGAGGAAGGGGATCCAGGCCCATTGTGCCAGCAGGAACCTGGGTGGCAGAGACCTCCCCTCATGCTCTCCATCAAGCAGTGGCTAAAGTTTGAAGTGTCTGAGATTGCAAGGTACAAACTGGATAGGAATTCTCAAGCTATTTTCCAGATAGAGACATTGAAACTCAGAAGATAAGTTGACTTGCTCAAATTATAGACTTTATAAACAGTAGAGCTATAAGGAATTTAGGAGATTCCTTAATGAGGAAATAGGATGGCCAAAGAGACTAGAGAAAATGTATGGCTTGAGGAATGAACTGGGATTTTTTTTGCCTGAAGGCAGAGGAGACATGGAGGCATAGGATATGGTCTGTCATCAAATCCCTGATGGGCTGCTACATGGGAAAGAAATCGTTCTATATAGGTTGGACCCAGACAGTAAAGCAAAGATGAATGAAGGGAAGGTAAAAGGAAACAGATGCCAATTCAACATAAAGAGAAAGAAACGAACATTTCTTGAATATTGATATATGTCAGGAATTTTACATGTACATTCCGACTTAATTCTCAGATAGAAAAAAAAAAACAACCCTATGAAGTAGATGCCATTCTAGTTTTAGAAATGAGAAACCAGGAGACTTTCAAAGTAGGGTGATGGCAGAATAGCTTACTGTATTTTTTGGTGTATAAGATGTTTTGTATTTTTTCCCCCTAAAATCGTTAGATTGAAAATCAAGGGGCATCTTATACATGGAAGTCAGCCGAGGAGGGAGCTGTGTGGATCTGTAGCTGCTCATACCTTGTCAAACAGGCTTCCTCCAATCATGAGCCTTATTGTTACTCATATCAGCTGATGCCATAATTGGAGGTAGATGTGGAGAGTCCACAGATGCAACAGGGATCAGAGCATTCTGAGCCCATAAAGATGTCAAAAAATAAAAAGATACTAAAGACAAGAAGCAATTGTCTTACTCTGCAAAATTCAAACTGAATGTAGTCAGCTATGCAAAACATCACAGAAATAAAGCTACAGAGACAATTTGGACCTCCTCCCACTGAATGTATGATCAGACAGTGGAGAAAACAGGAAGAACAACTCCTTAAGATGCCAAAAATGAAGACGGCCTTAAGAAGAAAACCAGCAAAATGGGCAAGCTTGGAGCAGAGGCTTAAGACCTGGATTATAGCAGAAACCGGTTTGGCTCAGTGGTAGAGCGTCGGTCTGCGGACTGAAAGGTCCCGGGTTCGATTCTGGCCAAGGGCATGTACATTGGTTGTGGGCACATGCCCGGTAGGGGGTGTGCAAGAGGCAGCTGGTCGATGTTTCTCTCTCATCGACATTTCTATCTCTCTATCTCTCTCCCTTCCTGTCTGTAAAATATCAATAAAATATATTTTTTTTAAAAAGACCTGGATTATGGAGCAACGCCAGAGTGGCTTATGAGTGTCAACCAAGCTTATTCAATGTCAGGCAAGAATGTTTGCAAGTGAAGTGAACATTATTGATTTTACAGGAAAGGCAAAAAGGTGCTTCCATTTCATGAGGAGAGAAGGGTTGGCCATGAGAACACGAACAAAGTTAGCTCAGAAAATGCCACCAGTTTACGAGGATGTTCTCACACATATAGACAGTGACACAGAAGACAGCAGTGATGCAACAGAAGTTGAAGAAATTGATATGTCTGGAACTAATAGTGATGAAGAAGAGAACAGTGATGCAACAATGGCTGAATAAAGTGATATGCTGCATGATATCATAGTAGTGGTATGTAAACACTACCTGTGCTAATCTATAACAATAAAAGCATAATATGCTGATTAGACACTACATCCTTCCAGATGACCTTCTGGATGAAGCCGGGGCTGTGAGGGACCCCGGGTCCCGGGTGCGGGAGGAAAACCCAGGTCCTGGGTGCCAGAGGGAAGCCAGTGCTGACAGCCAGGGGAAGGAAGGTCTACTCTTGCACAGATTTTGTGCATTGGGCCTTTAGTTACTAAATAAAAATGTGTTCTGTGTTATGTTTAAAATATTCATTTCTTAATGTTGGGTTAGAAAAGTGGGGGGGGGAGTTTTATACATGGAAAAATATGATATATTATCCTAATTATCTTACTAATTACAAACTCTGGACAAAATAGGGGAAAAAATTAACTTCTTTAAGGAACTAAAAATGATAAAAGTCAGGAAGGAACTAGAGCAGATTTGATTCTTAAAAGAAGTGAATTACATCAGTTGAAATTTAATTTATCCGGCTTCTCAACTAAGGGCATCCCCTACCTATGTGGTGTGCTGGGGCACTTCAGAGAGAGCTCAAGCAGAAACCTGCCATCAGATTGGCTTGAGAGTTAGAAGATGAACACTGGGACTGCCAGAGCAATTGGAAACGGAAGGGGAAATGAAGGCGCCATGGAGAGAGGAGCCTCCAAAGCTACGTATACAACTCACCCAAACCCTTGGTATGTGGGTGAGACTGCAAGAAATCTATGGAGAGATAAAAATAGCTGGAATGCTAAAAAACAAACAAACAAAAAAAAAAAACAAAACACAACAACAAAAAAACCCTACAAACTAACACCACACAAAATAAACAAACAAAAAGCTGAGCCAAGAATTCAGAAGCTGCCTACTATTGAAAAAGAATTTCAAGTTTGCATCCTACCAAATGATAGGGCCTTGGTAGGTACCTTAAGCTTTCAACTGAAAACCCAGAAGAGCCACATTCTAAGATTAAATACCACATTTTAAGATTAAGGGATTCTGCCTAGCAGTAAGGGAAACAGAGTAGACTTGCTCTAACAAATCCTAAAACCATGCCCTCACAGGACCAAAGAGAGTGGGTGATAATTTACCTGCTTACTCGCACAAAAATTAATACCGTATTTGCTGGCGTATAAGACGATTTTTTGGCCCTGAAAAATATACCTCCAAGTGGGGGGTAGTCTTATACGGCGAGTATATAACAAACTCTGTATTTTGAGTGGAAATGTTAGGGGGTCGTCTTATACGCCCAGTCGTCTTATATGCCGGCAAATACGGTATTTTCGGGGCCAAAAAATCGTCTTATACGCCGGCAAATACAGTACTCGTTAGAGAAAGATAACTGAACCACTCTCTGTGCATAATCTAAATGGTTCAAAACTCTTAGATATGGGAAGAGATAGCAAAATGTAACTCAGTGAAGAGAAAAATCAAAACTGACAAGTAAACCCATATTGAAATTAGCAGAAGGGAATGTTAAAATAGCTATAATAAATGTGATAACCAATTGATAAGAAAAGGAGTGTTTAATGTGTGAAGAGATGGGGAATTTGAGAAGAAATATGAATACTGTAAAAGAGAACCAAAAAGAAATTCTGTATAGTATCCAAAATGTTAAAAAAAAATTATTAGAAAAATGCTGAAACCGGTTTGGCTCAGTGGATAGAGCGTCGGCCTGCGGACTGAAAGGTCCCGGGTTCGGTTCCTGTCAAGGCATGTACCTTAGTTGCAGGCACATCCCCAGTAGGGGGTGTGCAAGAGGCAGCTGATCGATGATTCTCTCTCATCGATGTTTCTAACTCTCTATCCCTCTCTCTTCCTCTCTGTAAAAAAAAAAAAAAAAAAAAAAAATTGATAAAATATATATTTAAAAAATTATTAGAAAACATTATAGTAGATTGGATAAAAAGAAAGACAGGATCAGTGAACTGGAAGACAGTTCAATATAAATCATCCAACTAAAGCACAGAGGGACAAAAAGGTTGAAAAACAATGAACAGAGCCTTAATGATTTATGAGGCAGCATTAAGTGGCTGAACAAATGAACTGCAGTCACATAAGAAGAAGCAAGAATGGGACAGGAAATATTTAAAGCAATATTGGCCAAATATCTCCCAAATTTGATAAGGGAGGGAGGAAAGAAGGAAAGAAGGAAGGAGGGAAGGAAGGAAGGAAGGAAGGAAGGAAGGAAGGAAGGAAGGAAGGAAGGAACCAAAACCCAGAGATCCAGAAACTTCAGTACACCCAGAAAGATAAAAACAAAGAAAATCACATATAGACACATCAAAGTTGAATTCCTGAAAAAAGCACAAATAAACAGAAAATCTTAAAAGCTGCCAGAGAGCTGATTTCTCATCAGAAACAACTGAGGCCGGAAGACCTCATTTAAATGCTAACAGAAAAGGGAGGGCAGTGGGATTCTGTCAACCTTTATTTCTATATCAAGTGAAAATACCTTATAAAATGAAGATAAAGACAACTTCAGATAAATGAAAGGCAAGATAATATGTCATCAGGAGACCCAATTACAAGAAATGCTAAAGGAAGTTCTTCAAGCTGAAGAGACATGAGACCAATAGAAATTCAGATCTGTAGGGAGGAATAAAGAGCACTGGAAATTGTAATCAGGTAGAAAAAATATTTTTAAAAACATTTTCTTTCTTTTTCAAAAATATTTTTAAAAATGAATTGACAAGAATTCCTTTTTTGTCTAAGATGTGTGTATCAGGGGCTAGATTTAAACTCCCACAGAAAACCAATTTTTTTAATTGGACAAAATATATGACATTGAATATCAGACAATGAAAGATGGTGATCCCCAATGCCCAGCTGGTGTGAGTCAGTGGTTGAGCATTCACCTATGAACCAGAAGGTCATAGTTCAATTCCCCGGCAGGGCACATGCCCAGGTGGTGAGCTCAATCCCCAGTTGGGGTGTGCAAGAAGCAGTGGATCAATGCATTTTCTCTCATCATTAATATTTCTATCTCTCCTTCTCCTTTCTTCTCTAAAATCAATAAAAAAATATGTATATATTTTAAAAGACAGTGATCCCCAAGTGACAGGAAACAAACACAGCCCTTTATTGGCCCAGTGTACTGACACTACTTATAGATTACAGTACTGTTCCTTTTCAGAGTAGTGCATTAGTCTGCTCAGGCTGTATAACAAAATCCTACAGAATGGGTGGCTTACAACAAAAATTTGTTTTTATCACCATTCTGGAGCCTGGAAATTTCAAGATCACGGTCCAGCTGGGTTCACTTCCTAGTGAGAGCTCTTTCCCTCCTTCGTAGGTGTCTGCTTTGTCTTCACAGGACCCTTTCTTGGTGTGAGCATTGGGGAGGGGAAGAGGAGGGAAAGAGATATCTTCCTTTTCTTATAAAGCTACCGGTTTTATCAAATTAGGGCTTCACCCTTATAACCTCATTTAATCATAGTTACTCCCTAAAGGCCCTATCTCCAAATACAGCCACATTGAGGGTTAGGGCTCCCACCTAGGAATTTTAGGGGTGGCACTTACAAGAGTAAGACAACTTGAATTCTCATCTTAACCTCATTACTTATTAGCTATGCTGGAGAAATCTCTCAAGTTCTTTAATCTTTGTTTTTAATGAGATATTATTTTTATTCAATGAAATTCACACATTTTAAAATACTAGTAAGCTTTTTTTTAAACCACCCTTTTTAAATTTTTAGGACAGTTTCAAATTTACCAAAAAATTGCAAGAATAGTACCAAGAGTTACAGCATGCACTGCTTCCAGTTTCCATTCTTATTACCATTTTATATTAATATGATATATTTGTTACAATTAATGAATCAATGTTGACATTATTAATGAAAGACCATACTTTATGCAGATTTCCTGGCTTTTACCTTTTACCCTTTTTATGTTCCAAGATCCCATCCAAGAAACCATGTTACATTTAGTTGTCATGTCTCCTTGGACTTTTCTTGGCTCTGAAAGGTTTTCAGACTTTCCTTGTTTTTGATGGTCTTGATGGTATTTTGTGGAATGTCCCTCATTGGGATTTTTCTGATGTTTTTCTCATAATTAAACTGTGGTTATGGGTTTTGGAGATGTCGACCACAGAGGTACAGAACCATTTTAATCACATATCAAGGGCTATACTATCAATATGACTTATCACTATTGGTGTTGACCTTGGTCACTTGTCTGAGGCTGTGTGTGTCAGTCTCTTCACTTAGACGTACTCTCCCCTCTCCCTTGCCATACTGTATTCTTTGGAAGGAAGTCATATTCACAGTCCATTCATAAAGGGTAAGGAAGCTATGCTCTACCTCCTTGAATGAGAAAGAGCTACATAAATTACTTGGAATTCTGCATGGGAAATTTATCTCTCCTCCCCTACTTATTTATTTTTTTCATGTTAATTTATAACAGTATAGACTAATAGAAATTAATTTTATTTTGGGGTCATAATCCAATATCATTGTAATGTATTCTGTTGCTTAAATTGTCCTAGCTTTGGCCATTGAGAGCTCGTTCAAATTGGCTCCTGTATTCTTTTGAGATGTTTTCATTATTTTTCCTTCTCTCTCTTTCTCTCTCTCTCTCTCTCTCTCTCTCTCTCTCTCTCTCTCTCTCTCTCAGCTCTTCTTTACTCTTTGTTACTACAAGATGCCCCAGGCTCATTTTGTATTTTCTCCCCACAGCCCTAGAATCGCCATTTTTCCAAGGATACTTGGTTCTTTTTATTGGAGAATGGTATTTAGAAACCAAGATCTGTGCATTAGATGTGTTTTTTGCTACGGGAGCAGGAATAAAAATTAGGGAAGTTGTCCATTATTAATTAAGCCCTGGTCATTTGGGAATGATTATTATAGAGGTTAATTATTGGTTTCTGGGATCAGTTGCAAGAAATGGTGGTCTGACGTCCCTATGTGCATCTTGTGGAGATAGCAGGCTGCTTCCGGGGCTGGTTACTGTAGATAATGGATTTGCTTCCTCAGCTGGTTGCTACAGGTTATGGGTCAGTGTTTTATATTTACATACAGTCTGGCCATTGTCTGTTTGTGCATTCAGTCTCTCAATGTATCCAAAGGGACAAAAGAGCCAACCTAAAAAGAGCGTCCAGTGGCCAATTTGGTGATAATTTGAACAGTAAATGAACCTTAACTATAATGGATTACTACTCATCAAGTTAAGACAACCAACCAAATAAATAAACAAAGAGGGAGGAAGGAAAAGTCTTCCTTACAGTACAATGTCAGCTAAAACCTATAGAGGGGATGTTAGAGTAAGAAATTCAACATTTGGCAATAAGTGGTTCAGGGAAAATCATTCATGGATCTAAAGATCTTTCACCTCCCCACAGGTCACATACTAAATACAAACGGGGAGAATCCCTTTTACAGTGGGAAACCTGGTGGATTGCACCTTAACTGAGAGAAGGAAGTAATCATCACCAATGACAGCAGAGCACATCAAGGCTTCTGATGCGATGCACTGAGAACACAGCATGACTTATGTCATAGTCCTGCCCGAGGTGGGTCATCTAAATCCACCTGTGAGGTCGCATCAGACATTCTATAAAGCAAACCCTCTGCACCCCTCAAAATGTCAATGTCGTGAAAGACAAAGAAAGGCTGAGGGGCAGCTTCAGATGAAAGGAAACCAAATTAACATGACAACTACATGCAAAGTATGGGCCTGGATTGGATCCCGGGTTGTAAATGTTGTTATTGTGGTAAAGGTCAACTATTGAGATGAGGAGAGAAGTTAGGATATAGTACATCTTTTAGGTAATACTATTTTATCAATAATATATGTCCTTATTCTTAGGAAACACATGCATAACTATTTAGGAATGAAGGTCCATGATGTCTGCCATTTATCTTTTGATTGATTTATTTTTATTGATTTGAGAGAGAGAGAGAGAAAGGGAGGAGGGCAGAGAGAGGGAAATATGCATTGCTTGTCTCATGCATATGCCCCGACTGGGGATCAAACACAAAACCTGGGCAAGTGCTCTGACCAGGAATCAGACCTGTGACCTTTCTGTTCACAGGACAACACTCAACCAACTGAGCCACACCAACCAAGGCTGTCATTTATCTTTAAATGGTTCAGCAAAAATAACAATAAGTTTGTCTAATTTCATAGAAAGAGCTTTCACAAATGTGGTATAATGCTAAACAATAGGTAGAAAAATATATGGTACTCTTGCAAATTTTCTATAGCTTTTTCATTATGGTACTCTTTGAAAATTTTCTAAATAAAATGTTACACATATGCCGCCCCCCCTAAAAAAAAAAGTGGCAGTCGGGTACTGAATATTGCTGATAGGTCAAATAAAATGAGACTCAGAAGTGGCCACTGGATTTAGCAGCCTGGAGGTCACTAGAGACCTTAACAAGCAGTCCTGGAGGAGAGATGGGGCGGAGATGCAATTGGCAGGAATTGAAAAGAGAATATAAACTGAGGGAGTGAAAAAAGCAACCTGAAACATGGCTTTAAAAAAATATTCCACCCGCCACCCCCCCCCCCCCACACACATTTGCTGTAGGACTAAAGGAAATGAGTAGTTAGTGTCCATTCTGTTCTTTTCATTCTGTTCTGATCATTAACTAGTATTGATGACTATTTAAACCAATCTGGCCTGGATTTAGTCCCAGAACGAAGTGAAATGCTTTCTTTCCACTGATCCAAGTGCTTCACTCACCCCGTGGACTCTGGATTCCAAGTCAATTTGGTGTCAAAAGCTCTTTGTCTTCTCCACTGCAGGCGGGCAGTCCCTTTGGGGGTGTCCTCTGAAGCCCCCATGGGTGTCTCTTGCCACCCAGTTTCCAGCATCTCCTCTTAGCTCACAAAAAAATCTCTATAAGTACCTTGTAGCCCCCATGGCCTCTAGACCAAAGCCCCATCCTCCTCTCTGATTAATCACTCCCTCGCCTTTTTGAGTTCCCTCTTTATTGTTATGAATTAATTTGAGATTTTCTCTTATTTATTATTGAAATGTGCATCTTCTGCTATGTCCTCCTGATACAGAGCCTAGACTTTCTAAATTTTAAGTTCATACCTAACTATTGTCTCTAAGGAACACAATCTTTCAAACAAATCATTTGCAATATATATGTGTTAACCCAAACCATCAATAACAGGATGCTATTGAAGTTTCCTCACATGCCAGCTTCAACCATATTTCCTGTAAGCTAATTCCAGGAATTGAAGGTGGTACTTCCAGTAGGACTTACTGCAAAGAGCCATGGCCTTCCTAAACCCAGGCTCCCAATCTCTATGGTTTTGCTAAGTGTGGCCAGAAAATGCCAAGAAAGACCCCCAGATATACTTGCATCTAAAGTCTCACAGAATCCTACCAGCATCATCAACTCACATCAACTCCTTTGTTCCTCACTACAGACCTGCCAGGCCATTTTATTGTCTCCGCTTTCCAGATGAACGAATAGAGTCAAGCTGAACCTACCTAGATTGAGAGGGTTAAGAAGCAGATCTGAAAAATTGGTGCTTTTTTCCACTATGTCAAGCTGCCTTCAAGAAAAGATTTTGCTTCCTCCAGTTGCCCAAAAGAACAAGGACTCAAGCTTTCAAATGTCTTGTTTGTTTTTAAAAAATGAAAGACTCAGATATGAACTCACCATGCCTAAGAGGGAGGGTACAGAGAGGTTGCACGTGAAGCCAGTCTTTGCATTTGTGAATCTGGATTCCCATCTCTGTGTCTTGTTTGCTTGCTGAAGCAATGACCTTTCTCAACTATCCCAAGATGGATGCGAGACCATCACTTGGAAGCAGGGAATGGAATTTTACTCCAGGGAGGGTCATTGCCGTATAGAAAACACTCAAGATAACAGACAATGAAGCTCAGTTCACAAATACAGTTTCCCTGAAAGTGTCTTATATTAATTTTTGCTCCCAAAGATGTGCTAGGTCTTATTTTCAGGGGATGTATTATGTTTCCATGAAGTAGGTCTTATTTTCGGAGGATGTCTTATTTTCAGGGAAACACGGTAGCTTTGGTTGAGTGTGGTTTGTGTTTATGAAATTGTGTATATGTCCATGTGATATTATATACATGGTATATTCTCTTCAAATATATCAGAGATGGGGAGAGAGACTCAAGTAAACTGACAGGGGCAGAAAGGGAAGAAGGGAGAGAATCACAAATACAAAAAGAAAGAGAGCAAGATAAAGGAATCCTATATAATAAAAGCCCAGTGACCGAAACAGCGGGAGGATCAGAACAACCAGAGATCAGAATGACCACAGCCCCTGGCTCCAGCTGGCCCTGCCCCCCAGTGAGCGGTTAGGCGCGATCAGGCAGGCAGAGTGGTTAGGGGTGATCAGGCAGGCAAGCAGGCAAGCAGTTAGGAGCCAGCAGTCCTGGATTGCGAGAGGGATGTCCGACTGCTGTTTTAGGCCTGATCTGCAGGCAGGATTGGGCCGAAACCAGCAGTTGGACATCTCCTGAAAGATCCTGGATCGAGAGAGGGTGCAGGCTGGGCTGAGGGACCCCTCCCCCCATACATGAATTTCATGCACCGGGCCTCTAAGTAGGAAATAAAGAGAATGAGACAGCCTGAAAGACAGAGATGAGAGAGCAGGGATGGGGATACCAGCCAAAAATTGTGATCAGAGAAAAAAAAGGAAGAAGAGAAGAGCACGAGGAAAAGAGAGTGAGGATCCAGGGAAGAAAGAGGGAGGGGAGGAAGAGTGCTCAGTTAACACACATGCAGGAGCTTGTTCCCTGCAGTCCTCATCCTACAAGAGAGGAAGGAGAGATCAGTTCCAGAGCCTGGACCTTCTCCTCCAGCTCTTTAAACCTCCTTCATGAGCCCCCTCAAGCGTCATACCCCAATCCTTCCCTGGCCATGTTTTCCAGCTGCTGACTTTGCAGCTGCTGACCATTTCCATCCGCAAGAGAGTAGCCTGCTGCTCTTTCTCACCCAGAGGTCCACTATCTCTCCCTGAAGTGTGAGGCCTCAAGGCCCATTCCTGTATGCATAACCAGAAAAGGGAAGACGGAGAGCTCCTCTTCGGGTCTCTGGTGGGCAAGGCCAGAAATTGAGGCCCATGATTAGGTGCCACACAGAGGTTTCAGTATAAGAAAGACCCTCCAGTTGACTTGTCACTGGATGGAATCTGATATCTCATTTGGGATAAGTTTCCCAACACAGTATCATGTAATCATACAAACAGAAGCTTGATACCACACCTACCTGTGACTGCACTGATGACCAGAGATCTCTTCTGTGACTCTGATGTCTCCTAACACTTTTGAAAAATAGCCTTTAAATCCATCATTACCCATGAAATCTTGCCCTATTTATGGAATTGGAAAAATCCTTCCTTCTCTCAAGTTCAAGGAGCAAGTTAATCCAACTCTCTATTCATATGCTCACATATTCTGAGTCATTGGGTTTTGAATTAATGGGGCTCCCTGGGGGAATTCAAATGTTCCGCTCAGGAGGTAAGGAAAAAGAAGGTTCTCGCCTTCCCTGGGAACACAGCCCAAGGAAAGAAGAGGAGCTGGCAGGGCAGGCAAGCAGGCTGCCTCCCGTGCATTCCAATAGGCCGGCCGCTTCGCAGAATCTCAATGTTCCAGCCCAGGAACAGTTGGCGGAGACGGAATTTTCAGGAAAGGAATCACACAGAACTGCCAGTCACTCAGACATTTGGTGCCGGGAGGGCCGGTTCTCCAGGGATTGTGTCAAGGTGGGGCTGCCTCGACCCTTCCGTAGGCTTCGGTCAAATGTTATCGCTTCCACAAAACCTGTGTGTTTCCTTCTCCTCTGCCCCCAACAGCACCCAGAGCTTCTTGCTCACACAGCGCTTTAATCCCTGGGGGCTTTGCCTGTCCCCCCACAGTGAGACAGAAGCCTGTGATGGGCGTTCAATACCTGGTATGGAAACACCACATGAGGCTCCAGGGAACCAAAGGCAGCGGAGTGACCCTGTTCTTCTGGTTCCTTGGATGCTCTGAGCCCTTTCTGACCTAAACAGTTTGGGGGTTATTTTTAGGTCTTTGCTGTCTCCCTACCTGTCCCCACACAACAGCCTTCCTCACGCCATTTCTGGTTGCCTAGTTATTGTCCTCAGAGCTGCCACATGTCCCACTCCCATCCACTGGCTCCCCTGGGGCTCCAGCCTCCTTGGGATTTGCTGGGCCTGGTGCTCGCTGCCCACCCAGCTCTGAGTCCTGCCTTTTGTGCAGTTCTGTTTGCGTCAGACCCTGGGCCAGCCCAGCTCCTCTCCTGTTCCCCAACCATCTGGGCACCCTCAAAACTCCATGGCGACACAGACTTTCTCCTCCTTCTTTGGATCCCTGACCTCTACAACAGTTGCCAGCAGTGAGGAGGTTCTCAATTTAAAAAAAGAAAAAAAAAGAAAAAATCATCAAATTAAAATGGAACTGAAAGGTGAGAGAAAGTAAATGGTTTCTCCTTTTTCTTCTTCCTTTAAATTAAATGTATTGCGTGGCATTGGATAATAAAATTATTTAGGTTTCAGGTGCACAATTCTATAACTTATCATCTGTATATTGTATTGTGTGTCCATCACCCGAGTCAAACCTCCTTCCGTCAGCCATTTATCCCCCTATACCCTCTTCTATCTCAATGCTTTCTTCTTTAATATGAGATTTTAGGAAGGAGGGCTTAGGAAAATCAGGGGAGCTAACTAAAAGGTTTATGGGTTATCATTTCTCTCCCTCTCCTGCACAATAATTGATTAGATCTTATCGTCACTTCCTAAAATGGCCCTTGGCGATAGCCTAGCAGGGGCCAATTCCCTGGTCCAGCTCGATGCGCCAGCTGCTGCACCGGGCTGCATGGCCATCCTATTGCAAATGCTTCTGAGTCTCTTTCTCTGGGATGATCCAAAACTACCCTCTTTGTTCTGGGCACAGTTGGCTGGCAACATCCAGCCACCATCCCGCCTTTCGGAACTCTCACTGGATGATGCAGGGGTTAGAGGAGCAGAGTGGAGGGAGCCTGACATGGTCATTTGTTTGTCCTGTAAACACGATCACATTCTAAATCTGACTTCTGTTTGCTGGATGCCCCCATGAATGAGCAGGAATGTGGCTGCACATCCCATTGAATTTGGCCAACTTTAGAAATTTAGCCCACAGAAGATGCCTTCTTGCTCATTCTTTAGGCCATTTGTCATTACACCCCTTCCAATGAGGAGCACTGGGTTTCTTCTACTGTTCTGTAGTCCTCACTTCCCCGTGTAAAAACAAAATCTATACAGTCCCTGTGGAGACTGGTCTGGATGCAGTTAAATAGCCTTTCATCATTGACTTCCAGCCCCTTGCTCATTGCACAGGTCCAATTTAGGACAGAATAATGTATTGCAGCCTAGTCCAGCTTGAGAAATGTTAGCTGAGTGCCCGCTGTGTGTCCAACCCTGTGCCTGGAGCTGGAGACACAGCTTGTGCAGTGGCTGACTTTTCTGTTGCTTGTGTCATAGAGGACAGGAGCTCGATTAAAGCAGCATTAAGCAAAGGGTATGAGTGCTATTCATCTAGGACTTGGATTTGGGTCAACACTCTAGGTTTTTCACTCAATGAAAACATCTTACATTCGGCCTTGTGCTAGATGCTAGGGAAATAAAGATGAATAAGATAATTTCTGTTCCCAAGGAGCTCACAATCTGAAGGTTGGAGGAGATAGACAGATAAATAACTTACAGAGTCCTGTGACATGGGCTGTGATAGAGGAAAATGGGGGTGTTGGGAGACCCCACTGGCACAGACTAGGGAGGGGTGACAGATGTGAGAAAAGGCTTCCCAGTGTCTGTGATATCTGAGCTGAATCCTGAAGAGTGAGTTAGAGCTCCACAAGGGAGTATAGACAGTAACGTCTAGCCAAGCACATGGGAAATCAGCATGCTGTGAGGAAGCCTGTCCTGTCCAGGAATGCTAATCACTTCAGCATCCAAGAGAAGGAAGAGTACAACGTGCATCTGGAGAGGAACACAAGGGCAAAATTATAAGGAGATTTTTAGATTAGTTAAGGAGCCAGGCTATTGTCCCAAAATGCCAGAGTCCAGGAGAGAAAGCTTTTGTAGTAGCCCTGAAAAGAAATGATGGGGGTCAAAGGGAGTAGCTATGAGAATAGAGATAAGGTTCCCAGACATCTTTTGAAGATTAAAAATAGGAAGGGGAAGAGATAAGAATAAAATCAAAGATTGTGTCTGTGTTTCTGGCATAAGTGAAGGTAGATTACAAAGGCTTGTAGAACAAAACAAACATATAACAATGACAACAATAATCTACACTAATAAAAGAGAAATATGCAAATTGACTGTACCTTCACGATGCCCACCAGCCAACCAGGAGTGAGTATTCAAATTAACACAACAAAGATGGTGGGTTAATTTGCCTATGCAGGCTCTGAGCAGCTGGCCTCTGGGCAGCTGGCCTCTGGGCAGCATAGGAAGGCAGAAAGGTGGCTCTTGGTCAGAGCAAAGGCTGTGCTGGCAGCCAGGGGAAGGAAGGCCCATTCTTGTACAAATCTTTGTGCATTGGGCATATAGTAGTAATTATATTTTAAAACAATTACTAATGTAGGGAATTTGAGATTGGAGTTTTAAAATAACAATAAGAATAATAGCATTTTAAATTCATCACACCTCCAGACAGAAGTGTAGGATTGGAGTTTTAACAATTTCTAAATAAAAGAAAAAAGCAAGGATAAAGCAATGGGTGAGGGGGCATATTGAAGGACACACCCAAAAAAGAACAACAAAAAAGAAATACAATTGAAAAATTAAAGATATTTTCAAAGATGTATATTGAATATCTGTAATAGAAACAATAATCAAAGACATAATTTAAAAGAAAAGAAGCAAAGAATAGGTGGAAAAGATTCACTAAGTTATGAATAAAAACTAAAAGGAGGAATATTGTTATTCAATATTCAGTTGATTTTTTTATTCTGATAGTTCCCTTTATTGCTGGTCTTCAGCAATTTGATTATGATATAACTTGGTGCGACTTTCTTGTGTTTATCCTACATAGGTAGTTAAGTTTCTTGACTCATCAAATTTGGAAATATTTTATTTTTAAATATACATATTTTTATTATTGAGTTCAGAGAGGAAGGGAGAGGGAGATAGAGATAGAAAAATCAATGATGAGAGAGAATCATTGATTGGCTGCCTCCTGCACGCTCTACACAAGGGATTGAGCCTGCAACCCGGGCATATGCCCTGACCTGAAATTGAATCCTTGACCTTCTGGTTCATAGGTAAGATGCTCAACCACTGAGCCACACCAACTGGGCTACCATTTTTTCTTTAAGTGTTTTTATATTCTTTCCCCTGTCCCCACCTTTCTAAGACTCTTATTATTACATTAATGTTATAGTTCATATTGTCCCACAGGTCAGTAAGCCTCTGTTTAATTTTTTTCAGTCTTCTTTCTCTCCATACTTCAATTTTGGTATATATATATATGCTATGACTTCAAATTCACTGGAGTTTTCTTCTATAATGTATAATCTGCTGTTAATTCCACTTAGTGAATATTTTATTTTATACTAGTATATTTTATTTTTCTATCAAAAAGTTCCATATGATTCTTTTTAAATTTTTTGTTTCTTTCCTAATCATGTACATGTTTTTTAAAAATCATTTAGCATATTTATAAATTCACAGCTATTTTTAAAGTTTTGTCTATTATGTGTCATTACCAGTTTTATTTTTACTGGTTGGTTTTCTCTTGGTTATGGGTCACATTATCCTGCTTCTTAGTAATTTTTTTATTGCATGCTGGAAACTGTGTTATATTGTGGAGTTCTGAATTTTGTTGTCTTTCCTTGAAGAACCTTTTTTTTTTTTTTTTTTTTTTTTTTTTTTTTTTTTTTTTTTTTTTTTTTAAATAAATCTTTATTGCTCAGATTATTACAATTGTTTCTCCTTTTTCTCCCCCATAGCTCCCTTCCACCTTATTCCCACCCCACCCTCTGTCCTTACCCCCTCCCCCCACTATTGTCCTCATCCATAGGTTATACAATTTTAATCCAGTCTCTTTCTGCACCCCACACCCCTTCACCCTGATAATTATCTATCCACTCCCTTTCTTTGCCCCTAATTCTTATTATATTCACCAGTTTATTCTATTCCTGAGATTTTTAATTCACTTGACCTTCTTCCTCTTCTTAAGTAATACCTTTCAGCATTTCATATAATACTGGTTTGGTGGTGATGAACTCCTTTAGCTTTTTCTTATCTGTGAAGCTCTTTATCTGCCCTTCAATTCTGAATGATAACTTTGCTGGATACAGTAATCTTGGTTGTAGGTTCTCCCTATTCATCACTTTGAATATTTCTTGCCACTCCCTTCTGGCCTGCATGGTTTCTGTTGAGAAATCAGCTGATAGTCTTATGGGTGCTCCCTTATAGGTAACCAACTGCTTTTCTCTTGCTGCTTGTAAGATCCTCTTTTTGTCTTTTACCCTTGGCATATTGATGATGATGTGTCGAGAAGAATTTTTCTTTGGATTCCTCTTGTTTGGGGTTCTGTAGGCTTCCTGTACTTGTAAGTCTATTTCTTTCACCAGGTGAGGGAAGTTTTCTGATATTATTTCTTCAAATATGTTTTCAGTATTTTGCACTCCCTCTTCTTCTGGCACCCCCATAATTCTGATGTTGGTGCGCTTGTAGTTGTCCCAGAGGCTCCTTACACTATCTTCAACTTTCTGGATCCTCTTTTCTTCTTCCTTCTCCAGCGGAGTGTCTTTTGGCTCTTTGACCTGATTCTTGTGTTCTTCCATTCTGCTGTTGGATCTCTGCATAATATTTTCCAATTTAGTCAGTTTATCTATACTTTTTAGTTGGGTCTCATGAAGTTTATCGAGCTTTTCTAGAATATTGTTGCATAACCTTAGAACCGTAGTTCTGAACTCTATATCCTCCATCTCTTTTGTTTGAGATCTATTTCCTTGTCTCGGCATTATCACTATTTTTCAGAGTTGGTAGGATGGCTTTGTGTGTTTGGTGTCCTATATAGCACAGTGGATCAGCCTCCTCAGTTACCTGAGGTAGACACTCTTGGTGATCCCCTTTGTGGACTGCGTGCACAGCTTTGTTGTAGCTAAGTCTCTATTGTTGTGAATTGACCTTCAGGCCAATTGGATGTGGGTATCAGCTGTGTCTACTCTGGGATAACTTCTGTATTGGAGACAGTCTTATAGGATCAGACTTGAAAAACTGCAGAAGCCTCTGCTCAGCTTGGATGGGGCGGAGTCTCAGGGCTGAACTGACAGTCTTGGCTTCTGCCCTGCCCTTGTGCGCTCGCCTGAGTTTCCGCCTGACCGGCCCAGTTTCCCCAAGCAAGAGCGTGGGTGCCGCAGGGGCTCACCCGGACTTGGGCTGGTCTCTGTAGTCTGGAGCTTCTGACTCCTTCTGCTACAGAGAGGCCGCCATCTTGTACATAGAGGCAGCGGCAGCCCCCGTGGTCAGACTGGAGCTTCTGACTCCTTCCGCTACGGAGAGGCCGCCACCTTGTACAGAGAGGCGGCGGCAGCCTCCACAGTCAGACCTGGAGCTTCTGACTCCTTCCGCTCCGGAGAGGCCACCACCTTGTACAGAGAGGCCGCCACCTTGTACAGAGAGGCCGCGGCAGCCTCCGCAGTCAGATCTGGAGCTTCTGACTCCTTCCGCTACGGAGAGGCGGCGGTCAGACCTCAGCGCGTACTTGCTCACGCACGCGAGTCTGTAGACCCTGCAGACTGCGACTGCGGCTCCCGGTCCCCGGTCTCCCAGTCTCTGAGTCTCTGAGTCTCTGGGTGTCTTTCTCTACAGTCCAGACCACCCGTATGAGCCCGGGACCACGGAGTTTCAGCCGGGGCTGGGGTTCAGTACAGTCCGAAAGGGTTCTGTGCAATCGGGGATTCTTCCCCTCCCACCGCCAGGCAGGTATTCAGCGGCCGCGTGCGCGAGCGTCTCCCTACCTCAGTGCTTTTCGGCTCCCAGTCCGATCCGTGAGCCTCTCTCTTTCTTTCTAGTTGTAGCTATTCCACTCCGCCAGCTTTCCTGACGTTTTGGTGAAGTCCTTTTTGATTTTAGTTGTTTTATTAATTAAATTGTTGATGAGGCGGCAGCTTAGGAGACTGCCTAGGCCGCCATCTTGGATGTTCTCTCCTTGAAGAACCTTAAACCTTGTTCTGGCTGGCAAGTAAGTTACTTTAAAATCAGCTTGATCCTCTCCAGGTTGAAGCTTTGTTAGGATAAGTCTTAAGTGAACTTTAGGGTAGTTTAGCCCTATTACCAATGCAAGTCTTTCTGGGATCTCTACTGGGCATCTGAGCTATGTGTGAGGCCTCTCCATCATGAAAGGTCCAGACTCTACTTTATCCTAGCCCTCTGTGAGTTCTGGGAATTTTTAGTTTACAACCTTACAGCTGGTCATTCTTTGTCCAGCCTTGGGTATCTTAGGATTCTTACATGTAAATTTCTGGAGTGCTCTTTCTGTGTAACTCCCTCTTTTCTAGTATTCTGCCTTGCAAATTATAACTAATTCAGCATATTCCTCTTTAATGCTTGTCTTCTAGTCAGCACGATTTGGATTCTCTCTCACAGAACCGTGATCTAGAGAACACCACCAGACAGAAGTGTAGGATAACTGTGGAGCTCAGCTTATTTCCCTTCTCTCAAGGATCACAGCTCTCTACTACCATTGTTTAATATTTGAAACAGTTAATTCAGATCTTTTGTGTCCATTCATAGCTGTTTGCAGTGGGAGGGAAGTCTGATCCCACTTACTTCATCATGACCATAAGTGGAAGTTCCACTATTATCCAGGCATCCATGGGCTACAACCATGCACTTAATTGTTCAGCAAATAAGTTTGTGTCTGTTTTTCTGTACCCAAATGACAATATGCTAGAGCCCCTTTGGTGCCAAATGGTACTGCTCTCTTGGTTACGGTATCAGCTTTTTAAATTCTTATTCTCTCCATACTTGCTACCAGAGTAATATTTCTAAAACACGAATCAAATTGCATGGCACCAAATGCAAAGTAGAAGTGAATGAATAGCTTTCTCCACCTTTTGCATTATGGGGAGATCAAAGACATACTGCTGGTTTCTTTCCTTTCCTTTTTTTCCCTTCCAAATCACCTTTTTAGAAAAGTCATCCTATAAGTCTTTATCGTTTTCATACTTTCCCAAAGACTCAGACCAGAAAAATAACAGAGAATGGCCAAAAGGCAAATCCCAGTTACTTAGTCTTCTGGTGACTAAGATTTTTTTCCAGGTCAGACTCATTGTACTGGGTTTCCTTATATACTTGGTGTCTTTCATGATGAGCCTCCAAAAACCCCAGGCAAAAAGACTTCCGGTGTGGGAAGCCCCATCATCTCCTAAGACATGCCTAGCCATATCTCAACCCCCGCAGCGGGCACAGCTCGCGTTCTTTCCCCGGAGACCTCCAGCCCCCGTCACATACATTTCTGGTATCTCCAAAGGAAGTACTCAGTTTAATGAGGCTAAAACTAGGATTCTCTCTCCGTGAAGCAAGGTTCTTTTCCTTGTTTAATTCCCTATTGCTCTGAATGATATTTGCCTGATTAATATCTTGGCCCTGATTTCTGTGTGCCTGATGCACTTTTGCCTATCCCTTTTGAAAAAATTCCTTTTCCTAATTTTGTTTTAGTTGATTGCCTTATAAATAGAAGAGAGCTGAATTTATTTTTTTATGAAATCTGAATCTTTATATTTTAAGAGGGGAATTTAATTCATTTATACACATTGTTGTAGCTAGTGGTTTTGTTATTTCCTGTCATGTTGCTAGAAACTATCTTATTTTTTGTGTGTGCATCTATTGGTACATGGATTCTTTTTTTGCATCTGCTTTCTTTAATGAATTAGAAGATAATGTTGGCTCTAATTTTATTATTTGTAATCTTGACATTTTTCAAAAACAGTTCTTAGTCTCCATTCTTCTAATTGTCAGAATGGTGTGGATGAATCTTGAGATATTTTTATTTAAGATCAATAGTGAGCATATTTTTACTGTCTTCTTCCAACTTCATGCATCATTTTTTTTAAAATGGAGAATTTAGAAAGAAAATGTTTTATTATAGCATTCTCTATTTACATCATGTAAAACTTCTTTTCCAATTTGGGAGATTCCTAGAATTTTTAGTAATTTTTTTTTTAGATTGATCCTCACTGTTCTCCTCTAGACCTTTTGTACCATGACTTCTCGATCCTTGAATCCTTCATTGCTTTTGTATCTGCCTCTTCTGTGACCCATGTTCAAGTGCATTTTGCTTAGCCATCATGGCAGAGATTGTTAATTGCTACTCATTCTTTGCTTCTTCCTTATTAACAAAACAATGATTTTGTCGGGGATAAAATGAACATTGTAAAAATGCTAATTTCTCACTTTCTATTGCAGCTGGGGCAACCAATGAAATACAAGCAAAAGTTTCAGGTGAGGTCTCTAGGAAAAACTCTTCATAATGGCTTTGTAAAAAAGTACATTTTTTAAAGTTCTTTTTTACCTTTCTTCCCTTCCCTTCCCTTCCTTCCTGGAATGTGGACACAAATGGCTGCCGCTCTAGCAACCATCTTATGATCGTGAGAAGACTTTGAGGATGGAAGCCACAGTAGGATGACAGAACAGAAGAGGGAAGAAGCCTGGGTCCTGATGGCACTGCTGGGCCGCAGCTGGGGCTGCACTACTCACCACCAAACTCCATGTGGCATGACAGAGCAACAACCCTCCACCTTACGTGAGCCACTCTCATTTTGGGCCTCACTTGTTTCAGATAAACACAATTCTAGTTTTCTAGCACAGAATGTGAGAGGAACATTCCAGATTGAGAGAACAGCAGGAACAAAAACATGGCGGTGTGGAAATAGGGCAAGGTCAGAGAATAACAAGTCCCATGTGGCTGGAAATCAGGGTGTGTGGGGGATGGAGTCACAGAGGGTGTCAGATTATAGGTAGGAGGCATGTCTCACATCTGCTCCCTTCTGAGTCACAGGATAACCCCAAATCCCTTTATCTGGCCTTCAAACCCCTTCACCCCTTGGTCCCCATTTTCCCAGACTCATTGCCCACTTCTCATGTGCCCGGCATTCCAGACGCGTGGAATTACTTGCCAATGCCGGAATTCATGAAAATTTTCACCTTAGTGTCTTTGTACTTGCTTTTCCCTTTCCCCACCTCTCCGTCTGACCAATGCGTGCTCAGAGCTTTAGCCGGACCCCAAGATTATCCCTGCCCCTTGCCCCCACAGCTTCCCCTTACTCCCTCTGTAAGAGATCTTAGTCTCCACTCGGGGGTCTTACTTATCTGCCTCTCCTCTGAGATCACAAGCTTCCAAAGGGTATGGACTCTCTCGTATGTAATTACTCTGCTCACTAGATAGCAGTCTGCCTACTACATTCCAGATTCTCAATAGGTAATGCTTCATCAGATATTTGCACGTGTGAATTAACGAGATGAAAAGCTTTGAACGCCTGGTTAAGGAGTTCAGACTTTATCCTTGGAGCGCCGGGAGGCAGCAGCACGAAATGGGTGCATGTGTGTGGATTTGGAATCCTGCTCTCGTGGCCAGTCTGCGAGAGGAACTGAAAACCAGGGGAAGCCCAGGAAGAAGGCACTTGTCAGGAGGCTTTTGTTCGAGCAGCTCCCGGAGAAGGTCCCTGCCCTGTCCTGAAATGGTTAAGGTGGCCAAGGCACGCCTCTGCAGAGGAGAAATTTCCCTGTCCTTGCCTAAGTGAATGGCTGGGATTAAAGTGACAGCCCACCTTAGTGATGGCGGCATAATTGGTTGTTCAGCTCTGTCCTTGTCAGAGCGCTGACAGTTCTGCAGATGTCCTGCTCGGCTCTCCAAAGGTTAGCCTCAGCTGGTGCGGCTGTTCATTAATCATTCCTCCCTGACAGGCCTCGGTGCAGCCCACAGCTGCCACGCCAGCCCCCGCAGGCCCCGCCCCGCCCCGCCAGGCTGCAGGCGGCCGGAGCCCTCCTGGAGGGGCTGGTCCCCACATGGAAGACAGGCAGTCTCTGTCCCCTCCACCCTGCCCGCTACCCATGCTGAGCGAGAAACACTGATAAAGGAATTTCCCCAGGTCCCTCCTTCCTGGAACTAGGGTCTGAATCACCTTACACGCTTTCCTGACATCCTTGACTGTATCTGCTCCTCTCCTCCATCCTCACAGAAGCTCCTTACTGAGCGGAGGACAGCCCTAGCTTAAGAGTTCCAAAGAGTCAAGAAGGCCAGGGGATTCGGGCCACTCCCGCTGGGGAGGTGCAGAGCCAGGCTTCGGGCCCAAATGCCTGGCGGACTGTGCATTGCATCCAAGACGTGATTTCCACAAAGCAGAAATGAACCACTCATGAACCACTATTAGACCCAAAACAGGACATGTGTACTTGTGCTCAGGCTGGTTCTAGCCTTGGAACTTCACGGAAAGGACTACCCTTTTGGTCTTTGGAGCAGAATAAACTGCCTGCAGCCTGGGGAGTCTGACGCTCTGGGTTCTCTGCCCTCTCCCTTCCACTTTCCCTACTGAACTCGGCATGATGGACAGAGCCAGGGGGGTGCACAGCATCCTACTCAGAGCAAAGAGGTTGAAGAGATTGGGGTTCACGAAGGAGAAAGAAGAGAGAACAGAAGACAGAGCCTGGTGTGGGACAGAGCAGAAATCACAGTCTGGGAAATATGGCCCAAGTGGAGGGTAATGCAGTGGGGCTGCTTAGAAAACTCATTTGCCCATCCCAAGACCATGAGTGCAAATGCCTCTCTGGGCATCTTGCTCTTAGGCTCCGAAATCCCTAACGACCTGCTTTTCCTTCCCTTCCTTTCAGCGTTTTCCTAATTCTCCAGGCCTGTGTTGGTACCGTGCCTCCCTTCTCCCCCTTCCCTTTGCCGCCTTGTTTGATACCCCAAATGGGTCAGAACTTGCTCCCAGACGGCCAGGTCCAGGATTAGGAATTCCACCACAGTCCTCTGCCCAGAGGAAAAGCGTGTTCCCAAGGCTGGGCCTCAGCCTCGGCCGCCAGGCGGGATGCACACACTGCAGGAGTCATCATTTCCCCCCATTGATTAGCTGTCCACCCACAAAGTTTCCAGAGGCACAAACAAGGGCACGGGAGATTAGCATTCAGCTAGTCTTTTGGCCTCCAAGCCACAAACACCTGCATTTTCACATCCAGAGACCCTGCGCTCAGTCATTCCAGAAACCAAGAGAGTTTAAGCTCAGCCCCTCCAAACACACATCCAGATAAATAAGAGCCTTTCCCCAGGGCTTCCCATGGACAGCGATCATCCCCCACACTACCTGGCTTCCTTCGCACACATCACTCTGCTGCATCTTCCCAACAACTCTGCAAGGAAGGTAAGGTTATCCGCATTTTACATTTGAGAAAACAGAGGTTGAGAGAAGCTAAGTGACTTGTCCAAGATCATAAAGCTCGTAGGTAGGTGCCTTGACCCTCAAAGCCAAGTCCCTTGAGTTTGCAAATCCCGGAGCCTTCCTTTCCATCATGCTGCTTCTAAAGGGCTTGCTGTGACTTTAAGCCAGGGCTCTTCAAAAGTGGTACTATTGACCTTCTGGGCAGGACAACTCTTTGTTGTGGGCACTGTCCTGTGTATTGCAGGGTGTTTTAACAACACCTCTGGCTTCTACCCACTAGATGCCAAGAGCTTCTCCCTGAGTTGTGACACCAAAAATGTCCCCAGACATTGCCAAGTGTCCTCAGGTGCCAATATCACCTCCAAATGAGAACTGTTGCTCTATCCCTTTCTCTTCTAGGGCCCTCTTTAAATGTCTATCGGAGGCAAGGGGCTATTTTCCATGGATGGGCCAGAAGTCTCCTCACTATGTAAGAACTCAGGGAATATGGGTAGCCAAGTCAGACAGCTCTGGAAGACTGTACTTGGCAATGATTATAAAGACTGAGAAGGGCATAATTTAGCAAAGATCCAGGAGACAAATATCGGGGGAAGGGGGTGTTAAATTGGGAAGTTGATTCAACCCTCCATCTTTTTATCCATCCAACAGCTCTTCCATCTTTCCATCCTCTAATCCATCTGTCATATGTCTCTCGGCCCAATCCGGAATGTTCCTTGGTATAAAGCTCGTGCAATACATGGGAGAGAAAAATAGCCCATGTGACCTTCCCACAGTGCTGTGGAAGGTTGTGGGAGTCTGACCTCTGCCACTAATGGCCTAACTATCTTGAGTAGATCTCTGAGCTTTAGTTTCCTAAAACTAAGAATAATACATTCTTACATTCCTTGCAAATAAATAACAGTGAGACCATAATGAGCTAATGTGTGTGAGAAGTGCTGTATATGCCATACAAATGTTAGCTATTATTATGGGAAATGTTGGACAAATACAAAAATAACTATAATATCAGGCATTATGTGTTAAAGGATATATATATATATATATATATATATATATATATATATATATATTCCCACTGAAAAATTAGAAGAGAAACCCTTCTACATGTGAATATGTAAATGAATAAATTAGAGAACAGCATTGCAAGGTGCTGACAAAACAAAACATTGGTTACCCAAGGGGATGCAGGGGGGAGGGAGGGCAGAACTAGAGAGGAAGAAGGAGGAAATAATAGCTTTTTCCTTATATAATGTCAGTATTTTGGGGGCTTGTGGGCATATTTATTTTGCAACGTGAAAGAGAGGATTAGGGGTCAATAATGAAGGAACAGAAGAATGGACGTGAGAGCCTCCCGGGAAGCTGGACTTGAAGCTTAGGACCTTTCAAAATCAGGGCTGGAGAGAATCAGGCCTGACCTGCAGAAGGAGAACTCCAACCTTTAGACCTTGGATAACCGTGCACAGCCTTTAGACTTTGGATAGACAGGCTGGGCTTAGTAGCAGGTAGAAAAATGGCTGCCCAACAACCAGTCCTGGGGGTGACGGAGTTAAGGACAAGGCAAAGCCATGGTCATTGGAACTTGATCAAGGCCACACAGGGAATGGGCAGCTGACTTCTCCACCCAACAGCCCTTGGGAGGGAGCTTTTTCTGTGGCCCTTGCCAATGCTGGCGGAGAGGAGAAAAGGAAATTGCAAAGCCAGTTGGGAAACCTTTCTATTTTGTCTTTAGTATTAAAAAAATGCAAAGGTGCTGAATTAGGCAAATTGGTTGATGTCAAGTTGTATCCATCAGAATGATTCAGAGCCCGGAATGAGTAAGAGTAATGGAGAGTAGCTGTTACTAAGAGGAACCAAATTGGCATGATCAAAAAAGACAAAGGAAAAGCAGGCGACCAGCAAGCACCCCGTCCCCTCAGTCTGCACATCCTGGCTTCTGCACAGAGGCCTCCCCTGAACTGAGGGTGCTCCTCGCCTGCAGGGGCTGGGGGTAGGGGTGGAGTTTCAACAAGATTGGAGCGTGTTTGCATGCGTTTTCTTAGGGATCACCTTCTAAGCAGGTCAGTGGCATTGCCTCCATTCGCAGGAGGGATTCTAGAACCTCAGGGAGGTAAAAGGTTGGCCCAGGCCATGGTCATGTGGTTGGTGACTACAAAAATCTTGCTTTAAACTTAGGGCTCAGAAATCTGAATCCAGAACCCAAGTTCCTGTACTTTCCACAGAGCCTCCATTAAAAAAAAAAAAAAAAAAAAAAAAAAAAAAGAATCTGCTTTTTTCTCCAGCTATTAGCAGTAAAAAGCAGGAACTAGACTGGTCATAAAAGGGAAAGGTCGTGACTGGGCAAGACCTCTAGGGGCACAGCTCTGCAGACCCTCTTTTAGTTCCCTCCCAAGATTGGCAGGGCTCTGTGGCCAGGTAAAGGGGATGCAGGACAATCTTGGGAGGTTGGGCCTCTTCCAGACTTCCTGTCTTTTCCCTGTGACCCCAATACATCAGGGTCTGTATTAAAGTTGACTGTCTTAGGGCAGTCCCTGAACCATCAAATGCTGCTGGTTCACAGGACAGCCATGAAGATGACCGGGACCAGATGCTTTTTGTATCAAGAACTTGAACAGGAAGCAAAAGGATGGCAGTTACCCATAGGCCCATGACGTGTAGCTGGGTATATATTTGTTCCTGTAACAAAGTACCACAAGCTGGTGGCTTAAAACAACAGACACTTGTTCCTGGAGGCTAGACGTCGGAAATTACCTGTCAGCAGGACCATGCTCCCTGGGAAAGACCAAGGGCAGAGTCCTTCTGTGTCTCCTAACTGCTGGTGGCTCCTGGCAGTCCTTAGCCTTCCTTGACTCTGATGGCATCACCCCAATGTCTGCCTTCATCCTCGCCCGGCCATCTTCCTTCCACGTGTTCTGTCACCTTTCTTATAAGCACACCCAGGATTGAATTTAGGACCCACCCAAATCCAGTGTGATCTCAGCTTACCCTCAGTTTACCTTGATCATGACAGCCATGATTCTATTTCCAAACAAGGGCACATTCACAAGTAGCACAGGATAGGACTTCAACATATCTTTTAGGGAGATGCAATTCAACCCACGACACTGGGCCACAACAGTGTGGTAGAGAAGGCACGTGGATAGCTCCCCCAACTTGCACCTGCTCCGACCCAGCTGTCCTCAACTTACAGTTCCCTCCAGGCCCAGCCACAGGGAGACAGCGGTCAGCAATGGATCCCTGCAAGAACCCTACTCTGAGTCTGTGTTCGCACTACAACTTGCCTCCCAACACCCCCCTGTGCTTGTGATGGCTTGATCAAATGATCCATTCAAAAAACCGAGTTTAATGTTTATTTTCCTTCCATAAATTTGCGTGATTTTATAATGAAAACTCTAAAAGAAATAAGATGCTTCAGGGATTCCTTTTGTTGGAAAGTAGAACATGTCTCTCATGTGCTGGCCCAACCTAGTCACTGTGATGCTTTTGCTGAAATAGCCACCTCCTGTCACTGGGATAAAGTATGCCCCAGACACCCTGAGGAAACCTGAATTAAAATCACTGGCGCATTCCTAAGAGAACTTAGATTGGACTCTAAAGAAATCAGACCAGGAAACATAGTATTCTGTTAGCAAGCCATGAAAATCTGCCCCCAGCGGGGCTGGCCTGCCTGAGTCATCGCTGTGTGGGAAGGACGGGAGCCAGCTGTCCCACCTGCCAACAGGGGTTTGAATTTCTCTGCAGTCACACTTCATGCAAGTCAAGCAGCCTCCCCGGAGATGGCTGGGGTCAGAATGGCTCTTCCCTGTCTTGCTTTCATCTCCTCCCCAGCCATCCTCCCAGGCAGAGAGCTCCAGGGGCCAATTCGCACACCTCTCTGTGCTGGAAGCCCTCCCACGGGGCAAGGCCATCGGGGATGGTGCTGCGGGTAGATGTGTGGAAGAAGAGGGAGACCCAGGAGGTCCTTGCACTGTGCAATAATCAGCCGCCATGATTGCGTTAATTACATAAATTCCATAGCTCAGCTCGTCTCTACTGAAAAGACTGAGGTGTCTGTGTGTGTATGGGGCAGAGTGGGTCAGAATAACACAGCACTGAAGCTCACAAAGCCCTTCTATTGGGTCCTCCCAGCCAAACTGAGACCCCAGAGCATCCCAGAGTACCCTAACCTTAACCCTAAACTCCAAATTCTAAACCCTAAACCCAACGCTAACCCTAACCCAGAGTCCTAGAAAAATTGCAGATCCTAGCTTGCAGCGATGCTGCTCATTCTCCTGCATGAGCTCTGTGCTCTGGGGAAATAAGTACAAATCACAGTGCTCACCTCTTGACAAGTGCAGTACAAACCACAATACTTGTAGCAAAAGGAAGAGCTGAGAAGTGAGTTGGGGCTGTTGAGCTCCATGCCTCCAAATACTGGCTTTCTCATTGGGAGTTTCCTTTTGGGATCTCCATCCTCCATCCTGGATCTCAATGTGCTCTCTGACTTTTTGCAATCCTCCTTCCTCCCAGGACCTCTATGGATGGACCCTTGCCTGGAAGGCAGAGTGTCTCCACCACCTAAGATACCTCAGCACAGCTATCCTCGGAAGCATCCAC
Source organism: Vespertilio murinus (assembly GCA_963924515.1). Lineage (NCBI taxonomy): Eukaryota > Metazoa > Chordata > Mammalia > Chiroptera > Vespertilionidae > Vespertilio > Vespertilio murinus. The sequence continues at coordinate 23,866,710 of OZ004706.1, forward strand.
TTCCCTCATGGGATGCTCAGTGTCCTTGCCATGTCCCAAGGCAAGGACACTGTCCGACCTTTGGCCTGACAAGGGACTTCCACCACCACTTGCATCGCCAGGTGCCAGCTCCATATTCAGGTACATTCCAGGGATGCATGCCAAGCTCCCCTGCTGTGCTCCACTCCTGGCCTTTGGAAGTTTCTGCAGCTTGGCAGGTATCTGGCAGGAGAGCACAAAGCCTGTTTGCACCCTTGCTGGCGCCTCAAGCTCTGAGTAAGTCTCTTGGAATTGCTGTCACTTGGCTTTGGTAGGAGAACACGCTCTCCCCTTACCTTCACCGCGAGGCAGAGAGGAGAATGGCGCAGCTTTCTTGCTAAGCCAACAGCTCACTACTTTTCCAGATTCCTCCTACAATGCGCTCTGCTCCTTCTGTCTGCCTGAGCTGGAAATGGATGGTGGGCAAAAGACTAGGGACCAGTTCATCCCTCTTTCCAGAAGCCCCAGATGGGGCAGCTGGCAGCTACTGTTTCCATCTTCGGTGCTTTTGCCAACATTTCAAGACAGCAGGAAGGGCAATTCCACATCCTTTTCCTCTTATATTATTGCTTTCACAGAGGAGGTGAACTGGTTTAATCCCTGGACTTCAGAAATCCTCTACTTACAGATGAGAGCCCTAGGCCCAGAAAGGCAGAGAACTTGGCAAAGCATGGGGCATGACAAATCTGGGGCAGATCTGACCACCCCGGAGGCCCTGAGCCGAGACCTGTGCTCCACCCCATGCTTTTCTCTGGCTCATCTCCACCAGCCCAGTGAACCGCCTCCCTTTGGAAAGAGTGTCCAGCACGATTCTCTATTTACTGAAAGTCAAGAGCTTGGGAAATGCCTATGGCTGGAGTTCAGATGCTGACCGGGGACTGGCAGGCAGAGAGTGGATCTCTGGCTCCAGGAAAGGGAGCAACAAGCGAATGCCAGGCAGGTCAAGAGCCCTGAAGGGGAAATGTGACAGTAATTACAGAGGAAGCTGACCCTCTTGGCTTGGGTCATGACCCCCCCTATAGTCTCTGTGGAGGTCACTTGAAGCAGAGGATTGCATCTGGACACACGCTGGAGGCACAAGCCCAGCACAGTGTTAGGACAGCTTTATTTCATTTCCCTGCCCACGTGGAAATGCCCTCTGCTAACGGGGTGGAAGCCACCATCACATTAGCCGTCTGGAGCTCCCATAAGCTCAATCAAGCCATAATCAAGGATCTTCTATGATTGTCCATTATCTGCCTCTCAGCCAGAAAGGCGCAGTCTTAGGGGAAAGTGATCAGAAAGCTGCGTCCCTGGCACTAATTACATGCCGGCCTGCATCTGTGTCCCTCCCACGGCTGTCAGGAGCCATGTGGACGCCCGGGGACATCGCACCGGCATCTGCGCAGGTGACCCTGAGCAGGCTCGGGGCCCAGAGTAGGTCCGTGCAGGCTGGTCTGAGTATGTCTCCCCGGGCTGACAAGGTCTCGCCGGTTTAAATGTGGCCATATGTTTTACACTGAGAGTACCCCGAGTGCTCCGGAGGGGGCTACTGCTGGGTCAGCAGATACTTCACCGCAGGAGCCCCGGGAACATCTGGAGACGCAGCCAAAACAGCCAGATGGGCACCTCATGAGACCAGCAAGAGTGGAGAGGGGGCCAGCACCAGAGGCAGCAGCCGGCCCCCACCTAACAAAGAGCCATCTTTGGTCGGGGCACAAGGGCAAGTGGAGAGCCACCTGACTTCGGTTCTTTCCAGAAACATCCTCTCTCCCTTCCCACTTCATGTGTCCCCAGCTCAACCCAACGGGCCTCCTCTGGTCCTGCGCTTTGCCTCCTCTCTGCCTGGTGGCTCGGTCACCCTCCACACTGCATGTCCAGGCTTTACTGGACCTCATCTCGAGGTCCAGCTTCTAATGTCATGGTTGTTGCGAAGCCTACTGTACTCACTAAGCATGATGTGGCCCCTCCCTCTACGTAACCCACAGCACCGTCTCAGCTGTCCTCCAGCACTCGGCCGGGGTGGCATCCGTGGAGCCCATGGACCGAGGACTCCTTGAGATCAGAAGCTGGCCCCAGCTTGGTTTTTCTTGTAAGAAATGTGAAAAATCACACAACAGGTCTTCTACAGACGACATCTGCCACTTTTGAGCCAAGCATATATTGTTTTGCGTCTTGCTTTTCTCACCTAGCATTTTGGTTTAGAGATCTATCTAATTGGTAGGTAGATAGATGTGTAGTTTATTCACTTTAATTGAGGACTACTATTCTATCCTATGACTAAGCCACATTTAGTTGGCCACTTACCTATTGATGGATTTGTATTGTTTCCATTGCAAACAAGGCTGCAATGAACATCTGTGCACATCTTTTCATGGACCGTCTCAATCATCCTCGTGTTTGCCTCTGGCTCATTCTCCAGCAGTCAGGCCCGTGGGACAGCCTGACAAGTACTTACAGAAAACATGAATAAATGAGTGAATGAGTCAATGTTCCCTTTTTCCCCAGCTGCTGAAATGGTTATCACAGGCTGCTGGTCATGGAACCCTACAACGGTGCAGTTCAAATAGGGCCTTGCATTTCCCGGAGGAGCAAACGAAGGCTCAGAGAGGAAAATGGCTGCCTGAAGATGCCCATACCCTGGGCAGAACCGGACTTGAACCCAAGGTTGCTGACTCCAGAGAGGGCTCTGCACTCCCCTCCACTGAATCCTCTACTGTCCTGGGCTGCTGAGTTGCTTCTCTATTCAGCTTCTTTTATGATCCACAGATTCACCTGGGAGTTTCCTGCAGCCTTGCCTGTGCTTTTCTCCCTGATGGATGTAAACTCCCAGGGCTCTGGTCTGATCCTTCTTTATTAGCCAAAAGCAAGGTAGAGCTCAAATATGCCCCAAGCTCTTCTCAAAGAAGTCCCTGCTGAAGGGCAACGGCCCGGAGCCACAGAACTTCCGGTGGAAGGAGCCAATGAAGACCTGCTAGCCCAGTTCCCTGGCGAGTGCCACTGCACACGCCTTCTCAGCCTTTGTGTGTGTGTGTGTGTGTGTGTGTGTGTGTGTGTGTGTGTGTGTGTGATAAGACACTTAAAGCTCCCTCGGGAGCTGTTATATTTTTGGACATCTCTCTTTGAAAGCCTCACACACCTACTCAGTGCTACCGTGTTTCCCCGAAAATAAGACATCCTCCGAAAATAAGACGTACTTACAGGTTTCCTCTGAGTGAAATATAAGGCATCCCCTCCTGAAAATAAGGCCCCAAGGCTCTGTCTCAGAATGACAATTAATTTACCGTAAACTGGTTGCTAGGGCCGCCCCGACTTTATCTCCAGAGCCTAGAGCACTGCTGGGCGTCTAGCAACCAATGACTTTACGCGGAGTCCTGACATCACTGCTGTGTGAATGGAGAGAAATCAGCGTGGAAACTTTGTGAAACCTAAACTGCAAGAAGCTGTGACTTGTGTGAAGAATTCATGGGAGAAAATCACTGACAGTTGCATTGCAAATGCACTGCGAGCAGGCTACCTTGACAAGAAGTACTCATTTAAAGACAGTGCTATTGCTAAACAGGAGAGATTTGGTCCACTGATTCTGAAAGAAATGGAGTCACAAGAAATTCACCAGGAAATTCAGGAATTGGATTGTTGTGATGATGTTCCAGAAGATGATGGCATGATTGTCAATGAATAAATGAGTAAATTCTTAATACTGTAGGATTCACAGTTTGTCTGGTTTGTATTGACAACTACCGTACTACCGTACCGTATGCAGGTAATCAATTTCCTTTATTTTCATTTAACAATAAATGTGTACCGTATTCTTCTTCATGGAAAAATAAGACATCCCCTGAAAATAAGACCTAGTGCATCTTTGGGAGCAAAAATTAATATAAGACACTGTCTTATTTTCGGGGAAACAGGGTAGCACCCTGCCTTCTGGAGCCACTGCGAATAAGCCAAATCCATTCTCTATGTGTCAGACTTTCAGGGCAACCTGGAAACCTCACAGGCGTAAGCTGACCTTCTCTTTACTCCTCCCTGGTAATTTATATATATATATATATATATATATATATATATATATATATATAGTTAGGAAAGTCTCACTTTTTAACTCTGCCTTTACAAAAAACCCAGGGTTAGACTCATGCCATCATTTCCTCCTAAGGAACCCTGAGGAAGGAGGGAGAATCATCAGGAGACAAAGCTGGAGAGGTTAGAGGGGACAAGCCATGAAGAGTCTTGAACCCATTCAAAGAAATTAGATTCCACTCAGTAAACCACTGAAAGATAGGAGGCAGGACAGAAATGGTCAGATAGATGATTTCAGAAAATCCCTCTCTGAGCCCTGGCATAGTTGAATTTGAGGCCATAAGACTGAAGACTTGGGCTAGGAATAAATTGCTAAGAGGAAAGCATGGACTTGAGAGCTATTTAGCAGGGAAAATCAACAGGTTATGGAACCTAGTTTGATTTGCATGGTGGTGATAAGGTTGAAGTCAAAGAGGATGACCTCCAATGGCCCAGCTGGAGTGACTGGGGGAAGAGTAGTGTCCTTTATGAGCTAGGAACTAGAGAAGGAAGGTTAGGCTTGGAGAAATGCCCCATTCGCTTATGGACTTGCTAAGTCTGAGGCACCTATGGGTTCTATTTAGCATGGGTTCTGTTTAGCAGTTGGGTCTGAAATGCAGATGAGAGATCTAAAGACAATGGTTTTCAGGTCATTAGAGACTGGAATGTTAGGCGACATGAGGCATTCAGGACAGTGTGTTGTCCAAAGTGAAACTGCATGGGAAACATTTTTAAAATGTTTGTTGAGTCCTAACAGGTTTGGCTCAATGGATAGAGCGTTGGCCTTCAGACTAAAAGGTCCCAGGTTTGATTCCAGCCAAGGGCATGTACCTTGGTTGTGGACACATCCCCAGCAAGAGGTGTGCAGGAGGCAGCTGATCGATGTTTCTAACTCTCTATCTCTCTCCTTTCCTCTCTGTAAAAAATCAATAAAATACATATTTTTAAAAATGTTTGTTACTAGGAGCAGGGCATTGAGCTAAATAAATGCTTTATATTCATTATCTATTTTAATTTTTGCAGCAACTATTTTTACCCCTATTTTAGTGATGAAGAAACTGAAGCTGAGTTCAAAGAACCTTCCCAGAGTTGCACAGCTAATAAAAGGCAGGTCTGTTTGAGTGCCAAGTTTATTCTTTTAACTACTAGGGCTAGTCTTTTGCTGAAGGCAGACCTACTGTCATCCCTATCCCTGGGCTTCAGCTGCTATCTGATTTGGTCTCCAGAAGTGGATCTATTTCATAGATTGAGAGATGAACTCCCAGCCCAAAGGGTAGGTGGTGAGTTACTCTGCATCTCTCCTTTTTTTAAGTCAGAGACTCAAAGTCTCATTCTCCAGCTAGTTTTAATCTTTCTCTCTTCCTTCCTTCCTTTCTTTCTTTCTTTCTTTCTTTCTTTCTTTCTTTCTTTCTTTCTTTCTTTCTGTTTCTTTCTTTCTTTCTTTACCTTCTTTCCTTCCTTCTTTCCTTCCTTCCTTCCTTCCTTCCTTCCTTCCTTCCTTCCTTCCTTCCTTTCTTTCTTCTTTCTTTCTTTCTTTGAGACAGTGGAAGGGAAGGGGAGAGATAAGAAAGAGAAACAGTGCTGAGAGACATCAATTGGTTGCCTCCATCACTCACTCTGACCAGTGCAGGGGATCGAGCCTTGCAACCAGGATACATGCCCTTGACAGAATCGAACTCAGGACCCTTCTGTCCAAAGGCAGACACTCTGTCCACTGAGCCAAACTGTCTAGGGCTCCAGTAAGTTCTTACATGATCCAGATCAAGTCACAGGGCTTGGAGTGAGCTCTCTGCCTCAGCATCCTTAGCAGGTTGGGCCTGTATGAACTGTGGGGGCACAAGAGCCAGTGAGAAGGGAACAGACTCTCCTGAGTGTCACCCTCCTCTCTCAGTGACCCACAGCCGCCTTCCTCATAAACGCTAGAAAATCACCCCTGAGCACCCAGCCTATTCATTCTTTCATTATATTTAATAGATGCAAATGCATGATTAATATTTTCCTTCACTGATTCTGATTTCATTCTGTTAGTGATTATACTGATGGCAACAGTTGAGGGGATTAAAAATCCCGTTTAATTCACATTAGATTTTTTTTTTAAACTTTGCTGATAAATTTTAAATGTCAAGTGCTTTGGCGTCTTCCACAAGATGCAGAGGCCAAATGAGGAGCCAACGATAATAGCAGGGAGCTCAGACACAGCTCCGAGGAGGCCGGAGCTCCGCCGGATGACCCATATTCCACACAGTCCGTGAACACGGAGCACCGGGCTTGACCTGGGAGGAGTGCTCAGCTCCTAGTGGCTCCCAGACCTCAATTCACTGTATCTTTTCCACTTAATGATTCACAATAATGAAGGCTCTGGGGAGCCATTGCAATTTAAAGAAACTCCTTAGGGAATCCTTTTGGAAGGCAAATACTCACCCCTGGGGTTGATCTTTTTATAAGTTTAGGGGTTTGTTTAAAAAAAAAAAACCGAGTAAAGCAGTGCACATAGGTAAAAACCATCATTTTCTCACTTCTACACCCCTTCCTTCCCACCCCAAATTCTTGTAGTCTGTTCTTTCAACTCACGGTGAAAGTTTAATGAAGAGAACCCAGATCCTCCATGTACTTTTCAATCTCCCCACTCTAGGAGTTGTATTATTGAGGGCCAAAACAGCAAATGTATACCTGAGAACTGAGTCTGTTTTGTGTTTTAGCTTCCCTGTGAATCCAGAGCACGGATCCTATTTTATCGCCCTGATAACCAATTTGCCCAAAGAAAAGATGACTTAGTCAGAAATTGTGCTCGTTGATTCGAAGTTGTTGGATGTAGGAGCCAGAGAGCGGCTAGGAATCAGTGAGGTCCCACCTCAAATCCTCCCCCACTCCCACTGTGGCCCTGCTCCTCAGCTTGTTTCCAGGCTGCCTCCTCCCCATTCTCTGTAGCCTGGCTTGAGGGGCCAGGGACAGCCTGTCATTTATGACAGAGGCAGTCGAGGGATGAACTGGTTCCATTGATTATCATCAAATAAGATCTGGTGCAAAAACTCCCATAATCAGGCCTTGACCCCTCCTCACTGTCAAGCATGTCCCCCTCCCCTGAACACAAGGAGCCCTTTGTCAGAAGCTCTCCTCCCACCAGACCCAGTTCCGATTTCTTTATAACTAGTGCCACCGTTGATTGTGTAGAGCGTCTGGTCTCCACTATTGCACTGAGAGCTCCTTATGGCAGTCCCTACTTATTTCTATACAACAGTCCACCCATCACCACCTTTTGCAACACAATCACCTGTATAGGTCAAACAAACAAACAAACAAATAAACAAACCAATATGATCAGACCTCACCCAGACCGTCTGATGAGATTGGACATCTTTCTTACAGACACCTACGTAGGTGAGTCTGTTGCAACCTCCAGGATAAGAACCTCTGTTCTAGGGTGTGTTGGGCTCAGAAAGAGAAAGACAAAGCAAGAAAAACAAACAAACAAACAAACAAACGAACAAAAAAACATACACAAAATAACTAACTAGAATTACCCTTAATTTCCACATGCTCCTGACTTTATTTCATGTATCTAGCCTTGATCAGGTACAAGAATTGCTTCTTCTCTTGCCTTTGAACACTTGTTCTCAGCAAAGCCCTAAGAATGTGTTTGTAAAACATAAGGAGAGCATGCCATTGCCCTGCTTAAACCCACAGCATGGTTTCCATTGCATTTAGAATATGGTATTGCTCATCTCGGCCTTATCACTTAGCTGGTCCCTGGCCATGTCTTCAACCCCAGCACACAGCACTCTCCAACTTTCTCACTACATTCCAGCCACACCAGTCTTGTTGTCCTTGAACTCGAGCTCTCCTTTGTAGTGTGCCTTGCTCTTCCTTATACCATCTGAGAGCATTTGCCTTAGAATGTTCTACCCATAGCTCATCACATCACACTGTCTAGTTCCAGTATTAGCTCAAGTGTCACTCTCTCAAGTAGACCCTCCTTGACTACTAATCAAAGTGTCAAGACCCCACACACTGTCATGCAACCAAGTCTTATTGCCTTTATAACACTTTTCACTATTTTAAATGACCTTATTCACTGACTGTATTTGTCTATAACTATCTGTCTTACAGGGATCTTAACATGTCTATTATGTATTTCATTTGGTGCCTTGTACAACATCTGGCATATGTTAGGTGCTTTGTTGGGTGAAAGATTTACACTGTTCTAATTGGTAAGTATGATCTACTTTACAATAATTCATTGAATAATATTTCCAGGAACTTGTAGCATGAAGTGGAAATTTTTTATATTTAAATTGCAAAGGAAAAGAAATGTAATTTTGCTAATTTAAGTATGTACTTTGTTAAACAATATTTCTAAGCAGAAGTTCTAATGTTGCTTTAATTAGTAGACAAACTTATATCTATAATTAATACAGCAGTTATATGCAAATTTAACTGCCAATATCCTTAAATATGTTTTGTCTCCTTAAGCAGCTGAGAAACATCCTCCCCTCTCCCCCCATGTAATATTGTTTATAGGATTATTTTGTTTAGCAGCCTCTTAATTCATAAAAACAGTATAAAAATAACTATGAGCCTTGCACCAGATGAATTATCACACCTCACAAATCATTGAAAACCTAGTTAGTAAGTGGTAGAATCATCTCAATGTACAGCAAGTGTAGGAGAGATAAGCCACAAAGTCCAAACCACTCTTCAGAAACAGAAAGCTGTCTTAAGGCCATCATTTTATTTTGCAAAACTTCCAGCACCTTCTTCAGATACTGGCGGCAGCAATGAGAATGGCTTCTTAAGGAACAACATTATAAACAGGCAAGCACCAGGAAGGAGATAACTTCTTGACACTGAGTTAAAGATCAGCTCTCCCCAACTGGAACAAGCCTCGGAACGAGCTCCTGAGGGCCAGGGATTAACTAAAGATAATCCTTAGAGTTTATAGACTTTCAGGCTCAGAGGAGCGAGCAGTGGGCAAATGGAAGAACAGGATTTCCCAAAGAGCGTCCAAATCAGTGGAGCAACATAATATACCTGCATGCTGAAGAGATATTTGTACACCCATGTTCATAGCACAACATTATTCACAATAGCTAAGAGGTGGAAGCAACCCCAAACATTCATCGATGGATGAATGGGTCAACAATATAGATACATACAAAAATATTATTCAGCTTCAGAAAGCAAAAAAATTGACACATGCTACAACATGAATAAACTTTGATGACATTATGCTAAGTGAAATAAGCCAGACACACAAAAATAATACTGTAGGATTCCACTTATAGGAGGTTTCTAAAGTTGTCAGATTCATAGAAACAGGAAGTAGAGCCACGGTGTAGGGGCTGAGGGCAGGGAGGGAAATGAGAAGTCATTGGTAAATGGGTTCAGAGTCTCAGTTTTGCAGGATGAAAAAAGTTCTGTTGATCGGCTGTACAACAGTGCAAATGTACTTAGCACTACTGAATTGCACATTTAAAAATGATAAAGATAATAAATTTTACATTATCTTTTTTTACTACAATTAAAAAGGTTAAAACTATAAAGAATAACATTAAATATATGGAAAACTAACTATAACCAAGATTTCATAGGAATGGTACTACTGTGCACCATCATAACATTACTTAGACTTCTCAACCTCCAGAAGAAATATTTACATAACTGATTCTTATCACTAGTCTGGTGATGACAACTTTTCTCAGCCTCATGGTTTGGTATCATAATTGTCAGGGATTGTTCCCATTAGGTGTCCCAAATCATTTTGGGTAAGCGTGGAGATATTATGTTTGCATTTATTCTTTTATCTCCAAGAACATTCTTGGTTTTCAAAAGCCCACTATTTAGCCGAAACTGGTTTGGCTCAGTGGTAGAGCATTGGTCTGTGGACTGAAAGGTCCCAGGTTCGATTCCGGTCAAGGGCATGTACATTGGTTGCGGGCACATCCCCGGTAGGGGGTGTGCAGGAGGCAGCTGGTCGATGTTTCTCTCTCATTGACATTTCTAGCTCTCTATCTCTCTCCCTTCCTCTCTGTAAAATATCAATAAAAAATATTTTTTTAAAAGCCCACTATTTAAAAAATAAATAAAATGTGATAACACTGAACCTATGAAAAAACAACCTAACCCATCACCTCTCCTCCTACCTAACAATTATTCCCCATTTACCTATGTCCCCCTCTAGTCCTCATCCAAATGGAGGCATACAGTTAAGTCTTCACTTAATGCCGACAATGGGTTCTCAGAAACTGTGACTTTAAGCAGGACGATGCATAACAAAAGCAATTTTACCAATTGATATTAACAAGAGGTAAGCTCCTATGGCATATTTCTGGCCACAAAAAACATCACCAAATTTCTAAATTAAGACCTAAAACACTTCTAACATTAAACATTGAAATAAATGTGAGCTAAGAAAGATTAATGAAAATGAGTAAGATCATTATTTTCCGACCCATTTACTCCAGTGTAGGGTCAAAGGAGCCTCTCCCAGAAGCTCAGGCACGAGGTAGGCACCATCCTGAACAGGACACCCTTCCATTTCAGGGTGCATTCACACACACCCTCCCTCCCTCAGACCGGGACAATGTGGACACATCCATCCACATCACATGCACATCTTTGGGGTGTGGGAGGAAACCGGGGTCTCCAGAGAAAATCCACAGACATGGGGAGACATGCACACACCACACTCTCTTCCCAGAGAGTGGCCCTTGCTGGGACTCTATTTTTTCTCTTTATTAATCTAAAAGCCTAAGCAACTTTCCAACCATTGCCCAGTTTTTTAGCAGTTGTGTCTGTCCTGCTAATTCAGATAAAACAGCCTCAGACATTGAAACCACCCTTGGTGTACTCAGTGTTTTAGATGATTATCATTAGAGGGACAAGCTAGTGTACACGCAGAGCTAGAAAGGCCAATCCTGCTGTCCCTCACTGAGGAAGACTCAATCCCCACGCTCATCACCCCCGTCCTATCTCCCGGGCAGCAAGATGATGATGACCTCACCAGGCTGTGGGAGCCACGGACATTCTTGATGAAACTTCCCTGGGTTGTTCACCCAAATGCAGCAACATGTTGTGTTTAAATCACACATAAAACAACGATTTGAGTGCTTCCATTAGTCCATGCCTCAACTTCCTGGGTTCTGGGTAACTCTTGGAACCAGAGGACCCATTTGTAGGACTATGCTTACTGGGTCTGTTCTTTCTTTTCACATTAAGAGTAGAATTTGTTCACCTGTTAGGAGGTTGTAGCACATGCTGTTCCCTCTGTTGGGCCTACTCCTACATGGCGCTAGGCACCTCACCCAAGAGGGTCCTTTCCAGCCGGGAGACACTTAGTTGGTATTTAGACAAACAAAAGGAAGACCTGAGCCCGGTTCCTCCCGGAGGCTCACCAAATGGCAAGAACACGGAGATAACACGTGGACCAATGAAGTCACGTGGACTTCTAGGGAAGGGGACTCCAGTAATTGAAGAACCGGAAGTATTTCTCCTGGAGAAGAGAAGGCTCAGAGGAAGATACCTCCTGTCTTGATTGTACCAGAGAAAAGGAAGCCTTGGGGTGTATGTCCATGGGGCATGAGTCATAGGAAGGCCGATTCGGCTCAGTTGTAAGAAAAGACTCTAAGAATTGTGCAAGCACATAAAGACCCATAGAACAGCAAGTGACCTGTAGTGGGTGCTCAATAAATTGTAGTGATCATTATTCTTCACAGACCCAGCTTGAGTTCAGATAATAGACACACACACACCACACACACACACACACACACACACACACACACACACAATATATATATATATATATAGGTTGCACTCGGCTCTCTGGTACCATCCATGCCTGGTACAGAACATTCTCGAGGTCTTTCCACTTTTCATACAGATGAACATAGCACAGCTAGTTAAAAATCAAGCAACTTGAGCTTGTCACAAATGAGGAGGGACTCTAAAAAACCTTTGGCCTCAGACCCTACTCACTCTCATGTACCTTGAGATCAGTTTCTTCCCACCAAGTTGCAGCCACAGTGCTAGCCTGGTTCCCCCACCCACCTCACCCCCCTGGCCGGGGTCCTCTGACCTTTGCTGCCCTGGCACTGTCTTCTGTTTTGGCAGTGACTGTCTGAATTTTGATTCAACCCTGATCTCCCCGTCTTGGGCTTTCCTTTCCTTTCATTCCTTCCACAGATAGCCAAGACTTCTGCCACCCCTCCCCTCCCTGGAGCCACCCGTGGTTTTGAGAAATGACCAGGCCGAAGGCGGACCAATGCGCCCAGCCTGCTGCGGGTCTTGTCCATCCGATTTTTAACTGACGGAGGAGGCCTGAGGACCAGGCTCACGGTGGCGTGACCACTCTCCAGGGTGATGCAAAGACCAAGCGAAAGGGAAGCAAGGCTCTTTGGAACGTGAGCACATCCGCAGACCCGGAGGACAGGGAGGTATTTAAAGTGAACTGGAACCAACCTGCAGCGTCAGGTGCGTTCTGCCTTCAAAAATAGCTGCCAGTTAGAAAGGGTTATTTACATATTGATTTCATGCTAACTTTGTAATGGAATGTGCTGCCTGCCTGCCTGAGACCTAACAACTGTCATCATAATTTCTTCTAAAAATACAGTCAGAGGGAGACGCTCTGTGAACCCGCCACTGGAACGTGGCAGCAAGAGACCTCAGATCTCCACAAGTAGAGCTGCAGGCACATTTCCCAGCTCTGGCTGCCCTCCCTCCCTCCAGCGGGTCCGCACTCCCAGCTTTTTTTTTTTTTTTTTTAAATCATTCTAGAATACCTGTCTTGTTCTAAGGTGAGAGGTTGCCCCTCTCCCCACAGGGTGGCTGCTGGAAAAACAACAGCTGTCCCCTTAGCTCCGAGGTCAGCAAACTGCAGCTCCCAAGCCACATGCGGCTCTTGGGCCCCTTGAGTGTGGCTCTTCCACACAATACCACAGCCTGGGTGAGTCTATTTTGAAGAAGTGGCCTTAGAAGAAGTTTAAGTTTAAAAAAGTGTGGCTCTCAAAAGACATGTCAGTCGTGGTCCTGTTGCTATTTGGCTCTGTTGACGAATGAGTTTGCCCACCACTGCCTTAGCTCAAAGAATGGATGAGAAAGAGGACAAGTCAGCCCACTCCTTTCAGGGCCCCATCCTGGGGGCATGCCTGCCACCGTCTCTCTACCAAGGATGCTCACTTCTCCCGCCTCCTAACCGCCAGCTCCTGTGCTTCTCACCGGGCTCCCCCTACCCCCCAGGTCTGTCTCTCTGGATCCTGCAGTGCTGATCCTTGGCTGGGCTGTCATCTTCCCCAGCATGATATTTGCAATGTAAATGCCTTTTCACCAGGCCTGGTGGAGCTGGTTTGGTGGTGATCCGGGGCATCTAGATGCTTATTTGCTCCGAGCTAGGAGGACCAGTCCCAGGAGGACCACATCAGACCCGTGCCCTGCCTTCCCCAGCCACTGTGGGCGGGTGGGCGGGAGGGCGAGCAGATAAGTCGGCTGGAGCCACTGTCACTGCTGCCCGCTCTGTCTCCCGCGGGCCCCCACTGCTGGGGACAAATCTTTCATTCACGAAGAGTAGCTTGTTAGGCCAACTCCGGGGACTCGAAAGCCACTTAATTAAATTGTGGAAAGTCGCTGGGCCCCGGTGGGAAATTTGCACACAAAGACACGGTGTCTGGCGCTGCCTCTGCCAAATGGCCTTGCAACAAAACCGTGACCGTCCCCACCGCCCGGCCCCCAGCTCTTCCTCTCTGCTCTCAGCGCCCCCCTCATTAGAGGGCATTTATTAGGGGATGTTTTCCCAGCGATTCACTGACGGGCCTTTCATTTCTCCCTCAGCAATCAAGGGTGGCAAGCACGGGCTGAGAGCCCTCCAAGGCCTGATTGCTGAAAGAATTTCCAAAAGTAAAGAGTGTAAACAGGTACATTGAAAAAGCCTCTTTGGAACAATTATGTAAACATTCCGAACACTATTTGAAAACTTTCACAGTGGAACTGTCAGATCGGAGCATTCTTGTTTAATTGGCCGCACAATGGCTGCCCTCGGCCACCCCAGCTCCCCGCAGGCCCGGCGCAGGGACAGAGAGTTTAGTGGGGGGTCGGGGGGGAGCTTCAGATAAAGAAGTCAGGGAGCACACCATACACAAATGGCTCACTGTCAGCCCCTCTGCGTCTCCCCGTGTGTCCTGGCTCCCTAGCTTCTAGGAGATTCTCCTGGGAACTGGGCAGGTGTATCTTGTTTTTCTGGCTGGGTTTCCCCAGGACCCGGTCCAGTGCTCTAGTTGGCATGCAAGCTGCTCTCAGATTTACGTCCTCATCATTGACATCATTGACGTTTTCTTTAAAGCGCCAAATGATGGTGCTGAGATACCAAGCAGAACTGTGGGCAAGTTCCCCCTCCCCCGGGAATGGCTCCTCACTCTCTCCCCTTTCTACTCTCGTTTACTGTTTTCCTCTCTCTGTCCTACAGCTCGGAGTCTTATGATTTATTAACTTAACCACCAGTGGCCCTGCGAGCCTAGTAGGGGTCGGAAGAGTTTAGGTCACATGAGCAGACTGCCAGGAGACTGAGGTTTGAGGGGACTTTTACACGTGTCCTCTCTTGAATCAGCATAGCTAGTGTTAGGCATTTGGGGTCCATTCAGCCTGGGGCCACCACAGTTTTTCAGGGTTTATTTTAGCAGGAATGTGCTTCTGGCAAATGGGGCATGGTTTATTATTTTTTAAAATATGTTTTTATTAATTTGTAGAAAGAGAGGAAGGGAGAATGAGAGAGAGGGAGAGGAAGAGAGAGAGAGAGAGAGAGAGAGAGAGAGAGAGAGAGAGAGAGACATTGATTGGTTGCCTCCTATACACATCAATACTGGGGACGGAGCCCACAACCTGGGCATGTGCCCTGGCTGGGAGTCACACTAGAGACCTTTCAGAGTACAAGACTATGCTCAACCAACTGAGCCACACTGGCCAGGGAGGCATGAATTGTTCTTATTTTTTAAAAATTGTTTCTTAAAAGCCAGGGGGATGGTCGCCAGATGGAAGGGGTATTGGGGCAATGGATGAAAAAGATGAAAGGAATTAAGAAGTACAAATTGCTTGTCATAAGCATAGCCATGGGGATGCAAAGTACAGCATAGGGAATATAGTCAATAATACTGCAATAATTATGGACGGTGTCAGATGGGTACTAGACTTATCGGGGTGATCACTCGGTAAGGTATATAAATGTCTAATCACTGTGTTGTACACCTGAGACTCATATAATATTGTATGTCAAGTGTAATTGGAAAATAAATTAATGAAAAAGGAAAAAAGCCCACATGCTCACGAGAGGGGTGGGCACCTCGCACAGGCCCAGTGAAGTCTTACAAATGGGAACTCTGAAGTCCAGGCAGAGACACGGGAACTGGTATGAAAGCAAAGTGAAGAACCAGGCCACACATCTTATTTGCACTGCGCTGGCAAATGCAAACATAATGTCAGTGCATGACAAAGGACTGGAAAGGGCCACAGTAACATGAAACACTCGTTCTGGAAAGTGCGGGTACCGCCATGTTTTTCTCTCCAAGACCATCCATCCTTCATGTCATCGCATGGTGCTGTCAAGGCAGGGGATGCTGTAAAGCACCCGTGTGCATACAAGGCCAGGCCAGCGTCCCGCAGAGTGCCATGCACACCAGCCTAGGGCATTGTGCATCCTTCCCAAGCACGTGGATCAGAGCTTCGGAATAAATTCCTCAGGTCTACAGATGGAGCTGAGGCAGGCGTACCTGCCTGCTGAGTCCCCAGAAGGCAGACACGGGATGGTAACTACAAGATAAATCAGAAGTGCTGTCGGTAGAAGTGGAGATGATCAACAGGGTCAGTGACAGAGCAGGAACCAGAGGGAAAAAATCACTCCCTGTCTCGTGGAACTCCCTGCCAGCAGAAGGGCTCAGAGGCTATCTTGGAACTGGACCCTGGTTCTCTGTATGAATTGAACGAGTTGCTGAGGCTGCTGCATCCAGGACCCAACCTGCATGTCCAATCACCCCTAGGGTCCCATTGAGCTTTGGCCATCATCTTTTGAACTCTAGCCTGAACTGGCCAGAGTGGTGGGTACCTAGTGTTCAGAAGGTGGCCTGGGCTACAGAGCATCCCTACACAAATAATCGCAGGTCATCCTTTGTGCTATGTGAGTCTTTCTGATCCCGCCTCAGGCTATCTCTCTGACCTCATCTTCTACCATTCCCACCTCCCTTCATTCCGCTCCAGCCACCCTGGCTTCCGGTGGGTCCTTGAACAGGTCAAGCCTGCGCCCATTTCAGGGCCTTTGCGCGTGCTCTTCTCTGGTTGGAACGCTTCTCGTCCTAGGCACTTGGCTGGCTCCCTCACTTCATTTAATTCTTTGCTTACATGTAACAGCCTCACAGAAGTCTTTTCTGCCCGCCTTTATAAAATAGCACCCCAGTCATATTCTGTCCCTGCTTTATTTTTTTTCTTCTTTTGTGCTTGTTTTTCATCTGTAGCCCCTTCCAGAATGGAAGCTCCATGAAGACTGGACTTTGTTTTGTTCACTGATGAATCTTTAGCACCTAAGAGTGCCAAGCACCTAGGACACTGCCTATCTGCTGAATGAATGAATGAACAAATGAATAGTGTATTTCATTTGAACCTTCTGACAGCCCTGCAAGAAAAGCAGATAGGGTCTTTGTCTTAGCTCTGAAAAACGTGACGCATAAGGACATTAAAATACTTGTCAGTGTTCATAGAGAGTTGGGGGTGAAAGAGGAAGCCAAGGCTTCTCCATGACACCAGAGCCATGCTTCCTGCCCTGGGGGAAATCTCTTGCTGAGAGACCTCCTGTAGGGTTTAGTGAAGAGCAGCAGAGCCCAGGAGGCCAGCCCGGGGCATCATGGCATCAGGAGGAGCAGGTCTAAAGGACCAGGAGACAGAGAACTGAGAGGGTGGAGCTCAGATCTCTCAGCACTCACACCTGTCCAGTGGCCCTGAGTGCGCTTCCCATCACAGCAAAGCCCTGGCTTTGGAAGCCTCGGGATGCACCTGGGACCAAGCTGCACCTTGTTGGCTCTTGAGTAGGTCAAAGAGTCTTCAGAACTTCCTGGGCATGAAGCTAGAACACCTGTGTCCTAGGCCCAGCCTCACCATCTTCTTATACATATGATATTAGGGCCAGTTGCCTGCCCTACTGTCTTAGAAAGGGGGATGAAATGTAGATGCAAAACATGTTGTAAACGAGGTTCACAGAGGGGACCTGCTTTCGTCTGGAGAGCTGCAGTGCTGTAGTGGGAAGAAGGGGAGTTTTGGAATTCTTGCTGGAATTCCAGTTCTCATCACCTAGACGTTCTGCAGTGGACAAGCCTCTCAGTTCCTCTGGGCCTTGGTTTTCTCAGCCATTAAGTGGAACTAATAAAACCCTGCCTCACAGGGATGCTGTGAGCATTTCGGTGACTTGAGCATTGTCAGCTGAAGGGCCATGTGATCTGTTAGAACATGATACATTTTGTGCACACGACAAGCCTAGGAAATCACGTGAATAATGGGAGAAATAGGAAGCTAACCAATCAAGGTTGAGAATACTCTCTCTGCCTCAACTTTCTCATCTGCAAAGTGGGGATGATGATAGGAGATAGTACATGAGATTGCTGAAAAATGTAATATATATAAAGAGCTCAGGACCCTGCCTGGCTCATGGAATGTTCTTAGTAGAAGTTATTGATTGCTGCTGTTGCTATTAGTATAGTCTATAATAATAAAAGCATAATATGCTAATTAGACTGGATGACCTTCCAGAGGAAGCCCGGGTCCTAGGTGCTAGAGGGAAGCTGGTGCTAGCAGCTGGGGTAAGGAAGGCCTACTCTTGCATGAAATGTGTGTATTGGACCTCTGCTTTATAAATAATAAAATATCAACTATGAAGTTGGGCAATGTCAATTAACCATTCCACATCTACTCTCCATCTCAGGGTCCCTCTCAAGGAAGTCTGACTCACTTGTCATTTCAGCTCCCTCCTTGAACATGCATCCCAGCCAAAACCTGGCTCTAGTTCCCATACATAAAAAGCATTTAAGGGGTAAAATATTATAGTGCCTTTCCATGATGAGAAAAGTTTGCTGATTCACACCTCCGTGTGAATTAGTAAGGAAGTAGGAAGCTGTGAAATCATTGGTTTAATAAAAGTTAACTCTCTGTGAGGTATCCAACCTAGAAATTCCAGTGGTCCCTGAACGGAGGGATAAATGTCCGCACCCACAGGTTGCTTCTAACTGTAGAAGAGGAACAGATGTCTTTCCTGTGTATCCAAAGGTAGAGCCAGGCCCAGGGCTGCAGATATAAGGAGGCAGATTACAGTTCAATATTAGAAACACTTTCTACCAAAAGAGCTTCCTGGAGAGAAAATCGCATGACACTGGAGAATGTGACCAAGTAGAGGCTCCTGTTGCAGAGATTAATTCATCGGGTGAAGGTCCGATGGACAATACTTATAAGGTCTCTTCTAATTCTAAGATTCCATGACTCTCCAAGTGTATAAATTATCTGCTTAGGAGGGAAAGACACCAACCTGGCCAGAATCTCAGATCATGATGATATGTGCAGAAAACCAAAACTGTTCCACAGTTGCCTTTGACCATCTCCATTACACCAGCCAATCCTATATAGCAAAAGCCTAATATGTTAAGTGCCTAGTCAGCCATTCAACCAATCAAAGTGTAATATGCTAATGATATGCCAACGATGCCCAACTGCTTGCTATGATGTTCACTGACCACCAGGGGGCAGACGCTTTGACCAGTAGGTTAGCTTGCTGCTGGGGTCTGGCTAATCAGGACAGAGCATGATGGACCAGATGTGCCCTGGAGCCCTCCTGTGGTTCCTCCCCGTCTGGCCAACCTCTGCATCCCTCCCCAGCCCCAATCATGCACTGGTGGGGTCCCTCAGTCTGGCCTGCATATTTTCACAATTCAGGCTGAGGGACCCTCCCCCAAGTGCATGAATTTTGTGCACGGGGCCTCTAAGATTGGGAGCAAAAAGACCTCTTTCTTTTTTCTTTCAATCTTATGACCACATTCTCATGTCTCCTGCACAGTAGGCCAACTGGAACCAACACACCCCACCAGCTAACTTGCTGCAGGTGTGGACAACATAGAGCAGCCGTGGGCAAACAACGGCCAGCCGGATCCAGCCCATTCGGCTGTTCCATCCAGCCCGTGGAGCCAAAAGAGCAGAGGGTTCCCTTGCTCTCCCCTCCTCTCCTTCAGCAGCAGCCCAAGATGAGAGTGCCAGCATGGTCAGGTTGCTTTTGTTCCGGCCCTCTGATCCAGTTTAAGAACCCATTGTGGCCCTCGAGTCAAAAAGTTTGCCCACCTCTGACATAGAGGGAAGGCTATGGTTATGCTTCTCTCTTCAACTCATCACAACTTTATTCATTCAGCAAATGCTTACTGAGCTGGGTGCTGGTGGTGCTGAGTCAGGTGTGGCCCTTGTCCTAAAGAAGCCTACATTGGTGGAGCATTCATAGACTTCAGCAAGCCTTGTGGTACAGAGAAAAGGGTGCAGAGAAAAGGGTGTATAACTGAGACTGGAAAGGCTTCCTGCAGGCACACACAGGAGCTGACTAGGCCAGCGTTGTCCATTCGAATTTTCTGCAATAATGGCAATGTCCTACAATTTACCAAGATGCTAGCTGCTAGCCTCATGTGGGCTACTGAGCAGTTGAAATGTAGCTGGTGTAACTGAGGAACCGAGTTTTTAACTTTATTAATATTAAAAGGTGGCTGGATTGATCAGAACAGGTAGACAAAGGGTGAGGCAAGGTTGTGGATGCCATACCATGGCATTTCAAGGGAGTGGCACTGGGGACAAGGCCACTTAGAGCGTGGAAATCGGAACAGCAAAGAGAGCAGAGAGGAGCCCTGGAGAAGGCTGACAGTGAACCGAGAAAACCAAGGAAGCAAAAAGAAATCTCGGAGATTAGTGTCACTGACACAGGGAAGAGAGAGTTTCCAGGGAGCAGTCAAGAGAGTCAAATGCCACGGCCCTAACAGGTGACAACGAATCTGCAATTAGGAGACCGGGGGGAGTAAATTTAATGGAGTGTTAGGGCTTCACGCCCACCTGGATTTGGCAATTCAGACTGGTTCCCGAGGTAGCCTGCTCCCTGGAGAGCCAGGGCCCTGTGGTTTTTAAACATTTTGGAGTTTTAAAACATTTTTTTGGAGTCACAAATGCCTTTGACAATCTAATGAAACATTTGCCTCCTCTCTCCCACAGATAAAACATTGCATTTCATTTCAGGGGCCCCCTAGAGCTCACCCACGGACCCCCTGGTTTAAAAAAAAAAAAGCCTTAACTGCTTAGTATTTATGTGCTGAGCTCTCAGCTGCCGATATCTGAATTGAAACCAAATTGTCAGCTTCCCTGGAATCCAAACCTCCAGTTCCTCCACCCCAGAGGCCCCGCTAGGCTCTGCTCAGCCCGGTTCATTCACATTTCTGGGCTTATTGTCCTGCTGCCTGTCAATCAACTCCAAGCCATTACACAAATTAGCATCTCTAAAGCCTACCTCTGCAGCATCAGCCCGGAGACTTGTAACTAGTGTTTCCCAGGGTCTTCAGCCTGGGACACAAAGAGGTCACAAAAGCCATTAGGAAGCTAGCCACACCCCCACAGGGCCCACGAGGCTGAGTGGGCCTTGCTCCAGGCATCGGAGAGCTTGTGGCCCAGGGCCAACGTGTCACTTTCCTTTCCCATCAACCGTATGGGCTCAGGAACTATTATGGCCACTCTTCTCGTTCATGAACATATCTAGGAATCGCTGAATGAACTGAAGAGCCACAGCTTTGTCACAACTTAGAACCCAGATATGGTTTGGGCCATTTAGTCCAAAGAAGGAATGTGATATCAATGTGTTTTTTTTTTTTTTTTTCACGAGAAGAGACACCAGGTAGGGATAGGAGAAGGAAAGAAGAAAGGGTCCCCTTGGTTCTATATGTTGGATTCTTTGTTTTTTGTTTGTTTGTTTTTTAATATTTTTTATTGCTGACACTGGTTTGGCTCAGTGGATAGAGTGTCAGCCTGTGGACTGAAAGGTCCCATGTTCGATTCCGGCCAGGGGCATGTACCTTGGTTGTGGGCACATCTCCAGTAGGGGGTGTGCAAGAGGCAGCTGATCGAAGTGTCTCTTTCACCGATGTTTCTGGCTCTCTGTCCCTCTCCCTTCCTCTCTGTAAAAACTCAATAAAATAAACATATTTTATTGAGTTTTTACAGAGAGAAAGAGAGAGGGGTTAGAGAGTTAGAAACATCGATGAGAGAGAATCATCAATCAGCTGCCTCCTGCACACTCCTTACTGGGGAAGAGACTCTTCGATTGGCTGCCTCCTGCACACTCCTTACTAGGGACGTGCCCACAACCAAGGTACATGCCCCTGATGGGAATCGAATCTGGGACCCTTAAGTCCACAGGCTGACGCTCTATCCACTGAACCAAACCGGTGAGGGCTAATAAGTTGGGTTCTTAAATCAGTCTAAGTTGTTAAACCTTTACAGAATGATAGAACAGTTGCCAAAACCCACTTAAAATACTGCCACTTGGGGTGGGGGGAGCAGCTGGGGAAAGGGGGGAGGACATCTGCAATACTTTCAACAATGAAGATAAACTTAAAAAAAATTTCTACCACTAAAACCGCTACTGCTACTACTGCTAATAGTGATAACAACAATGGCCTCACATGCAGCTGATCTAAAAGCAATTTCCCCCAAAGTGCATCCTGGCTAGGTGACTGTGCTCTGGCAGAGCTAAGCTGGCCATTCCAGCCAGCTTAAGCTTGGCTACTGTTTCTGAAAGCGTGAGAAAGCCAGCAAACTTCCCCACGAACCCACGGCAAACACATTCACACGTTAATTCCAGAATGCTAGCTGTTACAACTCACAGCGTCAATACAGGCTGGGGCTCCCCAGAAGGTGCTGGCTGTTCTGAGCTGCAGCGAGTGCGATATGGCCCTTTCGATTTCACAGACACCCTCTCCAAGTACAAACACACACTCACACACACAGACACACGCGCTCACCCACTCCCTCAGCAGGCTGCGCGGTGCGGTGCGTGCCGTCAGGAGCCGTGTGGGAAATGTGCAATCACACCTCACTTTCGGAGGCAGTGAAATCTTTCTTGGTTTGGGAACGGCAACAGTTTTGCATGCTGAGAGGGTACAGGAGGTTCCCAAGCATCCGTGTGGAGCTCGGTGCTCTGGCACAGTTCACCTAGCTCCCATTTTTGCCAGATCCTTTCTGGAGGCACACGCACAGCCTGGGGAAGGCCCGCAACAGAGCAGAGCAGAAATGCGGTTCTTGGTAGTTTTCTCAAAGATAAGTTGGAGGTTTGTTTAATATTTGACAGTTCACACAGATTATTAACATTTCGTATCCCATTTGGTTCTCCCAGAAGCACCGGGAGGAATCCCAAACAGGAATTATTGTACTTAGTTTTCAGAGGAGGAAAATAAAGCACAAAGAGGTCAGTATGGTAGTAAGTGTTAACGAGAAAATTATTCTGACCCTTACTTAAAAACTAGTGGCCCGGTGCACGGATTCATGCACATTGAAAGGAAATTAATTAGAAGGTGGCCAGCCGACTGGGCAGGACTGGGCTAGATGGGTTGGACACGCCCTGGAGCCAACCTCTCATTATCCCTCCTTCTGCCAGCTGCACTTGGGCTGCGCTGCAGCTCAAAGGGCATATGCAGAGTGAGTGGGGTCCCTTAGCCTGTCCTGCAGGGACTGAGCCGAAACCAGCTCTCTGACACTCCCCCTCCAGAGGTCCCAGAGTGTGAGAGCTCCCTCCTCTCTGGTTCCAGGGTGTGTCACCAGAGAACCACTGCTGCCAAGTCATGGCAGCTCGGCTCCTGCATTGAGCATCTGCCTCCTGGTGGTCAGTGCACATCATACCTATTGGCTGGCCAGACAGTCGATTAGCCTTTTACATATAGAGACAGTAAGAAAGACTTTATTCAAGACTATTGCAACAGGAGAGAGAGTTGGGGTTCAACGTGGCAAATACAGCCACGACAGCTGGGGATTTATAGCCCAAAAATGAGGGTCTCAGTGGATGAAAAATTACTAAGAGGAGATGTCAAGGGTAGGGGAAGTCTTGTTAGAGACAGACAGAGAAGCTCATGATCAGATAACAGGGTAGGGGATTCTCGTTAAACTGAATTAGGAGAATTCTTGCTAAAATTTAGCTCTGCAGCGATAGACACAGAAAGCCAAGGTTGAGACCTAGTCAAAAACAGTGCTCAGAGGAGTTTGACTAAAGTTTGGTCAACGAGAGAGTCTTTCTCTGAAGTATCAGGATTAAGACCAATATGTACTGAGGACTGAACTGGTCGTTCCATCAAGGAATACTAACATACAATCCTAGGGGCCTTTCCCCTGGATTACCCTTATAATAATCACAATCTCAATATTTATTAGTAACTTTACAGCACACAAAGTTAGATGCAGAATTCCATATAGCATTTCACTCTTCTCCTTGAACTAATACCAAGACTGCATAATGTTTTCTACTTATTGATGACAAATCTTGATTGTCCTTCCAACCCAAGAATTAAGGAACTATTAGTTAGAAATAAATTTTACTTTCAGGTAATATTGATTGATTAAATTCCTTTGGGGAACAGATGATGGTATCATATTTTGGCTTCAATTTGGTTCGATTACTCGATTCACATCACCTTGAGAGAATCTCTTCATGGAGACAGGGGGATAGTCCAGCCCAGTGAGCTCCAGAGTCACGTGCTCAGGTTAGAGCCCTGCTCCACCACGTACTGCCCATGTGACCTCAGACAAGATCCTAACCCCTCATAGCCTCAGTTTCCTCATTTGTAAAATGGGGGTAAGAGTAGTACTCTGTGCTCTGTTGTGAGGGTGGACATTTTCTGTTTAAGGCACCCACACAGTGCCTGTCGCATGGTCAGTGCTCCAGAGCCATCAGCTATCTGACCTGAGTCCTTATCTGTAAAATGGTCATAGCAGCATGTCTCTCCTGGAATCCATGTGATGATGGTCACAGGTGTGCTTTGTAGCCTTTGAGCCAGTGGAGAATAATATCATCAATATGCAGGGAGGGCCGAAACCGGTTTGGCTCAGT
The DNA here is from genome assembly GCA_963924515.1 of Vespertilio murinus. Lineage (NCBI taxonomy): Eukaryota > Metazoa > Chordata > Mammalia > Chiroptera > Vespertilionidae > Vespertilio > Vespertilio murinus. Next base: position 23,890,894 of record OZ004706.1, read on the forward strand.
GGTAGAGCATCGGTCTGCGGACTGAAAGGTCCCGGTTCAATTCCGGTCAGGGCATGTACATTGGTTGCGGGCACATCCCCGGTAGGGGTTATGCAAAAGGCAGCTGGTCAATGTTTCTCTCTCATCAACGTTTCTAGCTCTCTATCTCTCTCCCTTCCTCTCTGTAAAATATCAATAAAATGTATTTAAAAATATGCAGGGAGGATTGAACTGGTTGTTCCATCAAGGGATACCAGCATATTTTCTGGCCCCCGGGGCATCCATCATGCTGCTCTCCAAGTCACAGCGTGGGGAGTACAGGGTGAGGGGACAGCGCCTTTGGGATCTGGGTGGAACAGCCCTGATGGGGGGATATAGGTTGGTTTTAGAAGGTAGGAAATAAGATGACGCTCTCCAAGGGAAGAGATAGAACGCAGATGGAAGTACTCCGGGCAGGGGTGCACCTTTCGACAGTCAGCAGCTGGAAGTTGGTTATTTTAGAAGGAGGGCACTGGGAGCTCAGAAAGGATCTTCCCTCCTCTTCTGGGCCTAGAGTCTGCAACTGAGATACCTGCCCTTGACTGGAATCAAACCCGGGACCCTTCAGTACTCAGGCCGATGCTCTAGCCACTGAGCCAAATTAGCTGGGCTAATATGTGGGCTCCTATGCCTGGAGTTAAGAAATTCACTGGTCTCCCCCTCTGTCCTTCCTGCCTGAGGTCTGGGCCAATTGAGAGAGATGTGGGTCAGGAAGGTGGGAATTAAAATGTTGGCCTTATTACTGATCAGATTGGTTCTGGAAGGTATGGCTTGGTCAGGGGTGACAATGGGCTTCCTAATATTGAAGCCCAGGACTGGGCCAACGACCCAGTGTGTCCCAAGGATGGCTGGAGAACAGTCACCCCTGCCTTCACTGCTAGGACTGCCCATGAGCAGGTTCTCTGCTGAGAGGCTCCCAAAATGACGGGGCGGGAGGTAGGGAAGAGGGAAAAGCTACAAACCAGGTTTCTATCCAAATTCAACAATCAGTTCATCACCCTCCACCCTGGGAGCCAAATGAGTAACAACAATTCAGGGCAAGAGTACAGCTTGCCATCCTTCCCTATGGAAAGAAACCTGGGAAAGAAGGCTCCCCCAACAAATAGTAACAGCAGTGCCCTGGCCCATACACCAAAAGGTTGTGGGTTCAGTTCCCAGTCAAGATGTGTACAGGAGGGAATCAATTGATGTTTCCCTCACATCGATGTTTCTCTCTCTCTTTCCCAAAATCAATTTTAAAAAGCAGTATCCTCAAGTGAGGATTAAAAAAAAAAAAAAAGTAGCAGCAGCAAAAACAAATAAAATCCCCTGCTTACTAAAGATCTACACATGTTCAGGAGACTTTATGAAAGGAAGTGGGTTTATATTCCAGCAAGGTTATAACAAATTATAATTCATTATTAGAAACTAGAGGCCCAAATGCATGGAATTCGTGCATGGAAGGTGGTGTCCCTCAGCATGACTTGCACCCTCCCCAATCTTGGACCCCTCAGGGAATGTCTGACTGTGGGATCGGGTCTAAACCGACAGTAGGATATCCCTCTTACAATCTGGGTGTGCTGGCTCCTAACTGTTTACCTGCTTGCCTGCCTGATTGCCCCTAACTGCTTCTGCCTTCCAGCCTGACCACCCACTAACCAGTCCCCTGCCATCCTGGTCGCCCCTAACTGCCCTTCCCAGCTGGCTTGTTCACCCACAACTGCCCTCCCCTGCAGGCCATCTTGTGGTGGCCATCTTTGACCACATGGGAGCGGCCATCTTGTGTGAGGGTGTGATGGTCAGTTTGCATATTACATCATTATTTTATAGGATATGCTTCTTAATAGACTGTCACTTGATTCCGTTGTTTCTTTCCCTCTTCTCCCTCCTCTTACTCCTCCCTGTCTTCTCTGCCCCTTGTTCTCGGAGTATCCTCACTCCCTTTCTCCCTTTTATTATATAAAAGTTCTTTTCAACGTCTCCTCCCCAATTTCAGCTGAGATATTTCTTTGCATTCTTCTTCTATTTTCAGAGGATGCACCTCTTTCTGTCACATAGAAGAAGCTAACTTAAGCATGCATAAATAATTCTAAGTCCTGAAAACTTCAAATCTCTGTATTATCCCATTCTTCCTGCCACAAAATAAAAACCTAAAATATAATTCTCAATTATGCCTACATTTGGCAGGTGTGGGGTTTCCCCAAAAATATCTTTTTCTAAGTATAATTATTTTAAGTACTAACCCCAGAGAAATGTAGTATTCAAAAACACAACACTACAACCTTGGTTCTCCAAAAGTAATGTTAACACATTAAGCTTTATAATATAGGCATGAGTTAGTCTCAATCCAAATCATTTATTTCCATTTCTCCTCTTCTCCTTAAGACAAAATTAGGGGCCCTGGACAGGTAGCTCAATTGGTTAGAGTGTCGTCCAGATACACCAAGGTTGTGGGTTCAATCCCCAGTGAGGACACATATAAGAATCAACCAATGAATGCATAAATAAGTGGGACAACAAAACTCTTTCTGTCTCTCTTCCCCCTTTCTCTCCCCCCTTCTTCTGTCTCTCTAAAATCAATAAATAAAAAAGAAAAGGAAAAAAAATCAGGAAAAGCTAAAAAAAAAAAAAATAAGAGAAATCTCAGACTCTCTACTGAAAGAAAGGGATCCTTTCCAGTAATCAGCTTTCAGGAACTGTGGCTTCTTTTCCAATGATTAATCATACACACGACAAGTCTGGAGAGAAATGTAAATTTAAGGAAAAGTACATTTTGATTCGATTCTAACATCATATTTCAAACACGGGATCAATAACACAATTTTACCAGAGGATCCCCTCTAACCCTAAGTATCAGGACAATAAAATGGGGAACTGGGGGATACTTTAGACACCACCAGGTGCCCCCTCTCTGTTAAGATCAGCTGAAATGGCACGCCCAAGGCCACCAGGAAGGAGGGCAAAGCAGGGACTAGAACCTGGGTCTCATCTCCTAACCCTGTGCCTTCCTTGTTTCATGCCTGTTGTCAGGTTCTACTTTAAAAACCACTAACACATCAGAGCAGAAATTGGGGCTTTCGTCTTAGTGCCTATGGTAATGAAATGCCAATCGGTATAAATAAAAGACACCTAGAAATAAAACTATGGAGTATTTGGAACAGATGGACCTGGAATCTTTACAACATTGCTCCCCAAGAAGCCACGCACTCTCCTCGCTGGAGGCGGCCCCAGAGCTGTGCACCCCTCCCCAGGCTCACCAGCCCACCCTCCCAAAGCATAACCCTATTTACCCCTGCTCTAGAGGAGCACGGCTTACACTCCTCTAGTGAAATTGTTAAAATGTATTTTTATTGGTTTCAGGGAGGAAGAGAGACAGAGAAACATCAATGATGAGAGAGAATCACCAATTGGCTGCTTCCTACATGCCATGCACTGGGGATTGAGCCTGCAACCCTGAGCATGTGCTCTGCCAAGGAGTCGAACTTTGACCTCCTGGTTCATAGGTCAACACTCAGCCACTGAGCTATGCCAGCAGGGGCCGGGATCTAATGAAATTTTTGCTTTTGCTTAATGAAGAGGGCCGCATGCATTTGTCGAGTTTTAGGAGACGGGGTTGATAACAATAAGCCTGCATTTCTGCACAGAATGTGAATTCCAAAGGCAGAAGCATCACACAGAAGGAAGCACTGTAGGCGGCTTGCCTTGGCTGCTACTGGCTGTGCCCAGAATCCTGGGTGAGACCGGTGCTATTTCTGACCCTTGCACCGGAGGTAATATGCCTTCTTAACTCCTTATTATAGCATGCAAAAGAAAAGCACGATAGAGCCTGCATGACATAAGCTTCGTTAGTTCTTCCAAGTGATGTCCAGTTACAATGCCTTCAAAGTCCACTTTAACTTAGCCTATGAGCTTGTTTGTACACTTGCTGATAGAAATATAACACGACGGAGCCAAAATGAGACTCAATGGCTATGGTACACACATATTCTGCTAAAAACCTAAGCTATCCAAATGCCAGCAGTTGTGTTACATTCCACTTCGGATTTGGGGTCAGAGATTATTCTTTTCGGGTTAGAAGAGGGGACATAAAGGCAGAGTGAGGAGGGGCATTTTTTGCCTGAGGTGACTTCCACGGAGGAGAAGCAGAAAAGCCTGTGTTGGAAGCCCAGACTGCAGGTCTCCGTCGAGGACTCTTGAGCAAAGAGAAGTCTCAACCCCACCTGGCGTCCCCAGACACGGGTTCTGCTGTAATCATGACTTGGGGAGGAGGGGCGAGGGGATGAAGGAGGATGTCACAGACAGTTGTCAAAGGGATAGGGAGCTATACTTTGGGAACAAACACCTTGACTTTGCTGAGGCATAAACTTCACAGCAGGAAACCATTATTTCGGTGACAGAGCTTTGTTCAGTTGACATTATCTCTTAATTATCTGCATAAGAATGCATTTGTCAAGTTTCGGGAGATGGGATTGATAACAATAAACCTGCATTTCTGCACAATATTTGAATTCCAAAGGCAGAAGCATCACACACAAGGAAGCACTGTAGGCGGCTCCTCGTGGCTTCGGCTGGCTGTGCACGGAATCCAGCCCCATAGCGATAGCAAAGCCTGGGATCCGCAGCCACGCCCGGCTACCAGGCTGTCAGAGTCCGGGGGCCACCAGGCCAAGGCAAGATTCCTGGAATGTCTTCTTGGGAAGATGCCCTTTGTTGCCACTGACAAAAACACACAGTTGGTCTGGCTCTCCCGGCCACCTGTGCCGCCACGCTCTGGAGTGTGGGTGATCATCGTGGAATATTTGACCAGAGGCACCTCCTGACCTAAGACAGCAGGACGCAGAAATCCCAGTTCCTTCCATCCCATTCTTTCCCCACCCACAGATGGCTCTAGCTTCTCCCTAAACAGCCACAGTGCTTTTCTCTTCGTGACCCTGGGGCTGTCTTTCCTGCAGGATACTGACCAGGGCACGAGCCAGCTGTGCTCAGAAACGTGGCAGGGCTTCTGGGCTTGGCTGATCGGACCTCTCTGTGAACACGGCTCCTTCTAGAACTTCCTCAAGCACCTTTGATCCTTTCGTTCTGCCAAGGGATTTAGAACATGTTCTTCAAGGGGCAGGACCACATCCTATTTCAGAGTCCCCACTCAAAGGCATCGAGGCTTATGGGCACACTCTACTTCCGTAATCTGCTCTGGTATCGCAGCGTTTCCGGGCTGGGTGTGCAGGTTGGTGTCCCAACATGACCCTCAGGACCGGGAGCCAAAGACGGAGGAGCCTTAGAGGTGAGCAGCATTTAAAGGATAGGCTGTGGGCAAGGAATCCACAGAGGAGGTTGGGAAGGAATGTGCCTGCCTGCCCACACCTGCCCCTCCATGCCTGGGTCAGAGAGAGCATCCCGGGAACCAGGAAACCGTCTGTGGCAGATGGTTGCAGAATGGTCTCCGACTTGTTTACACCTCCCGGCATCCACACCCGTGGGTAACTCCCCTCCCACACCGACTTGAGGCTTGCCGAGGTGACTTGCATTAGCCAAAGGGACCCATACGACCACAGCAAATACCTGAAAAGCACTTGCCCTTGGAGCCCTGTGACTGCCTCCATGAAAAGATACCCCGGCTAGCCTGCTAAAGAATGGGAGGTGCATGCCCATCCCCCCCATCTGACAGTCTGCCAACCCCCAGACATGTGAGTAAGGCCATCCTGGATCACTCAGCTGCAGCCAACTCACCCACTGACTGCCGTGCATGGGTGAGCTCAGCAGGAATCAATCCAACAGCCCAAACCAGAAGAACCACACCGAGTGGTTTGTTTGGCGTCCGTAGATAATAATCAATGCACTCACCAAGATGAGTTCAGATTAGGGATCCCAAGTGTGATGGTTGATTTTATGTGTTAACTGGACCGGGCCATGGGGTGCCCAGACATTATTCTGGGAGGGCGTTGCTAGATGAGACTAATGTTGGAATTGGTAGAGCAGATTGTCTTCCCTCTGTGGGTGGGTCTCGCCCCATCCATTGAAGACCCGGACAGAACAGCAAGGCTAAGGAAGGGGGGACTTTTTCCTGTGAACTGGAGCCGCTCCTCTGTCCAGCTCTCCTGGCAAGCACAGGTCTCCCCCTGTCCCTGAGGCGTCTGACTCAGCCTGCAGGTGGGACCAGAGACTCCTTTGTTCCAATCGCAATCCACGGTGACTTCCCACTCTCCGGCATGGCCACCATTAGCTCCTCTGCCCCTGCTCCTCTGTGGGAGTGTAGTCACCGTGGGAATGCAGTCCCTCGCTATGGAGGAAAAGGGCAAAGGAAGCAGCTTAGGTCTGATTTACATTGCACGGGGGCCATCTTCCCCCCCCCCCCCTTTTCCTCCCTCCACAGAACTGAATCCCAAATAAATGCACAGACTTGCCCATTCCTGAGTTTTAATGGAACTAATAATCTGACTGCGGAGTCCCAGCTCTGTGACTGCTTCCAGCCTGGCTGGTGTTAGATTGCATTACTATTTTCATTTGTTTTCATTATTATTAGCTTTTAGCAATGAAATGGAGTTAAAATTATTACAGTTTGTAACATGCTTTTTGTACTAATAATTCAAGTACTTTCGAGTAGGAGCTGAGAGCATTAATTTGTCAATCATTCCTGCTTTGTATCTAGTCCTCCTTTAAATAGACTAAACAAAAGAAATGAACACTATATATTTCCCCAAGGGATAGAACTAGTAAACATTCAGCTATGTTAGGCTTTCATGAAATTATAAGCCATAATTTCAAGGTATATTGCACAAATAACAGGGTGTTTCCACGTCAGTGTGGCTGACACACGAGAGCTTCAACTCTGGTTCAGGAAAATGACACGGGGCAGCCATCTGCGCTCAGAGTCTACTAACCTGTGGGGAGCCGAAGTGAAGGCGAGGCCACGCAAACACTTCCGGAGGCCGAGCAGAGGGGCCCCGGGAAGCTCTGAGTCAGGGCCCTGTGCATTAAGGCAGACGAGAGAGCCTCTCCCCGCTTCTACACCCACTCGATCGGAAGCAGCATTTCAAAAACAACAACATGGGGACAGCCCGAACTCCTGCCAAGAAATGCCACGCTCATTCTCCCGGGAGTGTTGACAACAAAGAAAGGGAAGCAAGATCCAGCACTAGAAATAAACGTGGTGTTGGAAGCGGCATGCAAATGCGGAACCACCTCTGTATTAAACGTGATAAAAAAATTTTTTTTTTTTTTTAAAAAAGGTCCGCTTGCATCCTCGGAATGCCTAGATTACGGGATGCTTTTTTAATATAAAGAAAGGCTTATTACCTTAAAGCGCACACAGCACTCGATCAGATTAGGGCGACAGTAGTCCTCTAGGACCTACTTTAATGAATGAACAGGAACGATTTATAATGATCAAATCAATTGTCTCATGTTAACCGGGACTTTGGGTAGTCCTGAAAGCAGTTTGTCCCCTTAGCGAGGCTGAGTACTCTTATTCTGAAAATCTTGTGCATTTTTGTTAAAGCTTTTATTCCCCCCCTTAAAGCAAAAGGAATCGATAACCCAGCTCCACCGTGGATGGTGACAGGTCCTGAATGGAAAGAACCCCACAGAACGACAGGGAGCCTTAGGCCACCTGCTCTGGCCCCAGTGTCACCTGGGAAGAATGTGGCATTGGTGGGGCAGTGGGAATGTCCGTTTCTGCCCGCCTGGCTTCTCATTGTTATGCCGATTCTTCATCCTCCTGGAAGAGCCAGGATGCCCAGCTCAGCCCCTAAAATGAAACGGCTACCAAGAAAATACAGGAATTGGTATGTTACCGGTTTTCACTCCCTGCTGCTTAAGACTGGGATTTCGATAATCTCATATTTCTGACAAGAATCTATTTTGTCGTCGGCAGGAGGCTGCGTGGCACCTGTTCACTAAGCCAGGGAGGTTTTTCAAGTTTGGATTTTCTTTGGCAGGAGAGACCTCGAAAACTGACCAATCCCTTAATCCTGTCGATTCTCCGAGTCCCCTCCACGCGCCCTGCCGCCCGACCCCCACCTCTCAGGGTGCTCAAAAAATAACTTTTGACTGTGGCCTTTAACAATATGGTAATTTATTTAAAACAGATACAGTCCTGAAAGTGACCCACTTAAAATTATTAAAGAGATACTGTGTTTATTTTTGCTGTCCATAAAACAGAAAATGGTTTATGAATATGCAAACCGATCCGATGTAATTAGCATGATTGGCTCCTACTGCACTCCGTTGTATGCAGTTAGAAGAGTAGATGCAGGAACTAATGAGGTCATGTTAATGTGCCTGTGAAGAGAGCTTCGGCTGTCAGAACAAGGCAGGCGAATGTCTGGCGGAATCTTTCCTTTTCCACAAAATCACTGAAGTGGGCACGCGCGGGGTGAGCTCCGGGCAGTGAGCTGGGCACCACCAGGTCCGGGAGCCACCTTGCCTCCTGCATGCGAGGCGCCCAGACGGAAATGAAAATCTGTGTCCGTTCCGGGCGATGATGAATGTGGTATTTAATTATCTAGAAAGTCCTCAACAAGTGCTAATAACGGAATCTCCTCCGGTAGTCAGCACATGCCACACGGTCCCATTAGCCATGCTAACACCCCATCCCCTGGCCCTTCTTAATTAAAATAAGAGGCAAAAATGTTAATGGTGCACCCACCACCCCTGGGGATTAATCTGCCCTGACCGCTGGGCCCTGCTCGCCGGAGAAGGTAGGCTTCTCGTCCAGGAGGGAGGTTTGCACAAAAGGCTCCCCCTCGGGGAGCGCTGCCACCCACCTGGGAGATCCAGGCCCCTGGGGTTGGGGGGAGGGGAGAGAAGGGTGGCCGGCAAGGAATGGGCAGGCGGCTTTTCCATCGGAATGCTGGGAGGCATGTCACAGAAAGCACCTTAGATATTGAACAGGACACACGGACGGCCACTGAGCTTCTCCTTCCGCGTCTCCTCTAAAGCATAAACGCACGGACTGGAAAACCTGATTTCCAATTTCTGCCAGGCGCGCCACCGCTCTAAAAATGCACCTGCCTCTTTGTGGCCCCTCCTGCCATCACACACACACACACACACACACACTCTTTGCTACAGAAACAAAGGCCATTTTAAAGGGGGAGGGGCTACCAGTTTCAAGTGAAAAAATTAGGTTCGGGGGCTGATATTTTTCACATTCAGCCAAGTCCACTGAATTGGCTCATTCTAATGAGACTCAACCTAAAAGAAAGGGAAATTGGTCTTCTCCGGCCTGCACCTGGCAGCAGCCACGACCCACCTTCGGAGAGGCAGTGGGTCCATTTCTGGTGGTCTCTCCAGTTTCAAAGGGAAATTTTTCTTGAGTGCCTACTATGTGCTTGGAAATATTTTTTTTTGAGTGCCTACTATGTGCTCTGAACTTTTCTGGAAGTAGAGATTTTTATCCCTATTACACAGATGAGGAAATGGAGGCTCAGAGAAGGTAAATAACGTGTCATCATGTAAGAGCTGGCAAAGGGCAGAGGCAGGCTCCAAACCGGGATCTGTCTGACTGAACAGCCCACGGCACTTTTTGCTCTGATACCTTAGGATGCGGGACAAAAGCGGAGATGCCGGTGTGGGGCCCGCCCTGTAACGCCTTGAGCTTGGCTTGTTTAAGGAAAAGAGCAGCATTTAGCAAAAAAACAGTTCTACAACCGTAAGAACTGGTTAGAAGCGGGCTGTGGGAGACACAGCTTATCTCGCCCAAGTCCCCCGGGGCCGGGGATTCACAGGAAACACGGACGCTGGTCTTCGCCAGCATGGCCTGCCAGCGCGCTCAGCTCCTGCCCCCTGCACCTGGTCACAGGGCACCCGCTTGCCACCTCCCTTCTTCACGTGCTGTTCCCTCTGCCAGCTTCCCTCCGCCAGCAGCCCCGTTCCACTCCTCCATCGCCATCGGCCTCATCCCTCAAGGCCAAGCCTGGCTTCCCCTTTCTCTCTAGCAGAGAAAAATTAGGTTCGTGGGGACAGAGGCAAGCAGGTTGAGCCATATCATTATTACCCGAGGCTATCGCTGCCTGCCCACGACAGCTTCTGGGCTAGACTGTGTGCTCTTCAAGCAAAGGGACCTGAATTACAGCCAGTGCCCGGTACACAGAAGGTGCACCATAAATGCTTGTAGAATGTATGCTAAGTGGATGAATAAAGGAATAAATAAATGTTTAAGAAGCATCAGGTCTTTCTCTCTGGCATTTCCCGGCTTTGAAGAGCATCCTGGTGAGGCCATTTCCTTCCTGGGTGCACAGAGAGCTCTACACACCGGCGGGGTGCGGCTCCCCGCCGGGAAAACAGGTGTGACTGCAGAAAGGTCAAAGGTCCCATCCCAGTCCTCGACCTGTCACCCACAAAGCTGCTCCGTGTCTCCGTCTCCATCCCGATTTCATGGCACCATGCGCTTCTCTCTCATAAATATTTATCAAATATTTAGTTGTAATTTGGCGCCTAGCTAGGTGATTCTTTGATTAATAGCTAGTGCCCACCCTTCCCACTGGAGAATGAGATCCACAAGGGCAGGTTTTATATTTTCCCCCCTCTAGTCACCATTGTGCTTCCCACACCTAGCCCAGGGCCTGGCACAGAGACGGGGGGGGGGGGGGGGGGGGGAGGAGTCCATGAATATGTGCTGAGCCCCCAGACTTCCCGTCTCCTCCAGCCCTGCCATTCTGCGATGCTGCAATAGCCCCGCACTCACAGTTACTCCCGGAGGAAACGTTTTAAACTACAACCCAAATCTATGGCCCAAGCAGAGCACACCAACACAAGAGCCAATGGCAGCAGAGCAGAGCGGCCAACGAGCGTTGAGCAGGGCCGTGACAAAGGCCAGGAGGCCGGGCAGCTGGGAGCACAGGTGAGGCAGGGAGGGGCCGGTGGGAGGGGCCAGGCCTAGGAGTGGCGGTCAGGGCCCAGACAACAGGACTGTGGCACAACAGAGAAAGAGGAGGCGGAGAGGGCATTGTCTGCATTTTCTGGGGCTCCCGTACCAAAACCTGGGGGCCTTAAAACAACCAAAATTTGGGGTCTCACCTTGCTGGAGGACAGAGGTTTGGAATCAAGGTCCCTCTACCAAGCCTGGAGAGGGGGGTCCGTCTGTGCTGCTCCAGCTTCTGGGGGGCCCACTCTCCCTGGCTCATGGCCCCCTGACTCCCATCTCTGTCCCCGTCTTCACAGGCCGACGTTCCTCTGTGTCTGCACATCCTGCTCCCTCTGGCATTTGTTTCTTCTCCTCTTCTCGTGAGGGCACCTTATGACCTCATCTCAGCCTGATTACACCTGCCAAGACCCTTTCCCCAAATAAGGCCACGTTTACAGGTACCAGTGGCCGGGGGTGGGGGATTTGGACATACCTTGGCGGGATGGGGGTTGGGTGGGGGCACAATTCAGCCATTCACAAGCATCAACAGCAGAGTCTTAGTTTAGCACACCTTCGACAGGCTCTGTGTGGGTCTCCATGGAGGGGAAAAAAATGAATCAGACGCAAATGCTGAGCACAGAAAAGGGACGCCCTCAGGACACTTGATGCTTTGAGGGGTGAGGGCTGGAGGAAGGCAAAGTCATGTTCGGTTGCAGGGACCCGGGGAGCTTCGCAGAGGCGGCTGGGCTAGGGTCACTGCTGCAGGGTGGCTCTGGGGAAAGGAAGGTGGCCGAGGGAAGGGAACAGCTCCAGCAACGGCTGCCTGGTGGCAGTTTCAGCTTTATCACGGGGCGTAGCCTCATTTGGTTTGGGTTTTAGCAAATATCCCAGCCAGCTTAGTTGGATGTCCAAGGTCCTGCCTGCTCCGGCCGCAGCCTGACCACTAGCCCAGCCCGAGTCCGCTCTCTCCGAGGTCCGGAGGCAGCAGACTTGCCCGGTCAGGACTATCGGGTCCCGCTGCCTAAACTCTCCTTCCGCCTCATAGTCAGGCAGATGCCTCCTTGCCCTGATGTCACTGGTGTGGTTTGCTGTGACTCGCTTTCTGCTTCCACAGCAGCGCCCATCGGCTCAGCACGGTCACAGCACAGAAGACACCTTGTTGTCACCGTCTATCACAGTCTCTCTCCTCCGCCGACCAGGGGCCTCTGGAGCTTAGGATCTGGGTCTCATTCGCATCTGTTTCACCAGGAACCATTCTGTGTCCCACACATGGCTGCATTCAATACTTGTCCCTGCCCAGTGCTGAGGGAGGACTGGAGAGAGGAAGCTGGGAGCGGAAGACCGCCGAGGGGGCTCTCACAGTCGTGTTAGCAGGACACATGCTAAGCTTCGAAGCACTGCTAAGGCGGCGTTGGGGGAAGGTGACAGACAGCCTCCCCCAAGCCTAGAAAGACAGACTTCATAATTTGGCCTCCTGCACCTGGAACCGCGCCTTCTAAAGCCCCAAGGACCTGGCGGGACCTGGTTCTGAGCAGGAGGCGGGAGGCTGAGCCTGAGCCCAAGGCAGTTGGAGAACCGTTGGAATTTGGCACAGCCCTGGCCAAGGCCCCAGGGAGCTCTCTGCTGCTAGCGAGAGGCCACCCCTTAAGCCTCCTCTAGAGCCCAAGACAGGCCCTGCTCCTGCCCTTTGGGGGCCGAGAGTGACCCTCAGTGCCCAGGAAGGAGCCCAGTCAGGCTCCCCGGGCAGGTTCTGATCATTAGCCCCATGCAGACTGCCCAAGAGCCCAGTGAGCACCGGGAAAGCGAGACTTCCCCACTCGGTGAGACCCCGGCTAGACCAGACTCTCACAGAGCTAGTTCGTGCCTCCGCCCTCCCCTCCTTCCCCATCTCTGACACCTTTCAGGCGGGCCCCGCCTCTCATGCCTTTTGGTGAGTAAGAGCCTCCCACAAGGTGCACCGTTGTACCTTCTGAAAACCACGCCGGCCGGGTTGCAAGCAGAATGTGAGGGACCTGGGCGTGGAAGGCTGAGGTAGGAGTCGTTTGGCACCATTCCTACCGAACTCCAGGGACTGGTCCACGCCAAACTCACCATCCCCAAGTAGGGGGCCTTGTGTTCAAACACGCACCACAGATATGGTGGCTCAATGGCCCAAGGGGGACATGAGGGAGGGAGGATGGTAGGGAGGATGGTAGGGAGGTCATTGAGAATCCATCACAATCCATTTTTATTGATTATGGTATCACATAATTGTCCTCATCCCCCCATTCCCATCCCAAACCTCTCCCTACATATGCCTCCACCCCCCTATTGTCCATGGCCACTGGCGAGGCCCATGTGCATGCACACAAGTCCTTTGGTTGATCTCTTCCCTTTACCCACACCCTCCCCTACTTTCCCTCTGAGGTTTGAGAGTCTGATCACTGCCTCTCTTTCTCTGGGTCTGTTTTTGTTCACCAGTCTATGCTGTTCATTATTTCCTCTAGATGTGTGAGGTCATGTGATCCAAGAAATACCCTTGTAAGAACCTAAACTGCGACAAGCCTTAATGGTTATGCTTGAGAGGCAACTGAATCAGTCTGTATTGAGTTCCTTTCTGGGCCAACAGTTCTTTTGAGTCCCAATTTCAATATGCAGCCTAATTATTTTACGGCGACTAAATATTATTTCAGGGGCCTAACCAACACCATTTCCAATGCAAATCTCCAGTCTGCAGAGAGGTGCCTGTTGTCAGGAAGGGAGTGATGGCTACCGGGCTGGAGCGACACAGAGAGGGAGCCAGAGCGAACGTCCCGTGGCTCCCCTTGGACTCAGCGTCCAAAAGCACCGGTGCCCCCAGTGGCCTGGCCCTTTCCCCTCCCGGCAAAGGTTTCCGGAAGGCTCTCCGGTCTGCTGAGCAAGCCCTCAGAGGCCGCGGTAATGTGTCTCCACGTCTACCCTCCACGCCCGATGCCTCGCTCTGAAAGGTCAAGACGCTCTCGCTCCTAACCGAGAGAGAGGCGCATGACTAGGCGGCGGGAAGATGGGAAATTGGAAAATAACAACATGGGGAAATGTGTCAAAAGGACCCATCTGTTCTAATCCATCCCGTCATTAATAACCTCTCCTCCCCCATCCAGAGAGAAGAAGCAGGAGGCCTCCCACTGAGCCGCATCCCCAGCTCCTGGTGCCATCTCTGCCGCCCCCCATCACTTGCTCTCTCTCGCCCGCGCGGATCTCCTGCTTCGGTGTCGCTTGATTCCTGAAACGTGTGATCAGCACACACCCAGCCCTCCTCCTTCCTAGTGCCGCTCGCCAGCGAGAGCCCCCCACGCCCTGACATCGGAGCCTCCGCTCCCCTCGCAGAGGGGCTGCTAACGCGGGATGAAAAATCACCTTGCTCTGCCAGTGCTCCGGCAGCACAGAACACATCCCCGGGAAATGTCCTCTGTCACTCCGGAATCCGATTTCTTTGTGCGGCTCTCTACTCCCGCCGCTTCCAATGTCCTGCATTATAAATGTATAAATTCAATAAGTGTGAAATTTTTCTAGAGAGAAGAAAACATTAGAGTATGGCATATACATCGCCGAATCGCTAATTCGTGAGAGCAACAACATCGGCGGCGCAGCGTTGCAACTGGTTTCCTTAGTAACATGTGCAAGTATACAGGAAAACATTTTGGGGTAATAAAATGTCCCCATTTGAATAAACTTTCACACAAGGCAAGGAAGTGGAATTCCAAAAATAACAAGATTAGGCAACCGATGAACTTAGTCACTCCATGGAACTTTAAAGGATGGAAATTTGGTACCGGCCAGAAGCAGGCTGGGCCGCCCAGGAACTGTGTCTGACCGCGCCGGCCACTTAGATTTCGGAGGCTTCCTTGGCAATGCTTTCCCCTTGAACACTCGGCAATGTACAGAAGCAGTTCACCTGGGCATTCGGGGATGAAGAGGGTTTTCTTCTTAAGGTTCCAATCATCAAAAACAGATTACTTCCCTCACGCTGGCCTTCCACAGGCCGGATTTCCAAATCATAATTTTCTAGGGCAGTGGTTTTCAAAGCTGTGTATCCAAGCCCCTCTGAGGGCTTGTGAAAGGGGAGATTGGGGGCCTCTCTCCAGGCATTTCGGATTCAGTAGGGCGGGGGTGTGGGGGGGGTCCAGAGGATGTGCCTGTCTAACAAGTTCCCAGGTGGTGCCGATGCGCTGGCTCAGGGGCCACACTTTGAGAACCATGTTCTGGGGGAAGCCTGCACGTGATCCCTGGCTCCATGAGCCTGAACATCAAAAAGGTGATTTTCCTATCACCCTAAAACAAACTGAGTTCTAAAGCAATGCCACAGTCAGAGCTTGTCTTACCTGTCATATATAAAACTCCTAAGGAGACGGGTCCATCCTCCTGGAAGACAGAGGGATGTGGACAAAGAGGACAGCCAGGAGGTTGGGCCCCGCTGAGGTCAGGTCAATATCACAGATGTGGATCAGGGACCTCGTTTGTTTTTGTTGTTGGATATATATATATATATATATATATATATATATATATATATATTAAATCGATTTCAGAGAAGAAGGAAGAGGAAGAGAGAGATAGAGACATCAGTGATGAGAGAGAATCATCGATCGGCTGCCTCCTGTTTGCCCCACACTGGGGATGGAACATGCAACCCGGGCATGTTCCCTGGCCGGGAATGGAGCAGTGACCTCCTGGTTCATAGGTCGATGCTCAGCCACTGAGTCAGATGCTGTGCAATCAGAGACCCCATTCGTGATGGCATCCGTCCTCAGTGTGCAGCAGGCAGCCAGACTCCGTAAAGGT
This sequence comes from Vespertilio murinus, assembly GCA_963924515.1. NCBI lineage: Eukaryota > Metazoa > Chordata > Mammalia > Chiroptera > Vespertilionidae > Vespertilio > Vespertilio murinus. The sequence continues at coordinate 23,906,534 of OZ004706.1, forward strand.
GGGTCCAATGTGCTTCCTTCCATTCCCAAGTTCAGGCACAATCAGTGAGGACCTTGGCTTTGCTGTGGATTTCACTAAGTGTATTCACAAAGTCATCGGGTGACGGGGAAATGCTTAAGTGGCAGTCCTAGCCCTTTCGATATGATAATCCAGGTCTCCGGGTAGACAATCAGTTTATCAAATGGAAAGTGCCCTGGGCTGGAGTCAGGACATCTTGCTTCCCGTCCAGAATTTGCCCCGACTTGCCCTTGACCTTGGGCTCGCCTCCCCCTCCCCTGGCCAGACCAGTGTGGCGTGAAAACGCCCTTCCCCACTGGGAATCCAGGCATCAACCTGAACCCTATGCTTGTTCTTTGTTTGGCTGTTCTGTTTGTTTTGTTTTGTTTTCTGTTTCTGTACCAAATTTGTTGCAGTTTGGGGCAAAGGAAATTCCCCAGTTACTGTTTCCTATCCGGGGGAGGACCGCTTCCCACAGCTCATTTCTCAACTTCGGGCTCCTTCCTCCAACGGCATGCTGTGTCCACATTTCAATTAATTGCCTATTGGCACACACCCGACTCCAAATATTTGTGCAGTTCCCGAGACAGCCTCATTCAGCTAAGTACCTGAGCGCGTCAACCTGGTCTCTGGTTCCAACATCTCAGAATATCCAAGCGAGAAAATATGCAAATGCCAAAGTCACCCGGAGAGAATTCATCAGGGGAGACAGTCATTGGAGGCAGGGAGAGAGGCTCGGATGAAAGATATTATCGCTGGCTGGAGACAGGGAAATTGGGGTGGGGGAAGGGAGGAGGCGCAGAGTCTGAAGATTGCAAAGGCTCGCACCGCCCAGCACAGGATGCTGCTCCTTCAGAGAGGGGCTGAGCCGAGCGGCTAAGCCACCCATCAGCCATGGAGGCACTGCACGGAGGCAGGCTTGTCTTCGAAGCTGGCAGAAACGGGTGTGTGCTTAGAGCGACTACCCCTCGTCCCTGCGCCAATAAATTCAGCACTCCTGCTTGCTGACAAACTCCTGCATCAGAATGGCTATTCCGTGTCTGATAACACTGCAGACATGGTCGGGATAGAGGGCTCAGTAACAGCAGCGGCATACGAAGTTAGGCAAACAGAGGCTCTCGGATGCATAAAGAAGAAGACAGGAAACATATGCCAGTGCTGTTTGCCTGTGGGTAGTGAGGTCCTTGAAAAATTTGTCCCTTACTTTATTTTTTTTTATTTCCACTTTCCAACTTTTTAACAATAAGATTTGCTCTTAAGGTGTGTGTGTGTGTGTGTGTGTGTGTGTGTGTGTATGTGTGTGTGTGTGTGTTTTAATTAAACATTTTTTTTTTTATGATTTGAAGGTAAGCCACAGTCTTCTAAAATCTCTGGGTAAAATGCAGAACTTGGGGACTGAAGAGGGACTGTCCGTCAGAGTTCTGCATAGTTTAGTTTGCCGCCTTGGGGACTCTCATCCTAGAAAGCAAGGCCAGGGGTCAGGAAGCTTGTTTCACTCATCCTTGCACCCTGTGAACTTACGACTGATCTGGGCACAAGATGGGCATCAAGTTGTGTGTTGAGTTGCACCCAGAACAGAGAAGACATCAGATCTCAGGGGAAACGGGACCCGACATGGGTTTGGAGAGAAGGAGGTGGTTTGGAAAGGCGTGGGACTAAGGAGGCCCCAGGGGACAGTGTGCTATGGGAGTTCCAGTGAAGAAAAAGGCAAAACACAAAGCAGCGTGAGGGTCTTGAGCACTGGGGAGGGGAGCGGAGTCAAAACAGGGGGAGGGGGAGGGGGAGGGGACCACTGAGGTCTAGGCCCAGTTTCACCCCCACCCGGCCCTTGTCTGCCTGGTGACATCACAGCTCAAAGGCAACACTCTGTGGAGCTCTGGTTTCAAAGTGACACTGAAACCAAAACAGAAGTTAATGAGGAAAGAGGGCCCCACCTGGTCCGGACATGGTGCTGAGCGCTAACGGCATCTCCAGGGAAGTACCAGGATCCCACGAGACTCCAGAGTACAGGGGAGACATAGCAGCATAGCCGGGAATCAGAAGGCACAGAATGGTACAGGGACTTTGACAAAACATGGTGATATAGCCTGCCACCTCACATGTACCCAAGGGAAATGACTTATGCCAAGAAAATGCAAAAAGAACTTCCCTGATTCTCTCATTGGGGATGAGCTGCTCACAGATATCATTATACCTACTCGTTTACTAAGTGTTCATTACATGCCTCCCTGTGTGAGGAGCTGAAAACGGGTGATAGAGAAAGTGGTACCCCTGCTCTCATGGAATAGGTGAGCTGGAAGAAATATTCCCAGTTCCAGTTTCAGGAACTCACTAATCCATCTACACTAATAAAAGAGAAACATGCAAATTAACCATCACTCTGCTACACCCACAAGCCCTGCCCACCAGCCAATCAGGAGCAAGTATGCAAATTAGCCCTACCAAGATGACGGCAGTCATGGAGCTGGAGCAAGCAGAGGCTTGGGTTGCCCCTGGCAATGAAGGAAGCCAAGCTTCCTGCTGCCATGGCCAGCCCTGGCCTCCATTCAAGGGTACAAATTTTCAATTATAGAAGATAAATAAGTCCTAGATACCTGCTTCCAGCCATCCCTGGCCTCCACTCAAGGAGGCACTGAAAAAAAAAGAAAGAAAGAAAGAAAGAAAATTTTAAAAAGGAAGGGCTGGGAGCCTGGCTCGCCCAGAGAGCATGGCCAGCCTGAAAACAGCCCTCAGCTCCTCACCCAGGCTGGCTATGCCCCATAGGGTGAGAGTCCCCACTGGGGGGGGGGGGTGGCCAGCCTGCAAACAGCCATCAGCCCCTCACCCAGGTTGGCCAGGCACCCCAGTGGAGACCCCCACCATGAAGAGGTGTGGCCAGCCTGAAAACAACCTCAGACCCTCACCACGTCAGTGGGGGTCAGTTGGAGGTAATCAGGCCGGGGGGGGGAGGGATAGTTTGGAGTGAGCAGGACAACAGTGGGGGCATTTGGGGGTAATCAGGCTGGCAGGGGGAGGGGGGACTGTTGGAGGTAAGCAGGACAGCAGGCAGAGTGGTTAGGAGCAATCATGCAGGCAGGCAGGCAGACAGGTGAGCAGTTAGGAGCCAGCAGTCCCAGATAGTGAAAGGGATGTCTGACGGCCAGTTTAGGCCTGATCCCTGTAAACCAGCAGTAGGACATCCTTCGAGGGGTCCCAGATTGGAGAGGGCGCAGGCTGGGCTGAGGGACAACCCCCTGCCCCTGTGCATGAATTTTGTGCACTGGGCCTCTAGTCACATATGAAAACGATGTGCCTGTGGAAGCTGGAGGAGATCGCAGCCCACATGGGAAGCGATGTAACCGGGAGCACTCATCTAGGGCACTTCCACTACTTTTTTTTAATATATATAGCAGGAGGGGTTTTGTTTGTTTGTTTTAAATATATTTTTTATTGATTTTAGAGAGGAAGGGAGAGGGAGAGAGAAACATCAATGACAAGAATCATTGATCAGCCGCCTTATGCACACCCGGCACTAGGAATTGAGCCCCCAACCTGAGCATATGACCTGACTGGGAATTGAACCACCATTTCCAGGTTCCTAGGTAGACGTTCAACCACTGAGCCACGCCAGCTGGGCCATACCAGGAGGTGCTATGCCTGCTGACATCTCACAGTTTCTCTGCCTGCCTGCAAGGCTCTTGCCTTACTCCATTGATGAAAAGTCTACTTCCCTTCTAAGGCTTGTTAAAATGTCACCTACTCTTCACAAAGCTTCTCTATGCCTTCCTTCGGGTTCCCATAGCTCACTCTCTTGACCCCTATTACAGAAATTGTCACAGTTTGCCTTGAACTTTAGTGAATATACTCTGTCCCCTCCCCTCAATTCTGAGTCCCCTGATGGCAGAGATGACCTCCCATTCATCACTATATTCTCAGCACCTAGCACAGCTCGGGGAATAACATTTGTGGAGTAGCCACCAAAACCTGGATGCTACTAAATGCTTTGTCTACATTCACTGTCTCATCTAATCCTCACCACTCTTCAAGGTGGATATTACATTGCTTGATTTAAAGATGAGGAAACAGAGGCTCAGAGGGGTTAAAGAACTTGCTCAACGCCAAGTGGAGAAGCTGGGATCAGCCAGCTCTATCCAGTTCCAAAGTCCATGCTGCCCCCATTATAAACTGAGCTGCAAGTTCCGTAATCTCCATGAGGTCAAAGACTACATCTGTCCTATCCATAGCTCCTGGCGTTGTGCCTAACATTGTGTGGTTCTACTGGTCAACCCCGAATCAGGGTTGGAGGGATACACATGAGCATGAATGCCAGGAGGCAGGGACCATTGGGGGTCATCAGGCCTACTAACAGAGGGTACGGTGTAGAGCTATTATAACCACATCTGCCATTATAACAACATCATGTCCAGGGCAGAAACCAAAGTGAGCACACAGTAACCTTACAACAAAGAGACAAAACAGAACAGGCAGACCAAGTGAGCCCTAACAGGATGATGACAGAATTCCCTAGAGATGACGTGTAAAGTAGAGCCCATAGGACAAATGATAAAGCCAGCTAGAAGCTGGGGACACGGCTGTGACCAAGGTCCGAGGATGGGCAAGGAGGGGATGCTGGGCCTGTCAGTCACAGTATGGGGAGACCCTGAAGAGGAGCGGGGTGCTGAGAGGAGTCTTGCTGGTTTAGATACCCATTTCACTTCTGAATTCCTGAGCCAAATCTCGGGGGGGGGGGGGGGCGCTAGTTTTCCTTCCAGGTCATCGTCAGCTCCAGCTCCCCTACTCCCTGGCTTCCCCTCAAACGCCAGGTCTGGGCTTCCAGAAGCTCCCACACAAGCCAGGGAGGCTCAGTGGATCCACACTTCATCTCTTTCCTCCACCTCCAGCCTAGAAATGACCGCATCCTTGGAAAACTGACAAAAACCCTGGGTTCTTTTCCCCACTGGGTCCCTTCCATCTTTCCTCCGCATGTACAGAAGGGAGTGGAGATCTGCCTCTCTCCACGTACCTGCATTGCATACTGAAAACTGCAGGACTCCTGGGTTCCTCTGTGCCTTTCCTCCCAAGAGGCTCAGAACCAAACCCAGTGTGTGTGTGTGTGTCTCATCCCAGCTTACAAGTTCCTTCCAGGCCACAGAGGGGAGTGCCTCTTGTGCCCCTGCAGGGCCCAGCACAGTGTCTGCAAAGGGAGTCACGGGAGCCGTGGGAGCGAACTGCTCCAGCGCAGGCCCCGGCTCCACCCCAAGATTTCCAACCTTCCCTTTGATTTTTTTTTTTTTAAAGCTGTCACGGATATGTGTTTTTATTGTGACCTACCTCAAATCCTTTTTGTAGGCAGGCAGGGAATAAATGAATAAATAAACAAATAAATGAATAATGGACTGCCTCCTGCCTGGGGGCACTTTGTCAGCTCTGTTTCTAGAAAATCCTCTCTAACGGAGGCCGAGGAAAGAAACAACGGTTCGGAGGCTCAGCGGGTTCCTTTTTTTATTTTTTTATTTTATTTTTTTATTATTTTAAACCTAGATAAGCTTGGGTGCCTCAAGTAAATTCCCCTTTGATTGGTATGTTTCATCAGTTGAACTCTAATTGGTGCAAACAGGTAATTTGGAGATTACAAGATTTATTCTTCTATAACAGTGATTACTGATTGCTAATGATAGTGCTGATTTTTAGGTGTTTAAAACCTTGACAGTTACAATACTCGGGTGATTTACTGCAGTGTCTCTGAGACAGCTCTGTGGATCCCTGAGGACAGAGGCCGAGTCCTCCACGAGCCCTGCCCAGTGCCCCCTGGGCGTGTGGGGGTGTGTGTGTGAGTAAACACTTATTAATATTGATAGTAATAATAATAACCACAGACTATAAAGCATTCGCCCAGAATACCAAGTCACTCAATCTGCCTGTCATTTCATGGATTTGAAAACGTACACCTTCTCGTACCAGTGTCTAATTCAAAGAGGTATCCGCATTATTTGCTCTAGAAAATAATTGGTCTTAAAAGCACATCATAAAACGACGACCTCATAAACTCTCCTCCTCCCTGACATTTGGAGAGATGCTGGTTTGGAAGCGCCGAGGAGCTGGAGCTGCTAAGGAGCTGCGTTCATGCCACCCCAGGGAAAGGAGCGAAACAAGGCTGCCCTGGCCGGGTGCCAGCGCAGGAGCCGGGCACCGCCTTTGGGCGCCCTCCCTTGTTATTCCGTGTTAACAGGCCAGGCACTAACATGTCAAAACACCCGTGTGTGAAGTGAATGGAAAGTGGCAGTGCCCAGACAGGAAAGCTGCCTCCGCCCAGGGGGCTGTGCCGGCAGGGTGTGGGCACCCAGTCCTACCGGGATTTTGCTTGGCACCCAAGTACACTTGCCAAGAAGGAGAGCAGAGGGGACAAAGTCAGGCCAACCAATTCAGAAATGTGCACCAATTACCACTGGGTCCAGCATTGTACCCAGACCATAAGAGCAAATCCCCCCTCCCCCCAACCTCGGCATCGATTTAATTTTCCTTTTTGTGAAGACGTTAGGTGACTAACAGAATAGGCCACCTCCTGCCCCCAGTCCCTGCCTCCAAGCCGTTGCACAAGCTGTGCCCTATGCATGTCATGCTGCTCCTGCAAGACCTTCTCATCGGGCAAGAGCCAGCTCAAGGCTACTTCCTTCCCTGCTTCCCCCTTCCTGCTCCCTTCCATGAGTAATGAATGCCTCCCTTCTCCAAACTGTCCTGAAACTGAACTCCTCTGGTGGCGCTCTGAACTGGTGTGCACTTTCAGGCAAGGAAAAAGTCTCGTGTCATTCCTAGATTGTGAGCTCAAGTTCCAGAAACCCAAAGGCTTTGGAGTCCCACCACACTCTGCACATGTCTTCATGTATAAGTTGTGTTCCATAGAGCTATGTTGACTAGGTTTATGAAATCACGACCATAGAGCAGAAATAGACCACTGTGGACGAAACCAGTTTGGCTCAGTGGATAGAGCGTTGGCCTATGGACTGAAAGATCCCAGGTTCAATTCCGGTCAAGGGCATGTACCTTGGTTGCGGGCACATCTCCGGTAGGGGGTGTGCAGGAGGCAGCTGATCGATGTCTCTCTCTCATCGATGCTTCTAACTCTCTATCCCTCTCTCCTTCCTCTCTGTAAAAAAAACAATAAAATATATTTTTTTAAAGAAAAAAGAAATAGACCACTGTGGACATCTATGCGACATAGATTCAAGGGTGAAGAAACAAAGGCTTGAGTGGGTGGGCAGAGTTGCCCAAGGACTTTCAGTAAATGGCAATGAAAGATCTAAGACGTTCTAACTAGAAAGGCTTGAGGAGAAGCACCTCCAGCCACCTGCAAGTGAAAAACACTCCTAGACCGTTTGTTCCGGAAAAGAGCAGATCTTATGTTGAACCCAGGTTCCTTGGCCGTCGTGATGTGAACACAACCTCTGCCCTTTTGCATCCCACATTCAGGGCCACAGTGTGGCTCACCCACCCAATCCTTGCACAGCACTTTCCAACTCAAAAGTGCTTTCAACTATCTCATTTGATCCTCATAACAATTTTTAATAGACTTAGTACTTTATTTTCCCAAAGAGGACATTTTGCTGAGGTGACTTTCCCAAGGTCACACAGCTACTAGTATGTAGGAGAGCTGGGCCTTGAACCCAGGACCTCTGATTTCAAGCCCAATATTTGTGTTCTTTGTCCCAAAGCTGCTTCTTCCATTTCTACTCCATGGAAACAGAGTTCCAGTATCTCCCATGGCTTCTGGTGTCCTATCCTTTTGAACAGGCTTTACCTTTTACCTTCTTCAAGTAACCCTCGAACATATCCATTCGACTGTTCCCATCTGCTATTAAAACTTTCTAGAAGGCTGGATATGCTTTCCAGGATGTCAGCTAGAAATAGAGGACTACGGTTTGGCCTCCATGGCATCAATACCTTGCCCCTTTAGACAGAATGCTAATCTGTACTTTTTTTCCCCCTGAAAAGTTGGAAACATTCACTCTTGCTCGGTGGCCTTCTTATCTCCATCAGCATGAAGTTACAACACAATTAATTTCCCTCTGAGATAGAAATGTGGAACCATTTGGCCTACTTCCCGCATCCGACCCATCCCTTTCCCCCGAAGGACAAGGAATAAGGTTACAAACTAAACTATTTGATTCAGGTTGGCTCCCTTAGCCATTCCACAGTGGGTATCATGATTGTGAAACTAAAAGAAGTAAATGCAGCTGCCATCAGCTAGAGCTACTCTCAGTACAAAATGGCACTGGTGGTATCCGGAAGCTCTTCTAACAGACCAACCACGTGGTCATCCTCTGGAGTTTTCTGGCTAGAATCAAATAGACATTTGACAATGTGCTAAGTAAGGCCCATTGAGCTGGGGAGCGGGAGAGTAGAGGGGACCAGGTCAGGTCATTGTCCCTCCTTCCTCTCTTGAGAGCATCTCTGGTCCTAACTTTTCCATGCGGACTGTGGTGCCTTCCTTATGTTACGTGTGATGCTTCCATAGGCTAAGGTAAGTCTCCTTTACCTTTTCTCCCTGCAGAGCTTTGGAAACAGAAATGTGTTTTCTGGAGGCTATGAAGGCAAAATCAACCAAGGCCACCAATCATCATTCTCTAGGCAGATTCTTAGGTCATTGCTACCTGTTAGTCTTGAAACTTGCCATTGCATTGTCTCTCCCACCCGCCCCACCAAAGAGAGGCTTTGATGTGATCCGCAGCACCCCAATGGGGTTTTGAGCAATTCCCATTCACACACACACACCCAGAGACTTGCTTAAATGTGGCATGAGTCATGTCGCATTCATTATCAGCCATCTCCAACAATCTGGAGAGAAGCTCGGTCTGATAGTCACTAAGGTGAGGAGTCTGGGTTTGCTGATGACAAGCGAGAACCCAGTAGAACTTCCCAAACGAGCAGCTGGGCATCAGCCCAATGAGCTCATCCCTTGACTTTGCCACTGTGTGGCCTTGGGTATTCAAGAGCTCAGCTGCCAGGAGCATGTGCCAACCTCTGCCACCCTGGTGGCATGGAAGATTGAAGAGGGCAATGAGCCAGATGATTTCCTGAAACTCTTCCACCCCTGCTACGGCTGCTCCTTTCTGTGATATCACAATAATAGGAGTGGGTGGGCCCCTGGAGCTAATTTCACTTTGAGGGACAGACTCTTAGCCATGTGCCCTCCCCTTCCTCTCCATCTCCTTTCCTCCTTTCTAACACCCACAAGCCAGGGCTAAGGCACTGATACCCACCCAGATGCCATTTCCCGGAGAAGACAGGCAAGGGGCCAGTGGCCCATGAGGGCACCTTGAAGTGTGCAACATGTCTTTCCTGATCGGGGAACAGCCCTTGGCACCGGCGAGGAGGCAGTCAGATCACAGATGCAGCATCTCCTTCGGCATCAAACGGCACCAGCAGGCACAGGCCCCAAACTCTAGACTCCACTACTAACCGAGCCAATCCCCTGAGGCTGTGATAACCCTCCCAATGTTCAGTGAGCTCACAAGCTAGAGCTGCCAATGGAACTAACCACAGAGCCCATCCTGAGGGGCCCAAGGTGGAGAGTTCGGGCTCTGTACCCCCAGAGCATTTTTCTGAGACTATGGGAGAAAGATGGGGCATACTCCTGGTACCATCCAGAGCCCCTCCTGCTCTGTTCCCTGAGCAGACCAGTGACCCTCCCATAGGCGTTCTTATTTAAACAGAGGTTTAGAGAGTCTGGGCACTGAATTCCCTCAGCAACCTGGTACCATCGCTTCCCACCTCCTCCACTTGTCCAATGGTCCAACTCCAACAGGAAACGTCATGGAGGAGGCAAGGAGAAAGTCACTGTATTCCTTTCCTAGGATTGTCTTAACTAAGGGGGAAACTTAAAGTAATAGAAACGTACTCTCTCACAGTTTTGGAGGCTAGATGTTTGAAATCAAGGTGCCAGCAGGACCAGGCTCCCTCTGAGGGCTGTAGGGGAGGATCCTTCCTTGCCTGGTTTCCGGTGGTTGCTAGCAATCCTTGGTGTTCCTTGGCTTGTAGCCGCACCACTCCAATCTCTGTCTCCATACTCAAAAGGCCTTCATCCGTGTGTGTGTTCACAAGGACTTTTTTACGAGGACAGCAATCATTAAATTTAGGTCCTACCCTAAGCCAGTATGATTCATCTTAACTTAAAATTCAATCAGCAAAGACCCTATTTCTAAATAAGGTCACATTCTGAGATTCTATGTAGGTATGAATTTTGGAGCCACACTGTTCAACCCACTGCAGTGGGACCAGTTTGAAAGGCCTGGCCTTTTGTATGCAAAACCCAGCTTTTCCAGCATCTCAGAAGACAGAGCAAGAACCCTGGAGTGTGTCTGGGATATTGCAACACAGTGACCCCAACAGACGCTAAACTAAGAACATTCCTAGTGAGCTGACCATCATATTGCCTCTGGAGTTAACATCACCATTTGGAAACATTTTCACACTCATTCTCTCATTTGATCTTCCCAACACTCCAGTGAGGTAGGCAGAGCAAGTAATATTAACTTTATAACACAGAGGGAGAAACTGAAATTCACAAAGAGGAAGTAAGTAGCTCAGGCCACCTTACTGCTGGGATTACAAGCAGGGCCTTCCCGTGTCTACATAAGTCAGAGGAGAAGACACCACCAAACAGGAAAGTGTCACCAGCCCCCGAGGGTTTCAAATGTCCAAGCTACTCATTGAATACTCAGAACTTAATTAATTTAGACAACAGCCACCAAAGAGACCAGGATTAATAAGATTCGGCCTCTGTTCTCAAGAAGTTTCCAATCTGGTAAGACTGAAACACCCAAACAAGAACACAAGGTTCACAGTATGCTCATTGTGATGGAAGACTGAAGAGGTAAAGTGGGAACAAAGGAGGAAATGGTCAGGGCCACAAAGCAAAATATTTACTATAAAGAATAATATTCATAATACTCACACCATTAGAAATATGACTATGAACTCTCTTATTAGATAATGAATTGTTATCTATATTAAATGTCCAGAATTTTAAAAATATATTTTATTGAATTTTTACAGGGAGAAAGGGAAAGGTTTTGAGAGCCAAAAACATTGATGAGAGAGACCAGCTGCCTCCTGCACACCCCCCATTGTGGATGTGCCCGCAAGCAAGGTACATGCCTTTGACCAGAATTGAACCTGGGGCCCTTCAGTCCGCAGGCTGACGCTCTATCCACTGAGCCAAACTAGTTAGGGCCAGAATTTGATTATTATGTCATGGATAGGTAAAGAAAGGATCGGATCTTCTACTGGCTAATGAGTACTGGTATCTACAACTTATTCTCAATTGATTAAGCAAATAATAATAACAATATAAGTGTATGTGCATAAAATGCAAACACATACATGTATATGGAAAGGTGGGAAAGACAGAAGCAAATGTGGCAAAATGTTGACAATCAGTGAAGCCAGGTGAAGGATATAAGTTATTGCAACTTGGCCATACATTTGAATTTTATTTTTCAAAATGAATAGCTAAAAAAGATCAGGACTGAGTAACACAGGAACAAGTCATTTAAGGAATAAACAAACTGAAAATTATTGAATTAAGATGTGACTAAATATCCTTGCTACTCAGTGGGAAAGGAAGAAGGTTGAGAAAGCCCACAGGTGGCAATTACTGGGAGAAATGAAGGTTTAATATATATTTGGCATGTAATATGCAGGCAGAAGGGAGGGGAGAAGAGGAAGAGCAGTTATTGGCAGGAGGAACCACCTGAGACAAAGCCCAGAAGTCCGGCTGCCCTGGTGTGTGCTGGGAGGGATGGCTAGGGCATGAGTAATGGGAGGAAGAGCTGAAGATGGAAAGGTTGGTGGGGACCAGATCACAGCAGAACTTGCCAGTCAACTAAAAAGCTTAAACCTCATTTGAGGGCCAATTGGGAGTCACTGAAGAGTGTGAAGCATGACTGAGATTTCCCACGTGTGGGTGATAGCAGAGTGGAGAGCGGGTTAGGGTAGAGTGAGGATCGTATGTGAGGTGCGTTGCAAGTCATTTAGCACAGATAATAGGTGAAGACCAAAGAGGATTTACTTATCTTAATAAATTACAGTGGATTCAAGGGGATGCTTATAATAGCGCCACACTCGTTCACTTGCATTCTAATTGCTTCATTGTACGTACATCAAGTGTTTATACCTAACGACTGGACAGACAGGTGACAGAACAGAGAGCACCATCAGCAGCAGTCCAGCAAAAAGTCAGGAAAGAAATGATAAGGATTTAAGACCAATAATTCTTCAAATTTGCAGCCATTGATTGCTCTTCAAACGATATGAAAAACAGAGAAACATGCAATTGCTCTGTTCCAGTCAGGGATGAGAGGCCCTGACTCCTGCCTGCTCAAGACCCCTTTGCAGTCCAACTTTGGGAGCCTCTGAAAGGATTCCAGTAAAACAGTTTGGATGCCCCTGGCCTGGATGAAGGGAGGAGGAGTTATGAGAATCTAGAGAAAAGGCAAGCTATGCAAACATTAGGAATCAACCTTTCACTTGGGGATAAGGGGTGGAGGTCACAGATAGTTACTAGACTAGCTGCTTGAGTTCTAAGTTTCTGGCTTGAGGGATTAGGAGGGAGGTGACTGTGACAGGAAAAGCATGTTTTGGAGAAAGATGAAGCCCTCTATCTGCTGAATGACACGTGCATGTAGACACATAGCCCTGAGGAGGGGGTGTATGGCAGAGGGAACTCAGGATGGGTGTCCCACCTGGACAAACAGGGTGAGAATTCACCAGTAATTGGTGGTAACTGAAGTCCCAGGGGTGGGAAAAAGCACCCAGAAAACAAAACAAAACATCCTATATAATAAAGAGGTGATATGAAAATTAGCCCTCACACCCTCATAAGATGGCTGCCTATGACCAGGCTGGCAGGAGGGTTAGTGAAGGACAACCAAATGACTGAACAAGCAAGTTGTGTGAGGCGACTAGGCCAGGGTGGGGGGAAGCGTGAGGGACAACCAGGCTGGCAGAAGGGGGGCAGTTGGCAGCAATCAGGCTGGTGGGGGGCTGTTAGGGGCGACCAGGTGGGCAGAGGGAGGTAGTTGGGGGCGACCAGGCCAGCGGGGGGGGGGGGGAGGGAGGAGTAGTTGGTGGTGACCTGGCTGGTAGCATGGGGCAGTTAGGGGCAATGAGGCAGGCAGGCAGGTGAATGATTAAGAGCCAGCAGTCCAGGATTGAGAGGGATGTCCCTGGGATTGGGCCTAAACCAGTAGTCAGACATCCCCCAAGGGGTCCAGGATTAGAGAGGGTGCAGGCTGGGCTGAGGGGACCTCCCCCCCCCTCCGTGCACAAATTTCATGCACTGGACCTCTAGTGGTATAATAAAAAAAGAGAGAGAGAAGAGAACCTGGGATAGGATCCTGACTAATACCCAACATGGAATAGTTGAGTTGGTCAGAGAGGAAGGAAGATAGGTTTATGGAGCAAAGGAGAAGAAAAAAAAGAAAAGGAAGAGTCACCTCACATTCTCTATGTTCCTTAGACACTGAGATTATATTCACAGTCTAAGAGCCATCACAAGGAATTTTGAATAAAGTGCTAAAAACCTAAGTACTTGTTCATTTTAACGAAATTCTGGAACAGGGATTTTCCTCATTCATAAATATATCCTCTGTGCTTACACGAGGCCCTGGGATGTAAGTGCTTTATAAATATTTGTTGAATGAGTGAATTAATTAACGAATCTTTAAGAACTATTTGGGGAAAGCATTACAATGGCTTTAAGTGCTTAGCAGAACTATTGAGAGGATCAGGGTAAACTTGGCCATCTGGAATGTTCCCCAGGAAAAGAAACATACCAAACTGTGTGTTGGCTCGCAGAAGACCCGCCAGCCTTGTCGTGTCCCGTGCGGGATGAGACTGAAGGAAGAGCAGTAGACACAAAAGGAAGGCAGCCCAAGCGGGCCTCCTGGTCAGGAGCACGGGCAGACCAACGTGTGTGGAACCGAGACAAAGAGCCACGAGGACATGGGAATTATTAGGTGTGCTTATGAAACCCTAAAGTAATAAAAATAGAAATTCTGTATTTGGGTTCTCACTGCATCACTGAAACTATATTTGAGAAGCAAGGACAACATCCCTGTAGGGAATATGCAAAAATTAGCAGCATAGCCGCCTTGCCCCTAGAAACCAGGCTCTCCACTCTTTCTCCTGACCCTATAAGCAAAATCTGAGCTCTACCGATGTTTTCTTCTTCTTCCGAACCACCACATGGAGCAGGAGAGTCTAGGACCATGGAAGATACATCTGATGATTCCCTGTTCAGAGCCCACCTTCCTTGGCAGACCCTCTGTTGCTCAACAGGAAAAGCACTCCCTACTGAGCAGAAGCTCATTTGCTCCTTAAAAAGGAAAGTCACTGATTTATCTTTGGTAGTATGGCAAATGGAAAGTATTATGGTAAGTAGAAAATAGGCAAAAAGGACAAAACTAAAGCTCTCCTACTTCAGGTGCATCCTGAGAAGGAGAGTTATCTGGAAAAGACAAGGGGGCTGGGGAAAGTGGAAGGCAGCAGGAAAAGAGGAAGAGCAAATATGAGACAGATTGCCTCCATAAAAGAAGCCACAGGCACGAGTCTTACAGGAGCTGAGCAAGGCTATTGAAGACAGGACACTGTGGACATCACTCGTTCATGGGGTCACCAGTGTCAAAGCCAACTCTACATGTAACGTGCACACTTGGAGAATAACAGAAATCCACACTCTGTGATTAGCTGGATAGAAAGAACCCTATGCATAATCTGAAAGGAAATGGTAGTGTACACTCCTGCTCAGGAAGACCTGGGACTTTATCTGCATATAAATAACATTTTGACCAAGAACACAGCGAGGCATTTGTCGCCCTTGCCCCATGACCCAGTAAAGAAGCTAAATGGAGGACAGGTGGGAGCTAAGAAAAAAATCGTTTTCCTCTGTGATGTGGACAACATTAAACATGCAGACCATCTCTTCGGCCACACGCTTTCAGAGACGTCTGGGCATAGTGTGTTAGAAGTTATCCCTTCCAACACAACTTCCAAATGGTCTCAGCATGAGTCAGATCATTCTGATCACACATTTCTTGGCTCCTTTTCCCTGTCTTATCACTCCTCTCGGTTTTAGTGTTTTTCCACCCATGGGATGGGGAAGGCCAAACTCTGATATAGTTGAGAATTCACAGAGGAGAATGACCTTAAAGCTCCTAAAGAATGGAAGGGTGCAGAGCTGCATCAAAGTGGGGGAGGCAGGGTGTGAAAGGAGGAAAATGACAGAGAAAGATGATCTGGAAGGACCCTATGGTTTTAAATGTGATCTCTAGGATAATGAAGGTTTTAATTTTCCCCTTTGGGATTATCTGTATTTTCTGTTTTCTTCAAACAACTGTTACTATTTTAAAGTGTAAAATATTAAAAAGTTGTTTTAATGATGAAAAAAACAAATTAACAAAAACTAAATATCTCAAGACAAGATTTCTTACATGCTTTAAAAAAGTTTTTAATGTAGCAAAATATATGTGACATAAATTTTGTCATTTTGACCATTATCAAGTATATAATTCACTGGCATTCGTGAATTCACAATGTTGTACAACGATCACCACCATCTGTTTCCAGAAAATTTTTTATCATCCCAAATAGCAACTTGCACCCATTTATAATAACTAAAGTGTAATATGCTAATTAGACCGGATGTCCTTCTGGATGTCCTTCCAGATGACCTTCCGGACAAAGCTGTGGTGGTGGGGGCTGAGACAGAGCAGCTGCCGCAGGGGCGGGGGCTGAGCCCCTTGCACGAATTTTGTGCATCGGGCCTCTAGTTAGACAATAGCTTCCGATTTCCCCCCTTCTCCCAACTCCTGGTAAGCTCTATTCTACTTCTGTCTCTATGAATTTGCCTATTCTAAGTGCCTCAGATAGGTGGAACCACATAATAGTTGTCCTTTGGTAGCTGGCTTATTTCACTTAGCATAGAGTCTTCAAGATTCACCCATGTTGTAGCATGAATACACCATTCCTTTTAAAAGCTGGGTGATATTCCATTATATTCATGAGACGACAGAGTCTAGGACTACTCTATACCTCATGTGCCATCTGTTGATGGACACTGATGCTGTTTCCACCTTTGAGTTATTGTGAATGCCACTTGCTGTGCAAGTTATCTGGCCCAGTCCTTGCTTTTGAGAATATACCTGGAAGTGCAATTGCTAAATCATATGGTGATTCTACCTTTAATTTTTTGAGTAACCGTTTTCCACAGCAGCTGCACCACTTTATATTTCCACCAGCAATGCATCCGTTTCCAACTTCTCCATATCCTTGTCAACACAGGTTATGTCCTATTTTTTATCCTAGCCATCCTAATTGGTATGAAACGGGGTCTTGTTTGGTTTTGATTTGCATCTCCCTAACAATCAATGATGCTTAGCATCTTTTCATGTGCATATTGACCATTTGTACATCTCGCACGAAGAAATGCCTATTCGAGTCCTTTGCCCATTTATGAATTGGAATTTTGGGGGTTGCTGCTATGGAGTTATAGGAGTTCTAATTAGGAGTTCTTACATGTATTAGATATATGATTTGTATGCATTTCCTCCCATTCCTTAGGTGGTCCTTTCACTCTTTTGATAGTGTTTTTTGATACACAGAAGTTTATCTAATTTTTCTTTTGCTATGGTTTAGCTGCTATATACAAAAAGTCATCACCAAATCCGATGTTAAAAGGTTTCCCCCTAATTTTTTTAAAAAAAATCTCTATGGTTTTAGCTCTTATGTTTAGGCATTTAACCCATTTTTAGTTAGTTTTGTATATGGCATAGGGATAGGGTCTAACCCCATTCTTTTGCATGTAGATATCCTGTTTTCTCAGCACCATTTGTTAAAAGACTATAATTTTCCCATTGGATGGTTTTAACATCCCTGTTGAAAATTTTACATGCTTTTCATATTGTGAAAGACAACAGATCTAAATGTACTCTGTGACTAAATGTGGAAAATAAAATAGCAATTCTTTACACTTGTATAAAAGGTGGGGCTGGTTAATATAACCCTATATTTATACCCTGTTATATAGTATGAGACAGTTTTATGTAACTTGCACAGGTTCATGGGTTTGGGGTTGAACTCTCTGGGTTTGAATCTTGGCTCCATAACTTATCAGCTGTATAAATTTGGACCAGTCACTTAACCTTTCTGGGCCTCAGCTTCCTCATCTGTAAATTGGGGCTTAATATTTCCACATCACAGGACTGTTATGAGGATTAACTGAGATAATTCATGTGAAACACAGCACTTTTCCCAACACACAGTAACTATGCGATGCATGATACTATTGCAGTCATTACTGCCATCATTAATATATCAGGGATAAGTTTATATCTGTTATTTCTAGTGATCTCCACCTTAATCCTTGAGGTAAACAGGACAGTAACAATCATCTTATTACAGAGATAAGGAAAGTTATGGTTAGAATATATTTTACTGAACCAATGCCATGTGGCAAGAAAGTGGCAAAACAAAATAAGTGTGTTTTCCACCACCCCATAAAAGAAACAAAGCAACTTCTGCCCTGGCCACGAAGGTCAGCCCAGACTGAGATGGCAGATTTCATCCCCAGTCAAGGCACATATAAGAATCAATCAATGGATGCATAAAAAGTGGAACAACAAATCAGGGGGTCTCTCTCTCTCTCTCTCTCTCTCTCTCTCTCTCTCTCTCTCTCTCTTCAGTTCCTCTCTAAAAAACCAATCATATTTTGCTTTTAAAGAAAGTTAGTAATTTTTACCCAGAGATCTGGTCCCTGAGTCTATGCTCTTTTTCTCTGAGAAACTTGTCTATCGCACTCATCCTGAACTAGAGATGGCTGACTGATCCCAACCCTGAACAAAAGGAAACAACAGCGCAGAGGGCGTGAGAGCCCCATGGAGGGCAGACCAGGAATCAGGCAAGTCAGGGACAGACTCAACACAACCACAGTCTCATCAGAACATTTCTCAAGTAATTATACAAGCCTTAAATGTGGAATAGCAAATTCATGCACACCACCTCCTGGCCAGATAGACGGAGGAAAGTACTGTAGACATGAGCTGCTGTGCACTCAGGGAGCTGGTTCTATTACTCCAGGCTTCGAAGAAAGAAGCAGCTGATCTTAACTTAATGGCAAAGGGCTGTTTAAATTCATTTAGGAGACAGTTACATATTTTCTGAAAAGAAAGGGATTGAATACCTACCAGGAACAAGACATGTTTGGAGATGTGCAGATATAAAGATAATAATCTTTGTCCTAGCTGGTTTGGCTCAGCAGACAGAGCATCGGCGAACCCAAGGGTCCAGGGTTCGATTCTGGTCAAGGGCACGTACCTAGGTTGCAGGCTGCTCTTCAGAGGAGGCAATCAATCGATGTGTTTCTCTCATATCGGTATTTCTCTCTGTCTTTCCTCTCTCTTCACTCTCCCTAAAAATCAATGGAAAAAATATCCTTGGGTGAGAATTTAAAAAAAAAAAAAAAGGAAAAAAATAGCAATCTTTGAGAAGTTTCAAAACAGAAGGGAAAATAGAAAACAAGAAAGAGAACGTATATGCATTGCCCACAGACACAGACAATAGTGTGATGAAGGCTAAATGGGAAACAGTGTGATGAAGGCTAAATGGGCAAAAGGGGGGGGGGTGGAAAGGGACATCTGCAATAGTATGAACAATAAAAAATTAAAAGTAAATAAACAATAAAGAACTACCATTTAAGGCAATATGCACTCAGGGCCTTAAGAATATTTTTGTGAAACTTCCATAACACTGCTCCTATCAGCAAAGCAAGGTCCTTAAGTTTGTCCAAAACAACATCCCATGAGTTAGTTTCCATCAAAAACCTGCCTGCTGGATTTAGCCCCTCGGTACTGAGCCCTCGTTATGCAAAACCTCTTCCATTTCTTCAGGAACTAAAGGGAAACACAGCCTTCCTGATGTAACATGGGATGGATGGCGAGGCTATAAATTCATTTGGATTTACGATCTGGCGCTCTCCCTCACCTCCATCTGTGCCAAACCAGCCGGGGACGCTCCTGATTAATCGTCTGTGAAAAGGACATGACTGCAAGGTGCATGTTCTCACTCAAGTGCTTTCAACAAGACCCTGGGCAGTTCGTGGCGAGGCTTTCCGAAGAGGAGCTGCTCACGGGGCATCAGATAGGTGGCCTCTCCTGAACCTCACTGCTGTCTCCAACCACAGTGGGGGAAATGTTTCCGAGACCAGGGAGAGGAAGAACGTTATATGCAGGCTCCGCGGTCTAAGCCTCCGCGTGAGGCTGGGGAGCTGTCAGCCAAGCCACCCGAACCGGTGACTCTGGGCGTGGGCTGCATTCGCTCCGAGACTTTCATCAGCCACCGGAGGCAGTGTGAGGCAGTGGGAAGAAGCAGGCTTTAGAGAAACAGTGGTTCAAGTTCAAAATTTAAAACACTCAGACAGCATGTGAGCCTGAGCTAGCTCTCCGAGTCTCAGATTCCTTTTTCTAAACAAGGAAAGAACCCTAAAATAGAGAAAGTGACTGTGTTAGGCCATACTGCATTTCAGCTAGTGTGAGCTAACGCTTACTAAGATTTTACCGTGTGTTTGAGATGTTTTACAAAGGTGAGCTTAATTAATCACTACGGCGACACTACAAGTCGGTATCGCCCCCAATTGCAGTGGCTGTGGTGGTGAGCTTCTGAAACTCTGATATCCACACCGCCGTCTAACCTCCTCCCCTTGAGTGTAACACTACACCTAGTGACACAGAAGAAGGCAAGAGTGATGGGGTGTCACTTCTGAGATTAAGTTACAAGGGAGGGTGACTTCTGCCTGCTTGTACTTCCTCTCTTGCCCTTCTCCCCTGCTGAGAGCTGCCCCAAGGAGCAGTCCTCACAGCAAAGACCTTAGGGCAACCTCCAGCCAACAGTCCCCGGGGAGCTGCCAACTGCCCTATGAATGAGCCCGGAAGCTGACCCTTCCCCAGGCCGAGCCTGCGTGTGACTGCAGCCCCGCCAGCACCCCGGCTGCAGCTTGTGAGAGGCCTGGTGGGTGGTTCCGGCTAAGCCAGGCAGGGTCCCCCGACTCACAGAAGCCAGGAGACAGTGAGTGCTCATTGTTTTAAAGCACTACGTTTTGGGGTAACTTGTTATACAGCGATAAGGAACCAATACAGTGGAATTGAGGGTTTCATAGATACCGTTGCAATACCCAGGCCTTAAGGGGGAGCTATGACAGCTGGTGTGAGATGGACCAATTGCCTTCCAATCTGTTTGTAGAAAGATGTGGCACGAAGGCGAAGGGTGAGAAGAGAGAAGATGACATTTCCCAGGAAATCATGAACTAAGCAGAAGCTAAAAAGAGAAATATAGCCAAATGCCAACTATTTTGTGACGTGCGATCATCTCCCTTCTCCGTGGTCCCAAAATATTTCCTGCGTGCCGTGATTATAGCACCAGCACACTGGCCCTATGTCCTGCCATTGTCCCTTCTCCCTCATAGGGGTCATGCCTTCATTTCTTTTTTATTTTATTTATTTATTTTTTCAGAGAGGAAGGGTGAGGGAGAGAGACATAGAAATATCAATGATGAGAGAGAATCATTGATTGGCTGCCTCCGGCACACCCCATACTGGGGACCAAGCCCACAACCCAGGCATGTGCCCGGACTGGGAATCGAACCATGACCTCCTGGTTCCCAGGTCAGTGCTCAACCACTGATCCACACCGGCTGGGCACATGCCTTCATTTCTTAATCCATCTCCATCAAGCACCGTACTTTGCAATAATGATAACGAAAACAGCCCACAATAATCTTCCTTCTGTTTTAAAAATTATGCTGCTAAGGGTTTTCTTCCCATCCTTTCCTATTGAAATCCTCCTTGTCTTTCAAAGTCCAGTTCACAGAATCCCTTCTCTTCATGGTCTGCCTGACTTCTAGTTCTTTTTAAAATAATAGTCACTTTGTTTGTGATTCTTATCAAAGACAATTTGTTTCTCCAATTAGTACTCACTTTCCCTGGCTCTTGGTTAGAACTAGTGCGTAGTTGTCTTCTCTCCCTTAGAGGGCAGCCTGCAGGCCAGCAGGGTCATCTGTCTTCATCACCCTGTGAGCTACTATGGCCACCCCAAGTTTGTAGTGGGTTCTCAGAACCAGTGACTGAAGGAATAGATTAACTCTCTGAGATTTGAATAAACAAATCTCTGAGAACAAGAGATGGGGGAAAACTCAAAGAGAACAGGTCACAGATTTTAACACTATTTCAAAGCCACCGGGGGCCACAAGTCCCCGTCAACCCAACCAACTTTGCAGAGCTGATGGGATCCCACGGGTATCTTTCCCATGCATGCTGTGGAGCCCTGCTGGCACCATCCCCAGGCAGAGAATGTGGAGCTGTGAACACTGCACGTACAATGAAAGGAAGACCAGGTGACAGAGTGCAGACAGACTGTTAGGAAACCTAACTCAAGAGGGCGCAAGAAGAAGCACTCGTGCATTTTGCTACCCAAGTCAAAGGCCACCCCATGCTCCCCTGCCCCCCTCCCTGCTCTAATACACCGTCACCAAGACCCAAGTCTAACACGAATCCAATCTCCACGCAGAACACGGTTCTCTGCCAAACAGGACAAAGCCACTGGTGATTTCACAGTTCTCCTAGCTTCCTTCCTGTGCCACAGGGTAGGGGCAGCCAAAGATGCCATAAACAGATGGGAAATGGGGTGTGCCAGCGACGCTGCTCTGACAGCTTAGGCCGTTAAGGAAGATGAAGCAGGGCAATAACTCCCACAACTGGTGCTGGGTGAGAGAAGGCCATGGCCCTGGCAATCCCTCCTTCCTGAAGACAGCTTCAACTCGAGGACGGCCAAGGCCCAGCTGAGGAGGACCAGGCCCCTCCACACCCCCGCTCCCAGTTTTGAACATAGGGCTGGCTCCTCCCTGAGGTACCAACTGAGCCACAGGCAGGTCTGGACCTGGGCCTCTCTGCTCCCAGGGCCTTCCTCTCAAAGGTGTTTGTCACCTGTGTGATAACTGATCAGAATAACCCCGCAGGCTAGGGATTGGTCAGCACCCACCTCTTCAATGGTGATTAGTCAGAACTTACTTTCTTAATGGTGATTGGTCAACACCTACCTGCCTGGTGGTGGTTGGTCAGCACTATCTATTTGATGGTGACTGATCAGAACCTACCTTCTCGATGGTGATTGGTCAGCAGATAACTACCTGGTGATGGGTGGTAAGTACTTGCCTGCTTGGCCCTGTTGGTCGGGTGCTGTCCATGAGCAGGTCTGTAAAATCAGTACGCACCCTTGTCAAGGAAGCCTGAGTCTGGAAGAAGGGCAGGGCAAGAGAAGAAAGGAATATCCACCCCATGTTTAATTTACTTTTAGCACCATTTCTTTCTTTTGATCTTCACCTGGAGGATAGGTGCAGTCAGCCCATTTTTACAGAGTTATTTTTTCATTTGTTTCACAGATATTTTGGGAGTACCTATTCTGAGCCCAATACTTGGGAATTCTGGTGTTGCCACCATCCCACTTCAGTGGTGCACATATGACTCAAGTTCTGCCAGTCACAGCATTGCATCCCGGAGAAATCATTCAGCCATCATCATCATCATCCACATTTTCTGAGCACCTACCATGTGCCAGACACTGTTCTAAAAACTTTCTAGGTATTATCTCATTTAATCTTCACAACAACCCTTGGTAGTAAGCACTATTATTTTTGCTATTATTTTATACTAGAGGCCCAATGCACAACATTCGTGCACTGGGGTGGGGGGAAGAAGTCCCTCAACTCGGCCAGTGCCCTCTCACAGTCCAGGACCCCTTGGGGGGTGTCTGACTGCTGGCTTAGGCCCGCTCCCTGCAAGCCTAGCTTCTTCCTGAGCAGTGTTCCCCCTGTGGGAGAGCATAGACCACCAGGGAGCAGCCCCTGCATTAAGCATCTGCCCCCTGGTTGTCAGTGCATGTCATAGTGACTGGTCATTCCACCATTTGGTCTATTTGCATATTGGCCTTTTATTATATAGGATGAGAAACTAAAGGCATTCTAACTCCAAGGCCTACTTACTTAACTACCCATTACACTGCTTCCTGCCCATGAGCCGAGAGGGAGACCAGCACCTCCCAAAAGGCAGTTCAGGAGAAGCACTGGAACAAGCGTTTCACTTATTTCCAGAGTCATGCTAACCTATTATTTAAAACAAACCCACGTTGTCCTTCGACATTAAACAGAGCCTCAAATATGTGCTTGTGATAGAAGTTGAGGAGCTGCACATTCATTCCTTACTCACCTGTTATCCCTTCTGGGCCAGGTGCCATGCATGGCCCTCAGAGGCACAAACATGGAAAAGATGAGATCCACCCAGGACAACTGCACAGTCTGGTGGGAAGTCAGACTCTGCAATGGTTTGCTTTAGAAGCAGTGGTCGGCAAACTGCGGCTCGCGAGCCACTTGCAGCTCTTTGGCCTCTTGAGTGTGGCTCTTCCACAAAATACCACATGTGGGCACACATGTACAGTGTGATTGAAACTTCATGATCCATGTGCAGAAGTCAGTTTTCGGCTCTCAAAAGAAATTTCGATCATTATACTGTTGATATTTGGCCACATTGACCAATGAGTTTATCAACCACTGCTTCAGAGCAACTGTCCTCACCCTGCCCTAGGGACTGACTGTCAGATGCAGAATCTGGGCTCTGGCCTGGCTGCTCCCCAAATTAGTGAGGCATCAGGAAAGAAAATGGCAGCAGCCACATGGCCGGGGTCACCGTGTCACATGACACACCACGTAACTTAGGCCCTACTAGCGAGCTGCTCTGACACTTCCCAATCCGCACCAAAAGCATGATGCATTTGGCTTACACACTGCATTCGTTTCTCAAAATTACATATGATCCCATATTCTCCCTGGAAATTAACTGTTACTTAGTGACTTTTTAAAGCCACACTCTTTCTCGATTGCAGGAAACTTGGAGGGGTGGGAAAAAACACACACAAAAGGAGAAAGTATAAATCACCCAGCACCCCACCACCCAGAGGCAACCACTGTTCACTTCCTCCCAACCCTTTCTATATACATTTTTTAACACAGTTGAGATCATACTGTATAATCAATTTTGTATCTTGCTTTTCAGAAATGTGAATTTAAAAGTCAAGCACCCAAGAACCCCAGCTATCTCATCAACACTTCAGATGCCTCAGAAATGCATCGGGATTTTAAAAAATTGATTCTCCGAATCTCCCCCCTCCACTTCTCCCATGACCACGTGGGATTTGCAGCAGAATACACACGATACAGACACGTCCCCTGAAGTGTAATAGATTTGAATTGCACACAAGTTGGTGAGTGAATGTCTAAATAATTAGGAGGTTAATTAATCTAAAGTACAGGAGGATGAGAGAAATTTGAAGCTACAGATTCAACAGAGAGGTCTGCAAGCCTGGCTTGCTAATGAAAATAGAGAAGTGAGCGAGTGAGGTGACTGAAGCTGGTAGCGGGGCCTCCACGGGGCATCTGATTCCAGCATCTGAGCACACAGATGGTAAAGCCAGACACTCGGGTTCAAATTCAGGCTTTGCCGCCTACCCGCTTTGTGACCTGGGGCAAATGATTTCACTTCTCTGAACTTCAGAATTCTCACCTGCAAATGGGGATGATACTGACTTGTAGTGATTAATTAAGCTCACCTATGTAACGCATTTCAAACACACAGTAAAATCTTAGTAAGCGTTAACTCACACTAGCTGAAAAGCAGTATGGCCTAAAACAGGCGCTTTCTCCATTGTTTTTTTTACTGTGATCCACATTAATAATACATTTGGTATCATCACTCAGGATGTACAAACATACGGGATAGTTCTATATATGTGTGTGTGTAGATACACATACTACAAACACATACCTAGTATATGTCATAAAACACTAGTTATCCTTACCCATGTAGTCCAGTCATATTTTCCGTTCTATTTTATTTCATTTTTTAAAAGGCTGGTTGTAACCCACTAAAGCGATTTCATGACTCACTCACTACTCGGTCTCAGTCTGCAAACTGGAAAACACTGGCCTATGAAAAGCACATAGATTTTGATATAGAAAACACACACCAAACCCTCGGATTAGCGTTCACCTCTGCCATTTTACTACTGGTGTAACTATAAGAATGTGTTTTGTTTGCTTGCTTTTAAAAAAAAAAAAAAAAAAGGACCTGACCTTCAGTTTCCTCACCTGTCAAATGAACATAGTGGCCATCTTACCAGCACCTATGACATGGCACAGGACTACGTAAACTGTAGCTTTTGTTAATAGACCTGCTTTGCAATGCACACAGGCCTCCGAGGGAAGCTGGCCCCTATTACCAATGCCTCTGGGACCTCCAAATGCAATTAGCACGGGGCTTTGTCTCAGGGCTTGGTGCGCAGGCAGCTTCCGGGGTCGGTGATACCCTTGCCTAACAGCATGCTTCCAAGTCCTGCTATTCGGATTTGATTTTTTAAAGTACTTCCTTTATTTTAATTCAGACCCCAGGGACCTGGAGAGTACACCACTGCTTTTTCCCAATAAAAATCAGACCGGCAATAAGCATATTGCATTTGAAACGGTAAGGCTGGGCGCACCTTCAAAGGACACCGCATTAGGACTTGGCTCCCTCCCAGCCTGCGTTAGAGCCGATTTCCCCTGAGGAAACGCGGCCACCGCCTCGTGGGCTGCTGGGCTGAGAGAAACCTCGGCTTTCACTAACTCTTTTATGACTGGGCCGGTGAGACACTAATAGGAGGGAAAAACTGTCCCTGGGACATCAGTGGCAGATGGGGCTCAGCAACTCCGAGCCCAGTCTTGGTCTTGGAGCCCGATCACATGAGAGTCTCCATGGCCCAACAGGCTTCAGTTATCGGAGGCATTTTATTTTATTTTTTAAAGATATCTTTATTGATTTCAGAGAGGAAGGGAGAGATGGAAACATCAATGCTGAGAAAGAGTCATTGATCAGTGCCTCCTGCACCGCCCCCACCGGGAATCAAGCCCGCAACCTGGGCATGTGCCCTTCTGGTTCACATGTTGATGCTCCACCAACTGACCCACCGAGGCCGGGCTATCCGAGGCATTTTAATTCCTGGGGAGCATTCTTTCAAGGTTGCTCTACTTACAAAACAATTTTTTCAATAGTAAAATTTAAAAATATATATACAGCAGTTCCTAGATGCCAGGCATCGTTTTAATTGCGTTACACACATCTTCACTTATTTAATGTTCAGTCCTGTGATGTAGATCCTACCTTTACCCCCATTTTAAGAATTAAAAAAAAAAAAACTTAGGTACAAGGGGATTATGTGATTTGCCCAAATTCTCATGGCATATTTGATATTTAGAGTCAGGTAGATCAGCTCCAGAATCTGTGCCCTTAATTCCCATCACCCCTTGGTAATGACACAAGCAGTTAACCCCTCCTCCTGGCTCTCCATGGGCCAGCCACTGTTCTAAGCCTTTATAGGAACTAGCTCATTTAATCTTCACAACAACCCTATAACTTGACATTATTATTATGCCTGTGTCTTGGATACTATTGTACCTATGCCCAGAGCTATTTTTTAAAATATATTTTATTGATATTTTACAGAGAGAAAGGGAGAGAGATAGAGAGCTAGAAACGTCGATGAGAGAGAAACCAACCAGCCGCCTCTTGCACACCCCGTACTGGGGATGCTCCCGCAACCAATGTACATGCCCTTGACCGGAATCGAACCCGGGACCTTTCAGTCCGAAGACCGACGCTCTATCCACTGAGCCAAACAGGTTTCGGCGAGCTATGTGGTTTTTTTTTTGAAGCTTATTAGACAGAGAACTGTGATGGGTTCTCCATTCTGAAACAGCATGAGGGCCAAAGCACCTGAGAGAGGAAGGTTTTATTTGTCAGTAATTGCCTTCCTGAATAAGAAAAAGCTTGCAGCTGTCAACCCATTCATCAAGCACCCATTTTCTAAAGATGTACTTCATGCTGGGCACCTGGCTGAGCTCAGAGGACACAAAGATGCACTCAGTCCCTGCCCTCAGGTAGGGAATAATCTAGGAGTCACAAGGTTGAGAGGTGCCATTTTTCAGATCTTGTCCTGGTCAGGCACAGTGTTCAGCTTTCTATACACAAAGTCATTGTCTCCTCCTAACAACTCTTACTGAGGTTGGTACTATTGTCCTTGAAGTCAAAGTTGGGTGAAACCATGATTCAAACCTAGGTCTTCCTGATGGCAAAGCCCATTTCCTCAAACACTAGATCACACTCAGTACCACCCCAGGGTGTAGAGCCAAGGTAAGTGGACATGTGGTTATCAGTCCAACATCCAGCCCACTCACCCTCCATTGAGAAATGGCCTGTGATTTGTCTCCACCCTCAGCTCCAGGGATAATTGGTCTAAATCAGATGTAAGCCAGTCAGCACATGGCATGTGCACTGGCTCCCTCGGTGTCTTCCATGATGCCCTGCTGGACCACAGGAGGCTCTCTCTGGTCCTCTCTCCTGCCTCCCTGCACAGCACATCCAGTCAACTCCTCCACACAATGCAGGAAAATCCTGCAAGACTTGCCTCCTCCAAGCTCTGCTCAGAAGCAAGGCAAGAGTTCTCTATGTCCTTGGCTCACCCAAGGCCATCAGGAGTTGCCATCACCCCTACCACTTCAGTTATCTTTGGGGGTGCAGGTGGGGTAAAGGGCAGGGCCTAGGGTTCCTTTGATCTGAAGATCATTTAATACTTTTGCTTTTTCTATCTTGTTTCTGTTCTATTTCCTCTTTGTCCTCTGTGCTGTCCCCAACCCCGCTTCACTTCAGCAAATCTTAGCTGGTTAGTAGTGGGTGCAGGTTAAACACACACACACACACACACACACACACACACACACCACACACACACACACACACACACACACACACACACCAGAAACTAACTAACTCTGATCAATCACATATGCTTCTAAATCATTTTGTTTTAGTAAGCATAACTTCAAGAATTTGACTCATTCTCTGGTCATATGCTGTGTCACCTGTCATTACACAAATATTGAATGACTTCATTTAAATAAATAAATCAACATGGAAAACAACAGAGCTCATGTTCACTGTACTTTTATCTTGCACAATTACTGTAATATAATAAATATAAGTGGTAACTTAATACGGCTTTTCCTACACACCAGGTCATGTTCTTGGTGCTTTACACCTATTAACATTGGTGATCCTCAAAGCACCTCTTAAAGTTGTGCTACTAGTATTCCCACTCTGTAGATGGGAAAACTGGATCAAAGATAGGTTATGCAACCTGCCCAATGTCACACAGCTTATTAGTACCAGAGCCATGATTCAAACCCAGGAGTTGGGTGCTGTGTAGGGCATCGCCAGACCCTGCCAAATTTAATCTGTTCATGATGGTATGTGCCAGTGAGAGGTAAAGCAACAGGCCCAACATCACTCAACTAGTTGAACAGGTTCAAACCTGGGACTAGAACCCAGGTCTTCTGACTTCATAGCTTATTATTTTCTTTTGTATCTCTGCTTTTTGAGATTGACAAAACCAATGACTTTGCCAACCACAGTGGGTGCAAAACTACTAGTCACTTGCAGACAGGATATCTTGGAAAGCTTGGCTGTCACTGCTTAAGAGTCTTAATAGACATCATTGTCAGGTCCAGCTCTCAGGCTCAAAACAAAAACAAAACCTGCTCAAGTACAAGACAGGGAAGGAGAGACTGGGCAGCTACAGCCAAGGAGGAAATTCCCACTGGGGATTTTACTGACATGGAGCTAAGAAGGAGTCAGCACTCCAGAAGTGGGTTCCAGATGCTCTTGGGCTGTATTAACACGTTTGCCACTGTCCCAGATAAGGGACATGAGAGTCCCGTTCTTATATGTTACTTGAGCCTATGCTCACTTCTGAACTCTTCAGAGAGAGCACAACCAACTGGAGCACTAGAGGAGGGTGGCAAACAAAGAGGAGAGATTGGAGGCCATGTCATAGGAGGAACAGACAGGATCTGCAGTGGAGCTCTTAAGAATGGAAAAGTATGCCCTGGCTGGTTTGGCTTGGTGGATAGAGCATCAGCCTGAGGACTGAAGGGACCCAGATTCGATTCTGGTCAGGGGCACATGCCTGGTTGCAGGCTTGATCCCCACTAGGGGTCGTGCAGGAGGCAGCCGATCAATGATTCTCTCTCATCATTGATGTTTCTATCTCTCTTTCCCTCTCTTTTCCTCTCTGAAATCAATAAAGATATATATAAAGAATGGAAAAGTATATAGTTCATGGGACATGATTGCTGTTTGCAAAACTCTGAAGGGCTGGCTGCCAGGGGAAAGAATGAGAAGACTTGGCCCATAAGTTCTAAAGGAGCAAACCTCAAGCCAAGAGATGGAGGAGAGAGAGAATGCAATAAGGTATTTAAATGTTCAAGCCTTGGAGTTACACAATCTAGATTTGAATCACTACTTAGCTGTTACTTAATGCCTCTGTGCGTCAGCATCCTTGTCTATAAAATGGAAATAATAAAACCATCTACCTCATAGAGTTCTTGAGAGGATTAAGGGAGATAATCCATGTAAAGTACTTAGCACTTGGCATATGGAAGTGCTCTATAAATGATACGTGTAATAATTATTATTATCATGATGGAACTATTACTATTATTGCCAGGCTGTTAGCAATGAGACATGTTGTCTTTGGTAATAACAAGTACCCCTACCCTGAACATGTGTAAACAGAGGTTCAAAGACTTAGCGCCTAGTGGAGATGTTATAAAGTAGATTCAAGCTTTGAGGTACAGGGGAGAGTAAGAAAATCTCCACGGAGCCTGGATTCCGTCTCTTTCTGCCACAATCCAGAGTGCCCCTTATAGGAATACCTCATATTATTCAGTTTAGATTGCTATAATAAAGATACCAGACTGGGTGGCTTATAGACAACAGAAATTTATCTCATAGTTCTAGAGGCTGGGAAGTCCAAGATCAAGGCTCTAGCACAAGCATGTCAAACATGTGGTCCGCCGGTTTGTGGAGTTTGTGAGTTTGACATGCTTGCTTAGGGTCTGGTGAGAGACCACTCCCTTTTTCATAGACAGCCATCTTCTTACTGTGTCCTTACATGACAAAAGGGTCACCTAACCTTAACCTCCTAAAGACCCCACCTTCAAATACCATCACATTGGGGGGTTAGGTTTTAACATGTGAACTTGGGTGGCACATAAACACCCAGTTTCCAATGAGAGTCATGAAGACAGTCATTAGGAACAGCCTGGACTTGGTCCAAGTGCAGACTTGCAGAGACAGCTCATTCACTGCCAGTGGCCTACAGAGGTGATGAGAACAAAGGGCTCAGTAAGAGCCATCACTCTGCCCACAGGAGGTGTGACAACGAGCCCATCAACACCTTGGGAGTGCATGGAAGCAAATGCAGACAGATGAACCAGGCAAAATGATCTGCCTTCTGAAGGCTCTGCTGGCATTGGATTCACATGTTCCATGTGTGTCTATGGAAAGCCTGATTTAGCACAAGTCTAATGGTGAAGGGGCTCCTTACAGAATCCTGAAGGAGGGTAAACTAACAAGGAGCATGCTCAGTTTCTTCTCTGAAACTTGCCCTTCAAATAAATCAGTGGCCTTCTCTGGGGACAAGGTAGTACAGGTGCATAAAGGCCATTTCTGCACTTAAGAACATGGGACAAAGGGAATTGAGGTTTTCCTGACACTTTTTATGTGTCAGGAAAAGTTTTAGGCTGTTAAGAAGAAGGTGAACATCTTAGACTGCTCCAGCTGCTATAACAAAATACAGG
This sequence comes from Vespertilio murinus, assembly GCA_963924515.1. NCBI lineage: Eukaryota > Metazoa > Chordata > Mammalia > Chiroptera > Vespertilionidae > Vespertilio > Vespertilio murinus. The sequence continues at coordinate 23,937,333 of OZ004706.1, forward strand.
CATATCTCACTTTATTGTTCACTCTATTGTGCTTCACAGATACTGAATGTTCTACAAACTGATGGTTTGTGGCAACCCTATGTTGAGCAATTCTACCAGTGACAATTTCCCAACACCATTTGATCATTTTGTGTCTTTGTGTCAAACTCTAATTATTCTAGCAATATTTCAAACTTTTTACACATTATTATATTTGCTTCCTGGCTCATAGACAGCCACATTCTAGCCGTATGGTTACATGATGAAGAGAGAGAGAGAGAGAGAGAGAGAGAGAGAGAGAGAGAGAGAGAGAGAGAGACTTATAGAGGTGATGAGAACAAAGTGTGCTCAGTAAGAGCCCTGATCTCTTCCTCTTCTAATAAGAACACTGATTCATCATGGTCTTATAAAAATCTAATTATTTCCCAAAGGCCCCAACTCCTAATACTCCCACATTTGGGGTCAGGGCTTCAACACATGAAATGGGGAAGACACAAACATCTCAGTTTATGTTTTGCATTGCACCTGACCTCCCTTTGCCTAAGTTTAAATCCTGACTTTGCTACGTACTTAGCAGGCAACCTTGAGCAAAGTATTTTACCTCTCTAGATCCCTCATGTCCTCTGAGGAATGAGGATTATGGTGCTCAATCTACTGCAGATGGTGGTTGGGAGGACCAAATCTGAGCTTGAGTCTAGACAGATGGGAGAGATTGTATTTGTTGTTGGCATGACTTCTGATGTCACCTGGCCTCGGTACTCTTCTTCCTGAGTGGGGCGTGCCATGTGTGAGCCTGCCTGCCTTGAAGTCTAACCTGGACATATTTTGAGGCACAGGTATCACTGAACTATTTGAAGAAAGGGGGTGACCTCCCACCACAAGGTCTGTTCAATAGTCTCTGTTTTAGAAGGTCTATAATGAGCCTGTTCAAGACCAAACCAATAGACTGGATATCACAGATTTGCCAGCTTTCCAGTCACCTCTAGTTCCCTGGGTGGCTCAGGGAAAGTTTGGATCACACTAGACTGAAGCACTTTCCGTCTCTGTCTTCTGTTCTACAAATACTCTACACACACACACACACACACACACACACACACACACACACACAGAATCCAACTCAACTCTAATGGCTCCGTTGTTTTTCAAGTACAGAGAGAATTTATAAACAATTCCTTAGAAGTTAAAGGACAGAGAGAAAAAAATTATCTTGTATCCAGCTCAGAATGGATTTTTTTTAAATCGAAGAGTCAAGTTTTCTCTTCCCCTGAGACATGATTATAATTCTCTCTTTTCTCACAATGGTTGCATGTGAAACATGCTGGTGCTGCTTGCTGATGTCTGGTTCTCCCTCCAGACGCAGAATAGGATTGCACTTCCTGGCTCCTTGTGGCTTCTTTTGGCTGCATGCAGCCACGTGACCAGTCCTCATCAATGAGTGGTCAGTAGAGGTAAAAGTATTAGGAGGTGGGGCCTTTGGAAAATAATTTGATTTAGATGAGGCCATGAGCATGGAGCCCCCATGATGGAACGCCACTTCTGGTCTAGAGCATTTAACTGTTAGCCACCACTGTGGGTCCTCCACAGTTCTCGTGGTGTGGAGAGTGGCCATGTTCAAGGTAGTGGCTGCTCCACCATGCAGATGAGGTCCCTTATGGGGAGACACGGAGTGGAGCCTCCTGCTGCCAACCTCTGAGCACTATGTTTGTGAGCCATAAAGTAACCTTAATTGTCATAAGGCATTAGAAATTGAGAATTGTTTGTGACTGCAGCTTAACCTATCCTATTTTACCTGATATATATATATATATATATATATATATATATATATATATCAGGTAAAATATATGTATATCATATATTTTTATGATATACATATATGTATATAAACATATATTTATATACATACATATAAATATATGTATGTATATCACAAAGAAAATAATTCAAATTGTCTTCATATTGTTTTATGCCCTCAAGCATCCAAGTTGACCATAGAGGACACCAATTGTTCACGGGAGACTGAAGGTGGCCTCGCTCGGCAGTGTCCACTGCCATGATCTGGCCCACAGAGAAGGCCACGCCTCCCAGGGAACTGATTTAGCCTTTGCATTAAACATCGCGCTGCTTCCTCCACCACATGGCAGGTTTTCATCTCCTCAGAATAATTTTTTAGCAACTTGAGAAACTGCAATCCAAACATATAGTATTTTTGGCTGGAAATTAAAACACGTCACTTTTAAAACATAAGCAGCATGCCCTGAATGTTTATGGTAAGAAGCTCACTCCTGGCCAGACTGCAAAGCTCACATTACTGAGAGGCAAACCCTGGAGCATGCTAGCAGTTTGCCTCCCAGTTCATCCTTCCTTTTTTTTTTAATTTTAAAAAAATATATGTGTTTCTTGATTTTTAGAGAGAGAGAGGAAGGGAAAGGGATAGAGAAATAAAAACATCAATGAGAGAGGAATATCATCAATCAGCTGCCTCCTGCATGCCCCTACCAGGGATGGAGCCAGAAGAAACCTGGGCATGTGCCCTTACCGGGAATCAAACCAGTTCGTCCTTCCTACATGGTGCAACAACTGCTAAATTTCTCCTCTGGTGCATGGGCTCCCAGGCTCTAGGACTGCTTTCCTATCAGAGGCCGAGTGGCTAGAATTTTCCCTTGCTGTCAGGTGACAGCCATGGTAATGGAGACCCAGGTTTCTGTCATCAACGCTGCCCATGAGCCAAGGCTGCCAGTGCCAATGAAGGCTCAGCCATGGAGCCTCCTGTTTGGGGAGCCACCCAGTTTCTTTGTTCACACATTCATTTATTTCATGTAGTCACGCGCTTGTGTGTTAAATCTGCAATGGGCCAGCTTCGGAGAAAGGTGTGGTGAGGAGCCCAAAGACGAAGACAACATAACCCCTACTCTTAAGAGGCTAGAACCCAACATTGGAGGCACTTAGTAATACAGGTCATAACAAAGACATGACATACTATGGGAATTTAGAGGGAGGTGATGTGGCCGGGGGTTTGTGTGAGGAGAGGGAAAGAAATGAACATTTCCGATGTCTCTTACTACCTTAGTCACCAAACACAGCAGTAATTCAATATCAGATGTGGACACTGAGCTGCAGAAGTATAAAGGGATTTTTCCAAGGTCAGGAAACAGTTGGAAGAGTTACCTTTAACACACAGGTTTATCTGACCCCAAAATGGAGTCTGTTGAGTAACAATCTCTCTGTCACAATTGACCATCTATAAAATGAAGATCAAGCAAAAGCACCAATCTCATGGAGCAATTTGAGGATTAAATGAGATAATCCATGAAAACAAAGACTTAGTCTGACATACAGTAAGCGCCCAATAACTGCTAGAAGAATGTTATTTAGCACTACTGTATTACAGGCATTTCTACTTCACAAATATTCTTATCTCCCTTTTGTTTTTTTTAATATGTTTTTATTTCTTTCAGAGAGGAAGTTGGCCAGTGGACTTATCTTTCTTTTAAGGAAAATGAGAGCAAAGGTCCCCTAAATTAAACAACTGACAGTAGTGACAGTGCTGGGGGTAGGACTGAGGTCTGCCTGATGTGGACATTGATGCTCTTTCTGCATGCCAACGTGTCTCCCAAAGCTAATGCAGAGGATTGAAAGCCCCCAGGGGATGGGTGATGTTCATCACTATGTTATGTATTCCACAGTGCTTAAGAATATACACTATGGCTGAAACCGGTTTGGCTCAGTGGATAGAGCTTTGGCCTGCAGACTGAAAGGTCCTAGGTTTGATTCCAGTCAAGAGCATGTATCTTGGTTGCAGGCGCATCCCCAGTAGGGGGGTGTGCAGGAGGCAGCTGATTGATGTTTCTCTCTCATGGATGTTTCTAACTCTCTCTCTCCTCCTCTCTGTAAAAAAAATCAATAAAAATATATTTTTTAAAAGAGTACACACTGTGCATCGCCCAGGCAACTCCACATTGTACCAACCCAATGACCTTGGGCAAGTTATTTAACTTCTCTCATCTCCATTTCCCCATCTGTGAAATGGGGATAACAATGAGGTCTCTCCCCATGAGGCTTATGAGGTATTAAACAAGACAATGCATATGAAGTGCTTAGCAAGATGCCTGGCACATAGAGAGAGCTCAATGAGTGTGAATGTTGATGATAATGATGGTGATGATGATGGTGCTGGCATCATTGACATAGCCTGTGTGAGACACACATGGAAGCTGCCACAAAAGAAGGGAAATAGTATTTAGTCCAAGACTATGGTCTTGGCCGGCACACGCTTCTGGTTAAACAAAGACTGTTCAGGATGCAACAAGTTAAGTAAGCGTGGAGAAGGATGCTACCTACCAGAATTAGCGTGCTCAGAAAATGCGTTTTCAAGGCATTGCTTCTTTGTGTGACTTCTTAAAATGTTGGTTGGCGATGAAGCCAGAATTCTCTTATCAAAATGAAATCTGTAGAATTCAATTTTCAGCTCAAACAATGTGGTTTATACAAAGCGCCACCCTTTCAAGTCAGATGAGGAAATAGAAAACTGTTCTATAATGGATATATTGTTTGCACACAAAAAACCATATGAATCCATGTCTCCTGCCAGGCCTCATTTGGCATCTTCAATAAAAGGGGAAAACTCTCTTTTCTCCAGGGGAAACCCCCAAAGCAGACTTCACCACCACATCCACTGTCCCCTTTGTTCCTCTCAAAATGTCAGCAGACCACACACAACACTTATCTCTTCACTCAATAAAACACCAGGTTGTTAGGAGACATAGGCCCAGCATTTATCACCATTGGTCCTTTTCATTACACTGAGAAGATGACTATGAACTTGTCCCCTCAAGTGGTGAGTTCAGTTCTACAGAAATGTGCTGAGATCCCATTAAATGTGCAGCACTATTCCAGGCATCACGAAGATGCCTAGAAAGGTGTGTGAGACCCTTGTCTTGATCTCATGCACTCGTTATCCCAAGGTGTGGGGAATAGGTAAGTCCATTATGACAAGATAAATCTCTACTGTCACCATCATGCATCCAACCAACAGTCTTCACTACTGCTTTATAGGGTTCCTACTGTGTGCGGGCACTGTGCTAAGCATGGAGGAGAGAGAAGCAAGAAGCATACATACTTCCTGTCCTCGGGAAGATCAGAGCCCAATGGAATGAGAGAGAGCATCTAACTGGGAACCAGAGAAGAGGCTTTGGAAAGGCCTCAAAAGAATGGCACCGTTCAACACATGGCAATGCTTTCTATCTAGGAACCAGGACCCAAAGTCACAAGCCAAGGTGTGATCATGGGTTGTCATTGGCTGCTCAGTGATTCATTACCTGCCACCGAACTCACAGCTGCTGCTCTGGACATTTGAGGGCTATCAACCTTCCCTTCCTTTCAGCTTCTGGTTTCCTTTGAGAATTCCCTCTTTATGAAGACTTGTTTGGAGATAGGACACAATTCTCTTCTCAGCCCCCCCTAGAAAGGCCTCACTGAGGAGGTGACATTTGAATGATTCCAACTGGATTAAGAACAAGAAGTCTTCCAAGGCAAAGAAACAGCACATCCGAGGCCTGAGGCAGGAATGAGTTAAGATGCTCATGGAACCCAGAGTATAGTAGGAATATAGTAGGGACTGAGGCCACATCCCTGAGAGTCTGGAACTTAATTCCTAAATATTAGATAACTATAAGCAGGAGATGCAGGAGCAATTGTTTATCTTTAAAGTAACCCTGTGGCTGCTGGGTGGAGAATGGACTGTGGAGAGGCAAGACAGGAAGCAGGGAAGTTAGTGGGAGGCTACTGCTGGGACCCAGGGGTGAGCTGATGCCTGTTGGGACCACGGGGTTACCAGTGACATTGAGAGGAGGAGGTAGGTCTGGGATATAATTTACAAGTAATGTTCATTGGACTTGCTCATTGACCTGAGCGGTCAGGGAAAGAAGAATCCAGAATGACTCCTGAATTAGCAGGTTGAACAAGCGTATGGAGGTTGCTATTTAATGAGGATCAATGGAGAATGCTGTTACTGGGGGCATCTCAGAGAAAGCCATGTTGGATAGAGAAGAAACAGAGTTTTATTTTGAGCAGGTAAGTTTTGAGGTACCTATGAGACATCCAAGTAGAGACATCAAGAACACTGTTAAATGATTCTGGAGTTGGGTGAGCAGGAAAGTGCCACAGATACCAGCTCTGATGCCATTAGCACAGAGAAGATATTTAAAGCCAAGGACAGGATTGTCTCCTGAGGAGAGAACCAGAGAGGATAAATGAGGTCTAAGGGCTGAACCTTAGGATCCCAACAGTTAGAAGTCAAACACTCTGGAGCAAGAAAAATCCTAAATGTGCCTCTCCCTTCACCCTTGCACGCCCCACTGCACTGCAGGAGAAACTGCAGAGGGAAAACCGAAACCGTTTTTAACCTAATTTGAATACTGTATGTACATAATTAAAAACATTTGGCCCCAAAGATTAATAACTCCTTTTACATCTTCCTTTGACAGCCGCTCTGATTTGCCGGGTGGGACGGGCGGGGCGGGCGCTCTCTGAGTTGATTAACACCTCCACGTTGCTTTGAGCAAAGTGTGGGGTGGCGACAGAAAATGCCACATTGCAGATGCCTGACTCGGGGATGGGACTCTGACTCCGTGCCTCCCGATAGAGGCAGAGACTCACTTCTGACGGAGGGAAAGTATTACAAAAATATATATGTAACACATATTCTATTCCTGATTTAGGTCTATAATCTTATGAGCCAGACTGTAATGAATAAAGTTATAATTAGCTGTAGATGAAGAGCACGCAGCCGTGTTTTCTAGGGTGCACTTTAGGGCTCCGATCCAATCTGCACATTTACAAGCTGTGCTATTTGCATCGACTTCTACGGACTCGCTCAGAGACAGAAGAGGCTGCATTATTGATGACAGCGTTCGCATCTTGCTTATCTCTCTACTACACCCTGTGGGGTGTGGAAGTGCAGGAGGAGGGAACAGCCAGGAAATCCGGAAAACACTACCCCATCCTCACAAAATAGCTCCCCAAATAGCAGCCTCTATGTCTAGTCTATGCCAGGAAACCTCTGGCACTTCCCCCGACTAGATAGATCTATAGGCTTGGACTACATGGGTGTAAAGTAGCATGAAGTGCTGTGACACGTGCTGTGCGACCTTAGAGAAGTCACTTCCCCTCTTTGGGCCCTGGTTTTCTATTTGTGAAATGAAAAGCTGGGCTTGACTATCTCTAGGGCCTTTCTAACTTCAACATCCTGAAGATTTGTGATTTTATCCAAAGAACACCAAATAGGATGCTTACTAGGCAAGTTCCTATAGGACCAGGGCCGCCCCATGCTGCTATTCACCTCTGGGTTTTGATGTGGTATGAAGCATTATAATAAATGTTTAACAACTGGCTCCCCAGTGAAAAAGCTCTGATTTGCCGTGTTTGCCAATTTCTGTGGTGTAAATACTCCCACCGTGGAGGACTTCAACCTACCAACATGATGTCACTAAATACAGAGTTGGGAAAAGATGCACAAAATGGGTTCTCAAAAGGTGGCATGCCTTTACTGAATGAGGCACACCACTCGTGGCATGAGTGAGGTTAAGTGGCAAGTTACCCCCTTTCTCTTCTCCTCTACTTCCCCTCGTCAAAGATTTTAAGTAGGGGCTAACACCACAGTTGCCAGGAATGAACAGAGTAACTCTGATCTTGTGGATAGCTCCCCTGACATAAAACTCTCCAGATGGCTGTGGCCTCAGGAGCCTGCCACTTACCAGCCATGTGGCCTTGGTCAAATGACTTAACTTCTCAGTCACATATGTAAAGTGGGGATAGCAAACATACTTACTATATAGGTATATCAGTTGGCTTGGGGCACCATAACAAAATACCATGAGAGAAATGTATTTTCTCAGTTTTGAAGACTAGAAGTGCAAGATCAGGGCACCAGCATGGCCGGGTTCTGGTGAGAGCTCTCTTCCTGGCTTGCAGGTGGCTGCCTTCTTTCTGTGTCCTCACATGTTACATGTCTCTTATTATTATAAGGGCACCATTACTACAGGATCAGGGCTACACTCTCATGACCTTATTTAACCTTAAGTGCCTTCTTAAAGTCCCTATCTCCAATATAGTCCCATTAGGGGTTAGGAGTTTCAATTTATGAATTTTGGAGGGACACAATTCAATTAATAGCCATAGGGTTATAAGAATTGGGTTAATATGTGTCATGTGCCTAGTACATGGTAAGCACTTAATAGATGTTAGCCACACACACACACACACACACACACACACACACACACACACACACTGAGTGGCCAGATTATTATGATCTCTGAATGCATAACAATCTGGCCACTCAATGTGTGTGTGTGTGTGTGTGTGTGTGTGTGTGTGTGTGTGTGAGGCCTTGTGCATGAATTCGTGCATTGGTGGGGTCCGGCCAGCCTGGCCAAGGGGAGGGGACATGGGCAGTTGACCGGCCTGCCTGCTGGCAAACTCCTGGTCGAGGGGACAATTTGCATATTAGCCTTTTATTACATAGTGTGTATACTGAGTGGCCAGATTATTATGCGTTCAGAGATCATAATAATCTGGCCACTCAGTGTGTGAAAGTGTATGTGTGTGTGTGTGTGTGTGTGTGTGTGTGTGTGTGTGTGTGTATTTGAAGGTGATGGTCAATTTGAGTTTCAACCACAGAATCAAAGATAAGACCAAAGGAAGGAAAATTAACTTTAGCAAAAATTTTGTAAGCCTAGAATTCTATTTTCTTGCAAGAACTTAAGGCTCACCCTGAGCCAACAAGCATGCACTCTTTTGGTGAATTTTATCTGATGGTCTAGAAGCTCTGCACTTGGATTTTGTTGAGCTCTGGGAAAGTTATCAGTTTGGAGAACATCTCAGACCCCATACTGAGAGTTAAACTGGGTACCAACCCTTCTAGTCTCCAGGTGAGCTGCAGATAACATCTGAGTCTGCTGCCACTTGTGGTGGCTGCCTCCCCACCCAGCCCCACTGACCTCCATATGGTTGGGTGAGAGAAAAAGTAAAAAAGAAGGAAATGGAATGCCCACTTTGGAATGCCCATTTTTTAGCATCCCCTAGTAGTCAGGCATGGTGTCACATGTCTATAACATCCCAACTCTGATGGATTCTCCCAACCGCCCTGAGAAACATTCTATGGAATTTCCATAAAGCCCAGCAATTCTTCTAGGTATATATCCAAAAGAATTAAGAACAGGCACCAAAATACACAAATGTTTATAGCAGCTCTTCTCACAATAGCAAAAGGTGGAAAAACACCAAATAAGTGTCCACCAATGTATGAATGGACAAACAAAATGTGAGATATACATATAATGGAATATTATTCTGTTATAAAAAGGGAATGGAATATCTAATACATACTGTAAGTTGCAAAGAAGAACTTAAAAGTATTATGCTCACTGAAAGAAGCCAGATACAAATGGTCACATATTTTCTAATTCCATTCATCTGAAATACCCAGACCAATTAAATCTACAGACGAAAGGTAAATTTGCCAGGGTCTATGGGGAAGCGAGGAATGGGAACAGGGTTTCTTTTCGAGTGATGAACTGTTTTGGAATTTGGTATAAATGGTGGTTATACAACACTGTGAATGCAGGAAATGCCGCTAACTGTACACTTTCAAATGGTTCCTTATATGTTATGTGAACATCACCTCAGTTTCTTGAAAAGCCATTCACACTCGGGGTATTTCTGAGTTTGATTTTGTTTTAGAGAAACTCGGAGCTCCATTCAAAAGTGGAGATAAGTGGTGACCTTCAGGCTCTTACTCTGATCACCACGGTCCAGGGCTCAGCTCTGGGAAAGGAGAGGAAGAAAGAACTTAGAATGAACTCCTCCAATGAGCCCAGAGCAGTGGTGAGTCTTCTACCTACGTATTTCATTCAGTTTTCACACTTCCCTAGGCATGGTACCATTTCTTTATGTTTATCATAACTCTGGTTGAATTTCCCAACAACCCCAAGAAATATATAGTAGGGCTATTATTCCCATTCTACAGATTGTAAAATTGAGACTCTTGAGTGCCAGGACCTGGCTTGAAATCCAAAGTCTGCCTGACTCAGGAGCTTCAGATTCTCCTATCAGCAGGTATCCCTGATAGAAATCACAGCCAATGCTCTCACAGCCACCGTCATCACCAGCACGGACCCTGGGGAAGAGGAGAAAGGATGTGGGGAGGGGGCTGTTGTTGCTCAGCCACATTTACCTCTCGGGCTCCCCCTTCCCTGTCCTGTCCTCTAGTCAACAGGGTAGGAATATGGCCCCTTTAAGTATAAATGTCATCCTCTATAACAGTTGGGGTAGCAGCTTACTCATCTGAAAAGAGAAAACTTCCCTTGGCAACCTAAGGCCCGGGAGTTGTTTGTCAGACTACTTGTAACGGTTGGTGGTCTAGATTGAAGAATCCTTTCAATCGCATGCACTGGGGTGCTGTGGTTTCCCATGGGTGCCTGGTGTCTCAGGGGGGTTGGGCGTGCAGCTGGAACACCCTGCGGGCAGACGAGGGCTTTCCGACCTCTGGTCTCTATGCTCCTGCTGGCGATCCACTAAACCCTGGAGGAGACTTCTCTCCTCGCAGGGCCTGGTTTCGCCCGCATGGAAAGAGGAGGGCGCACTTCCAATTTTGAAATGTCGATGATTCTCTCTCAACACCTTCCCATTTGCCGAGGAACTTGGCAGTGCTGTATGGAGATAGGTGTCCTCAAAAGTTGTGCATGAATCAGATCCTTGTTATGAAAGCACACATGTGAAAGCAGAGGGGAACGGTGGAATGTGAAGAACCAGCCTCTGATTCGTGGTCGATTTATAGATGTTTATAGAACTCAGCAAGGGAGACAGAGGGAGGGAAGGAAAGGAGGGAAGGATGGGAGTGGCTAAAAGCAGGCACTTTGGAGTCAGAAGTTGCAAGTTTGAGTCTCTGCTCTTCCACTCTCTTGCAGCATGACCTTGGACTTGACCTCTCTCAGTTTCAATTTTCTCATCTGTAAATGGGGATAAAAATGCCTACTACACAAGGTTAATCTAAGAACTGTTAAAAAAAATAACAGTACATTTTAAAGACTTATTGGTTTTATTGAACGATTCATGAATTGGGCAGCATCCAACCTAGCAGTTAGGAAGTTGCCCCAAGGAGATGTACAAAATGAAAGACTTTTACAGGCAGGAAAGAAACAGAGACAAGGAAGTTCTACCAGCAAAAAAGTGGGTTGGTTATTGCAGGTGAATTTCCTTTAGGGCAGCGGTCGCCAACCTTTTGGACCTCACAGACCATCAGTGGTCCACGGACCAGCAGCTACTTTAGGGGATGGCAAGTGTCTCAGGCAGATCACCTAATTAGTACTGATCAGGTGACTCTTTTTTCTTTTTTTTCTTTTTTGTGGGAATCAATTTCCTGTAGTTTTGGTCCCAGGCACAGGAAAATTGCCTCCAGGTCTCTACCTGGAAGCTGAGGTAACTATCCTATGTTTAAGCAGGTGCAAAAGCCAAAATAGCAGGGTTAAAATTCAAACAGCAGCCAAAGCTGGTTTGGCTCAGTGGATAGAGTGTTGGACTGTGGACTGAAGGGTCCCAGGTTCGATTCCAGTCAAGGGCATGTGCCTTGGTTGTGGGCATATCCCCAGTAGGGGGTGTGCAGGAGGCGGCTGATCGATGATTTTCTCTCATCGATGTTTCTAACTCTCTTCCTCTCTGTAAAAAAATCAATAAAATATATATATTTTTTAAAATTCAAACAGCAGTTTTTACCTAAGTATGGTTGCTACCATATTTCATTCCCCACTGGTTTTATGTGCATGAGTCAAATCATTGAGTTATCCTACTTCCTTTAAGGGCATTCGCTATTCTGTTCCTGCTCTCACGTCCCCTAGCACATCTAGCCTTACTTAGCCCCAGACTTTCTCACTGGCTAGCAAAAATGTTCTTACAGTTACCAAGGTCCCTAGTACCACAGTACTGTTCTCACTGAAGTCAAGTTCCTCTCCTGCAGGCTTCAAGTCTCCTCCTGGCCTGTGTGGAGGCCAGGCTAGGGATCTCACAGGTGAAGCTGCTGATTGCCAGGATCCAGGGAGATTTCTCATGCAGGAACTGGGAGTGGTGTAGCCAGGTCTGGGTGCCATCTACTTCAACAGCCATGGGTGTGCTCAGGATAACAGTGTAGCGTCCCTTTCAGGTTGGGGTGAGTACTTGGGCAGTGAACGTCTTTACCCACACTGAGTTCCCAGGCTAGAAGGGGTGTACAGGGTTCTCGGTGGGCACTGGCAGTGCATCTGGAACAAGCTTATGGGTGGTTCTCTGGGTATACTGCAGAGCCTGTAAGGGCTTGAGCAAGGGAATGGTTATGAATTCCAGCTTTCAGTTTCTCCCTGACCCTGGGAAGGATGGAGGGAGGTCTATCATACATGATCTCAAAAGGGGGGAACCCATCCCTAGAGGGGGTACACCTGGCCCATAAGAGGCGAAGGACAGAAGGTTGGTCCAGTTTTCACCGGTTTTTAGGACACATTTAGTTAAACTCCTTTCTAGAGTCCTGCTTGTGCCTATCCTAAGGCTTGAGCTATATACTTTGAGATACCTTGGCTACAAAGGCGGGGATGTTGTCTGATCCTATGACTACTGGCAGCCTGAATCTAGGTATAATCTCCTAAAGTAATCTCTTGACTACTATAGAGGCGGTTTCTGTCCTAGTGGGGTACGCTTCAACCTAATCTGAGAAGGTGTCTACAAAAACTAGCATGTACTTGTACCCTGATGCTGGTGGCTTAATCTCTGATATCCACCTTCCAATGCTCTTCTAGGGAATTTCCCTGGGGCACGAATTCCCAGGGGGACCCTCTTACCTTTCTTAGCACAGATAGTACTTCTAGTGACTATGCTTTTAATAACCTTATCTAGGCTTGGTAGTATCTGCCTCACAGAAGTTCAGAAGTCTTGGTGACGCCTAAGTGGGTAACCTGGTGTAACTGGGCAACTAACATCTGACCTAGAGCCTCTGGGACCAAACAGTCTGTCATCTGGTAGGGTCCACCAACCATCTGGTCCTTTGATGGCTTGCTTCCCTTCTGCCAATTCCTCCTCTTGTTTGGTGTAGGAGGGGGTCCGTTGTAGGTCAGAGTCTGGCAGGGTTACTAAGACTTGTATAAGACCCCACTGGTTTTTGGGTGGCTTCCTTGGCAGTTTGGCCTGTGGTTCTATTTCCTCTGGCTACAATTGTCTCCCCTTTCTGATGTCCTTTGCAGTGCACTATTGCAACTGCCTTTGGGAGCCAGATGGCCCTAATAAGGCTAAAATCTCTTCTTTATTTTAAATGTCCTTTCCAGCTACAGTTGGTAACCCTCTTTCCTGGTGGATGGTACAGTGTCCCCATTGAAGGGCCTGGATTAAGGCCAAAAGTTTACTGATGTTCCCGTGTTCAGGAACTGTGCCCAAATGGTGTGGTCCACTGCCCCTGGATATCAGATCCCATCCTGAATGTAACTGCTCCCATCCGTGAACAGTACTTTGTCTGGTGATGATGGCGTGACACCTGTCAGGTCTGGGTGAGCTGTTTGTACTGCGTCTGTTACCTCTATGCAGTCATGAATGGGTTCCTCTGGATCATCATCTGGAAGCAGGCTGGCAGGGTTGATGGCCAGTGTCTTATGGAACCGGACACAGGGCTGGTCCAGGAGAAGAGCTTGGCACTGGGTGATTCTGGTGTTTGACATCCATCTCTCTGGAGCATCTTGAAGGAGGGCCTCCACACCATGGGGTGTTGTCAGGCCCAGAGTCTGCTTATCTGCCTCCTTCACCAGCAATGCTGTGGTGGCCACTGCCTGGAGGCACGCTGGCCACCCTGCTACCACAGGGTCTAGTCTCTTAGACAGATAGGCATCAGGTCTCTTCCAGCGACCTAGAGTCTGAGTGAGAACCCCTTTGGCAATGCCCCTTACATCACTCATGTAGAGTGGAAGGGCTTCATGACATCTGGCAAGTGACATCTAGGGCAGGTGCTGTGACGAGAGCCTTCTTTAGCTCCTCAAAGGCCCATTGTTCCACTTTGGTCCAGTTCAGCAGCTGTGTTTCCCCAGTACGTCTTCCTTTTGAGGTCCACAGTCCTTGATGTCCAAGGAAAACAGGCAGTTTGTCTGGTGGCTCCCTGGACTGATGTTTTCTTAGAGGTTATGGGTCCCATCGGCTCTGTCAAGACTGAATAGGCTGCCCCAGTGTCCACCAGGAAACTAACAGGTTTGCCTCTCACTTGTAAGGTTACCCTGGGGGCTTAATGAAAAGGAGCCCTGGTCATGTCAGTCATCTTCCTCTAAGATAAAGACCCTTGGAGTCTGGGTCTCCCCTTGTGCTTCTCTAGCTAACCTGCCAGGACATCCTCTCTTTCAGTGCCCCTGCTTCCTACAATAGGCATAATCATTCCTTCCTATTTGCTGTTGGCCTTTTCTTCCTTTCAACCCTTTCTCTGTGCCCCTTCTCATCACATGCACAACCTTCAAAAAACCTTCACTATTTCAAATTAGCCTTCCAACCTTCTTTCTATGTCCTTCAAAAATGCATAACCATGCCTCAAAACCTCCCATTATTTTAAAATATTTAGAAAAGGCAGAGAGAAGATGGAGCAGGCCCAGCACCCTGTTCCCAGGCCTCCAGCCACTTGAAATTTAAAATGACACCTTTTTCCTACAGATATGGATCTCAGATTCTGATAAGCCTGAAAGGGGGAATGGGAGAATTTCTAGCTGCACCTTTAAGCCCCCTAACAGAACACAGTGAAAAGTGTCCAAGGAGTCGCCAGGGGTTCTTGGGTCTCACTGGGGGGAAGGGGGTCACAAAGGAATTCCTCTCCTCACCACCACCTCCAGCTCAAACAACCCCTGGAGGGTATGGACACCCTGTGGGTGGAGACAGGAAGCAAGGCTTGAGTCCCAGATGGCGAAGGAGGTGCTTCCACTGAGGCATTTTCATCTGGTAGTTCAGTCTCTGTTCCCACTGGGAAAAGCACTTGCCTTTTGCTAGCGAAGATGCCGTGGGGGAACCAGTGACCCTTACACTGCAATCAGACTCCCTGAACATTCTGAAAAACTCCTCTGCTTAAGTGTGTTTCCATTAATATTACTGATTTTAAAACTATAACTTAAGAGTTGACACACACACACACAAGGACCAAGTGGACCTCAAGATATTTTCCTTTTCTTCAAAACATTTTATAATGTATTGTAATCAGTAATCACATCAAACTTAAATGGCAAATTGAGACAAACAGTAGTTAACTTTAGAATTTGGTCCCTGCTTTTAACCTTTGGACCACAATCGTCATAACTTCATACCTTCAAATTAACAAACATAGACAGAAATTTTGTTAGGCAGGCCAATTCCCCTCTAACAGAGAGCAAGAACCCATGGGAAAAAGGAATCACTGTGGTCACTTGGGGCAGTTTGCTATATGTCAGAGCACTCAGCCTTAAACAAATTAAAGGTTTCTTTCTTTGTCTTGTTTCTTTTTCTTTTTCACAGATTTTTACTCTTACATGAACAAATAATTATACCCAAGCAGACAAACAAAATATCAAACAAACATCTGTATTTATACCCTTTCAGTAAACAAGTACTATTACAATGTTTCAGCAAAACAGACATGGCACTCATGTTGGACAAAGGGAATAAGACTAATACTCCAAGAACTGTGAGGGAAAAGTTATCCTACAGACCGGCATTGATATGGGAAAAAGAATGTTTAAATCAAAAGCATTAACATCAGAGCTGTAGTCGTCTGCCCATTTCTTGAAGTCCTGGAAATTTTTCAAAAAAAAAACATTGTAGAGGGAAACACGGAGACACAGACAAACCTTGACCCATTTTGACAGAGACCAAAACACAAAACAAATAGTCCTGTGTGGGGGGCCTGATGTGGTGGGATCTCCCTTTTCCACGTCCCGCATGGAGAGATGAACGAACCGGTTCTAAGGGGAGGCGGCCAAGGATTGAGAAATATTAGAAATAAAGAGAGAAGACACAGAGATAGATTTTAAGCTGGGAGCTGGGAAGGCCACTGACCTCCCCTGCGGGAGAGGCAGACTGATGACCTCCTGAGCCACGCAGCACATCTATTTATACTCCAATCCAACAAGGGGGTTTCACAGAAAAACAAGGAGCCTGGGAGGGCCCAGGTTCCACTCACTCCTTCCTCCTGGACAAACACAAGCCAGGAACTAAGAACATCTCCTCACTCCCAGGGCGGGGGTGCAACTGACATGATTCTGCCAATATCCTAGGCCCAGTCAGCAACAATCTAAAGAATGTCCAGGTAACTTCCCATTTGGCCCTCTACAGTCCTGACACAAACATGACAAAACACAAGACAAGTCCAGACACCTGGGGCCAAGGACACTGTCATGTCCTCCTGCCAGAGCCTGGAGTTTATGCCATGTCCAGCCCTCCAACGGACTCTTACCCTTTTGAGATCTCAACCTGGGCACCTTACCTCCTGAGACCAGTCTCCCCAATTTTAATATATCCTTGCAGCTTCTGTCTCCGGCTAAGGTCCCCAAAAGAAGGGAGAGCCTCCTGCCCTTTCTGGGGGTCCCTCTCTCCTCTCAAGGGAGAGCTTCCTGCCCCTTCTGGGGGTTCCCTCTCTCCTCTCTCTCAGGTATCTCGCTGGGGCCTCCAAATGTTGTGGGGTCGAACCCTGGGTTCAAAATAAGACCACCGGAGGTTAATGATTGATTTTAAAAAGCAGGCAAGGGTTTATTGAAAAACTGGCCAGGATGGCCGCGAGAGCACCACATGCAGGTGGAGTCCACATGATTGCACTGTTCCAGGTGTAGGCAGTCTTTTTAAAGGTCCAAACCACAGGAATTTTCCTTTGTTCTAATTCTAAATTCTAAAGGCTAGGGACATTGGAATGTGGCCCTATCTTGCAATAGCCGATAATACAGAAGCAGAGCTCAGCAGTTAATCTCTAAAGGTTATCTACAGTTTCTACCCCTGAAGCTATTAGTCAGTGGGACTCAATCTCCTGTAGTTCTGGTCCCAGGCACAGGAAAATTGTCTTAGCCTCCAGGTCTCCACCTGGAAGCTGAGGTAACCACCCTATGTTTAAGCAGGTGCAGAGGCCAAAATAGCAGGGTTAAAATTCAAACAGCAGTTTTTACCTGGGTTAAAATTCAAACAGCAGTTTTTACCTAAGTATGGTTGCTATCTTATTTCAAAGATGAAATGAAATAATGTATTTGAAGGGCTCAGAACATTGCTGGGTAATTAATGAGCACTTACTAACATACCAGGTATTAAGCAAAGAGGGAGAGAGAGAAGAAGAAGGGAATGAAAGAAGGTTGCAGAGAGGTGGGGAGGGAAACCCTGGTGTTTTCATCACCACAACCACATGAGACACACAGAATCACAGAAAAGTTCATCATGGAAACTGAGAGGCCCGGCTGCCTCCTGTTCTTCTTGCTCCGATTCAGAGACATAAAGAGGCAGAGATGGGATCTCTTCAGGCAAACCCCAAATCCTGGTTGTTGCTGCCTATGTTACTTTGAAATGCACCTCAAAACAATCAGTGCCTCTCCTATGGAAGAAGGCATCCCCCACAGCACCTGAGACCCGCACAGACACACGCTCCCAAGCACATGGGCGCACACACACACACACACACACACACACACACACAGGTTCACAAGCCATTTTCAAACGCTCCCTTGCACACCCTCCCGCACATTCACATGCATACCCAACGAGGTCTGAGCAGCCAAGGTCAACGCTTGTCCTTGTGGGAATCAAAAGCAGTTACCCTTTTATCACTTTGAATTGATTATCTCAGCATTCTCTCCCCAACCTCCCCCCTCGCCCCAGACCAGGCCCAGTTCCTCTGCTGCACGATGTCCAAGTCCCTGCTCCTCTCTCACGTGGCATTCGGCAGGACATACAGTACATGGTTGTTGGATTGGTGTCTGCTCCCCCTCTTCAGAGCTTGGGGAACCAGGGCCGTTGGGGTCCTGCAGCACTGAGCACCAAGCCTGACACACAGGAGAAGTTTCATAGACGTGTGCGGGAGACTGAAATGAATTTGTGAGCACACAGCAATGAGTCTTTGCCAATGCGAGTTCTCCACACCTCAGACCCCCTGCACCAGACTCATGGGGAGGCCCTTGACCTTGTAAGATCTCCCAGCCCCAGGCCCTCCCTCTGGCTCTCTGCGCTCTGTGGCCTCCTCGGGGTCCAGAACAGCTGCCTCCTTCCTCAGCAGTGACCTTGAGGCCTCTCCCCCGGAAGGGTGGGCAGGGGTCCCACCTGGCACGCCCCGGCTCCCAGCTGGGGTCTTCATGTCGATTATAATTAGGATCCAACTACCCCCACAGGGGCCTTCGAGCCGGTGACCTCTTTTCCTTTTTCTGTCTGCCACACTCAGCATTTCCCTCCTCTCCTCACACCCTAGGCTCAGGCCTCATGAGTCCCTGGATATAAACATTTGCATTTCTGTCTCTTTGGTGTGTTTTTGAGGGGATCCTGCCTGCCTCTAATAAACAGAACATGAGCTGCTCCTGCTGCCCCGTGCTGGAGCAGGACGGGGGTCTGGGGGAGCCCGCTGCTCCATTCCGCGTCCTGCCTCCCCCCCCTCCCCCCCCCCCCCCCCCCCCCCCCCCGCTCCCGGACTGCGTGCCCTCCCCCTCATTAAATCAGCAGCCATCAGGCTCCGAGGTACCGGCTGCCCAGCTTCCCAGACCAGAGAGGGCCCAAGGGGTTGATTAGCATACTGTTGTAGGGAAGGAGGTCTGGAGCCATCCTTTTTCCTATTGACACAGAACAGCGTGACCTGGAGGCCCCCCCACCCTCCCGGCGGCCAGAGGCAGCCAGGGAAAGGAGGACCACTCCTGGGGTTGGTTCCTGAATTCCCATCTTCCCCTCCCTTCCTTCCCAGTTTTCCCCTCTTTGTTCTCTTCTCTTTCCCTGCCCATCTCCTCTCTCCTCGGATGCTCCTCTGGAGTCTCTCCTTTGTCCCCAACTTCCTCCCCCTTTCCTCCTCCTCCACTCCTCCTCTTTCTCCTCCCCACCCTCTTCCGTCTTCCCTCTATCTTTTCTCCATTCCTATTCCCTCCATCTCTCTCTCCCTTCTGTCTTTCCCTCTCATCTCTCTCTCTCTCTCTCTCTCTCTCTCTCCCTCCCTCCCTTCCCCTCCCCCCATCTCCACCTTATCGCCATCCTTTTAAAAAGCTGCCAACACAGAAGTCACCAAGGAACAGCTTCTCTTGCCCCCCCCCCCACACACACCCACCCCCCCAAACCCACGGCAGGCTGCTGCCCCCTTACAGCTGGGAGCGTTTTCCCCGGACCAAGGCTTTGCTCTGCCTGGAAAGCCACCCGAATGACAAATCTTTGGACAAATTACTGATTTCTCATCTAATTTACATCCAATTAGTGTGAGTGAAATGAATCATGTGGTCAGCCCCTCAGGGGAAACATTGAGATAACAAATGCCCAGGGCTTCTTTCCTGGGGAACTGACGGGCCCTGGGGAAGTCCATGATTTACCCCCCGGGTCAGAGGCCCCCTCCCTTTCCCCAGGCAGGTTAGCCAGCCCATAGATCAAGCCCGCCCCCGCCCCCGCGGCCCAGGCAGGCCCCGGGGAGTTGGGGCTGGTAAAATGGGTGGCGAGGGCCTTCTCCAGCCCTGGAGGCCGCTCAGGTTAGAATACAGAGATGCATTTGGGGAGCAAGTGCCACGTTGGGGGGCTTGAGACCCTCATGCATACTCTCCACCACCCACAAGGACCTGGTGAGAGGCACGCAGACCAGGGCCCTGGTGGCTCTCAGTGGCATCTGCTGCCGCCCACCGTGTGTCAGGCCCTGCACTTGGTGTGATGGCCCCTAACCCCCAGCAAGTACCCTAGAAGGCAGGTGCTGCCTCGACCTCCACCTCACGGGAGGGAACCGCTCAGGAGGACTTGCTCAGGGCTACTCGGCGGGAAGACGCAGAGCTGAGGGCTTTGAGCACGTGCAGTGCGATGCCCGTGTCCGCACGCTTAACCATCGTGCTGGCCGGTACATCCATTTTTGCAAAGGGGGAAACTGAGGCTCAGCCGGGCGAGGCCACTGCCCAAGGCCACAGCTCAGTTTGGCACAGCAGAATGTCAAGCCCAGAGCAGTTTCTTCCACCTGCATCCCCTTCCTCCTGCATCCCCCTCCGCTGCTCAGGGCAGGGGTGGAGCCCCGAGTCCAGGCAGGTGGAAACGGCTGCAGGGGGGCGAGGGGGGTGTGTGAACTGCAGGTAAATTATCCCGGGCCCTCCTGGCTGCCGGAAAAACCCAAACCGAACGCACACCTCGCTATGGGTCACCACTTGCTTCTTCATGCACGAAGAGCAGCCGGCGGAATTCAGAAGTGTTTTTTTTCTAAAACAAGAAAGATCACCCTCCGACACCCGTTTGAAGTGGGGGGACGGGGCCACGGGCGGGGCGGGGGGCGCGGCTTCTTGCCCGAACAGCGCGGCCGCGTGTTTGGGACGGGCCTGCGCTTCCTGTGTAAACTTGTTTCTAGTCTGCTATTTAAAACCTGGCATATGGATGGGCTCTCAGCTTCCAGTACTGGCAGTTCTTAGCATTCACAGCGACTAAATAAAAAGGGAATTTTAAAAACCAAATGCAGTTTTACCCCCATCACGAGGCAGAGAGAGAACTACTAAGAAGTTAGCAACTCTGAACTTGGGCCCAGCCCACCTTCTCGTCTCAGGGTGGCGGCTTCTCCAGGGCAGGGGGAGGGAGAAGGGCGCCCCATTTTCGGGGTCCCTGATGCAGGCCTCGCTTTCTGTCCTGGCTGGGGGCTTCGGCTCAGGGCCGGGGCAGCATGTGAGCCAGCAGTGAGCCAGCCAGGCACGGACACCCCGCTCCGCCCCTCACTTGCTGGGTGACCTTGGGTATGTTAGCACCCTCTCTGAGCCTCGGTTTCTGCAGCGGCAAGTCTGGCCTGAAGCAGGGCCTGTCCCCCCCGGGACATTGTGAGGATCACAGGCCCCATAGGGCTCGTGGCGTGTTAGCAGGAGGCCCGAGGCCCGGCACGCACCAGGCGTGCAAGCACCGTTGTCAGCATCTGCGCATCCCCGGGGGGCGTGGAGCACGTGTTCCTCGTTCTCCAGCCTCTGCGATCACAGGTGGTGCCGGACTTGGCCTTGGCTGTCCAACCCACCGCTTTCTAGGGGCTGGAGGTAGCCCGAGGCCCCGGGAATGTGGGGGGCAGAGTAGGAAGAGAGGCCTGGGGTGCCGGGGAGAGAACAGAGCCTGGGAGAAGGAAGGGGGACCCCAGGCGGCACAGGACGGAGGTCACCACGGGCGGGAGTGGAGCGACAAGGCTCCGAGGGAGGGAACCGCCTGCTTCCGCACTGGGTCCCCGGGAACAGCAGCCATTCCAAGTGCTTCCTATGTGCCCGGAACTATTCTAAATGCTTTACACGTTTTTTGGGGGGTTCTCCCCCTCCACGTAAGCCTCCAAGCGGCTCGGGGAAGTGGTAGAATATAGGAAAAGGAGGCTCAGGGACGCTCAGGCTCAAGGTCACCCAGCTGGCCAGGAGGTGAAGGGGCCAAGACACCAGCCAGCGGTCAGGCTCCAGAGCCCCGCGCGCTGCACTGCCCGGGTCTCGGCACCAGGGGGCAGCCTGCAGCGGGGAGGAAAGCACGGTGCTCCGCGAGAGCAAAATGGCCCCTTGGCTTCATGTAGGCAACTGAGTCAGCGGCAAGCCTCCCACCAGCTCACAAGGGGCAGAGGCCCCTCAGACCTGTTCCCCACTCCTTACCCGAGCCCCCCAAATCAGAGCAAGCCTCCGAAGGCCAGTGAGAGCCCCCACAGAGCCAGCCGAGACTCCCCAGATGCGCGGCCGGTCTGAGCAGCGACCTTGTGGCTCAGCAACCTTATCCGGCCTCAGTTTTCAGTCCCGTAAAATGGGAAGATCCTGGCACCTACACCGTCTGATCGCCCGTGAGAATTAAGAAAAGCAGCCGTGGGCGCCGCCGTCTCTCCATCAGAGAAGCAGCATCCACCCAGCCTTCATTCTCTGGTCGGTCTTTTCTCAGTCCTTCACCGCCCCCTCTCAGGTTCACCCTTGGCCATCCCGGCGAGGCACGGGGGGGCCTTCGTGGCTCAGCTTCTGAGCATCAGGCTCTGAGCTGACCCCTTGGACTCCACTGTGGGGCTGGGCCTCGCAGTGGAGGCAGCACGGAAGGAGGTCCTGCAGCTGAGGAGCCAGAGCGAGGCGCTGCACCAGGAAAACCCGGAGGTGGGGAAGGTCATGGGCCTGTACGAGGGCTTCATGTACCAGGCGACGGAGGGGGCTCAGAAACAGCAGAACTTGCCGAAGCCGAGATCCAGAAGGTTCTGAAAGAAAAAGACCGGCTGAGCGCAGACCTGAGCTCCATGGAGAAGTCCTTCTCCGACCTCTTCGGGCGGTTTGAGAAGCAGAAGGCAGCAATCGGGGGCCGCCAGACGAGCGAAGGGTCGCTGAAGAAGCGAGTGGAGGACTCCGTCGTCAGGGTCCGGAAGGGAGGCCCTCGGTCCCAGGCACCAAAGGCCCAGCGGAGGAGAAGCTCCGGCCGGCCAACGAGGAGATGCCCAGGCCCGAGCAGGGCCCAGGCGGAGCGCTGGCCTTGCAGGCGAGCCCACGGAGGGAGCAGCCGCATGCTGGAGACGAAAGAGAAGGACGAGCTGACCAGAATCTGCGACGCCCTCCTTCCCAGGATGGAGGAGATCTGGGCTGGGTCCCCGCCCCTGCACACCCGCCCTCCTGTCTGTCTGTCTGTCTGGGTTCCTGTTCTTTCTCCTCTCTCACTTCAGCTCATGTTTAAACTGATTACTTTAGAAAGGAGACTAAATAAAATGTGAGTTCAGAGAAAAGAGAAGAAAAGCAGCCGTTCCTGGCGCTGAGCGCACGGCCCTGTGGTCGCCGTCCCCAGAGAGGAAGCAGAAGCGCGGGACAGACCCCCACACTGAGCAGCAGCCGATGAGGCCAACCAGCGAGGTTGGGTTTAAGTACCGCTGGGCTGAGAACGGGCTGCAGGTGTGTGAGGAGCCCAGCGACCTGAAACACCTGACCCCGCTGATGCCGTGACTCACCTCTGACTTGATTGCCCCAAACACCACTCACCTCCCCCTGCTTCTTGGGGGAGCTCCCGGGCTTCTCGCCCCAGCTCCCCATTTCTCCAGAGCATCCCCCCCCCAACCCCCTGGGGAGGAGGAACTCTGTCCTGACTCTGAGGTTTGCCCCAGGCGCCGAGGACACGCCTGCTGGGAGCTCCAGCTTCAGAGCCTGCCACTGTCAAGACTTATGGCTGCCTCGTCGCTCCCCCTCGCTGGGTCTGGCTACATCACTTATCTCCCCGACGCTGACCTGCCAGCAGCTGCAGGAGGCTCTCTCCGGTAAGATTTGATTAATGAGGTTCAGCGGCAACAAATCAGTCTTATGGAGCAGCCCTCCCCCTCTCCGGGACACACTCGCACAACAGCCACCACAGCCGCTGCATACAAACCGCCCAGCGGGGGTGGGGCTGCCTCCAGCCCTGCTGTCGGCGGCCCCCGGCTCTGTACCCCAGTCCCTCGGGCCAGACCCGGCTGGACTCACCCTCACACCTTCCCCCGCCCCCCAACACACACACACACTCACACACACACACACACACACACACACACCCAAGTGCAAGAAAGAGGGGCTTGCTCTTTCCTTTATATTCAAGGTGATAATTATTATAGTAGTGTACATCGTAATAGCTACTATTTCTGGACTTGCTGCGTGCAAGGCACTTTGGCCAAACCCCTGACATGATTTTATTTGATTAATGCTCTCGACAACCCTACGGAGTGGGGATTCTGTGACCCCCGTTTCACAGATGAGGAAAATGAGGTGCAGGTGGGCCGGTCGCTTGCCCGACACCGCACAGTTAGAAAGGGGCAGAGCTGGGATTTGAACCTCAGGGTGCGTGCCTTTGATGACATTCTTCTTCACGTCTGACGTCTTCACACCCTTTGGAAATATGAGGAAAGCTATGGTCCTTCTCCTCGGAACAATGCACACGTCTGACCACGCAGAGCCACGCAATGTCACCACGCGCCTACTCATCTAATCCTGAGAAGCCCCGGCCCCCACCTCCCTGTGGGACGTAGGCCTCAGTGTCTCCGGTGAGGGGACAGAAGACGAGGGGGCCTCACCTCCAAGGGTCCCTCGCTCTCCTCCTCCCTGTGTCAAATGCAGCCCGCCAAGGCCTGCCTCCCCATCCCGTCTGCTCACCCCCGTCTGGAAAGTTCTTATCATTGGAAGGCAAGTGCTGTTTTTCTCCTTGAGTTTCCAACCACTTTATATGCATCACCCCACCCTTCTCCTTACCCCGACTGTTTTATTGGAACTGTTTGCTTCTCAAGCAGTTACAGGAAGCCTGTGGCACATCACAGTTCGTCCACGCCTTCGCAGCATAATCTACGCATCATTCAAGTGCGCGTCCCTCCGGCCGCTGGTGACCCCCTGCCTCTCCCCACCCCGGAGCCTTTCGGAATGGGGTATCCTACTGGGGCCCCCCACCTTCTCTTGCTCCCAAACGCCAGGCCTCGGTCCTCACTTTTTAACTCGCAAACTGAAAGGGCCTCGGATCTTCCCCTCCCGTTCCCCTCTGTACCTTCTTCCCCAAAGCCCTCACATCCCAGAAACATTTGTCAGGGATTTGCCAATAATCACTTTTTCATCTGCTGGGGCAAGAGTCATCTTTGCATATAGATGTTTTCTATTAGATGCCGCATTGATTATGTAAAGTTCTTTTGGGAATCGCCTGGCCATTTCTGGGTCCTCCCTGACCAGTTTCCACCTCCGATATACATCTCGGATCTCCTGGGTCAGGATGCCAACCACCTGAGCCGGGGGCTGGGGGAGGGGCACAGCCCCACGTGTGGCAGGGACGATGGTGCTTTCCATCCGAGACGGACGTGAACGCCCCCCCCCCCTACTTTGGACAGGCGGGCCGAGGAAGGTCCATTTAATCTGAGTGTGGCCTGTTCTTCAGCTGGGAATAAAAAGGGTGATTCTGATGATGGACGCATTTCGTACTTCGCAGTTTACACAGCAAAGGGCACTCCTCCGTTAGCTCACGCCATCCTCACCACGACCTTGTCGGGGAGGGGTTATTGCTGTGCCCACTTTACAGATACGGAGAGCTGGGGTGAGGCTTCTGCCTTTTTTGCTGGGACAGACGTGCCCCACACGGTACACCAGAGTGGGAGGAGTGGGAGAGGGAGGGCAGCGTGGAGGAGCAAGGGAGCGAAGAAGGCATGGAGAGGCATCTCCCCGAAGTAAGCGACCTATGGGGTCAGGTATAACGGAAACCCTCGCGCCAGCCCGCCCTGGGTCCAGGAGTACAGCACCTCTGAGTCAGCCAAGGACAGACGTTCCCATTTCCCAAGACGAGCCATTTTTGTCGTCCATTCACTGGCATACCTACTCTTTGCATCAGCATGTATTGAAAAGGGGTGTGTGGGGAGCCACCGGACCAAATACTGTGGGGACCCCAGAGGTGGAACAGGCGAGGACCCCTGCCCTCAAGGACTTCATGGCATATTTGGCAAGATGAGACACGCAGCTTCCATGATCTGAAACACAGGGTGGCATTGGGACAGACTGGTCCCGTGGGAGTTCATAGTGGGAGGTACCACGTCCAGGCCAGGCAATCGGGGAATGCCTCCTGGAAGAAGCGGCGTTTAGGACGCGGAAGTAGTAGCTGTGAAGAATGTCAACCTATTGCAAACGCAGGGAATGGCTTTTCCTGGGAGATCGCACTTTGAGTTATTTGAATTCGACCACGTATATGCACACAGCGCAATAAGAATGACAACAAAGGGTGTTTATGGAGAATCGAGTGGGTGTCCTGACCGCCAGCTCACTCCAAGCGCCGCGCCCCAGAGCGAGCACGAGATGGGAGAATAGATCCCGCTCCTTCCCCAGTGGCTTTCTGGATCTCCACACCCTTTTCCCCCGTGAGTATCACCCCCGAGGGTGATTCCAGTGTTTAAAGACATGCATTTGTTGTGTAACACGGTCCCTCCCATCCAGCCCGTAACCTCATCTGGCACTTAAGCCAAAGAAAAGCGATTTGTTCCGAGGCTGAAGGAGAGCGGCCATGCCGGACGTACTGAGCGAGGGTGCGCCCGCCTCCCTCCTAAGGGATTTGTAAGGCTAATTTCGACCATGGCTGGTTTTCCCTTTGACACGCCGGCTTTAAACGCCGTCCCTACATCGCACGGACTCGTGTCACGGGAGCCGCGCGGCCGAGGCGTGGCGCTGGGCCCTCGCGCTGTGCGGGGAGCGTAATTAGGGGCTTCGTGACCGCGAAGGGCCCGTGGATTCCGAGGCCCCTCCGCCCGGCCGGCTGTGATCTCTGGAATCCTCATTAGAAATTCTCTCCAGAGCCCGGGGCATATGCTTCTGCTCGTCTTTAATAATGGCAAATCGTCATGCTTTGAGGTTGGATTGGGTTTCGGGAAACAACCACAAGAGGCGTCTGGAGCCCAGCCTGGTGGAAGAACAAGCTGGAAAATGTGCTTCTGGGTGGAAGGGAGGGGTGGCTCTGACTGGCACACGCGGATGCCAAGTTCAGGTGGGAGCCAGAGCAGGAAGCTCCCCAGAGAAGGCGGCCTGGGGGCAGCGGAAAGGGAAGTCCACCCATCGGGGCGGGGTCATAGGGTCACCCCACCAACATGATGGGCTTTGTGTCCCTCCCACAGCTCAGTTACTCTGTAGGGAAGGGTGGAGGTCAGCGTGGAGTTAGGCCAGTAGCCCCGGATGGCAGAGATGAGGGAGGGCGGGAGGAACTGTTTGCAGGGGTCTGGAAGGCAGCAAGTGCACTGCGAGGGCGGAGTCTGCTCTGCGTCTCAGAGGCCATGATGGGGATGCGGGGGACCTGCAGGCCTCTCTGTGAGCTGTTTCTGGCACAGTAAGACCTCCGGGGTCACCCCGTGAGGAGACCTTTGTGGACCTTGTCATCCCACAGGCTAAAAATTAGCCAGAGGAGAACTTGGGGGATTCCCAGCCGTGCCTTCAGAGGTCAACCACCAGACCCGCCGGGGACGGGGTCTGCCCAGGCACAGGACATCAGCAGTCCTGTGAGCTGAGCTGCCTCAGCGTCCCTGCAAACCTCCCTCTGACCCCGGGCTCAGTGACAGGGGGCACCGTGCTCCCCCCGGGGATCTGGCACACCTGCTCCTCCCTCCCCCCCACCTCTGCCATCCGGGGCTATCAGCCTAACTCCACACTCACACTGACCTTTCTGCGCCCACGTTCCACCTACAAGACGATGGGCCTCCTTTTCTGGGGAACTTGACTGTGAACTCCAAAGACGCTGCCCAAGACCAGCTCCGAAAACCTGGGCCCATGCCCGGGGAGCCTTGATGAGGGACTGGGCATGTTTGCTAATGTGTTTGTTTTCCAGTCATCCCCAAACGGTCTGCCAATGGTGGCCTCTTGGATCTTCTCATCCTAAGAGTCTGAACCCAGAGACTCCGGGCTCTGAAGACAAAGACCAGAGAGGTCCACCAGAGGAGGAAGTTGGTTCACACCACAGGTGCACACACTCAGACACTCGGCTCACCCCCCTTCCACCCTGCACGCTCATCCTCAACCAAGCCACACCCTCGCACGCATGCGCACTCAACCTGCACAGAGACACAGAGCCACCGACTCTCAGGTATCCGCCACATGGCCATTCACATCTCCCCTCCCTACAAACCGCACGACCACACCCCACCCCCTGCACCCTCCTGGAGGGTGTTGGGACTTGTGAGAACAACTGAGACCACTTATAAATGCCCCCTCCCACGTGAGTTTTTCAGCAAAGTGATACAAGGGAGAAAGTATAATCTCACAGTCCAATGAGTTGGGCTCAAGGGCTGGAATTGCTACAGGTGCACCATGCCATGCTGGGCAAGTCGCTTCTCAGTGACTTGAGCGCTCTGCCCGGTAGGAAAGGCAAACATTAATATCCCCCACGAGGAAACTGAGGCTTGGAGGCCTGTGCCTGGCCGATAGTCACATGGCTAACGAACAGCAGGGCCTGGATTTGTGTGAACCAGGTTTTCCTCTTCTTTTTCTATTTAACCACATGCTACCTCTGGACAGAGATGTCATTTTGTTCCTAACGAGCATCCAGTTATTATGGGGAACCCTACCCGCTCCCAGAGCGATGGAAGGCCAGTGGACAATGTCCTGGTAACTCTTGGCTGCTGGGAACTGATTTTATTTATTTTTTTAAAAAATATATATTTTATTGATATTTTACAGAGAGGAAGGGAGAGAGCTAGAGAGCTAGAAACGTCGATGAAAGAGAAACATCGACCAGCTGCCTCCTGCACACCCCCTACAGGGGATTTGCCCGCAACCAAGGTACATGCCCTTGACCGGAATCGAACCTGGGACCTTTCAGTCCGAAGACCGATGCTCTACCACTGAGCCAAACCGGTTTTTGGCTGGGAACTGACTGAGCCAAACCGGTTTTTGGCTGGGAACTGATTTTAGAGGCTCTCTGCTAAAGGGCTAAAACCCCAAACACGCCTGTGATACGGTGGCAGCAACTCCCAATGCCCCTTATAGACGTCAGTCACCTACCTGACCCACGTGCCCCCAGCTTTGTTCTTTGTTTGCTGGGATTTCAAGGTTCCCTCCCAGGATCCCGGCACCCCGCTCCAGACTGTGTGCCACTGCTGGGCCCCCTTCCTTACTCCCTCTTCCCCCCTATCTCCCCATGACCAGGGCTGTCTATAGTCCCCGAGGATGGCACGGCACGAGGAAGGAGGCTTTGGAGCGCGTGGGTCTTTAATACTCGACTGGCCATTGACGAGTCACTGAACTGCTCCCAGCTTAGTTTCTTCATCTGCAAAATCAGGACTTCAGACCACCTAAGGTTCAGTCCGACCCGCCAGACGCCGCTCTCCGTTCCTGCACTGACCCGCCACCTGGGTGACTCTGGGGACGTTGCTCACTGTCTCTGAGCTTCAGGTTCCTCACCAATAAAATAGGACGGAAATAGCGCCTAACGCGTGGGCTGGGCTTGCGATAGAATGAGATAATCCACGCTCACGGCTTAGCACAGTGTCTGGCACTTAACCAGTACTCAAGAAATGTTACCCATTAATTATTAGCCACCATTAATTATGCCGGTGGGCTGATGGGCACGTCTGGAAGGAACTGATTTGCATAAGGTTTTGACTAAAGTAAATGAGATATTGTCTCCGGGGCCGCCTGGTGTCTGAGCTCAGAGGAGGAGAGGGCAGCAGGCAGCAGGCAGGGGAAGGAGCTGTCTGTCCTCGGGATCCTGGGCCAGTGCGGCTCCAGGGAGTCTAAGGTGTGTGTTTATTGAGTAGCTACTACATTCGCAGGCCTAAGCTTGGAGCTGAGGGCTGGGTGGTGAGCAGGAGACAGAGCCTTGCCCTCACGGGGTGCACAGCCTGGTGGCGCTTTGGGGCCTCCTGGGGGTGAATCTCAGGGAGCGTGGGGTGGCCCAGCACAGCACGGGGAGGGTGAGATGCCCGCTTCGATGAGCCCCGGGCTGCAGACTGGTGGAGGTGTTTGCAGGAGCAGAACATCAGAGAACAGTTACTCAGTATTGAGCTCACACAAGACACCCCGGGAAGCTTCCAGAAATAGCAGGACGACATTCTGCAAGGGGGAGCATGAGAGGATTTGGGGCTATGATGGTTGAGGGGCCAGTGAAACTTGGAGAGATTGAGGTGGAAATAGGAACTCCATGTTCAGGAAGGGATGGCTCATGCCCGAGGCAGGGTCTTCCCACAGACACAGACTCACCAGATACAACCACTCCCCATCCCCCCCTCCCGGAATCCTCCCCTCCATACACACACACCACCCCATTCCTCTGCACAGCCAGCACACTGAGCCCCACAGAAGGTCACGGGGACACAGCGCAGGGCGCTCAGCAGGTAGGTACCTCACAAGCTCTGCACATGCCAGAGTATCCTCTCCCCACGCCATCCCACCCTTGCTCCCCTCCTTTCTCCCGGCCCCCCGGCCACAGTCCTAGCTCTGCCACTCAGCTAACTGCGTGACTTGGTGGAGTCACTGAACTCTTCGAGCCTCCGAGTCCCTTTCCACACGGCGGCGTGAGGGTGAAACGGGCGGGTGCAGGCAGTGCAGTCTTCAGCACCGTGCAGGCAGCCCCTGCTTTTCAAAAGTTCACTTGACCCCACTCCGCTTTACAACAGACCCGAGTTAGTACCTGTTTTCGCTAACCACAAGGAATTCGAGGGTTCTCACTCTTGCAAAAAAAAAAAAAAAGCAAAAATAAGGGCCAGCGGCTGCTGTGCATCGAAAACCAGGACAGCGACGGTGGCAGCACCACGCTCCCTCCTGGGGCCGCACTCAGCCCAGCACCGGCCCGCATGGCTGCGAGGTGTGTCTGTGAGTATCTGTGCTCTCTCCCCAGTTCCTTGGGCGTCTCTTGGCAAGACGTGTCCTGGGGTGATTGCTCCTGGGCTTGACGCTCTTTCAGCTTACGGAAGGCTTCAGAGGAAACTCCGGCTTTCAGATGGGGGCAGCGGGAGGGGGTCCCGTACCTGGCACATACCAGGTGCTTACGAAGCATACGTGCCTTGCTTACCCCCCACCCTAGGGTCACTGGCACACCCGCCCCCCGCAAACACGGCATCCCTCTGCAGCCTGCTCCCGACCCCACGGCACACACAGCCCCGGCAGCAGCGTCCGGCCTGGAGGACCCTCCCACCAGGCCAGGACCTCACCACACACCCCACCCCAAGGACCCCGCGCCTGGTCCCTCTTCTCTACGTGGCCCCATGGAAAGACCCACAGAGGCCGTTTGCCAGGGACGCCCGTGGGGCCTGAGCCCTGGGAGGCAACCCAGGCGCAGCTCGGCAGATGGGGGCTGGGCAGCGGGGCCTCCCACCCAGGACCCCAGGACGGTGCCCTCCCCTCCCGCCCCTCCCAGCAGGACCCCTCTGAGGCTCGCACCTCCCAGCTGCCACCCCACCTTCCCCCTCTCGCTCCCCTGCAGCCTCTGTTATCTCAACTACTTTAAGAGAGTTCTCTCTTCTCCCCCTAGACTCCTCCGATGCTAATCTCTCTCCATAAATCATAGCCTCTAATCTTTTCATCACCTTTCTCTGATTAAAGCAGCCTGGGGGTTGGGAGCCACAGTCCTCCGCGGCGGCGGCGACTAAAAGGCTTTGATGTCCAAATGCGGGCCCGGGGCCGAGGCACTGGCTGGTGGTCAGGCGACACCCACCCCGTCCGTGTGGCGTGTGGCGTGTGGCGTGTGGCGGGCCTGGCGCAGGCACCGTCTCCACGCGGACACGTTCCCGAGCTGCCCTGAGCCAGCGCGGCCCCGCACCTCGAGGATTTCACAGATCTCTTCATGAATATTTCTCACTACATACTGGATGTCATTATTCTATTGAGAATCAATTAGCCCAAATGTTGTTATGACAGCTACAGAAAAATGATATTTTTAGCTTTGCTTTTATGCAGCTCTGTCTCTTCACAGAATTATTGAAAACCCTAAAACTGATCTAGTGGCGACAGGGGCCTCCGTGGCGAGCCGGGAGCGAGGGGTCCGGGACTGCGGGACGGCGGGGTGTGCCCAGCTTTTCCCGAGGAAGTGGGCGCGCCTCGGAAACAGCTCCCAGGAGGGAAGGCCAAAGCGCGACCTTGGGCAAGAGGCGGGCCCTGTCTGAACCTCGGTGTCTGCGTCCGTGAAATGGCCGTGAGCTAGAGGTCATCCCGACCTTTCGGGCTGTGATGCGGCTGGCACGCGATGGTGCGTGGAAAGCTCGTCGTGAGCCTCTTGAGCCGCACAGCCACTGTCCGCTGTGTGAGCACCACCAGTGCCCAGTGATTGGACAGGAGGCCGGGAGCAAGGCTGCCTGGGTTCAAGGCCCGACTCTGATATTTGGCAGGCATGTGACCTCAGACAGGTCCCTGAACCTCTCTGTGCCTCCGTTTTATCATCCATGAAAGGCGGGTTAATTGCACTTACCTGCCAAAACCGGTTTGGCTCAGTGGCAGAGCATCGGTCTGTGGACTGAAAGGTCCTGGGTTCGATTCCGGTCAAAGGCATGTACATTGGTTGCGGGCACATCCCCGGTAGGGGGTGTGCAAGAAGCAGCTGGTTGATGTTTCTCTCTCATCGACGTTTCTAGCTCTCTATCTCTCTCCTTCCTCTCTGTAAAATATCAATAAAAAATATATTTAAAAAATAATAAAATAAAATATATATTTTTTTAAAAATTTGCACCTACCTGCTCGTGTTGTTGTGAGGAGTACGACAAGCTAACACGCGGAAAGCACTGCACAGTCCCTCCTGCCTCGGACAACAAACAACAAACAACAAACAAATCAGCGCTCTGTAAGGCAGGGTGGCTCTCGCCGTTGTCTGCCACCACCTTTGTTCAGCTGACCCTTTATTCTGGCCATTCCCTCCCCATCCTTGCGTATTCCGATCCTCTTGGTGTCAGAAACTAGCTCAGCTGCCACCCCCACTGTTATGCCGGCAATCAGAGTCGGGGATGCTGGTTCCAGGGATCACCGGGTGACCC
This sequence comes from Vespertilio murinus, assembly GCA_963924515.1. NCBI lineage: Eukaryota > Metazoa > Chordata > Mammalia > Chiroptera > Vespertilionidae > Vespertilio > Vespertilio murinus. The sequence continues at coordinate 23,969,902 of OZ004706.1, forward strand.
TCTTTGTCTCAGTTACCTCGGAGGTCAGAGGGGAAAAATGACCATCTACCGTGCTTCCCCGAAAATAAGACCTACTTCATGGAAACATAATATATCCCCTGAAAATAAGACCTAGTCCATCTTTGGGAGCAAAAATTAATATAAGACACTGTCTTGTTTTCGGGGAAACAGGGTATTTACCCCTCAGAGAAAGGGGCTGGCCCTGTCCAGTGCTGAAACTGGGGGGGGGGGGTATTCCTCATTCAAGCACCAGGCCCCTCCCCCTTGGGACCCTTCTAAATCTACCTGCACACTTCTCCCCCCACCAGGGGCGGGTTTGAAGGTTTACAGCACACGGGGAGCTGTGTCACGGGAAAGAAAAAATTTCATCTTCGGCCAGGAGGCCTCTGAACGGAGTGATGGAAGAGGCAGTTCCTTCCTCTTTCCACCCCTTTGTCCCCAGCCTGGTGCTCTGCCAGGACAGGAGCTGGTGTCAGACAAAAGGCTGAACCCATCTGAGCACCTTCGCTTCTGCCAGGCCACGGCCCTCCCTCCTGTCCAGCAGGCTCTGTCCAGCTGGAGCTGACAGCACCTGATGGCTGACACCCTTCAGCTGAGAAAGGGCGGGAGGAGCAAGCTGGCAGAATCCCCCCGGGATGCGCCGCGAGCCCCGTGTCCCGTGCTCCCACCCCTGGCTCTCCGCCCGAAGAAACCCTTGCTGCTCTGAGGTTCAGTGTGAATCAACCCTTATTTATGCTGCCTCCTCCTCTGTCCCTTCGTTTGGGATTACCTTCTCCCTCTTCCGCGCGTCCCCCCACCTCCCCGACACTCTCCCTGGCGGCCACCGTAGCCCTCACAGTGCTGTGTGCACAGAGCCGCCTCCCCTGCTGGCCTGCGAGCAGAGAACCCAGGCTCCGCTCTTCCGTGCGGAGTGTCTTCTGCTCTGTCCCCCTCGTCTCCTCGCCACGTTGTTTCCAGGGGACAACTGTCCTCCCTGGAGACTGTTCTGCCCACTGCCACTCCCTCTGTGGCCTCTGGACAAACACCCTGCCCAACGTGTGTCCAAGCTGCACGGCACAACCCCGGGTGCCGGTCACGAAAGCCGGGATGGGCATGACGCCCCGGGCGCCACGGCGGCCCGGCCTGTGCCCCGGGCCTTGACGTGCCTGATTCTGGATACTCTGACTTCTGAAGGCCCCACCCCCCATAAAACCACGTGCGTGCACTTCAGCTGGTATCATTTCTTGCTGTAAAAGTGTTTTTTGAAAAGCACTTTCTAATGTGACTTTTGAAACATGGCTGCGAACAGCTGACTTACACTTGGCTGGGAATTCTCAGCAGTCATTCCCAAGGAGTCTCGGAAAAAGAGATTTGAGTCTGCAAACTGGTTTCAATTGGAAAGCAGTTTTCTATGTATTCGACAATTAACGAAGTTGACCCAGTGTTTTATCGGCATTTAATTACACGGCGACTCTTTTTCATCCTGCAGTTTGCCTTTTGTTTTGGAATCCACAAGGATTCCTTTCAGAAGTTAAATACTGTCGCGGGCTGCGGGCACTCCCCCGGATGGAGGAGGCCAGGCCACGACGCTGGTCACTTTACAGAAGGGTTCGTGATGTGCAAGTGGTCATGTGCCCCCACCCCCTTTATTCTTGCAGTCTAAGCCTAATTCTCGGGAGCCTCCCCCCATTTACTCTCTAGGGCAGGGGTGGGCAAACTATGGCCCAAGGGCTGGATCCGGCCCGTTCGGCTGTTCTATCTGGCCCGCAGAGCTGAAAGAGTGGAGGGTTCTCTTGCTCTCCCCTCCGCTCCTTCACCAGCAGCCCAAGATGAGAGTGCCAGCATGGTCAGGTTGCTTTTGTTCCGGCCCTCCGGTCCAGTTTAAGAACCCATTGTGGCCCTCGAGTCAAAAAGTTTGCCCACCCCTGCTCTAGGGCGTGCCGGTTTAGACCATCAATTGCGTGGTCGCTGTGAGAGATGGGAAGGAAGTACCATAGAGAAAGGATGGCATGGGCCCAGCCCTGCCCCAGAGTGCCTTTCGGGACAGGCTTTCGGCCTTCCTCTTGGCCTGCTCCCATCCGGTCCAGGGAAGTTCATCCCCCACCCTCACCCCCACCACCACCTCCAGGGCTGGGGACCGCCACTTCTCAGAATCCAGAACAAACGCCCCTCACCCCACAGAGAGAAAGTCTTTTTCTCACCCCCATCCCATGTCTGCTTGCCAACGTCCTCATTTCCTGCTGCACGGATGACATCTTTCTCAGAAGACTGACAATGGGCATTTTCATTTCCTCTTGTGAAAACCCCACTCCCGTCCATAAGGATATGCTCTGGCCCGACGACCCCAGCGATACAATTGAAAAATAGTCCCACGTTTGATACACGTCCCAGTTTTCATCTGCGTATCTTGAAATCTTAAATCTTCCGTGGAACAAGGCAGAATATCAATCAGCCAATCAATTTCTCTTTTAGCACCGATCAGATTGCATTATGATCGTATCCATGGGTCCCCCTCCCTGGACCGGCAGTTCTTGGAGAGAGAGAGAGGGAGAGAGAGAGGGGGGTGCCTGATTCATCTCTGCATCCTCGATGCCAGTCCCAACTTGGCGCACAGAAATGCTCACTGAAGGATGAGGGGATGAATAAACATGACAGCAATTTTCTATTTCACTGTGAGTACATTTCTGTCTCCACCACAATATGCGATAGCCTATGGCAGAGGCTCATGCAACATTCAACTGGATGGATGGATGGATGGATGGATGGATGGATGGATGGATGGGTCCTGGAATAGAGGGTTGGATAAATGGAGGGCTAGATGCATCTTAGGTAGGTGTATCCTTAGCCTGAAAGATTGGTATCTCAGGAGAAGGCAGAGCTGCTTTGACCTCTAATAGTTTTTCAGGTCCTAGCTCCAACTCCCATGAGGCCTGGCTGCTCCACATGGTTCCCATCCTTGGATTCCCAAGAGAGTGTTATGTATCCTTACAACAAACTCCCCTCTATTAAGGCAGCTTGTGTGGATCTTTGTTTCTTCGAACCACGGAGCCTGACCCGGAGAGGAGCCAACCCTCCTCGCACGTAGGGGAAGGGAGGGAGGGATGTGCAGGGAGGAATACCTCTTGACTGCACCACACGTGGCAGTAGGAAGCAGGATGCCTTCCCCAAAGCAGTGCTGGAAGGCTGGGCTGGCCACCAGAGCCCTGGGAGCTCAGCTCGGTTTAAGGAGCCTGTCCTGGGGGGTTTCTGTGCAGCTCTGTGCCAAGGGCTGGCTAGACAACTTGGTCGTTGCCCTTGAAGTGGTCCACCAGCTCCCTAGCATGACCCCCAAGAGTGGCTGTGTCACCTCAGCCAAGTCACCCCCTGCTCTGGCCTCAACTCTGCATCTGTAAGATGCAAAGTTGGGAAGAGGTCACCAAGCGTTTCCTGCTTTAACGTTTTTAGTTACATGAGTTGCTCAACCCAGGGCCACCCACCCAACCTGCTGTAAATGCTGCCCATCCATTGGGTGGGCTAACGCACTTGAGCTCGCCAGTGCTGATGCAAGACCCCACTTCCTGGTCTAGCTTCCACTAAAGCACGGAGAACATGTCATGACTTTGTCATCTTTCTGAAGATGTGTGGGTTCACACGCTCCGGTACCTCACATTCTTCCTGCCATCCGGAATCCCTTCACATTGTCACAAGTTTAAGCCCAGCACACCCCTCGGGGCTGGTCCTCTCCTCCAAATACCTCCCCTGCTCCCTCTTTTGGAAATGTCCTGTTCCTCCTGGCACCCCTCTGCAGGCTCAGCGCCTGCCTTGGGTTTCAGCAGGCCCATCTTCCGGGGGAGACCTGATTTCCTCTGTAGGGTGGTGAGTTCCCAGCGGGGCAGGCTCTGTCTCCGGGTGCTCCTCTCTCCCGGAAAGGGGCTGCTCGGGGCTCTGCGTACAGTAGGCACCACGGAATCTCTCACTGTACAGACGGCTGGGCAGTGGTGTTTACCATGTTTTTAACCGAGTAAATGTTCATACGATATTTTTTGGAGAGCAGACCACAAAGCAGCAAGTGTTATATAACATTTTTCTAAAATGCATTGAAGGAGCGTGGGGAGATGTGTGTGTACCCGAGACATTCATTCATTCATGGAGGCAGACTTGGGGGTGACTTATTTTCTTCGCCCGGCATCGCTGTATTTTTTAATGGCCTTGAACGAGCATCTATTACTTTCAGAATGGGGAAAAGGAGAGAAGCTGTTTAGAAATAAGTAAGTAAATGTTCGTTTAGTGAACGAAAGAACCAGGCTCTAGTGTGTTGCCAGAGACTCTCCTTTGAGTTGGATCTTGGAGTGGAAATCAAGTCCCTGCCCACCAAGCCCGACCTCCCCGCCCAGCCCTGGACACTGCACCCCAGAGGGGTTCTCGCTGTGGCGTTTGCTCCTAAAGACGTGGCAATGATCGCTGCTTTTGCTGAGAGCCGTGGTCACAAGCCCGCCCCATACACAGCACTTCGTGGTTTATAAGGCATTTTAACATACACTTCCTTTCTCTCCTTTCACCCCTCCAAGGCAAGCATTCCTGCTTCCCAGTAACCTGGACAAACTGGGGCCTAGAGAGAAACACAGAGGAAGTCAAGGTCAAGGTCACGCCGCTAGCAAGGAGTAGAGCCTTCTATTCAAGCCAGATCTCCCCCCTCCTTCCCTCCGCCCCCCCCCCCCCCCCCCCAGTGCCTATACGTCTCCTGGCATGCTGGTCAGGCAGGGTCTCTGGGGTAACAAGGCACCCACGTTTCTTTGTGTTCAACTCCCGGCAAGCAGGTTTGGGGGCCAGGCATTTTCTGCCTGGCATCTGCAATGTGCAGGAGTGCTCCAGGAAGGTCCCCCCGGGAGCAAACGCTGCATGAGGGAGCGTGTCAGGCGGTGCCTGGAAACGGGCTGGAATCCAGCCTCCTGCAGTGGAATCCGGGCTGAACTTGGACTATACTCGGGCGGGGGAAGCTCAGCCCCGAAGCTGAGGCCGTGACCTTGATGCCGCAAGATCCTCAGAAATGTCCCATTGGCTGCCATCTCGCCAAGAGGCCAATTCCTCCGCTCCTTGCAGACTCATGTAGACCCATTGGGAGGCATCTAAACATTCATTACATTTTTTTTTATGATTACGGTGAGGAACAACACAAAGTATAGTAGGGAAGATATGATATATTGAGTTTGGATATAACTTCCAAATTAAATCCTTTCAGATGTTCTCATGAGAAACTTGAGTTGGCTTCTGGACACATATATTTTCGTAATCATTTCCAGGTTTGATACTGGAAATGATTACACAATTGATCAAATGACTCCACCCAAATCATTGAAACTTGACTGGAAGATCTTCTCAAATTCTTGACAGGGGCCACCAACGAGATGGTTTGCTCTCATGTGTATGTGATAAAATATTTTAAACCATTTTTAAACAAGGGTTCAAGACAACCATTGCAATTATATGTACAGACTCGCCTGGGTCTTTATTGGCAAAAGCGAGGCTGGCGTTCCTTGTGCTAAAGCAGCTGTGGGATCTGATCGCACTTTCTCATACGCAGTGCTTCCCAGTGCTGCCGCTCATCTGCAGACCAGCGTGCACCGTGCACCATCAGAGCCTGGCTGCCTCCGGGAGCCTGGCTGCCTCCGGGAGGGCAAAGCAGGCAAGAAAGGACGGAAATACCCAGAAGGTGAAACATCCGAGATCCGAGATCCGAGGTCACTGCTGGAGCTTCCCCACTCCCCATCCCCAGCCTCCTGGACCCCACTCTGGGCCGCTGACACCCTGAACACGGAGCTCCAGCCATTCCACGGGTCCCCTGTTCACCGTGGACTGTGGATACTCCGAAACCGGTTGCTACAGTAGGTGTCCAGGTGTGTGAGGAGGGCTCACCTCCTTGATCACGCCCAGCCCAGTTCCGCCTGCCGGCCACTTACAGGAACCTCGGGGTGTCCTCCCTTCAGTCCCCCAGCCCAGGCTGCTCCCAGCCCATGAGTTCCAGATGCCCCAGGACCACCTGGCTTTGGGGGGGGGGGGGATATTTCCCAGCAGATCAGGTGGGGGGTTCGGGCTTAGAGGTCCCGCCTGGTGGGAGAGGCTGGAGGCACAGGGATTTCCCTGGCGGGGTTCTCAGCCAGCCTGGGGAGGTGAGACTGGGAGCAAAAAAAGGGAAGTGGGCTCGTGCCCAGAGCTTGTCCCAGGTGGGACCCAAGAGCCCTTCCCTTCTACTCTCCTTCTATCCAGCCACCCTCTGCAAGGCCCTGAAAACAACACCGGGACCAAGGATCCTCCAAACACCAGGACACATCCACCCTGGGAATGTGAGGCGGGAGCTGAGCCCGCAGCCGCATGGAAGGCGGGAAAGACAGGGAGGGAGGGTGGAGGAGGAGGGACTGGAAGAGTGAATGAGAGGGAGAGGGAACGAAACAGATGTAAAGACAGATGGGGAGAGGCAGAGAGTGGGACTTGGGGAGAAAGATTGATGGAGAGAGGCAAGCCTGGGGGGGGGGGGGAGAAAAGGAGAGAGAGAGAGAGAGAGAGAGAGAGAGAGAGAGAGAGAGAGAGAGAGAGAGAGAGAATATGAAAGAATGTGCCTGGGTTCCTCAAACACACGTTGCCAGCGCCCTTTGAGAAGTCGCGCTTGGCGGAAACGCTAACTCCACGGGCAAGTGCAAATGTAAAGAGGCCCTGAGAGCACTTTGTGCAAATATCAGGCCGGGAAGTGCTGCGCCCGCGAAGCCGCCGGGCAGCTCGGTGGCCCCGCGCCCTGGGCCGCAGCTAATTCACTTTGCCTTCACCTCCGCAGGCGTGGGCGGCGGCGCAGAGCGCGGGGGGCAGAGGCCGCAGAGCGCCTGCGAGGGCCGGGGGCCGCTGCCCTGGCTAATGGAGCAAAAGACAGATCAGCAGAAGCAGGAAAGGTGGGGCTGGAGGGGGAGCTCGGCACCCGGTGGAAGTCAGAGCAATGGCGGAGATGCTGAGGAAAGAGGGATGGGCTGGGACCTGGGCTTCAGTTCTGCGGCTCCACCTGCTGGGTTTGAGCAAGGCCTCCTGGGCCTGTTACCTCGTCTATAAAAAGGGAAATAAAGCCTTTCCTGTTTACTGCAAAGGGGGTTTGTGAGGCTGAAAGGTGAAGGGGGTTGGAAAGCAATTAAGTTCATAAATGGTAATTAATGGTGATGACAATATATATATATATTCTATATACATAAAAGGCTAATATGCAAAGTGTCCCCAAAGGAGTCCCACCAGGAGACCAGGAGTTCTATAGCTCACTTTGACATGTGCTGACCACCAGGGGGCGGCGCGGAATGAAGATAGGCCCCGACTAGCAGCTGGAAGGACCCAGTGGGCCCTGATTGCCAGTCAGGCCTAGGGACCCTCCTCATGCACGAATTTCATGCACCGGGCCTCTAGTAATATAATAAAAGTGCCTGGCACTGCTCTAAAGGTCTTACATATATTTATTTGCTCTTGTAATACGCTCAACAACTCCGCTTATGCCCATTTTGCAGATTTTAAAACTGAGGCACAGAGAGGTTACGTCACTCATCCAACGACACACAGATAGTAGCTAGCCGGTGAACCCTGGCAATTCAGCTCCGGATTCCAGGCTACGCTGTAGTGCAGGGGCACCTTTTATCAATGCCCACATTTTACAGTTAAGGTAAAAGTGTTTCAAAAGGTTGGGGCCTTGCCCACGGGCGGTACGTAGCAAAACCAGGATTTGGGCTTGTAGGCACAGAGGAAATGGGAGGAAAGAACAAGGACTGTGGGGCGTGGAGACTTGGGACCAATGTCTTGTTCTGCCACGGTGTGATGTCAGGAGAGTTAACTTCGCTCTGTGTGGCAGGGGACATTGGCCAACCTCACACGGTTACTGTAAAGATTAAATGAGAAAACGCATATGAGGAACCTGACACACACTCGGGGCCCAGGAAATTCATTGGGCCAATATTTATTGAGCGCTGTATTGGGTCCTGAGGAAGACTAAGTCGGAGAAGAGCCTGCCCTAGGAGGCTTGCCTTTGTATAGAGAGACAGGTGACAGGTGTGGGAAGGCCTCTCTGAGGAGGTGATACTGAATCTAAATGCTGGAGCTAGGCAGGCGAGGAGCGGGGAGCTGTGTCCCAGAGAAGAGGACAGCCGGTGCAGTCGCTGAAGCCGGAAAGAGTTTAGCAACCCCCAGGAATTGATGGCAGAAGCACAGTGAATGGAGAGGACAGAGGCGGGCAAGGGACTGGCCTGCAAGGCTGTGTAGACCATGGTTTGACCCTAAGGTCAGTGGGAAGCCATTGCTTTTAAGTAGGAGTGACATGACCCAATGTATATTCTCAGAAACCCTACTGGCTTCCAGATGAAGACTGGAGAGGAGCAAGAGTGAAAGCAGGAAGTTTAGGGGGTCTGTTTCTATCCAAGCTTGAACCAAGATCAGAGATAGAAAGACATGAATTTTATTATAATACTAGTGACCCGGTGCATGAAATTTGTGCACATTAAAAGGGGCTTAGTTAGAGGAAACAATTTAATATTGCTATTTGCCCTTTCTCAATAATAGAATTGTCAGAGATGAAAGAAAATTAGTAAAATGTATATATGAAAACCTTCCTCCTGTCAGAGTCTGGGGCGCACCATGGGACCCAGAGTCAAGTCCCAACCCACCCACATGCACCTCAAAATCACGTGAGACCCAGACCCAGTCAGCCCCCCATCCCCAATTGAGCTAGATCCAGATCAGGCCAGTTCCACCCTTGTCAAGCACTGCTAGGCAGGGGACATAGCCTCAGGTCCCTTGGTCTGGCACCAGGATGAGGGCGTGGCCTGAGGTTCCTCAGCCCAGATCAGGACACGGGGCATGCCTTGAGGTCCTCCATCAAGCCCCACCAGCTGGAGGACATGGCCTGAGGTCCCCTGTAAAGCCCTGCTTGGTGGGGACATGGCCTGAGGTCCCCTGTCAAGTCCAGCCAGGCAGGAGGGTGCAGCCTCAGATCCCCTGACCCGGTGCTGGGGTGGGGAGGCATGGCCTGAGGTTCCCTGTCAAGCCCCACCTGGTGAGGGATGAGGCCTGAGGTCCCCTGGCCTGGCACAGCGGGGGGGGGGGGGGGGGGGGGGAGGGGGTGCAGCCTGAGTTCCCCTGTCAAGTCCTGCCAGGTGGAGGCGCACTCATTAAGGCTCCTTATGGAAACTTGGCCTCAGCTGTGGGTGCAGCCATCTTTTTGACAGTGATGGTCAATTAGCATATTCCCTTTTCATCACTGATCATTATCTGGTCTCGGGCTCAGTTTCCAGGTCTAGGAGAATGGCCTTCCCCAGTTCCACTGGGAACACAGGACAGTGGCTCCCAGAGATCTGCAGCTGAACCCCCTGTGCAGTTGCTTCTTAAGCTAAGTTGGCGGTCAGGCTGGCCAACTGGCAGATCTTGAGACTGTGAACACTGACCCCACTACCCAAGACTAGCCGGCTCTCATTCCTCCTCTTCCTGTGTGCTGTGTTACAGAAGGAACGATCCCTCAAGGTCCCTGCCTCCAAGGTGGAGCTTTCTGGGCAGCGGATCACTCTGGAGATCTCAGGAGAACAAACCAGGGATTATCCTGCTGTGTTTCTTTAAGCATTTGTTGTTGAAATGGAAGTTACAATCCAAGCTCATTTGAATAACAGAATCAAGGAAAAAACACCCTCTAACCACGAAAATGAATATTCAACATTCCCACCTTATCTTCTCTGCTTTGTAGGGCTGTTTCTCGGCTGCATATTAAATGGCCCCTTCATGTGAAGCTGGCAGAGCGGTGGTTTTGCAAGACAGAATGCTGCTGGGCTGAGGTGCTAAATTCAGAACATAAGTCATCCTGGGCCTCCAGACTTTCAGAGATCTTACGGGGACAGGCGAGGCGCCACGGGGAAGGTGGAAGGACTGGGGAAAGTTGGGATTAAGACCGTGGAGGATGTTGAGTGAGAACAGCGCTCGCAGGCCCCGAGGCCACGCTGCCCTGGCTCTGGTGGGGTGCAGGGGGAAGTCCCCAAGAAAGGAGCATCTGATACATGGAGCTCTCAAATGGCAGCCCCACTGAACCAGTGCTGTGTGCCTAGAGGTGCCCCTGAAGAAATCCCACGAGGTGCGTTTACATCGAAAATTGCCTGTTCCCTGGATTCATCCACCCCGTGGGAAACAATCAAGATGATGCTCTCTTTCACCCCCTTTTCAAGCCAGACAGCGGGACGGTTCCCCGACCACGACGCTCACCTGTCTCCTTGCCTTTGCATTTGCTGTGCTTTCTTCCCAGGTGCCTTTCCTTCCACCGGGGCTCCTGGCAAGTGCCTGCTCCGTGTCACCTCTGCGTGCATCTCCCCGACACCCACCCCAACCAGTTTCCCAAAGAGCTTGCACCCTGTGGTGTAATCACCTGCTTTCACATCTCCCACCAAACCAGATTATAGCTTCCCCAAGGGAATGTCTGCAGCTGCAGCACTTGGCCAGAACCCGGCACGGAACCGGCGCCCGTCGGGGCATGTAAGCGCACACATGAGACATGGGTGGCTTTGGGATGAGACTGTGGGTGACACAAAGTAGGAAAAACATATGTTGGGTGACAGAATCAGGATCCGAAAAGGTTTCGCTTGCTGGACCAGTGGGCTTAATCCAGCAAGAAGACATTTGGCAGAACCTACATTTATATGTCAAACAAGGACCTCAGAATTGGAGGTGGGGGCGAGGGGGAGGCAGGTGGCATGTACCATTAGGATTCATTGGTTGCAAACAACAGAAACAATGCTTGCTCGTGGAGGCAAAAAGGGAATTTGATGGGAGGCATGGGATAGTTGCACCGTTGAAGGAAAGGATGATGAACCAGACTTCGGGAAAAATGGGAAGCAAACATGACCCCCCTTCGGCCAGGAAAGGAGGAGCATTTGACTGGCAAACTCATGAACACTGTCCATGATGGGAGGCAGGGCTGGCCAAGGAAAAAGACTATGCTATTACCCGACCATTGGAGAATGGGTGCTGGACAGGCAAAAACAAGGTCAGACCCTCATGAGGGTCCAACCCCTTGAGGCTGCAGAAGCTCAGAGCAGGCGAGTGTCTGCCTGTAGGTCACCCAGGACCAGACTCCTGCCACTCTGCTCCAGATTGGAGAGAACGCCAAGGCCATCAGGGTTTGGTATCCATCCCTGTTCTTCACACAAACCCTCAAGAGGCATGTCTTGTTCTTGTCATACTCGGAGGTCTTGGCGCCACCAGGTACTCTCTACGACAGTCTCTGACTCCAGGCCCTAAAACACATCCCCGCGAGAAGGCTTTCCCAAACCTGGTTCACTGCAACGCTGATGGCCACCGGATCTCCAGTGAGAACGGGCACTGCCGACTTCAGGAAGTGACTGTCATCACTCATTTATTTCCGTGTCCGTTATGAAGGCCTCCGGGTGGTGTGATCCACAGATACAAGCCCGCTTCACCTCTGCTAGCAGGGTTTTAAAAAATGAAATTAGACATGTTTTTGAGGCAAAAATCTCTCCCAGTTAACTCCCCGGTTCGGCACAAATTCTCTTAGCATTCGTGACCAAAGGAGACTCCTCCAAACCATTTCCTGTCATCTCCTCTGAGCTGTCAACTTTGATTATCCCTCTCCTGGTGCTGTGCCTTGTCTTATACTAAAGAAATAATAAATACCTCCTTCTCCCTTTCTGAATCTAGGGCTCCGGCGTTTTTTATTTCCTGCCTCACGTAGAACTTTTCAAAAAAAAAAAAAAAGTGCAGAGGCAGTGACAGCGGCTTCAGCAAATCACTAGGGAAGGAGATTGAGACTATTTCTAGGTAGTGACCCAGAAACTGGCTTCTCTGTCCAACATTTGGTGAGGCCTACTGTGTGGCAGGCCTTCCCCTGTCCCAGCTCCTGGCTGTGGTACTGGGCCACTTGCAGTCAGATTTTGCTCCCATGGATCTACCAGATCTGCTCTCTGGGGCCGTCCTTGGAAGCCAGATTGAACGGCCTCTTTTCAAGCTCTCATCCTGATTCATCTCTTTGGCAACATTTGTCCACCTTTTCCTCATGCCTTCCTCCCCGGCTGCCTGTGAGGAGACTTTGAGCACCACTGACCTCAGTATTCAGAGCACTGCCTGGCACTTAATAAGCACTCAATAAATAGCTGTTGAGTGAATGAGTGAATGAACAGACAAATGAATGAATGAGTGAGTGAGTGAGTGAGTGAGTGAGTGAATGAGTGAATCACTTATTTTCTTGAAATTCTTTGGATCCCAATACACTAAAGTCTCTGAAATCCAGCTCAGTGCCTGGCACATAGTCAGGACTTTAAAATGTGTGAGGTGTGTGAATTAAATTCTCCTCCTACTTTTCTCATTGCTTCTTGCCCCGGTCCCTTGTGGAATTTCATTCTCTCCCGGCCCTCTTTTGCCCCTCATTAAACGTCTGCATTCCTCGGGGTTCTGTCCTTATTCCTCTAGTCTTCCCACTCTGCAGAGAGAATGCTCTGTGAGTGATCTCATCCACTCCCACACTTTCAACTTCCATCCCACGCTGATGCAAGAAGCCAAATGTGGGGAGAGAAAAAAAAAGGAAGAAAAGTAAAATTGTCAAGTTGGAAGTCCTTAGGCACCTCAAAGCTTTGGCAAGTTGAAGGGGTGGCAGAATAATGGATTGAAAATGTAATTTGCATTTTGTTTTCCCTGATATAGGAGGATCGGGAAACCATGTATATTTTATTCTCTGTAAGTTTTCCTCCCAATTCTAAGAAAATACCCAGGACTTCTTGCCTCAGGGACATTGGCGTTGGCTAGGCTGAAATCAAAAGTAGCCTGAAGCTTGGCACTTGCCTTTGAAAACATAAACGCAGCCAGAAGATTATTCTAGACCAGGGTTTCTCAACTGCAGCACGGTTGATATTTGGGGACAGAGTTCTTTTTGTGAGGGACTCTCCTGAGCATGGTGCATGTTTAGCAGCATTCCTTGCCTGAAAATGCCAGGAGCACTCTCCCCACAGGTTACACAACCAAATGTCTCCAGACATTGGCAAATGTCCCTGGCTGGGGTGGGGCAAAGTGGCTCCTGACTGAGAATCATCGAGGAGAGAGAGAGAGAGAGAGAGAGAGAGAGAGAGAGAGAGAGAGAGAGAGAGGAAGGAAGGAAGGGAGAAAGGGAGGGAGGAAGGAAGGAATAGAGGAGGGGCCCAGTAGAAACTGCCAAACTTGGGGTTTGATCGTTTTCCCTAGACCAGGAAGGGGGGCATGTTTCAAAATTCCAGTAATCAAGGGAACCTTTGCCTCCTTTCTGTTACACAATAAGCCACAATCAGTAAAAATAAATTAATTAATTAATTAATTAATTAATTAAATAAACCATAGGTCTTTTTTCCCCAGCATCCTCCTGGCACAGCATCACTCCAGGCCTTGCAAGGTGACATCAGTATGCCTTCTGAAGGGAGTCTTGGCATCCCCGAAAGGGATGAACCAGTGATCCTTTCCTCCCTTGGCTGCCCCCTTGCTGTCAGGAGGCCACACTGCAGCCAGACACTCTCATCAAATCTGTGTGAAGTTAGGTAATTAACAACTTTGGCAAATTACTCCTCTCCCCCCTAAATGTCTTTAGTCCCACTAGATTGAATCTTCTGGCAAAAACTGACATCTTTGCGGGATCCCAGCTTCCTCCTTGTCAGAAAGTTGTACTCTACCAGGTATAAGAGATATTTCAGCTCTACCTCCTCAAGATGATCCTGTATTTTACAGAATCTCCTGCTGCCCTGAGTCCTTATGAGCAGGTGACATTGTCCAAACATACCAGCACTTCCCACTTCCATCACTCACATGTTTTGTCCTGATCCTGTCCACTATTGGGCACTGGGGACTTACCTCCCTGGCTGGGTGCCTGGGGCACCACCCAGCCTTCCCAGCAGTGGAAGGAAGATGCCAAAAGCTGCACCTCTCTGAGGTTGGCCTATGCCAGGCCCCCAGGGGCCCACAGAGCCACACTCTCCCCCAGATCCCTGGGAATGGAGCCCTGTCTTGAGTCTCTGCCTGGTGGACTCTTCCCAGTCTTCCCAGTTTCTTACACAGATCACCCTGAACCTTGTTCAAAATTATTAATGATTAGTTAGTGGCCTAGTGCATGAAATTTGGGAATAGAGCAAGGGTTCCCTCAGCCCAATCTGCACCTTCTCCAATCAGGGACTTCTTGAGGGATATCTGACTGTGGTTTAGGCCCGATCCCATAGGCATAAACCGGCAGTCAGACATCCCTCTCGCAATCTGGGACCACTGGTTTCTAACTGCTCACTTGCCTGCCGGCCTGGTTGCCCCCCAACTGCCCTCCCCTGCCAGCCAATTTGGTTCTGATTGGTCAGTTTCTATGCCAGTCAACATCAAAAGCTCCACCTCCTAGGCAGCCATTGGCTTCTCACAGTTCACCCAGATTTGATTCTGATTGGTTGATTTCTATGCCAGTCAGCATCTCTGGGCCTATCTCCGGGCCTGATCAGAGATGCTGGGCTGATCAGCAGCCCCGACAAAGGCCCAGAGAAAAACAGAGGCACAGCTGCTGGTGAAGCCCGGAGAGGAATAGAGAGGCAATGGCTGATCAACAGCTGTCACAGTAGCTGCAAATCAGAACCTTCCTCTCTCTTCGGGTCTCTCTCCAGGCCTGATTTGCAACCCCCTTGGCAGCCATGGCAACCCAGCACCGACTGCAGGACTGACTTCCAGTGTTTGGTCGAGCCTTCAGTTGGTCATTATGGACCCTGGGTTCTTATATATTAGAGTAGGAAGGATCTTGGCCCAGGAACCCTGCTGGCCATAAGCTGAACCTCAAATCAGACCCCTAAGAATTCTCTGCTGTTCATATCAAACCTGCTCTCCTGCTGGTTCGTGGGTATGACTCCAGCAACGCCACAGGAGAGTTAATTTTCCCAGCCTTAGGCAAGGCTGATTCAGGTTTTCCCCCCTGTCCCTACTCTCTCCAAACCCCAGCCCCTAATATGAAGGTTCTAGAAGCCCAGGATGGACACTACATAGATGGAGTGATTAGTAATGTCATCCCATGGATTTAGAAATAGTTCCCTGTCTATGCTAATTAATGGGTTAGTGTCAACCTAGAGAGCAGTTTAAAGACTTCTCTTAATGTCTGCTTTTAATGCCCTAAATTAGCACACACTTTTTGGGGACAGCCTGTGTGCTGGGTGCTGTGCACAGCACTTTCACAGATTCCAGCCCTCTGTGACCTGGATAAAGGCATCCAGGCTGACAAGCAGGAGGCCAGGAACCAGAGTCAGAACATGAAAGGAACTCAGTGGCTGGAGCAACCAGAGAAGATGTACTGGGGACCCAAGGTGGCGCCTGGACTTCCAGCCACACAGTGAAGAGAGCTGACCTTCCACAGCCACGTAGAAAGACTAAGTTAAAATACAACAAATGATTACAAATACATGGCCAAGCTTCAAGGAAACAAATGGAATTCCCAGGAGTCTGATAAAACAAGGGTCCTCAAAGCCTAAGGAGGAAGAAGGAACAGATACTATGATGGCCACAAGGGTCTTGGACCTACTGACTTGGGAGCTGGGATATTAATACTCACAGAGCAGCACTGTGGCCTCCAGCCTACATAGGGTGAGAATACAGAAATCTCAAAAAAGGGTCAAGAAGGCCTTTATTCCATCATCCCAAGGAAGCATCAGGCAAATTGCTAGGGGCAGAAATGAAAACAAATTTTAAGTCATTTGCAAAAATTCAAAATCCCAGGTGACTGTCATGTGTGGATCTGGGTTTATATTCCCTAGGTGGTGCTGGAGCCCTGCTGCCTCTGTCTCTCTCTCTCTCTCAATACCTCTCTCTACCCCTCCTCCCCCCCTCTCCCTTTCACACACACACACACACACACACACACACACACACACACACACACACTAGGATGATTTGAACCATTAAGGACATTCCACAACCCAGGAAACAACCTGAATACCTGAATATCCATCAACAAGATCACCAATAAATTATAGTGTCGTCATTCAATGAAAAGTATTACGTAGCATTCACAGTGAACAATGTATAACTGTATCAATATAAATAATTTTTAAAACATAATTTGAGTAAAAAAAATAAATTGCAGGATTATCCTTGTTTATTTTTTTCATATGAATTTTATAAACACCTTTCTAGTTCCCGATTCCCCCCTGTCTCCTCCAAAATAGCTATTTGTATTTTTATTAGGATCATGTTAAGCTCAAATATTAACTTAGAAAAAAATTAATTTAAGAGAAATGAAATAGTTAAAGGTCAAGTTTCTATCCAAGAATATAGAGACTTCCCATTTGCCTAAGATTCTTTCAGTTAAGGATATTGTTTGTTTGTTTGTTTGTTTGTTTTCACATGTGCCTTGGACATTTCTTATTAAGTTTAATACTGAGTTTTTACCACTTTGTTGATAATATAAATAAGCTCATTTCTCCCATTTTATCCTCTAACCATTGTTTATATACATACATAAAAGTTAATAATTTCTGTATATTTGTGTCCACTGCTGTTTTGTTGAATTTTCTTACTGTTGGTAGTAGTTCCAAAATATAAATCTTTGTAGGTTTTCAAGATATGCAATATCATCTGAGAATTGTAATTTTATTTCCCCTTGTATAATTTTTACACTTTTAATTTCTTCCTCTTATCTAATTTGACTTCTGCTTTCAGTACAATATTAAATAGCAGTTCTGAAAATGGAAAGTCCTTTCTTGTTTCTGACATTCGTATAAAATCTTCCAACATTTTCCCATTATGATGATGCTGGTTTCTTGAGCTACAATAGATTTTTTTTCATGTTAAGGAAATATCCATCTATTGCATTTTATTGAGTGCATTTTTAAAGTCAAGAACTGATCATTCTTTTTCATAAATAAATCATTTCAATTGGTTTCTTGTGTTAAACCATCCCTGCATTCCTAGAGCAAATTCCACTTGGACATCATTTATTATACTTTTAAGTTCTATTAATTCCGTTTGCTAATGTTTTATTTAGGATTTTAAAATTGATAGTCAAAACCAGTTTGGCATATCCTTGGTGTTCAATCTTTACTGGCATTTGGTACCAATGTATTGCTTAATTCATTTAAACAATCTGTATTATTTTTCTATTCTTTTCAATTTCTAGAACAGAATATTGGAATTATTTGTTTTTAAAGAAGATAAAATTTTTCTGTAAAACCATTTGGACTAACGCCTCTAGGGATACAGCTTTTTGACACTTTTTGTCTCCACTTTCCAATGGATATCAGTATATTTATAATGTTTTATGTCTCCTGTAATCATTTTGGTAAATTACATATTCTCAAAAAACTTCATAATCATTCTGATTTTCAAATTTATTGCCACCAAGTTGAGCAAATGTTTTTGTGATAAATTGTATCTATTATGAGAATACTTGCCTTTGAAATTTTTTTTTCAATAAGAAAACTATAAAAATATTTTACTATAGGCTTTTAAACCTTTTGGGGTTTTTTTTATTATTATTCTACTATTATTCTTTTTCTAACTCATTAAATTATTCTTCCAGGTTATTGTATTATCCTCTCTTTCTGCTTTCCTTACATTTATTTTGGTATTCTTTTTCTAACTGTTTGGGTTGGGTGCTCTGTTTGCAGTCTTGTTTATTAAATTTAAGAGGGAACGGTGAAGGCTACGCATGTTCCTCTGGCACTTCTAGCCTGTTCCCACCGCCCCTTCACCCCCACACAGCGGGGGCTTTTGTTTTCTAACGTTGCTGTTTTCCATCTCATTGGATTCTGATCTAAAAAGAATGTCTACCCTACTTTTGGAACCCCATCTGTAATTTAGGGGGAATAACAGCACCAAGGGTTGTGAAGATTCTATGAGAACTGCGATCATAGAAGGACTGTGTGCCAGGCACCATCCTAAGCACCTCTCCTTGCGTTAACTCACTTAGAGACACTTAGTGGAGTGCTGACACCTAATTGCTCGATGAATGGCATCCATTATAATTTTTTGTGATGTTTTAATGTTTCAATAGAGTTCTTGACCTGGAGGTGTCTTATGGATTAGACTCAGGGACTCCACCAAACCCCTGAAGGTGTGTACACCAGTCGGTGCATGCATACTTCCCTGGAATGTAGATCCAAAGCTGTCGGCTGAGTCTCAAAGGGAGCAGGACCAGAAACGCAGAGCCTATCTGCTGTACAGGAAACGGGGTTCTGTGGCCTAAGAAACCCCTTGCAGCCGGAACCAAAGGAGATGGAGCAAAGGCTGCCGCAGTCAAATGTGCGTCCAGGACCAAAATGAGCCTGGTGTGCTGTCTGGCCTGGGGGCCCTGCGGCCTCCCCCTAAGTTCTCCTCCCCCCCCGACACACACACACCCTCCCACCTGTTAGCTATAGGCAAATTTTGGTGGGGGAAAGCAGCAAGAGGAGAAAAATATAAATTTGCAATTTTGATGCACAAGGGGAAATTTCGACAGACAATCCTGGCTGCCCGTAAACGCCCACCAGCTCCCGCGGCTCCACCTGAAACCCAAAGAGCATCATTTTCCATTCTCGTCTCTGAGATAATAAGTTGGGGAGAAGCTTCATATTTCAAATCAAAACTATTTTCCAGCTAGAAGAAAGTGGAAACTTTTCAGGCAAATTTCATATGCAGTAACACAATTCCCTTCTGTTCCACTTCTTTTTCCACCTAATGCATGATAAATATTCAAGGTCTCCTTGAGGAAGCAGGAGCGCAGGGCTGGGAGGTGGAATCGTCACGGCGGCCGGGCTGAGGCAGCCAGTGGGGCGCGCAGAGGTCCTGCTCCTTCCTTCTAAGCCTGTCTGGATACTGGCCTCAGCTGCAGGCCGTCCCATCCACCCCCAGGAGAGCCCTCATTCTTGTGACAGTTAGCTCTGGCAGGGCTTGAAGAGGTAACTGAAATTATTCATTACCTTAAGAGCTGTCACAAGAATTCTTCTCGGGTGGAAACCATGTTCCTTGGGAAATGCCTTGCAGAGGTGCAGTAAGACCCAGCACAGACATTAGGATGTTCCGTGATTCGAAAGCTTCATCTTTCAGGGGTTACAGATCAGGGGGTCAAGGATAAAGGGGCACAAGAGAGAGGACCCTCACTGCTGGGGATAACCAGCAGACCCTGAGCGATAGGTGAATGATTACTCTGACACACGGTTCTGTCAAAGAGAGGGCTAAGGGACTGCCTGGCTAAAGGAACCAGACAGCCCCGTTCGCCTGCCTCCTTAGGATTTATTGTAACAACAGCTTGAACTGAAATTAACTATTAGACACTATCAGCAGGGTATGTATCCTTGAGAAGACACATGCATCTGTAGTGTTCTTTAAGCAAGGACATCTAAAGAATAAGCAAAAAAAAAATATTCCAGTAAAACACCCAGGTGCTTCCACTTGTTTGGAAAAGTCAAGGCAGGGTCTGCCACTTTCGGCAAGGTCCCCCTAGAGGCCTCCAACCTTTCAGAGAATCCTCCTTACAAACTTTCCAACCAAGTCCCATGCTTCCCCACACCTCACCAAGAGAGATCATGGTCTCCAGCCAGATGATAAAGATTTATGGCCAAAGAGAGGCACCCTGTGGCTCCCCTTCTGCCTCCAGATGACATAACTGGCTTTCCTCTATTGCGCACCAGCCATGTGCCCACACTGAGCCAATGCTTTCCCTGCATCATCACAATTCATCCTTCCAGTTAAGCCTGACTATGAGGTGGTAACTGTCATTACTCCCCTTTTACAGACACAGAAGCCAAAGTTCAGGGAGCTTACGTCAGTTGCCTGAGACCATCTGTTAGCAGGAGGTGCCACTGTACATCCACTAGACTGGTACGATGTAAAGGACTCACCACCACCAGTGCTGGGGAGGATGTGGAGCACCTGGCACTCTCATGCACTGCTCGTGGGAGCGGAAAATGCACAACCGATTCAGAAAATGTCAGCTTCTAAGTAAAGATAAACGCATCCTCACCTATGACCCACAGTTCCACTTCTAGGTTTTCACACAAGAGAAATGAGTACATATGTTCACAACAATGTACAAGGATGTATAGCAGCTTTATTTATAAGGAGCCCCAAACTAGAAAACTCTAAATGGCATCACCACCAGGTGAGTGTGTAAATTGTCTTCATGTATATACATACACAAGGGAAAACAGCTCAGCAATAAAAAAGGAACAGAATGCGAACACACACAATGAGAGTGGGTCTCGGAACCAATACACTGACTCAAAGAAGCCAGACACAAGAGGGCAAACTGTGTGATGACAGGAATCGGATTAGTGGCTGCCCAGGACTGGGGTGGGCAGGCATTGGTGGCAAAGAGGGACATGGTTGATGGAAAGGTTCTCTATCTTGATTGAGGTGGCAATTACATTGGGTGTGGACATTTGTCAAAGTCCATTAAATGAACCCTATAAATGGGTGAATTTTACTGCGTGTAAATTACATCTCAGTAAGGTTGTTTGAAACACAATCCATGCCTTTATGATCCTACCCTCCGTTTTCCTCCTCCACCTCTCCTACCACGCTCTCACTTGCCTGCTGTCTGACCACCAGGCCTCCTGGCCGCTCTTCGCCTTGTCCAAGCACACTGCCGTCTCCAGGGCTTTGCCCTTGCTGTCCCCACTGCCTGCAATTGTCTCCCTGCAGGTGGCCCCAAGGACTCACTTCTTCACCTCCTTCAGCTCTCTGTGCAGAAGTTACCCACCAGCGTGGCCTTCCTTGACCCCAGCCCTCACACAAAATAATACCCACCTCATAATTCCCTAGCCTTTTTCCTTCTTTCTTTTCCAGATCACATATCATGTCCTTATACTTGTATTGGTTGACTGCCCCTCTCATCTCCCCCAGGGCCTCCCCCTCTCCCCCTGAAACGCACATACACTGGGACTCGGTCTAGATTGACAGTACGTCGTGGTCTAGAGCAGAGCCTGGCATGTGGTAGACAATAATTCCTTATTGAGAGAATGAATTAGACATTTCTGTCAAGCATCCCTCCCTTCTCCCTACTGTTCCCCCCCTAAAAGAGATCTCTCTCAGAGGTGTACCTACCACCAAAGTCTTTCATTCCAAAAATTAATAATAATAAAAATAGAGTATTTACTTCTCTATTTCATCATTTGCCTTTGGATATTTCACCGACACTCAGTATCACCCCTAAGAACTTTGAATGGATATTTGTCCTATATTTGTTGTAACTAAAAACCTCTGAAACAACCAACCATTTTCCAAGGTGACTTTTGTCTTTAACACCAGTGGCTGGTAGGGACTTAAATCGGCTAGCAACTTTTAAAAACTGGAGAATCTCCTGATAATATATTTGTTCTGCCTCACTGATCACCCTTCTACATGTATATCTAATTATTCACATAATTGGGATTACACAGCACGACGACATACAGTGCAGTATCCTGCTCTTCTCTTTAAACATTGTAAAGTATTTGCCATGTCATTAAAAATTCTTGGAGAATACAATTATTAATGGCTATAGAATAGTATATCATACAGATGTGCCAAAATTTAACCACTCTCTTACAACCTGGTTCTCTCCTTTTCAAATTCCAATTATAATTTATGAATATTGTGATGTATACATTTTTGCCTAAATTTCTGATTATCTCCTAGAGGCAAAATTCTAGCCCCCAAGTGCATGTGCGTGTGCGTGTGTGTGTTTGTGTTTTAAGATTTTTAATACATAGTCCCAACTTGTGTTTTAAGTTTGCAGTAGCTAGTCCCAACTTATTTCTGAGAAGAGAGATACCAATTTAAATGACCAACAATAGAAGATTAGAGTGCTGTGAAATTATGCCCTGCTGGCACTGGGCATCACCGTTTCTTAAATCTTGGCTGATTTGGAAGATAAAAATGCCATTTTGTCGTAATTTGTATTTCTCTGGTCACCAGTAAAGTGGAGCATCTTTTCCCATGTCTATTGACTATTTGTATTTCATCTTCTGTGAGTTGTTTATGTTATTTTCCCATCTTGTAACTGAAGTGTTAATGTTAATGAATTGTCAGAGCTCTCATAGTTACCCTTGTTGAAAATCTTTGTTTTACTTTGTTTGCCTTTAATTGTGTTTATGCTGCTTCTTGGAATGACTCTCTCCGCTGTTGTTGATGTTTTGTTTAAGAAGCCTCTCCCCATAACAGGATGGGGTTAGGGCCCTGCTGAGCACCAGGAGCTTTGCATAAATTATCTCCCGCAGCCCCACTTTGTTTGTTTTTCATTCTGTAATATTTCAAACATATATAGGAGAAGAGAACATAGATATGTTGATTCTGGGATTTGTTTCAAGATAATCTGGGGGTGAGGTTGGGAAGGAGCAAGGGAGGTCACAGGCCCAATGGCAGTAGTCACTGTGGTTGGAGGCTCTCTCCTTGTGTCAGGTGATGCAATCTGGTTGACACCTTAGGACGCCAAAGGGCAGCCATTTCCTGACCCCTTTCCTCTGATAGGCACTGCCCTGGGAGCCTCCCTCACCCCACTGAACCCTACAACCACCCTTGGAGAAAGGAATCGTGAGATCCATTTTTTTTATTTCATTTTTAAAATCTATTTTTATTGATTTCAGAGATAGGAAAAGAGAGGGAGAGAGAAAATCATCAATGATGAGAGAGAATCATTGATCTGCTGCCTACTGTACACCCCCTACTGGGGATCGAGCCCACAACCCGGGCATGTGCCCTTGACCAGAATCAAACCTGGGACCCTTCAGTTTGCAGGTTGATGCTCTACCCACTGAGCCAAACCAGCGAGGGCGTGAGCCCCATTTTATAGACGAAGACATTGAGATTCAAATGGATGGATTATCCTAGGTCACATGGCTAGGAAGTGCAGAACCAGGGCTTGAACTCAGATCATTCTGACCCAGGTTTCATGTTCCTTCTGCAAGAAGACATTCTTTTTTTAAAAATATTTTTAATTGATATTTTACAGAGAGGAAGGGAGAGAGATAGAGAGCTAGAAATGTCGATGAGAGAGAAACATCGACCAGATGCCTCTTGCACACCCCCTACCGGGGATGTGCCCGCAGCCAAGGTGCATGCCCTTGATCGGAATCCAACCTGGGACCTTTCAGTCTGCAGACCGACACTCTACCACTGAGCCAAACCGGTTTCGGCAAGAAGACATTCTTAGGAGCAGGAAATTACGTGGAAGAGAGAATAGGCTTCTCTCCTAGAGCAGGGCTTACTCCCAGGCTCCTCCCACACACACTTCCAGGAGAGGGGCTCAGATTAGAACTTAACCTGATTCTTTTAAAATAAGAAAAGCAATACTTCTTGTTCAGCTGACTTTATGGAAACAAGACCCAGGCCTGCTACTCGTTCACTCCCTCAGTCACTATTGCAGCCATGGGTTTGAGCACCCAAAGTGTGCCAGGTGTGTCTCACCCGCCTCGTCACTTTCCTGCCCTGTCCGCATCCACCACCTCCTCTCCCTCCCCCTTCTGCCTAAAGGAGACCCCTGAAGACATTCACCCCCAGGCGTGGCAAAACTTGGGGGCCCGGACAGTTCTCAGACTCCATGGCCCAGATGCTGAGAAGAGAGGAAGGAAAGGAATCACCTTCACATAAGGCAAGGCCCCGGGGGCAGGCTGGCTTGTCCTTCGGGGGAAATCCCTGACTATTCATCAAAGACAGACCTTGACGTTCTCTGACAATACCAGTGAGAAGATCATGCTTTGCAACAATGCCCGGCTACAGTGGTGATGGTGGGAGATTGAGAGAAAAGGCAGGAGATGAGAGGAGAGAGAGAGGGAATCCGAGAGAGAATATTAAAATCAACAAAAATAAAACAGAAAAATGTGCACCGAGCAGAGAGAGATGGAGAGAGAGATAGAGAAGCAGAGGCACTGCCTCAGACAAAGATGAGAGGTAAAGAGATAAGAACAGATCAAGACAACCCACAGACAGGGGGAGATACTCATTGATCCAGTGACAATTACAGAAGCAGGAAGGGATGGCCAGCACCCAGATACCAGGGAGACCAGCCGACAGGCATGACCACAGACCACCCGGGCTTCCTTACTGCTCTCTTGTTTAATTTTTTTTTCTAAGTTGATTTGATGTCACTTGCCATAAAGACCCATGCACAATAAATGCTAAGCATAGAAGTAAAAATTCAAGGCCGACTATTATGGAAGAAGGGAAAAAATAATGATACCAAAGACCTAGGTGTGAACCATTACTTGAGTGGTCCACAATGAACCACTTGGTCCCCATGCCCTGTGTATCACCTCCCCTTGACTCTGGGCTGGTGCTTTGACCTGTTTTAACCAGTAGGAGGTGGCAGAAAGGACACTGATAATTCCATACCTAGGCCTTAAGAAGTGCTAGCAGGCAGGTGTGAGTGTGTGTGTGTGTGTGTGTGTGTGTGTGTGTGTGTGTGTTCTCTCTCTCTTTCTCTCTCTCCCCCCTCTGGGAAACCAGCCACTAAGTAAGAAATCTGTGTAAACTGAGGCCATCTTGCTGTTGTGAGGATGCTGAGCTCACCTCCTGGAGAGGCTCACCACACTGTAGCCTGTCATTGTTGTAAAGAACTCGGTGGCTCTCACTTGGTTCACTTGAGAACCACCAAGTGAGAACCAAGGCCCCAGAAGATTTGACCCCAATCCAGCTGAGCCAGCCAGCCAGCTCTCAGCTGAAGTCACACGGAGCAAAGAGGAGCCCTCCCCACCAGGCCTTGCCCACATTGCAGAATCGTGAGCCAATAATGACATGGTTGCGTTTTAAGTCCTTACACCTTTAGTAGTTCCTTAGGCAGCACAGACAGCTGAAATCCTGGCTCAACACTAAGGAAGTCCAATGGGCTCCATCCTTCCCTTTGGCTGATGGGTCATGTGGGAGAGTTGGAGCATCTCTTTCCTCTGAAGAATCACAAATGACACTCAGCTCCTTACAGGTAAAATCGGCAAAAGCCACGGAGGGCCAACGCACATGAATACAGTCACAGGGACACCCACCTGCTAACGGATGGAGACGGCAGTGCTGCTGCTGAGCATGAGCAGTTGATGGCGCTACACACAAGCAGAGCTGTGTGTGTTTTGCTTTCATTTTTTTAAAATTGATTTCAGAGAGGAAGAGAGAGAAACATCAATGATGAGAGGGAATTATTGATTGGCTGCCTCCCGCACTCTCCCTTCTGGGGATTGAGCCCACAACCCGGGCATGTGCCCTGACTGGGAATCAAACCTTGACCTCCTGGTTCATAGGCCAGCATTCAACCACTGAGCCACGCTGGCCCGGCAGAGCAGTGCATTTTATTAGCATTTATCATGTGCTAGTTTATCCCATTTTGTAACTGGGAAAGCTGAGACTCAGGGATGTGAAGGGCTTGCCCACCGGCTCATAGACAGCACGTGGCAGGGCCAGGAGCGGAGCTCAGACCCCACATTTGGGCTGTCGGTGTTCAAATATGCAGGGGCTCTCGATTCAAGGCCACCTTCTGCGTCTCAAAGACTCAAAAACAGAAAGACTCCCTGGGCCTACAGAAAGGAGGAGAGGACGGCCTGGCTCTTGGATGGGGTCATTTATCCAGACCAGACCCCCCAGGCAGGGGAACCCCCAGAAAGAGCTCCAGATCAGGGCCAGCCCCACCCCAGCCCCCCGCATCGGCAGGTGCGCCAGCAGCCCCACACCTGCAGGCTCCATCGCCAGGCCCGGCAAGGAATCAGAATCGCTTGACTCTGAAATTGGTTCCAGGAATACTTTTGCTCCCATTATTATACTGCCTTCCCTGACACCTCCTCCCTCCGCGCCTTTTTTTTTTTTTTTACACTAAACTTTCTCTGAATTCACCTGATTTTTCCCATCTCCTTTACATTCTTTATGGCAATGGAGACATAATCACCGCTTCTCCGGCAGGGTGATGGGAGTGTGCGATATTAACTGTAAATCAGGCAGAAATTGGTGGAAGGGGAAGGGTTTGATGAGGTGCAGAGACATTATATCATTTTAAAGCACTTTTCTGGTCTCCAGTAATCCCCATGTAAATGAAAAGGAGGCGACTCTCCTTTCTCTCTGAGGCTGCCTGCAGGAACACGGAGAAAATGTTCCTGGAAGACGGACACAGGGTCGAGGAAGGTTGGCTGGGGCCTGACAGGGAGGCAGAAATGCCCAGGGCCGTGCCCCCAGCTCCTCCAAATCAGGGCCAGGCACACACTGAGGTGCGTAATCCTGGCAGCGCTGTGACTTCTTGGAAGATGAGGACTGGGCTGCGGAGCGGGGAGGATGGCGCTCTGCGCCAACAGGCGGCAGGCCTGCCTCAAACCATCCCCATCCCCCAGCCCCTGGGCCTCAGCCAGGAGTGGTGCTGCCCCCAAGGGGGCACCTGGAATGCATGGGAACTCTAAGGATTTTGTCAGCTGTCACAGTGATGGGGGAGGCGCTACAGAACATGGTAGAGGTCAATGGTGTGAAATATCCTGAAACGCATGGAACACGCCCACATAAGGAAGAGCTATTCCTTCTAGAAGGCCACCACTTTCCTCCTGTGCTGTCCTCATACAAAGAACATGGTTTTCCTGAAAAAATGACCTTTCACTACAGGGGCCATCCACCAGAGACAGGTTCATGACCTCTTGGGTTCTTTTGAACTGAAGTCAATTCGTCTAGGTGTCCTGACTGCTGGTTTAACTGAATTCAACTACCCGTATTTCATCCAATCTAAGACATCACTGATTGTAACAGACATCATTGCTTTATTTACTACTAAGAAAGGAAAACATGCTGTGACCCAATGCTTTCTCATCACTTAGATTTTTACTTTAATACTTATTTAAGTGCTATAGACTCAAGTGCAAAGGATTGTAAGTATAATGAATTGCTTACAGTATTCCTAACCTTCCTACTCTGGGTCCGACTCTTCTGGATCATGTCTCAACTCAGAGCCATCAATGTCCATGTTATTCCATGTGGTCTCGTGCTCTGGGACACCAACCATGTAGATGATGCTGACTTTCTTCCAAGAGCATTCCGTCAGCATCTCCGGGACTTTTTTTGAGCTGTTGTGACCCACAGTGCATTGGTGAGGATGGCTCTTTCTTGATCTTCCCAAAAGGTGTCAACAGAAGGTTTTCAGACAATAAACAAAACTTGAATCCTTCCTCAAACGGTTGCAGAATCTTTTGTTGACTAACCCATTGAGGGTCTCTAGCTGTTGGTTAGGCCTCACAGCCTAACCAGGAAGACTGAACCTGTTGAGTGAGTGGTGGCTACAACGCCACTGCTGCCCAAAGAGCAGCAGATGTAAGATGATAAGATGGCCTCCGATTATAGAGCTGCTGAAATGGGAAAAGGCGCATGGCTTAGAACATATTAATATAATATTAGAAAATTACTTGGTTATATGGATACGTGTCCTGATCTAGCATGCATAGACAAGCCTGGGAAACTGCCTCAGAGACCCTATCTGCCACCGTGCCTGGGATGCCCGTCCCAGGGTAATGCATGTTGATGAGCCTGTGTTGTAGGGTTAGCACATTTAGAGAAAAAAAATTAAAAATACAGGACACCTAGTTAAATTTGAATTTCAGATCAAAAACAAATATATTTTTTGTATGAGTCCCAACTATTTCATGGAACATTCTTTTTTATTATTATTTAACATTTTATTTAGTATAAACTTAGAGAAAAGTGGCAATAGTAATATAAAGTTCTCCCTTATGCCCAGATGAATCAATTTTTACATTTTTATATAATTTGCTTCATTATTATAGATAAAAAAGATAGGAGGGTAAGTAGATAGATTCTTGGTTTCTTAAAACCATTTGAAAGTAGGTTGCAGAAATCATAAACACTTCAGTATGGATTTCTTAAGAATAAGATAATTTCTTCAACAAGGCAAGTAATCACAGGTGGTGGAGAGGTTATGGAAAAAAAGGAACTTTCATTCATTGTTGTTGGGAATGCAAACCAGTACAGCCAGTAGGAAAACAGCACAGCAGCTCCTCAAAAAATTAAGAATGGAGTTACCATATGACCCAGCAAACCCTTTTCTGGGTATTTACCAATAATAATAATAATAATAATAATAAATAAATAAAATAAAGTAAAATTTGAAAACTAAATACAATGCAAAGATATAAGTACCACTCTGTTCATTGTGGCATTACTCATGGTGCCAAAACATGGAAATGACCGAAGTATCTTTTGATAGATGATTGGGTAAAAAAGATGTGGTACTTATATATAATGGAATATTACTCAACCATAAAAGATAAAATACTACCCTTTGAGACAACCTGGGTGGATCTTGAGAATATATATGCAAAATGAAGTCAGACAGAAAAGTCAAGAACCATATGATTTCACTCATCTGTGGGATATAAAACTAAAAGCAACACATAAACAGATAAGAAAAATAAACAAAAACTCATGAACACAGACAAAAGTATGGTAATTACCAGACGGAAGGGAGGGTGGGGAGTGGTAAAAGGTAAAGGGGCCAAATACATGGTGATGAAAGAAGATTTGATCTTGAGTGATGGCCACCCAATGCAATACGTAGCTAATGTATCATAGAAATGTGCACTTGAGATCTACATAATTTGGCTAACTAATCCCACCCCAATACATTTAATTTAAAAATAAGATAATTCTTTTACATAACTATGGTTCAGTTGTCAAAATGATAAAACTTAATATTAACACATTACTCTTATCTATTCCACAGTACGTATTCATACTCGCCACTTGTCCTATCTAGGATCATTCATTGTATTTAGTTGTCATGACTCTCTCTTTCCCTCTCTCTCTCTCTCTTTTTTTAACGTATCTTTTTTTTTTTTCATGGAACATTCTTATACTAAAAATAAATTGTTTATCTGAGATTCAAATGTAACCCGGCGTTTTGTATTTTACTTGGCAACCCGACTGTGGTGCCTAATGCAACGCTAATATGTGCAGACATGGCCGGAATGCTGGGGCTGCGCCGGGTTGGGTGCCTGCAGGACTGGCTGCCCCACTGGCTCGCCCTGCTGGCTCGCCCCTCATGCACATGAGCTCATTTAGAACTGGCCTAGAGTCAGCCTCAGTTTGGCTCATAAATCACTCCTACTGCCCTTAGTCAATGTGGATGTGGGGATAACAGGCAGGAGTTGGGTCAGACCTGGGGGCTCAAGTCACAACCCATTGCAAAGACAGGCCTCTACAGCCTGGGGTTAGGCGCCAACAGAGACCCTGATGCAATGCTGCCCGAGGGGCTCAGGGAGGCTCCCTAGACCAGGAAAAATCTTAGACAAGCAGAGAAGTGGAAAGAGTTTTCCACCCCAGGGAGCATCATAAATATGAAGGTGCCAGAGATGCTCCAGGAAAAGAGAACCCTTGGTGAGCCCGGACCATGAGGTGCACGGGGGAGAAATGTGGACGCAACCAAGCTGGACTCTGTGATGCATACCTCTGGGACCTTGGACAGTTAGCGGCCTCTCAGAGCTTCCGTTTCCTGAACATCAAACAGACAAATACTCAGCCTCCGAACTCCTGGGGCACCAAGCAGGACAAGTGTGCAAACCACTTCTGAGGGCATGAGGATGAACAAAGAATTTCAAAAATGAGATACACATGATCAGATATCTGCCTCAATAATCATCCGAACAACTTTAATTGTAATAATAGTTCTACCATTGATGGAGTACTTACTGTATGCTAAGCTCTTTGCTGTTATTAAAAATAATGGTAACAGAAGCTACTGTGTAGGTGCCACATACCATATGACCATGGCCTCCGGTTCCAGACACGGCGAGAAGCACTTACTCGCATCATCTCATTTGGTATTCACACTATCCCTCCGAGGCTGGTTTTTATTATCCTCACGTCACAGAGGCTGAAACTGACACTCCACCAATGACCAGCCAGAGTTGCATAGACATTGGTGGCTGAGCCAGGACCAGAACTCGGACTGCTGGCATTTAGGCCCAGTTGCCATCTGTCCTTGAGTAACTGAAACTCCTGGAAGGCCGCAGAGGTTCCCGGGGTAGCATATTCCACAGGCTTCCCGGGAGAAGGTAGACGCCTGTCTCTCCAAGCACAAAGAAAGGCTAGAATCAGCATTCCCGGGGCATCCTAATTACTGGGCATATTATAAATGACACATGAAGCTGCAATTAGAAAGCCCCTAACCAAAATTCAAGCCATATGCAAACAGGTGGCAGTCAACATCCATAGCAGGTTGCCTCAGTGGAGGTGGGCTCAGCTCAGTCTCCGTGGGATGGTCCCTGAACTGGGCGTCCCCTGCGTATGCAGCCTGAGAGACTAGAGGCAGGCGCCGCGTTTCCCTGCCAAGGGCCCGCAATCACAGCAATTCTCTCTGTGCCTCCGACTCCCGGGAAAGAGTCATCAGTCCTTGGGTTAAACTGATTAGGAATCACTTTCTCTGTTTCAGCCGTTCCTGAATCTCAGCAGTGAATAGAGTTACTGCTGCCCACATTTCCAAATCAACATGGACCGTCACTCTTCCAGGATCGTGCCATTTGCCTTGGCAGTCCTGCGGGGTTCTTGTTTCTGCCCCCTTCCCTTCTTGCCAGGTTCGTTCTCCCATCCAAGTACTAACCAGGCTCCACCCTGCTTAGTCTCCAAGATCAGACGAGATCGGGGCGCGTTCAGGGTGATATGGCCATAGACTTGCCGGGCTAGTTCATAGCATGTTACCTAGAGAACAGGAATGCCCGCTCCTTCTAGGCCTGACCTTGGGGAAGTCAGAAAAATACAGCTCAGGAGCTTCTCCTAATCCATTCTGGGTGGCGGGGTCCCTCTGGAGCTTGGATTGGCCTGGGTAGTGCCAGAAGGTACCGTATGGGGTGCCCATGACTGGCCAGCCACGCGATGTGGCATCCTGCTGCCCTGGCCCTGGCAGTTGTGATGGTTTCCCTTTCACCCCCAACTCCCGGATGCCTGCAAAGTGCTCAGCAGCCCTTTCCTGGCATGTCTCACCTCTGTTGGCATATCAGCCAGTTCTCTGTCACACAATGACCTCGAAATCTCAGTGGTTTATCACAGCACACATTTACCGTAATTTCACATGTATGGGTCTACAGGTCGACCTAGGTTTGGCTAGTGTGGAGTGAGTTCATGTGGACCAGGCTGGACCCAGGCTTTGAGTTGGGTTCCCATCTCCTCTGCATGTCTCCTTCTGGGGCCCAGGATGCTGGGGCAGTGGCCGCCTGGAGCATGATCTTTCCGTGGCAGATCACAGAGGCACAAGGAGGCTGAGGAGAAACAGGGATGGATCCTAGGATCTCTGCTCCAAACTGGCCCCGGGGTCACTTACCACACACATTGCCAAGGCCACGGCAAGGCATCTGACCCAGTGCATCACCAACGGGGCAGGGAAACATGTGCCACCCACTCCGGGGTTGCAGGAACTGCAGAGTCACATGGTAGAGGGTGTGGGTGTGTGATTCTAACCCAGGGAGGGAGTGAAGAATCGAAGCTACAAAAAAAAAAACCATCATCTGGGTTGGCACTGGGACGCCGCGTTCCGAACATCTGCAGCAGGATGACCTCTGCATCTGGACCGGAAATGAGCGGGGAGGCTGGACTCTGAGGCTGTCTGTGGGGACACCCAGGTGGAGCTGCCGTGGGAATGGGGTGTGGGGCCGTGGTTCCTTCTGGAGAGCACATGTGACCCCGTTCTGGCCCCTGTGACCTCCGTGGAAGCACTGAAACCATAGAAATACCTCGAGCATCTGGATTCACGGGACCAGATTCTGCTCCCCAAGTATCTTTTTAAAAATATATATTTTATTGATTTTTTATAGAGAGGAAGAGAGAGGGATAGAGAGTTAGAAACATCGATGAGAGAGAATCATCGTTCAGCTGCCTCTTGCACACCCCCTACTGAGGATGTGCCTGCAACCGAGGTACATGCCCTTGACCGGAATCGAACCTGGGACCTTTCAGTCCACAGACCGACGCTCTATCCACTGAGCCAAACCGGCTTCGGCTCCCCAAGTATATTGACTCGTCCCGGGGAACTCCATCCCTCCCGTTATCCCCCCGCTGACCTCGCCTGTCCTGACTTGGGCTCTTCAAGAATCCTGGCAGAAGCTGCTGGGCCAGCCCATCTGTTTCTACTTGAGAGGAGAGGCGCTCTCTCGGGGAGGACGAGTTGGTGACGGGACCAGGGACAGGAGCTTGGCCAAGAGAGCGGGGCCTGTCCAAGGCGAGCCAGGCTGATGGAGAGGCGGCTGGCTTTCAGCATCCAATTAGCACCCTCTGTTCTTCGAGCTGCTGGCTGAGGCGGCTGCTGAGCAGCTGGAAGGGAGCAGGCTGGCTGGTCAGCTGGCGAATGAGCACTAATTGGGTGTCAAGCATGCCAGGGCCCACCGGCTCCCCTCACCTCTCCACCAAACTCCTGGGGACCACCGCAGCGAGCCGAGGGGCAGAAGGCGGCTAATTGGTCCAGCCTGCCCGGCAGTCCCCTTCTCCACGTTCTGATGCCCTGTCACTCCGCTTCCTTTGTCTCTCCCATTTCAAGGGCCTGGAGAAAATCGCCCATATCGGCTGAGAAGTTTCCTGTAAACCTCGGGGTGGGAAAGGAGCTGATTTTAAAGAGGCTCCGAGCAGGGACATTTGGGCACATTTCCCACAAGTGGCCCCAGCTGTCCTGACTGTGCAGAACTGTGGGGACAGCCCTCCTACGCACTCCTTCACACTCCTGCTTGTCCATATTTTTTTCGACAAGAGTTTCCAAGTCACCCGAAAGCTAACGAAATGCTTGTTGTTGCCTTTTGCCTGGCAGCATCGCTGTTCATTTTGGAGGGGGGGAAGGAACACTGTTAATAAGTCTTTATTTCTCCCACGCTTCAGGATAAGCCACGCTTACTTCAGAGGAAGCGGGCGTGGATCTGAAATGTGTGGCACAACACACAGATGCCGGTAATCCTTGTCTTGAGAACAACCCACACAGCCCTGGCCGGTGTGGTTCGGTTGGCTGGTATTACCCCATGCACGGAAAGGTTGCTGGTTTGGTTCCCAGGTAGGGCACATGCTCTGGTTGCGGGCTCAATCCCCAGCAAGGGACATGTTTTGCTCTAACACATTTATGTTTCTCTCTCCCTGTCCCTCTCCCTCTCTCTCTAAAAATGAATAAAAATATTTTTTAAAAAGTAAGTAAAGGAAAGAAATAACAGCCAACACAGAATGTGGAACTTAGACGTGAGGCTGGAATTTCTGTAACAGGTGTGGCTGAGATGATACTGAGAGCTTTGACCGTATCTAGCCTGTGCTTTTGTTCTCCCAA
The DNA here is from genome assembly GCA_963924515.1 of Vespertilio murinus. Lineage (NCBI taxonomy): Eukaryota > Metazoa > Chordata > Mammalia > Chiroptera > Vespertilionidae > Vespertilio > Vespertilio murinus. The sequence continues at coordinate 24,003,107 of OZ004706.1, forward strand.
ATCACACCCACCCTTCAAGCAAATCCTCTGCTCTGTGCTCATTGCCTCAGGGGAGAGGAGGAATCGGGCAAAAACCAGAAAATGCCTGCAAATCTCTCTGGCTACCGTGTTTCACAGAAGGAGACGTCTCAGGCCTGGAAAAGTGTCCAGAGGCCGGGAGAGAGCTGGCTTCGCTCTTCATCCTCTCTTCAGAGGACCAGACAGAAATCCTGTTCCCTATCCTCCACCCGCAGGCAGGGAGGAGGCAGAAGGGAGGAGAGAACATCTATTCTCACCAACCCCTCCCTCTACGTGGGTTCCCCATGAAGATAGAAAGCTCATAAATCGTTCTCCCCTCAAGCATGACCCAGAAGCAACAGAAAGCCATGAGGCCATAAGAGGGTGCTGTGGGGACCAATGACCAGGGACAAGAGCCTATCCCCTCACTCTCCCTCCCAATGCTTCGGCTCTGCCTGCAAGCCTGGGATTGCAACTCTTCCCTGAGTGGGGATCTCGGAGGATAACTGAGGTTGATTTCCACTCTTCAAGCTCTATGAAATGTGGGTTCAAAGTCAAAATATTCAATTTAGTAACAGAACTAAAAGGTTTAAGGTAATCTGCCTTACACACATGAATGGGTAGATGTGCCATCAGTAGCCTTAAGACATTTTTATAATACCTTCTGAGAGGCCTTCCTTCCCCACCTCGCCCTCCATTCAGTCTCTATCCGCTTGGCCTCCATGGTATTTATCATTACCTGACATTACATTCAGTGGCTAAGCATTCATTTAGTCATTGTCCTTATGCATGAGGGCAGGGCTGTTGTCTGTTTTTGTTCACTGTTGTATCTCCACTTCCCTCAAGAGGGCCTAGCACACAGCAATCCCAATAAACGCAGGCTGCAAGTAAGAGCACATGTGTGCTCAACGGTGACACCTGCTGGCAAAGTGGAGATTGCAGCCCAACTCTATGAAACATTATCTTTGCCAAGCCAAATGAAGTGCGCACTTTTCCAGGCACTGTAAGTGATAGAAGATTGGGACACTCGGGTATAGGAGAAATTTCTCAGGACCTAAGATACAGACTTAGAAGGAGCTTGGGGATGGGGCTAGAAGAGGGGTAGGCAAGCAACACCAGTCTAGCAGGGGAGGGGGAAAAAGGAGACATGAGGTGGAGCCTTTGCCGCTCATAGTATGTCCACCAAGCCTCACATTCTGCAACACAGTCGCCTTCTTTCAATCTAATTCTCCTAGGCTCCCTTTTTTTTATGTCAGTCTCATCCCTCAAATTTTTACAAGTGAGGAGAGGGGACAGTTGTAAGAGATGCACCATAAGGCCCACCTCAGAGAAGCTTAAAACCAAGGTAAGGCAATAGAATGAGTTTTTCTTGACCTCCTCTAGCATCTCCAGAGGACTCTAAGGCTTGCCAAGTGCTTTCCCGTGTATTTCTTTACTGGATCTCCCCCATGACCTTGCCTGGAAAGCAGACACTCTCCCCCAACCCCCCATTTTATAGATGAGGACATTTGAGCCCAGTGAAGAAAGTGACTTGTCCAAAGTCTCCACCGAGAATCCTGGCAGGGCCAGGACTCACAGCCAAGTCTTTTCTGATCTTACACTTTCTGGTGTTTTTGTTTGGTGGTCCCGGCCATGAAGGAGCAGACACTCCCTCTGGGAGATGAGGCGTGCGGCCAGGGAAGACACAGCAGAGCGGCAGAATCTGCCAGACTCCAGGAGTGGCAGGGCTACCCCATCCCCCGTGAAAGTTTTCACCGTGGGTACTTGCCCAGGGACGCTCTATGGCTGGAACGTGGGTAAAGTGAGAGCCTTGAGGTTCTCCAGAAGGAGTCAGAAAGCTGGGTGCTCTCATCAGGGCATCCACACCCGGGTCTTGGTAAGAAGAAGCCTTTGGCTGCACCCCTGGGAGTGTTTGCCCCAATTCATTATCAAACTGCTTGCAATTATCAAACTGTGCTCCCTCAAGTTGACCTTTAGCTGGGGCACAGCTATATTTAGCAAAAACCAGCCCTTTGTAATTACCCCCACTCAGATTACTTAAAGGTCGGCTGCAGATGTGACAGTTTGATCTGTGGGAAGGACTGTTTCCAGGATCCCTGGGTAATTATTCAAACCAGACAATAATTAGTAAATGTTTTCTGCAAATGAATCCAACCCTGTTGTTCAGCCCCAGAAGGGAGCCCAGAAGACTCACCAGGCCAAAGTGGCCCCCTGGAGATATAAGAAGAACAATCCTCTCATGCACATTCCTTTACAGTTTACGAAGAACTCCAGATCTCACCCATTTACTCCTGCCATCATCCCGATGTGAGATACACATCCCTCCTTTACAGGTGAGGAAACTGATGCTCAGAGAGGCTAAGTGGACTTACCCAGAGTTACATGGTTGAACCTTAAACACAGGTCTCCTGACCCCAAATTGCTTGCTCTTTCCTTAAAATAAAATAAAAAATTGTTTAAACCCTCATTCAGCAAATACCATATTTGCCGGCGTATAAGACGATTTTTTGGCCCTGAAAAATACGTATTTGCTGGCGTATAAGAGACTGGGCATATAAGACGACCCCCTAAGATTTCCACTAAAAAATACAGAGTTTGTTATATACTCGCCGTATAAGACTACCCCCCACTTGGAGGCATATTTTTCAGGGCCAAAAAGCCGTCTTATACGCCGGCAAATACGGTATGTATGGAGAGCCAACTTAGAGCCTGGCCTTTGTGATGGGCTGCAGAAAGGACAGGAAGGCCTGTCCCTGGTGTTTCAAAGCTCAGGACGCAGCAGTTGGGGCGGGAGATGGACACTAGAGGTAGCATTTTTAGTGAGTGTCCCTAAAACTCTCAGTAAGAACATCCTTGGGCCTCTGGTATTAAGGGTTAGTCTATTTGAAGAGATTAAGGAGGGTTTGGGTACAAATCAACGGAAGACAATGGGCAAAGGCTCAAATCGTGGTCAAAAGCACAGAAATGGAGTCAACTGCTATATTTAATTAGTACACTTGAAGTAACGAAGTAATGAAATGGCGTGTCACCTGCTCCCAGTGTGAAGAGGGATTGAGGATATGAATGACATTCCCTCGAACATAATCTTCTTGATTTTTAAGGATTCCCTTGGTGCCCAGGGCTTTTAGGGAATTCATGGGAGAGCAGCTTAGGCAGGGAGGGTCTTGAAGCCCCACTTTACCTTCACCCAGAGAAGCTCCATTTGTATCTGTTTGACATTTGAGCTTCCATTAAGTAAAGGAGTCCGTGATTTTGGCTTATAGGCTTAATCATAGGCATAATGGTTAAAGATATTTATAAAGTGCCATGATTATCGACTTCACAATTTCCTTATTCAAGTACAAAAAAAAAGATAATTGTAGACATCTTTCAATAAACAATTCATCTCAACTGGTCCTAATGAGATGAAATAATGATTAGAAATAAGAATGCTGCTGGCCAGCAGAGCTCAGTGGTTGAGCGTTTTCCTTTAAACCAGGAGGTCACAGTTCAATTCCAGGTCAGGGCCCATGTCTGGGTTGTGGGCTCGGTCCCCAGTGTGGAGTGTGCAATAGGCAGCTGATGGATGATTCTCCCTCATCAATGATGTTTCTATTCCTCCCTCTCCCTTCCTCTCTGAAATAAATAAAAACATACTTTTAAAAAAGTAAAAATGATAATATTGATAATAAACATCTATTTAGAACTTATGCTAGGGACTCTTCTATGTATTTCACACACATTAACTGGCTTGCTTGTCCCCACAACCCTAACATCACCCCCATTTTACAGGTGAAGTAACTGAGGCACAGAGAGCTCACAGGAGGTGATTCACCTGAGGTCATGCACGTAGGTTGAGCAACACCAGCTGTGCAAAGTATATCTGCGGAAAAACAGTGGATGTGGAAGAGGCCAAGGAGTCTGAGGTTGGGGAGGGCTTTGGGCTCCCTCTCAGCAGGCAGAGGGAGAAGGCATCCAAATGAATATACCCCTCCTACAGTCGACTGGACCCATTGGTGGAGTTGAGCTTGACAGTGGTGGGCTGCTAGGATAGATGAAGTAGTTGCTGAGTCCTGTTCTAATTCAGAGGCTCTACAGTTTCCAAAAGATGTACATTTGGAGAAGGATGGTCTTTTAAACAACCCAGGTTTATGGGGTTTTTAAAATATATTTTTATTGATTTCAGAGAGGAAGGGAGAGGAAAACAGAGATAGAAACATCAATGATGAGAGAGAACCACTTCCCTCTCCCCACCCCCAAAGGAGATCAAACCTGCAACCTAGGTATGTGATCTTGACCAGAATCAAAACTGGGACCCTCTAGTCCAAAGCCCAATGCTCTATCTACTTAGCCAAACTGGCTAAGGCAACAACCCAGATTTTGATATACTAAGCTCACAAGGGCTCTCAATGGTGCCAATCTTCATTATATCACCATTGAACCTCCATTGGGGAGAAATTAATACCTTATGCAAATATGAGTTTGAGGTTTGCTCATGCTATGCTTAAGGGAGATAAAGAGAAGGGGGGGGGGGAATCGCTAAGTCTTAATAAGCTCTTTGGATAAACTCCACTATAAAGACATTGTGTAACTCATCAGGGAAGATATCCATCCAACACTTTAGAAGCCCTCAGTTGTCTACAAACAATATTTATTTTTCCATTCATAACATCAAATTTCCATTATTCTACTCATTAAGGCAAATCCTCAAAGACCTGCCCTGGCTGTAGGCCCTTCCGTCAGCTGGTATTTGCTCAGCATCCTCCAGTGCCAGGCCCTCGGCTCAGCTCTGGGGACACAGTGGTGGGGAAAGAAGGCACGGAGCTCAGGGTCTAGGTCCCCACTGTCCCATCCCATAGCCACCGGCCACATGTGGCCATTGCCATGCACGTGTTCATTAGTTCATTGACAGTGAAGAGGATTAAACATTAAACCCCTCAGTCGTACGAGCCACGCTGTGGGTACAGCCTTGTGTCCTACGAACACAGAGCAGACACAGAACCTTCCCATCGTCACAGGAAGTTCTGCTGGAGGTGCTGGTAGAGCAGCGAAGCCCACGTTTCGGGGAGGCAAGCCTGTTTAATAACCAGCTATTCTGTATAGTTAACGATTGCCTATCTCTCTGAGAAGTGGATAATTCTGGGTTTGTTTGTTGTTTTTTTAAAGCCATTTCACACTGACTCAGCTCAGGTTAGTCTGAATGAGCGAGGTGGAGTGGTTCTCCGATACATTTGGATGCCATGAGCTTGGTAGCAAAAGAGATTTTCAAGGGACGTGATGTATGGACACAACCAGATGGCAACGTGCAGTGCACCTGTTCATCTGAGCACATAGTATAGCGTATATACATGCGGACTCACACACATGCGCACACACACACACACACACACACACACAACACTCCTGCAAATATCTGCTCACTGAGATGCACACACATAGGCAACCACACAAACATAGGCACACACTCCATGAACACTCTGACATGCACTCTTACAACTTGTGATTTTATATGCAAACACATCCAATTCTTGTGCACGCGCACACGAACACACACACACACACACACACACACACACACAGAGTGTTTTTCACAAATGCCTCCTGCGTCGCTGCCGGGTTGTCACACATGATGGAGTTGGCTACAGTTAAGTTCTGTGGCTTGGTGCTGTCCTGATATAATACAGAAACAGATGGGCCAATTTTTCTTGCATTTCCCAGATTCAAGATAAATGCTCGGGAGCTCCACAGTAACCCTGTCCTTGGGAGCCGTCCATTCATTCACCATTCAACAAACATTGATTGAGGGCCTAGAAATCACGGAGGAGGGCTGGTAACTGAACCACAAAAACTCCACTGCATCAGGCTCAGCTCTGGAAGGGGGAGGAGGACGGTGTCATCTTACGGAATGCAGGGCCCGCAGCCCCTCTCCTGGGACCAAAATGCAAGCCTGGACCCCATCACCTCCCCACCCCACCCCTACCTCCCAGCATCCAGCCACAGAGAGTGCGGGGAGCAGCCCCCTGGCTCCCGGGGCCCTCTGTCACCCTTCCTGGGGCAGCCTGTGACTAAGGGAGGTGGGGATCTGAGGGCTGACCATTCCTGCCAGAGATGGACACTCTGATGAACAAACTCGTTTCAGAGCTCCCCATCAGGTTGGCCGTGACCTTGCTGGGCTTACCCCATAGCCGAGCTTCTATCCACACAATCCCACTCAGGCTCGCCCTCCTCCACAGGACAGCATCCTGTCAGCAGCTTCTGCGGAGAACGCAGCCTGCGACAAGATGGACAGCCGCACTGTCCATCACAGGGCGGCGTTGTCCATGCTCGCAGGGCTGCCCAAACGCTCCCCCGGCCACCACCCTTCGGGGTCCGGGCAGAGGTGGGCGGAGGGTCGCCCTCCAAAGCAGCTTTGCTTTGCCCAGCATCTCACCAAGTCTCTTGGATTTCTGTCAGGAATTTCTTGCCCAGAATCTTACCAGTATCTTATGGGGAAAGAAAGAAGAAGAAAAAAAGACTGCTGCCCCTTCCTGGACTTCTCCCCCCAACCACAGTGCTCAAACCCAGGCCTCAGGAGGGGCCGGATGGGAAACAGTGCCTATCGCCCACTCGAGCCTTGTCGTCCCCAGAACACCCCTCGCCTCCCCTGCTCTAAAATAAAAGCTGCCGTGCCAATCCACGGCCATGAACCAGATCTGGGGTGGGGGCGACGGGCGGAGAGAACAGGGGTGGGGTTGGGGGGGGCAGGTTCCTCATTAAATCGCCTACCCTGAGCCGGGCCCACAGCACGCATCCAATAAAGATAGCCATTACCATCGCTGGTATTACTACGAACGACGAAGCGACCACCAGCCATCGGTCGGCTGGCAGCGAGAGGCAGAGCGGGCCACGCTGCTCCCCGCTCCCGGTCACTAACCCAGGCCGAGCGCTGGGAATTACCACTTCGAGGAACACGAGTACCAGCGCCAAGTTCCGGAACAGCGACAGCGATGCATCGAGGGGCCTCTGGCTCGGCTCGGGCTGCCAGGCTGAGCAGAGGTGTGCCCAGTTGGCCACATGGAGAGGAGGCAGAAGCGGTACAGGGGCACGGTGGGCAGACGGTCTCTCCTGCCACCACCAGAGCCCTGGTGGACACACGGGGGCCCCAGCACAGCTCGCAGGAGGACCCCGGGGTCCCAGGCCTGAGCAGAGGGAGGCCGTGTGTGGCTCACGAAGGGCTTCCTCATGATGAAGCAAAGGGGTCTTCTTTTGGGGAGGCTTCTGTGACCAGCTACTGCCCACCATGTCCATCCCTCTTGAGATCCAGGGCACTGACCCCCCCTCTTCCTCCATGCTCTTCCAGCTCTGAGCTTTGGACGCACGCTGTTCCTCCCTTAGAAGGCCCTCTCCCTCATCCACCTGTGCACTCCCAGTCTTGGTCAATGCCCATCTCAAGGTCAGGGTCTCTGTGGCTCTCCTGGCCTTCTTCTCCCGTCCCACCCCCTTCCCGATACCCACTGATCCGGTGACCGTTCCCTCCTCGGGGCTCCTCGAGCTCCCTCCTAACGCCGCAGTTCTTGTCTGTCTCCCCTGCAAGCCGCTCCGCAGCCGGGGACCCTGGCCTTTCCGTCTCTGGCATCTGCAGTCGGGAAGCATTGTTTGTATTCACTGCGATGAAGTAAAATGAACGTAAAAAGTGGGAGGAATGAATAGATTCATTACGGGGGGGGGGGGGGGGGGAGTCAGAGTAAACTAGGGGGAAAAAGACACAAAATGAAAAGGGAGGAGAGAAGAAGGGAGGGAGGGAGGCTGAGGAAGGGGGAGAGAGCTGAAGAGACGGAGGGGTGGGGATCGGAGTGGTCGTCCCTGGTCCTGTCCCTTCTATGCCTCCCGTGGGAAGCTCCCTGTGCCAGGTGCCGCTCCTGAAGACCTGGGCCTGCTGTCCTCGGGACGCCCGGGCGGCAGTAAGGGCACAGGCAGGAGCGCCGCCAAGGATGCACCTTGAGGCAAACGACGTGCCAGGTTCCAGCCAAAAAAAAAGCCCCTGGACTGAGCTCACTCACTCTTCCTGCTTCCGTCTCCATCTTCCTGTCGGCCCAACGCGGGCCCTGGTCCTGACCTGGACCATGCACCCCTCTGGCCTACAAGAGGCATCGTGCCTTTCTTCCTCCGGCCTCCTTTACAGCCGCACCAAGCCTTCGCTTAGCTCTGGCTCCCGCCCTTCCTCCCCAGTCACGCCTGGCTCAAGATAGTAACACTGTAAACTTGGACAGAGGGTAAATAGCTTCAACTGATTCCGGAACCATTATTCCCTACCCTGGCTACAGGCGCTGAAGGGAAACAGACTCACGCCTTGTTTCCAGGCAGAGACTCAGGAGAACGCCGCCTGAGCCCCACCCTCGTTATACAATGGGAGTGAGACGGAAAGCCGAGCCCTGTTTTACCTGCAGAGGCTCTGCCGTGGGGGCCACATCTCTCCGGTGAGCGCTCCATGGTGCCGGGACAGCAGGGCCACAGGAGCTCTGACGGGGACGCGCAGTCCTGGTCCTCTCGTTAATGCTCAGAGAAGTCCCCAGTCACGGACCCCACACACGCCGGAGATCTGCAGGACTTTTCTGGGTCAGCAACTTGAGTCAGGGCGACTCCAAACCCGGCGGAACCTCCGGAGATGCATCCTGTTCCCCCGAGCTGCACACAGACCGGCAGGGGCCTGACAGGTGCCTGCAGAAGCCAATCAATGAATGAAACAAGGAAATGAAGAGATGTGTGTGGGGAGGGGAGATGCGGCGAAAGAACGGGTGAATGAATGAGTGGATGGGGGCATGAGGAGGTCCGTTGAGCTGGAGGATGCTTCACTCCTGGGAAGCTGCTGCACAGCCTTCAGAAGCACTTCCTTCTCCCACGACGAGCAGGATCTGCCCTTTGGAAAGACATTTGAAGCTTAGAATGGGAGACAAGCAAGCCCCTTGTCCCTGGCCCTTAAATGTGAACCAGCCAGGACCTCATGGCCGCGTTCTGTCTCAGACCTTCAAAGGCAGCCTTAGATGTGGAGTCTGGGACACTCTGGGGTCAAGGTGTCCCAGGAAGACATGGGTTTTGCAGAAAGTAGTGAGCTCCCCGTCGATGGGTTTATATGCAGGTGCTGGATAGGGTGATGGTGACCCTCCTCCTCTGCGGGCAAGGTGCCTTCCGAGTCCCAGTTCCTCTGCGCTCCAAGTGAGCGGAAAGCATTCCCAGGTCTTCCCCCCCACCCACCCCCGCCCCACATCCCCCCTGCGTGTGACACTCAGCACCTTTTCTTTAAGCATTCAGCAAACAGGAGCTACATGCCATTCATCAGTGAGATGACAGGCTGGGTCCCCATGCAAAAAAAATCCATAGCACCCCCTCATGGCATTTATCATAGTTGCATGTGTACGTGGGAGTGTTTGATTAAAATCTGGCTTCCCTGGCTAAGAGACTGATATTTCGCATCTTATTTTAGGGAGCGGTGTCGCATGTTGGTTAAGAGCATGAGCTCTGTCTCCTCTGCCTGTACTGTGTGGCACGTTACTGAACCTTCTGTGCCTCAGTTTCTTCGTCCGTGAAAAAGGGTGACAGTATCTACCTTAGGGGGATGTTGTGAGTGTTAAATGAAATAAGTCAGCCAGTGCACTTTGAACAGTGCCCAGCACAGAGGAAAGAACCAACGTTGTTATTGCTTTAATACTGCATTTTTAGAGGAAAAACGAGTCCCAATTATTTTTCCTCAGAATTGTATAAATGTTTTTCATTATGCTTGAGCATGATTTGCAGATAAAGCAGATGTATCTTCTTTGTTGTTGTTCTTGTTGCCTGATCGTCGCTTCCTTGTTCTCTGACACTTAAAGGACACTCTCTTAAGTCAAACTTTCTTCAATGACTTTTCCTCAACCTTGGTGGATATTTTTTGTTTGAAGATGAATTTGTTCTTTTCAATTTGAGGGAAATATTCCTTTTATGATCGTCCTTACGTCCGTAACGCTTTCTATTTCTGGGACTTCCGTTTTAATAGACGGTGAATTTCTTGGACTTAGGCCTCCGTGACCATTTTTTGCTTAGATCGCCCCATTATTTTTCCAGTTCTTTTCCTTTACCATTTCGGTTAAGCCCTCCTCATCATCTTCATCTGAGTTTCGGGGGAAATGCTCAAGTTCATTTTCTACTTAATCAGGTTGATTTCTGACGTCTCTGCTTCCGCTATGCGCAGCATTTAATGGAACGGAAAGGACTGAAATCACACCTTCCCTAAGAACTCTTTATTGTATTCCGATTGGTCTCTTAAAATCAACATAACACCCTCTTACGTCTCACTAAACAATACAGTAAAGAGGGCTTTTTAAAGTTCTTGTCCGTTTCCCGAAAATGCTTCTTTCGCTGGGTGCGATTCATGCTGAACGGTCGGGCCCTCTCGTTGAAGTGCTTGGTGAGTCTTCCCCCCACCCAGCAGCTCCTCACTATCGGCTCCCGCGTGGTGATGACGCCTGCAGTTGTTTCACTCTGGATAATCTGTTGCTGATTAGAAAGTCACTGTACCTTCTCCCTGAAGGAACAGGGCAATCAGCAATTAGGGCCTATAAATTAGAACGAGCTTCAGCTACCAGGGATGGAAAATAAAAGGTACCAGTGGCTTAGACAAGATGTAGGTTTATTTGCCTCCCGGGCAAAAGAGATCCAGAAGTTGTCGGTCGAGAGTTAACTATGGGATGCCACGGGGCCAGGGGCTCTGGCTTATTCAGTGTTCCTGCTCTGCTTTCCGCAGCGGATCGTCGTAGCCCCAAGTGGATGCTTCAGCTCCAGCCATCCAGTCCATGATCCAGGCAGGGGTGAGATGATGGAGGAAAATCACCCACCCTCCCTTTAAGAACACGTCCTGGAAATGGCCCTCACCATTTCTACTTACATCCCCACGTCTAGACCTCAATCATATGGCCATACCTAGGTGCAAGGGAGCCTAGGAAATGTCATGTTTTTCTGTGTGACCATCTGAGTTGTATTGCTTTGAAAGAAGAGGAGAATGGGTATGAAGGTGAAAACATCAGCCTGTGGACTGAAAGGTCCCAGGTTCGATTCCGGTCAAGGGCATGTACCTTGGTTGCGGGCACATCCCCAGTAGGGGGTGTGCAAGAGGCAGCTGATCGATGATTCTCTCTCATCAAGGTTTCTAACTCTTTATCCCTCTCTCTTCCTCTCTGTAAGAAATCAATAAAATATATTTTTTTTAAAAGGTGAAAACAGTGGCTGTTGGAGGACTGAACCCTCCCTGCTTTCCAGAAGTTTTTGACATAAAAATGTTTCCCTTCTTTATTTCCATCTGTACCGTTCTGATCCAAGAAGATTTAAGGGGTTGAGGCGTGACAGAACTTTAGGGGGAGGGCAATGAAAATGCTCTGTGTCTTGATTATGGTGGCGTTTCCTTGAGTGAATGCGCTTGTAAAAATTCATCAAACTGTGCTCTTAGACCGGGTGTATGGGTACATTTTACTGTGCGTAACATATTGCAGGAAAGTTTATTTTTAAAAAAAGAAAGAAAGAAAACCAGCCCTGCTTCCTACATCCTAAAGGACAGAGCTCAAACTCTCTAAGAATCTGACCAAGTCTTTCATGATCTGGCCCCTGCCTCCTCCTCCGGCCTTCGGGTCTCCATGTGCCCACTGTGACCTGCTGCTGCTCGAAACTCCAACCCGCTATGTCTTTGATGAAGAGGGTACTGTGGGAGGGAAAATCCATTACAGTTTAATAAATGCAGCATCCTTGGCAGATACTATCTTTCAGGTCCTGGGATGGAGAGAAGTAATAAAAGGAGATCTAACTGGCAAGGGGGGCTGGGAGCTATTGGAAGGATGATCTCTATATACTCCCGGCTTTAGCACCTAAACGCCAGTCCATCAATGCCCAGCAGAGTTCACCCGCCGCAGCAATATGCTCCTAAATTAGTATTTTTGCCAGGACAGCCCTGTTATTTTCCTGCTTGGAAACAAATTTGATGGTATTTTGAAGAGAGAAAGAAATGCTCTCGGATACTTTGAGTCACTCATTCCGCACCACCCATAATTTGTCACTCTGTCTTGATATCTCCCCCTGCCTGGCTTGGCTTTAATGGGTTCAGCATTTAGTGAGCGAGGCAGTGGATTATGTGCGAAATGCATTAACCTCTCACATGACTGTAAAAATTGCCTTAATAAAATAGAGCTAAATCCTACTTAATAGCAATAAAACAGAAGCCGCTATGTTCCAGGATGCTAATGACCTGTGAGTCATCCCTTTTGATTTCAGAACATCGAACATTTGGAACTTGTCCCTTCTTAGGAAACTTTTGAAGCTTAGATAACTGCTGGAAAATGACACACGTTAAAATAAGTTTCCTACTCACTGGTAACCGGAGAGCCAAGAAATGTCTATTATCTTCTTAAAGCTCTGTCATCCCGAGACAGCCTGAGATCTTGAGGGCACAGATGATGGAAGTGACAAAAAAAGAAAAGAACTGATTGTAATAATTAATACTTACCGAGTGTTTTTCTGCTTACCGTGCTCTTTTTTTCACCTGTGTCAATCGGTTCGGCTCGCAAACAGACTTGTGAAGTAGGTGTGATGAGCTCCGTTTTCTAGGTAAAGAAATGGACATTCAGAGAGGGAAAGCACGCCGCCCACGTTCTCACAGCTAATAGATGAAGACCTGGCACCTGGATCCAGGTCCTTAGAATTCAAGTCCCAGGCCTCCCCTACCTGCTGCTTCATGTTTATCTTCGACAACAGTCACCTCCCTGCGAAGTGAAAGAGAAGGACAGTGGGGCTCGGTGACCTGGAAAACGGCAATGCTTTGGCCTCCTCCCTTTCCCGGCACAGTGAGGTCTGTCATGCCAGCATCTGTCATCTTGTATCAGAACCATGGTTTTCTCCCAGTCCTTCTAATAACTACAATGATAGGAACAAGTATCCTATATACTAAAAGCCTAATATGCAAATCTACTGAATGGCGGAGCAACTGGTCACTATGATGTGCACTGACCACCAGAGGGCAGGTGCTCAACGCAGAAGCTGCCCCCAGCCCACAGGCCCCAGGCCAGCCAAGGCAGGTGCCAGCTGGGGCCTCACGACTGCCCCACTGGTCACCCCGGAGATTGGCCCTGATCCCCGGCCAGGCCTAGAACCCTACCCATGCATGAATTTCGTGGGTTGGGCCTCTAGTTAGGTAATAAAAATAGTAACCACATGAATGATAGTAACTGCTGATCTTACTGAGCAGTGCAACTGCTGTCCTATTTTAGCACCTGTGTGATTAAGTGTTTTGTATGTCTTATGTCATTTAATCCTCACCACAATGTGGTATTTATTATCACTATTCTCCATTTTCCAGAACAGGGAACTAGGGATGAGGGCAATTGAGAAACTTGACCAGGCATGAGGTCAACACCTAGGATAGACTAACTAGTCAACTGGCCCCAATTTTCTACTCTTCCCCGTATCATTGTGACTTTGTAGATCCTTTCATTAAAAAAGGGACACATTGTCTTACCCCTTAAATCCAATCTCTTTTGCTTTAGCCAAAAGAATGCAGTAAAAGTGATGATGTGCCAGTTCGGATCTTGTTCACTTCCCCGCTTACTCGGAATCCTGCCACCACTCCCATGACAACAAGCCCAGACTTATCCACTGGAGGGTAAGAGACTGCATGGAGCAAAGCTATTTGTCCCAGCTCATGGCCATCTTAGACCACCATCCTTAGCTCACCCCTTTAGGTGGCCACAGCCAAGTGAGCAACCCCAGCCAAGATCAGCCAAATCTGGCCCAGATCAACAGAACCCACCCCCACCAACCCATAGACAAATGAGAAATTGTAAATGGTTGTTGCTTTACACTACTAGGATTTGGGATTGTTTGTTATGCAGTAATAACTAACTGATACAAGGTAGACACCGGACTAAAATCTAGGTTTTATAGGCTCCACAGCCTGGATTCTTTCTTATATGATCTATAGATAGGTCATGTCCTTCTAAACAACCCCAGGGGGCAGTGTTGGAAGGAACATCAGTGTCATCCCAGGGGAACAGAATAGAGCTTTGGGCCACTGTCTATTTAGGGATGAATGTGGACAGATTCAGATGACATGGGTGCTGAATCCATCTCAGGCACTGGATCTCTATAACCTTGAACAAGCCACTCATCTGTGTAGGCTTCCATGATCTTATCCATAAGGTGAAGCAGTCAGGATGTATTTGCTCAGGAACTAAAGTTTGCTAGCCGCTGCAATGTGTTACATGCCAATGATACAGACCTTATCAACTTCTCATCCTCGGGAAGAAGCTCGCGGTCTAACGGAGCCACAAACATTGGGAAGGAAAACAAGGCAACATTTAGCTGCTGTGGTGGGAAGAAGAATGGCCCTCAAAGAGACCCACGTCATAACTCCCTTACCCTGTGCCTGGGCACTGGTGCCATCCTTCTGTCCCGCACAGAAACAGAGCCCTCACCATAGTGCTTGGTTATTGCCTATTTACCTATCTGCCTTTTCATCTGTATAGTGACAACATTTTCCTATTTTCTCCATTTTGGGTGTTCTGGCATCTGGGTCTTGCTGGCCAGGGAAAGACTGTCTCTCTCAGGGCCAGCCCATTCCTCGGGATGGGAGAAAATCCCCTGCAGATGAGCCATTCAGACCAAACCAAGCAGCCCAAGCCCACACCCCCATCACCTCACACGGCTCTTACATGCCAATCTTCCCCTGCCAGAGTCACCCCAGGGCCAAGCACCTGACAATGTGGGACAGTCCCTGCCTCCCAGAGCCCACAGACTGTATTCAAACTAGCCGATCAGAACACTGCTCACCCTGCCTCATCCATTCCTTCCCCGAGAGACCACAATGGAAGCTCTCGCCCACATTTCCTCCATTCCGTTAGTCTCCCAACTGACTCTGGCTTTCCCTACACGGCGAGGGGTGCCCCTCCTCTTGGGAACTGTGAGTAACAACCATCTTTCTGATGGCAGCTGCCTTCTGATCTGTCGGCCTCCCCACACCAGAATAACAACAAAACCTAATTTTAAAACAGCTTGTCTGTGACCTCCTCCAGGGCAAGGACATCGCCTAACCCTGCCTTGCCCCAGCACTCCCTGAATGACGGGTGCTGTGCTCAGCCTTTTACCTGCATTCTTTCATTGATTTCCCCAGCAGCCTGGTGAGGCGGGGACCGACCATTCCCAGTCTACACGAGGAATAAAGCCAGTGACCAACAGAACAGAGATGCAAACGCAGGTCTATCTGGCTCCCAGATCAGCTTCGGGTCAACCCCCTGATGGAGGCGTCTCACATCTCCACGCCCCAATCTCAAACTCAGGACCCCTGCAAACCAACATGCTAGGCACAGACGTGCAGTTTCCACGAGGCGCCCTGGCCAGTGGAGCAGGGGAACGAGAAAAATCAGCCCCGTTGCTTGCTAAGCTGGCACCCTCAGGCTGTTTCCTTCCAGAAAGGCCTCCTGTTTTCAGCTCTCAGTCAGGTGCCATATAGACCAGCCCTGTGTATGAACCACAGTCCCTTAATGCCCCTTTGCCGGCTGCTAATGTCCTATCTGTGTTGCTTGCACGGAGAGGGCGGGGGGGGGGTCGCATTCTGAAGTGAATCGCAGCCCAAACATCAGGCTGTCACAGGTGGACCAAATCAAGCCTCAAGGCTTCAGGCCCCAAAATCACAGTGCCGCTCCCCTTTAATTGAGTCTCTCATCCCTTCTGTGTCTAATGAAGACTGAGTCTGTTCTTCCAAGTGTTCATTTGTCTCTACAAGAGAGGATTCCCAGAGATGCGTATTTTAAACAAGTCTTAACTTTTTGTCAGTGTGATGTATGTGAGTAGAGCTTTGCAACTTGAGCTCTGTGATGCCACCAAGCAGTCCTTGTCCCTCTAAACAGGCCTTGGGGATGGCAAACCACCCCTTCTGAGCTCCAAATAGCAGTCTGTGCCTGCACGTTGTGAGACCCCTTCCTGCCTATGAGCAAGTCACTTACTTGATGTCTAGGCAGAGAGTGGGACTGGCTCCATCCACTCACAGCTCTTGCTTTTGATTTTTTTAAAATATATTTTTATTGATAACAGAGAGAGAGAGAAACATCAATGATGGCCGAAACTCATCGATGAGCTGCCTCCTACATGCCATGCCCTCTACTGGGGATCAAGTCCACAACCAGGCACCTGCCCTGATCAGAAATCAAACCAGGACCTCCTGGTTCATAGGTCAGTGCTCAACCACTGAGCCACATCAGCTGAGAAGTTCTTGCTTTTTAAAAGCAGCCTCTTAGCTCTGCCACAAGAATAACATTCTTAAAAATATATATATACACAATTTCGCGACCATGGACAACCTCACAGAAACTGTGGGCATGTAGTGGGGACCCAACGCTGGCACCAAAGTAGCTGTCCATGTTGCTCCAAATCTGTGAGGCTCCTCGGCCCTTGACCATAAGAACCCATGAAGTCACCAGACGATGCCCTCTGTGCCCCAGGCAGTCACAGTGCAGTGCTATTCATCAGAGCCAGAGAGCCCTGCAGCCTGGCCAGGGGCCTCCACCGCCAGGGCTCCTTGCAATGAGCCCTCCATGAGCCCAGAGCCTGGCTGCCCTTCCTGTGTCTGTCTGGCCTTAAAGGGGCCGAGGCCAATGCACTCAAAGTCAGTCCCACCAGGAGCTGCTGGACACAAAAGGAACGGAAATGTGACTTAGAAACCAGGATGCACCCCATAAACAGTCCATAAATAAATGGTCTCGTTATGGAGACCACCCTGTTGCACATCTCCACCCACCCTGCTGCCACCCCCTTAACTAATCCTTGCTCTAGAATTGGGTGCAGCTTGGTTTCCCTCTCCACGCCTCCACTCACCGATTGTACGACATGAGGCACGTTGTCCTGCCTCTCCCCAAGGCAGCACCCTCCTGAGCCTCAGTTTCCCAAATTGTAAGCTAAAGGTAGCAAGCGTCCTCCCCTTGCAGGATTATGGAGAGTTCATGCATGTAACAAGCTTATCCCAGCACCAGCACCGGACAGAGAGATAAACCCATCTTCACACTTTCCGGCCTTTGCGGATCCTGTTCCCTCTTCCCCGATTTCCCTTCTCTCTTCTTAGCCTGGAGATTTCCTTCCTTCCTTTCAGGATTCTCCCTGGATGCTACCTCCTCCAGGGCATATTCTCATCTCCTCCAAGCTGACCCCTGCACAGCCTCTTCTCACCTCCCACCCAATGGTGCTCCCTCCTCCGTGACGGCATTCGCCACGCCACAGTACCACGGCCTGCTCACGGTTCTCTCTCCCAGCGGTGAAGTCCCAAGGACAGGAATTACGTCAACTATCTTTGGGGGCCCCCAAATGATGGTTCCATGCCTGGTATAAAGTAGAGGCCCAATAAAGGATAATTTAAGGAATGAAACAGTTATGATCCTCAATGAGGGAGAAGCAAGGCGCAGTGGGCAAGGCACAATGGGATTAAGCAGCCCTTTGAGGAGCGTAAGTAATAAGCCCTAAGCTGTGATTCTCTACTCCAGTGATTTACTTGGCCTGGGGACCTGGGAATTCGATGTCCTCACCCTTCCCGGGTGATGCTCACGTGCAGCCGGATTTGAGAGCTACTGCTCCGTCCTGTCCTAACACCTATGTCACATGAGCTCCAAGGAGGGGCAGTGCCTTGGGCTTCCCTCACCACATGCGGCCCAGCATCGTCCCCCGAGGGGTGGTGCCTGCGCCCAGGGCTGGTCCCGGGGCTCTCATCTGGCAGCTGAGCATCATGGAAAGGGCAGGGCGGGGTGAGAAAAGGGGGCTGGACTGACAGGTGGGGTGAAGAAGACAGGTAAAGAGGGGTGTGAGCTGAGGAACAGGTCCCAAATCAAGCCAATCCCGACATCCTTCAAGGCCCAAGCTCACCCTCGCTTCCCCCCTCTCCCAGAAGCCTTCGCTCCGGCACCTCCGTGCTCTGAAGCTCTCTGCAGCCTCCATCGGCCCCTGCCTGCCTCTCCCCAAGGCAGCACTGTCCTGGAGCTCTCTCCAGGAACCACCGGGACCCTCGAATGGACGGTGAATGCCAAGGTGAGTGAAAAATCCGATTCACGGAGTATTTTTAGGGCATGGTAACTGACTGCACATGGAAAAGGTTCTCCCGCTGAAGCTAACCGAGTAGACTCAGAGCTGCATGAGGAAGAGAGAAGTTACCTGCAATTAGCACATTGTTGGTGTGTCAACGCAGCCTTGAAGTAGTTGAAAACAGTTTGTTTGCTTGTGTGAATTAACATTCCTTGCAATATTATGATAACAGTGGTCTACCTTTGGTTTCCCTGCACCCTCCACCTAATCTTGTTTACGCTGTTATTAATAGTGAAAAGAAAGTCTGGTTTTACTGGCTTCAAATCATCCTCGCCACTGCAAGCCACTGAAATCGGAATTAATGAGCTTGAACTCGATGCACTTGCTTCCGGAAGCTGTGTCAGGTCCCCCTATGTGGGTTCTCCTTCAAGGGCCACCTCTCAGGTGACTGAGCCTCCTTCCTCTTGGCAAACCCCATTGCCACCCCCCAGCTGCAGACAGGAAAGTGGAGACACAGAAAGCTGATGCAAATGGCCCGAGCTGCACAGCATCTGAGCCCAGGGCTCTGCCCCAGCTCCAGGTCTCAATCATGAGAGTCCCAGTCCTAAGGGAAGGGTCAGATTCCAGCTCTGCCATCAACCGTGTTCTCTCCTGGCAGACAGTGTGTTGGCCAGCCCTGGTGCTTCCCGTGTGGCCCTGCTTGGCACGGCACGACCCCCTCCTCTTGGGAACTGTGAGCAGCAAACCCTCTTTTCAATCACAGTTGCTTCCTGACCTAGGGTCCTGACCAGACCTGAGCCTGTTTTCTCAGCTGTAAAATGAAGACGCTGATGCTGACTCTTAGGTTTGCTGTGCGGATGAAATGAGATGATGCAGGTGAAACACTTAGCTTAGCACCTTAATAAGAAGAACATAATAAAAAGCAGTATTGTCTCTGGCCTCGATCCTGTTGCTGTCATTTGTATTCGGTGCTCCAAACTCCCACATTTTACAGGTGAGGAAACAAAGACCCAGAGATGTGTGCCATAGGCATCCTGCCCAGTGTCCTGCGGCAAGCTGAGGAGGAGACAGGCCCTGGGGCTCAGCTCCCAGCAACGAGATTCCTGCCATCCTCTCTGCAGACGCCATGCATCGTCCAGACCAGTCTTAACACACACACACACACACACACACACACACACACACACACATGCATACACACACTGGTATGCATACACACGCATGCATGCACACACACACACATGAATGCATGCACACACACCCCACTTCTGTCTTCTCCCACTAAGGAGGCCTTGCATTTGAGGTACACATGCAGGTGAAACTGTCAAGGTTTTCCTTCTGCTTTGCTCCCCAGTTTAATCAACAAGCTTTTCAACATGTGACACAGGTAACGGGAGACGGTGCGAGTACTCGAAGCTGCCCCTTTAAATCCTGCAATCAAAACCTTCAGGGGAGCGGCGTGGACTCCAGCTAGGTCAGCCTTCTTGTTCTTCTAATTACAGTTTACATTCAATAGTATTTTGTATTGGTTCCAGGTGTACCGTGGAGTGGTTATGCCCACCCCTGGGCTAGACAATCATCTACTTTACAAAGTGTCCCCCTGGTATTTCCGTACCCACCTGGCACCACACACAGTCATTACATATCATTGCCCAGACCCCCTATGCTGTGCTTTACATCCCCACGACTCCTGCCGGGCTGCACCGCTCAGTCCCTTTAGGTCAGCCTTCTTAATCTCTCTGGTTCTTTTTCATTTCTCTGAGGATGGTGAGTAGGCGTGGGGTGCCTCCACTTCTCCCACCTCCCCAAATTGGCCTCCGCAGCAGCTGCCAGAGGTCCTATAAGAGCACAGAGTGTAGGTGCCGTGCCAGCCTCCCAGAGCCAATAGCTCCCCCCCCCCCGCCTCCTATGCCAGGCTCCGCCTCCCTGCCAGGCTGCTCTGTCCTGGGGTGGGGGACCACCCAATATCCAAGTCCTTCCAAAATGAAAGCCCCTTGCATACAAGTTGAGCAATAAAGTAAATAAAATGATATTGGCTGATCACCCAAAGCATAATATAAATATCTACGAGTCTACACAGGGATAAATAAATGAGTGAACAAGTAAATAAATGAGGGAGAAGTGACAAATTTCCCACGCAAAAGGATTCCAAATAATTTATGTAGACGCGCTGCCCTCGGGAACTAGAGCACAACTCCCCACCCTTCAGTTGGGCTGCGTACAGTGACATTCTTCCAGAGAGCACAGGATGGAGACAGGGAATCAAGAGTACCTTTTCAGCCGAAACCGGTTTGGCTCAGTGGTAGAGCGTCGGTCTGCAGACTGAGGGGTCCTGGGTTTGATTCCAGTCAAGGGCATGTACCTTAGTTGCGGGCACATCCCCAGCAGGGGGTGTGCGGGAGGCAGCTGGTCGATGTTTTTCTCTCATCGACGTTTCTAGCTCTCTATCTCTCTCCCTTCCTCTCTGTGAAATATCAATAATATATATATAAAAGAGTACCTTTTCAGTAAGGAGCCTGACCAACACAAACAACGTCAGCCAGGTGATTTAGATTTCCCCAGCCACAGGCAGCAGGTCACATGTGCCCTCCATATGATGTGATGAAAATGGAACTCCACCTCTGGAGTCTTTCAAAAGCCCATAGCCCTGGTCTAATCATGAGAAAAATTTCAGACAAGCCTCAATTGGGGGACATTTTACAAAAGACCTTACCTGTACTCCTCAAAACATTCAAGGTCACCAAAAAAAATCTAAGAAATCATCGCAGCCAAGAGGGGCCCAAGGAGACATGATGAGTAACATGATGTGGCTTCCTGGATGGGGTCCAACATCAGAAAAAGGACATCAGGGGAAAACTAAGGAGGTCTGAATGAAGAATGGGCTTTTGTTAATAATGATGTCGCAAGATTGGCTCGTTAATTATAATAAATGCACCATACTAATGTGAGATGGTGGTAATAGGGGAAAGTGGGTATGAATTATCATCTTCACATTTTTTTCTATAAATCTAAAACTATTTTATAATAAAAGTTTATTTCTTTTTTTGTTAAGTCTCACCCAAGGATATTTTTCTCCATTGATTTTTTTTTTTAGACAGACTGGAAGGGAAGGGAAGGGAAGAGAGAGAGAGAGAGAGAGAGAGAGAGAAATATCAATGTGAGAGAGACACATCAATTAGTTGCCTCCCACACACATTCCGGTGGGGATCAAGCCTGCAACCCCAGTACTGCACTTGACCGGAATTGAACCTGGGCCCCTTCAGTCCACAGGCCAACACTCTAACCACTGAGCCAAACCAGATAAGGCTAAAAGTTTATTTAAAAAAAAAAAAACTAAAAGCAAGACAATCTCCTTGGATCGTCCAGGACAAATCTGTTTATACGGCATTACCTCAGAATCATGAATAATGCTGAGGGCCTTTTGTTCATCAGCCTTGGAATTCTTGCGTTGAGGGAGGGGAGGAGGGAGGCCAGGCTGAGTGTGCAGTCTGCACCCGCCTCCCCTTCCCTATCAGCTCCCTTTTCTTCTCCTTTAGAGCCTCAGCTTCCACATAACATTTTGGCTAGGGGAGAAGGGCAGGGAGAAATAAAAGGATTCCTCTGCTCAAAAGAGTAAAAACGACTGACCTCACCCAATCACATCCTAAGACGTCCAGAGAGAGGAAGGGCTGTTCCCAGCAGATGCACCAGCAAAGGGACAGAGCTGGAGCTGGACACGCAGGGGAGTCCCCGGAGCCGCCCCTCGGTGATGGCCAGGCTCTCACCTGTGAGCCTGGGACTCCTTGGGGCAGGGGCAGTGCCAGGTTCCCGTGTGTCTGCAGGACCCAGAAGAGTGCCGGAGGGAGGGAGGGAGGAGCTCAATGAGCCCCATGGAATGAAGGAGTGACACTCTCACGTGACCATTCCCAAATGCCAGTGCTGCTCAAACCCAGAAAATTCTGCTGACATTTCAGACTCATGCAAAGTAAAAGTCTCCCTGCTCTGTGTCCGTATATTTGATTTTATTAAAACAGGCCCTTCTAACTTTTCAGTAAGCCTGGGTACCACAGACTGGATTGGAGAGACATTCGTGCATCCATTCCTTCATTTTAAAAGCTTTATTGAGTGCCTACTGCGCATTGTCAAGAATAGGAATAATAATATTTATGTATGAGCACCTGCTATGAGTCAGGCTCAGTACTGGGCATGACAGATACAGCCCCGAATAAGACAGACACATTCCCTCCCTCAGAAGGCTTACATTCTGGTACCCCAACAGGGGTCCCTAATTGTTGTTCTATGCTTCCTGAACGCCAGGCATTGTGCTCAGAATCTCTCATTTCATCCTCACAACAGCCCTATATGGGGCACTATAGATGTCCCCATTTTTTGGATGAGGAAATGAAGGCCCAATTACTTGTCCAGAGTCACTCAGTCTACGCGTAGTTGAGTTGGGATTTGAACCCAGGCACTCTGAATCGAGAACACTTATTCTCAATGACTGCATGAGGGAGTGAATGTGGGCCCTGGGCCCTGGCTGGTGAAGCCCGCTCACCGGGCACCACAGTCAAATGGAAAGTGAAGCAGCAATTTATTGCTAACATCACACCATAAGAAGTCCAGAGAGAGGAAAGCCGAGAGGGAATAATGCTTCTCCAGGCGCCCTGAACCTCCGAAGCTATGATGGTGAGACCCGCAGGGCGGGCCCCACGTGCCTTCCCTCTCGTGCTCAGGCATAGAAGCTGCGTCGGAGAGGAGGTGGCGGAGCTGGGTGCTGGTTGGATTCTGGGCGGAGGAGGCTGAGAGCCTCTGTTCCTGCCTTCAAGACACACACCCGCCCCCACCCACCGTACAGTTTGTTCCGGAAAATGTCCTTACTCTGATCAATTGGATTATCAACGTCTCCTCTAGGAGGAGGGCCCAGTTTGGAAGGAATTGGAGAGGAAGTTCTTCCCCCGGCATTTTTTTAAATGTTTTTATTGATTCCAGAGAGAGAAGGAGAGGGAGAGAGGGAGAGAAACATCAATGATGAGTGAGAATCATTGATTGGTTGCCTCCTGCGCGCTCCCTATTGGGGAATGAGCTTGCAACCCAGGTATGTGCCCTGACGGGGAATCAAATCCTGACCTTCTGGTTCATGGGTCGATGCTCAACCAGTGAGCCACACGGGCCGGGCTGAAGTGCTTTCTTATCTCTGCACAGAGAGGAGACATGGGGAAAGGGCAGGAAACAGTCCGTCATCACTGTGGGCCAGGCCTTGGGCTGGTCACAGGAGGATACAGGAGAAGAAGACTGGGTTCCTGTCCCAAAGGGACTCGGTCAGGAGGAGACTCACTACACACTGCTCCGTAAACGGTGAGCCCTGCAGAACGGGGCCAGCTGCTCGGGAGTGGGAAAAGCTTCCTAGCGGAGGGGAGGCCATGGTTCCTTCATCCCAGCTGGGTTGTGAGGACCGGGCTCAAGCTCTCCACACGAAGGAGGGGAAAGAGGAATCCAGCCACCAGAGCCGCGCCCCGGAGCGAAGCCGCAGGTGGGCCAGGGGGCAGAGTGCTGGCTGGCCTGGGCACGGAGAGGCTGGCAGGACCCCAAAGGGCTGCAAATCCGACCGCAGCGGGCCTTGGGTTGATGCTGGGGAACTTGGCTTTCCTTTCAGTAAGCAGTGAGCCAGGGATAGGTTTTGAGTTCCTTGATTGTTTTGTCGAAGGAGGGAGAGTTGTGGGTTGGGGTTTTGTGTGTCAGATTGGCAATTTTGGCATTTACTCTGACAGCCGGTCTGAAGAATTCATTGTCATTCAAATAGTAATTGGGCACCTGCCATGTCCCTGACACTCCACGAGGAGCTGGAGGCACAATGGTGAGCGAAGAGACACGGTCCTGGCCATCGCTGAGCCTGTGGACAGTGGCAGCGGCAGCCGTGGGCACTAGCTGCCTATGTGGTCCCAGCCGTGACGGGCCCACAGAGGAGAAGCCCAGGGACGGAGAGTGCGTTCACATGTCATCTCCTGGGCACGAGAGAAGGCGGCCCTGAACAGTGGCATCCAAGACACTGAGACCTGGACACTGAGCAGCATCTGCTCAAAAGGAAAGGAGAGTGTGTGCAAAGGGAAGGAGAGTGTGTGCAAAGGGAAGGAACAGTGTGTGTAAAGGGAAGGACAGTGTGTGCAAAGGGAAGGAACAGAGTGTGCAAAGGGAAGGACAGTGTGTGCAAAGGGAAGGAACAGTGCGTGTAAATGGAAGGACAGTGTGTGCAAAGGGAAGGAACAGAGTGTGCAAAGGGAAGGAACAGTGTGTGCAAAGGGAAGGAACAGTGTGTGCAAAGGGAAGGAACAGAGTGTGTAAATGGAAGGACAGTGTGTGCAAAGGGAAGGAACAGAGTGTGTAAATGGAAGGACAGTGTGTGCAAAGGGAAGGAACAGAGTGTGCAAAGGGAAGGAACAGTGTGTGCAAAGGGAAGGACAGTGTGTGCAAAGGGAAGGAACAGTGCGTGTAAATGGAAGGACAGTGTGTGCAAAGGGAAGGAACAGAGTGTGCAAAGGAAAGGAACAGAGTGTGCAAAGGGAAGGAACAGAGTGTGCAAAGGCCGTGAGGCGGGAGGGGGCCGGGGCCTGGAATACAAAGGGTCCAGGAGAGGATGGCCTGAGATGAGATTGAAAGGGGGGCAGGAGGGGGACAGGACCGGGCCTCCAAGGCCATGGGAAGGCCTGGGAAGCTCTCTGAAAACCAAGGTCAAACCATTGAAGGGTTTTAAGAAAAACTATGACAAGGTCCCATTAGCAGGCCCCACGTGACTTTAGAAAGACATTTCTCCCCGTGTTGTGGAAAATGTATTGGAAGGAGGCTCAGTGAGAGCCAGGGGATCCTTAAGAGGTAGAATGGCAGGATTTGGTAAATTTTTAAATTTAGTTTAATTTTATTTAGGTATTTGCAGTAAAGAGGAAAGGGGAGAGCATGATTCTGAGGATTTTGAGCTCAGAGGGAGGGGCAGTCAGCACCCCGAGATCCAGAGGGCGCTCACGGGAGAAAGAGCAGGTACTGGCGGGCACCAGGGATGTCCGTGTAAGAAGACCGCTGCAGCCTCGCTATTCAAGAACAAGAGAGCAAAGGAGAACTCGGGAGGTGGGAGGGGCTGGGCTGAAGAAGAGACCAGCGGGAGGAAGGCTCCCGGGCACCTCTCGAGCCTGCTGCTGGTACCTCCGGGGCAGCCGGCAGGGAGGAGTGGGGACTCTGCGAGCCCCTGTCCAGACCCCACAGGGACAAAACTTATCTTCCGCTGCTCCGTGAAGCGGAATCAAGGCACGCAAGTTCCCCACCGGCTGACATTTGGGGGAGTTCACAGAATGGTGAGTTTCTCGCATCCAATGAGGAGCCGAAACATATTGTACCCATTAGAAAAGAAATGCAAATCGTGAAGTCAGGCATTTGTGTCCATGACAACAGGGGGAGCGTATTTTGGCACATCTGAGTTCATTTATATTCAAATAAATATTTCAGTCTATGACTCTGGCACTTTTTTGCATAAGATATTTCAGAACCATATTGAATGTTGCTCTCATGCTAAGAACTCGAGAATTAAAATGAGGGCCCATTTCAAAGTCTATCAGGCTCCAAGACGTAGGCTTGGTTTTTACCTTCAGGCATGAGAAGGAACGACAAACGAGGGGGTGATTCAGCACATTTGTCCGTAGATTTTTTTTTTTTATAACTGGAAAGGCCAGCTCCATATCAACCCCGGGCAGCCCTTTCTTTGTTACAAACGGAAAAACAGGCCCACGTGCGGCCGAAGATCACACAGCTGATCCCCCAAAACCCCACCGTATTGTCTCTAGTGAACCCTGTGGTCCCCCATCCGACCGCCGGGCACGTGGCACATGTTCCCTTCCAGCCCTGCGTCGGCGCCTGTGTCTCTCCCGTAGCTGAAGTCTTAGACGTGCAGTTCTGCACGATAAGCACTTCCCCGAGTCAGTAGAAACTTTTCACATCCAAAAAGAAGTTAATGCATGAATAATATCCACTCTATAAATAGACTATACATTTACTCAATCATTTATTGAATTTACTGTGGAATATGTAGGTAGTCTCCGACTTTTTTAAAAAAAATATATATGTTTTTTTATTGATTTGAAAGAGGGTTGGGGAGGGAGAGGGAGATAGACACATCGATGAGAGAGCGACATTGATTGTCTGCCTCCTGCACACACACACACACACACACACACACCGCTGTAGATCCCGCCCCCCCCCCCCCCACTATGGATTGAGCCTGCAACCTGGGCATGTGCCCCTTCCGGAAATCAAACCAGGGACCTCTTGGTTCATAGGTGGACACCCAACCTCGGAGCCCACTGGCTGGGCAAGTGAGTCTCTGACTTTTTATCATTTAAATAACGCAGCGTTAGACTCTCTGTGTTTAAATCTTTATCTACATACAAGATGATTTCCTTGGGCTAGAGTCCCAGACATGGAATTACTGGGCCAAAGCAGCACTTTTCAACACTTTCCGTTTCATGGCACACATAAACTAATTACCGAAATTCTGCTACCTGTCAAAAAATATATGTTTTGCCCATCTGACAGAAAAAAATAGGTATATTTTTATTCATCCACACAGGACAGCTATTGTTGCGTTGGCTCCTGTTGTTCTCTTCTCTGACGGTCTAAGGGAGAAGAGGCCCATGCCCCTGATGAAATAGTCAGGTGCTGCATGTTTTAAAATTCCCTGCAGCACGCCGCCTGGAAATCTGAAAATCGCTGGGCTAAAGGAAGTAAGCATGTAAAAGCTGCTGGCATGTACTGTGTTCTGGGAAAGGTGATATTGTTGCTCATGGGATGTGGATGCTCACGGCGCCATACTCCCCAACAGACTCCCTGTTTCAGGGACACACACGCAGAGAGAGCAGAAAGAGGGGAGAGGGGAGGTGGGAGGGGGGAGGGAAGGGGAGAGAGGGGGAAGATGGGAGAGGAGAGAGGAGGGAAGAGAGAGGAGAGAGGAGGGAGGAAAGAGGTGAGAGGAGGGAGGAGGGAGGAGAGAGGAGGAGGCAAACAACCTCTCCCCTGGATTTAAAGGAGCAGGCGAGGTGTCCAGGTCCCTCTTGAACTTTTCTCTTTCCTGTGCCCTATGGTCTAGAGCAGAGAGTAGAACCCAGCACATTGCCGCTTTGACTCCTGCCAATGGTGTTGCCTGGAGCAACAGCCTAAGTAGACCCATGGTCTCCCTTCCAAGCTACCCCAGGTGACGCTGTGCCAGAGGGTTTGCCCTGTGTACCGGGGTTCCCTATATCCAGCCTCCACCACCAGCTTCCTGGCTGCATGCCCCCTGCCCGCCAAGGCGAAATCACACAGTTTAGGCTTTTGCAAAAGCAGCATCCCACTTCTGGTGCCAAACTCTGTATTAGCTGAGGTAATAATACTAGCTGCTGGAGTACCCCTCCGAACCTTAATGGATTCAGGTACTAGTTTTTGTTTGTTTTAAATATATTTTATTGATTTTCCACAGAGAGGAAGGGAAAGGGATAGAGAGCTAGGAACGTCGATGAGAGAGAAACATCGACCAGCTGCCTCCTGCACACCCCCCACTGGTGATGTGCCCGCAACCAAGGTACATGCCTTTGACCGGAATCAAACCTGGGACCCTCCAGGCCACAGACTGACGCTCTATCCACTGAGCCAAACCGGCTCCGGCCACGTACTAGTTTTTTTTTTTTTTTTAATGTAATATATTATATGCCTAGTATAATATGTTTTTGGGGGGTTTTTTTGGTTTTTAAATATATTTTATTGATTTTTTACAGTGAGGAAGGGAGAGAGATAGAGAGTTAGAAACATTGATGAAAGAGAGTCATCAATCAGCTGCCTCTTGCACACCCCGCACTGGGGATGTGCCCACAACCAAGGTACATGCCCTTAACCGGAATCGAACCTGGGACCTTTCAGTCAACAGACCGACCCTCTATCCACTGAGCCAAACCAGTTTTGGCTAATATGGGTTTTTTTAAATCCCCTTCGAGTCTAACAGGGGACCTTGATCTTCCCCTGAGTGGGGAAGTGGAAGCTCCCCTCCGTAGTGACCCCACTTCCCAGCTTCTTTTTATCCGATGGCTCTGTCAGCTTTGGTCCTTGGCTTCTGAGGTCACCCTGCTCAACTGTGTGGAAAGGGAAAGAGCGCGGAGAACTGAATGCTGGAGTTTTTCATGGCTGGGTCTGGAATGGCTCAGGTCAATTCCACTGGCATTTCGCTGGCCAGAACGTAGTCACACGGCCACACTTAACTGCGAGGAGAATGAGACAAGTCATCTTAAAGGAGGAGGACAAACGGCCTTGGGTGGACTCAAAGCAACGTGTTCCATCCCTTTCAAGGTCCAGCCTTGAACTTGCACAGTTCAGGTCATTCGCCTCGCCCCAATCCTGGCCCTATCACAAGAGCCCGCCTTGAACTGGAATGCTGATATTGTTGGGAATCACAGATTTTTTTCTCATTAACTTTAACTTTTATAAAAAAACACTGTATTAAAATACTATTTATCTTGAAGACTGCGTATCTTGTCTTCCCCTCAAATCTTGCATTGGGCTGAGTGTCCATTCATCTCTCCCTGCTCCCGCTGCAGCATCGGGGACAGAAACCCCACTTGAGACTAATTTCTCCCCAATTTGAGAGACTCATTTTTCACTTTCTTCTTCCTGAAAGGCCAGCTCGCGCATGAGGCTCCTCCATCACGTTTTCATCCCACACGTCATGGCGGAAACAGAACCCGCCATGTTGACAAATGCTGGCTGGGCCGCGGCCGCGCTGGCTGTGTGACGTGGCACAAGTTGCTTGACCTCTCTGTGTCTGCTTGCTTTTCTGTAAAACAGGAATCGCAGGCCCCGAGTACGGGGGTCCCTGTGCTCCAGGAGAGAGCGCATAAGAGATACCTCAGGCCCGGGCTCATGATGGCAGGTAACCAATACCATTGGCGGAGCCCGGGCGCAAAGTGTTGCCTGAAAAGGCCAACTCGGGCTAGGGTGTGTGTGAAATGCAAAACAAAATTTCTGTCCTTGCGGATGTGACCCCATTCATTGGGAGTCAGATGAAAAGTGTGTGCAAAGAGCCTGGCAAAAGAACCGAACCCTGTGCTCCTCTGCGGCCACAGAGAGGCCTGCTGTGGCCTCAGGGTCCTCCATGTCTGCGTTTTTACATCGGCTGCTTGTGGAGCAGGGGGAAGGGGGAGCAGGCGGCCTGGGGTGGGGTGGGGTGGGGTGGGGTGGGGTGGGGTGGGGTGGGGTGGGGTGGTAGCAAGTACAGTGAACTGGGAGAAATACATTTCTATTGTGTCTAAGCCTCCCAGTCGATGGGGTGCGTTAGAGCAGCTTTACCTACAATAGCCAAAGGCTGGACACAACTCTCACATCCTCCCGAGGGTGAACAGACAAACCGTGGTGGGTCCACACCATGGAAAACTACTCGCGATCAGAAAGGAAAGAGCTATTGATAAACCCAGCGGTTTGGGTGAATCTTAAAAGACATGAAGCGGAGTGAAAGAAGACAATCAGGAAGGGTTAAAAACTATATGATTCCAGGTATTGGATTTACTTGGCATTCGTAAAAAGACCAAACTACAGAGAGTAGGTAAGTAACTGCCACAACCAATAAGTGTGTGTGGAGGTTGGGGAGGGGGGAGTTTCGGGAGGTTCTGAAGCTGTGGTGGTAGGTACATGAATCTATTCCATGTGTTAGAATTCTTGGAACTGAGCACCCTAAGAAGAAAAGGGGGAGGAGGGAAGCCACTTCTGTATAACGCTAAAAATGAAAGTACATAGTGGCCCACATTATATGCCTTTGAGACAGTGCGGCTCTAGCCTCTCCGTGAGAATGTTGTGTCCGTTTGTCTTGAGCTGAGCCCAGTGACAGTGTGATGTGCAGTTGCCCGCCTCCACCACCAGATCCTAAGCTCTCCGTGGGCAGGACGTGATCTGCATGCCTGGCGCCCGGCTCAGAGTAGATGATCAGTGGTCAAGTGAAGGAGCAAATGCACCAACAGAATACACCCTGGAGCTTTTGGAGATAAAATACCAAATGTTCTATGAACTCCTCCCATGCTCTGACCGCCACAGGGTCCCGGGTTGTGCAAGAGCTGAGACTGTGGCTGGGAGGAGGCCTGGCCAGCCTGCAGCCCTGGGGCACCCAGGAAGGAGGAATCGACGCCCAAGGCCGAGGCCAGGAGCGGGGAGGGGAGTCATAATGGGACCCAGAGCCTGGGTGAGCCCCAGAGTGGAAACAAGACAGGCCTGCCGGAGTGGAACGCAGGGCCCGGAAGCACACCCTTCCGGGAGGAAGGAGCCCTGGCAGCCCCCTCCTCAGCTCACACGCTAAGCCCCCGGCTTATTAATTTTCGGAAGGCTGATATTCCAGCGTCCGTGGGGGGAGGATGATGCGCGCTGTCATAGATACAAAGTGGCCATGTTTCCAGCCTGGTGCATTTTCCAAGGCAAATGAAAATTGTTATGAAAGCAATTTATACCCAGCAGACATGGATGATTGCCTGTGATGACCTTTTGCCAGAGAAAATGGGCCTGATAAAGAAAAAATGTGGGCTCATTAGGACGAATTAGAAAAAGCAAACGCTTGCTCTTAAATTATGGAAACTCCCAAGACTGGCGGATCTCCCTGTCCTTTTAGGACACAAAAACAATAAAACACCAAAAGAGACTGTTTATGCAGAGAAAAGCGCTGCAATTTCTGTGCGTGGATGTGGTTTCCTTTCTCGGGCAGTGTTCGAAGGGAGGTTTTTTTCCCTAAGCTAAATGAAATGTAATTGACGTATTAACTATGAATTGCCCCTCCATAAATCTACCGACAACAAAAAGGACGGGGGGGGGGGGGGGGGGCACAGCGCTGAGAGTAAGCAAAATTAACCTTAACTTTCTATACATACTATCAGAAAACTACTTCCAGCAATGCAACACGCTACGGTTGGGCTCCCACGAAAAGAATGTGAACACCCAGAAATGCAGAAGAAAGGTGAGAGAATGGGGAGGGCAGGCATCATTCAGGAACGTTTTAACATCCTCCTATCCCCCTCCCCCCAATCGTGAACCCACAGGTATCTTGAGCTTTACAATCTATAAAGTGCCTTTATTTTATACACATTATCTTAAATCCTCACAGCAAATCTTCATTCGCACCCATTTCACAGGTGAGGAAACTGAGATTAGACAAAATCAAGTGATTTTTCAGCTATTCGCACCCATTTCACAGGTGAGGAAACTGAGATTAGACAAAATCAAGTGATTTTTCAGCTAGTGAACGTGACAGGCAGGATGAGAATCCAAGACTGTCCGTGCTCTCCTCCAAGCAACCCCTTGCCCTCACTGAAGTGAGGAACTTTCTTGCATCAAAGCCAGAAGTTGGAGGGTGGGGGGATCCATATATCTCTCTGTTGGGAAAAGCAGAGGGAGGCCAGGGGAAGAACGAGGTAGGGGGGGAGGGGGCTTTTCCATACAAATCCAAGCAGGACCCCTGAGTTCTCCGAGAAGACATAGGTATCAGAAAGGACCACCTAATTTCCACACCAGAACCCGCACATCTCACTGCTTACACACAAGAAAGCTTTATTTCCTCTTTGTCATAGTTCGATGCAGGTCAGTGGATGGGACTCCGCTCCATGCGTTCATTCAGGGGCTCACACTCCCGGTAGCTCCCTCACCTTGGAGGGACTCAGAGCCCTCCACTTGATCACTGCAAAACCAGAAAAGAGAGAGAGATTGTGGAGGGTCTCGTGGGAGGGGCACAACCACGCTGCCCGTGTTCCCTTGGCCAAAATGAGTCCCTGCCCCGCCTCAGCGCCAGGGACACAGTGTGCCATGGAAGGAGGAAAACACAGATGTGGAGGGCTCACTGGCCGTCGCTGCCACAATTTTTTAAATATATTTTATTGATTTTTTTACAGAGAGGAAGAGAGAGGGATAGAGAATTAGAAACATCGATGAGAGGGAATCATCAATCAGCTGCCTCTTACACACCCCTACTGGGGATGTGCCCGCAACCAAGGTGCATGCCCTTGACCGGAATCGAACCCGGGTCCTTTCAGCCCGCAGGCCAATGCTCTATCCACTGAGCCAAACCGGGATCGGCAGCTGCCACAATTGTTTAAAGGAGTTCCTCTGAGTCTGACATTTCTTCCCCGGTGCCCATGGGAGACCCTTTCCCTGAGCCCCCAGCCAGGCTCACATCCCTGGCGCTTCCCATGTGGGACCCTCTAACCACACAGGCCAGACACAGGACTTGGATGTTTTTCCAGGCTGGAGGAAGTGGGCCTTTTAGGCTTGTATAGCAAAAATCTATATATTTTCTTCCAACGTAGCTGAGTGAAAGGGCAAACAGAAATTTGAAAGCGATGATTGCTTCCTTTGTGGGGGAGAAGGATACCCACCGAGTTTGGAACATATATGAATTCTGATTTGCAATCATTTCCACTATTTATGAGGTCACTGGACTTACTCCTGCTGAGTCCAATTTACAAAGAGCTTTGGTTGGATCAGGGGAAGGAATATTAGAATCCCATTGACTCGGTGATGGCCAGAGGACGGTAGATACCAACTGCAAGGAATGTATCAATGAACGGCGAGGCAGCAGAATCCTCCGCATCGGCTCCAACATGCTGCATCTCCATGGGTGAGGAGGCACACTCTTCGGGAAACTAGGGGTACTGGGTGCACCAACATTATGATTTGACTATGCACCCCCAAAAACAGACGGGGGCAATTTTTCAAGTAAACACCTTCTAAGAAGAGATCCAGGACGTCTGACATAAGCAAAAGCGTTGTCCTCACAGCACCACCCCAGGGCAGCTGTAGGGTGCTGCTGAGCGCGTTCTCTCTGGTTCTGACCCCTCTCTGGCATTGTAACACCAAATGCCCAGCATTCTTCTCAGTGCCCTACAGGCGCATCTATCTCAGCACGCTCCCATCTGAACTCACATCTCCAGCCGGGCCCAGTCCCCGTGCCTGCTCCTCCCCCTCCACCACGGTCTCGATACACGGTGCCAACACCACAAGCCACTGAGCGAAGAACGAAGGGTGCCTTCTTCTCTCTCACCCACTGCTCTGTCTACTCCGTCACCAAGTTCAGCCAAACGGCTCTCCAGTCTGTTTTCTCTCCTCCGTCCCCACTGCCACTGTTCTCCTGAGTCAGAGCCACTGCCTCCCGCTGCATTCTCTGGCGGTGACGATCGCCACTCCACCCCACTCACCACACCGCCACCGCCACCGTAAGAAATCTACCGGCTGCAACACACTCCTGCCTCAGCCCTTCCCGGGAGTGCCTTCACTTGTCAGTAAGGCTCCTTCTTAGTCTGCCCCTGAAACTGCCAGAGCATGATCCGATGGTCGTCCTGCCCACATCCCACTCACCCTGTGTGTTTGTGACCCCAGGCTCTCCTACAGTAATCTTAACTTCCCTCCTGACGTGGATATTTGCTATCATCTGTGCTTCAAATGCTCCCCACCTCCCCACCTGCTCTCCAGGTAGCCAACACCCATCTGCTTTTCAACACCGCACTTAACTCATTTTAGAAGCCTTGTCGGAACCCCAGTCTGAGGCACATGCTGCCCTTCTGGGTCCTGTCTGCCCTTCTGGGGTCCTGTCACCACTGTGCTGACCTCTACGATAGCACTTGGGAAGCTGTGGGTCATCCGTGACCTTCTTCTTTCCCACCTTCCTCTCCACACCCAACCCCGTGAGCTCCACGAAGCAAGGACTCTGTCATTTGCGCTCTCTGGCTGCCGCGCAATGTCTAGGAAAGAATAGGCACTCAGTAAATGCTCATTGCTGGATGAGCCCCTGCTTTAGTAAATAAATTATGTATCAAGTGTAAAAACCCTGTTCAAATAGAGTCTCCAGAAAGGGGATGAGAAGAGCTGGCAAGAAGCTAAGCGTGGGACATGGCTGCTCAGATGAATTAAGCAATCCGGACAGTTCAGTCGCCATGTGCCCAAGAGATGTGTGTTATCAGAGAAAGAGAACATATTCACTCAGCCCCAAAATCAAATAGTCAGTCACGCTTCAAGTGCACGCTTTGAAAAAGAATCTATAAAGCTACAAAGCAGATGTTGTCGCCGGTACCATAGTCGAGCAAGATAAACCCAGAGGGGAAAACAAAACCCTTTGTGAAACTTCTATTCTAGTCACGGTTGTCTAGTGCCAAGGATCAGACATCACACAAACGGCGAGGAGCCGAAACCGGTGTGGCTCAGTGGATGGAGCGTCGGTCTGCGGACTGAAAGGTCCCGGGTTTGATTCTGGTCAAGGGCATGTACTTTGGTTGCGGGCACATCCTGGGGGGGAGGGGGGGAGGGTGTGCAAGAGGCAGCTGATCCATGATTCTCTCTCATCGATGTTTCAAACTCTCTACCCCTCTCTCTTCCTCTCTGTAAAAAATCAATAAAATATATATATATTTTTTTTAATGGTGTGGATAGGAAAGGTGGTTTGGGGCTTTGTGTGTTGGTTGTTATTGTTTCTAACGATTCAGGAGTAACTGTGTAGAGATGAGCAGTAGGGTCCTGGGTGAAGCCACATGGATACGGGTCCAGTCCTGCCACCTTCCTGCTGTCAGACCATGTCAGGCAGGTCACCCTCTGGGCCTCTGTCCTCGGTCTCAAAGGGAGTGAGACCAGCATCTGTCACAGGACTGTTAGGGAGGTGACGCGAGACCATCTGGAGAGAGGCGGAGCACAGCCACGGCTTACTGGCAGAGACGTGAGGTCACATATGAAAAGGTTTCTCTGCCCAGCACAAAGAAATGCTGGCTTGCAAATAAGTGTTATTGTTTTCATTTGGGGAGAATGTTCCAGAACCCTCTGAGAGTGAGGACATCAATGAGGCTGGTATCTCCATCTCACCTGCTCAGCTGTTTTGCCCCATTTTCTTCCCTCTTCAAACTACCTTCTTCCTTGGATGGTGCCCGCACCCCTGTCCAAGGCTCTGCCACACCGCGCCTCTGACCCTGCCCCGTTTCCCACTTCGGGAGCTCCAGGCAGAGTCGGTCTCTCTGAGCATCTACACTTCACTCCAGGGAGAAAGACAATGCTTGGAACAGGTAGAAATCAGGTATATATGCCTCAACCAACCAGCGCTGATGGGGGAGCAGAAAGAAGGAAGGGAGAAAGGACAGAAGCATCTCTCACCACCAACCATTTGAGGAATCCCAGCTCCTTCACTGACTGTGTGTGTTCCAATCAGGAGAGAGAGAAAACACACAATAATTTAGCCAGGGAAAGTTTAATATAAGAATTAGTGACTACAGTTGACAACACGGGGGCTAGGGGCATTGGCCACACACAATCGAAAACCCATGTATAATTTTTGACAGGTTGGTCTTTCACATCTGCGGGTTCAACCAGCCAGGGATCTAAGAGAGATTATCCCTTTCCCAACCACAGATTTTCAACTGCAGATTGAAAGTACTGTTTTCAATCCATGGTTGAGTGAGTCCAGCAATGTGAAACCTGTGGATACAAAGGGCTTACTTCATTTATTGAAAAAAAAAATCTACCTATAAGTGAACCAACCATTCAAACCCATGTTGTTCAAGGGTCAGGAGTAAAAGGATAAGTAAAGAGAACTCTAAAGAATACAGGAATAACAGATGTAAGGAGCAGCCACTGCTACCCCCAAGGGCTGAGACATAGCCCCAAGGAAGAGTCCCAGCCCCTCACTCCTGTACTAAGACGCAGAACTTGTTGGGCAGAATCTGGGTGAGTTCCATGAGGAGGCAGAAGAAATAGCTTTTTCCAATTCTGTACCATGTTTTGGACCTAGAGCCTCAAAATCTATAATAAGAATTTTCTTAAAATTCTGCTTGTGGTTATTTTATCTGGAAAAGAGGAAAGCAAATACGGAGGAAGAGCTGTGATAAGAAAGCAAAAGCAATTTTATGTCCACTGGCAACTGGTGATGCAAAAATATGTTCATTTCAGCCTGTATTACATTTTGAGGTACTAAGAAAGACAGAAGCAGCTGGACCAATGAGGAGAAACCCTCACTTCTGGACCAAAGACAGAAGCCCTCACTTCTGCTATGGCAATGTTGGGTGTATGTGAGCCAATAGGAAGTAAGTCTTCCCTTTTATGAAGCCACCTTGGGGAGATGGACCAATGAGGAGCCAGTGCCCAGTGTGACATCAGAGCAAGATAATACTGGAAACAGAATGCCATCTAGACAGGCCAAGGCTGCTGTGTGAATGTCTTGCTGATATGGGTGACATTTTGAGACCCCCGTCAATTTGCAAGTATTGATGGGCACTCTTTCCTCTGCCTCACATTTCCAACTGGGCTCATCTAGCAACCCTCTACCTCCTCTGCACACCCCTGCACTTTCTTTTCTTGATGGGGAAAGGATGACTAATCCGATTGGTCAGGTCTAGACATACATTGGACCACATTTTATTAGTGATCAGAGTTTTATTAGTGGTCGATCGCAAGAAGTAGGACATCCCCTTCCCTTTGCACATGGGCTTTTGTCTGCTTCCTGGCAGGACGAACTCTCTATTCTGCCCATGAGTGAGAGGATAAAGGGGAGCCCCCAACCTCCCATCAGCTACAGAAATGGAGAGGAGATGCTGCTTTATGCTCCACCGCCTGGTTCTGTGTGTTCTTCATGCCCAGCCTCATTTCTCTCTTTGGATTTCATGAGACATTCCAACATCCTTATAATAAACTCCATTTTTTTTCTAGCTCCAACTGAGTTTATGACACTTGCAAGCATTGGTTCTAATTCAGATAGAGAAAATTGGAAATGAGCAAGCTTGGGAGAGACGGGCCAATGATAGGCAGACTACTTCTGATAAAAGTGAAAGTGGGAAAGGACAATGACAGAGTCCCAGTCTCAGCCCAAGACAGCTGGAACGCACATCTTACTTGCCTGGTTAACACTGAGAACTGGCTCAATTTCTTGGATTTCTGCATTAACAAGCTCCTAAAGTCAAGTGCCAAGAACTAATTTAGCCATGGTCCAAAAGCAGCCACCTCCATCTCAGGGGAAGAAAGCCAGATGCTGAAAGTAGCTCCCCTGGGCTCAGAGAGAGAAATTGGAAGGGCAGGATCTCAGTCCTGTCTTCCCATTGCTCCCAAATAAATGGGCCTCTGCCCAGGACCACGCACGTTACTTTGCTAAATCCCATCAGTCTTCCCATTTGGGTGGGTTGATCGAGGGTGTTTCTCCAGCTACCCTTCCTCTTCTTGCTAACTCCCGGACTATCTGCAAGCATGAAGTCTCCTGAGAAAATAGTGCTGTCATCATCCCTCTCTATCCCTTCTTATCCTACAGTTTCATGCCCTCCTCCTGCAGTGCCCCGGTCTCCCTCTGCTCTACACCCACCTTCCTCAGTGTGAAAACGAGATCCACAGGCTAGTTAATGCCCACTCAACCTCCACCTCAAATGTCACCTCCCAGTGAAACTCTCCCTGACTTTCCCAATGTAGATCAGGTGCTCTGACATATATTTTCCCAGCTCCCCATACCTCTCCTCGACAGCCTTACTGCTATTTGTAATTTCATATTTGATGAATGACTGGTGCCTTGCCTTCCCCACCACATTGTTCGCTCCATAAAGGCAGAGGCGTGTCTGTTTTGCTCACGGCTTATTTTAGGTATCTA
The DNA here is from genome assembly GCA_963924515.1 of Vespertilio murinus. Taxonomy (NCBI): domain Eukaryota; kingdom Metazoa; phylum Chordata; class Mammalia; order Chiroptera; family Vespertilionidae; genus Vespertilio; species Vespertilio murinus. Next base: position 24,040,743 of record OZ004706.1, read on the forward strand.
AACATCGTAGGCGTGTAATAAATAGTGGAATGTATGCAGGACGGTCAAGGCTCTGAAGTCAAACCTGCTGGGTTTGAAACCAGATCCAGGGAGACCATGTAGAGTAATCACAGTATCCTTAAGAGCTAAATAAAAGCACTTACAACAATAGTGCCCAACACACTGTAGGTTAAGTAGGTGTTAATATTAGTATTGTTGCCTTTGGTCTGACCTGTGTTGATGGGAGAGGTGGAGGAGGTGACCTCTGGGTTGCAGTAATATGAGAAACACTCTGGATCATTTTGGTGATGACTAGATTCTAAAATCCACGATCCAGGGCATTCTAAAGTTTGGTTAATAAGGCTGGGGTCATTGGTGTATGTGTGTACTGAAGTGTTAGGGCGCTGGGAGCTGCCCTCCTCTATGAGTGCCACTCAGACAGAAGGCACAGAAAGACACATGTTTCTGGGAAGGGTCATCTTACCAGCAATGCAGCCAGCCCGAGCAGGCTCCCTTCAGAGCTGGCTGACTTTGGAATTGCCTCTCCCTGATATTTCATGGCCAATTAAGTAGCTAAGGATGAACTGGCATCATGAGAACCGTGTCATCAAATTATCACCTTAAGGTTGTGAAGGATGGGTTGAGAAAGCCTAGATGGATGAGTCCATGGTACCCATAACCACAGGGCAAAGTGAGCTATCGATGCTTGTCAGTGAGGGTCACGGCAGTTTCCAAGGTTTTTACAGTTACAGAGGCCGAGAGAACATCTTGCAAAAGATCCGATTCACAAACCAAAAGGAGCAAAACAGCTTTAGTGGTGTTGTTTAAAGCCAAGTTCGTGGTAATCAATTGCAGCAACAATGAAAATAAAAAATAAAAAATAACACAACAATGCACCACCTTTATAGCCACATTGTGATTCATCTTTCTCCATCCAACTCTGTAAGGGTCTCCGTTCTTTGAAAACAAGGCCTCTTTCCTCTTCTGCCCACTCCACCCCCACCCCCACACATACTAATTCTGTGCTTTGTACTGGGTAGGCAAGAGCAAATATTTGCTAAATCAATGGATACCCTTATTAACCAAGATTTCAGAATGCCCTTGATGGTGGGTTTTAGAATGTATTTATCACCAAAATGATCCAGGGTATCCCAGAGTGTTTCTCTAATGATTCAGGAGATCCTTCACATTACTGCAACCCAGGGGTCATAATAATAGGACAGTGTGTGAACCTACAAAGGCACTGTTTATACCAGAGTCTCCATGATTCTGAGTGCTCTCAGGTATCTGAGAACGGCAGGACAATGTCGCTGACCCTGGACCACAGGAGGCAACATCCCGGTGAGCCCAAGAGTTGAGCTCTGTAGTCCTAGCCCCACCATGCCTTGGCTGTGCCTAGGTGAGGTTCTAGCCCTTTCTAGGCCTCAGTGACCTCCTTGGACAATGTCAAACCCCAAAGTCCTTTCTGATGGATATGATTCTTGGTAACTCCTTTCTAGCATTTGCCAGATATTTCTAGCATTTATAAATGCTCAAGTAATTAGACTGCAAACTGACCCTTCTGCTGATGACTGACACAGCTGGTATTTGGATTTCAATGTTGTCTTCTAATGATGGAGTAAAGGAAAATACAAAGTCCTAATTGGAAATATGGCCTCAAAACTTACCTTCTGTTCCATGGTGGAGATCTACATATTGAGAAGGAGCTGCAAGGCCAGAGAGTCGAGAGCACCAAGCTACAAAGGAGAGAAAGAGCCACAGTCAAGAGAAGGCTGAGGGCTCTAGCTGGTTTGGCTCAGTGGATAGAGTGTTGGCCTGTGGACGGAAGGGTCCCAGCTTCGATTTCAGTCAAGGGCACATGCCCAGGTTGCAGAAGCAGGAGGCAGTCTATCAATGATTCTCTCTCTCTCCCTCGCCCTTTCTCTCCGAAATCAATAAAGATTTTTTAAAAAAAATAGAGAGAGAAAGCAATTTCTAAATGCTTCAGAAAAGGGCGGTGGTTTACATCCCAGCTCTACTTCTTATTCCGGGCAAGTCGCTTCCACGTCAGAGCTTGTTTCTTTTTGTTTTTTATTATAAAATATCCCAAAAAGAAAGTTTAAAACACATCTATACTGTTGGAAGAATAATAATGATAAGAAAATCTATGTACTCACAACTCTGGTTAAAAGATAGACTGTTGCTAGTGTTAGACGTCCCTGATCTACTCCTCCCGTCCTATCTCCTGCCCTCCCTCTCCTATCACCACCTGTGCTTGCCTTACCCTACGGTAACCACTACCCTCATTTTGTTTTAATCACTCATTAGTTACTCTCTGTAGTTTTACCATCTATGTAGGAATCCCTAAATAAAACATTATTTTACTTATCTGTTCATGAATTGTCTATACTAGTAAGTGGAATTATACTGTAGGTTTTTTTGCTACATATTCTTTTCTTTCACTTATTATTGACTTGTAAGCTGATCCTAGTTAATGCATATAGTAGTAATACACTCATTTTTATTTCAGAAGAGCATCCCATTGCATAAGTTTAACACGATTTCTTTGTCTGTTAGACTGTAGCTAGGCATTTTTATAAAAGTCCATTTTCTTTGCTAGTATAGAAATGATGCTATGAACACCTTTGTACACATCTTCTGGTACACATATATGAGTTTCTTTAGTATATGCTCTGAGAATGGATATGTTGGGTCATAACGTGTGTGTGTGTGTGTGTGTGTGTGTGTGTGTGTGTGTGTGTGTGTTCAGCTTTGCTAGAAAATTTCACAGTTTTCCAAAATGGTTACACAACTTTACAGCAGAAGTAGGTGAGAGTTTTGATTAACTCAACAATCCCTATCAACATGTGGTCCTGCCAGTGGTTTTATTTATTATTTTTGTTCTGTTTTCTCTTTTTTTTAAAATATTTTTTTTATTTTGTTGTTTTTTTAATAAATCTTTATTGTTCATATTATTACAAATGTTCCTCATTTTTCTTCTCTCCATTGCTCCCCTCCACCAGGTTCCCATCCCACCCTCTGCCCTTTCCCCATCCCCCATTGTCTTCATCCATAGGTGCACAGTTTATGTTCAATCTCTTCCCGAACCCCCCACTACTCTTTTCCCTGAAATCGTCAGTCCACTCACTCCCTTTCCATACCTCTAATTCTATTATATTCAACAGTTAATATTGTTCCTCATGTTTTTTAATCTCCTTGGTTTTTAGATTCACTTGTTGATAGTTACGTATTTGTTGTTCATAATTTTTATCTCTATTTTCTTCCTCTTCCTAAAGAACCCCTTTCAGCAATTCATATAATTCTGGTTTGGTGGTGATGAACTCCTTTAGCTTTTTTTTTATTTGTGAAGCTCTTTATCTGGCCTTCAATTCTGAGTGATAGCTTTGCTGGGTAGAGTATTTTTGGCTGTAGGTTCTTGTTATTCATCACCTTGAATATTTCTTGCCATTCCCATCTGGCCTGCATGGTTTCTGTTGAGAAATCAGCTGACAATCGTATGGGTGCTCCTTTGTAGGTAACTACCTGCTTTTCTCTTGCTTTTAATATTCTCTCTTTGTCTTTTGCTCTTGGAATTTTAATTATTATGTGTTTTAGTGTGGTCCTCTTTGTATTACTTTTTTTTAGGGTTCTCTGTGCTTCCTGGACTTGTAAGTCTATTTCTTTCACCAGGTGGGGGAAGTTTTCGGTCACTATTTCTTTCAATATGTTTTTGGTATCTTGCTCTCTGTCATCTTCTGGGACCCCCATAATTCTGATGTTGGTTCGCTTGAAGTTGTCCCAGAGGTTTCTTACACTATCTCCAACTTTCTGGATTCTCTTATCTTCTTGCTTCTGCAGAGGAGTGTCCTCTGGCTCTTTGTGTTCCAAATCTTTGACTTGATTCTTGGAATCTTCCATTCTGTTTTTAGGACTCTGTATAATATTTTTTCTTTCAGAGAATGTATTCTTTTTTTTTAGTTGATCATTTATTATTTCTAGTTGATTGCTTTTCATATCCTCATAGGTCTTGTTTATTTTATCAGCTTTTTCTAGGAAATTCTTGAAAAACCTTATAACCGTGGTTTTGAACTCTATATCCAGTCGCTTTTTGTCCTCCATTTCTTTCGTTTGTGATGTTTCCTTGTCTCGGCATTTTCGCTGCTTCCCTGAGTTGGTAGGATGGCTTTGTGTGTTAAGGTGTCCTATATAGTCAGTGGGTCAGCCTCCCAGTTATCTGAGATGGACACTCTTGGTGCACCCCTTTGTGGACTGTGTGTACAACCTTATTGTAGTTAAGTCTTGATTGTTGTTGGTATCACTGGGAGGAATTGACCTCCAGGCCAATTGGCTGTGAGGATCAGCTGTGTCTATGCCAGGAGACAGCCTTATTCGACTAGACTTGGAAAATTGCAAAAGCCTCTGTGCTCAGCTTGGATAGGGCAGAGTTTCAGGGTGGAGCCTACAGCCTTGACTTCCTGTTAGCCCCACCCTATGAGGTTCCTGAGTCTCAGTGTTCCTCTGTGTCCTTTGGTACTCGCTGAAAGCGCCTTTGAGAGAAAGGTGCCCTAGAGTTTTGCCCACTACCAGACAGTCTAGTCTCTCCCCCAATGAGCCCAGAACTGGGGTTCAGTGCAGTTGGAAGTGAGGTTAAGAGCAGTCCAGAGCTTTTGTCTCCTTCCCACTAGGGCAATCCAGCAGCTCAATCAACAGTCTGTCCTCTGCGCACAATGTGTGCGAGTCCAGAGCTCTGCCTTTCACTGATCCCCTGAGCTTCCGCCTTACAGCCCAGATTCCCTCTGTATGAGCCTGGGACCCCAGGGTCTCACCCAGAACTGGGGTTAGGCACAGTCCGGAGCTTTTACCTCCTTCCTGCTAGGGAACGCCAGCCACCTGCCAGTATTTTTAATTTGGGGCAATCTGATGAACATATAAGGGTATCTCACTGTGGTTTTAATTTGCAGTTTCCTAATTATCAATAACATTGAGCATCTTTTCAAGCTTATTGCCCATTTGTGTTTCCTCTTGTGGAAAATACCTGCTTATGTCTTTTGCCCACTAGTCTATTATAACTGTACTAGTCTTACACCTAAGATATCATCCTTTATATATTCTGAATATTAATCCTTTGTGTGTTACAAAAAAACCTTCTTCTGGCTTGTCTTTTCACTCTATGGTGACTCATGTTAAATAAGTCCTTAGTTCTAATTGATTCATCTTTGTCATTATAGTGTGTATGTTTCATGACCTCAGGTTATGAAGATATTCTCCTATTCTAAACATTTTCTAGATACTTCCCTCATTTTTAATTATTTAATCCGCTTGGGATTCATCTTTATATATATTGTGAGATGAGAACCTTTTTTTAGTAAGATAACCAATTTTCCCGGCACTATGAATTGAATATATTCCGGTCTTTCGCTGCTGTTCTACAATGTCCACTCCAGCAAGAATCGAGTTTCCATGTGTGCATGATGTGTTTCTGGGCTCTTCTTTCATCCCCTTTTCCTGTTTATCTATCACTACCTTAGTTCCTGACGTTTTATGATAAGTCTTGCTGTCTGGTATAGCTTATTCTTATTCTTCAGAAGGACTTGGCCCTTGGTTATACTGAGTAAGTGTAAGAATTAGCTTATCAAGTCCCCACCCATTATAAATCTAATTGGAATTGCCCTGAATCAACTTTGGGACTGGTTTGAAAAATTTATATCTATAATATTGAGTATTTTGTCTAAGAGTATTTAGGTCTTAATTTAACAGATTTCAATATCATTTTATAATTTTCTCCATGAAAACTTTCAGAGCCTGTGTTATGTTTATTCATAGGCACTTTTATATTTTTGTTGCTAATGTGAATGGTTTATATTATGTTTTCAATATTTTTATTGTTTAAAATATTACATATATTAGTACATATATCTCCTTTTTTTCCCCATTGACCTTCCCCCAGCCTCCCCTAACCCTTGTCACAGCCCTTTATTTTAAATTAAATTTCCTAATCTGGTAGATATTAGTGTATAACAATTCAATTGACTTTTGTATATTGATTTTGTATCCAGCAACCCTGCCAACATCTCATTTTTATCCTAAAAATGGATCTATAGTTTCCTATGTGGGGGGCGGGTTCTACATAGTTAATCATAGATGTGCAAATAATCATTTTGTCTCCTAATCCTTATGCTTTGTATTTAAATTTTTTACATATACTTCTTGTCATGAAGCTGGCAAATTGAGGTATTAAAATTTCTTCCAATTTTCACAAATGAGGAAACCCAGAGAGTTTAACTAACTCGCCTAAAGCCTCACAGGTAGAGATAAGGTCAGGGCTCAAACCCCATGTAGCCTTTCCAAAATCCATGTTCTTATTCCCTATGCTATGGATGTCTTCACCCTTCCCCATCACACAAATACAGCTGAGGTTTATAAAAGAAAATCCTAGTACTTAAAAGCATTCATCTGCCATTGAAGGAGAGGATCTTCATTTCTTTTTTAAAAAAATATATTTTATTGATATTTTACAGAGAGGAAGGGAGAGAGATAGAGAGCTAGAAACGTCAATGAGAGAGAAACATCGACCAGCTGCCTCTTGCACACCCCCTATCGGGGATGTGCCCGCAACCAAGGTACATGCCCTTGACCGGAATCGAACCCGGGACCTTTCAGTCCGCAGGCCGGCGACGCTCTACCACTGAGCCACACCGGTTTCGGCTGCACTCCTTCTTGATGGCATCCCATCATCTCGCTACCAGAAGGACCAGAGTGTTTTAAGGTTCCCGCTTGATGAAGCTGGCTTGACGCAAAGCAGTAATGAAAGTTGCCAGTGGAGGATGTGGCAGGAACCAGCCCGGGTGTCACATTCACTCAGCTCCCGTGTTCAAATGGGTAATTACGAGGCGCCGCCACCCGCCGAACGGATCAAGATTTCTCCTCGTGCCTAAGCCGGCGCGTGTTTAAGATTTCCAGAATGCAGATTTCCGAAATAATGATTCTAATAAACAGTGGTTATCGTAACTTTATTTTCAGGCCATAGAACACATCCTCTGATAAATTATTTCACCGTCTATCCCCAAGTGCCCCTCTCCAAGCGGGCCTCCCCTCCCCCGGCCGGCAGCCACCCGAAAGGCTGGCTCCATATATTATTCATTCCAATCAAATAAGACACAGTGGTGCCTCAGTAAACTTGCTTTTCATATCAGAATTGCTCTTATTGAGTAATACACACTGCAGACCCCAGCTTCCAGCGCCGGGCCTGAAATGAGCAATTCTCTCATTGTAATAATGTGCCTCTGTCATCTCCTTATTATCAGCATGATAAAAGATGAAATATTCACAGATGCTGCCCTCCTAACCTGATCACAGCTTGATATTTGAGCTTTGGAAATGAGTTTTATAAGCTTTAATATACTCCTTGGCGGAGTGACCCCTGAAATTAAACATTATTACAGAGCGGATATTTAAAAAGCTGGGGCCGCAAATTACATCAAAATGAAAATATTAAGGAGTATTACGAGTCTACCAAGTGGGAGCTCACCAGCTCTGGAAGCTGCGAGCGCCGGAGAACCCCGCACGCGGGTGTCAAAAACATCAGAAAAATAATAACAGCAGAGACACCTTGACTTCGGTTATTTTATACGTGGGACTAAACGAAATTATTTGAATGGATTTTTTTCCCCCTCTCCTGTAGGCTAGCTTTCCAGGAGGAAGAAAAGAAGAAAAAAAAAGCCCATTATTCTCAACTTTAGGTTCCTAATACATTTCATGCTTGGTTTAAAGAGGCACCTTCCTTTTTCCCCCCCCCCCCCCTTCTTTCTTTCCTGGTGCATGGATAAATAAAAGAAATGCCTAAATATAATGAAACCAAAGATCATGCTAAGAAAAAAGTGAGCAAACATGACTAGAAAGAGCCCCTGGATTCAATTTCCCCCGCGATTGGCACTCTGATGGACAGGTTCCCAGCAACCCGGGGGCTGCAGGCAACCGAGGAGGGGAGGGGGGGGGGGTGTCACCAGCCGGCTGCAGGGCTGTGGCAACTCCCACACGGGACTTGGAGGGGCTGGAGCTTCACGCGGGATTTCTGTGCCTGGTGGCGGGGCCTGGAGTTGGGGACTGTGCATGCAGACTGGTGATGACTGGTTTGATGCCCGACTGTCCTGCTGGATTGAAAGCTTCCTGTGGGCAGGACCTGTGTCTGGCTTGCTCCCAACTGTATTCCCACCAGTGACTCCAGGACTCAGAGAGATGGCCCTTAATAAATACTCTATGTGTTGAATGGATGAATGAATGAATGAGTGAGTGAGTAAATGCAAAACAACAAATGACTTCCCAGTTCTTTCCCTTCCCGGGCCCCCTGAACAACTCCAAGGAACCCACCTCTCCAAGGCCTTATCCTTTCATATTCACCTGGAACGATGTTTCTCTCTATCCCTCTCCCTTCCTCTCTGTAAAAAATCAATAAAATATATATTTTTAAATATTAAAAGAAGAAGAAGGAGGAGGAGGAGGAGGAGGAGAAAGAGAAGGAGGAGGAGGAGGAGGAGGAGGAGAAGAAGAAGAAGAAGAAGAAGAAGAAGAAGAAGAAGAAGAAGAAGAAGAAGAAGAAGAAGAAGAAGAAGTGCATTCTTACCTCCTGGAGAAAAATCAAGCATGAACCACCTCTAATTACTGCCCCCACCCTATAGTCACCACTGTACCCACACCCAGACTCTCCTCCTCCATCATAGCGGAAGAGGGGTGCCGCCTGATCTAGGACCAATCCTTCCTTCAGTGTCCTTCCCACCTGGTCTGACTCCACGTGGTGCCATTCTCCCATCCCCGGTGTCTTTTCAGCTGGCTCCTTCCCTTCAGCTTATGAACAAAATCAAATCTCTTCCATTCTAATTTTTTTTTAAAAAAATCTTCCTAAACCTTCCACCTCCCTCCAGCTATGGCCACAGGTTTTGTCTCACCTTCTCATCCAAGTGTCTCAAGAATTTAACACACTACTGTCCCATCAGCTCACATGGCATTACTCCTCTGCTCATTTCATTTTGACCTCTATACCCACCACTCCAACAAGACCACTCCCACCAACGTCATGGATGCCCGGCTAATTACCAAATCCACTGGGCACTGTTCATTCTGCATCTAGCTTAATCTCTCAGCTGCATTTGCCCCTGTTATTTTAGAACAGCACTCTGCTGATTCTCACCCTTCCTAACTCCCTGTTCCTCCTCTGGTTCCTTTCCTGGAAACTCCCTGCCCTCCCTGAAGATGGCAGTGTTCTGCAGGGCTGCCCCTTGCCATCTCCCCACTCTGCCCCCTGCTGGGCAACAGAGTTCACATCTGTGACTGCTTACTGCTAACTCATGAGTTATGATCAATAGTAATTGATTTGTGATCCAGCCTCTTTCTCAGAGCTTCAAATCCCCATATCCAACTGCAGGTCCCATAGGCACTCCAAACTCAGGTGGAAAATGTAATGACTAACACAAAGATACATACACTGAGCTCGTCCTCCTTCCCCTCCTCCTGATATCCCTATCTCAAATGGAAACAGAACGCTGAAAGCAGTCACCCAAGCTGAAATATAGACCAGCACTCACAACACCTCCACTTATAGTCAATCATCAAGTCCTATTGATTCTATAATTTTCTAGAAAATAAATAGACCTATTGTATTTCATATTGCAAAAGGAATACATATCAATAAAAATACCTTTTTTTTAAAAATTGAGAATAGTATAAGGAGCCTCTAGAACAATGTCAAGGACACCAATGTTTGCATCATGGGGGTACTAGAAGAAAAGAGAAAGATCAGTAATTGAAAACCTATGTGAAAAAAAATAATGAGAAAAAACTTCCCTAGCCTGGTGAAGGACATACAAGTCCAGGAAGTGCAGAGTCTCAAACAATATGAACACAAAGAGGCCCACACCAAGAACCATCATAATTAAATGCCAAAGGTTAAAGATAAGAATCTTAAAAGCAGCAAGAGGAAAGCAATAAGTTATCTCGAGGGAGCTTCTGTAGACTGTCAGCTGATTTCTCAACAGAAACTTGGCAGGCCAGAAGGCATGACAAGAAATTTTCAGTAATGAAAAGTAAGGACCCACAACCAAGATTACTCTACCCAGCAAAGCTATCATTTAGAATTAAATGGCAGATAAAGAGTTTCCCAGATTTAAAAAAAAAAAAGTTAAAGAAGTTCATCACCTCCAAACCTATATGAAAAAATGACAGAAAACCTATGTGAAAAAATAATGAGAGCTTATAAAAAATGTTAAAGGGCCTTCTTTAGGATTAAAGGGGGGTTGGGAAGATGGGTAAAAAAAAAAGTGAAGGGATTAAGAAGTACAAATTGGTACTTATAAAATAGTTATGGGCTCTTGAAGTATAGCATATGAAATATGGTCTATAATATAGTAAAACAGTGTTTGGTGTCATATGAGTACTAGATTTAGTTATGTAATGCCTAATCACTGGGTTGTACACCTGAAACTAATATAATATTGTGTGTTAGCTGTAATTTAAAATTTAAAAATTACTTAAAGTTTTAAAAAAGACAGACAATTCCAAAATTAGATTATGAGGACATGGAAACACTGGAATTCTCATAAACTATTGATGAGAATTTATAATGGTACAATCATTTTGGAAACCAATTTGGCAGTTTCCTACAAAGTTAAGCTTACACTTATACAACCCAGAAATTCTACTCCTTCATATTTATCAAAAAGAAATAATATAATATATAATTTATATAATTGTACATAAACATATATATAACTAAAGGCTCAGTGCACAAAATTCCTGCACTGCAAGGGCTTCTCAGTCCGGGAGCCCTCACAGGATGTCCAACTGACAGCTTAACACTGCCACGGAGGGGGGAGAGGATCCCACCCCCACTGCTGCATTCACCAGTCATGAGCCTGGCTTAGGGCTTCTGGCTGAGTGATGCTATCCCAATGAGAGCACACTGACCACCAGGGGGCAGCTCCTGCATTGAACGTCTGCCCCCTGGTGGTCAGTGCACATCATAGTGACCGGTTGTTCCACCATTCCGTCCATTTGCATATTAGCATTATATTATATAGGCTCTTTTATTTCTAAAACTTCCACTTTGCTCTTTTCTTTTATATATACTAGAGGCCTGTTGCGCAACATTCTTGCACTCGTGGGGGTCACAGGTCAGCCTGTGCCTTCCTGTAGTCTGGGAGCCCTCAGGGGATGTCTGACTGATGGGCCTACACTGGTAGTTGGACATCATTAGAGCTGCTGTGGAAGCGGGAGAGGCTGCCGCCACCACCACTGTGCTCGCCAGCCGTAAGCCCAGCTTCTGGCTGAGCAGCACTCCCCCTGTGGAAGTGCACTGACCACCAGGGGCGGCTCCTCTGTTGAGCGTCTGCCCCTGGTGGTCAGTGCACATCATAGCAACTGGTCATTCCACTGTTTGGTCGATTTGCATTTAGCCTTTTATTATAGAGAATTCGTTTATTTATTTATTTATTTATTTATTTATTTATTTCAGGGAGAAAGGTAGAGGGAGAGAGAGAGAGAGAGAGAAGTATCAGTGATGAGAGAGAATCATTGATTGACTGACTCCTGAATGCCCCCCCCCCGAGCCCCTGGGGATTATGCCAGCAACCCAAGCAAATGCCTTTGATTGGAATCGAACCTGGGACCCCTCTATCCACTGAGCCAAACCAGTCAGGGCACACTTTGCTCTTTTCTATATTTCTATCTCCTTATTATGTTCCTCAATATATTTATAATAGCTCTAAAATTCTTGTCTGCTTTCGATCATTATTGGGTGGGGGTGTTTTTAGCCTATTTATATTTCCTGATTTTGATTCCCATTTTCCTGCTTCTTCTCAATATTTGCTAAGTGTATAAATTTTTTGTTCTTCTTTCAAGAGCAGCTTTACCTGGAAGACAGTTAAATTGCCTGCAGATCAGCTTTCAAGACTTGAATGTAAGCTCTGTTGGTATGGACGTATGGTGGCCTTTAATCTGAGGCTATTTAGCCTTAATATCAAGGCATGGCCCTTCTGGGGTCTCGATTAACTGTACCAGATGTTCAAAAAGGTCTCATTACTGTGTGGGATCAGAACTCAACCATCTCTCAATTCTTTGTTAGTGGTGGGTCTTGTTTAGCCATCAGCTGCCTAGTAGCTTGTTCTGTTCTCAGTAATTGTTCTTTGACCGACCACTGGAAATCTCATTCTAAGTATGCAGAGCACAGTATGCCGCTAGAGACTCGATGAGACCCCATACAGATGATTTGGGGCTCTTTATCTGGGCAATGCCCTTCTCTCTGGTCCACTGGCCTACAAAGTGCAACCACTGTAGCCTCCCTGATTCCCAATCTGTTTCCCCAACTCAGTGAGATCACCATGCTCTGTTTAGAATCCCCTTCCATATACCATGTGTGATCCAGAAGTTTCTCCAGGCAGAAAATCAGGGACATACATATTAGGGCTCTCCCTCTTTGTTTCCCTTCTCTCTGTGCTCAAAATTCTGCATTGCCAGTTGTCCAGTGTTTGCAAACAGATGTTTCATAGACTCTGTCCAGTTCTTTATTTACAGTGAAGACAGGCACCCAGGACCCGGGCTTCCCTCTCAGCCCTGGCTTTGTCCAGAAGGACGTCTGGTCTAATTAGCATGTTAAAGCTTTTATTATTATAGATTGTACATAAATGTTTATAACATTTGTATTCATAATAGTCCCAAACTGAAAAAAAAAAAAACACGTTCATCAACAGGTGAAAAGGTAAACAAATTATGCTGTATCAGGACAATGGAATACTACTTTGTAATAAAAATGAGCTACTAATACATTCAATAGCATGAATATAGCTCAAAATAATGATAAAAAAGTAAAATGATAATAATGATAATAAAATAAAAAAAGTAAAATGATAATAATGATAATAAAGTTTAAAAAACGTAAAATGATAATAAAATTTAAAAAATTCAGGAAAGGGGGTACATACCCCATGATTTGTGGCCTCGGGTTATATAATATGCTAGTATAGGCAAAACTAATCAACAGTGACAGAAATCAGAGCAGTGGTAACCAGAAAACAATTTGGTATCACAGGCACCAGGAAACTTTTTGCAGAGTTAAAAGTGTACTATATATTAATTGAATTAGTAGTTATACAAACTATCAAAAGTCATCAACCTGGCCCTGGCTGGTTTGGCTCAGTGGACAGAGTGTCAGCTATGATCACTATGGACTAAAGGGTCCTAGGTTTGATTCCAGTCGAGGGCACGTGCCTGGGTTGCAGGCCTGATCCCCAGAAGGGGGAATGCAGGAGGCAGCCAACCAATTATTCTCTCTCATCATTGATGTTCCTATTACTCTCTCCTTCTCTCTTCCTCTCTGAAATCAATAAAAATATTTTTTAAGTCATCAACCTGTGTTCTTAAAGCATGGAAATTTTATTGTATTTACATTACACCCCAATAAAGCTGGGTATTTTTGTTTGTTTGTTGTTTGTTTGTTGTTTTGTTTTGTTTTGTTGCTTTTTTGGTGTGTTTTTTTAGGGGGGAAGACATTAGAGCAAAATTTTGATAGCTTCCCAAGGGTAGTGTCTTTTCCTTATGTTGCTAGGTTTTTTTTCTCACTTTTTCCCCCTCATTGTTTAGTAAGAAAAGCATTGGGTAAAACATGGCAGATTACACTAACCAAGATTCTTTTGGTTTTAAGTAACAGAATTCTAATTCAAAGTAGTTTAAGAACAGTTGCGCTAGCTAGAACAAGTATCTCGGGCAGAGCCAGCAGGACTCTAGTGCATTTCATCCCAGGAGTACGGAAGCCTCGAGCCCTCCGTATGGACAGCTGCAAGCCAGGAGCTGGGTAACAATGCCGGCCACCAGGGCAGCATGGGAGTAGATATATTCAATCCATTTTTTCCACTTGTTCTTCTTATAAAATGGGGCCAATGGAAGAAACGTTGAATTTCTGGGTGTCTGACCTTGACAGCAGCCATAGCAATTGCCTCCCTGGTTTACAAGGATTCTGACAGCTTGCCTTCCCACGTGGGGAGGAAACAGGGAGAAGAAGGCACATGAGTCTTCTTTGACCATTAGACTTCCCAGAAGGGGCAAAAATACTCTGCGTTGCAGCCTAAAGTCATCTAGATGGATATTGCAGTGTGTGAAACATATGCCCTTCAAAGCCTGTGGGTTGTTGGCTCTACCCAGGCTTTCATTCTTCTGAGTTCAGGCATTCTAGTGGGGCCACGTCTGAATCCATGTGAGAGGGGACCAGGGTCCACCTCTTGACATTCATAGAGACACCAGTACTGAGGTCCTGCGCGTGCTCCATACAGGGCCAGGTTCTTGGCAGCGCCAGGAGGAAAGATGGCAGGAGGAAGAGGAGCAGGAGTTGTTCTCCAGCCAAACTGAACAACTCATTGGAGTTGCACCCCTCTGGATTCACCTTTGTGCCACCATTGTGTGAACCCTCTCCTGATTCCTCTACCTCCCCTGGAGTCTTCCCTTGTCCAAATGTCACGCATCCTTCACCACACAGCAGTATGACACGGAAGAGGCCACCTTCCATCACCGTCTCCGGGAGCTCCCTCCCGCCCACTTGGCCACTCCATTAAAAGAGCTGCCCAGCCTTATTAGCAAGTCTATAGCCTCAGAGGCAGAAAAAGTGCCGTTCATCCCATTTATTAGGCGTATTATTCTCGTCAGTGGCTTTTAGAGGATCTTACTAATGGCTCGGGGACTCTACGCACCATCACAATTAAGACATTGCTAATAAATTAAGTTTTATGGACATAAATCAGCAGGTATGCTTATTCAGCTGTTACACCTCACTTAGAAGTGGGCTTCCCACCTTAAGATGAAGCATATTTCTATTCAGGAGTTGTAATGGCCTTGTTAATGGAATATTAATTACCTTGGTTGTTGGACAGCAAGGTGTCTGTTCCTGCTCTCTTGTCACAAGTGTTCCTAGAGAAAAACATGCTTCCAACTTTGTGTCATCACTGTAGCTGATGGATCTCAGCTAAGCCCACTCCACCATCCCCAGTGGAAGGACAGAATGAAACTCACCATCCTGGGAGGAGTCAGGTAAACAAAACCTTGAGGGATCACTTTCCCCAAGAGACTGTGGGGAAGGAAAGTAGGGCTGAGAGTCAGGAGGCCAAGCTTCTCAACTCCTATTATAGTCAGTTCAGGCTGCCATGCCAGCAAACATTTGTTTCTTCAGTTCTGGAATCTGTAAAGTTCAAGATCAAGGTACCAGTAGATATGGTGTTTGGTGAGAACCCACGGTCTGGTTTGCAGACTGTTGTCTTTCCACATGTGCTCATGAAGAATATGATATCTTCGTTTATTTTCTTTCTAAAGGGCACTAATCCCATCCTGAGGGCATCACCCTCATGACCTCATCTAAACTTAATCACCTCCCAAAGGCCCCCGCCTCTTAATATTATTATATTAGGAGATTAAGGTTTCTACCTATAGGTTCTGGGAGGAGGACACAAACATTTATCTGATAACACCACTCCAACAATAACCAGCAGCATGACCTGAGGCAAGCCATTGGCACTCTCTGTGCCTCAGTTCCCCATTTATTGCATGAGAATCATAAAGTAACCATGGATAGAACTTAGTGAGAACCCAACCTTTGGAAAGATATTGGTCTTGGACCATTTGGTGATTATCTCATAAAGACCAAAGGAGAAACACTACTCCCCAAGGATGGGAACGGACCTTGCATAGAAGGGGGTCCACATTCTCCAGGAAAAAGAAACATCCCTGCATTGCAGATAGAAGAAAGCTCCTTTCTCTCTGCTGTGCACCAGGATTCCAATGGCCCCAAACTATCAAATGGAAAAACTGGAGATGAGTGGGCTGCCCGGACCATACAAGGTGGGCCAGAGAGAGCCACTCAGCAAGCCTCCGCATTTGATTGGCAGCAACAGGGCTGCAACAGCCCAGGCACCAGCAGCCCAGGAAGCAGCAATGTTCGTGGTAATTGGCTTCCGGGACAACAGCGCATAACCCTGCCATCAACAGCACAAACTACCGAGGTGACTCTTTGGACTGGGGAGAGCAGGACCATGCCATGAGAATACCTTGAAGAAAAGCATTTTCCAGCAAGAAGATGGGTAACAATTGAACCATGTGGGGTGGTGACCCTGCCCTGGTCTTAGACCAGGCTTGTCCTGAAAACCTGCTCCACACAGGAAGAGCCTCATCGGGACCTAGCACACCTGGCTCCCAATCCTTCCCGTACCCCCAAAACTGTGTTTGATTTCAGACAAGTCCCCGCCCAGCTTTAGCTCCAGTTTTTCTTCCAACCTAGTGATCTCAAGGTCAAACAGTCTTTTCCTCTGAGAAATGTCCGTTAAAATTGCTTTCGAGCACACATCACCTTTCTTCCCTTCATTTCAGGGGGAAAGTCTCAGTCCTGGGGACCTGCTGGAAGAATTTCTTTCTTTGCATCCATTTAGCATATCAATTCGCACATTTTTCTGCTTGAACTTCCGAGCAAAGGGCTTGGCAAGCTGAGCCTTTGCCTCTTTAATGCAGCGCTTTGCATATTCTCCTGGACTCTTGGGGGTCCTCTTTGCCCTTGACTTGCTCAGCCCTGTTCCCTGGCTGAGGCCTAGGCCAAAGCCCATTCTCTTCACAGTTACTTGGGGCAGCAGCCCTTCCCACACATCCTCCTGTCCTCCTGCATAGAAAAGTCTGGCCCAAAATGGGATGCAGAGTAGGGGTGGAGAATTACGAATAAGCAATGAGGCTCCCAGAATTTTGGGGCAGAATTTGGGCAGGTGCAAGGTGGTCGTAGAGAAACCATTAGTTTGCAAGGCTGGTGAAACAAAAGCAAGGCGACATGTTCTGCATTCTGCCACTTCACTGCAAGAGACCGTGGAGCTGAGGCTGGGGTGAGAGGCTCACACACGCTGTTGAGATGCTAGTGTTAGTCGCATCCAGGAGTCCTGGGGCTCTTCCAGAGGTGGCAGAGGGAGGGAAAGCCGATCTGTGACATGGTAGCCCTTCCCTTCCTGTATCGCCGTCCCTTACTCCACATAAAACTGCAACCCCAGAAAGAGAAGTCTGCTTCTTACCAGGAATGGCCTGCAGACTGCATAACAATCTCCACATATAGCACAATGAACATTCATGTAGCTCAGGCATCGGCAGGTCAGAGAGGAGTCAGCTGATCCAGGCTGGGCTCAGCTAACAGCAACAAGCTGCAGGTTGATTCTGCGTCTGTTCCTTGTTTCTTTCCTAGTCCTTGGTCCATTAACCTAGTTGGGGTGTGTTGTTCTCATGACAATGACAGAGGCACAAGAGAGCAAATGGAAAAATGGGATAATCTTTGGGACTAGCCCAAGGCGGCACCTTATGGTGTCTGTCCCTTTCCATTGGCCAATTTAAGTCACATGGCCAAGGCCAAAGTTAAGGGCAAAAATGCTTTGCCTTATGGTGAGAACTATAGTCATATGGTAAAGGGCATACACACAGGGAAAGGGAAAGAATTGGGACCATAATGCAATCTCCAAAAGAAATGAGTCCTGTAGTGCTTCATATTGGTATTTGATTATTATCATACATAATAATCTAGCCACTCAATATATATCCTATATAACAAAGCTAATATGCAAATTTTTCCCTTGACCAGGAGTTCGACTAAGCAGGCAAGCGGGCCAACTGCCCATGTTCCCTCCCCACTGGCCAGGCTGGCCGAACCCCACCCAGGCACAAATTCATGCACCAGGCCTCTAAAATACACACACACACACACACACACACACACACACACACACACACACATATATATATATATATATATATATATATACACACACACACACACACACACACACACACACACACATACACTGAATGGCCAGATTATTATGCATTCAGAGATTATAATAATCTGGCCACTCAGGGTATATTTTTATAGATAGCAAAAAAAGGCCTTGACTTTCTTAACCATAACATAAGGATTTGAATGAAATCAGAAACAGCAAATGTCTGGTATGCATGCTATCGCTAACCATTACTACATCCATGGCAGACATCACTAATCGATGGCAGCACTCTTTCCTCATGAGCCTCAGAATATTTCTCCACACGGCATTGCAGACAAGAGACTGCTGCTGAGCTGGAGAGGACCCAGAAAGTGAAGGCTATTTTCAATGCTATATGAACCTTTTTTGAGGCTCACTCAGCCCCCATAGTCTATGGTTCTGAAACCAGCATTTCTGTGGAACAACTGGACTCAGCTGGGCAGTCAGGCCACCTGACTGGAACCAGAAGGGCTGATTCTAGTCCGAGCTCTGCTATAGCTCACTCTGTGTGGGAAGGACCATTAAACTTCTCTGAGCATTAGTTGCATCAGTTTTGTGACCTTTACAACCACTTATTTCAATTCCATAAACATTAGTGGGGCACCCACTGTGTGCCAAGCACTGTCATCAAGGAATAAAGAAATGAATGTGACAGGCTCCCGGCCCTAGAAGGAAGGCAGAGAGATGGAGGAATATTATTGATTTCTGACGTCCGGTCCAATGCTGATTATTTTGCTAATATGACACTAAAAAGCATAAGACATTATCATGGGACCCATAAATCCTACAGCTTCCCCGAGCTTGAAGCTCATCTCCAGGCAGGCGTGTGGGGTTATCAGTGAGGGGGATCTGACCTCCGAGTGGGGGTACCACACCCTCCTGTTGTCCATGCTTCCAGAGTAGAAGGCAAACACTACCTCTAGGCCAAACATTTTGAGGCTCATATTCCAGGCCTTAGGGTCAGACAGACCTGAGTATAAATTCTAGCTCTATCACTTACTAGCCTTGTGACCTTGGGCCATCCACTCACCGGCTGAAGCACTAGTTTCCTCATCTGAAAAGCGAGAATAATCACTGCAGCTGAATGGGGTTGTCTTGCACACTACCAGCCAAGCAAGCTGTGAAAATGCCTGCAACACAGATGCCCCGAGTGAGCTCATGTCCCTGCCTTCCTCTCCTTCACACTCCCCGTGCCCCTGCTCAGTGCCTCTGCGCCCTCGCTCACAGGGAGTCCCTGGGGAGCTTCTAGGAAACAGAGGTGTCCAGGCCGCAGCTCAAACCAACAGAATCAGAGCCCCTGGCGGTGGAGCCCAGGGAGCCACACTTTTGACACCCCAGGAGGTGCTGATGTGCAGACACGGTTGAGACCCTGTTATGGCTTGTTAATCAGGATCGTTAGTCCACAGACACAGACCAAGAGGAGCCATAGCTATAGATATAGGTGTACATATACATATACATATACATATACATATACATATACATATACATATACATATACATATATAAGGATAGATACAAAGAGATTTACTCTAAGGCATTGTTTCCCAAACTTTTGACATATGTGTACCCCTTCTATAATTTTCGTAACGCTGAGTACCCCTCGTCAAAAAAAAATGGATGTATTTTAATAACAATCAAAATCTATTTCTTTTTTCTTTTTTTTGGTACATACACAAAATAATAATAAACAAAAAATAAAATTATTCATAATAAAATATAAATAAAAGTTATATTATAAATAACATTTATTTGCGCACCAGACCATCTCACACCTCACAAGACTGTCTTGACTTGACTCATGAGAACGTAGAATTAGGTGTAGCTAAGCACGGTGCAGTGCATATCTCCCCACCAAACTCCGGTGCAACGTGTACCACCACCAAACTCTTCCCGTACCCCTGGGGGTACGTGTACCACACTTTGGGAAACTCTGTTCTAAGGAATTGACTCACGAGATTATAGAAGCTAAATTCCAAGATCTGCAGTCAGCAAGCTGAAGACTCAGGAGGGCTGATGTTATACATTCCAGACCTAGTCAGAGTCCAAGGCGGGAGGAGACGGATGGATGTGCAGGCAGCGGCGTTCCCTCTTACTCAGCCTCCTCGTCCTATCCAGGACTTCAATAGGTGAGGTGAGACCCACCCCCAGGAGAGAGGGCAATCTGCTCAGTTCAGTCTACTGATTCAAGTGCTAATCTCCTCTGAAAACACCCTCACAGATGTTTGACCAAATGTCTGGGCACCTTGTGGCCCAGTCAAGTTGACACATAAAATGAACTACCCCAGCCGAAACCGGTTTGGCTCAGTGGATAGAGCATCGGTCTGAGGACTGAAAGGTCCCAGGTTCGATTCCGGTCAAGGGCATGTACACTGGGGATGTGCAGGAGGCAGCTGGTCAATGTTTCTCTCTCATCGACGTTTCTAACTCTCTATCCCTCTCCCTTCCTCTCTGTGGAAAATCAATAAAATATATATTATTTTAAAAATGAACCTACCCCATTGGCCTCAGTCAACTTCTCCACGCTTCCCAGATGCCCCATCTCCATGGCTTTGTGCCCTTTCTCTTCCCTAGAATGCCTTCTCTCGAGCCCCAATGTTTTGCTAATCTGCCCACCCAGCCCAGATGGTCAAACTCCTTCCCCTAGGAACCCTCCCAAGAGCCTGGATTTCTGGGACCACAGGTGCCATGCTGGCCCTGAACCCTCCACAGCCTTACACCTGGGTACGTCTCCAGCCCAGCCCACCTCCAGGCAGCAAGGCAAGCAAATGGGCAAACCCTTGGGGAAGCCGTAGAAAGGGATTTGGGCTGTCTGCTGCCATCACGCAGGCCCAAATGTGTGGGCGGTAAAGACAATATAGCCTGGACGTTTCCCGGAAAGCAGGCCTGCAGGCTTCACCAAGAGAAGCCACGCCATCTCTCCAGCGCACCCCGGCACCCCGACCCCCTGCAGCCATGCAGCCCCCTCCAACATCCCCTGTTTCCATACGGACATGTCCGAGGGGGATGCAGACACCGAGGGCTCTCGTGTTTCTGCCCCTGCCGTCTTCAAGGGGTCTGCAGGGGGCTCACCCAGAGCCCTTGGGAAGAGCATCTCCCCGTGTGGCACGCTGGCGCTCCCTCCTACCCTGAGGTCACACCGTGCACCCAGTAAAGACAGGAAGGAGGCTCACCCTTGGGCTCCCATGCTGGTTCACTGGGCAGGTGGGCCGGACCCCAGGTGCCTCTGATTCCCCACCTCTGCCTCCGAGCCCCACACCGGAGCCTTGCCTCGGGCCAATCAACCTGTGCAAATGGACGGACAGGTTGAGAAGCTGAGAGCTCAGGCTCAGGCATGACCGCACTTGCATTTGGACTTCTTGGAGACACAAGAGTCCTCTTCACAGCCCAGGCCAGGGGCCAGGGAGGGGGGGACACTTTGGACAGGACAGCCCAGTTGTTGGACAGTTTTCAGTCTGGTTCCCACTGCCCCTTGGTTGGTTCCCAGTAACCATCCCCCTCCCCAAACTCTATGAATCCTCCTCTCAGGGAAGGGACAGGAGGTTACCACTCTTCAGGAATTTTCTGTTCACAGCCAGCCCTGGGCAAACTACGGCCCACGGGCCGGGCCGGTTCGGCTGTTCTATCCGGCCCTCGGAGCTGAAAGAGCGGAGGGTCCTCTTGCTCTCCCCTCCGCTCCTTCACCAGCAGCCCAAGATGAGAGTGCCAGCATGGTCAGGTTGCTTTTGTTCCGGCCCTACGGTCCAGTTTAAGAACCCATTGTGGCCCTCGAGTCAAAAAGTTTGCCCACACCTGGTTCACACCTTACTTTATTCAGATCTCTAAAGTCAGTCTTATTCATATTCTCTCTATTTTTAAACAATTATAATTTTCATTAGCTTCCTTCCCCAGAGGCCTCGAGGGGCCTCTTTACCCACCAGCCTTTTTATTTTTCCTCAGTGTATCAACCACTGAGAGCCGAGAGCTCTCGCCCATAACGGAGTCTCGCCGGTTTCCAGCAGGAAGAGAGCCTTCATTAGCCCACAACTGTCCTAGCGCCTGTTCATTCTCCAGCTTCAGCTTCTCCCGTCCCTTCCACACACACACCTGGGGGCACCGGGAGGCACCTGGAAGGGCAGCAGCGAGCGGTGCCCTGCTGTGGCTGCCCACCACGTCCAGTGACCGCTCATCTGCAGTGGCCGGGAGTAGGTGAGGGGAGGCGGCAGGGGGGCAGTTCTGTGAGTGGGTGTGGAGTTAACAGGGGTGTGTGTGTGTGTGTGTGTGTGTGTGTGTGTGTGTGTGTGCTGTATGATGTGCATGTGTGCCTGCCTGTGCATACATATGTGGAGCGTATCCTACATGTTTGTGGAAAAGAGTGGCTCCCCTGTGTGCAGCACAGGTCTCTGGTACACAGTGCATGGCGTTCGAGCTTATGTACGGCATAGGACACGCCTGTTTTTTGGGAGGAGGCATGCGTGGGCAGGGTGGAAGCGTGGGTTTGAGGGGCTGAGGCACCCAGGAGGGAACCCACACTGGAATGGTAGGAGGCAGCTGAGCCCTTTCTCAGACAAACCTGTCCTAATGCAGAGAAAGTCACACATTACATTCCAGATATTTGGAAAGAAGAGCCCAGCTGGAGATGAACCATGGTCGTCAGAGTGAGGCCCAGAGGCCCTGCGGGCTCAGAGCAGGGTCTGGCCCTCACTGGTATTGGAAGAAGGGAGGGGTGACCAAGGGTAGCCCTTACCCAGCACAGCCCTCGGGGAGCGGCACCAAAAGGCCTGGGTTTGAATCCTGACCTCGGACTTAACGTCTCTCAGCCTCAGTTTCCTCATCCGCAAAAGGGACTGCTGCAAAGATTAAAATAAAGCACTAAAAAGAGGGTGCAGCACAGGGCCTGCTATCAGTGAGCACCAAAGAGGAGGTCATCGCCGGACTGCTTCCTAGTGCTCTCCTCCCGGGTCCACCCCTGCTGGAAACACCAGAGCCTCTGCCAACGGCTCTGTCCTGCCTGACCAGGAGGGCACAGCGGGTTTGCATCACCGCCCCCACTACACATGCAGCCCTGGCCTTGGGGTTCACACACCCCCAGAAGCACCCTCCGTGTCCCTCCCGCGCTCCGGTCAGGGCTGGCAGCTGTTGTTTGGGGTGATGGCATGTGGGTGTTTGGGTGTGCCACCCCAGCACGGGACCCCCCCCCCCCGCCCCAGCTCTTCCCACAGCCACATCCTGCAAGCATTTGTTCATCCGTCCGTTCCTTCCTAGACTGAGGACCTGCAGGCACTCTCCTGGGTGCTGGTGACACGTGATCGCCGTTCAGCTGTAGGTGTTTGGGCATTCCAGAATAACGTGCCAACTTTAAGTACCAAACATTCATGTTTTGTGAGGTAATGCTATTATTTCAGTCTTTTTTAATATTTTATATTTTATTGATTTTTTACAGAGAGGAAGAGAGAGGGATAGAGAGTTAGAAACATCAGTGAGAGAAAATCATCGACCAGCTGCCTCTTGCACACCCCCTACTGGGGATGTGCCCACAACCAATGTACATGCCCCTGACCGGAATCGAACCCGGGACCTTTCAGTCCGCAGGCCAACACTCTATCCGCTGAGCCAAACCAGTTTCGGCTATTTCAGTCTTTTTAAAGTTTGAAGACTGAATTACTACATTTGGAGAGACACCCAAGGAAATCCTAGGCCACATCAGAATTTCTCGTAGCCAAAGATGCACTCCTTTGGAACCCCCTCTCTCCCCGCAGTTCTCCTCTGCTCTTGCTAAAATCCCTCGGCCGGGTCATCGGTGTGCTGGTCACGCTGTCTTGTTTGCTTTGCGTCTTATTAGTAATCGATGCTCCTCTCAGAGCCGGCCTGGGTTCTGCTGTTTTCCCGAGGGCCCTGCGGGGTGAGAGGACACATTAGGGCAAACCGGGGGAGGGCTTGGCAGCGGGACTGGGGGGGGGGGGACAGAGGGACAAGGAAAGAATGGGGTCCCCACCTTCCTTTCCCCAGGCCTCCCTTCTCTCTGTGCCCGTCCCAGATGAGCCAGACCTTGCTTCCTCCACCCCACGGGTGGTTTATTTCAGTTCATTTTGATCATCCTTCTCCTGGGAGAACACAGCTCTCCTAGTCCTTGGCCCTGGCCTTCCTCCAAGGAAAACTTAGGGCAAAGTGCAGGAGACTTTGGTCGCCATACCTCACTTTTTAAATAAAACGCCAATAGTGAGGTCTTTCCTAAAATACCATATTGTCATTTTGATCCAAGCCTATACCACCACAATTCAATGAGAAGGAAATTGTACTTCAGTAGGAGAGACACAAAGAAGTGAGCAAATAAATAAAATAACTTCAGTGATATGATTGGACAGCTTTTGCTGCATGATCAACCATACTAAGGTTTAATAATGTTTTAAATGACCATGTGTCCTTGTTGATAAGACTACAGGTCAGCACCGCAGGCCGACCGGTCTTGTCTGGGCTCCTTCACGCCCCTGAGGTGAACTTCCGGTCAGCCGGGTGGCTCTGTTTCCAGGGAAGGTTGGCTACTGGCTGGAGGGCCTCCGGTTTTCTCCACGTGTCCTCTCGCCCTCCAACCTCCTAGCTCAGGCTCCTTCACCGGCCATTGCTCTGGGGAGTCGGAGTGAAAGGCTGCAAGGCTCAGAGCTGGCACACCTCTACTTCCAAAGCATTCTGTCCGCCAAGATTCGAGGGAAGAGGAAACAGATTCCACTTCTTGATGGAAAGTGTTGCAAAGTCACATTGCAAGGATGTGTCGATGAGAGATAAAAAAAAAAAATTGTGGTCATTTTTTTCAATCAAGGACAGGGTGATAAACAATGAAAGGGAGCAACGAGATAAGAAAGCAACAGGGGTGAGAAGTTCCTTTATATTAAGTCAGAGGAGACCTCTCTAACAAGACACTATTCGAGTGAGACCTAGAGTGATAAGAAAGAGCAACTCTGCTGAAACCAGTTTGGCTCAGTGGTAGAGCGTCGGTCTGCGGACTGAAAGGTCCCGGGTTCAATTCCGGTCAAGGGCATGTGCATTGGTTGCAGGCACATCCCCAGTAGGGAGTGTGCAAGAGGCAGCTGGTCGATGATTCTCTCTCATCGACGTTTCTAGCTCTCTCGCTCTCTCTCCCTTCCTCTCTGTAAAATATCAATAAAATATATTTTAGAAAGAAAGAAAGAAAGAAAGAAAGAAAGAAAGAAAGAAAGAAAGAGAAAGAAAGAAAGAAAGAAAGAAAGAAAGAAAGAAAGAAAGAAAGAAAGAAAGAAAGAAAGAAAGAAAGAAAAAAGAGCAACTCTGCTTAAACAAGCAGTGAGGGCAGCATGTACAAAGTCCCTGGGCAGGAAAAATTCGGAATTGTGCTCAGGATTCAGAAAGAAGTTGGGTCTGACTGTGTTAGGTAAATAGAGGGGGAATACTAATAGCAGGAGATTAAGTCAGAGAAATGAGTAGGAGGAGGATCATGTTTTGCCTTATAGTTATGGTAAGATATTTGAATTTTATTTTAAATGTGATAGGAAGTCTTTGGGGTTTGTTGTTTTTTGTTTTTGTTTTTGTGTGTGTGTGTGTGTGTGTGTGTGTGTGTGTGTGTGTGTGTGTGTGTTTTAAACAGGGAACTGAAATGATCTGATTGAAATTTCGAAGAGGTCCCTGGCTGCGGGGGGGAGAATAGGCCAACGTGGGAGCAGGCAAGAGTGGAAGCAGGGAGGTCAGGTAGGAAACTATTCCAACGGTCCAGGCAGGAAGTGACCGTGACGGAAATGGCAGTGTTGGTAGCACCCATGGCAGGAGGCGAGTGTTCTGGAATGTACTTTGGAAGCAGCGTCTGCAGGACTTACTAATGGATTAGATGGGAGAGAAGAAACAAGTAAGTGAAGATAACGCTAGTGTTTGCCGTGAGCCTCGAGGCGGATGATGAGTGACTGTACGAACCGTGTTTCCAAGACAGAAGAGTGTGAGGGGAACACATCGTGGGGAGAGGGGATAAAGCAAGGGTGTTGCTGAGGGCCTGGTGAGCATGAGAGGCCTGTAGACATCACAGAGGAGGGGTCGGATGGCCAGTCGGATGTGTTAAGTCTGGGGTTCAGAGGGGAGATTGGGCTGGAGATACTCCTTTTATGGTCAACCACCTAGCTAGCGTGAGCCTAGATAACTACTTTACCCACACAGAGAATGGATAGAGAAGGAAAGGACCTAAGCCAATATTCTGAAGTAGATCAGAGAGAGGAAAATGGAGAGAGAGAGAGACGTTTTCAAGGCGGGAGTGATCACTTCTGCTTCCAGACAAGCTGAGTTACAGAGACCAGATTCCCTCACACCTTAAACAACTAGAAAACCCAAGTATTGTTTTATGATAAAAATGTTCAGGCACTGTTCAAAAAGCAGCTCAGCATCCCTGAGGGAAGGGAAGTAGGTGAGGCCAACTATTCAATTGCCAGCTCACCATCTAGAGCAGCTGTGGGCAAACTACGGCCTACGGGCCGGATTTCGGCTGTTCTATCCGGTCCGTGGAGCCAAAAGAGCAGAGGGTTCTCTTGCTCTCCCCTCCGCTCCTTCACCAGCAGCCCAAGATGAGAGTGCCAGCATGGTCAGGTTGCTTTTGTTCTGGCCCTCTGGTCCAGTTTAAGAACTCATTGTGACCCTCGAGTCAAAAAGGTTTGCCCACCCCTGATCTAGAGTAAGTTTAACAAAAGTAGTAAAAACCAAACAGAACCTGGCCCTCTGATGGGGTTGAGCCATCAGATAGAAGCTCAGGGAAGGCAGGGGGCTGGACTTCGCAAGGCGGAGGACCAGGAAGGAGGGCCCGGCACGGAGTTTCAGAGAGCTGCCAAGCTGCCCCCTCAAGTCTGTGGCTGAGTACTGATCTGCATCTGCATGGGCAAAACCTTCCCAGAGATGGAGGGAGAGCCATCAGGAAAAAATAAGCAGGACAACTCCAAGAGCTCACACAGAACTGGGAGTAGGCCTTGTAACACATGAGGCCTTGCCTTAGAATTGGTGCAAAATTATGCCTAGGCCAAAAATTGCTTTCCACCTGCCATAATAAAGCTTAAACGGGTTGAAAGGATCCAAATGATTCTGAGTAACTATGCACCTGAAAAAAAATCCAACACTACTTATGTTTTTAAATATATTTCTTTATTGAATTCAGAGAGGAAGGGAGAAAGGGAGAGAGATAAAAACATCAATGATGAGCCGAAACTGGTTTGGCTCAGTGGATAGAGCGTCGGCCTGCGGACTGAAGGGTCCCAGGTTCGATTCCGGTAAGGGCAAGTACCTTGGTTGCGGGCACATTCCCAGTGGGGGCGGGGGGGAGTGCAAGAGGCAGCTGATCGATGGTTCTCTCTTATCAATGTTTCTAACTCTCTATCCCTCTCTCTTCCTCTCTGTAAAAAATCAATAAAGTATATTTTTTTAAAAAAACAAAAACATCAACGATGAGAGAAAATTATCAATTGGCTGCCTCCTGCCCCCCACTGAGGATCGAGCCTGCAACCCAGACTTGTGCCCCAGGCTGGAATCAAACCTGGGACCCTTCAGTTTGCAGGCTAATGCTCTATCCACTGAGCTAAGCTGGCTAGGGCAACACTATTTAAATAAAAACAATTAAACCCAATAAACAACAATGTATAATTAATATCCACTATCTAATTTTTTTTTAAACTGCCAAAACCGGTTTGGCTCAGTGGATAGAGTGTTGGTCTGCGGACTGAAGGGTCCCAGATTTTATTCAGGTCAAGGGCATGTACCTTGGTTGTGGACCCATCCCCAGTAGGGGGTGTGCAGGAGGCAGCTGGTCGATGTTCCTCTCTCATCGATGTTTCTAGCTCTCTATCCCTCTCCCTTCCTCTCTGTAAAAAAAATCAATAAAATATTTTTAAAAAACTACAAGGCATGCAAAGAAATAGGAACATTTTATTCTCCATAACAAGAAGAAAAATCAATCAGTAGAAACAGACCCAGAGATGGTGGGACTAGCTGATAAAGACAATAAAACAGCTATTATAAATATACCCCATTTTTTTTCAAGACAGTAAAGAAAAACATGACCACAATAAGGAGAAAAAATAGGAGATACAAAATAGAAAAAAATAGAAGACACCGAAGTGCATGCATATTCGAAAGATTAAAAAATACAATGTATAAAATGAAAAACACACTTGGTAGGATTGCCAGGAAGTGTGACACTGCAAAAGAAAAAAAATCAGTGGCCTTGAAAAGAGAGCAATAGAAACCACTGCTGTAATAGGAGCAGCACAGCAGATCCACAGCTGCAACTGAAGCATATCAGCCAATTCCACTCACAGCAGATCTTTTTTTTTTTTAATATATTTTGATTTCAGAGAGGAATGGAGAGAGAGAGATAGAAACATCAATGATGTGAGAGACTCATTGATCAGCTGCCTCCTGCACACCCACATTGAGGATCAGACCCGCAATCTGGGCATGTTCCCTGACCCGGAATTGAACTGTGACCTCCGTTCATAGGTTGACATTCAACCACTGAACCACGCCGGCCAGGTGGTTCTTTTGAAGGAAAAGCTGAGTGGCCCACCTCCACACGGCTGACTTCACATAAAGCTTGTTCCAGGAGAATTTATTAGTAAGGCATTAAGGCGTCAAAGGATTATGAGTCTGAAATATGAATGAAGTAGAAGAGAGTAGGTCAAAACTAAGCTAACCTGTTTCCCCAAAAATAAGACAGTGTCTTATATTAATTTTTGCTCCCAAAGATGCGCTAGGTCTTATTTTCAGGGGATGTCTTATTTTTCCATGAAGAAGAATACGGTACACATTTATTGTTAAATGAAAATAAAGGAAATGTATTACCTGTATACGGTAAGGTAGTACGGTAGTTGTCAACACAAACCAGACAAACTGTGAATCCTGGGGGCCTTATTTTTGGAAGGAATGCCTTATATTTCACTCAGAAGGAAACCTGTAAGTAGGTCTTATTTTCGGATGATGTCTTATTTTCGGGGAAACACGGTATTACAGCTCAAATAAGAGTTAGAACACTTCTCTTTTCTTATAGCATTGTTTGGTTTTATCAATTTATGGTTAATAAAAGTGAATTCAAATTTTTTGATTTATCTAAAATGGTTTATAAAGAGCCTGCTGAAGTATGTTCCTGAAGTTGATTGTGAAGTCTGAGATGCCAATGAAAATGTAGGCCCACACCCCTCAGAGGCTGAGATTAGGAGGGGGATCTGAGCCCAGGGTAGCTCATAGCTCACACTTCGCTCAGGCTCCCAGGAACTCATCATGGATCCTAAGGAGCTGAGTTTATGGTCAAGAGTCAGTTAAGATAAGAAAGAAAGAAAGAAAGAAAGAAAGAAAGAAAGAAAGAAAGAAAGAAAGAAAGAAAGAAAGAGAGAGAGAGAGAGAGAGGGAGGGAGAGAGAGAGAAGGAAGGAAGGAAGGAAGGAAGGAAGGAAGGAAGGAAGGAAGGAAGGAAGGAAGGAGGGAGGGAGGGAGGGGAAAACAGCAGCAGCTGATTCTTCAAAGATAAAAAAAATATGCAGGTCTAAAAACTGAAATATGGAGTAAATATCAACTCTGAAGATGAGTAAGAAGGGGCAACCCCAGAAAAAGGCATCTGTCTGGTGTAGAAAGGCATGGTCTAAGCCAGGAGTGGGCAAACTTTTTGACTCAAGGGCCACAATGGGTTCTAAACTGGACCGGAGGGCCGGAACAAAAGTAATCTGACCATGCTGGCACTCCCATCTTGGGCTGCTGGTGAAGGAGCGGAGGGGAGAGCAAGAGAACCCTCCGCTCTTTTGGCTCTGCAGGCTGGATAGAACAGCCAAATGGGCCGGATCCGGCCCGCGGGCCGGAGTTTGCCCACGGCTGGTCTAAGCCTTTGCTTTTTCAGCCACTAAAAGGTGCACAAAGTTGTTTGCTGAATAAGTTAGCGCATGTGCCGGAAGGCAACCACCACCCCACACACACATTTGACAGAACAAAAAAGAAGTCACCCCCAGTCAAGTGACACCAAGAACAATATCCAACGATGCAGAGCCAAGAAGCCAGGGTTAGAGGCAGAAGAGGTCCACCGTGAACTGGAAGCCACTCAAGGGGCTGCGGGCGGGAGAGCAGGGAATCGCTGAGGCTCTGGGAGCAGCAGAAAGGCCCAGCAACATGAGGTACCCCATGTCCTCCAACAACACGAGGGGAGGGCTTGGGAATAAACCTGTGATGGGCTCCGAGTCGGGAAGACTTCGTCTTGTCATTTTTCCAGGGAGCCTCTGTCATCCCCAGGCCGGTGGGACCAGAATCTTGGCTGAGCCCACGTTGATGCATTATTCTCACAACAGCAGGGAGCCAGGAATCATCCCGCTGAGGAAGGTGAGGTGAACTGGCGGAGGCGTGTTGTGGAAGGCACAAGAAGAATTTCTCAATTGGAGGGGGGGGTGGGGCAGCAGGGACTCAATGGGGGAGGGGCAGTGATGAATGCTGGAGGATCCAGAGCCAGAAGCCAACGGTATCAGAACAGAGGAAGAGGCATTAGAGCCTGTTTTTCCTGGGAGGGGAAGTGGTAAAGATGAAGGATTAAGAATTCCTACTAGAGCCGAAACCGGTTTGGCTCAGTGGATAGAGCGTCAGCCTGCGGACTGAAAGGTCCCAGGTTCGATTCAGGTCAGAGGCACATACCTTGGTTGCAGGCACATCCCCAGTGGGGGGGGTGCAAGAGGCAGCTGGTTGATGTTTCTCTCTCATCGACGTTTCTAACTCTCTATCCCTCTCAATTCCTCTCTGTGTAAAATCAATTATATATATATATATATATATATATATATATATATATATATATATATATGAATTCCTACTAGAGGGCCTGGATTCAAATTCCAGGACCCTCACTTCCTAGCTGTGTGTGTGTGCAGGCCATTTAACCCTTCTGATTCTCAGTTTTCTTGTCTGTGAAATGGGCACAAAGATCACATCTCC
Source organism: Vespertilio murinus (assembly GCA_963924515.1). Lineage (NCBI taxonomy): Eukaryota > Metazoa > Chordata > Mammalia > Chiroptera > Vespertilionidae > Vespertilio > Vespertilio murinus. The sequence goes on from OZ004706.1 coordinate 24,071,440, forward strand.
CTCAAAAGCAGTGAGTGGCCCTCAAATGAGATGGTGCTGGGGCAGAAACTCACAGGCCCCTCCCCGGGCTTTTTCCCCCTCCCCACCCCCCCATTCCCAACACAGGGCTGTGTGCCCCCTGGTGCTCAGACTGTGTCGCTTGACACCGGACTCCGATGCAGGCCTCGGAAGGGAGCTGGTCCGAGGTCTGCGTTCTCATACCGCGGCCTCGGCAGAAGCCAACGCCAGCATCTCCCCAGAACAGGTTTTCTCCTCAGGGGCATCTCGTTCCCTCTCCGTGCGAGACAAGCACACAGACCGCGGGTTTCCCCACGCCAACTGCAAGACTGGCAGCGCGGGCGTGAGATTAATGGCTTTCCTGCGCAACAAAGGCCTTCCTGCGAAGCAGCAGGATTCAATATGCAAGCCCCGCCACCCGGGCCTCAGACCCCAGCCTCCGGGCGGAGTGGACAGCGGCAGCTCGAACCCCGTAATGTATGCGCGCGCCGGCGGCTGGGCCCAAGTTATTATTCATTAGGGCTTTCTATTACCCGGTGACAAATGGCGCCCCGGGCCGGCTCTGCCCCCAGAATGCTTATTACGGCTCACTTAGCAGGCGTTGATTTAGCTTAAATCGGTTGTTCTGTTCAGCCCAGACGTGGGCCTGCCCCGGCTCTGCCTCGAAAGCTCCCTGCACCGGGGCCTAATTGAATTCTAACTACCCGTGGCCTCCGATTAGGGAGGGGTGGGGGGGTAGAGGCCCAAGTCCCGGTGGTCTCAACAGCCCTCTGTAATCCTAACTTGATAAGGGTCTTCCCTCTCACTCCAGACAATACATTTTGACCAGCAGCTCCAGTGAGGTTAGGACAGCAAGCACTTCCTGGGTAGACTGGGCTCGCGAGGAAATGGCGAAGTCTCGGGTAGAAGCAGTGCTCGGGGTGTCGCGCTGGCTGTCCCCCAAGTCCTGCCCCCGCATGAGGCCACGCGGGCCGTGGTGTCTGCGAGCTGCCCAGATCCACCCATCAAATTGTCTGTCAGAGGGACAGGGATCCAGCCCTGGCTGTTCATAGGGATCCAGCACAGCTGGGTGCCCCTGCAGAGAGAATGGTCACCCTAGAGACATTATGGCTCCGGCACCCAGGGCCACCACCTCTCATCCAAGGCAGCAGAGATTCCAGGAGCACATCGTGTGGGCCAGGCGCTGGTCTGGGCACGAGGCATGCAACAGGGAACAAACCAGTTTCCTCTGCCATCATGGAGTTCACATTCTAGAGGTTTATTTATGTATTGTTGGTTATGTGCCAGGCATTGACTGAAGAACTTCACCCACACAACCACACTTGTCACCACCACAACCTTGCACGGTTTCTCCTGATTCAGAGAGAAAGAAACGGAGGCTTGGAAACACTTGTTGAGATGCCCAAGGTCAGTAAGTGATGGAGATGGATTTGAACACGAGCCGATAACCACAGTGCTGCACGTTCCCCTGTCTGAGTTGTTACATGTCATTACACCGCTGTATTTGCCCAGCACCTTGGAGGTCACTGTGTACTTCTCACATTCATTCATAATCCCCGCCACAACCTCCGGTCAGCATCTATAGCTGCAGGGGGGGAGAACAGGGGCCGGTGACCGGAGGGACCGAGATTAGCCCCCTTGCTCTGGCTGATCTTTTCTGAGCCTCCGTTTCCTTGACTTTAAAAATGGTGGCAATAAGAGTACCACCCAAGAGCTGTGAGCATTGAATTGGAAATTGTGTGTATGGCACTTAACAGGGTACCTCATGCATGGGAAGCTGGGGTCTTGAGTCCTTGGCAGGAAGAAGGCCACGCCCAGGAGACAACAGTTCCTGGTGGGGAATAAGAAACTGTCTTCAATGTGGAGGCAGGTCAGAAGGATATTAAGAGGAAACCAGACCAAAATCCCAAGGAGCTAGCCATGTTTGGGAAAGATACTAATCCTGCAGGGACAGAGTCTGAGGCACAAAACTTCCAGGACATAAGAAGTCTTTGGGCTATTTTGTATTGTCTGCTACCACAGTAAAGTTTCTTTCTCCCTTAGTAGAGTTCTTTTTAGAAAAAGAAAAGAAAAAAAAAAACACCTATATCAGCAGGGAAACCAAGTGCAGAGATGTCCATTAAATAGTAATAGTGGCAATAATGATGATGATGATGATGATGATGATGGCACTCATTGATCACTAAGAGTGTGCCAGATCTACACTCCACGCTTGGTACATCTCAACTCATTTTACTTCACCACAACCCTCTGAGGCAGAGACCATCCTTATCATCCATTTTGCAGAAAAAGAAACTGACGCTCCCATTGCAGGAATTGGACCAAATAATTTAGCAACAGTGAGTAAGTAGCTAACACAGGATCCAAACCTGGCTGTGTCTAATCCCAATGCCCGCCTTCTTACCTTCAGCGTTTACCTTCCCTCAGAGGGAGCACAGCCCACACAACCCCCCGAGGAATTCTGAGGTGGTTCTATAAGCCCGCTTCCTTCACCTTCTTCACCTCCCTAAGAGCGCTGCATGCTGAGGAAGACCTGAAAATGGCTAAAAGTCAGAAACAACCACCACCTTGAAGGGGGTCAAACACCACGGAGCAATTTTCAACTAACTCAGCAGATAATAGCAAGGTCCCAAGCCATCCATCACCCTGAGTGTTGTCTCCCAGCTTTCGTTTGAGTTGTCGGCTTTTTCTTTTCATTACACATGGAGATGCAGTGTCTGGTTTTCTCCCTCCCTGACCTTCTGAACCTGCTGCTCCGCTCTGGTCCAGAACTGGTGGGGAGACACAGCAGTGGGAGACGCTGGATGCTTTGAAGGGAAGGGTGGTCCAGGATGCTTTCGTTACCCAGAAAGCTACGTCATCTCTCAGGGTGCAGCATCTTCAGGACCGCGGGGTCAGTGCCTTGCTGGCAGTTTTCCAGTGTAACAGGACACGCACAGGTGTCCAGCCCCCTCGCACCCCGGGGCACTGTCGGCCCCCCACCCCTCATCGATCCAAGGCTGGAGAATGTCTTCCTTAGACAAGGTCACCTTTGGCCGCTCATACGACTCAGCTATGGAATTATTCATCAGCTTTTTTTAAAAAATACATCAATTTCATCATAAAAAAATAATATAACTTATGTTACAGAAGAATTGAAAAATAGAAAGAAAAGGAACAAAAATAAGCCATAATTCATTTGCCCTGACACAGCCACCATTAGCATTCTTGGTGTGTTTCCTGATTCCTGAGCTCCAAGCTTTCCCTCGTGGTAACCATGGTGGTCTCACAATTGTGTAGCCAATTTGGGGGGCCTACGTTTACATCCCAACACGTTTTCTCATATCATACATTATCTCCATGACTGTCATTTTAATGACTGTTAACGCTTCGCAAGGCTGTGACTTCGCTTACCTGGCTATTCTGTTGACGAACATGTCACTATCATAAGCAATGCTGCAACGAACATCTTTGTACTCACTGTCTCCTGCCCTGGTCCTTGGGATTCTTTCCTTAGGATAACCCTTCACTATTAATGCAGTAACTGGGTCAAAAGGAGTGAGCAGTGTTTTGACTCAGCATTAATGCCACAAGCCTAAGAAAATATCTTATTCACTGCAACATTTTCAACATCCGTGTTGTCTTTTTTCTCACTTAATAGGTTAACTTTTTTTGAAGATACTCCTTTGTTGTTTTAATTTGCTTTGGGGGGAGGGTGTGTCCTGGAGAAGGGTAACAGTATCTTGTCGTTTTTTAAGAATTAAGAGTTTTGAACAGACTGCCCTGCTGGGCTCACCAGTGGGGCAGGCGCGCGTGGGCACTCTGGAGGTGGTGGGCGGTGGGCCTGTGCTCCCTGCCTGGACCCCCCTGGCTCGGAGCTGGCACCAGGTCCGGCCAAGGCCGTCGCCTCAGAAAGCACTCCTGGAGTGTCCTCAGCCTCGCGGAGCCCCAGCCGCCGGCCATTGCCAGCCAGCGCTCAGGGTGCCCACTGGGATGGGTGAAGCCCGCCAGGCCTGTGGCGCTCCCCAGGGGCCATCATCTCACCAGGGCGCCGAGGTGGCAGCCATGCCCCACGCCCTGTGGGTGTGGGTGCTGGCAGCGGTGCGGTGGGAGCCCCGGTGACTGAGAACACGCGGCCCCTCTGGAGGAGGAGCAGGCAGGCTCTCGGCGGCCTGGGCCCTGAGGATCCACGACCCGAAGGCACCGCGGAGCCTGGCGGAGGGTGGCACACACCTGGTGTGCACAGGGCGCAGGCACACCCACCGCATCCAGTGGCTCTGCTACTCCAACGAGCCGAGGCTCTTCTTCTCCCGCAACACCTCCGTCCTGCTGGCCCAAGCCAGTGTTTGTGCCCGACGTGGCCCTCACCACCAACCGCTTCCACCCCGACAGCCTCATGCCCGTCTTCACGACCACCTGCTGCCCATCGTCTACACCCTTCCCCAGTTCCCCGCCTGGCCCTCGAGGCCGGCTCTTCTCCATGGAGGGCCGGGGCGAGGGCGTGCACTTTGACCTCTGCCAGCTCCTCAGCCCCAAACAGCGGCTCCTGCGGGCCCAGCTGAAGACCCTGGGCCGCTGCTGTGAGTTTGTGGGCCTCTCCAAGATCACCACCTGGTGCCAACAAGGCTTCGTCCAGCCCCAGGGCCCAAAAGCCAGCATCCTGGTCTCAGGCCCTGAGATCCGGCTGGCCGCACAGTTCATGGTGGAAAAGCTAAATGTGAGTCAGCAGGGGCCCACTAGGCGAGGAGTACATCCTGGTCTTCGGTAGCACCCAGGACAGACTCATCCTGCAGGAGGCAGAGCTGCTGCTACGCTGGCCCCGAGGGATCCAGTGAAGATGGTGAGGATGACCCTGGAGGACCACGCCTTTGCAAATGGCGTGAGGCTGGTCAGCGACGCCTCCGTGCACCGGGTCCCGCTGCTCACGGCCCTCTTCCTGCCCCGTGGGACCACCGTGGTGGAGCTCTGCCCATATGCCGTCAGACCTGACCACCATCCCCCCAAATACAGGGAACACTGGCAAATACAGGGAACACTGGCCACATTGCCTGGCAAGGCCCTCCACTATGTCGCCTGGTGGAACATGGCACCAGAGAACAGTAAGGCACCCTGAGCCGCCTTGGGATGAGGGGGCATCGCCCACCTAGACCAGGCGGAACAGACCCGTACCCTGCAGAGCCGGGAGGTCCCACGGCATCTCTGTTCCCGGAACCCGGATGGCTGTTCCCAATCTACCAGGACACCAAGGTGGACATCCCATCCCTCATTCAAACCATGCGGTGCGCGGGGAAGGGCCGGCCAGGGCCGCAGAAGCAGAAGTGGCCAGTTGGCCTCTACCCAGGCACGGTGCGGGAGGCGCGATGCCAGGAGGGTTGCAGGGGGTCTCCGAGGCCTGCCTCACTGCCTCCCGGCAGATCCCATGGAACCTCCCATACCTGAAGGTGCCGGAGGTGAGGTCTGAGGTGTGGCTCCAGGAGCAGGGGGAGAACACCAATGTGCGTTCATCCTGGCCCTGCAGAACCTTCACCGAGAACATCAGCCCTTCACCACCTACCTGGTGTGGGCCCTAGGCAATCCTCAAGAAGCTCCTCCTGGGACCCTTTGCTGGTGTGCTGGCGTGCAGCACGGAGCGAGGGTGCCGAAGCCGGGCCCCGAGGGCGGCCCCTCCAGCTCAGTGTCCCTGAGCCCGCTAACCACCCAGGTGGCTTCTGGGATTTGTGTGTTTATTTATTGAGCAGGCCTGCCCCCGGGCCTGTGCCCCCATGTCTTCTTACTGCCTCTGGGGCGTGGGGTTCGCAGCACTCCTCTGTGCCCTGCTGCGGTGGGACACCCCCTCCCTCACCTGCAGCCCTTTCTCCCTCCTGAGCACCCATACCCCTGGAGAAGGTCCTTAGGGAAGGAGGAGAAGGAAGGTAAGAATCCCAAGGAACCTCTTTGGCTGAGGGATCATGCTGTTCTTTACCGAATCTTTCTGGTTGGTACCCAGGTTTCTGGAAATAGCAAGTAATCAATCATGGTGGTTTGGGCAAGTGGTTCATTAGCTTCTCTCACCATAAAATTCACTTGTGGCCAAAACCGGTTTGGCTCAGTGGATAGAGCGTCAGCCTTCGGACTGAAGGGTCCTGGGTTCTATTCCGGTCAAGGGCATGTACCTTGGTTTCCGGCACACCCACAGTAGGGGGTGTGCAAGAGGCAGCTGATCGATGACTCTCTCTCTTCCTTCCTCTCTGTAAAAAATCAATAAAATATATATTTTTAAAAATCCACCTGTGGCCCAATAAAGATGTGTTTGGTACATTCATTAAATGATTATAAACAAACTGAAAGAAGAAGAAGAAGAAGAAGAAGAAGAAGAGGAAGAGGAGGAGGAGGAAGAGGAGGAGGAGTTTTGGCCTTAAAAAAATGGGGGAAAAAGATTCGTGTAATACTTTAAACCAAGCATGTCAAACTTGCATGGCGAGACATCCGGCCCACTGGTCATGAGTTTGACATGCTTGCTTTAACAATAAAGAATTTAAATGTTTTTAAAAAGAGGTTTGGGCTCAAGTAGGCTGGTTGAAAATATAGTTCTGCCATCCTATGAGCTAAATACACAGCCTTACTTAATCCTCTCTAGTCCCATTGGTCTTCTCATCTGTACAGTGGTGGTGATGGTGCCATTGACCTCCGCTGGCATTAGGATTACATGACGTGATTTATCTTAGTCTAATTCCTGGCATATGAGTAAAACCACATATTTCTGGTTGCTGTTTATCAATAACTCTAAAGCACTAAGGAGTCTGATCACACCATCAATAAACATTTGTGAAGATTCTGGAGCTGCCAGAACAAATAAACCATAGGTCTTGTCCTTGAAGAGGTTCCACTCCGGTGGGGTAAAACACAGAAGAATAAAACGACTGCTTAGTGTTACGATGAAGCTCACAATAAGCCTGCTAATGCTGCATCAGAGGTATAACCAGAGGGGGCTCGGGGGCAGGACAAATCTGGGAAGGTGGGGAACAAAGAGGATATTAGGGACAAGTCACAGTGGAGATGGGCATTGAAGAATGGGTAGTGTGCCAAGACCGGTTTGGCTCAGTGGATAGAGCGTCAGCTTGTGGACTCAAGGGTCCCGGGTTCGATTCCGGTCAAGGGCATGTACCTTGGTTGCGGGCACATCCTCTGGTAGGGAGTGTGCAAGAGGCAACTGATTGATGTTTCTCTCTCATCGATGTTTCTAGCTCTCTCCCTCTCCCTTCCTCTCTGTAAAAAATCAATAAAATATTTTTTTTAAAGAATGGTAGTGTTTTCAAGGGCAACATGGTGAGTGGACCCAGGGAGGTGCCTTCCATGTAGACAAGCATAAGCACAGGCCTGGATGTGGGGAGTTTCACCCAGAGCAGATACAGGGAACAGCCACTGGTCCCACTGGGTTCACGAGCTATAGATCTGGCTGCACTGGGCAGCTGATCTGATTCTAGGATGAGCCTAACTAGGCAGAAAACACAACCCTGCTTTTACCCGCTGGATTATCTCAGGTGAGGAACGGATGACAGAGAATGCTTGGAATATAAGGAACCGTCAGGAAGAGGAAGAAGAAAAAGTATGAGGTTCTTGGAGGTTTCCAAGTGGGGTCGAGACCAACTGGCACACAGAACCCGTGATGGGGAGTTGCTGTGATGAGAAGGGGTGGGGAGTGGGAGAAGGTGATTGGACACCAGGGTCTGTGGCCTGACCCACATGAAAAGACTGTGCCTGGCTGTACTGATGTGCAGAGGGCCTGAGGAGAGCCCCATCTTCTAAACACGGAGCAGGTTTAGACAGGAAGCTAATCCACCGGGAGCAGAGTGAACTGGTAAGACCCTCTAGAAATTTGCACTACTCAGCAGTGGAGGGAAGGCGAGAAACAGAAGACGGTCTTGCCAGCTGAATGGGATGAGTATTCCAAACAGGTTAATGCCGGCGTGCGGAATCAAAGGAAGTGTGTTATCTCTTACCCTTGGGATGCCCAGGAAGCCGGTGTTGTCCGCAGACGGAGACAGCTGTGCGAACCCTTCTTCCCAGCACTGGCTGCCCTATGCTTGAGCTTTCTTTCCAGGTTGCTTTGCCTCCCATGGACCCTAAATACAGAATATGTAGACCCTCTACTTAAAACTCTTCCTTTTCATTGTCCGAAGAACAACATCTAAACTCTCTACCTAGCCCGCAAGGTTCTTCATGAGATGCCCGCAGCTGACCCTAGCTTCACATTCCCACAGCCTCCTCTCCCAAAGTCACACTGGCTTCCTTTCAGCTTCTTGAGAAATTCTTCTTCTCTCAAGAGCTTTGGGCACACTCTTCTCTCTACTTCAATGCTTTTTCTCCCAAACACCCTCAACTGCTCAGAAACACACACACACACACACACACACACACACACACACACCATCTCTGAGTATCCTTCAGATCTCAATCTCCCTAGAATGCCTTCAACATTGGGTCTTAAAATCCATGTGCACCATGAAAGTGGTTGTGTTTCATTCCCTGGCCCCTCCAAAAAGTGTTCTTATTGAGTCAACAGTGCATGTTGTAATCAATGGCGTGTTTTAGATTTTTTTAAACTACAGTAACTATTGAACGAATGAAACCTCCCTCTGCTCCTTGCCCTACAAACAGCCCATTTTTCTCCAGTTCTGAGACAGGCCCACTCATTCCCTTGTTCCCAAACTCTCTTGTCTGTACCCTCTTCCTGTTCTGACGTCTATGGTCATCACTTGATCCACAGCCACCCTCAGAAAACTCCAGACAGGACGTCACCATTCATCAGGCAGCACCTGAGGCCCCATCCACTCAAAGGTGCTGACACCTTGACTGAGGTGAGAGTGTCTTACCTCTGTCAGTCTGAGCAGCCAAGCATTCTGGTGGAGTTTCCTGCAGAAGAACCAAGTTTTGGGTTGTTTGTTTGTTTGTTTTCAGTGTTCTAGACTGAATTATTATAGCCAGAGGGAGCCATTCATCAGCTCTGACACTGCAGGAAGCTTCCTAGGCAAACAGCTTTATTGCTGTGTGAGATTAACCCAGACTGTAGTAATTTGTAACAAAGATAAGAAAATTGCACTGGTCTCTTAGAAATAAATCTGAATTCCAGTGTGGACAAAGGGGACTTCAACTTGAAATCTGCTATTTCAGATACAATCAAATTTATAACAGCCCCTGACGAGTATGAAAAGCCAAGTGCAGCCTTTGATGGAGGTGTCATTTCAGGACCCACCATTATGAAATCAATTTTAGCTGGTATTCCTAATGGGCCCCCAGTCTGAGCCCCACCTAACTTTTATGAAAGATTGTTTGGCCTATTTGAGAATCATTCTCTCATGCATCTGCCTTCGGAAGATGAGATGTCAGGCATGGGGCGGCCAATGGGGGAGGGGACCTGCCTCTGGCCAGCTGTCAGATCTTGATGGACCAGAAGATGATAACAGAGGCCCCTCCCGAAGTGTTGTGAGGAACAAATAAGATAAGAATGCGAGAGAGGATTACAGATGTCGGTTATTAATGAGAGTCCGTTAACCTAATAGATACTCAGGGTTGAGCTCTTACAACTGCACTGGGCAAGGATTTAACTTCGCCAGCTTGGCCTCGTTTAATCCTCCCAATAATCACACAAAGAGGGCACTGCAAGGATCTCCACTTACAAATGAAGAGAGGGAAAGCCAGAGAAGTCATGGAACCTACCCAAGGTCACACAGCTGGCAAGTGGCATGTCATGGGTTTGAACACCTGCTCCTGGCCACCCCGCAGTGCTTTCCACTAGGCAGCAGCCTCTGCGTTCACTACAGACATAACAGTGAGGCTCTTGTGATGCCAGACCTGCAGAGCTCACGGCCTGGCTGTGTGTAACACACACCCGTAGACAAGAGCCTATACTCTATTAATAGTAAGTCATGCCGAAACCAGTTTGGCTCAGTGGATAGAGCGTCAGCCTATGGACTGAAAGGTCCCGGGTTCGATTCCGGTCAAGGGCATGTACCTTGATTGCGGGCACATCCCCAGTAGGGGGTGTGCAAGAGGCAGCTGATCGACGATTCTCTCTCATCGATGTTTCTAACTCTCTATCCCTCTCTCTTCCTCTCTGTAAAAAATCAATAAAATATATAAAAATATGTGTAAGAAAGGACAAGTATTAAATAAGTATTAAAAAAATAGTAAGTCATGCTCATTACCTGCTGGCATGTTCTAGGAGCTTTATATAAATCTGATTTGTTACTTCCATGACCAGAGGGGGCGGTGCATACTATCATTACCCCCACTGGATGGAAAAGGAAATAGGCTGAGGTCAAAGGACTTACCTGAGATCATCCACTGGTAGGGAGTGGAGCCAGTTACCTAAGCTGGGCTACATTCTTACTTTCCTGCTACAGGGGAAGATGCTACAATAGAGAAATGCTGGAAGAACCATGGGAATCTGGGCTTCAAAGGGAGCCAAAACCCATGGACACAGATGAGGCCATGCATATATGAGTTGGTGAGGGCCTGGAGTGGGGTGTAGGTTGGGGGGGGGGGGGGAGGGGACAAATGTAATACTTTCAACAATAAATAATTATTTAAATAATTATTTAAATTTAAAAAGGGGGAGGGGGCAAAATTTCCCCAGAAGTGCCTCTTGAGTTGGATGTTGAAACAGGAGCATGAGTTTGTCCAGCAAACAAAGAGGAAACCCAAGCAAAATCTCAGATCGCCCTGTGACCCTGAATGACCCAGCCCACACTATGCTGGGTGCAGTCCCCCTTGTCCAGCTGTGTGGCACAGCAGGAGGACAGTTAGCTGCACTGAGCTGGCTGTTGGGAGGTTCATCTAAAGGACAGGGAGTCCACTATCCATCTCTGCACACCGAAGGCACGCCCAGGCCCGGCCCAGAGTGAGCACTCAGTACCCATTTAATGGGCTTGAACTGAGTCCATAGTAACTTGGACTTAGAAGAGCTCTTAAAGATGAAGTCATCCAAGGTCCTCATTGCACAGATAGCAAACTGAGACCCAACAAAGCAAAGAATGGGAGGGTGGGGGGTAGCTTTAAAATTCCATATGCACATGGGTGCAAAGGGTCTCGGGGTGAAGGGAGCAGGAAGTAAGTAGAGTGGAGTCAAGGAACTAGCCCTCAATGTGAAATGGGTCTGGGGCCTGAGTTAAGGTAATGACTGGGGACGGGAACTGTTAAGAGGCCACATAGGATAGAAGTTGTCACCAGGTGAACCTCAGATTGATTTGGGGTTCTGCTCCCCACTGATTATATAAGTTTGGGTCGATTCACCTCTCAGAGCCTGAGTTTCCCTATTTGGAAAAGTGAGATAACAGCATCCATTGTGAAGATTAAGGGAAATGATGCAAATAAAGAAATCAGCACAGTGCCAGGCACATAGTTAGGGCTTAATAAATAGAACTGATTACTAGGGTCCCAGTCACACCTAATCAGTAGCCCATTGAGCTGAATCCCCTCCCACTCCACCCTCTTTTCCTGCCTGTCAGGGCCTCCCCAGGAACTCAGAAATTCTGCCAAATTGGTGAGACTCAGTGGTGACTCAGCCCCACTAAGATGGCCTAAAGTGCCATCTTAAGTCAAAGAGGAAAAAGACGTGGATTGATCTGAGTTTGCTTTCACCAACAGGTGTGGGCAGAAGACCTGTCTAGAGAGTGACCCCAGCCTGCATCCTGGCCCTCCCCTCATCCATCCTCTGAAAAGGTAAGCCCACTGAGAAGTGGATCCCTATTTATGTCCTCAACACCTGCAGGGTCTCTGAAAAACAAGAATACAAGTTCCAGGATTTTGCATTATGGCACAGAGGGGTAGGAGTTGGGGAGCGGTGGGGTGTTCATTTTAGAAACTTATACAAAAAAAGTTCCCAAGAATTCATCCAATGCAGAGGTAAGCAAAGCTGAATAATTTTTGCTGGTGGCAGAAACGGCACCAGAATGTTACTGACAATTGGACCTCGGTCCAGCAACCTCGGTACTTGAGTTCTTGCTAAGAAAGAATTCAGAGCCAAGACTCAAATACAAGCAAAAGTTTATTTAGAACGTCAAAGAGGGAGAAGAAGTGAGCTGCAGAAGAAGTGAGCCAACCGAGAGCTGCATGGGCTCAGGGAACAAGTTACAGGGGCAAAAGAAGGGCCCTTGGAGCTTAGGAGAAAGTGGGAGGCAAGGAAAACTCACCTAGGGGAAGGGGACAGGGTGAGGCATTAGGCCTTTTAAGGGTGGGAATTTTAGGGGCAGTCCCAGGGAGGATCTCAATAGAACATTCATCAGCTTTCCAGAGGTGTCCTTTCAGGGTCATGGTCTCTACTGATGGGTTGGCACCAGGCAAACCTCATAGCCAGGGGTGGGCAAACTTTTTGACTCGAGGGCCACAATGGGTTCTTAAACTGGACTGGAGGGCTGGAACAAAAGCAACCTGATCATGCTGGCACTCTCATCTTGGGCTGCTGGTGAAGGATCGGAGGGGAGAGCAAGAGAACCCTCCACTCTTTCGGCTCCGCGGGCCATAGTTTGCCCACAACTGTCATAGGCAATTAGACAGACAGACATGAGCAGAGCAAGGATGGATGGTACAGAAGGTCACAACGGGGTCGATAGTCATTACTGATGTCAGCCATGGCATCACTTGTCTGGTTTTGCTGTTTTTCTGGACATAGAGCTGAAACACAACTGAGGCCTAGCTGTGACCCTTAGGGGTTAATGCTTCAGGGAGTGGTCCTGCAAAGGCCTGACTGGGAGTTAAGCGAGGCCACTCTTCAGCCCCTTGTTCCTCCTCTGAGGGAATCTACTGCACGACGAGCGACACGCCACGGGAGGAAAGTCAGGGGAGGCTCGGAGCCCACGATCAGCGATATGGAAGGTCAGAGGGTCAAAACCACATGACCCGTGGTACGCTAAGGGAGGAGAGGTTACCCCAGGATGAGGCCCTTGTTTTCCCAGTTCTGCCTGTTGCTCGGCATCTGGGGCTTTCCACCCTGTGGCCCTCTGTACCTGGCCATTCGTCCTTGCTCTGCTCACATCTGTCTAACTGCCTATGGGTTGTGCCAGCAACTTCCCACATGCAGTCAGTTTTCCTCAAAACCAGTCCTCCTTGATGGGCCCTCTCTTTGTACTTTGCCGGGGGAAGAAAGTAAATATTTCTTCAATGAAATTCAGCAATCAATTAAACACCGACTTTACTATCCACGTTGAGCCAACAGCCGGCTGCACGTTGGAACGAGACTATTTCAAGCAATTAAACTTTCGCTACTTTTAAGACAAATTCTTTTACATGCTAATGACGATTGTTTTCCCACTTGATAAGTAAAATTTTGTGTCAAGCAAGGTTAGATGATTGCAATGATTTAATTGTGCTTCTCAAAGAAAGGAAAATGTTACAAAAAAAAAAAAAAAGCTAAGATGGACCTCTCACCACATTCCTGCCGCAAAATGTCCTGTTAACAATAGAGCCGTGATTTGCTGAAATTAAAATGCTATTATGGTGAAATTAGGGCTTCAATATTTTTAGCAGCTTTAATAGGCCTTGCATTTTAAGGGACATCTGATAATAGATAATTACATTTCATCTTAAAGAAACCAAGTTGTTTTCTTAAGGAAAATACTTTTCTTTCTCCCGGAGAGGTTAAAGCCAGCCATCATTAGAAGCAGCACCCAGCTCCAGGATCCCGCTTCGGCTTGGGAAATAGAGATTAGCATATAAATAGCCTTCGGTGCCTGCTTGATTCCAGCTATTTTGCGTTTCAATGTGGCATCAGAATGCACTTAGCAAGAAATGTTCGAGAGGAGAAAGAGGTTTGTAATATGTCGCTTTTATAGAGAGGGGAACTCTGAGTATAAAAGATCATCCACTCCTCTGCGGGCTTTTTTTTTTTTGTATCCTTTCAATGCCCCAATTATAGACTCCAAGGAGCCAACAGACCCCCTAGATCAGAACCTTCGTTTACGCGACAGCTCTTTCTTCAGACCAGGAAAATAAGTCAAAATGGTGCACAGGAAATAAGATAAATATGCGGGCTTTTTCCCAGATTGGGCAGGAACCCCAGGGGGGTGGGGGAGGGGGATGCAGCCGAGCCCTTTCTCCTCGCCCCCATGCCACCCATCAGCAGCAGGGACGTTGGACAGCTCCTCCAGGACCCATTTGCTGGAGCCGCCAGGGCGACTCCTGCCTTTCTGCCTGGAGGCCAGCTTCCCCCCTGGGAAATCGCAGGCACTGGGCAAGGAGCCCAGGGTTCTTCCTGCCCTCCCCTTCCCAGCCCTGCTACCACCGCTACACACACACACGCACACGCACACGCACACGCACACGCGCACACACACATGCATTCTGCCTAACTCAATCAGGCTCAGTCTTGGGCTGCAGCAAGAAGATTCTTAAAGCCCACACTTCTGTCCTTTGGCACTGGGCAGTGGGCAACGCTGAGAAGCATGGTGCTGAGCAGCTGTCTTAGGGGACACAGCTTTTCCTGGAGGCGACTATGGCAGAGGAGCTCTGGCCAAGTAGGTGGTGACTTCTCGTCTAGCTCCTGGTGGCTTGGACCAACCCAGTGCCCTGGGCTCCCATACAACTTGTTATGGGCTGAACACACCAGCTCTAAGCCCAGGTTCCTTCATCTGTAAAAGAGAGAGAGAGAGAGAGAGAGAGAGAGAGAGAGAGAGAGAGAGAGAGAGAGAGAGATTACAAACCCTGGTCTGTCTATTTGGGGCGCTACCATAGGGAAGAAATGAGGAAATGGATGTGGAGGAACTTTGTAAGCTCCCTCCCACATCAGCATTATGTGGTTAGGGTGTTGGCGAGGTTTTGTCCTGGGTCGCCCATCCTTTAGCAGCTCATCCAGGCTGCCAGGGCTCTGCCCAGTCTCCCACCTGCAGTGAGAGGGGTGAGGAATAATTTTTTATAGGAAGTAACAGCCCTCAGTTGGACCAAATGCACCCATTTGGGTTGTTTAGAGACAGCTGTATGAAGATGAGGGCTCATGGGGCAGACACATCTGGGCAGCAGATTGCTGCCTCACCATTGGTAACACCTGGGTGTGTCAACTCCCTGAGTCTTTTCTCAAACCGGATGCTAAGACCTTCGGAAACTGTGAAGCATGGGGCAATTGCGTCCTTGTCCTCTGGGCCTCCTCACACAGAAGAAGTAAGTCGGTGCCCTTGTCCCCCCAGCAGCAGGGCTGAGCTAGGATCCTGGCAGGCTGTCCCCCGCAGCTCACCATGCCTCAAACCCAGCAGCCCTCACCATGGGAAAGTATCCTTGGTGGGCTCCGGGCACTCCCTGGTCCCTACAAATTGGCCCAGGCTCTGCAGGGTCCCTGTCAGGCTGCAGCATGTCCTGCAGACCCCACTGCCTCTCTGGGAGGGTCACCACCACTTCCATGAGGACCCTAATAAGCTGATAATTCTCACCTGTCTACAGTGATGGCCACTCACCTGGGCTCCTCAGTGGGAAAGGTGCTAACATGCAAAATCTGTATTACTTTTCCCCCTGCAGTGCCACAGCTGCAAACACTCAGTGCTGGCCCAGGAATAATGCTGTTCCTGGACGTCATGCATGAAGCCCAGGATTTCATTCCAAAATGCTATGTTGGAGCATAGGAAACCTGGAGGGGTTGTCTTGGTGACTCGATGATGTGCTGGATGGTGGGATGGAGGGCACAGTGGGCTCAGGCCAGAGTGCTGGGACTGGTCTGCTTTCTGTTACGTTGCTCAAAGTTCCATTCCTTTCTAGATTTCTGTATTCCTGGGTGACCCGTGACCTGAGCGCTTTTCATTCTAGCCAAGATGCTCAACATCATTTGTCTTGCCAACTCAGGCAACTACAATATCTGCTTCCATTTGCAGGATCTTTTATTATTCCCATTATATACACTAGGAAATCAAGGCTCAGAGAAGTTGAATGACTGACAGATAGTCACACAGATATAAGAGAAGAGCCGAGATTCAACCCTAGGCTTTGCCCCAACTTCAAGGCTCATCTTCTTAATTACCACACACTGCAGCATTTTCCTAAGTGACTGACTAGTTACTATTTACAATCAACACGATGTGGGACAGTCTATGCCTCTGACATGCCAAATTCCTTTCCAAAACTTGATACAAAGGACACTAATTCAAATGAGTTTGACATTGAGTCAAACAAGTAAACGGTTTCTTTTAATATATTTGTATTGGTTTCAGAGAGGAGAAGGGAGGGAGAGAGATAGATAGAAACATCAATAATGAGAGAGAATCATTGATCAGCTGCCTCGTGCATGCCCTCTAATGGGGTTGGAGCCCACAAACCAGGCATCTTCCCTGACTGGGAATCAGCCATGACCTCCTGGTTCATAGGTTGAGGTTCAACCACTTAACCACACCAACCAGGCTGAACAATTTCTTTTTAACTGCAGAACTTCTCAGAGCATTCAAGATGTGAACAGATCTACATTTTAAATCTACAAAAAGAGATAGATTATACAATTCCCCCCCAGCAAGCTATGTGTTCATAGACAGCCCTCTTCTTTCCTTCTTTCTTTTTTTCTTTTTCTTGAGCAACTTGTATTCCTCTAGCATAGTGGTCAGCAAACTCATTAGTCAATAGAACCAAATATCAATAGTATAACGATTGAAATTTCTTTTGAGAGCCAAATTTTTTAAACTTAAACTATATGGGTAGGCACATTGTTATTAACTTGATTAGGGTACTCCTAAGCTGGCCTTTACTAAAAACTCAAGGGGCCAAAGAACCGCATGTGGCTTGTGAACCGAAGTTTGCCAACCACTGTTCTAGCAGTGTAGGATTCTACAAGTTTTCTACTCAAGTGCAAGTGTTATCCCCAAACCAGCAAGATCAGGCATCACCTGGGAGCTAGTTAGAAATGCAAAACCTCACACCCCACCTCACCTGCTGAATCAGAGTCTGCATTTTGCCAAGATGCCCGAGTTGTCCATGTGCGCAGTGAAGTTTGAGAAGCAGTGGGAACATGGGTGACTCATCATGGCCGGTGTCCATGTATGAGCCATCAAGCCATAAAATCCAGTGGTGAAGAAGGATCCAGCTTTATTATCACGGGCCATACAACCCTATTAGGAAATTAAGTTGAGATGCTGTAACATCACACAGACATAATTTAAGAGAGTTCCCACAATGGAAAAGTTTCCCCTTATTCCTAATGAGATGTAAAAATAGATGGAGATGGAGAGATGATCAATACTCTTTACTTAAGGTATTCCTAGAATGTGGACACGGAAGCATTGCATACCTCTTCCTAAAATGTGCAAATCTATGGTTTTAAATTTTCATCATTACTGAGGTATAATCCTATATAATAAAAGTCTAATATGCTAAGTGTCCAGTGGTCTGTTCAACCAATCAAAGTGTAATATGATAATGTTATGCTAAGGCCACCCAACTGCTCGTTGTGATATGCTCTGACCACCAGGGGGCAGACAGTTGAACAGTCGATATGGTGTGCACTGACCACCAAGGGGGCAGATGCTCTGACCTGTAGGTTAGCTTGCTGCTGGGGTCCAGCTGATTGGGACTGAGGGTGAGGGGCTGGACATGCCCTGGAGCTCTCCTGCAGTCCCTCCCCAGCTGGCCAGCCTCCCGAGTCCCTCCCTGTCCCCAATCCTGCACCAGTGGGGTCCCTCAACCTGGCCTTTGCCCTCTCACAATCCAAGCGAAAGGACATCTCCCCCACCCCTGCTGAGTGCATGAATTTCGTGCACCAGACCTCTAGTTGACATAAAAAGTTGTAAGATATTTAAACTGTTCATTGTTCACATCTTTGATATATGCATTGTGAAAGGATTCCCCTCCCAATCTAGTTTATTAACACATCTATCACTTCACATATTATTTTTTTTGTTAGTTTTTGTGTCTGTGTGTTTTTTTATCTAAATTCTACTCTTTTAGAAAACACAGTTATCACCTGTAGTCACCATGTTTTACATTAGATCTTCCCATCTTATTCGTCTTATAGTTGAAATTTTATAGCCTTTTACCAACCTCTTCCTATTTTTCCCATTCCTAGCCCCTGGAAACCACTTTTCTACTCTATTTCCATGAAGTTGCCTTTCTTTTTGGATTCCACATAGGAATGATACCACACAGTTATTTGCCTTCCTCTTTCTGACCTTTTTCACTTAGCATAATGCCTTAAAGTTTCATCCATGTTGTGGCAAATAGCAGGACTTACTTCCTTCTCATGCCTGAGTAATATTCCATTTTCTATGTAACCTCTCATCTTCTCTATCCATCCATCTGTTTTTGGACATTTAGGTTGTTTCCCAGATCATGATTATTGTAGATAATGCTGATATGAGCATGGGAGGGCAGCTATCACTTTGATCTTCTGTTTTAATTTCTTTTGGATATATACCCAGAAGTGGCATTGCTGAATCATGCGGTAATTTTTAATTTTCTGAAGAATCCCCATACTAATTTCCATAGTGGCCACACCAATTTATATTCCCAATAACAGTGTATAAGGGTTGCCTTTCTCCATATCCTTGTCAACACTTGTTATCTCTTGTTTTTGATGATAGCCATTCTAATAGGTGTGAAGTGATATTTCATTGTGGTTTGAATTTGTATTTCCCTGATAATTATGACATTGAGCACATTTTTATATACTTGCTGACTATTTTTAGGTTTTCTTTGGAAAAAACATTTATTCAGGACTTCTGCCCATTTTAAATCAGATTTTTTTTTTTTTTTTGCTATTGAGTTATGTTAGTTCTTTACATATTTTGGATGTTAATACCTTATGCAAATATTTTCTCTCGTTTGGTAGATTGTCTTTTCATTTTCTTGATGGTTTTCTTTGCTGTGCAGAAGCTTTTCAGTTTTGATGTAGTCTTACTTGTTGATTTTGGCTTTTGCTGTGGAGGTTTTTTAATGCTTAGAAAGAGTGTACCTCGTTTCCTTTGATCCCCTCTTAACCACAGAAGTGTCGAGATTATGGGCATCCCTAGGTTAATGACCTAGTATACTATCCCTAGGTTAATGACCTGGTATATTCTTGGGAAATGGCCCATTGGTCTCTACCTTGGCATCTCAAAACACAGCCTCACGGGTCAAAAGCTTGTCTCAAGATTTTAAAAATCACACTTGAAATGACTCATTCATGCAAGATAAGACCTATGCCTAAAGAAAACTAACTGCCTTTGCTTTTGGCTACAATTATTTCAACTCTTGTGGTCACCCTCTCTCAAGTTGACCTGACATTTCAAACTACAGCTTAATATGTCTTTGCTCAACACTAGACATGGAAACAAATTCATTTTTACTTAATGACTTCAATGTTTGGGAGAGACAAACGTTTTTCAAAGTATATGTACAAAGAGGTTCAATAACTGGCTGAAAGACACAGAGCTATACGTGATGGCATCTGGATTATATCCCAAACCTCTCTGACTTCCAAATCAAGACTCTTTCCATTACACAGGCAGCTCTAGGACGCACACACACATAGGGTCTTTGTCATGCTCTCCAAATTTGGCTCCCATAGCGTTTACTCTTCCCTAAACCCCTCCTTTTATAATACAAAACACCCCTATCTCCCTCCTAACCTCCCCACCTTCCTTCTGTCTTTGGGTTTAGAATTTTTCATTCATCTTTATTCAAGTACTTTTTTTCAGGTGCTGCCCAATATACCAGCTGGCCAAGATTTTTTTCTCATTTTAAATTGTCATGCAAATCATGTTCTAATGCTCCCCACAGCTAGAATGACTGCCTCCCTTGTCCCTGGGCAAAAGGCCTTGTCACAGACTGAGCTCCGCAGCCCCTTTTGGAAACTAGGCAACTAGTAACCTGTCAATCAACCTGAATACATCTCAGAGCCAAGATACTCAAAATGGAACTCCTAATGTCTCCCCTAGGCTTCCCACCTGCAGTATGGCACCACCATAAATTTGGTTGGGCGGATATCTATTCTCTGCTCGTCATCCCTCGTATTTTATTTATCAGCAAGTCTTTTCTACTAACCTTCTAAAGCATTTGCTAAATCCATCACTTCCTGTCTTCACCACTGTCATCACCAAGTCTATACCATTGTCTTCTCTTATCTGAACCACTGCAAGAGTTTTTTATTTAATCTTCTCACATTTACTAGTGCTCTCTCCAGTGTATTTTCCACAAGGCAACCAGGGCAATCGGCCATCAGAAACAGCATCAGATCATGCCACTCCTCTGTTTTAAATCCTTCCCTTACCAAAATGTAGGCTCCATGAAATCTGGGCCCAACTTTCACATTCCCCTCTCTATCTCTAGTGCTACAACAGTGTCCAGCACAGAGTAGGTATTCAGAAAATATTGCTTGGATGAATGAATGAAATAACAACCTTAATTGCAAACAACAAAAAATCTTCTGTTATTTATATAAAATGGCCCAAATTTTTGTTTTTCTTTTAGCGCTAACATTGTGGTTGAATTCCTGTAGTTTCTGTGGAGATGTCAACATATCTAGACTATAAGCAATGTATCCCTCCCCTTCCCTACAGCTAACAGAATCAAAGTAAAAGGAATTTGCAACTTACAAGAGCAGATGCATCTCACTACAGTTAAGTTGCTTGAGAATAGATGGGAGATTATGCTGATTGAACTGGACATTTTCCACTTTTATTATTTTAATTATAAACATAAACTATTGGGGGTAAAATCAAATGGAAATCTGCCTATCAATTTCACAATTAGCATCTCATTTCAAGAGACCAATCAACTTAAATGAGGGCCAGTGACCTTAATCTTTCCCCAAGTACAGTACTTTATTCTTCTTATTAGTTGAAAACCTCCAAACTATGAAATATTTGGGTTAACCCCATGTTTGCATCAATGATGCTATTACCACATTTAAATAAGTCAAGGGGTTTTTGTGACCTCTGTATTGCAGTTTGTGTGGACAAAAGCAGAAAACGAAAGCTGTGCAAATCAAGCAGAAAAAATAACAAGGCCACTTAAATAGGGCTCGTTTTAGCATTTATTTTTCCAAGACTGTGAAAGGAAGTGTGATTTTTAGGAGATTTATTTTGCCACCGATGAGCTAAAATTAACCCAAGAGGAGAGTAAATCCCAGAAGTCAAAAGCAGCTAATTTTAATCATAAGGGTCTGTTAAAAATCCAATTTAAATTTTTTTTCTTTATAATATAGGAAGGGGAAATTTTTTGTTTGTTTTTTAAAAAGCAAAGAAATAGAAAGGTACAAATTTGACTTGTCGAACAATGGATCCACTGAACACCAATACCCCTGCAGGGATTAGAAGAAAACCATACATTCTGCAGAGTTAACCCCTCCTCCCAAAAAACATAAGGCTCCACCTATGTGAACATGGGAGATGTATAAACAAGTAACAGCCAACCATTGAACTGGAAGACTAGTTTCTAACGGGTTTGTTGATAGCTCTCTGGAAAATTTCACTTCGGAATAGACTTGGGGTTGCACAAGATGCCAACACTACCCAAGATACATTTCAAGGTCAGCCAAGAAGCTGCCAATCTTATCCCTCTGACTCCATTGATTGATGTGCCTTAAGTAGGTCCATTCAAGTCTTTGCCTAGGTGACATCAACTTGCCTGCATCTGTTTGGCTACAATTCTTAACCTGCAAGAAATAGAAATCAACACAAGCAAAGCCTCGGCAGCAGAAAAATCATTAAGAGGATGCAGGAGTATTTCCCAGAACTCAAACAACACCAGACCTTGAGATAGATCTTCCTCTGTGTCTCATTTCTCTTCTTCTCAGCACATCTGCTTCTCAGTTCACAAGGCAGACAGAAATGGCCATCCCTTGATGGTCTATTCTAGAGACCATTCCAGTCTGTACTAGAATCTTGGAGTTTCAAATTCTGAGAAGAAAGAATCTGAATCTCTAAATTTGGATTAAGTGTCCATTCTGATACATTCAACCATGGTAAAGACATGGCTATTGGGGGTTGTAGCCAAGGATGAGGGAGGTAATTCAGGAAGATCACTGTGAGCTAGATAGAACCTAGGATTGTATTGTCACAACCCTAGGGATGATTGCAATAGCCTAACACATGGAGCCAAAGCCAAACCAAACCATTACTATTGTTGTATTGCACCTTTGGTCATACCATCGCTTTAGGGTGAGAGACTGGCACCAGGTAGGGGTTGTAGCTACACAACGTTCTGGGGGAAGAGCCCTGACTACCCCTCTGAGAGCACCCTGCATTCTTCTTCTTCATACTGCTTATTGCAATGTATAAACCCACATTTATTTGTAGACTTGTTTAATGATCATCTCTCTCTCCAACACTCAGCTTAAAGCTCTATGAGTCAACCCTATTGATTTTACTCACCTTCATAGTCCTGGCATTATGCCTGGCACATAGTGGATACTCTCTAAAGAGTTGTTGAATGAGTGGATGGATGGATGGATGAATGGATGGATGGATGGATGGATGGATGAACGAATGAACGAATGAATGAGGACAGGACAGTTTTTCCAGATGATTTGGTACATGAGTTGAGTCTTGAAGGACAAACAAGTCTTTTAGAAGAAGTAGGGAATGAATGACAGGTACAAAGACATGAAGGCACATATACAAATACCATAGAGACAGGTGGGGCAAGACGTCTAGATAGAAAAGAGAGGTAGAGGCCCTCTCATGGATGAACCTGGGTAAAGATTGGAGAATTTGGAATGAGAGAGTACTTGTCTAGATTTTAGACAAATCCATCTGATGGGAATGTAGGGGCTGGACTGGAGGCAGGAAGGTGAGTTAGGAAATTTATGTAGTCATCCAAAAGAGAAAAGAGATGGCAGTGGAAATGAAGGGGAAAATATTGTAAGAGCTAATAAGAAAATGGAATCAGCAGAAATTCAGGGAATATAATTTTCTCCATTTGATTGCACAGTTACTTATGCACATCTTTTCTTCCTGGCAAGACTGTGAGCTTTCGACTCTTCTTCACTCCTGGCCTACCAGGACTTGCACAGTACCTGCCCAACACACAGTAGGTTTGTCGAAAAATAAATTAATGAATGATTGAATGATGACCACTCAGCAAGCATGGCAACAGCATTCTGGAGCGGAGGGCCAAGAAGTGTCCTTTGAGCATTTCGTAGAACCTCACTGCTTGTATGTTTGTCTTGCCTCCAAAAATGCTTAAAGCTCCTTCCTTTTTTTTTATATCCACCTCAACCCTTACCTTCTTTTATATCCCGCTCAGGGAAATATCCCTGTTTAATGACTGAACTAGACTAGAATGGAATCTCCGAGTCTTCGAAGCTTCCTGACACGCACACCTGAAGGGGAAGCTGGCAGAACTTCCCCTCTGCGAAAGCCGGGGTGGACGGGGTGGAGGCTCTGCCCAGGGCTTCTGGGAGGACAACTTAACCGAACTGGGCTGCGCCTCTCAGCTAAGCGCCAGGGGAAGGGAGGATAAGACCCCTTCCGCAGACCAAAAAACAGCTGGAACCGCTGAGCAAAGACCAGAGTTCAAAAGCCTCAAAGAGCTGAGACTGAGCCTGGACAAATCCCAGAAGCTTCTGACCTCAGGAAATGATGCCAGTGAGTGAAGAGTGTCCCCAGCTCTGTTCTCAGTGAGTATACCACTCATGAATGAATGAACTAAGAAATGGATATTTTCTACCTATTTGTGGCAAGTTTTTTTAAAAAAGAGTTAGGACTAAAAATATATATATTTTAACGAATGAAGATATTATATATGAATCTATTATTTTCTTGATCTATACTATTTACAAGCTGGAAAACATTTTATTTCAAGCACTGGTCTCATTTCAATAACACGTCACATATGGGAATCATACGGTACCTAGATCATGCCATACAGCCTGATGGTCTCTGCATTTTGTTGTTGTTGTTGTTGTTGCTGTTGTAGGAAGTTTTAAAATCCCAATGGGTCATGTGGATGAAGAAAAGATGGCTTCCCAGGCTGTCATTAGGAAGAAAGCCCCTTCTCTGTGTCCATTTCACCATTTTCCAGGGACTCGATAGAGAAATGTGCATCATGTATAAATAATAGAACGCTGAGGTTGGAGGAAGAATCTTGGAGTTCCTAATGACCTGACTAGAAGATGAATGAGGGAAGAAATCAGGTGAATGTGAAGTGATCTAATTCTGGGTGGTTATTAGAATTATGAGCAACTGCCCCGGGGTTTTAAGTCGAGTCATATTGCCACCAAGTTACTGTTTGGAGATGCACAACTAGAGGGGGGAAGATTCTCATGATCAGGCCTCTCGGCCCAAATGTCAAGAATGGTATCCAATTTAAAAAACTGACTTAATAACATTAGTACCTCCTGCCTGCGCCGGGCGTGGTGCAAAATGTCAGCACCCAATTTCTCTCTCACCAACCAAGGCATCCTATATGTGTGGGGTCACCCTATCACAGAGGGGGGGTAGGCGCAGAGGTGGGGGGTGAGGGGGTTCCAGTCAAAGGAGATGATGGGTCACAGCCTAAAGGTGTGTCAACCCCCAGGCCTGGGTTCCAGACCCCAGGGAAAGAGTCCAGAGGAATTCAGGGACTGCCCCAGCCTCCCCGGTCAGAGACAAAGGCCCGATCCCCTGCCAGCACATGACCCACCTCCAGAGCTCAAGTGAGAGGCAAAGAACTAAGATGCTGAGTGAAAGGTTCTCCCCCTCCCAAACCGGTAGGCGGAGTTTAACATATGACCCCTTAAGGTTATCTCCCCCTCCCAAACTGGTGGGCGGAGTTTAACATATGACCCCTTAAGGTTATCTCCCCCTCCCAAACTGGTGGGCGGAGTTTGACACATGACCCCTTAGGGCTCCCCCCCTCCCAAACTGGTGGGTGGAGCTAACAACATGACTGACACCTGCCAAGGGGACATCTCCAAGACAGTGAGCCACCAATTAACAAGGGCCATGGTGCCCTTGGGCCCATCCCTTCCTGTTTCACCTGGGCCCAACCCCCTCCCTTTAAAAGGAACTCCAGACCGGCCACGTGCATTCTTTGGAGGTGATCTCCATTGGCCCGGTTGGGTTCCGATCTCCTGTCCCCTCTCCCCTAATTCTGATCTTTACCTGGGTGATGGCTTCCGCCCATTACCGGGGAATAAACTCTTTAAAACTCCCTGTTGTTCTGTTTCCTGTTTCCTTTCAAACCTAACACTGAGGCCACAGAGAGAATCCCAGAGCCAGCAAGGACAGAACCAGTTCCCAGAGATGAAGGTGTAATGCACAGAAACCTCCTTTTCTTCTTTTCCTTTTGATTCAAACTGGCCTCATGCAGCCTAAAGAGCACCCTGGCTCACCAGCTTCCCCATCCCGGGAACATCTACTCCCTTAATCATCAAGCCCTCAAGACAATGAAGTCCTGGTCAGTGAGAAGGCAGGGCTGGGCGGGCGACTCCTGACTCCATTTTGTACTGTGGGGCAGGGTGGAGCTATCCTCCATTTTGTGTAACTGGATCCTAGCCCTAACCCAACCAATCAAGGTGAGCCAAAGCAGTGACATCACCACCCCTATAAAACCCATTGATATGTTAAATTCGCTCTCTCTCCCTCCACACAGTTGTTGGTGTAAGTGGGACCGAGCTCGGACTTGTCCGAAATACAGGCTTTCTGCAATTGTTTCGGACTCAGCTCCCTGGTAGTCTTTGGGGATCACGAAATCTGGGCACAACAGTCAGTATTAAACTTAGGAACGAAGCCTCGGGTCTGTTGACCACAGAGAAAGATAATATCCAGGCCTCAGGTGTGTTTCCGCTTCGGAACCAGGAAAGTGGACCAGACAGAACCACGCCGTGGCCGACATCAGGACCAGATGCAATGATCCACTACCATAGCGCCAACCCCTCAGCAGAGACAACCACCCCAACCAGCACCCGACCTCACTTAGTCACCATGATTAAGGCTTTGCCCCTAGATGCCCATTTCCTGAAAGCCACGGGAAGCCAGGTCTTTGAGCACAGGCTCACCTGTGATTCTGGGCGGGGCGCCACTTCCTCAGTAAACCTTTACTTTCTCTGCTGCAAACTCCTGTTCTGGTTTGATTGGGCTTGGATGCGTGCAGGCAAATGAGCCCCCGTAGTCCAAGAACTAAGGAGCAAATACTAGTGTGTGGGGGGCCTCCTGTCCCAGACACCGGGGACACAATTATAACTGAAGCCCTCTGTCTCTGCGCTCCTGCAGCTCAGAGCCTGCAGGGGAAACGAAGTTGACACGAATTACTACAAATAAAGATATGTGATAACAGCTCCAAGGAAAAGATTGGGGGTTAAGTCTTCCTCAGGGAAGTGGCATTGGGTGGAACCTTCAGGATGGGGAGGAATCCAGAGCTGCAGATCTAAGGATGGCCTATGTCAAGGCCTTGGGCTGGGAAGGCCCTTCAGGGAGGGAGCAGAAAGGAAAAGAGCGTGGCTAGGGAGCTATGAGCAAGGCCAAGAGCAGCACAGACGGGGCTGCTGGGGCCAGGGAGGCCCCACAGAGAGCACTGGTCAAGAGCCTGTGCTTTGGAGCCAGCAGACTTGGGTTCCAATTCTGGCTCCACCCGCTACTACTACTAGCTGTGTGATCTTGAGCACCTGAATACCCCTCTGAGTTTGTCTCTTCCAACACACACACACACACACACACACACACACACACACACACACACAAAGGGGACAAAAATCCCTGTGTCTCAAGGTCAAGGTCAGGATTAAGTATAACACACACAAAGTGCTTTTTCTTTACAATAACGGTCTGTAGTAAACGTTAAATAGATGAAAAGTCAGTGTTGATGCTGCAGCCATCGATGGTTCGGGAGTAGCCAAACTGTGCCTTCTCCCTACTGCCATTTGCCCTGGTGTAACTTTCTCATGCTCGCTCTGACAGCCGACAACCAGACCGATGGCCACCTCCCACAGCCCATCGGGAAGTCCCGGGGGGGCCAGGCTGCAGGAGTACAACATGTAGGCTGCAACGTCTGTGAGAATCTGCCCTTTCTGAGCAAGTAGGCCAACCCAAACAAATTGGCCCAGAAAACCAAGGCCCCCACAAGCGCGGGGACTCGATCTTGAAAGGAAGACAACATTTCCAGCCTTGTACCTCTTAATCAACACAATTATGCGGAGGCCTTTGCCGGCAGTCCCCCTGCTAGTCTCTGCCCGAGCCCCAGATATGGCTCAATTGGTAACAACCTAATTAGCGTTGGAAGGAGAGCCGGGAGCGGGCAGTCACAGCGCTCCTTCAAAGGAGCCACTGGGGCAAGTGGAGGGCTCTCCGGAGCCCGGCTTCCAGGTGAGGGGAAGCCGAGCCAGCCTAGCACGTCAGCACCGCCTAATGTAAACAATGTTCTCTTCCGGCCTTAATGAGCCCATTTCCCCCTCCCTCCCCCGCTGGAAGGGGCCACGCACGGGCAGGGGGGCCTCTGATGTGATTCACTGGGAGCTTGATGCCCGCGCTGCAGCGTTCTGCAGCCGGCCCAGCCCTTTCATCTCATCTCGGCTAAGAGAGACACCCCCTCACATCACCAGGCCCACCTGGAAGACAGGTCTCTTACAATAGCGACTCTCTGGCATCAGCGGTCGAAGGAAACCAGATGGTTTTGCTTTTACTCATCTTGATCGAATTAGCCCGAAGCTGTGTGGCTTCCTGGAGGCTGCGAAGGGTGGGAGCGGATGGGGCAGGAAGGGGCAGGTGTGGGGAGGCGGGAATGTCACAATGGAATAGATTATGTAAATGTATGCATTTGTAGAAAGCGCGAATGTTCTTAAGGAAATCATCTGACTAAATTAGGAAAAATTGGTTTTGATCAATGATCAGAGTTAGACGAAACTCCCCAAAATACTCCGCACTGCTTTCCCCCACGCAGTTCCTTCCGCTTGCACGGCAGGAGCGCAGCTGAGGACCAGGGGATGGGAGGAGTTGGAGGCAGGAGCAGGCGGAGACACCAGCCACCAGAGGACAGAGCTGGAGGTGCCAAGGGTCGGCCTGGGACTTTCTCCCACCTCACCGGCTCTTAAACCAGCCTTCCGTTCCTGCTTCCCCCTTTCTCTCCTTGGGACTGGGGGCCGGTGGGACTGGTCCCTAGGACAATTCCAAGCTGCCCTCCCATGCCTCTCCTTTGGCCTCTTGCCCCAGCGTCCTCCTTCCTCTCTCCTCCTGGCTCCTCATTCCTTCTCACTTTTGCAATCTGTGCATAATTTTTTTTGCCTCCACTCCATGCTTCATGTCTAGGATCACGAGTTGGTCAGGAACAGCCCTGTCCCCTTGCTCTCAAAACACACTTCAAACATGTCCCAATCTTCAGTGGTAAAGGCAAGTTTCCCCTGGGTTACATGCTCCTTGGAGTACAGAACACAGCCAGCAGTGTTTGTGATCTTGAGATGGATGCACAGGCCGCCAGCGCCCCCAGATTGGTCTGTGATCTCGTCTGGGCCGGTCACCAACAGGTCCTTGTGGATCTCCTCGGAGGCACTTGTGGGAGTTGACGGGCAGATGGAAGGAGATGGTGAGAACCGAACTGGGCCGAGCAGGAGTAAAAGCAGCAACGCTAACTGGCAAGGGGCACGCTGGGCTTGTAGGCCAGATGAATGAGACGTGGTACCAGAGACTGGGTACCCTCACTCCTGGTTTTGTCTCAAACCCAGACCTTTAAGGCAAAGCTTATGTTTCACCGAGGAACCTCTGTCCTACAGAACCCCGTTTTCTCCCTGCCGTGGCCCTAAAAAGGAAGCAGGGTATCACACGCCGGCAGGAAGACTGCCAACGCCAAACGCCACACTTTTTTAGAACCTTCTTTTACCAAAGAAACCAAGACTCAGAGAGTGTATGCAGTTGCTCAACTTTACCCAGACAGTAGGTGCCAGAGGCTGTAAACAGAGCCTAACTTACAGGTGCCATTTAAAAGTAACGACGTCCCTTCACCCACCCGGTGATGCTATAACTTTTCATAAGAAATATATATTTGGTCTTCGTCCTGTTTCTGGCTCACAGCTCCTAAAAGCCTGGAATGTCCTAAGAAGTCTTTATGGTAATGAGGTGACTTTGGGAAGGTGCCAAAGGATGGGGGGGCAATGGAGACAACCACGTGAGTTCAGTCCCACCCCCTGACTTCTGGTCAAAAATGGCCAATGACTTAGTCAATCATGATGTAATGAAGTTCCATTAATATATAAATATATAAATATATAAATACACACACACACACACACACACACACACGCCTGCCAGCCTTGGGGGGCACTTCCATGCTGGGGACCCAGAATGCTTGCACCTGCACCACGCCAGGCCCGAGGGCCAAGACAGAAGCACCTCGTTCAGGACCTCACTCTTTGTACCTCTTCATTAGGCTGATGACTTGTATCCTTAGCATCCTGTGTAATAAACAGGTAATCTAGTGAGTAAATAGGTTTTCTGAGTTTTGTGAGCACCTCTGGCAAACTAACGGAAGCCAAGGAGAGGCCCTGGGAACCTCCAATTTATAGCCAGCAGATGAGAAGTACAGGTAACAACCTGGACTTTCTGTTGGCATCCTGACATGGAGGGGGCTATTAGAACCTCCCACCTGTAGCCAGTCAGTCAAAAGCCCAGGTGATAAGTTGGGTTTCAGACTGGTGTCTGGAGCGGACACCAGTGCAGCCTGTGCAGCCTGATTCTGTCTCCTGGTAGATGGTATCAGGATTGAGTTGAGTTCTCCGACATGCTGCTGGGGTCTGGGAAGTGCTTGTTGGTGTGAGGAATCTACACACACACTGGAACTGGGTCCAAGAACCCACTTACCCCTAGTCTCTGGGCTCTTGGTGTTTAATTAGCATCCCTGAGAGGCCAGGGTGGGGATCAATGTGAATTGTTCATTCACTTAACAGTAACAGGGTGTTCCTGCAGAGCCCAGGTGTGTGATCCAGGGGTCCTTCACACACACACACACACACACACACACACACACACTTACTTTTTGGTCATAGCAGCGAAGGAGACTTCTATGTTAGCTTTTGGGGCATAGGTCCATACAGGCTGTGTAGGGACCTACTCAAGAGTCAGGACCTGCAGAAGGCAAGTTCCAAGAAGGACCTGACCCAGTTGAACTACATTTCCCAGAATTCCATTTCCTATGTGTTTCCTGTTAAGGCTGGCCACAAAGAAATGTGGTGGGAGATGTGGAGAGCAGTGGGAAGCAGCAGCTGTTTTTAGCTCACTCATCCTGGGGCTGAGCTGCTGACTTGGCCTGTTGACATGAGGTCCACATCTGCCCTACTTCCCTGGACATTCGCTCTGCTTCTCTGACCACCAGCTCAGGAGTATGTATTTAGCTCTGTGACAAAGGCCCCCACTTCTGAAGGATACCCCATGTCATCAGAGGCAATAAGAACAGACCCCAAATTCAGAGAGTTCTTGTGGGGTCCCAGCTTGTCCTTGATCTCCTTCACTTTCCATCCATCTTCTCTTCCCACTGCCTGCCCTCTGGTCTTCGGCCTCCAATACCAGACACTGTGACCACAGCCTTCCATGATGTGTAAATTCTGGTCCTTGTAGCAGAAGGAAAATCAGAGACAACGTGTATCAGTCAGGGTTCAGGAAAACACCCATTCGGAGGCATACACAATGGTTTTGCTTCTTCCTGTTGGTGGTTGCAACTGTCAGATTGAGTCCATACACCTTGTCTCAGATGTTTTGTCTGGGATAACTCAAATCAGGATAGGCAAAAACTCCTAAGATCTACTGGGATGAGTTAGGGTTGGAATCCCCACGGGTAAGGACATAGCCAGGGACATGACATCCTTAGGACAATATTGAGATGCCATCTTGACCCACCACCCGCCTCCAGCTGGTGGGGCCCATATGCTACATAATCAAGCTTTACACTCACACCTCACACTTTCTCCTTTCCTAAGAAAACAACATTGGCTTATTCTCTAGCATCCAACAAGAAATATTTCTGTTTAAATGTCAACAACATTATCACTTTGTTTTTAGGTGGTGGCATATTCCCTGATGCTCAAAATCGAGATCTCCCATGCAGATTCTGCCTGTTCTCCAGGGATGAACTCGAAACCCAGTTCCCAGGAATTAGAACAGAGCCCCCACAACCTTTTTCCAGTGGGGACTTAATGAGTCAGCTGGAATCTAGCTGGAATCTTCTGTGTGATTCTAAGAGGTTGGTATCCACAAAGCTGTCTGTTCCCTCCTTGGCTTAACCAAAGGGCTCTGAATAAACATGCACTGGCCTGTTTACCACCAGGTCATGTAAATACTACTCCAGCTGACCCTGAGCTTGTCAACTGCAAGATGCTTATGGCAGGCCAGCGTCCCTGGCCCACGAGGCAGTGCATGGGTGGAGTTAAATGAATGAGATCAAAGAAAGGGTATCAGATATTTAGGATCTTATGGCCCCAGAACACTGACCCTAGAACTCTCTGAGAACTTCTATTCCAACAATTCCCTCCCTGCACAGATAAGGAAACTAAGGCCCGGGAAGGAGGAAGGCATAAACCTATTAGCTTCTTGAAGCAGGCATGATGACTTATTTGTCCATTTTCTCTGAACCAGCAGAGAACTTAACACAGAATAGACATCAATAGCTGCTGAATGGATGGATGAACGAGGGAACAAATGAATTCGGTTAGTTGTAACAAGCCGCTAGGACTGAAGCCGAACCTCCTGACTGCCAGACCTTTACTCCTTCTTTCTGCTCCCCCAGCCCACCCTCAAGTTTACATCAAAAATACAAATGCCCTTCCGTGGTGTACCTGGAATTTTCTTGGAACATTCACCCAGACTCCTCTTGGTGTGCTCACCCAGAATCCTGACTCCTCACCTCAAAAAGTAGAACTTTTGAAATGCCAACCAAAGGCATTTCGAGGGCAAAGGCATGAAAATCCTGGTTGCTAGGGCAGCTCTTCCAAGTGCATCGAACGCAGCTCTCCAGCTGTGAAAAGGAGCATAGAATTAAGACAGCTTTCAGTCCTCACCACCACCTCCAGCCCTGCGTTCCCCCACATAATGGTCACTGGGAGATATTAGCATCTAAATTATTTTAAGGAGATATAATAAGATTCACCCAGCAGGCCATTAATGACGAAAGAGATTATTACTGGAAAAAATCCAAGACTGACTTTGAGCAGAGTTGGTTCATCTAAATGACCCTTTCCCTGCACCTCAGATGATCCCGGTCCCCAGAGATTATACACATTTGAAAAGTAGCTGCCTCGGAACATGCTCACGTTTATGCACGAGGATCCTGAGGAAGGAATCTCTGGAGAATTAGGGTCAGGAGTGCATGGCAGTGAGATAAATGAGATGTTCCCTGAATCGTAAGAATCCTCTGTGGCAGAATTTACAGGAAGCATCTCCAGTCTCCGTGTTTGGCAGGCGTCCAGCCAGAGTTGTCAAGTATTAGATTAATTTTAATTCAATGCAAAAAACCACATTAGTGTAGTGTTGCAATCGAGAGTTGAAACACACAAAAGCCAAGGGTCCTTGAAGCGAATCATTCTAAAGCTTGAGCATCGTTTCAAGTGTCCATCAAAAAAGGCACTTTCCTTTCAGACACATCTACCACCTTCAAATCGTGCAACTCAGCCAGGTAAATGAGCCACTTGGCAGGGGCCTAAAGGGATGTAGCTGTTGATTAATGTTACTTCCCAGGTCCCGGTCGCGGGAGTTAAAGTTCAAATTCCTGGACATGGCGTTTAAGACCCTCCATGATCTAGCGCCACATGCCCTTCATCGCCTCATCTTCCAGTGCAGCCCTCCGTGTGTTCCAGGGGACAGCTATGTGGGCCCTTTGCGAGGCGTCGGTAACCTTCCCGCCACGCTCACCTGGCATGCCCCACTAAATATGCTCCACTCAGAACGGGAAGAGAGCAGCCCCCAAATACCATACCTTAGCTGGGCACCCCTTCCCCCCAGCCCCAGCACAGAGTTGACAGAGAGCAGCACACCAGACCCTCCAGGATTCTAGAGCTGATGGGAGGCTCACTACTTCCCAGCAGACCAGCCTAAATTGAAAAGGCTCCACCAGTTAGGAAGTTACAAACATCTTGGCACAGAGATTATGTGGCCTTCAACCAGCTCAGATTATATGGGTATTAGCACCTAAGACTTAGAACCGTGGTCAGCAAAGGGCGGCTCATGAGCCACATGTGGTTCCTTGGCTCCTTGAGTGTGGCTCTTCCACAAAATACCATGGCCTGGACGAATCTATTTTGAAGAAGTGGTATTAGAAGAAGTTTTAAGTTTTAAAATTTTGGCTCTCAAAAGAAATATCAGGGCCTTGTGCCCCGGGAGAGCCGTGTGCCCCAGGGGAGCCATGTGCCCAAGGGGGGGGCGGTGGGACCGGGGGAGCCATGTACACCAGGAGAGCCGTGTACACTGGGAGAGCCGTGTGCCCCGGGGAAGAGGTGGGACCAGGGTGGGGGGGGGGGGGGGACCAGAGGAAGAGCAGATTCTATTCGTGTGGTCCTGAGACATTTGGACAGTCTGCGGCCATTTGCTACAGAACACTGTTGTTTTTCCCTACAAAAATAAATGAGAGAGTGTCCCACTTGAAATTCATATAAAGGGGGGGGGGGAGGAAAAGAGAAGGAAAAAAAATCTGAGGAGCAGAATAAAGTGGTGAATATAGTAGAATCAGGGGCAAAAAAAGGGAGTGGACTGATAATTATCAGGAGGATAAGGGGGTGGGGAAGCAGTGAGAGACTGGATTGAAATTGTATAACCAATGGATGAAGACAATTGGGGGGAGAGGGAGTAAGGGCAGAGGGTGGGAAGGGAACTGGGTGGTAGGGAGCTTTGGGGGAGAGAAAGGAGAAACAATTGTAATAATCTGAGTAATAAAGATTTATTTAAAAAATAAAAATTTTAAAAAAATTTTAAAAAAAGAAATTTCAGTCGTTGTACTGTTGATATTTGGCTCTGTTGACTAATAAGTTTGCTGACCACTGACTTAGAAGAACCTGATCCTGCACAGATTCCCGTTTTCAAGCCAGCTTTCCAGATGGGAGGGAGTCTTTGGCCATCACGAGTGACATGTTAGAAGAACCGGTCAAGGCATGCACAGTCAGTTTCCTTGCTCGGGTCTCATTTCCCTCATCTGTGAGGTGAGGGGACCAGGAACCATGTGTAAGGTGAGGGGACCAGGGATGGGAGAGCAAATAAGCAACTAATGTGCTCCATTCTCCCTTTCCACATCCCTGGCAGACATTGCTAAGGGAGCACCAAATCTTTCTCAACACCGCATCCCAAGCAGTCACTACAGACTGTCTGACCATGAATCTATCCGCCAGCCCTGGATATGCTCTGCTCTCCAAGTATAAATAGAAGGATAGAGCATGCCCACCTTTCAGCCTGCGATGTCCGGCTGTGTCTTTCTCACATGGAATCTCTCTGACCTCTGACCCTCCTGGCTCCCTCTTTCACTTACAAGGACTCTTGTGATTGCATAGGGATCACCCAGATAGTCCAGGATACTCTCCCCATCTCAAGATCTTAAATTTAGTCACATCTGTAAAGACCCTTTTGCCATAAGGTAGCATATTCACAGGTTCCAGGAGTTAGAACACGGTCATCTTTGAGGGCCACTATTCTGCCCACCACAGATACCTCCTGGGAGTATGTCTAAAGATTAGGTAAAATTATGCATGTAAACAGCATCAGGTGAACTCCTGGCACTTGGGAAGCTCTCAGGAAATACTACCCTTGTTACCGCTATGTTCCCCACCGCACCCTATACCTCCTGCAAGTAAGTGGCCGGAACAGTGGATATTGTTGTTGCTGCTGCTGTCCTTGGGCCTCACAGCTCTGCACCTTAGCCTCCTCCATGTGGCATGTGTTACACTACATTACACATAACTGTTTATGTGTTTACGTGTCTCTTTCTCCCACTCCTCAAAGAAAGCAATGCAACGCAAGGCAGCCCTGGCCTCGCCATGGCCTGGCATACCGTGGGCTCTCAGGAGAGGTCCCAGGAGAGGCTGGGGAAAGGCCAGACTCCATGGCCCTCAGTAAAGTAGGCATAGCATTGGGGTGGATCCCAGGTCTCTTGAGTCTCAGAACAAAAAGGTGGGGCCACCATTCAGCCTTCACTGGTGGCCCGCTGGGCTCGGCTGGGCTGAGCAGTGTGGCCCCCATTCCTGCTCCCTGATAAGATGCCCATCTTCCAGAAGAAATATTCAACGCAAACAATGAACCTGTATGCGCAGGAGCCGTGCTTGGAGCAGAGCGAGAGCTTGGTCTGCATTTGTTTCTTTGCCCAAATGCACGACTGTAGTGTCAGCCACTGGCAACATCACCCCATTGTTGAGAGAACTGGCCTGGGGCAGAGGCGTGGCACACCTTTGCTCTCTGAGCTGCACTCAATGCTTCTTCGCCAGACGGAACAGCCAGGGTAGACGATAGGGAGCCAGAATATTTTAACTCTGTACTTTGCAGTAACAGGGGTGTGGAGCAGGAGTGTATCCAGTGATTAGGTTGCAGATAATCCCCTTTGCTATCCTGTCTCACTCTTGCCATGAAGGTGGCCAGGCCCTTCGGTACCCCTGTCCTTGGGGAGGTTTGTTTGATGACAAGAGGTCCAGAAATGGGACAGAGGTGGCCTGCAAAACATTCCCCTTTGTTTCTTATATCATGAGTTCTTTTAAGAGAGTCTGTGATTATCTCCTTGTCTCATTTCTTTCTAGTACCACTCGATAAGGTGCACGCACATGTATGCACACATATACATGTGTTCTTACTCACACATGCATATGCATGTGCACATAGTCACAGGTACATGTGCATGAATACATAAGCATACAAGTGCTCACATATATAGGTATGTGTACCCATCTGTGTATGTGTATACTAGTATATGTTTGTATACACATATATGTGTGCATATATAGCCACATGTGCATGCATACATGCACACACATGCACAGTTGCACATGCATTACACTCTATTCATGTTGACTACTTGAGTTCCTTAATTCATTATGCTTTCTCCTCTCATGCCTTGCACTGCCCCCCCACCATCCAAGGCCTTTGTACCTGCTGCATCCCCTTTCTGGAACATACTTCACCCTTGACTGTTTTTCACTTAGCTACTTCTTCATCCACACTTGAACTTTTAGCACTCACCATTTATTGTAAATGCCTGTTTACTTGTTTACCTGAGCAGCAAAATACATAAGTCTATTTTGCTCACTTTTAAATTCCTAGTACCCAGCGTGAGCCTATTATGACTGTATGTGAAATGAAAGGGTAGGTGGATGGATGGGTAGATAGATATAGAATCAAATCATTAGTTCATACCCAGGTTTTACCGCAACAAAATTGTCTGAACACCAGCTCCCAGGATGTCTGTCTATGCCCCAATATAGCCGTGACAGTTCTCCTGCAGAGCTCTGAGGGCCTCTTCAGAATAAGGAATCAGGGGCACCCATAATGTAACTCTGATCTAGAAGCACCTTCAGGATCTCCAGATAACTGACATCCCATCAAGCTGGCCGGTCCTCTCATGGACATCGAGAAATGCTGGGACTCTCAGTGAAAGCCCATTGCTGATAGCAGCATATCAGGGACATCTCCACGAGATACAGAGCTTGCCCCAGGCCGAACTGATGGTCATGCCACGCTGAGAGATGACAGGGAGAGGGCTTCTGGGAGGAGCTGGCGGCTGAGGACAGGGATGAAAAATGTCCTTTTTGTGCTGGGTTTCAGGGTTGGCATGTTCTGAGATAGAACAAAGGAGGAGCTTGCCCTTCAGGGAAGCATTACTCCGAGTTTTCTTTCTGGGGAGAGACAGGGTGAGGGGCATAACCTGGATCCCTTGTAAACTTACATGACCTCCCGCCAACACCACACCCCCCTACCCTGTGCATCTGGCCCCCAAGAGATATCAGAAAACCAGCCTCCTTATAGTCTTCTCTCCTCTCTGCCCTTCCATCCCTAGCCTGCCCCTTTCCTGGCCCCCACTGGGTGAATGGTGCCACCATCCACCCCCTTACAGGTCACAAACCTCAGTCTTCCCCAAAGCGCTACTCTACTCGTTCTGACCCTGCCCCTCCCCCCACCTCACGAGCATTAAGCCCTACTTCACCTCCCCCCCCCAATCCTAAACAACTCTGAGCGCTCCTTGCTCTCCACCCCAGGGCCCCACCCTGGATCAGCCTCATGGCTCCAGTCTGAACTACTGAGAAAGTACCTCACAGGCACCCCCTTTTCGGCCTCTTCCCAGCTCAGCTCATCCGCCCAGAGTCACTCTTGGAATCCTCATTCTCTCCTGCATGCAAAAGCATCCTTGACCACCTGTGATGTGCCGCGCACTTGGTTTAATGCTGAGAACACAAAAACTAACACGACAGAGCTGATTGTATCATCCCCCTGCTGGAAGCCTGCTGATGGCTCTTGACTGCTGACATAATAGAGTCCATTCTCCTTAGCACACCAGAAGGACTTTCCATAATGAGGCTTTCACTTGACCTTGGCCCACAGCTCCCTCCAAAACCCCAAGGTTCAAACAGCGCGAGACAAACTCGCTGTCCCCCGCACCAAGCCCCCTCCTGCCTCCAGGTCTTTGTTTCCCCATATCACAGTCCTCCCCATCCTCCAGTGAGAAGTGGCCCAAATGGCATCTCTTCTGGGGACATGCCATCATCCTCCAGGTTGGAATTCATCACCCAATCCTCTTCGCTTCCAGAGCATTAGCTCTCAACCAGCATCGTAACATTTATTTCTTCCAGGTTTGTGGTGTAGGTGATGAGGTGGGGCAATTAGCTAACAGCTGTCACCAGAATTTCTCTTAGGGAGGCCGAAACTGGGTTTGGCTCAGTGGATAGAGCGTCAGCCTGCGGACTGAAAGGTCCCAGGTTTGATTCCGGTCAAGGGCATGTACCTTGGTTGTGGGCTCATACCCAGAAAGGGGTGTGCAAGGGGCAGCTGATTGATGATTCTCTCTCATCGATGTTTCTAACTCTCTATCCCTCTCTCTTCCTCTCTGTAAAAAATCAATAAAATATATTTTTTTAAATAAAAAAAAAGTATTTCTCTTAGGGAGAAAAATGGTGTCCTTTGGGAAAATACTTTGAACTCTAGTCCCAGGTCCCTCCCTTGAGGTTCTCCTCCGTGTTTCTGGGTAGGGGGAGAGAGGGTCCTCCATGCCTGCCTTCCCCATGGTCCGCTCTGAGGAGGTGGCACGGAGTAGAAACATAAATGAAAGGAGGGGATGCTGGGGGAAGGTATTCCAGGCGGGTAGGTCACAGGAGTGAAGGTGTGTGGGGGTGAAGCAGCACAATGTGTGCAGCAAACTAGACGCTGTCACTAGTGTGCACTCTTCTTAGGGACACAGGAGCCTGTGAGAAGCACCTGTGGGCTATGTCTGCAGGAACACACATGAGCAAATGTACGCCTCAGAAGTTTTGCCCTGAATTTCAGGTTGACAGTCCTTTGGACTAGCCACAAAGGTCTGGCAGGGAGGAAACCAGTCATGGACCCCAGGTTCAGAATGGCCGTGTTGAAGTGCTCAGGACGAGGCCAGAAGAGGCAGGAGGTGAAGGCAGAACCACAGGCCAGACACTGGTTGGAGTGGACCCTGAATGTCACGTCAGGGGGTTTGCATTTAGTTCTAAGCATGATGAGCTGTCGTCGATAAGTGTTATAAAAGTCATTAAAGGATGCAGAGAGATTTAGGAAGAGATGCAGACAAGAGATGATGAGGGGCAGGTAGCAAGGATAGGGAAAGAGGACAAAGTGGAGCAACATCTAAAAGAGGATGTATATTCATTTCCTATGGATGCCGTAACAAATTACCACAGGTGTTGATGGCTTAAACAACACAGATTTGCCCTAACTTGTTTGGCTCAGTGGATAGTGTCAGCCTGTGGACTGAAGGGTCCCCGATTCGATTCCAGTCAAGGACATGTACCTTGGCAGGCACATCCCCAGTAGGGGGAGTGCAGGAGGCAGCTGATCGATGTTTCTCTCTCACTGATGTTTCTAACTCTCTATCCCTCTCCTTCCTCTCTGTAAACATCAATAAAATATATTTCATAATTAAAAACACACGCACACACACACAGATTTGTTCCCTCGGAGTTCTAGAGACCAGAAGTCTGAAGGCAGTGTCACTGGGCCAAAGGCAAGATGTTGGTAAGAATGGTTCCTTCTGGAGGCCCAGGGGGGAATCCGCTTCTTTGCCTTTTTCTAGCTTCTGGAAGTTGCTGCATTCTTGGCTCCTCAGCCCTCTTGCTTCTTCTTAGGAAAATCTCCCTCCAATCTCCCTCTGCCTCCCTTTTATAATCCAGGGTACTCTCCCAGATAATCCAGGGTATTCTCCCCATCTCAAAATCCTCAAGTCAAACACATCTGCTAAGTCCCTTCTTACCATCTAAAGTAAAATTCTCTGGTGAAGGAAAAGGACACAGATCTCTTTGGGGGCCATTATTCAGCCTAGCCCAGGGCTGTCCGGACAGAACTTGGCCATGTATGGGGCTGTGTGAGTCAATGAAAGGGAGGTGCCCAGGAGGGCTCTGTGGTGTCTGTCTTGAGCTGCCACCAGTGCTGTCTCCCTTAACCACCATGGAGTGCAGAGAGCAGCATCCGGGGCTGGACGTCCCACAGGCCAGCCAAGATGGACATTCAGGTCTAGAGCTCAGGGGAACCTTCCGGAATAGTCCCAGAGGGCAGAGAGCATCGCATGGAAATGGTGGGCTAGGAAAGTGAGAGTGAGGAGTGAGAAGGGGGAGCAAGGAGGAGAGAGCCCTGGGAGGGAGATGATGAGCAGCCCGCAAAGGAGGTTTTCTTGTGTCATTACTGAGGATGTGCCGGCTGTTTGGGCTCACTGCGCTGCCCATGGGGAGAAAGCACCAGCTTACTTAGTTATTCCCTGTTCGCGAGCATTAGGCTGTTCCCAAGTGTTTGCTTTTGCAGACCATGTTGCAATGATCATCCTTGCTCTCTGATGACTGGGGTATTTCTCTGGGGTGGGCAACTACAGGTGATGTGGGGCATGTTTATCATACGCTCTGCAGAATTTGCCAAGCTGGGAAGCATCATTTTCAATTGGCCCTGCTGTAAAAGAAAAGAAGAAGAAGGAGGAGGAGGAGAAGGAGGAGGAGGAGGAGGAGGAGGAGGAGGAGGAAGACAAAAGGGAGGGAGGGAGGAAGGGAGGGGAGAAGGGGAAAAAAGAGGAATGAAAAGAAAGAACTTCAAAAATTCTCTCAGGTCAAACTGTAGCTCGTGACTGTAACCTTTAACCCCTAAAAAGCATCCCGGTAGCTTTCAAGTGTCAATCCCAGTGCTGAGCCTGAACCGTCAGCTTTAAAGAGACACAGCAAAAAGGTCAGAAGGAAAACTACAGCGGCAGGAAGTTTCTCCGCTTCGGATATTTAAAAGGTAGACGACGTTCAGAGGGACCCAGACAAAGGAGGTCAGCCACTTAAAATAAAAGAGCCTCAGCTGACAGGCCAATCCTTTGAAACAGCCTACTGGTGACTTAATTTTATCCCTTATTGTTTAAGTAATTAGAAGAAATCTCTGGGCAATGTAAAACTGACCCCTCCCTCCCATGGGGCAGCTGCCCAATGCCTAGAACTGCCCCCCCACCCTACAAAGTGTGGCCCGCGGTGTGGAATGAAGGGCTCCTTGTGTCTGAATATGTTCGTAAAACACTGGCTTACACACACCAAGTTAAATGGGTTTTGTTGCTACAGGACTCGTCAGAGCCCTTATTACATGAATGCACATTCTTTATTGCCAGGACTACAAAGTGCCCAGCGTGACCATCCTGACGTGGCTGCCTCGGTGTCCTTGTTTTAAGCAGCATCCCTCAGGACCACGAGCCCCTTCAACCGGCCGCAAGTGCCTCAGTCTGGAACTCAGGCCTTCCGCCCCGAGCCAGCCTCCACCCACATGCATCTCCTGCCTTCACACACATGCACCACACAGGCACCCACTCCTGAAGTTCTTTTTTAAAATATATTTGTATTGCCGAAACCGGTTTGGCTCAGTGGATAGAGCGTCAGCTTGTGGACTGAAAGGTCCC
The DNA here is from genome assembly GCA_963924515.1 of Vespertilio murinus. NCBI lineage: Eukaryota > Metazoa > Chordata > Mammalia > Chiroptera > Vespertilionidae > Vespertilio > Vespertilio murinus. The sequence continues at coordinate 24,112,339 of OZ004706.1, forward strand.
AGGTTCGATTCCGGTCAAGGGCATGTACCTTGGTTGCAGGCACATCCCCAGTAGGGGGTGTGCAAGAGGCAGCTGGTCGATGATTCTCTCTCATCGATGTTTCTAACTCTCTATCCCTCTCTCTTCCTCTCTGTAAAAAATCAATTTTATATATATATATATATATATATATATATATATATATATATATTGATTTCAGAGAGGAAGGGAGAGAAAGAGAGAGAGAGAGAACAATGATAAGAGAGAACCATTGATTGTCTGCCTCCTGCACATGCTACACTGGGTGTCAAGCCCGCAACCCGGGGATGTGCCCTGACTGGGAATCGAACTGTGACCTCCTGGTTCATTGTCAATGCCCAACCCCTGCGCCATGCCAGCTGAGTGCCACTCCTGAATCTGTAACCACGCCAGCTCCTTGCCCTTTCCAAAGCACCTAAAACACCTTTGCTCAGGCCGCTCTCACCACCAGCATGCCCTTCCTCCTCCTCAAACGTCTACTCATGTTTAGAGTCCTCACTCAAACACATGGCCTCCATGGGCCTCCACCTGTTCCTCCTGCAAAACTGAACTGCTTCCTGCTCTGGGCTGGTCACGGTGCCGATCGACCTGCCCAAGTCTCTGTTAGTCACTGAGAGCTTTGAAAAGGCTGGGAGTGTGAGCTGACTCTGGAAACGGGTGTTGGCAATACTGATAGCTTCCATCTGTGGGCACTTCCTAAGGCCAGGCATTACTGTAAGCTGGTGACAGGCATTCACCCCTGTAATCCTCAACCTCGCTCTCTGGGTAAGTGCAATTCTTATCAGTTATTATCGTCCCAGTTTTATAGATGAGCAAGCCAAGACTCGGAAAAATTACCGTATTTTTCGGACCATAAGAGGCACCTTTTCTTCACCAAATAGTGGGAGGAAAAGTGCCTGCGTCTTATGGTCCGAATAGAAGTAGTGCCTGCGTCTTCATGAATTCTGACTCTAGCGAAGAAGAGTTCTTGGGGTTTTCAGAAGACTAGAGTACTCAAACCTTTGTCTTTATGTGTTAATGACAGTGATAATGGTTCTCAATGCCACTGTTGACTGCTGTTCAGTTTATATTGTTCAAATATTATTCTGTTATACTTTATTAAATATTTTATTACACTATTTGGTTCAGAATATTTTTTTTCCTATTTTTCTCCTCTAAAAACCAGGTGCGTCTTATGGTGCGAAAAATACGGTACCTTGTCCAAAGTCATGTTGCTGGCGAATGTGAGAGCTGGGATTTGACCCTCGGCTCTCACATGCTATATGATTTCACTGAAGATCAGCTGAGGCCAGCTGGATTCCAGGGCTGGCTGTTCAGAAGCTGCACAACGTCATCAAAGACTCAGGTCCTTTGCGTCTCTCCACTGCGCATCCTCAGGGATCAGCGCTGCCCTCGGGCTGACTCCCTTCATGGCGCCGAGGTAGCAGCAACAATTCCAGCCATCGCATCCTGATACGACAGTGTCCAGGATAAAAGGAGAACTGGAGTGGAGGCTAAGAGCGTTGTCTCTGGAGTCGAACAGCTTTCCTTCCTAGGTGCACCGCCATAGGCGAGTTAGGAGGATGCCAAGCTAAAGGAGCGATGAAATGGTCTGTCTTGAAAGGCGCTCCCATCTTCTTTTTCCCCCCAGGTTTTAGCCGAAACCTTCTTCCACCCCCTCTTTGCCTATCACACACCTATCTCCTCTAGGAAGGATCTTCAGCCTCACCTTCTGCAAGAAGCCTTCCTTAATGGTACAGACGGGTTTCAATGCTTTGCTGTGTTTGCCTCTGAGTACTCTGTACTTACTTCACTAATATTCCCCTCACAAGACTACAATCACTTGTTTCATTGTCTGTCATCCACACCATAGTGGGCACTGTGGGAAGGGAGAAAGTGTGAATCTCATCACCCTCCCCAGTCACTGCTACAGTACCCAACACACAAAGGGCTTAAAAAAGTATCTGTTCAGCCTAAACCGGTTTGACTCAGTGGTACAGCATTGGCCTGCGGACTGAAAGGTCCCAGGTTCGATTCCGGTCAAGGGCATGTACATTGGTTGTGGGCACATCCCCGGTAGCGGGTGTGCAAGAGGCGGCTGGTCAATGTTTCTCTCTCATCGACGTTTCTAGCTCTCTAGCTCTCTCCCTTCCTCTCTGTGAAATATCAATAAAATATATTTTTTAAAATATATCTGTTCAAGCAGAAGACAGAAGGTCATCTCACTGCGATATTGGCCCATGGGCCTGGCAGTTCCATTATATCATCTTCAGGCCTTAAGGTGGGCAGTTCTCAGGCTCATCAGCTTGTCCTTGTTTGGGGGCATGAAGGAGCCTTGGACCCATGGCCAAAGAGTAAGGGGAGCATGTGCAAGAGAAAAAAAAAGGCTCCTTAGGTTCCCCCACACACAGTTTGGGATAACCGTCCCAAATGTAGCCAAGCGTCATGGGGCGAAGCACAGAATCTGAAGTCACACAAACCCTAGAGGCTTAAGTCCTGGCTCCACTAACTTCCTGGCCGTGGTTTCGTGCAAGTCTCATCCTCTCTCCGGGCCTTGCTTTCTTCATCTGCAAAACGGGGTTCAGAGCGGAACTTCCCCCAAAGGGCCGTTGTAAAGATTAAGTACGACGAGTTCTACAGGGAGCCTGGCCCGAAATGAATCTCCGGCAAATGTTGGCTCCTCTGAGCGGCCTGCACACTCACAGTGACAGGGCAGTGCCGTGGAGGTGATCTGATTCATCACCCTGTCTCTGGGCTTGGACCCTGGAGTCCCAAAGAGACTTACTAAAGGGGATGGCATGAGGGGCCCCGGGGGGGTAAGGTCCATTGGCTACTGTCCCTCCACAAAGATGAACTCATGAAGATGAAGATGAGGTCATCGACAGCTGCTGAAAAATGCAGGACGCCGGGCAGGGTGGAAGCCAAGCTCTCTCTCTCTCTGAGTAATAGTGGCTAATCGCATATTGAGTTGGGAAAGTGTTTTAGGAATAGAACGTCCATTAATATTTCCTCCAGGACAGTTTTAGGAATTCCCCGCAGAACAAATTGCTCAAAAGCTCAACAGTATGCTGAACGGGTGCTAGACAAGGAGTCAGGACACTTCGGTTCTTGTCCCTGTTCAGCCGGCTGCTTGCTTCCCAACTTGAACAGGTCCTTGCCCGGCTCTGGCCTCCGTAGCCTCAGTGACCGCCGACGTGCCTCTGAGTTTGGGGGCAAGTCCTACCGCCTGATGGCTAAGACGGCAGCCTCCACGGGGTTCAAGTTCCAGCTCCACCACTTAGGCACGATAGCCCTCAGCGAGTCATCCAACCTCCTAAGCAAGTACCAACTTGGTTTGTGTGAGTCGGGGATTATAATGGTATAATTGGGTGATTATAATGGTACGGACCTCACAGGATCTACCTACCTCTGTTCTCTTACCAGCTCTTGAGGATTAAGAGAGGCAACTACATGAAGCCCTCAGCCAGTCCTGGCCCATGAGCACTCTGTAAGTGGAGCTGTTCTAACTCTAATTCTCTTGGCACCTTTGATGACAGTGAGACTTGGGAAAACTCTGACAGACACATAAGTTCCCTCCCAATGGGGATGGCCCAGCCCAGAGCTCAGTGGGCGTTCTGTCCCAGAGCTTTGGAGTGTTCTGCTTCCTCCCTCCTCAAAGTCCCTTTGAACCAGTCAAGCACCTCATGGAGGTCTTTGCTCTGAGCCCCATCACACTCCACACGCATCTTTGCTACCTGGCTGATGCCTTCTACTCCCAGCAGGGACTGCCCCCTCCTGGAAAAGTGAAAACAACAACAGTGCGTGTGTTACGCCCAGATTTCGTGATCCCCAAGGACCACTAGGGAGCCAAGTCCGATGCAATAAACAAAAGAGCCTCTTCCATGCTAGCATGAGCTCTGTCCCACTTAGGCCACAGACAGCGTGGTGGAAGAGCACGGGCTTCAACAGGCCAAGGGGTTTTATAGGGGTGGTGACGTCACTGCTTTGGCTGACCCTGATTGGTTGGGTGAGGGCTAGGGTCCAGTTACACAAAATGGAGGATAGCTCCGCCCTGCCCCACAGTACAAAATGGAGTCAGGAGTTAGCCCCGCCCCGCCCTGCCCTCTCACGTGTAGGGTTTTGGAAAGTGACTCGCTGTCTTTGGTATCCATTACTAGTGTTTAATCTTCTTTTTCACAAGAAAAACAGAAAAACTTCTGCTCTGCGGGGTTTGAAAACCGAGGCTGCAGAATCAGACAGACTTGGGTTTAAATCAGGCTCTACCTGTCATTACCTATGACCAAGGGCAAGTCGCTCTGTCGCCTGTGAAGAGGGTTAGAAAAAGAGTCTACCTCTTGGGGTTGCTGGGTGAGAGCAACTGTGACGATGCAGAGACATCTCTTTGCATAACACCTCGCATACGGTAAGTACTCAACAAGAGCCTGATATTATTATCATCACCAACAAAAAACTAGGAAGGAGTTAACAAGCAATAAAGTTGTTAAGAGGCTGTGACTAATTTATTAGGCAACCCACCCAGGAGGCTGGTTAGCCAGTTGGTAGTCATTAGCCAAACACGGGTACCCTAAGTGGCTACTGGATGCTCAGGCACACATAGAAAGGGTTGACCCCTTTTTCTCCTTTTACAGAAAGGGTCGCTCATCCGGGTCCAGAATAACAGACAATCCTGGCCTTTCTCCACTTGCTGGGGAAGCAGACAAGGTCCTTCCTTTCAATGAATGTCAGTTCTCTTGCCTAGCAGAGCTAAGGTCTCTGTTAAATTCCTAGGCAATTGTCACTTACACATTCACTTGGTCACTTAATCAAGTCCCCAATTAAGTCTCTCATAGTTATTCAGAGTTGTCACCGTTAAGCCTTAGAGTAGATTTGGGGAGAGATGTATGTATGCTTTACCTGTATGTATACTAGTACTGTGCCTTGGGACCTCTTGCAGAGAGCTCAGGCGTTAGGGTCAGAGAGCTGGGCTCAGTTCCCAGGTCTGCCGCTCTCTGGGTGTGGGACCCTGAGCGGGTCACAGCGCTCCTGGCCTCAGTAGTCCTCAGCCGTGAAGTGGAGTGAGGCCAGCTCCCTCACCGGCCGCGGCAGAGACCACGGGGCAGAGGAGTGGTTCTGAGGAGGGCAGAGGCCCGGCCAGTTCCTGCTGACTATCTTTTGCCAACAAGGTGGGAACAGACACTCACTCTCTTCCGCTGGATTTGCACAGGGCTTTGTTGACACCATCTCTGACCACCCACTGGGGTAGGGTGCCCCTGATAACAGAGTCAGCACAGAGGAAACAGAAGGAAACCAGACCTGAGGGTGACACTGGAGCCCCATCCACGATGCTCCATGTTACATGAGACAAAAGTCATTTTTGTTTAAAAAGAAAATTGAGGTTTTGTTTTTTCCAAGGCAGTATCACCTTCTAACATATCATATAACTTACTCGTTTACTATGTTTATTGTTCTCTCTCTCTCTCTCTCTCTCTCTCTCTCTCCTCACCAGGATGGAAGCTCCATGAAGACAGGGTTTTTGTTCGCTGATATATCCCTTGCACCCTGCACAGTGCCCGATACATCATAGGTGCTCAATAAGTGTTTGTTGAATGAATAAATGAAGGTACTTTGAAATCTGGAGAATGTCACAAATGTCTATAATAATAACTACAGATGGTTGGTCACAAGATTTTATTTTTTTTCTGATTAGATTTGCCATTTAGCTGAGACCATGGCATGGAGCCAGACACTCCTCAGACCTAAGGCAACAGCTAAGCTCAGTGCTTCATCCCAAAGGCAACACGCGGCAACAGGTAGCAGCGTCTGTGCATTTGAAGGCTCTTCGCCTTCGAACATGGCCCTCCCAGGCTGTGCATCTCAGATCCTTGATCCTCTTCTCTTCTCGTTCCTCACTCTCTCTCTCTCCCTCGGGACCTCATCTGCTCCCAGGGTGTTAAGTACTTCTCTTGGTGTTGAAGAATCCCAGACCTCCTTCTCCGGTCCTGACTTCGAGGGCCCGCTATCAAGCTGCTTGTCTGGCTTTTCCACTTGGATGAGCTCTGCCCAGCCAGTGCAAAATGAAAACGTGGGCACCTCGTTCAAAACGTAGGATGAATTTCAAGACCTCGGCAGCCAAGCGTTCAACCAAGGGCAGCGCCCTCCGAGCCCAGGGCAGCCGCCCAGGCCGCACCCCACGAAGCTGGCCTCGCCTGCAGACATGTCAGACTCAACGTGTCCAAAATGTCATGCGGCTTCCTCCCGGCCCCACACGCTCCTCTCCTAATTCTTCATCTCCACGGACAGGCCCCCCTCCCCCACTCCCAGTCCAGTCACAAGGCGGGTCTTCCCCCGGTCCTGACCATCAAAGCCCGTTGCGTCTGCTACCCAGAGGCCTTTGCCATCTACCTACACCTCTCCTTCCCCTGGGATGCTCCCCTCACCTGACCACGGTGCTTCCTGCAACCGCTCCCTGGCTGCACCCTGCGTCATACACCCACTCCCAGCCGTGCCCCAGATCACTGCGGAGCGACCTTCCCGGGGGCACATCCTTAGCACAGCGTCCCGACTCCTCAACACGGCAGATGGGGCCCAAGTGATGTGACTTCCGCTCCCTTCCCCAGCCCCACCTTGTGGGGATCCTTCCTGGGTGCCACTCTGGTTGCCTGAAACACCCTCGCTCTTGCCCACGCCCCTTCCCCCTTCGTCAGGCTTCTGCCTGCCTGGAAAGCTTCCTTGGCCCTGGAGACCCAGCTGACCTCCCCTCTCTGGCACCTCAGCCCTTGCTCTTCCCTCATCACAGCATTCGTCATGAAATGGTTTCATTCCTAATCCCCCGGGAGGGAGTAAGCTATTGAGGGTGTCTCTCTGCATTCTTGGGACTGACACAGGGCCTGGCTACCGAGGGCCACTGCAGCTCCTACTGGGGCCGGTTCTAAGTGGGAAAAGGGAGGTGGTGACCTCCCAACTGATGAACCAAAAATAAATAGATAAACAATCTGCCTCCACACGCCTTTTTCAAAGTCCCTCTGAAAAAAACATGAGACACCAACCACTACACCGTATGTACACATACGCCATGCCCTCGTTTGCTACCAGACCTGCAGATACACATTTAACTCAGGAAGGGCCGGGGTGGTTGGGTGGACAATCATACTTAAATGTTTCCTCTCCAATGTCCAGCCCCATCCACCCCTCTCCCCCTCCGAGCCTTTGGGACAGACCATGGGGGCCGCGTGGGGCCACACTGCAGAGGTGGCATGCACCCTCGGGGTAAGCGGAGGCACCGCTACCATCTTGTGTCCCTCGTACATTTCCTTCCTGGAGAGGCGGGGAGGGAGACAGGTTCCTGGACGAGAGGCAAACGTCTCACTCCCTATGACTTCACTTTCTGGTATCCCGACGGTTGAAAGACTTTTTGAAAAGAACAGGATGTCTTTTCCTTACCCGCATACCTAATTATCAAGAATACTGAAACTGTTTATATCATTTTAGGGGAATAAGATAAGAAAACATCTTAAGAGGAAACATGAGCCATACTTTAAAGGATGGGCATCATATGCGGGAAAACATTCTGAATGAGATCGATATAAGCAGGGTTCACTGTATTTTAAATAGCGGGGTTTAAGTAGGCTTTTATTCATAACCACGATGGACGGTCCTTTAAATTATGCTGAAGCATCGGGGGGGCGGGGAAGGGGGGAGACAAAAGAAGAGAGAGCAGGAGTGAGTGCTGGCCCAGAAAGCCTAGCAGTGAGATCCTAAATGAAGCAAAATTAAAATGCATTTTCTTCCAGAAAGCCAAACAAATTAATAGTAGGAACAATTAGGTGACGACAATTCCTCCAGTAAAATACACACACACACACACACACACACACACACACACACACACACGTATATATATATATATATATATATATATATATATATATATGTACATGTAACTCTGTTTTCTTATTTATAATAGGGCCAGGAGCTGTCAGAGTCCTCCTGTTACATGTGGGCTGGTTTGAGGCAGGGCTTTAATTTAGGATAAAAATACCCAGGGAAGAAATGGGGCAGGGACTTTGGTCTAGAAAGAACCGTAACCCACACTTAAGCACACCTCGCTTGTTAGTTCCAGATCTTGACCGTGAAATCCCAAGGGAATATAGACAGTTCATCCTGAGGAAAAGTAGGCTTCTGAATTGTCAGGGAATTCTTCTCATCGTCCAAAAAAAATGCAAATCTCGTTTAAGGAGCAATTGTTACAAGTCACGTCGTGTGCAGGCCCTCTCAGAGGCGTGCCTGTTTCTTAGCGGGGGAAGCAGGGTGTGTGCGTACTTTCGGTTGGACTTTTGAGCCCCCAGTGCACCCAGGAATGCTCAGCACCATTTTTTTTTGCAGCGCTTCTGGTTAAAGACGGCATTTTGATTTTAATGGGAAGATCAGTGAGATCTACCACCCGAGCAAACCCCCGTCTCCCTCCTCCATCTCCGCCCAGAGAACGAGCCAGAGGAAGACCCGCGTCCCCGGGAAGTCGTACCCAGGTATTCCTAATTTACCCACAGACGACTCCTCCCATTAAAACACGGGCTAGCTGGTAATCTATTTAAAACCGCCGCTGACATGATAAATGAAACAGAATAAATGTATACAGCGCCTGAGCCTCCCCGGTAACTCGGGGGGTGGGAGGGGGGGGCCGAGCGCTTCTGCTGACAGTGACTTTCCCGTCAGTGGCCTGTCGCTCTCGGAGGCAGCTGTCAATCACGGGCCAGCCCGCGCTCCCCCGGGGAGTTCATTGTGCCCGCAGACAGTTGTGGAGTAACTGCTCCTGGGCGTCGGAGCCGCAGATGGAGTGTACCTGTCAATCATTGTCACTAATTATTAACTTCTGTCACTCAGAGCAAGGCAACATCCCGCTTGCCTGATCCGCTGTGATTTGATCTGCCACGCCACCTCGGAGACAGACGGAGCAGCCCCTTCATTCCGGTCACACTCCCCCCCGGCCCTTGGCTGGGTCAGCCGCGGCGACTCGGTGTCCTCGCCCCCCGGCCGGCTGGGCCGAGTGGCTGTGCGGGCTTCTGTGGGCGCAGCCATGGTGAGGGGCCTCCTCCAGGGCCCGGGCCCCGGGCGCTCCTGCTGATGAATTATGGAGGGAGGACGGCGGCCGCTGGCAGAGCCAGGGCCAAAGTGTTAAGAGAAGCCCCATGCCGAGGGTTTTCTTCTCTTCGCGCCATCCTGGGACCAGCGATTACCAGCCAAGCTCACGCTGATTAAATCCCTCTGATCTTTCCTCAGCCCTCTGATTTGGGAGCTGGAGGTGCCCGGCTGAATAATTAATTAAGGCACCTGTAGCAGGCTCTGCCAGCAGGAGCTGCAACCTAAGGGGGTGGGTTATTGGCTACCTGGGCTCCGAGAGCCTCTCTTGACAAGACTGGGAAGGGAGTTTCCAGACCTTCAAGGCCAACCTTTCCCAGCGGAGATGTGACTTGTCCAACATCGCACAGCCCACTGCGCTGGCACCTCAAGGAGACCTGTCACCGGTGCACGTACAGCGAGCTCAGGAGCCCCTGGGTGCTGTGCCAGCTGCCCTCCCCCAGACCATCTGGGAAGATGGGCAAAGCCCCCTTTGAAGAGGCTGGATTAGCATGAAGTCACCTCCTCAGGCGCTGGAGTCAGATGGCCAGGTGACCTTGGATAAGTCACGTTACCTCGCTGAGCCATGATTTCCTCGTCTGCAGAACAAGGATCATTCTAGAGCAGCCGTGGGCAAACTACGGCCCGAGGGCCGGATCCGGCAGGTTGGGCTGTTCTATCCGGCGCGCGGAGCCGAAAGAGCGGAGGGTTCTCTTGCTCTCCCCTCCGCTCCTTCACCAGCAGCCCAAGATGAGAGTGCCAGCATGGTCAGGTTGCTTTTGTTCTGGCCCTCCGGTCCAGTGTAAGAACCCATTGTGGCCCTCGAGTCAAAAAGTTCGCCCACTGATTTGGGAGCTGGAGGTGCCCTGTTCTAGAGCCTTACTCAAAGGCATGCTAAGAGTTAAATGAGAATATTCTGGGTTAAAGTACCCAGCACAGAGCTTACCTGGTACATCTGAAGCTCTCAATAAAAAAAAATAATAAAAACAACAGTAACGACTGTCCGCACCAGGCCAGTACAGGGGCCGGTCTAATCTCAAAAAGGGAAAAAAACTGAATTTTAAGAACCATTGGGACACACTCATCAATTATTATTTTTTTAAGTGCGAGTGACTGGATTGACGTTAGCCACGCTTTAAGCCTAACAAACCTAGTTAGAGTTCCCATAACTAGGTCCTTCGAGGACCGCTCTGGTGGAGTGACAAGGGCTTATGGTAAGCATATCAATCGCTCATGTGTGAATAGCAATGCGGACTGGCTGAGCCTCTCCAAAATCAATTGTCCTCTTAGGTAATTAAAGCACTCTCCCTCCCTCCGTGGCCATTCCTATTTGCTTTTGCAAACTCTTTCTTGCTGGGAGACGCTCAGGGAAGTTCCAGTCCAATCCTGATTAGAAACCAAAACAAATTACAAATTACAAATTCACAAGGTCTGACTGCATTTGCAAAAGCACCCTATTGCTTCCAGCACCTGCCAGGGAGGCGGTCGGTCAGCCAAGGTGGAAAGCTGGAACTTTCCCCGCCTCCCAGGGTCCCACCAGATCCACCGATCCAGTTACGGTGGTGTGTGACAAATGACCTCAGAACCAAGTGGTATAAAGCAGACATTTATAATGCTCGGGTTCTGCGGGTCAGGAATTCGAACTGGGCACAGCAGGAATGGCTTGTGTCTGCCCCATAATCTCTGGGGAACCAGGCAGATGCTGGGCCATTTGAGGCTCCTCGGGCATCTCTCTCTCTTTCTCCAAGCAGCCTCTTCACGCGATCTCTCCAGCACTTCCTCTCCCTGGTAGTCAGACTGCTTATAAGGCATCGCAGGGCTCCCAAGAGAATGGAAAGGAGAAGAAGGGGAGAAAGGGGAGGAGAGGCAGGGAGAGGGGAGGAGAGGCAGGGAGACGTGAGGAGAGCAGAGTTAGCATAACTAGCTCCAACTTGAGTTTGAGCATTATCCTCTGAACACACAGACGCCTGGGCCGACAGCCAAGTCCTGGGCCGCCCGTCACAGGGAGGCAACCCACAGGTGCAAGCGATGAGGTACTTGGATTTGGACCTTGAGGGCCAAGCTCGGGAGACCACAAGCCAATCCAGCGAGTGCAGACCAAGGGAGACACGGCCACGAGGTGGGTAAGAGTGAAACTAGGGACAGGGACACGTGCTATTCGCCTCCTGCGAAGGAGCCGTGCTGGCAGCCCCTGTGTCGGGCTTGGTGGCCGTGGATTATTCCGGGGCCCTGCTGTCTCGAGCTGGTTCAGCAGTCTTCCTTGCACGACGTGGGCCCCTGGACACCGAGGCTTCTGTGGCTCTGAGTGACCAGTAACCACTGCTGTACGAACAGCCAGGTCCAGGGGACATTTGAGACTCTTAGACTTTCAGTTTGTTAACTCCCAATACGTGTGTGTGTGTGTGTGTGTGTGTGTGTGTGTGTGTGTGTTCTGATGTGTTTGTAAATTTGGATTAAACCTGCAAGGAACGAAAGCTAAGTTGATGGCGCAGTTACCTGTGCTTGCTCAGTGTTGTTACCTGGTGTCAGGAACTGAAAGGGCCAAGTGACCCCCTAAGGTCCCGGCCTGGATCAGGCACCCCTGATATTATCCAGGGGTGAGTGACTTGCAGAAGAGGCTGTCCTCACAGCCAGGGAGCTCATGACAGGAAGAGGGGAAAGAGAAGCCAGCTATTACTTGTTAGTACAGCTATTACTAACTCCAAAGTAACGCCGTCTCACTTCCTCTGCACTCTCTTAGTCAAGACAATCACAAAGGCCCACCCAGGGCCTAGGGGAGGGTTCGCCTAAGGCTGTACAAGAGTGGGATGTGTATCGGTGTGGCCGTCTTTGGAGGTTACGGTCTGCCACACCTCCCACGAGCGCTCTCCTGAAGGCTGGAGACCACCCTGACACCACCTCTAGGGAAGGCTCAGGTGGCCCCGGCCAGCACTGGAAGAGGGTGAGAATCCCAGGGCCTCAACGGAAGATCACAGATAGGACAGATGCTCTGAAATCCTGAACGGGAAGAGATTTTGGGGTGCTACCTCGATGTCATGCTCAGCCGGGGCGCACAGCCATCCATGCCTTTGCCCACCATTTACCCTGTCAATTTCTTACAATGACTGATGCTCTCCACTTCCTGGGATGTGTCATTCTCCTACCATCTTGGGGCTTTTGCATATGCCATTCCCTCTGCTGAGAATCCTTAAGGCCAGCAGGGATCATATGAATCACAGCATCGTAACATGGTTACATGACAGGGTCATACTTCCCCCTCAGCCGGTGGCTGCCAGCAGCCTTGTTCAAGGAGAGCCCAGGTTCCTGTGTTCTGTCTGACATGAGCTATACATAGGGACTCCTTCTTGCTCTCTGCCAGTAAACAGCAATGCTTGCTGGCTAAACATCTATGGCAGTGGTCCTGGAAGATTATAATGGAAGGAGCTGAAAATTTGGAATGCCTCATGACGTCATAGCACAATGCAGAACTCATGGGTTTGTGATGATGCTGGTGCAAACCAACCTACTGCACTGCCAGTCATATAAAGGCACAGTGCATACAATTACATACAGTCCATAATATTTGAAAATGATTTTTAAAAATGACTGTTTCTGGCTTATGTATTTACTAGACTATACTTTTTTACCATTATTTTAGAGTGTACTCTTTCTACTTGTAAAGAAACATCTTTGCTATAAAACAGTGTGCCCTGTTCTATCAGCAGCAGTCTCATACTTCTTGTATTTACCATGTCTCTTGATTGCATCATTGTCTCTTGGGCTTGATTTGACCTTGTGTTGTTTTATAAATTGTGTACAGTGTTTATAAAGTCTACAGTAGTGTACGATAATGTCCTAGGCCTTCACATTCACTCACTGGCTCACCCAGAGCAACTTCCAGTCCTGCAAGCTCCATCCATGGTAAGTGCGCTACACAGGTGTGCCATTTTTCTTTTACTAGAGGCCCAGTGCACGAAATTCGTGCATGGGTAGGATCCCTAGGCCTGGCCAGCAATCAGGGCTGATTGGGGCCTTCCTTCATTCCACGCTGCTCCTTGGTGGTCAGCACACATCATAGTGAACGATTGAACTCCCCGTCTCCGGTCAAACTCCCAAGGAGACACTTTGCCTATTAGCTATATATATATATATATATATATATATATATATATATATATATACACACACACACACACACACACACACATTGTTACTGTATCTTTTCTATGTTTAAGTGTTTAGACACACAAATACTGCCCATTGCATTACAGTTGCCTACAGTGTTGTATAGGCTTGTAGCCAGAACAACGGGCTATTCCGTTTAGCCTGGGTGTGCGGTAGGTTGGACCATCTGGGTTTGTGTAAGTGCACTCTGTGATGTTCACACAAGGATGAAACCGCCTAACAACACGTTTCTCAGAGCGTATCTCCTTCGTTAAGCAGTGGGTGACCGTACCAGTCAAGCCCTCCAGCTTGGGTAACCAGTCCCAGAGCCTCCCACAGACACTACCCAGGAGAACTCTTTATGACGGTAGCAGAAATGTTCTGCACGATCCAGTTTAGTAGCCACGAGGCACCCGTGTAGTGAGTGCTCAGTAGCCATGTGTGGCTAGTAGTGCAACTGAGGAGCTAAATTTTAATTCCGTTTTATTTCATTAGCTTGAGTTTACACGTAAATGGCCACGGGTGGTTTGTTGCTACCATACTGGACAGCCTCGGTTCCATTCTCAGGCCTCGGAGGAGGTCTAAATCCTCAGGCAGGAAAAAAGATCAAGGCTCAAGGACAGCCCTGGGGAAGACAGGCTCACTACCCCTGAGCCTCCAGCCCCCACGGGTCCTAACTAGCTTGGAGTATCATTTAGAAAAGGAGAAATTGCAAAAGGTGAGTGCAGAACCCTTCTCTACTGATTGCACCATTCAGTGCAGTCTTTTCCGAAAATCACACCCAGACGCCCTCTCTCACTAAATATTAGAAGGCTGGGAGCTGGGATTCAGCATCAGAAAACCAACAGGCTTGCTTCTGCCTTGCGCATCCTCTCCATTATACCGGCACCTGCACTGAAAGCAAAAAGCATCCCGGGCCAATTTTTTGTCTTTTAGTTCTGAGAGACCAGAATGCCAGAGCCACCCAGCAGGTGGTAAAAGGGTATGCAGAGTGTGTGCCACCGGAGGAATCTGAAAAAACACAGGCCATCAGCCTAATCTGGGGCTGACAGGGGCTTCAAGCAGAACTAATGGCTCCGCTGTAGACCTCATTAGCCGAGTGGGATTCTTACCCTTTTCCTTACTGTGATTGTGTCGTTTTCTTTTCCCATCTGCTATCGAGCGGGGAAGAAATTTCGTAACAATGTTAAATTATTTGCCATTTCCAAGAGGGGAGAAAAAAAAATCAATTAAAAGGAGTCGAGGGAGAAGGTAAAAATGAATTTCTTCATCACTTGCGCTGATCATTTAAGATAAGATTTTTCCCCTGCGGGGACATTGCGGAAAAATAACAGTACTTTCTCAAGGCGTTGGATCAAGAAAGTTCTCTCTGAGTGGTGATTAATGTTGCCATCTCCCACCCTTCCCTTTAAAAGGGGGGCCGGAGTCCTCATGTGGCATCTCCAGCTGGGCAAAGCCTCCTCGCCCTCCCGACCCACGCGCCCCGGGTGCTCTGCAGAACCGGCCCCCGTGCTCTCTGCGCAGGCGCACACCCTGTACCAAACACAACGCATTTGGTCCTTCCCGCAGGGCCTGGCAGGGGGCACCTGGCTGTCCTTCTTCAGCTGCGTCTCTTCCTAGAAAATGGAGAACGAGCCGAAACCGGTGTGGCTCAGGGGATAGAGCGTGGGCCTGCGGACTGAAAGGTCCCGGGTTCGATTCCGGTCAAGGGCATGGACCTTGGTTGCGGGCACATCCCCAGTGGGGGATGTGCAAGAGGCAGCTGGTTGATGTTTCTCTCTCATCAATGTTTCTAACTCTCTATCCCTCTCAATTCCTCTCTGTGTAGAATCAATAAAATATATATTTAAAAAAAAAAAGAAAAAAGAAAATGGAGAACGAACGCCCGAAGGACACCAAGCCTCCTTGCCCGACCCCCAGGACTTAGCCCGAAACTTGCAGCTCGGCGAGCGATCCTCCCTCTGTGCGCTCCCGTAACCTCCCACAACTGGACTCGCTAAACCGCATTTCCGCTGGAGAAACTTTTATAAAATATTGCAATCGATTCGATTGCATTAACACATTTGAACCTCCACGTCCAACACTGGGAGACACAATACTTCTCTATTACATCAAGTGTCTGGTCAGATATATATCACAGGAAACCGAAAGAAGCAGAGAGGCCTGGGGGGGTGGGGGGTGGAGGGGGGGGACCCTGTTTATCCCAACTTAGCAAAAGGGATTACCTGACAGTCGGAAATGAAAAACTACTAATAAACATTACGGTTTATTGAAAAGTTTAAACAATGAGATTAAGGAAACTTCTGCAATATTAAGAAATGTATATTATCCTACTTTACCTTGCTTGGGGAATTCCTCCAGGATTTATTATTCTGTTACACCACCACACAGCCTGTGTTATGTTAAGGGACTCTGCCTGCCTGCCTGCCTTCCGCATGAATCTAAAATTAAGAGGCAATCTTTCTTCGGCACATTGTACTTCCCTAAATTAGGTTTGGTTTCCAGAACAGAATTTGGAAGTTGGTAATTTTTCTCTCTCTCTCTCTCTCTCTCTCTCCAGGTACCCCTGGCCCCTAATAATAAAGGCTCGGGAGAAAAAGAGCTTCTCCTCTCTACCGCGCGTGCCGTTAGCACTGGAACACCTGCCCGCAAGGCCTGGCGAGGGTGCTGGGGTGGGAGCTGACCCCTGGGCCACGTTCAGGGTGCACAGATCAGCTCCCTGACCAGGGTCCCCTGGAAATCCGTTCCCACGGAGCGTTTGGAGAGTTTCCATCGATTTCGTGAAGATTTGGAAGTGGCAGAGGGAGCAGGGAAGAGGGGGAGCGGAGGGGCCGCATTAGGTACTAAAAAGCATGCCTCCGCCCTGCCCCTCAGTCTCGGCTCACTGAGGATCCCACAGCTGAGAAGCAGCAGTGGGATTTAGTGGGACATGTGTCCCCACCGAGGGACACGTCCTCCACCAGGAACCCATGTCTTTGCATAGGGAGGACCGAATACCGGGAATCGTCACACTCTGACCTCCTGGGAGGACCGACTGCAGGGTTTGGGGCCAAATCGCCCTTATGCAGCCTTTGGCCAAGAAGGTGAGGGTCTCTGCCCTCCACGTTACCGATCAGCACCTGCACAGGGAGGGTCGATAGCCTGATGGTATTGGTGCCAGCCCAGCCTGAACAGCAGGGTAGAGAGTCCGTGTGGAAGACCAAACAAGGAGAAGTGCGTTATTGTCCCGAATACGCCCGACTCCTTGTACTCGGGACACGCCTGTGGAAATCTCTGTGTCCCCGCACCTCCCTTACCTCCTCCGTGCAGAATGGGCACCATTCCACGTCTGTGTGGATACCGGTTAGATCTTCACTGTGCTGGCATTTTGTAATCTGAAACTCCAAACCAAAACTACTTTTGTTCCAGAATCATTTCTTTCGCCAACCTGCTGGGCAGCTGTTTCACTTTTACCCACCCCACCCGCCTCACCCCCACCGCGGCCCTCTGCAATCTACTTAGCTAGAGGCCCCCGGTGTCTTAAACACTCCTCCCTCCTCGGTTGGAGACGGAGGGCAGACTTGGCTCCCACAGGTTAGCTCATCTAGGACTTGCTTTCATCTACTCTGTTCATGTATGTTGGAAATGTCCCCAAATGCATTTTAATCTCCATCTGCCATTATAGGGAAATTTTCCCAAAAAATTTTTTTTATTATTACATCTTGTAGTTCTAGAATATAATATTTAACCATCAAACCTCAAGACAGGCTTGTACGTTGAGCTCCAAATCTTTCCTCTCTTAGAAATGTCTGCATCAGAAATTGTTAGGCTGAACACTCAAAAATGTAATGGTTTGGGCCGGTATTCAACTGGATTCTTTTTTTTTTTTCTTTTCTTTCTCCTGGCACGAGAGAATGAACTCAAACCTGGCTCTCCTCGGGCCCACCCCAGAAGTCACCAGGCCACGGCATTTCTAGTTCAAGAAAGGTCGTTTTGCTAAATTGGACATCCTAAGGATGCCCACAAAGCTAATCCACAAAATCGG
Source organism: Vespertilio murinus (assembly GCA_963924515.1). Classification (NCBI taxonomy): domain Eukaryota; kingdom Metazoa; phylum Chordata; class Mammalia; order Chiroptera; family Vespertilionidae; genus Vespertilio; species Vespertilio murinus. The sequence goes on from OZ004706.1 coordinate 24,129,596, forward strand.
GGAGAAAGTAGCCAACGAGGCCAACTATAACGGAAACCACCCGAATACACAGTGGTACCCAGTCGTAGTGGCGGCATCCGAGCCTGGTCCTGTAGCCACAGCCTCCTTACACTGAACCCTGTAATGCGAGACCTTTACACCCAAGCACGCCTTACGCTTTGTGGAAAGACGGCTTTCATTGTTTCTGCAAATACAGAAAATACACCTGACTCTAGAGCAGTTCATGTTCAACCTCCATACTAGCAAATAAATTTTTTTTAATATATTTTATTGATATTTTACAGAGAGGAAGGGAGAGAGATAGAGAGCTAGAAACGTCAATGAGAGAGAAACATCGACCACTGCCTCTTGCACACCCCCTACCGGGGATGTGCCCGCAACCAAGGTACATGCCCTTGACCGGAATCGAACCCGGGACCTTTCAGTCCGCAGACCGACACTCTACCGCTGAGCCAAACCGGTTTTGGCGCAAATAAATTTTTTAAAAAGGAAAGGTAAACCTAAGGTAATTAACCGAAAATATGCTAGGAAAAAATGTAAGAGTGTCAGTAACATGAATGATTTCAGATGTAATATCCTTATAAAAATTGATAGCTTTCCTGTATCAAAAGCCATTAGGAATTACACAGGAAGGAAAGAAAATCCCATTTACAACAGCAACAAAAAAGAAATAAGCCCAATGAGCACTATGCAGCTTTTGTAAGAGTAAAACTTTAAAGCTCTCCTGTGGACGGGGAGGGGGAGGGGACCATCTCCTGAGGGTGTATCAGTCGGTTTAAGCTAAATGATGTTGCAGAAACAGGTGGCCCCACAATCTCAGTGGCTTCACTCAATACCAGCTTATATTTCTCACCTGAAGTCAGATCTGTATCTGGGCAAATGAAGACAGCTGTCCCCCGTGTGTGTGGCCCAGCAATGGGCTTGCTTCAATCCCATATCGCCTCATAGTTCCATGAGCACCGAAGCAAGGGAAGAGAAAGTAGAGACTCAGACGTGAGTTTGTCATTGCCTCTGCCCCCAAGTGTCACATGCCACTTCTGCTCATATTTTACCGGCCGGAACAAGTCAGGTAGCCCTACCATCTGCAAGAAGCAGCAAGAATCAGGGGAACAAATTAAATACTTGGTGAGCATGAACTGCTTCTGCCCAGAGTAAATGAAAGTTAGATTGCGGTCTTGATTAAGAAAGCTCACTAAAGATATCAACTCTCCCTGAAGTATACTATAAATGTAATATAATCCCAATGTAAGTACCAATAGGATATTTCTTGGGACATAACAAGTAAATCTTAAGTCTATATGTAAAAATAAACACGTAAGTCTAGCCAGAAAAATTCTGGGAGGAAAAAATAGAGTGGGGACTAGCCCTACTAACATATTACAAAGCATCAGTAATTAAAACAATTTGGTGCCGAAACCGGTTTGGCTCAGTGGTAGAGCATCGGTCTGCGGACTGAAAGGTCCCGGGTTCGATTCCGGTCAAGGGCATGTACCTTGGTTGCGGGCACATCCCCAGTGGGGGGTGTGCAAGAGGCAGCTGGTCGATGTTTCTCTCTCATCGACGTTTCTAGCTCTCTATCTCTCTCCCTTCCTCTCTGTAAAATATCAATAAAATATATTTTAAAAAAAACAATTTGGTACTGAAACATGGATAGACAAACTAATCAATGGAAAGTATAGATTGTCTAGAAATAGACACAAATATATATATATATATATATATATATATATATATATATATATATATCAGAATTTGATATAAAATAAAGATGGCATTTCAAAACAATGAGAACATTTTGATTATTTAATAAGTAGTGTTGGGACAACTGGCTGGCCATTTGGGAGAGAAAAACTAAATTCTCACCTCACTTCTTACACTAAGACATATTCTGGATGGATAAAAGATTTAAATATTATAAAATTATAAAAAATACAAAAGAAGACATGAAAAAATAGTTTTGAAAAAGTACTTCAGATCAAAGTAAAATACATGTCCCATTAATTATTTTAAATTAACAAATTTAATTACACAATAATTTGAAACTTTCTGTCAGACAAAACAAAAACAAATTTTTAAAATGGCAAACTGGGAAAAGGCTAATTTCCATGTTATATAAGAACTTCCAAAAATCAATGAACCTTAGCTGGTTTGGCTCAGTGAATAAAGCGTCAGCCTGCAGACTGAAGGGTCCCGGGTTTGATTCTGGTCAAGGGCACATGTCCAGGTTGCAGGCTCGATCCCCAGTGTGGGGTGTGCAAGAGGCTGCCAATCAAGGATTCTCTTTCATCATTGATGTTTCTATCTCTCACTCTCTCTCCCTTCCTCTCTGAAATCAATAAATATATATATTTTAAAAATCAATAAGAGATAGTCAAACAATCCAATAGGAAAATAGTGACACACAAGGAAAGGAATACAGATGATTTTTAAACATTTGAAAGATGTTCAGCCTCAGTCATCATCAATGTAAAGGTTTAAAACAAGCCACTCCAAGAAGTGCCTCAGTGGTTTTCAGATTATTTTAAACTAAAAGCAACAGAGATCCTGCAGACTCCAAAGAAACTCCTGCCTCCCGCTGCCCAGTCTAAACGAGTTTGAATCAGGGGCCTTGCCCACAGTCAGAGGTTATCAGAGATAACCTATCTACACGGCAGGGCAAACTACTGATTACTAAACATGCGCTCTCCCTGCAATGACCTTCTGCAGTCCAAGGTGCTCAGAATGTCATCTGTCATTTTCCCTTTATGCCTCGTAACCTCTTGTGTATGCAGGGTTCCCATGCGTATGTATGTAATTAAATTTGGTCACTTCTCCTGCTAATCTGTCTTGATCTATTTGATTATCAGATCACCCAAAAGCACCTTGGGAGTAGAGGAATGTCCCTTCCACTCCCATAGCTTTAAAACAATGAGTTATTATTTTTCATCTATCAGATTGTCAAAAAATTTTTAATGTATTAATACCTAGGGTAGATGAAGATACAGAGATATCAGCATTCTCGTGCACTGCCAACAGGAATACACACAGGTGCAACTTCTTTGAAGGACAAATTGGCCATAAGTCCCACATTTTCAAGCTACGTGCCCTTTGATCCAGAAATTCAATTTCTAAGAATTGTTCCTACTCACACACTTATGCAAAAAAGTAGATACAAGCATTTCGCTGCAGCTTTCTCATGTGATCACACACAAAAAGAAAAGAGGGAGGGAAAAACTGAAAAACCTACCCATTCATCAATAAGAAAGCTAAATACATAAATATAGTGAATGCTGTATGAAGAGGACTTGGAAGGATGCACTAATGAAAGCAGACGCCAAGGGAGGCAGAGGAACGCCCACAGGGGAGTCAGCGATTGGAGTCAGACTTCTCAATATATTCTTGTTTCTACTATTTTGATTTTTTGAATCTTTTACATGTATTACCTACTCCAAAAACAAAACTGAATTTTAAAAACAACAAGCATGAGATAGGTCTATATATGCCAATACAAAATTATCTCAAAATATAGTGCAAGCCCAGCTGGTGTGGCTCAGTAGTTGAACGTCATACCATGGACCAAGAGGTCCCGGTTCAATTCCTGGTCGGGTTTCGGGCTCCATCCCCGGAAGGGGACATGCAGAAGGCAGCTGATCTATGTTGATGCATCAATGTTTCTATCTCTCTATCCCTGTCCCTTCCTTTCTCTCTAAAATCAATAAAAATATATTAAATACATACAAATTGGCAAAAGCAAGGTACAGAGGCCTGTCTAGTATGCTACCATTTATATGGAAAAGTATCTTCATTGAAAATGTCTAGAAAGATACATAAGAAGCTAACAAGTTTTTCTCTAAAGAGGAAACTGAAATCTGGAGTGGCAGAATCACTTTTCATTTCAGACCCTCTAGTATTTATTTTTTTACCAAGTAAAAGCAATACAATTGCAATTTTTTTAATTCCCTAGATCAAAATCATTGTACTAGAATCGTCAGGATGAAACTAGCAGAATCTCATAGAAACAGAAGCCGAGCTTGCTCGTGGGCTACAGAACTAACCGCGTAGGGAAAAGCCCAGCCAGCATTCTGTGACCTGAAAGACACAATGGGCTGAGCACTGAGCTTTGGGAGAGCAGATTTCCCAGCCGAGTCCCCTGGGTTTGCATCCTGGGAAGGTGCAGGAGGCAGCTGATTGATGTTTCTCTCTCCTCGACGTTTCTGACTCTCTATCCCTCTCAATTCCTCTCTGTGTAAAAATCAATAAAAAACATTTTTTTAAAAAGAATTTAAAATATATGCATGTGAAACAATCAAGACCATAGTTCAACGATCACAGCTAGTTAGAAAACAATAGCTCCATATTAATTAGATATTTTTACATATAAAAATTACTTCGTAATGTATTAGAAATAATGGTATAATCTTAGGTAATAAAGTTATTAAACAAGAAAAATCTTGTATCACGAAGTTGTTGCCCTTCAAAAACTAATGATTGAAAAAACAGAGAAACAAAAAACAAACATTCATGCTTAAGTATGAAAAGTAGAAGACCTAAAAAAAAAAAGAGCAGATATTCAGGTAAGAAATTTACTAGTCGTTTTTCTCTGCATCTGTTGTGGGGTCTTAGAAACCTACGCCCTCCCTGCCACACAGGGCGGTTGAGTTGAGATGATAAAGCAAACCTTCAAAGACTAACAGTGCAGGGAGACTTTCTCTTCGTGGGTGACATTACTGGTCACCCAGCACCTCGGCTCGTAAGTCTCATTTAGATTGCAGCTCACTTTTGTCTCCTGGTTGGGGCACGCTGTGTTTATTTCTGTACATTCCTGACGTTAGAAGGATGAAGCAATGCCAGCAGTAGGAGATGCTTTATTGTTTCTTCATTTCTTAAAAGGGGATTTCTTACACCGCCTCTATCTGTTCTAACGACCAAATAACACGATACCTGCAGAGGAAGGTACTTAGTTAAAGGCCGGGCGAGTAGCAATCATTTAATTAGTAGGAGCAGGAAAGAGATTCAATTAACCATGGCACCCTGGTATTCTGGGGTATTATTCGGCTTTTGGAAAGGAGATAGGGCAAGGCCTGGGGAGCTGTGGCGAGATCTCCAGGCACATTCTTATGTGAGAAAAGCAAGCGAGAGGCCAGGATGTGTAACAGGGGTGGGGGGGTGGGGGGGTGGGGGAGACTGTAGTTTCGATTTTGGTTTTGTAAATCAAATTGCCGTGCGTATTAAAAGCCTGGGCGGCTACACGCCAGTCTGTTAAGGGTGGTTATCCTGGGGAGAAGGTTTGAGAAGGAAGACTTGGAGGGACTTTCGCGTCTTACTTTATGCATCGCTGTATTGTTTGAGCTTTTCACGATTAGCGTTGATCGCTTTTTGATTTTTAAAAGACTTTTTTTAATTAAACAATTAGTGGGAATTAGATTAGGAACCTGGTGCAGATCTGCAGCGGCCCGGCCCTAGGAGCCAGGAGCCCACTCCCGGTTCTCCGCATCGAGCGCGCAGCCCGCCGCCCCGCCGCCGGGAGCCCGCGGAGCCCGGAGCCCGGAGCCCGGAGCCCGCGGAGCCCGGAGCCCGGAGCCCGGAGCCCGGAGCCCGCGGAGCCCGGAGCCCGGAGCCCGGAGCCCGCGGAGCCCGGAGCCCGGAGCCCGGAGCCCGCGGAGCCCGGAGCCCGGAGCCGGCCGCCCCTCCACCCGCGCCGCCATCAGCCCGCCGCCCCGCCCGCCGCCCGGGCGGAGGAGGCTCGGGCCGGGCCGCATCAGGCGGAGAGCCCGGGCCGCTCTGTGCGCCTCCGGCGGGCGCTCGGCGCCGGGGCCACCGAAGCAGAACGCCGCCTCCGCGGCTTTGGAAGCCGCGCTGGCTCCGGGGGACCCCGCCCCCCCCTCTGTCCAGCCAGGACAGGCCTCCTTGGGGACGGCAGCCTGGGACCGGGGCAGGGGATGGGGCAGGGGCAGGGGATGGGGCAGGGGCTGGGGATGGGGCAGGGGCAGGGGCTGGGGCAGGGGCAGGGGCAGGGGATGGGGCAGGGGCAGGGGCAGGGGATGGGGCAGGGGCAGGGGATGGGGCAGGGGCAGGGGATGGGGCAGGGGCTGGGGATGGGGCAGGGGCAGGGGCTGGGGCAGGGGCAGGGGCAGGGGATGGGGCAGGGGCTGGGGCTGGGGCAGGGCTGGAGCAGGGACCGGGGCAGGGACCGGGGCAGGGGCAGGGGCAGGGGCTGGGGCTGGGGCAGGGACAGGGGCCGGGGCAGGGGCTGAGGCAGGGACCGGGGCAGGGGATGGGGCAAAGGCAAGCAGACTTGGCCCCAGAATCAGCCCCGCGTGGGGCCTTCTCCAAGGGAAGCCCCTGCCGTCCGTCCCTGCCACCCCGTCCGGGACGCACAGGCTCCGAAGTCAGGCCGGGGAGCCCTGGCTCCGCCACGGAATTCCACGGAGCCCCTGGCCCACGGCCGCTTCGGCGTGTGCCTCAGTTTCCCCAGGCTTTGTAAGCGAAGCGGGGTACCTATCTCTTAGGAGTGAACGCCTCCAAAGCGCTTACCTTTAGTGCTTGGCACGTTATCTAATTTATTCTTCAGCAGCCCTGAGAGGTGGGTGTTAATACTGTCAAAGTAAGGGGGGCTCCGGAGGGCGCAGTGGCAGAAGCTCCGCTCTGCCAGGGGAGGCCGAGGGGCAGAAGGGTCGCTCTAAGGCGGGCCCAGTCTGCCCTCTGTGTGCCACTGACGCTTCCTAGCCCGGGAAGGGTCTCAGGGCAGAAATGAACTCAAACAGGCGGCTGGAGGGGAAGCCTGGGCGTGGGGTGGCACCTTTTCGGAAGGGGCGACGAAGCCCTGAGGTCCCGGTGTATGTGTACGAGCACCTGTGCCCCAGCCTCAGTCAAGGGGAGTAGCTGCCTCTTTTCTTTTTCTTTTTTTTTAAATATATATTTTATTGATTTTTTACAGAGAGGAAGAGAGAGGGATAGAGAGTTAGAAACATAGATGAGAGATAATCATCGATCAGCTGCCTCTTGCACACCCCCCACCAGGAATGTGCCTGCAACCAAGGTACATGCCCTTGACCGGAATCGAACCCGGGACCTTTCAGTCTGCAGGCCGACGCTCAATCCACTGAGCCAAACCGGTTTCAGCTGGCTGCCTCTTTTCAACAGCCATGCGCCTAGTATGGGCTGGGCAGCTGCAGTGGCCTGGTGGGACAAGTTAGGGGGGTGGGGGGGAGAGCACCCCTCGCAAACCTATAAAAAACCTGCAGTAACCAAAGCAACAGTGTGGCCTTGGCACAGGGTAGATATGTACATCAGTGGAACGGAACTGAGGTGCCAGTAATAGACCTTTATATTTACAGTCAATTGATTTTTTTTTTTTTTCGAATGTGTCAAGATAATTCAACGGGGAGAGTCAGTCCTTTCCACACCGGGTGCTGGTGTTATCGGTGGGGAGCACTCCGGGCCCCCGCCAGTTGCCAGTGGGAGGGGGCTTCTTGCAGTGTCATGAGAGAGGGGATTTCCTGAGGTTGGCGTGGGGGAGCGCGTGGCATTTATCGGCGTGGAGTGTCCGAGGTCCCCGCTCCCCCTGCCCGGCCGAGGGAGAAGCCCAGCTGTGTCTTTGGCGGAGCCAGTGTGGAAGTCGTTGCCTAGCGTTTCCATTCCATACGGGCACGGGCCAAGCCAGCGTCAGGCCAGCTCGGTTTGTGCTCCCAGCTATGCCAGTAGCCACTTGTGTGTGGGGTCTGCATGGCTTTGGGAACATGGGCAAGTGCAATGAGGTGGGAACAAAAACAGAGGAACAAGGGAGCACCAAGAGTGAGAATGCCTTTGTCTGGGGATTTTACCTTCTAAGGTTTCGCTTGCCATGATTCTTCCCCGCTCTAGCCAGTTACCTTTGTTTCCAGGTTAGACTGACAGGGAACCTCCCATCCTCACCTCTGCTTCGCTGGGCACGCACCGGTCTCGCCTTTGCTGGACCCCTTTCTCCAGCGATTTGCTGGGAATGGACCAGTGATTTGCTGGGGAGTGTGAAATTGCAGCTTCCGGGGGGCAGCTGCCCGGGTGGACATGCTCATGTCTGGCCTTCCCTTTGCCTTCTTCCTGTATCTAGGTTTTTTGTTGTTGTTGTTGTTGTTTTGTTTTGTTTTGTTTTGTTTTGTTTTTAAATATATTTTATTGATATTTTACAGAGAGGAAGGGAGAGAGATAGAGAGCTAGAAATGTCGATGAGAGAGAAACATCGACCAGCTGCCTCTTGCACACCCCCTACCGGGGATGTGCCTGCAACCAAGGTACATGCCCTTGAACAGAATCGAACCTGGGACCTTTCAATCCGCAGACCAATGCTCTACCACTGAGCCAAACCTGTTTCAGCGACTACCTAGTTAATTATAACAGCATCACTGGTACAACTGGATAGCCACATCATCATACACAAAAATTAACTGAAAATGGATCACAGTCCTAACTATAAGAGTGAAAACTGTAGAACTCTTAGAAGAAAACATGGGAATAAATCTTTGTGACTTTGAGTTAGGCAATAGTTTCTTAGATATGATATCAAAGGCACACACACACACACACACACATAAAGATAAGTTGAACTACGTCAAAATTTAAAACTTTGGGGCTAAAAAAAGTGAAAATATCATCCTTGAAATAGGTGAAAATATTTGCAAATCATATATCTACTAAGGGACTTTGTATCTAGATTATATAAAGAACTCTAACAACTTAATAATAAAGAGCTAAATACCTGAATTATAAAAATGGGGAAAGATGCCCAGTAAGCATAGCTCAGTGGTTGAGCATCAACCTCTGAACCAGGAGGTCACAGTTCAATTCCTGGTCAGGGCACATGCCCAGGTTGTGGGCTCAATCCCCAGGGTGGGGCGTTAGGAGGCAGCCAATCAAAGATTCTCTCTCATCACTGATGTTTTTAATCTCTCTTTCCCTACCCCCATCCCCTCTGAAATCAAGGAAAAAATATTAAAAATAAATAAACAAAAATGGGGAAATTTTTGAATAGATATTTCTATAAAAGATATGCAAATGGCCAATGAGCACAGGAAAAGATGCTCAACATCATTAGTCATTAGGAAAATGAAAATCAAAACCACAAGGAGATATCACTTCACACCCATTAGGATCATACACTGCTGGTGGTGTTGCAAAATGGTACAGTCATTGGGAAACAGTAAAATATAGAGTCATTTATATGACCCAGCAATTCTACTCCTAGATATATGCCCAAGACAATTAGAGGCATATGTCTACACAAAAACTTGTATATGAATATTTATAGTGGCATATTCATAGTAGCTAAAATGTAGAAAAAAACAAATATCCATCAGCTGATGAATGAATACATAAACCACGGGATCTCCGTGCAGAGGAATACTATTCAGCCATAAAATGGAATGAAGTGCTGACCCATGTTACAGTACGGAAGAACTTAAAAGCATCAGGTTAAGTAAAAGGAGCCAGTCTGCCAAAACCGGTTTGGCTCAGTGGATAGAGCATCAGCCTTCAGACTGAAAGGTCCCGGGTTCGATTCCGGGCAAGGGCATGTACCTTGGTTGTGGGCACATTCCCAGTGTGGGGTGTGCAAGAGGCAGCTGATCGATGATTCTCTCTCATCGATGTTTCTAACTCTCTATCCCTCTCTCTTCCTCTCTGTAAAAAATCAATAAAATATATTTTAAAAATAAAAAATAAATAAAAGGAGCCAGTCATAAAAGGCCATTTATAGGAAATATTCAGAACTGGTGAGTTTATAAAGACAGAAAGCAGATTAGTAGTGACCAGGAAGGGGGGGGGGGTGCTCAGGTGAAGACCAGAACAGATAACAGGGAGTAGCTGCTAACAGGCACAAAGTTTCTTTCTGGGGTGATGGAATGTTCTGGAGTTGGACAGTGGTGCAATAGTAGGCAGTTAGACAGACATAAGCAGAGTAGGAAAAAATAGGCCAGGTTACCAGAGCAGAAAGCCCCGGGTAACCCTCATGCCTTGGCAGGGCCAGACCAAATGACTTCACGGCCAGATGTTCCCCACCCCTGCCTTAAAGGGACCTGCTACCTTCTCCCCTCCCAGGTTCATGAAGGCTCTGTCCACTCCAAGACACCCGGTATCATTTATTCAAGGAGCTTTGGCTTCTGCCAGTCAAGAGCCCCCTCTCCAATCAGCTGCCTTGCTCCATGCAAGAAATCCTAGGGCCGAGGAATTGGAAGGGCCAGGCTGTTACCTTGGAGCATAGCGGTTGGCAAATAGAAAAAAAAGAAAAAGAAAAAGAAAGAAACAAAAATGCATTCACATGTCAAAAATAGATCCTGCCACAAGCATACACCAAGAAGCTTTTATGGGCCGTGGAGGGCCACGCCGGGCGTGGGAGTGACACAATGCCCCGCCAGCCCGCGCAGTGCTCCCGGCCCCCCCACGGGCAGGCATCGGCGGGGAAGGGCTGCCACGGTAAGCCATTAACAAACAGTAATTGGTGGGACGGAAGAAAGAACAGAAAGGTCTGGCTTTTTCATTCCTAAGCGGCAAGCTTCTCTGACTGAAGCAGGGCTGTCAACATCCAGAAGTCTGGCGCTGGCCATTTGACGTGGGCCTTTGGGCGCTGTTTGGTTCCTCTGTTGTTCCAGATCAAGCAGGACCTGCAGCCCCCACGCCGGCGCAGACTGCCCCGACGGGGCTGCTACTTAGGAAGCAAAGCGTGATGGGAACACCCACCACAGTCCTAACACTGAAGGAGTGCTGGCAAAGGCCAGGTGCCCTCCTGTCTTCAAGACAGCATTCCAGTTAAACTGCAGGAGAGTCCTATTGCCTCCCTCTCTCTACACTGAGAAAACTAGAGCACAAAGAGGTGGGTTCCAACCTACATCTGCCTGACTCCAGAGCCTGTGTGTCCTAACCACACTGGCCCATCCTGTCTCTCACGGTTCGTTTTAAGCCTGCAAATGTACCTTCGATGGAAGGAGCAAACTCAGTAACTGTGCAAGGAGACAACTTCTGGCTTCCAGCAGGAGTTGGAGGGAAGGGGCTGCCTGTCCACTCAGCACAGGCCCGTGGAAGTGGACCAAACGTCCAAAAACAGATAAATGGATAAACACATGGTGGTACAGACATAAAGCAGAGTATTATTTGGCCTTGAAAAGGGAATTCTGACATACAGATAGATGAAGCTTGAGGACATTATGCTACATAAAGTAAACCAGTAACAACAACAAAAAACAAATACTGCCCTGACCAGTTTGGCTCAGTGGATAGAGCATCAGCCTGCGGACTCAAGGGTCACAAGTTAGATTCCGGTGTACATGCCCTTGGTGTACAACCCGGGACCTTTCAGTCCCTAGGCCGACGCTCTATCCATTGAGCCAAACCGGTTTCGGCTAGTTCTGACTCTAAAGTACTTAGAGGTGAAGTGTGTGTATGTTGTGGGGCAGGAGAGGTAGTAGGGATGGGGAAGAGGAGAGTTACATGTTAACACACCATTCTTTCTGTCTAAAATGCTCCTGCTCTGCTGAAACCAGTTTGGCTCAGTGGTAGAGTGTCGGTCTGTGGACTGAAAGGTCCCAGGTTCGATTCCGGTCAAGGGCATGTACCTTGGTTGCAGGCATATCCCCAGTAGGGGGTGTGCAAGAGGCAGCTGATTGATGATTCTCTCTCATAGATGTTTCTAACTCTCTATCCCTCTCTCTTGCTCTCTGTAAAAAATCAATAAAATATATATTTTTTAAATGGTTAAGATAGAAAAATGGTTTTAAGATGGTAGATTTTATGCTATGTCCGTTTTACTAAAAGATTAAATTAATAAAAATATTAAATTAATAACTTGTTTGGACCTTTTTGAAAGTAGTAGATTTTGACTCAATCCCTCACGGGTCTCAATAGGAACAGAGCAGCTGAAAGGTGTGCTTAGGGTTTAAAATGTTTGGGTATAAAAAAAAAAAATTCTTAATGTCTGTGAGCCTCCCCAATATGCATACACTCAAAACGAGCTCATTTTTCTTCTCCTTTCTGCTCTGAAGGGTGACACAGAAATCATCAGCACAGGAAGGATCGGAACGACCTGCTGATTACAGGATAATATTCATACAACGAGGTTAAAAGCACTGGCTGAAAAGTTCTTTCATAAAACCTGCTACATGGGAAGAGAAAATAATTTATGAGAACATGAACAATTAGCACTTTGTAAAAAAGAAATAATGCACTTAACTTGATCCCTATATTTAACATCAATTAAAGATTATCCTCATGAATGAAACTCGACCTGGAAATTAACAAGGGATTTAAATTGCATTATGCGAGCGAAAGAGAGAAGCCGGCGCACCAGCTCAGGGCTGCCAATATCCAGCCACGATGGCATCTGCACAGTGAGGCCTGGCCATTTCCTCACATCGCTCCGGGCTGCAAGGTGCTGTTACAACGTAGAGAAAGAAGCATCGGTTTCCGCCCCAAAACCAAACGATAAAAATCCCTAGGAATTTACAAGAACAAGGTTGACACTCTTCTTTTTTTTTTTTTCTTTTTTCTTTTCTTTCTTTTTTGTTAATCCTCACCTGACGATATTTTCCCATTGATTTTTAGGGAGAGCAGAAGAGAGAGGGAAAGACAGAGAGAAGCATCAATGTGAGAAAAACACATCGATTGCTTGCCTCTTGGCTGAGGGAGGAGCCTGCAACCAAGGGCTCAGGCTGGGGAGGAGCCTGCAACCAAGGTACGTGCCCTTGACTGAAACCAAACCCGGGACCCTTCAGTCCACAGGCTGATGTTCTGTCCACTGAGCCAAACTGGCTAGAGAAGCACTCTTCATTTTTAATAATAACTTCTGGGTCATTTTTAAAAAAAAAAAAAAAAAACAACCAAGAGATTCCCTTTAAAGGGATGTCTTCCCTGTTCCTAGACTTAAATCTGGATCATTTCCATAGATCTATTCAAGTGAACCTACAGGTCAAGGCTAAATCAATTATTTCCTGGGTCACCTGGTTTCAAGTCACAGGACATTTTATTCCCTAAAATGAGCGGCTCAAAGGGTATAAATTGGGTCTTAGGAAGTACGTGTGGACTATATGTATGTGTGGGGGGGGGTTTTAAACGGTTCCTGCAAATTGGTCCAGTCTCTATGCTAAGCAACCCACACACGTCTCATGAAGCCAGTATCATTTTCTCCATTTTATAAATGAGGAGACTGAGGCTCGGGAGCTCAGTTATTCGGGGTCACCTGGGCAGATCTGGGACTGGGGCGCAGGCGCCTCTGTTTCCAGAGCTCGTTGGCAGCCACCATCCTTTCCTGAGGAGGGCCGATATGATGGCAACAGCACAGAAACCCTCACAGAGGACAAGCAAAGACAACCCCCACCCCACACCCCCAGCCCAGTGCTCCAGGGCTTGTACCCAGAACTAGAGGCTGAGCTCTCTCCCCGTTTGTCTCCGTCTGATACAAAGCATCCTGCTGCTTCCCGGGGGGACATGTCAGGACCACAGCTCTGATGCTGATTGCTAAGAATTGCCCCGCTGGGAGGAAGCAGAGAGCTTCTTGCCGTCTCCCAGACCCCCTGGAAAAAAAGGGTCTTGTTCACAGCCCAGAAAGTGCCCCCTGAGAGACTGGCTTTGTGGGGGGGGGTTTTCTACCCCTGTCACTCTTACTACATGCAAGTTTTCTGGTTATTGTTCCTGGTGCTGGATCTGGGGGAATTTACCTCTTTGCTGAGAGCGCGGGAGAAACTCGGCTCTCTCAACCCCTGGCTTGGTGTGTGCGCGCACAGAGCACAGGTTTCCCCATTGTTATCTTGGGAAAAGAGAAAGCAGATGTTAACCGTTACCCCTTGAGAATTCACCTTGCTATGCTGTAAAATTCTGCATTATTAACATTCCAAAAACCCTTCCACTCTTGTATGCGTCTCAGATGGGAATGAATTTTTGAGAATTCAAAAAAATGTGAAGAGGATGGAGGTGGCAGAAGTTTATTAAATTGGCCCAGGGCAGTTTTGAAATTTGAAAGTTTCTCACTCTCGATGGCTCTGGGCCAACTCACAGCCAACCTGGCTGAGCAGCCCGTGTGCAGGCTCCGCGTGGGGTGGCCCTCTCCGTCTTCGGAAGGTGAAAGGCAAGTCTGGAGTGGGGTGGGGGTAATGGGGGACAGATTGCCCAGCCCCAGCTGGACTCTGGGGCATGCTGGGAAGAGTGACAAAAGGAAGACATTCCAGATGACGTCACAGTAAAGTGCATTAAATATCAGTTAAAATAATGGATCATTTTTTTAAGGCAACTTCTCTTTTATAGAAGCCAGCAATGGAACTCAGAAGACTCCCTTTGATCTGGTTGTCCCATTGGAAAGTGAGAATTGGTATTTTTGTTTTGTTTCTTGCTCTGTTTGAGAGAGAGAGAGAGAGAGAAACATTTACATGTGCTTTGCATCAAGATAACTGCAAGTCTGTGTGCCAATGGAGCAGAGTGTTGATCGAGGGCCTTGAAATCAGACAGACTCGGGCTGTGTTCTGCCTCTGTCCTTTTCCAGCTGTGTTACCTTGTTTTTTAAAATATTTTTTATTGACTTTTTACAGAGAGGAAGGGAGAGAGATAGAGAGTTAGAAACATAGATGAGAGCGAAACACCGACCAGCTGCCTCTTGCACACCCCCTACTGGAGATGTGCCCACAACCAAGGTACATGCCCTTGACCGGAATCGAACCTGGGACCCTTCAGTCCACAGGCCGATGCTTTATCCACTGAGCCAAACTGGTTAGGGCCAGCTGTGTCACCTTAAACGAGTTAATTCACCTTTCTTAACTTCACTTTTTCTCCAAATGGGTATAACAAAAGCACCTCCTGTATGCGTCTGCTCTGAAGATTATGTAAGATAATGGAGATAAAGTACACAGGCACCTGGCACATGTAGGTGCCCAAGAACTGTTACCTGCAGTACATCATTTTCATCATCCTAATGAGAGGGTAGGGCAGAGCTATCCTCCACTTTGTGTAACTGGACCCTAGCCTCACCCAACCAATCAGGGTCAGCCAAAGCATTGACATCACCACCCATATAACCACCACCACCACCACCACCACCACCACCCCCCCCACACACACACACACACACACACTTGTCCAAGTTCCCGCTCTCTGCCATGCTGTCCTCAGGAGTGGGACAGAGCCCACGCTAGCATGCAAGAGGCTCTCTTGTTAACTGCATCGGACTCGGCTCCCTGCTGGTCCTTGGGGATCACGGAATGTCGGCACAGCAGTTACTGTTGGTGGGGTAGTTTTCCAAGCACCCCGAATGTGGTAGCATCCACACCTTTTTTCCCTGAAGCCACATTGTGAATTGGTTTTACATTCCCAACTAGATCCAAGGACCCCCTGACGGGAGGCAAACTATGAAATAGAGGCCCCTCCCACAGGAGGAACTCCCCTCCCCCACCTTACCCCCTCCCCACGTTCTTATTTCAGAATCCCCAGCCACCAAAGACTTACTAAGGACATTTTGGGGCAGGGGGAGAAGGAAGTCCAGGTAGACTCTAATTCCTGTAATTAACTGGTTCATGAAAGTCCCCATTTGATGGGCGTGTTTAAATATGCTGTCTTTTCATGGGGAGATGAGTCTGCCCAGAGGTAAGCTGTCCCCCCGCCCAGAGGCCTGTGCCACCCAAAGAAAGCGCAGGTGAGTCCTGCCCTTCCCGAGGAAGGAGGACCGTGTGGGCTTGTTGTGAGAGGCTGGGCCAGCGGAGCCCGGAGGAGAAGACGGACGTTTGTGCAAGATTCCAGATCAGGATGGTCTCGTTAAGGCCAAATGACCAGCCAGGTGCACCGCCCCTGAGCCCGGGCCGAGCAGCGGGAGGAAGGGAGTGCGGAGCCGCGGGGGCGGCGGAGCCCGCTGGGTGCAGAGGGGGCTGTGCAGCGGGCCCACCAGAGCCGACAGCCATCCGTCACTCCCGCAGAGGAGACGCAGCGGGACGTGAACCCGTCACCTCCTCTTCCGCCCCCGCCCCGCAGGCTCTCCGGAGCGGAGAAGGCGGTGGCGGAGAAGGCGGTGGCGGCAGCTCGGGGAGCAGAACGCGCTGCAAACTGCTTGGCTACCCCCTTTGCAAGACGGGTTTTTCCATCCCCCAGACAGCCACCCCGCCTGCCAGTAAAGCCAGCCGCTGCTCCAGGCCCCTGCACGCGGTCAGAGGGGCCTGATCCCGGGGTTCAGAGGCCCACTCCGCCCAGAGCGGCCAGGGGGGCTCCGGGGACACGCCTGTCCCTCCCAATCTGCGCCCGCTTGCCCGCCACCCCAGCCGAGGGCAGGGCTGTGGGGAACAAGGACCCAGTAATCTGATGGCTGACCCGCACTAGGGCCAAGTCCGCTTCCAGTCACCGCCCGCCTCCACCGTGGGCTAGGCCAGTGGTCGGCAAACTCATTCGTCAACAGAGCCAAATATCAACAGTACAACGACTGACATGTCTTTTGAGAGCCACATTTCTAAAACTTAAACTTCGTCTAACGCCACTTCTTCAAAATAGACTCGCCAGGGCCGTGGTATTGTGTGAAGAAAGAGCCACACTCAAGGGGCCAAAGAGCCGCATGTGGCTCTCGAGCCGCAGTTTGCCCACCACGGGGCTCGGCACCCTTACGGCCTGGGATCCCACAGTCACGGGACTCTTGGTGGGTGTTGACTAAGCCGTTTCAGCCTAAGGCCAGTCGACAGGCCCCGTCAGAGAGCGTCTCTGTCCCGGAAGTTGTGATCTTCTCGGAGGGCCAGGTGGTGGTTAGCAATTACTCACAGCTCCCTACACCACCTGGCAGGCCCTTTCCTGGGGATAACTTATAGGGTCAGCGGATGTTCACACCACAGTTCCCTAACTCCACAGGCCTGCCCTCATCGGACCTGACCTGCAGGGCCCCAGCTGGGAAGGCATGGCCCGGGACCCACCCGTGGGAGGGGACAGTGCCCCCTCAACGCCTGACCCCACTCCGGGGGCCCACTGACCCCTGCATTCTAGGACAAAGCCTCAGATGCTTCTCACAATCAATGCACAATGTGAACTTAGTGGGATCTCAGCTGGAACAGTCTTTTGAGCAGGCCTTCCCCCTCTGAGCCTCAGTGCCCCACCTCCAAGTGCCGTGCTTAGGCCCAATCCTCAGAGCCCGGCGCGGCTCCGGTCTGTCCCTGGCCAATGCACAAAGCTGGCCACTGGGCCAAGACAAATTCTGGCGGAGTCCCCTTCCTCCCAGAGAGCAGAGAAGCCGCCTCCTGGGGAGGAACTTGACAGGAGAAGGGAGGCAAGAGTGTTTATAGACCTCAGCTCTCAGCAGAGTTATCTGAACCCTTAAGGGCAGAAACCCTAAAAAAAAAAGGGAGGGGGAGAGGGGGCTAACAAAATGAATCCATGAATTCTGTCGACACAAGAAATATCAAACTTGTAGAGAATGTTTGAGTTTAAACAGGAAGCAACGTCTCAACGGACTGAGAAAATGCTCCCGAGAATGGCAGTTTTGCACCTTATTTTTATACCTTAGAATCAAAGGTCACCTGACACCCATTGGTGATTGGTTAGGGAGGAGGGAGAAGCAAATCTCTGGGATTAGGTAAAAAGTAAACTGACGCGGAGACCGGTTTGGCTCAGTGGATAGAGCGTCGGCCGGCAGACTGAAGGGTCCCAGGTTCGATTCCGGTCAGGGGCATGTACCTTGGTTGCAGGCACATCCCCAGTAGGGGTGATGCAAGAGGCAGCTAATCAATGATTTTCTCATCAATGTTTCTAACTCTCTGTCCCTCTCTCTTCCTCTCTGTAAAAAATCAATAAAATTAAAATTTTTAAAAAAGTAAACTGACTGGACCCCCACTTCTCTAACATT
This sequence comes from Vespertilio murinus, assembly GCA_963924515.1. Lineage (NCBI taxonomy): Eukaryota > Metazoa > Chordata > Mammalia > Chiroptera > Vespertilionidae > Vespertilio > Vespertilio murinus. The sequence goes on from OZ004706.1 coordinate 24,147,393, forward strand.
GGTGGGCCTGGGCCAGTTGACTGCTGACCTGAAAGCAGTGACAATGAGGGTTCTGTGCTCTGGCGCGGTGATTTTGCCCTGAGGGGTCTGGAGAAAGGAAATCTCCCCCGCTTTCCAAAGGTATGGTATCTAAGTGCAAAAAGACTGTGGTCTCACTATACAGGCTGACTTTTATATCAGCATAACCAATGGACGCCAAACACCGGGAGGGGGGGGGGGGAGGCATGTATGGGAGTGGGATGGGGGGAGATTTGGTAAGATAGGTACACATATAATACCTTAATAAAAACTTTTTAAAATGTTTTACTTTTATCAGGAAAAAGACTGACCCAGGACATGGCTGCCACCATGACTCGCTTTAGTGAGAGAGTTTTCATTCCAGACCATCCAAGGTGGCTGCCGCCCTGAGCTTGTCAGGCCACCATGCAGGCCCGCCCTGAGCTTGTCAGGTTTAGCAGGTGGTCCCTTTGGGGTCCACAATTCCTATCCTGCACCCCAGAGACAACAGGACTGACCCAGCCCCTGGGTCCCTCCACTTTGGGGAAGGCGTGGTTGACCCCACCACTACCTCCCTGGATATCTCCTCTCCCCAGACAGACGCCTCTCTCCTGTGGCTGGGCCCGGTCCCAAGGTGTGCCAGCTCCGAGACGCACCAGTCCCAATCACTGCTCCCTGAAGGTGTGGCCCTGAGAACGGGGTGAGGGGGGGCCCACATGAACTCTGCCTGCCTTTGGAGGGCTTGGGTCAAGGGCGAGGCCAGCAGTGGCTGGTCCAGGTCACCTCGCAGCTAGTGCGAACTTCAGAACGCCCGGGGCTGGGAGAGAGAAGGGAGAGGGCTTTAGCTGAAGGTCACCTCCAAAGGGACCAGACCAGGAGAGGCCCGGTGGCTTCCCACCGCGGCTTCCACCCGGCACGACCTCGCCAGCCCGCCTCGCCGCCCCTCCAGGCCCTGCGCGTGCATCCCGAATCCCCATGGCTGAAAGCGCCGGCCACCCCATAGAGCTCCCCGGGGGAGGGAGGGGGTGCAGCCGCGCCCTCGGACCCCCGTTGGAGAGCCCGAAACAAGGCCCCATTCCATTCCAGGCAGGGGAGCCTGAACTGCTTCCAGCAACCTTTTTCCTTTGGCCACTCGGACCCTGCAGCCCCGGGCTTGGGTGCCCACGGCAGCGCCTCGGACGGAGCCACCCGCGAGGCTCCAGCCGGACCGGCCCGAGCGCGGCCGCGGCGCCCGCAGAGGCCCCCGCCCGCCGGGGCGGCCCGCGCGGCCGGCGGAGAGCGAGGCTGCCATCTAGCGGGCGCGCCGCGCAGGCGCCGCGGGGCCCGGAGCGGGCGAGGGCGGGGAGGGCTCCGGGGCGGCCGCGGCGGAGGCCGAGGACTCGCGTGCAAACTTCAGCGCGAGCTGCGTGACCTTGGACCCGTTCCCGGCCCTCTCCGGTCACACCTTTCCCGGTAAAACGGGGATGGGACGACTGCCCCGCTCAGGGTCGTCGGACAACGGGACACCTGGGGAGCGGCGCGCCCGCCTCCCCCCAGGCCACCCCCCCAACGCGCATCAGCCTCGCAGCTCACCCGCGTCCGACCGAGTCCGGAGCGGACCCGGTTCCCCCAAACCCCGGAGGAGCAGGAGGCGCCGCGGAAAGCCAGCAAGGCAGGAACCCGCACTGAACAGCAGGATCCTTTTCTAGGAATTGTAAATCCAGAATTGTAAATAAAATGCTAATGATTTATTCGTGCTCAAGCTCCGGGGGCTGCGCCGCCGTCGCAGCTTTTGAAGACAATTCCACCAGCAGGGCTTTCCAGGAAGGCGGGCCTCCCCACGCGCCTTTCCTCCCGGTCCCGGGCTCCCGGGCTCCCCGGCTCCCAGGATGTGATCCTGGCGGCTGAGAGCTCTGACCCGTCCCTCCGAGACTGGACCGGGTCGGAGGTCGTTTTCCTTCAGTGCACAGCCGAGTCAGACTCCTCAGCAACCCCCCGTCACTCACTCATTCCGTAAATATGTGCGCATCACCAAGCACCTACTAATCCCTGGACCGAATGTCACCGTGTAGTTGGAAGCTGTGAGGCTCAGGCCAGTGGTCTGACGTCGGCAAACTCAGTCGTCAACAGAGAGCCAAATATCAACAGGACAACGACTGACATTTCTTTGGAGAGCCAAATGTTTTAAACTTAAACTTCTAACGCCGCTTCTTCAAAAATAGGCTCGCCCAGGCCGGGGTATTTTGTGGAAGAGCCACACACTCAAGGGGCCAAAGAGCCGCATATTTGCCGACCGCTGGATTAGGCGATTGTGGCATATTGGTGTTGCAAAGAGGTAGCGGAATAGGGCTGGGAAACCGAGGTGGGTCTCATATCTGGTGGGAAAGGCTGACGTAGTAATGAACAAGGCAACAAATGAATACATGCAAATTACAAATGAGCGCCTTAAAAAAAAAAAGTCTAAATTATAACTCACAGGATGGATTCCATGCAAGTTCAGGGAGCCTCCCGGGGCCCTGGAGGGAGGTGGGAAGAGTTGATCCTGCAATAAGCCTTGATGGTCCTAAATAATTTACGGTATTCCTTAAAGAATGGGCTTTTTACATTTTTTAAAACAAAATCATTCAAACAACATGCATGTGCATCTCCAGCCGTGGTGGTAGCCGACCTGACGCCTAACCTGGCTGAGCCAGGGGAAGGTCCCTGAGCCCATCAGACTGCTGTCCGCCAGCCTCAGCCAGGGCAGCTGCAGGGATGGGCTGGCTCCCAGCTTCCTCTCCCAGGAGGCTCTCAGACCGGGGCTCAGGGCCCCCTGGGGAGGCGTCAGTGCCGAGGCCTGAAACAGCCCCGCCGCCGGCTCTCCAGCGGCTCCCTGCCAAAGCACGCGGCCGGCTTTGTTTGTTTTTAATAAGAGCTCTTCCCATGCTCCTTCTTATGTAATTTCTTGAGAAGCGTCGAGCCTCCGGTTCACGCTGACCTTTCTAAGATGCCCATGCACTGAGGCTGACCCAGAGTCTTGAGACTCTACCACTAAGCTGATGTTTTGCATCTGGGGGCCTCCACCAGCCCACCAAGGAAATACTTCCTCAGTCGCTGGCCACGGAAGACCCTCTCGCTGAGGGAATGCATGCAGGCTTCCTGTGGAGGGCTGTACTGAATGGCCTGTATCATCTCCTGCTCCGGACTGACTGGACTCTGGAGACCTGAGACAGATAACTCAGCAGCTACCTCCAGGGGCTCAGGGTCTAGACCAGGTGCCCCACTGGCGAAGCAAGGAATTCTGGGATTTTCCCCCTGGCCAGCCTCAGGGAGATCCGGACCCTAGCACAATCCTGTTCCCCTTCAGTTACTGTCTGTTTTGGGGGAATTCTTGAGACAATCAGGTCCCTAAAGCTACATTAAAAGAAGTTGGTAGGCCGAAACCGGTTTGGCTCAGTGGATAGAGCATTTGCCTGCGGACTGAAAGGTCAGGGGTTCGATCTGGTCAAGGGCATGTACCTTAGTTGCAAGCACATCCCCGGTGGGGGGTGTGCAGGAGGCAGCTGATCGATGATTCTCTCTCATTGATGTTTCTAACTCTCTATCCCTCTCTCTTCCTCTCTGTAAAAAATTCAATGAAATATTTTTTTAAAAAAGAAGAAGAAGAACAAGAAGAAGAAGAAGTTTGTAGCCCTTAGGGCAGCCAGAACCAAAGTTCAAAAATCAACCTTTTAGGGGCACCCTTGTTCCAACACCCATCCCTTAGGCCCTAAGGCTTAGGGTGAACTACTTTATGAGTCACATTTCACTTCGCAGGGCAGGGCTCAACATGTGTCATTAAGATAATTCTCATGTAAAAAGAAAATTCTAGCAATGACAATAATGAAATTCAGTTATAGATAACAACATGGAAGACTCTCACGATTAAAGAAGACACAAAAGAGCACATGCATACAGGATGGTGCCATTGACTCAGCGTTCACAAAAGCAGGCAGCAAGAAGCCACTTTTGTGAGGAAATTATGAAGACAAGGAAATGGTCATTTCAAAAGTCAAGACAATGATCACTTCTAAGAGGGGGAATCTGAGAGAGGAGGGGCACACAGTGGACTTTTGGGGGGACTGGTACTACTCTATTTCTTGACCTGGGTGTTGGTTGCAAATGCAGTTAGAATTTACTTGTCAAATTATATCTTGTGTTTCATGTAGTTTTTATAAATGCGATAGCACACACTAAAAAACACCTTCAAGGGAAAGGAGCCAGCAGGTGTGGCTCAGTGGCTGAGCACCAACTTATGAACGAGGAGGTCATGGCTGGGTCGCGGTCAGGGCACAAGCTCCGGTTGTGGGCTCCGTCCCCACGAGAGGGAATGCGGGAAGCAGCCGGCCAATGATTCTCAACATGGATGTTTCTATCTCTCCCTCTCCCTCTCCCTTCTTCTCTGAAATGAATAAAAATATTTTTTAAAAGAAAACGCGGGGGGGGGGGGGGATATGTGGTCCATTTTTTTAAATGTATTCTGATTTTTTTTTTTTTGAGACTGAATTCTTCAGTTTGGGTGTCCGTACCCTGCCTGGATTCTCTACAACTGCTTGTTTCAACCCTTTCAGTCTCTCGTGTGACGGCAACAGAGTCTGACCCTGCCTCATCTTGGTAGATACAGGGAGGGGATGCGCCTGGGCCAGGAGACCTGGGTCCTCGTTCTGCGGCATTACTGCGTCAACGGATCGTCCTCTGGGTAAAGCTCTTGTCCTCTGGGCCTGTCTCCTCTGCTGCACGAGCTTAGAGAAGATGGTGTCCCAGGTCTACCATTACGTGAGAGGTGCCCATTGCTGAGTGAGGTTTCCTCTTCTAGAAACCTCTTTCTCTCTCCTACCACACCTACCCAAAAGCCCAGCAAATCCTGCAGTGTTGTCATGCTGCAGAGGATGTGAGCATCTCCAGAGCAAGGCCATCAAACACCCACGGTAAACGCCGTCCCTGGAGGTGGGCACCCAGCCCCTCCCCACCTCCCAGAAGCCACCCAGACAGAGAGAATCACAGCTCCATCCGTCCTCGGATCCCTCCCCTCTGCCGAGGCAAGAGCTGTCTTTGGGCCTGATGTCCCTTGGGGACGTGAACGCGGCTAAAAATCCTATTGATTAATCGGGTCCCACCCTTGGATCAATGGCTGGCATTAGGCGAGCTTAGCACAGTTTTATTAGTCTGGCTGCCCTCTTGCAGATGTTATAGATGAAGAAATAAAACGAGGAGGAGAGGGAAAAAGGACAAAATCATTAGTCTGAAAGGAGCAAAAGAGCATCCTCTCTATTTTGTATTCAGATTTGGAGCTGCGCTTGGCGCACGCACAACAATCCATTCCTGCGCTGTTTCCAGAGGTCCGGCTCAGCCTCCTCGCGTCCCGTCTTGCCCGAGAGCTCAGGTCCCGGGGGGATTTGGTGGGGAGCACCCCCAGCCCGGCCTCTGAAGCCACTTTCCAGGCCCAGGAAAACACCTGAGGTCCCACTCATTCCTTCATCCATTTCCCACCAGGCCTGTGCGTGTGGGGGGGGAGCAGGCCCGGCTGTTCTCCGGATAATCCATCTTGAAAGTGTCCTGTTTGCTCTGAAGGGGCCGGTCCTCCCCCAGGACTGGAAGAGAGGCCTGCTCTGCACAGTCCCCCACCTCGCCAAAGCGTTGGCTCCAACAGGGGGGGACCCGTGGCCTCTACTCTCGGAGGAAGCTTTCCAGAGAGCCGCTTTGAATTAAGACCAGAAATGCTTTTAAAAGACTCCGGTCCCTCCCCCACCGCCACCACCGCCCCCCCGCCTTCCAATGATGACCTCTTCCTCAATTTTTCGAAGGCTTCATCTGCCTCCTTCGATCATCTGGGTAGCTATAAAAAGCTAAACACCTCCTACTAACCCCATTAGGATGAAAGCAGAGGATTTTATTATTCATTTTTAATAGGAAGAAGCGCAGACTCCCCCAGGAAGTGTGAAAGGTGGGGTTTTGATGTAGCGGGGACGGGGAGGTTGCAACAAAGCAAGTCCCCCCAGAGAACGGGCAGGCCTCGTTCCAGGACACGCGGAAAGGACTGGGGCGACCAGATCCTGCGGGAAAGCGAGTGATCCCGGGCAGCCCCATGTTCAAGGTGCCTGAGCCCAAGGAACCCAGGAAAAACCCTAACCCCCTAGAACACTACTATCTCCTGATCATTGTCTGTGAAACATTTGTAGCCGGCACACAGAGGTAACTAAACAGAGCGGCTCCTGCACCGTTCATAACAGCAAGAAAGCCCCTGCCACAGACAGCGGCTTGATGCAAACGCCACCAACCTCAATGTTCGTATCCAATGCCATCTGGCTAAGGAGCCGGCTAGCCTGAACCCCTCCTACCTCGCAGCCTCGTGGGAGAGGACTCCAGAGCCCGTCCCCCGCCCCTGATGCCGAGGGCAGGAGAGGCCGGGCCAGCAGGCTGGTCGGGGGGCGGGCGCTAAGGCCCTCGGGGAACAAGGGCAGGGAGGGCAGAAAAAACGCCCGCGTCTAATTTATTCCCTGGCATTGCCTTTTCTTCAAGTCTTCATTGTGAAGATGCAACCAACTGCTCCTTCGCGTTGTCCTAATAGGAAACTGGTGGCGTGTCGCTATCAACCTCAAAGGAATGCTTGTTCCGAAGAGAGACGCAGCTTCGCCTCCCGCCAGTGCCCCCCGGGTTGCCTTGCCGACAGCGTCACATCCAGAACCCTATACTTAAGTTGAAAGAGCTTTTTCTGTGGGGAGTAATTACGTGACCCCAGAACACTAATTCTTCCCGGAGAGAGAGGCTGGGCGCTGGGGGCACAGCCCTGCTCCTCCTCGGGGCCGGAGCCTGCTGCCCCGGCCACGGCATCGGGGTCCCCCTCGGGGCGACCCCCTGAGAAGGGGCGGTCACCGGCCGTGAGCCTCAGCATCTCCGAGCCCGGGCTCGGAGAGGAAGGAAGAAGCCAGGAGCCTCGTGGGTCGGAGCTTGTCAACATGATGCGGGCACTGGCAGAAAGAAAGGCGGGAGCAGGCTGCAGACATCCGAGCACACGGTGCCCGGCTCATCTTTCTCTCCGCCGGCTTTGGCCGTGATGATTATAAGTATCGATAAATGAATGAAGGCATGCCTGTTGCATGGGGTTATGGTGAGATCTGAATGAAGTAGTGATGGTGATGATGATGATGATGAGGGCTACCATTTATTGAGTTCAGTGTGTGCCGAGTGCAAATCTATGTGCTCCACATCTTATCTCATTTATTTTTTTAAATATATTTTATTGATATATTACAGAGAGGAAGAGAGAGATAGAGAGATAGAAATGTCGATGAGAGAGAAATATCAACCAGCTGCCTCCTGCACACCCCCTACCGGGGATGTGCCTGCAACCAAGGTACATGCCCTTGACCGGAATCGAACCCGGGACCCCTCAGTCCACAGACTGACGCTCTACCACTGAGCCAAACCGGTTTCGGCTCTTATCTAATTTAAATCTCACTGAAACCATGCGAGGAGGAAAAGTAACGATCGCAATTTCATACAAGAGGAAACCGAGGTTCAGAAACGTTGGGTACGCTGCCTAAGCTTATACACGTAAGTGGGGGAGCTGGATTTTGAGCCCAAATCCACCCACCCGCCATGTCCCCGCCCGTGGCACTGTCCTGCACGCTGCCGCAGCATTTGCAGGCTCTGGTACACGGAGCGCAGGGTTCTGAGTTAGAAGGCCAGGCTCTAGTCCTGGCTCCACTGCCTCTGGCTGTGTGGCCTTGGGTCAGTGCCTCTGCCTCTCTGGTCTCAGTTCATCTGCCTGGTCAGGGTGCCGTCCTAACGGGTAACGCACTGCTCAGATGAGAGGAGCTTCGCTACCAGGAACAGCAGTGAGCGGCGGGGAAGCAGCAGCAGCCACGGCAAAGAGGAGCAGCTTTAGGAAAGTGCCAGGGGAAAAGGCTCTGCTTGGCCAGGGTCTGTCTGTCTGTCCGTCTGTCTGTCTGACCCAGGGTCTGTCTGTCTAACCCAGAGTCTGTCTAGCTGTCTGTCTGTCTGTCTGACCCAGAGTCTGTCTGTCTGTCTGTCTGTCTGTCTGACCCAGGGTCGGTCTGTCTGTCTGTCTGTCTGACCCAGGGTCTGTCTGTCTGTCTGTCTGACCCAGGGTCTAGGGCAGCCAGAAAAAGCAGAAGGACCATTCCCAACCACGCAGGTTCTCCAGAGAGCGACCAAGGGCAGAAGGAGGCTGTTTGGGCTTCAGGCTGAGAGCAGGCCTTGGGCCCCACACAAACCTACTTGGGGACGATCACACTCCCAGAACCAGGGACGCGACAGGAGGCAGGAGCATCATTCCCCTTAGCAGCACGCTGAGGTGGGGCTGTCTGGCAAGAACTGCTCTGACCTGCACCACCTCGATGGCAGAGAAGATGTTATAAGTCAGGAAGCCCTTCTCTGCCCCGACTTTAAATCCTTTCGGGAAAGATGCAGGGCTCCGTGGATTTAAAAAAACAAAACGAAAAGAAGGGAGCTTCCCAGCATGGGGAGCACCCACACACCGCCCCGCAGGGAGGTCCCGGGCGGATTTCTGCTGGAGAGGGAGGTCTTCCGTCCGAGAACATCAGTCCTGTAACAGCCCTTTCTAACGGCCCCGAGCAACGGCTCCCTGCAGGAGACAGGACGGACCTGGAGAGGGGACACAGCTGTGTCCTCACGTCTCTGACACCAACGTAGTGCCGGTCATACTGTGTCTCCTGTGACAACGTCTACTTGTCCCACACCCCTCTCACTCCCCCCAGGCCTCTTGGGGCTGGTGTGGGGGACACCCGCCAAGGGCCAGAACGGGGTGGGTTTGGAGCCCAGGGCTGGGAAAGCAGAAGACGGCTCTGCTAGCGGGAGCCAAGTCAGAATGCAGCTCAATCCAGAGCAAGGAGACAAGGTCCAGCAGGGCAGGTCAAGATCTACTGGGAAATCCACATAATTACATCAAATGTCAGCCAGCATTTAGAGCTCACCTTTAAGGCCCATGGGGATGTGACTCGTGGCCTGGCCAAACTGGTTACAAAACGACCAGGGTAGGCCGAAACCGGTTTGGCTCAGTGGATAGAGCGTCGGCCTGCGGACTCAAAGGTCCCAGGTTCGATTCCAGTCAAGGGCATGTACCTTGATAATATCCCCAGTAGGGGGCGTGCAAGAGGCAGCTGATCAATGACTCTCATGGATGTTTCTATCTCTCTCCCTTCCTCTCTCTGTAAAAAATCAATAAAATATATTTAATAAATAAATAGACACTAAAATTCTCAACAAAATTTTTTAAAAATGACCAGAGTAGGACGGGTGCTTGGAGTGACCACAAGATGCCAACACCCTGCCCTGGGCTGCCTGCAGTGCCCTCTGAAAGCCCTGGGCACATTTTCCTGACTCCGACCGACTCACATCACAACCCCGGCACAGGGCACTCGGTCTACTTCTCCCTAATGTATGCAGGCAGGAGCGTCGTTAATACTTCACAAGGAATGGAAAATCAAAGGAGGAAGACGATTTCTTACTGTATTTTTTAAACATTTGGGGGAGAAAAGTCAGGTGTCAAAAAAAAGAAAAGTTCCCATTTACATCTCTTAAAATACGAGCAATTAATATTTTCCACGGAGGTTCACGCTCCCTCTCTTCATTCTGTGTTTGCAGGGTATTGTTAAGCCGCGCTTTGTAATTTGTTGCATGTTTAAATATTCAGTCTGTATTTCATTTGGGCTACACATTTAATTCAGCCAACATGTTCATTTTAAGATCAATACTGTCATAACTATGTTGAAAAATTAAATTATTGTAACTTTATTTACATTTCTTAAAAGTACTGTGAAAATTATTCTTAACCAGGACCTAATCAATGTTAGAGTCTAAAAATATGCCACTCTGCATGAAGCTATAAAAAGATTAATGTACATTTTTTTACAAGAAATTAGTAGCTTAATGAAGTGGATAAAAACGCTGTCACAATTTTTATTGGATCTAAATTGCATAGTAGTGGAGGTACAGTAAGTGCCTTCTACATAATGACATAATGAGTCATGACTGGTGCTGGAAGGCTAATTTGCCCTTAACTGACACAAAACCAGGGAATTAACATCCCAGTCGCTCTCCGCCAATAGCAGATGCATTATTTCATTGCACAGCAGGGTTTTTAACTAAACTCTTAACTGTAGAAATATTGATCTATTCTTCTGTGAAATGATGAAATTGGAATTTTTTAAAAGGACGTCTTAAATTATGGCTGCAGCAGTGACATTTGCTTTTCACAGTACCGTGCCTGCCGACAGAGTAGATGCAAGAGAAGTTTGGTGAGGCTCAGACCTGTGTTCTGGAGGCTTTAGTCAGAAGAGGGAAGAGGGGAACATTTTGTAGGAGCGCAAATGCTGGCATCTGAGAAAATGACAGGCCGCCTATAGCTATGTGCTTGAGTCCTGGAATGAGTGTTCTTGGGCATGTCCTAGCCCAGAAATTGGTTTACTTTGAAGATGATTTAGGGCTTGCATATTGTTTGGGGGTAAAAACACCACCAAAGCGGTGATATTCAACTTAAGTCTGAAATAAAAAATTTTAGTAGTAAATGGTAGAATGGGTAGAAGGAGCTGGAGACCCTTATTAGAGATAAATATAAAGTTAGAGACCCTGTACCACCCCTGGTTTCAATCTTTCCATTCACTCATTCATTCTTTCATCCATCCTATATTCATTGGACAGCAACCAAGTGCCAGAGGTAGATAAATACAGTAACTGTCCTATGGTGGCTGATGATAGCTTCTGTCAAATAGCGCATTGCAACATGTTTCTTTATTTAACCAAGTGAATCAACATTCATCTTGCTTGGTCCTAGCCCATTTGGCTCAGTGAATAGAGCATCTACCTACATACTGAAGGGCCCCGGGTTCAATTCTTAGTCAAGGGCACATGTCCAGGGTGTGGATTTGATCCCCAGTGTGGGGCATGCAGGAGGCGGCCAATCAATGATTCTCTCTCATCACTGATGTTTCTCTCTCTCTCTCCCTCTCCCTCTTCCTCTTGCTTTGAAACTTTTACAATAAACCTGGTACTAAATGTAGATACTTGGAGCTAGCACAATCCAGGAATTTAGAAGAAAAGAGAATGGTGTACTAACAAATATACATCTGACACCTCTTGTGTGTATCTGTTTGACACATCAAAAACAAAGTTAGAATTCTTTGTGCTTGAGGAGCGGAGAAGACCAATCCTATTTAAGTCAATCCAACAAGCCTATATTATGTCACATGGCCTAGGCCTGAGCAAACAACTAGGTGAGGTTGGATCCAGCCTACTAGCCAGTGGTTCTCAACAATACTGACAGAGTCGCGTGGGGTCAGCCTCATTTTATTGGTTTGGGATGGACCTGGCATCACTGTTATTTAAAACTAGAGGCCCAGTGCACGAAATTCAGGCACTAAGGACGGGGGGGGGGCGGGGGGGATCCCCTCAGGGACCCCTCAGGGGATATCCGCCTGCCCGTTTACACAACAATAATGTAAGCCGTCAGGCAGACATCCCTTTCACAATCTGTGATCCCTTGCTCCTTACTGCCCACCTGTTCGCTCCTTACTTCTTCTCTCGCTGCTCCTTAGCACTGCAGTGGAGGCAGTAGATGCTCCCGCCACTGCCACTGTGCTCGCTAGCGGTGAGCCCGATTTCTGGCTGAAGGATACTCCCGCTGTGGGAGTGCACTGAATACCAGGGGGCAGCTTCTGCATTGAGCGTCTGCCCCCTGGTGGTCAGTGTGCATCATAGTGACTGGTCGTCCTGGTCATTCCACTGTAATGGTTGCGTAGGGTTTTATAATATAGATCACCCTGAGTGCTTCTAGAGTGCAGCTAGGGTTGAGAACCACTGCCATAAAGGCCTACAACGTGACAATAGGACCTGCACAGACCACGCTCGGAGAACTAAACTTGACGATCAGGCTCTGACTCGGCGCTGGAAGGAAGAGAACCACAGACCGGCCAGGTGAGGATGCACAGAAGAAGGGCAATGCGACATGAGAGAATTGCAGGCAATAAATTTGGTCCCTCTTTTCTGAGTCTAGGGCCATACCCTACTGCATGTTTAAAACCAATAAACATCTCCTCTTCTTCCCTTCAATTTTCTTAAGGTTCTTTAAAATGCATATCGCTGGTTCGGCTCACTGGATGGAGTGTTGGCCTGGTGACTGAAGGGTCCCAGGTTCAATTCCAGTCAAGGGCACATGCCCAGGTTGTGGGCTCAATCAGTCCCCATTAGGGGGCATGCAGGAGGCAGCAGATCAATAATTCTCTCCTCGTTGATGTTTCTATCTCTCTCTCCCTCTCCCAAATCAATAAAAATATTTTTTTAAATAAAACATACATACATATATATATATATATGTGTGTGTGTGTGTGTGTGTGTGTGTGTGTGTGTGTATATATATATATATATATATATATATATATATATTGTTAAGTATAAGAAAGGATACATATTCACTGTAGAAAAATTGGAAACCATGGTGAAAGAGGTACAAAAGAGTAAGAGACTTTTCCAATGTTATTTTAAGGAGGTATGAGAATCAATCAGTTCTAAAACATCCAAAAATTGATTGCAAAAGCATGAGTGAAAGATTCTGTTCTTGAACTCGCATCAACATGGAGTATCATCCTTTGGGGAAAACAATGCCTATTTGATAGAGAAAGGGAAGCCCATTGTTATGTTAACATGCATTTTCCTATTATTTTTGAGGTTTAAGGTTTTTCATATTTTTGGCCTCTTCTACTTTGCATGTGAGTGTCACACTGATACCCTTTCCTCGTTTTATTTTGGGATGTGTTTCTTACTGATTTGTGAAATTGTACTAAGATTATTAACTTCTTCTATTAGACATTAACAAACATTTTTCCTAAGGATTTCTCCTGTGTTGTATATAGTACATTTTGCTTTGAAAAAACCAATAAACAGAACTTGTCATTAAACTGCCTCTAATGTCTTTTCTATCTCTCCTCCCCCTCCTCTTTGCACATTGACAAGCCCTCGGGACTTGGAATCCAGAGACGGACACTCACGGACCAGCTCTGCAATTCAGGGCATGCACTTCACTCCTCGGGGCCCCTTTTTTCCTCTGTCCGCATCCCAACTCTTGTCAGAATGGCAAGCACTTTGCTATTTTACCCGCTGACAGATCCCCAGAACCTAACACAGAGCCTTGCACCCAGTAGGTACTCCATAAATATCTGTTCAATGGATGCATAAACCTCTGGCCCGCACCCTTGCTCGGAGCAGGCGACCAGTACATATTGGTCACCCACAGGCAAGCCCAGACATCACCGCTCCTGAGAAGTCCTTCACGGGTCAGAAGTTGCATCTCCCGGTCCTGCCGTTTACATGTTCCCCATTATTCCCCGGCACAGCGATGCAGCGGCAGTACAGTATGAGGCCAGCCTGTTCTGAGCACCCCTGGTGGGCTGCAAAATGCACAGACCCTGCCTAGGCCTCGTGATGGCCCTTGCAGGGTTTCATTACACACGTAGGATAATTAAAGGGGGAGATGAGATGGGCCAGAATGTGGGCCAGGAGTCTCGCTGAGAAGCGAGATCAGGAAGGGGGAAGCGGGCGCAGGGAAGGCTCGTCAGAGGAGAGAGCACCGAGGGACATGAAGGATGAGGACTCTTCTGACACGCAGAGAAGAGGAAGCTGGCAGGCCAGATGGTAAACCGTGATCTGAGCTTACTTTCATTCCGGGGGCTGAGGTTCTAATGTGCTACTTGACCACAGATCAGTACATTTTATATTCATGCTTTCCCTCGCTCAGACTGTTTTACTTGCTCATTGACACTTGTACCATATGCTAATGTATTGGTTTCAAGAAAAGCTCTCCTTTTATAGTTTCTACACATACAAGGGGGAAGTTTGGAAACCCCACTGGGGGGGAGTGAAATCCAGAACACTCAGCCAAGTCAAGTTTTTCATTTCTGTTCTAAATATGCTTCCTGAGAACTGGTTCTTCACCTTTGCGAGTGCAGACCCTTTGAAGAATGCAGAGAAAGGCCTGATGCCTTCTGTCCAGCCGGTACATGTAACTTTGCACACAAGTTCAGGGGCTCTCAGAACCCCTCTGGCTCATCTATCCGTTCCTAGGGTCTCACAGTGAACTCCTTGCATTAGAAGGTTGCCCTAAGAGTATTCAGTAAACCCCGGTTCAGATTCTGTAGTCAGTATACTCTGCTTGGCCTAAAAAAAAAAAAAAGCAACATTCTTTTTAGCATTTTGCAACGGGCCACAAAAGCTGGGTCTTTCTGGTTCACTTCTTTCCGGAGGTCCTTTCTTTTCTCACTCCCTACCTGCCTGATGGCGTCTAGGTGTTAAATTAGGGTTGCACCAGCTGCTAGCACCAAGAAAGCCCTAATGTGAAGGCCTGTATCCGCTGCTTATGTAACAAGTGTTTCTGGTCGGCAGGTGAGCTTCCCACAGGGTGAGCGGGAATCCAGGCTTCTGCGGCGTTGCTGTGCCCACGGGCAGCAGTGTGGTAGGCGGGGAAAGGGTGGTGCATGGAGGACCACACGGGAGAAGCTTTTGTGGGCGAGGCTTGATAATGGTATACCTCCCTTCCACTCACAGTCTATTGGCCAGAGCGCAGTCTCAGAGCCATCCCTCGTGGCAAGGGAGGCTGAGCATGTGATCCCCGTGCCCAGGAAGTGGAGGAAACGTGTTTGGTGACCCCCTTGTGGGGTCAGGATTTCTACTTTTCAACCAAGGGCGCTGCTTCCGCACGGCCCTCCCTCCCCCGCCCATCTCTGTCACCATGGGTGTCTACAGCTACCCTCGAAGAACTCGGGGCCAAGCTGTTCAGAATCCCCACATGGCCATTATCCCTCCTCCTTCGAGAGACTCAATTTTCTAAGGAGGTCTGCTACTACCAAGAAGGCAGATCTTTGCTCTGGCATCAGACCCTACCAATAATTAGCAATATGTTCTTGCACATTCCTTAGCCGCTCTGTGCCTTGGTGTCCTCATGTAAAACGGACCACAAAATAGCTCCCACCTCATGACATTGGGTGCATTACATGAGAAGGCAAGTAAGCTGTTAGCATAATGGCTGGCAAGTTGCATGCACTCAAATGTCATAATACTAATAATTACTATAACAAAATAATCCTATATAATAAAAGCCTCATATACAAATTGTACCCCCAATAATAATTACTATAACAAAATAATCCTATATAATAAAAGCCTCATTTACAAATTGTCCCCCCCAACCGGAGTTCTACTGGAGTTCGAATGCTGGACCAGTCGCTATGACACTCACTGACCACCAGGGGGCAGATGCTCCAACCGATAGGTTAGCTTGCTGCAGGCGCTGGTAGGCGGTGCAGAAGCATCTCCCTTGGTTGAAGTAGAAATCCCAACCCCATTTTACAGACCCGCAGCAGAGAGTGTGTGTGGCAGAGTGTGAGGGGACTGGATGGATGGAGAACAGCCACATTTGATTCATGGCCTCTTTATTTTTATTTTTGTTAACATGTTTTTATTGATTTCAGAGAGGAAGGCAGAGGGAAAAACAGAAACATCACTGATGAGAGAGAATTGATCGGCTGCCTCCCACACTCCCCCTCCTGGGGAGTGAGCCCACAACCCAGGAATGTGCCCTTGAGCTGAATCAAACCCAGGACCCTTGAGTCCACAGGCGTGGCTCTATCCACTGAGCCAAACCATCCAGGGCGGCCCATGGCCTATTTAGAACCGCTGCAGTAGGCTGAGCAGGGGGTCTTACCACGATGGTGTTACCTGATCATGAGGGTGTCTGTCCTTATGTTGTTGTGATTGGAACGGTAGCGAAGTAAAGAAACACCCATGGAGCCTGCAGAGGGTGTCCACACACACAATGCAGTTTCCATCGTGTGGCAGCTGAAGAGTGTGAGCTTGCCTTTCTCAGTTATCCCATGTCCATCAATAGACCACCACAGCCGAAACTGGTTTGGCTCAATGGACAGAGCGTTGGCCTGCGGACTGAAAGGTCCCAGGTTCGATTCCAGTCAAGGGCATGTACCTTGGTTGCGGGCACATCCCCAGTAGGGGGTGTGCAAGAGGCAGCTGATCAATGATCCTCATCGATGTTTCTAACTCTCTATCCCTCTCACTTCCTCTCTGTAAAAAATCAATAAAATATATACTTTTTAAAATAGACCACCAGCCAAAACCGGTTTGGCTCAGTGGTAGAGCGTCGGTCATGCGGACTGAAGGGTCCCAGGCTCGATTCCAGTCAAGGGCATGTACCTTGGCTGTGGGCACATGCCCAGTAGGGGGTGTGCAAGAGGCAGCTGGTCGATGTTTCTCTCTCATTGACGTTTCTAGCTCTCTCTCTCCCTTCCTCTCTGTAAAATATCAATTAAAATATTTTTTTAAATAAAAAATAAAAATAGACCACCACAGGCTCATACATGCGGAAACGGAGCCCAAAGGGTCTTCAGTCTTAGACATCTAACCGGGAAGAGCTACAGTAAAGCAGAAAGGCATCCTCCGAGCATGGAAATGGCAAACAGCTCTATTTCCCACGTCAAGACAGGTCAGTGGGGCCATATGTCTACTTCTCAGTTCATCTCCCAAAGCTGTAAAGCCAGTGCCTTTTCAGAGACAAAGTCCCAGTACAGAGAGCTGCAGCGCTGCTTTTCAAAATAAGATAGGTCCGGCTTGCTCAGATAAATTAACACTCCCTTCTCAGCAATCCCATTATCTGAAATACAAAGTTTACATGTCTATTTGCATAGAGACCAGAGAGAGGACATGGAAAAGAAGGAATATTTACAACGTACCAAAATGAGGGTACCAGCACCTCTCTTTTTAAAACAAAAACGTAGATTAATATTCCATTTTAAAGCCTAAACATCTGTCTGTTCTGCAGGTTGTCGTATTAAATCAAGTTAGTCTTACGATATGTGATCATTTTACCTCAAAAGATGCTTTTTATTTTTTTAAAGTGTAAGGAGTTTGTCCTTGTTGGGTGGTCTCGGTTGGTTGAAGTATCATCCCAGACACCCAAAGCCTGGGGGTTCGATCCTTGGTCAGGGCACATACCTATCAATAAATATATCCTCTGGTGAGGATTTTTTAAAAGTATAAAAGTTTAAGGATCTTCTCATTTCCTCCCTGGCTACTTGAAATCAGCCACCATCATGAATGACACAGTAACTAACCGGACCAGGAAGTTCATGGCCAACAGACAACCTCAGCAGAAATAAATGGTCACTGGCGTCCTTCACCCTGGGAAGGCAAAGCTACCTAAGATAGAAATGTGGGGAAAACTATTCTAAATGTGTAAGACCAAACCAGATGTGACCTTTGTGTTTGGAATCAGAACCCATTTTGGTGATGGCAAGACAACTTACTTTGGCATGACTTATGATTCCTTGGGTTATGCAAAGAAAAATGAATCTAAACATAGACTTGCAAGACATGGCCTATATGAGAAGACAACTGAGAGAGAAAAAGAGAGAGAGAGAGAGAGAGAGAGAGAGAGAGAGAGAGAGAGAGAGAGAGAAATGCAAAGCGAAGCAAGTCAGGGGGACCGCAAAGGCCAATGTTGGTGCTGACAGAAGTGAGCTGGGGCCAGGCTGGCATGGCTCAGTGGTTGAGCATCGACCTATGAACCAGGAGGTCATGGTTCAATTCCCGGTCAGGGCACATGCCTGGGTTGCAGGCTCAATTCCCAGTGTGGAGCGTGCAGAAGGCAGCCAATCAGTGATTCCCTCTCATCACTGATGTTTCTCTCCCTCTCCCTTCCTCTCTCTTAAGTCAATAAAATTTTAAAAATTAAGTGAGCTGGGGATTGGACAACAGGAGTAAAGATTCTCCAGTGACTTTATCTGTGGTGACTGTGCAGCTATTTCACAAGATTAATAAACTAAGAACTTTTATGTGAAAATAACACTGCAAGGATCTTAGAGTAGAAGTTGCAGCACTTTTAGGGCAACACATTGGTAATAACAGGCCCTTGCAAGTTGGGGGGCGAGGGGAGACGGGGAGCCTACTAGTTTCCTTTCACTCAGCTCCTCATTATAACTGTCCTTTTAAACTTTTAAACCGTTCTCAATTACATTTTAAACAATTCTGAAGATGTGCTGATGTATCTAGTCCCGTTTACACTGAAAGTTGTCTTCGCAGCACAAAGGCACAGCTGGACACTGTGGAGAGATGATACGGCTCTTAAGAAAGAAAAACAAGTGTCCATGGAAGGATAGTGGCTGGAGCCTTTTCCTTTACAACATTTTAACTCTTGGGTGTGAAATGATTACAACAAAACTTGAGGCCAAGGAAAGGGGTGAAAGTAGATATTTTTATTCTATCATGTGGCATTTCCTTCCTTGGATGCGTTTAGGAGGACATACATCTACAACAGAAAGCATGGGGAGCAAATCGTTCGCCCGCTGTAGGAATGTGGACAGAGCGGTCTTCTTACCGCCTCCTGTAACCTGTAATCCTTGAAGCAAATGATGCTATGACCTTCATTCTATCCAACTCTTTGTTAGAAAGCTGTTAACAGATACAAAACTGAAAAATTGCAAACCGCTCCGGTTCCAATAAGATGTCTCAAATCAGCTCTGAATATTATTCCAGGGGAAATAACATCAGCAGCTCTTTGGATCTCTGAGTGATACAGGGGTGATACCGGCAATGTAAACTTTCAGAACAGAGACAACAGCAGGAGCCAGAAAGCTAGAAGCCATGTTTAAATGATACAACACTGCCACCTAGAGACCAAACTCTACAGAATTGGTCACTACAGCCAAACCCAGGCCCTGCCTTCCCCGTTTAAATGAGCATGGGTTTTCTTCAACATGAGACACAGTGGGGAAATGCTACAGAGTAAAAAATAATATGGTTCCCCCATCACTACCTACAAGGACAGGTCCTGAGCTGAGAACAGACTCACCCATGACAAGGTTTGAGGAGGTGGGGAGTAGAGTAGAAAAGGGAGTGGTCAGAGGATTTTGTGAAAGATGAGGCATTTAGGTTAAGCTTAGTAGTAGGATAATAGAATCTCTACAGACCAAGGGAAGTGGATTCTAGGCTCAAGGAACAGCCAGCATGAGCTACTAAACTCAATGTGGAAACACATAAGCTTTACTCTATCTCACAAGTGCACTGAATGGTGTGTTAAAACATGTGGAGGAAATGGAATAAAAAATCATATTTCCATTCCCACTGAAAACATATATATATATACTGATGAACCATAAGATAGATATAGCGACAGTAAAGCAACAAGCAGACTGTTTAATTACAGTGGGGAGGGGAGGGAGATATGGAGGAGATAAGAGATCAACCGAAGGACTTGTACACATGCATATAAGTATAACCAATGGGCACAAAACTCTGGGGAGGGAGGGCATGTTGGGGGGGGAGGCAATGGTAATATATGTACACAGATAATAATTTAATAAAAAACTTTAAAATATAAACATAAGTGACCATTTGACTGTTCAGCTGGTAGCTATGACACGCACTGACCACCAGGAGGCAGACACTCAACGCACAGACATGGAAACATGGAACAGACAGATGAGTCTCAGAGGTGGAGGGGAGAGGGCAGGAAGAGATTAACCAAAGATCTTATATGCATACTAGGAGCCCTATGCCTGGCCTGTGGGGTCCCAGATTGCAAGAAGGTGCAGGCCAGGCAGAAGGACCCCACCAGTGCATGAATCCATGCACTGGGCCTCTAGTTTCAGTATACTTATATACTGCTTGAATAGGTATTTCATAAAGGATCAAATAAATTTAGGAATATGGGATATAAACTATTACATATCTTCTCAAATATTGCAGAACCTTTAATATTTGTGTGTACATAGTAAATCTCCAAGAAGAGATTATAGAATGCTGTTTGCAAAATTTAACTGTCAAAGTCTTCTGCAAAACATCCCATGAGCAAATCCTACTTGAGAAGCAAAATAATGGCAGTTTATGGATGAAGGTACTAGAGTCAAACTGCATAGACCAATTTTAACTCCACCACCCACAAGTGAGCCTCACTTGGACTGTTTCTCCATCAGGAAAATGGGAACGTATCCTTACCTCTCCAGGTATTATGAAGATTACATAAGGTAATACTCATGAACCACCTAAATCATTGGTTCTTCCTTATGCTCTTTATGTCTCCCGGCTCTATGGGAGCAGTCCAGGGAAGATATTAACAGAAATACACTCTAGCTATGTGCAACTTCTTGCTGCTCACATTCCCTGTAAAGACTATGTTCCTTTGGGGTGTCTGGGGGGAGGGGGAGGGACCAAGAATGTGTAAAGTTCCTTTACTAGCTTAGATGGAGAACAAGAATGGTATTCACTAACCTCTTTGGGATATAACTGGAAGAACTTTCAGCATTAGCAAAACAAAACAAAGTCCACAAATCACACACATTGCTTTCCCCAGCTACAAGTTTGTACTATCAGAATTTTATCTTTAAAATCACTTGTTTCTGTGTATAAGCACAGAACTGAAAATGTAGAAGCAAAACTCAAATATATTGGGGCATCATTGTATGTCTGCGTATGCATGTCGACATGAATGTGTTAGAGAGGTCAGGATGTGTGGGACAGCTGTAACACCTGGCTGTGAAAGATTTTCAAGGTTTTATCTCACCATCTGTCCCTGCTCTCTCTGATAGCCTGCACACACAAACATCCCTCAGGTGCACATCAGGCAAATCCTCAATAGTTCAATATGATTCTCCCATTCCCCTTTTCCTGTTGTCCCCTTTCCTCATTGACTTTATTTCTATTTCACCTTTTCTCCTTAATCACTCTCTGAATTTATAATTTTCCATAGTAGTGGGGGGAAAATAATATTTCTTGGGTATCTATGTGCCATGTTACCCTCATCCAGAGACATTACCTCCCGTAAACCAATGGGAGCTTAAGGCTAAATGGGCTGCCAGGTCTGGAGCAGAGGCCCAGTGGCCACCCTTGGTTTACTTACGACAGTGCAGTTTACACCTATTGCAGTGTCAACACTCTTCAACAGTACCATGTCTGGAGTAATTCATATGGTCTCACCATCCATAACCCTGGACAAGGCTATATAATCCTCTGGATAAATTTCCATAATTTGACATATAGGATTTATGGTTGTTTTCACTGTGTTTCTGTGACTTTTTTTTTAATTCTTAACTTGATATTTAGAGAAGAGAAACATCAACATGAGAGCAAAATAGAGACTGGTTGCCTCCTGCATACTCCCACTGGGGATCGAGCCTATAATCCAGGTATGACCAGGAATCAAACTAGCAACCATTTGGTGCACAGGACAACCCAACCAAGACATACCTACCTGCCTGGGCTTTTCTGTGATTTCTATTTCAGAGTTTCAAAATTGAACTTCTAAAGTAGCCCAATTATGGAAATAAAGATCATTTGACCTCCCTCCCTTTTAGTAAGTTAATGTATACTCTTTACTTCAAACCATTTAGACCCAGCCTAACTATATGAGCATCTATATAAATAAACATTGATTTAACCGACATATAAAAGTCAGTAATGACTATCTCAGGAACTGGAAGAAATGAATCATAAGATGGGATCAGTACAAGTTTTTGTTGTTGTTAACCTTCACCCAAGGATATGTTTTCCATTGATTTTTAGAGAGGGGGAGACAGAAACATTGATATGAAAGAGAAACATCAATTGGTTGCCTCCGGCACACACCAACCAGGGCTGGGCATTGAACCTGCAACTGAGGTACCTGCCCATGACTGGAATCGAACCCAAGACACTCCAGTCTACAAACCGCTGCTCTAACCACTGAGAAAAACTGGCTAGGGCAGCGCACATTTCTATATAGTGTTCTGCTTAATTCATCTCCATCCAGCTTGGATATAATACATAGATTATGCCAAGTCCTGGATATTCCCCATCATGAAATCTGTTGATATGAAACACCACAACCAAAAAACCATTTTCACCTGAGCCCAGATCTCCTATCCTAAGTAGAAACAGCCCAGGAGAGATGTCTGCACACAAGATATGGAATTCCTGCACCAGGATAGAACTTGAAGTCCTGATACATAGGCATGTTAACCATGTGAGGCAGCAAAGGAAAGTAAATGGATGACAAAATGACAGAGTGGGACAACCCACTGTTCTATCACCCCACCCTCTCATATCTTAGGCAAATAAAAAAACTTTTTTTGGTGTAAATACATTTATTGATACCCATTTTATATAGTTCAATGAAATAATCTATAAATATAAAAGCACTTTTCTCTTGGATATCACCATGGTCCATGTAAATACTCAGCAGTCAGAGTCATCTGCAGGAAGCACTCCAAGTTGCACTGTTAGGTTTACAGACCTGAATATACACATTTCATTCAACAGTGGCTCTTATGTACTCAAGTGGTCCAGTGGCTGTGGAATAAATGACTACTGGGCATGTGAAGTAAATGTAATGTGTACGTTTAAATCAACAAAAAGGGTATCAACCAACAACAAAAAGAAAAAATGATGAATTAATATGCTAAGCGAAGGAAGTACCACAGGTGACACTTGGTGTCAGAATACTGAAGACGAAGAGTGTTAAACAACACATGAGCTCTCCAACTCCCAGGGGACCAGTGCCTTACCATCATTCATGGTCAACAAAACAGCAGTACTTAAAGAATCTAGATAGCACAGAATAAAAGGTATGTAGCTGCTGGTATCGAGTTTAAAGAAAAATGAGTTAAATATTTCAATGACATAATGAGTTCCTCCTCTAGAAGGAGATTGTGGGGAAAACAATTTTTTTTTTTAAATTCCCTTTGTTACACTGATCACGATCGTTTATCATATGCAGGAGAAAGGAATCCAGATATCTGGTACCCCAAACACAGCTGCAAAAATTTTCTTCTGTTTTAAAATTTTTTCCTCAGTGCTTCCACTGCTGAACCTTGCCCTTGATCTAATGCAACATAAAGTTTTCTCAATTCTTCAGTAACAAATACAGGAATGTCCTTTGCTGCAGTCAGACCACAAGTCTTCTGAGCTAGCAGGCAAATGCATTTAAAAGGTCTTAGGTATGCAATGTCCAAAATTGAAATCTGAGAGGCAGTGTTAGAACGTAAGCAAGGCAGCATTTTTAGAGACTACTCAACTGAAAACCTAAGTGGAGCATATAAAAACTCAGTTCTATTATTTTCAACTGGTAATGGTGGCAACATTCCATGGAAAGGATGGGGAAGCGGTGTTATCTCCAGGTCGGAAATATCCCCAAGTACTTAAAGTAGGACCCCAAAGAAGAGAAACACACACTTGACTTCTGCGGCCTCTAGAATTCTTTTTTTGTCATTTTTGAAAAAGAAGAAATAGTAGATTCGGTTGTAGATCACTGGTTGAAGGGGTTTTCATCCAAATGAGAAACTCTACCCCTTGTCTCTAGTGGGACAGGCACCAGATTCCCACAAGTGGCAACTCCCATGTCCTGCTGCACGTGGCATCTGACCCTGGAGTGAAGAGTAAGCTGGCACAGAGCCCGACCACTAGAATTCAGGCTAGATGGCATTTCGAGGCGTGCCATTGTGTGCCAATGCTTTCAGGCTGGGGACACTGGTCTGGTGACCACAGCCCCTGTGAGAAGTCACACCCACCTCAAAAACCTCATGAATAGCTTTTCGGAAACAATGGAAGTTGTAGTCTATTAAACCTGCAAGGAGAAAAAAGAAGATCAGTCCTCCTGAATGCCAACTGTGAAATTATCTACTAAGAAACATTTGATGATAGAAAATAAAATGTTTATTAAAAAATATATATCCAGCTGAGGAATTTCCTACACTGAAAATAAATAAAGCATATGCCCAAATTGTTAACACTGGTTACCTTTTGGGCCTGGGAATAAACAGGTGTTTTGTTTTTTTTTAAAAAAAAAAAAAAAAAAAAGGAGGAGTAGTTAGGAAGGTAAATTTACAATAAAATATAAGATGACAATAAATACTTTTTAATTACCGAACTTTTCCTTTTACACATCATTGGGCAGCTAATGAAGACGGAAGGAAACAGCTAGAATAATCATTGGCACACAGTTCAGCAGAGCCCTGGGGTTTGGGAGGAACAGAGGCCCCCAGCAGAGCCTCAGGCAGCCTGCACCCCACCTCAGACAAGGCAGCTCCTGCTTCGTGTTCCATGAACTGGCTTACAAATAAGATTTTGATCAACCAAACAGTTCTATTTTATGACAGAAATGGCTAGCTGCTCACTGAATACCCATTTTCCTTCTTTTACCTCAGAAACAATAGCCCAATTTTGCACACGCATACCGGTGCTCAGCTGAAACATTGCGCTCCGCACACCTCCCTGCAGTTATGTATGGCCATCTGAACAATTCTGGCCTCTGGGATAAGTAGAAATGTGTGGACTTCCGTGGAGTCTCCTTTAAAAAGGAAGAGGCTGTATTCTTTCCTCACCCCTGTTCCTCCTTAATGACTGGAATATGGATAAAATGGCCAGGCTCCTGGAGCCATTCCAAACCATGAGTGACCTTGAGAACAGAAGCCAGCGCTAAGAGGCAGAGCAGAAAGAAAAGAAATGATGCCCTCGAGGACACTGGGACAGAAAGATGACACACAACAAACAAATCAAAACAACCTGGTGTCAAAGTGAGTACCAAGGTGAAAGAAGGCCAAAGGAGGGAAAGCAAAGTGCAGGGCATCAGCAGCCAATGAAACTTGAGAGATGAAGCAGCACTTTGGGGAACCGGTAAGATTTCATCAGGCAGGAAAGAGGAGCAAAATTATAAGACAACAGCAGGAAACTGGCAATCAGAACACAGCACAGATGAAAGATGGGAAAGAAACTAGTTTGACTGGAGAGAGGAACAGGGAATTCTTGGTAGAAAGTACTGAGAATCAAGTCTAAATACGTAGGTTAGAGCCAAATTAAGAAGGTCCTGCAGATGCAGGAAAAAAAAACATAAAAGTTTTGATAAGTTCAACTACAGTAAAATTTACTTCTATGCAAATGGTAAAATAAAATTAACAATTGTGAAATTAACAGTTGTGAAATGTTGAACACTGGCCTGATATTTGATATTATGAAATCATGATTAATTTGTTTACATGTATTAACAGTAATACTGTTACGTTTGAAAAAGAAAACTACCTCTTAGAGATAATCTGCTGAAATCTATACAAAGTGATTTGATGTCAGGTGTTTGCTTCAAATAATCTAATAGAGAAAGAAGTATAGAGATGAAGTAAGATTGGCTTTAATTTTGATACTGTTGAATCTGGGTGACAGGTTAAAAAGGGTTTATTACATGATTTTCTCTACTTTTTTAAATATGTTTGACAGTTTTCACACAGAAAAAGAGTAAAAAAAAATTTCACTGGGAAAGGGACATACAGAAAACAAGAGTGACCCTATGTTGATCATTACTGAAGCAGGGAGATATGGGTACATGAAGAGTCATTGTTCTGGTCTACTTTTGTGCATATCTGAAAATTTCCATAACCAGGAGTTTTAAAAAAAAGTAAACAGAATGGAGAAAAATAAAGAAATCCTAAGAAGTACAAAAAAGATCAGCATAAAAAAGCAAAGGAATGAAAAGAGATAAATCACCAAAGAAACCTGATCAAGCATAAAAAGGTAATTAATTGCTTGCCCTAACTAGTAAAAGAAGTAAAAATTAGAGCCAAATGAGATGTTATTTCACACCTACCAGACTGATAGTGACTAAACAGTCTAACAACATCAAGTATTACCAAGGACGTAAAGTGACAAGAACTACCACAGAATGCTAACGGGTGAAAATGGTAAGGCCACTGTGGAGGGCAATGTCTTATAAAGATGATGTTCTGGCCCGGCCGTCGCGGCTCAGTGGCTGAGTGACCCAGGAAGTCATGGTTGGATTCCCTGTCAGTGCACAGGTTGCAGGCTCGATCCCCGGTAAGGGGCATGCAGGAGGCAGCCGCCGATCAATGATGTTTCTCTCTCATTATTGATGTTTCTCTATATATATCCTTCTCCCTTTCTCTAAAATCAATATTTTTAAAAACTGAATGAACTAGATAGAGCTGTATATTAATATGGATAAATCTCAAAAACAATTTTGCAGAAACACTATTTACATTTTTAGATAATTTATACTCTTACTGTTTATAGATATGAAGTAAACAAATAAATCACGCATGGGGAAAATAAAACACTACAAGTGCAAAGGAGGGGTTTTCAATTGAGAAATAACACAGAAGACACAGAGGACATACATGCATTTGTCATGTGTTACTTCCTAAGATCAAAGAAATACAAACATTTTTATTGTATCCAAAAAGTTACACATATCTGAAATAATTCATTAATATTAACATTAATGAAAGAATAGTAATCATTTAATATTAATTAACATTAAAATCTCAGGGAGAAGAGCAGGGTCTTGTTGCAGTGAATAATAGAGAGCTATTGTAGATCCGTAAGTAATTTTCTGAATTCTATCTAGTCTTCCTTTGGAATAAATGATGATACATACCAAGCCAGAAGTGGGCAAAGGTAGGTGTATAGTTATTCATATAAAAATAATACAACTAATAAATAACACAAGAATACAATTCATTCTCCCTTCCTCTCTGAAATAAAAAATATATTAAAAATAATAATACAAGAATACAACTCTTTCGTGTACTCAACACTGTAAGCCTACTTTTGCCCACCCCTGTACATATTGAATGCATAATCTCAAGTACGAGGTTGACAGCACCATAAGCCTCGAGGGATGAAGTCTTATGACAGTAAAAAGAAAAAGAAAACTGCCTTAGCCAGTTTCACTCAGTGGATAGCGGGTCAGCCTGTGGACTGAAAGGTTCTAGGTTTGATTCTTGTCAAGGACACTTGTCCAGGTTTTGGGTTTGAACCCCAGTGAGGGGTTGGGGGGGAGGGCATGAAGGAGGCAGCCTATCAATGATTCTCCCTCCCTCTCCCTTCCTCTCTGAAATCATTAAAAATATATTTTTTAAATAATAATAATAAATGATAATAATAGAAAAAGAAAATCCAAGAAACAGTGCCAAGAAACAAATGATAAGATTTGGTGAAAATTCAATGTAAGCCATACAGGAAAAGACTGGAAAAACGAGAACAATGAATGCCCTCTTATCTGCAATAGCCCCTTCAGCAATACCACCACACAAGACAGCTAAGCTTGGACACCAAAAAAAAATGTCAAAATAACAGAAGTAGTTTTCCAGGAAAGCCATGAAACAAAGGGGAAAGTGTTCAACAGTTTTTGACGCCTGGGTAAGATAACAATCAAATATTAAATGTAGGTATCTCACTAATAGCAGCTCCAAACATGGGACAGGGACGTGAGCCCATCTCAGAGCTGCAGATGTGAATTTCCAACCAACCACACAGGGAATTAATGAAGCCATGGCGTGGATGAGCTGACCTGGAGAGTAAGAGAAGCAGAAAGACTCGACTCTGAGGAACACTCAGAACCAAGGAAAGGAAAAACAGAGGAAACAGGAGAGGTCCTCAGAGACACGAATACATAACAACCCATAGGGTTCAGCTTCAGGAAGCAGAGGGAGAAAGCTTCCAGTCAGGTGGAGAGGCTTCGGAAGGCTGAAGAAGCTGCAGCCGAGGAAAGGCCGCCGGCAGCCAGGAGGCAGCCTGGTACCTGGCTCAGCAAGAGGCCAACTGGCAGGCCGTTGGGTAATGAAAGATCTGAGGTAAGAGACTGGAATAAAAAACTTGATTCAATACAGAAGATCAGACGAAGGAAGGAGTAGTCTGACTATATATGGAAGGGAAGGGGGGAAAGTAGTTTGAGCTTTTAATCATCTAACAGTGATTTTCAACCATTTTCACCTCATAGCACACATAAAGTAGTTACTAAAATTCTGCAGCACACCAAAAAATATGGTTTTCCCCTATCTGAAAATATATATAGGTATAATTATGATTCATTCACACAAGACAGCTACTGTTGGCGGTTGTCATTTTTTTATTTGGGAAAGAGGTCAGTGCCCTAAGTAGTCAGCCCTGCATGTTTTAAAAATTCTTGCAGCACACCAGTTAAAAATCACAAGTCTAACACCGCAGTATTATTTTCTCATTTTCAAGAACCTAAGAAATTATAACAAGAGAACTTAACATAAAAATGGCATTTTTAAAATGTCATTACCTTTTCGTTCAAAACTTTCTTCCCTAAGAATGCAAACCAGTGCCAAAAATTTAGTCACTTCCTTTAAATAAAGGACAGTTGTATTATTCAGCTTGATAATTGCCATAGATTCTTTGTCATAAGCACTTCCACTGCCATCTTCCTTTAACCTGTTTTAAAAGAAAGCATTGTTCATTACAGGGTTCCCAACAAAGTATTTTGTCACATTTCATTTGCACAATGACATGTCTTTCCACCCAGTTTCCCAAATGTGTTTTGAGCAAGAAGAGTACTGGCTTAAATATACTGCAGAGAAGTTCTTGTCTAGGTGTATAGGGTTCCCAGACCTGGATGCAGCATCCCATGCGTTCACACCTTCATCCTGTTTACCTAAAATGCATGGAATACAGCAGTTTAGGTGAATTTTCCCTCATGCTAATCTGTACTGACAGTCTGCAAATAAAGGACCAAAATACGAAAACTGCCATTAGTGAAAAAAGAATAAGGGGGAAGAAAACTAAAACAGTCTATCAAAGATTCTGTGGAATCCTGATGCCTATAAAGTGAGTCTCACAGGTTCTGAAAGCTTTCATTTATTAAACTAGAATTGACATTCCAGAATTGTTATATGAAGTCCCCTTTCGAAAAATGTAAATTAAGAGTCAGGAAAGCAAATTAAACTATAAAAAAAAAGCACATCAAAGTGCATGCATTGCCAAAACCGGTTTGGCACAGTAGATAGAGCGTTGGCCTACGGACTCAAGGGTCCTAGGTTCGATTCTGGTCAAGAGCATGTTATGTACCTTGGTTGCAGGCACATCCCCAGAAGGGGGTGTGCAGGAGGCAGCTGACCGATGTTTCTAACTCTCTCTCTCCCTTCCTCTCTGTAAAAGATCAATTTTATATATATATATATATATATATATATATATATATATATATACACACACACACATTTTTTTAAAGAAGTGCATGCATGGAATGTGTTAATAATAATGAGATAAAAATTTGGTTTATAAAGTTTAGAGGTTTTGAGGGTTGTTTTTTTTTTTTTTTACTGATTTTTAGAAAGGAAAAGAGCAGGAGGGGGGAAAGGGAAACATCGATGTGATAGCAAAACATCAATCTGCTGTCTCCTGCATGCCCCATACCAGGGAGTAAGTCCACAACCGGGCATGTGCCCTGACCAAGAATCAAAGGGGCAATCTTTTGGTGCCCAGGACAATACCCAACCAACTGAGGCACGTCAGCAGGGCTATTCATCAATTTTTAAAAATTAGAAATGGAAATATGAAACTTTACTGAATATAAACAGAAATCTCATTTCATTATGAAAAGAATCAAAACAAAGGAGAGCATGTAATCACAAAAGTGAAAAATAGAAATGGAAGACAAGAATAGACAAGCACAGGTGAGACAAATGCATTTTCCTCCTCGGAGGCAGCTGGAGAAAGACACTGACAAATTAGGCAGAAAGACCAAGGTCACGGGTAGGAACAGAGAAATGAAAGAGGAGTTTAGATGGAGCAGAGATCAACAGATACAGAACAACAGGTATCAGAAAGCAAAGCCAATGTTATAACACCAGAGAATGTGTTGGGAGTGCTTATTAGGGCAGCGAATTTCAAACTTTTTCATTTCATGTCATACAGAAACTAATTACTAAAATTCTGCAGTACACCAAAAATATGTATTATATTTTTTTACAATCTGACAATTAAAAAAAAGTATAATTTTGATATATTCACACCAGATGGCTGTTGTGCTGGCTGTTATCATGGGTTTTTTTTTTTTCACTTGACAATCGGAGGGAAAAGAGGTGAGTGTAAAACCATCAGGTATTACACATTCTAAAATGTTTGCAGCCTAGCCAGCGTAGCTCATGGCTGAGGGTCAACCTATGAACCAGGAGATCACAGTTCAATTTCTGGTCAGGGCACATGCCTAGGTTGCAGGCTGATCCCCAGTAGGGGCCATGCAGTAGGCAGCTGATCAATGATTCTCTCATCATTGATGTTTCTGTCTCTCTCTCCCTCTCTGTTCCTCTCTAAAATCAATAAAAATATATTTTTTAAATATAATAAAAATTCTTGCAGCCATCAGTGTGCCTGCCACACCACACTTGGTGAAAATCACTGTATTAGGGCATCAGGGCTCTCAGAGGCCACAGATGTTTTAGGCTTTTAAAATACCAGTAATTTGCCGAAACTGGTTTGGCTCAGTGGATAGAGCGTTGGCCTTCAGACAGAAAGGTCCCGGGTTCGATTCCAGTCAAGGGCATGTACCTCGGTTGCGGGCACATCCCCAGTAGGGGGTGTGCAAGAGGCAGCTGATCGATGATTCTCCCTCATCGATGTTTCTAACTCTATCCCTCTCTCTTCCTCTGTAAAAAATCAATAAAATATATATATTTAAAAAAAAAAATACCAGTAATTCACCAGTTTTCACTCATCTCTCTGGGATAATATACAAAATCACACCTTTAATGGCTTTTATAAATTTCTGTATAGTTTGGTGAATTTACATAAAGGAAGAGTTTATAATTTAGAGATTTACTTTTAGAGAAACTCAGATATATAGGTCAAATTTTTATATGCATAAATCCTTCTGACATTCAAAATTCCAACTTCCTTAAGGATCCCTCATTCCACAAAGCCTAAGGTTAAATTAGGAATAGTACTCAGTTACTCAAAATGTTTTAAATAAATTAATCTAGTTTAGTTTGTGTGAGTGTGTGTGTGTGTGTGTGTGTGTGTATGTGTGTGTGTGTGTGTTTTATCTAGCTAAGTTCCCTAAATGAAAAAAACGCAGAGCAAAACCCCTCCAATAATGGCAGGAGAAAGTCTGGCCCTAGTCACACTTTTTCAACCATTCTTGTTCATTCTCTCTGAAGAAGTAAAATCCAGCAGCCCACCTTCTCTGAGAAATCATGCTCCAAGTTGCAGCACTATGGTCAGAACAAGTCCACTTCAGACAGTACTTGCTGGAGGTCTCAGAAATTAATCCCCCTGACAAATCAAACTAGTAGTTTTCCACTGGAGATCTTACAGAAACATGTACATAACTTACCCATATATACAAGACACATCAATTACAACATCAATCATGTCACAGCAAAGTTCATACGATTGCATATCCACGGGAGAACTGTCTGTTGCAATGTAGATTTTGCTGACAACATCAAAGAGAAAAGCTTTTTCAATACCTGAATTCTTGGAAAAACAAAATGGAGGAAGTGTTCAGTTTTTTTTAAGAATTACAATTTGCAACTTATCAAAGATCTTGAATTATTGATGAACTCCAAGGACATTTTTAATGACACAACTCAATTCCAAAATAACCAAATAGTACTGGGGAAAGTGGCACTTCTGTAATCCAAAAAATAAAAGTGAATTTCTTTCTCTGCTGCATTACTGACCTTATTGCATCAGTCAAGTTTGTTTGTTCTCTCTCCTTTTCACTTGAATGAATGATTTTCTAAGACATCATAAATAAAATTAACAAAACAAAGAAATCCTCCAAAAATCAAGCCATGCTACATTTTCAATAACCCTTTCTTGTTACAATAATCAGTCTCTGATCCGAATGACCCTGCCACCAGAAAGGCTTTACATGACCATTAGCAAAACATAAAATATTAGTTCTATCAGATGTCTACATCTAGCATAACCCAAAAGCCCAAAAGAACTCGAGATCACTATACTTGAGCCCTTCAAAGTAATGTTTAGAAAGTATAATGAAAAATACTAAGTTTAGTGGAGGGATATCCTTTTTTTATTTTATTTACTAAATTGATTGGGGTGACATTAGTCAACATGAACATATAGGTTTCATGAGAGGATGTCTATGTTACAAGATCTGTATAGTGCACCATGTGCCCACCACCCAAAGTCAAATTTTCTCCTGTCACCTCATGTTAAGATCCCCTCCTGTCCCCACCCCCTTTAAACTGAGTCCTCAAAATACATGAATGTAAAATGATACTTAGATTAGCAAGAAAACGAAAAGATCAATTTTTCAATAGGACCTCCATTAATGCAGAGAAATAAACTAAGCCAAATTCCCAAAACCCAGTCTTTTCCAGTTACCTGTTTCAGGAAACAGACATCATGAAGATATTTTTTAATTTAAAAAGCATGAGGAAAATTTTCATCAATTCATTTTAAGATAAAAAGGGTAGGTTCTGCCGAAACCGGTTTGGCTCAGTGGTAGAGCGTCGGTCTGCGGACTGGAAGGTCCCGGGTTCGATTCCGGTCAAGGGCATGTACCATGGTTGTGGCAGCTGGTCGATGTTTCTCTCTCATTGATGTTTCTAGCTCTCTCTATCTCTCTCCCTTCCTCTCTGTAAAATATCAATAAAAATATATATATATTTAAAAAAAAAAAAAAAAGGGTAGGTTCTGCCAAACCGGTTTGGCTCAGTGGTAGAGTGTCAGTCTGCGGACTGAAGGGTCCCGGGTTTGATTCCGGTCAAGGGCATGTACATTGGTTGTGGGCACATCCCTGGTGGGGGGTGTGCAAGAGGCGACTGGTCGATGTTTCTCTCTCATCGACGTTTCTAACTCTCTGTCTCTCTCCCTTCCTCTCTGTAAAACATCAATAAAATATATATATTTTTTTAAAAAGGGTAGGTTATAAGGAAAGAATTCAGAAAATAACAAGCCAGTTTTAATGTTTTTATTTATCTATTAAGTGCGTCGTTAGTTTTTCAACTTGATTCAAGCCATTTTTTGGAGAATTTGATAATACAAATATGTTCAATGAAAATGAAATCAAAACTATAGTGAATTAAATAGCTCACTTACTGATATAAAAATATTTAATAGGTTTTCCAAGGTCGGCAGTTGTGGAATGAGTTTCTGTACCACCTTACTAAAGGCTTCAAATATTGAATGGTCATAGATACTAGTCAAATAAAAGCTGAAAAACAATACAGTTTGATTAATTTGAAAAATCTCAAGTTTGGTAACAATGATCATAATACACAAAATTTTAAGTTACTTAACATTTTATTTCAGTAATTTCAAATAAAAGCTTTTTATCTTATTCACCATTCCCATATTTCAAGATGACAAATGCAGTGTCCCCACGTGCATCCATCCCTTTTATTGCGTTTATACAAAAGGCATTTGAGGTACTACCCAGGAAAGCATTTTAAGATGCAGAAACTTGAATATTCACCTTAGCCCTTGCAATTTGATCCAAAAAGCTTCGTTTCTTAAGCTCATAATTGACAAAAGTCAAGAGAAAGCTTAGAGGAGATAGGTGACATTTAGCAAATCCTATATAATAAAAGCCTAGGTGACGTCGCAAGACGTCATCACAAACTGTCACAAGATGCCAGCAGGGGAGGTCAGTTGTGGGTGATCAGGCCAGCAAGGGAGGGCAGTTGGAGAAAAACAAGATAGTAGAGGAGGGCAGTGTGGGCCATCAGGCCGGCAGAGGAGGGCAGTTAGGGGTGACCAGTCCTGCAGGAGAGGGCAGTTGGGGGTGAGATCAGACCAGCAGAGGAGAGCAGTTGGAGGACACTAGGCCTGCTGAGGAGGGCAGTTGGGGGTGAGATCAGGTCAGCAGGGGAGGGCAATAGGGGACCAACAGGCCAGCAGGGGGGGGCAGTTGGGATGATAGGGCTGGCAGGAGAGCAGTTAGGCATCAATCAGGCAGGCAGGCAGGCAGGTGAGCGGTTAGGAGCCAGCTGTCCCAGATGGTGAGGGGTGTCTTGTGGGATTGGCCCTAAACCAGCAGTCAGACATCCCCCAAGGGTCTCAGATTGGAGAGGTTGCAGGCCGGGCTGAGTGACACCCACCCCCTTGCATGAATTTCATGCACCAGGCTTCTAGTAAGTATATAATTCAGGACTCTACCAAAATGTTACCTCTGTAGAAAGTTCTTTCCTGATCCCCATACCTAAAACAGTACCTCTGTACCATTGCTTTCCCTAATTTTTATTCAAGGCACTGACATGAACTTAAAATTACACTATACATTTATTTTAAGTGCTTTTGAGCTGTCTCATTCATCAGAATGTAAGCTCCATGAGGACAGAGATTTTGCTACCTTCTTTGTAGCTGCAAGCCCACTGCCCTAAACAGAGCTCATGGATAGCTGAATAAATAGATACAACCGATGCTTAGAATGTATGTAAGTAACATATTAGGAAGGATGGCAGCTGGGGCCTCAGAGAGAATGAAGGCTAAAAGGATGGACAGTGGATAAGTAGCATCTATAAATGTAGTGAAACACATATTTGAGAGTGAGAGAGAGAGACGCCTTTAGCAATGTAAACAGTGTGGACAATCCCACCTGCTTTTTCACTCAGTGAGTATAATCTTCATTTAGAGTTGTATCCATGACACATTTATAAGTGCATACTGCAAAGCCAGAAACACAGAACTGTGTGTATCATGCTTTACAGGTAACTTAACGATACTTTCAAGGAGCTGACCTAAGAGCTTAACAAGGTGGGGCTCTACACTTGATGTGAGAGCAATGGAATAGGTGAGGCCAAGATGACCCCCCACAAAGGCACTGAAGACCCAGGAATATTCCAGTGTTTCCTTTAGTCAAAAAGATTAGCAATGTGAGAAGGTCCTGCAGGGGCAGTGAAGCTTGGAGGTGGACAGGGGCAGGGAGAACAGGGCATTTTAGGATGCCAAGTTTCTGGAAACCAGAAATCAAATGGTGCCTCATCCACAGGCCTGCAAGTAATTATTAAAAGCTTGATGCAGAATTGTGAGGTTAACAAGGCCTAGAGTCCTATAATGCACTGGGGAAGGGATAGTATGTACCACTGGGATGGGATGCCCTGTAAAGGGACACAGCCATGTGTAGAGCAGTGGTTGGCAAACTCATTAAGTCAACCGAGCCAACTATCAACAGTAGTCGATCGAGATTTCTTTTGAGAGCCGAAAACCGACTTCTGTGCATGGGCCATGAAGTTTCAATCGCCCACACATGGTATTTTGTGCAAGAGCCACACTCAAGGGGCCAAAGAGCCGCATGTGGCTCAAGAACCGCAGTTTGCCGAGCACTGGTATAGAAGATTAGGATTCCTATGGGCATTGGGGAACACAAAACAATCATGGCTTAAAACCCACTATTAATAGTGGATTGCCAAAAAATGAATGGGGAGACTCTGTCACTTTCTCTTACAAATATTGTTGATTTTTTTAATACATAAATTATTTATAAATATTTAAAATTTTTAATCTAGGTAAACTAGAGCTCAAAGAGATTTGTCTATAAGATTTCCTAGAAGAACTGAAAGACCCTGGAGTCTGAGGCCCTAGTGAGTATTTCAGGATGGGGGTGGCATGAGCCCATAAGGAAGTCACTTGGTAACAGACCAAGGATAAGGAAATAGCGACACTTGAATCTCTCCCCTGCTTCCCGTTTAAGCTGTTTATAACAGCAGCTGTTTATGTCATCGAGAGGACATTTTCTTGGGAACTTTTTATTACTCATTTCTACCTATAGCACAAAAAATGTTAATAATTTCTTAATGGCCTTTAATTATGAATCAGCAGTTCTTCAAACTTAATTACAGCCCTAAGCAGATTTATAGGATAAACCCACCTAATCCAAACTTTAGAGTTTCATAAAAGCATACAGTGTTTTTAAAAATATGAACAAGAGACATTGAGTCCACACTTGAATGTATAAAAAAAGACTCTTCTACTAAGGAAAATACTGTAAAAACTCAAGCTACGGAGATCTATAGCAAATGTGACAGAGTCCTTGAACTGAGGTAAGAAGGAAAAAAAAAAAAGAGATGAAACCAAGAGAAGGGAGTCCCAAAAGAGTTTTACGCCATGAGGCAAAAGCCTGACTCCAGTCTCTTGGGATGAATCTGTAAAAGAAAGACTTCACATGACTTCAACCTCCAGGACTAAATTCAAAAAGAAAAAGGGGGGAGAAGGGGTTGAGTAACTTCCCAATAACTCAGGTTCCCAAAACTGCTTGAATTCAACAAAGAAAAGAGCAAACACATTATAGAACTGGGGAGGATACACCGGTCACAGAAAGCTCTGTGTCTGTAATGACGGAGACGGGAATACAGACACATTTCTCGGGGCTCCCATATCAAACACATGTTGCTGTTACCTAAGGTGGAGCTTTTCTAGCCCAGCATCTGCAAGGTCATCATTGGCCCTTTGATGAATGTCCCTCTGTGTTTCTATTTTGTGATCATCAGAAAGACCATCAACTTTGTGAATAAAAACCTCAAAATTCATGTCTGGATTAACTTTGTAGGCTTTAGAAACAGTAATGTGAAGTCTTGTTAAAGCCTCCATGTAGTCATCCTGTAAGTCAGAAAAAAATAGTTTTTTTAAAAAGAAATCTTATAAAAGTCAAGTAATGAGTTAAAACACTTCTTTCCCCAATCACAGAAAATATATTATCCTAACTATTCAGACTCAAAACTTTTATCACTCAATGGATCTATAATCTAAGATTAAAAAATTCAATTACCAAGTAAATGTTATCATTTGATATTGATAATGTAAGGAAAGAAACAAGGAAATAGACATTTCTTCTCAATAGACTTTTTAAAAGTAATTGCAGCTCTACCAATTATTAGATGTATGACTTTAAGCAGGATGCTTAAAGACCGTGATCTCAGTTTACTCATCCATAAAACTGGTACAGCACATTCCTCAGCGTATGTAAAAGATAAATCAGGTGTGTGAAGCACCCATTCCAGAGCCCGTCACTCAGAAAGCACTAACTAATGCATTCCTATAAAAAGCAAGCTTCTTAAGGGTAGACATGTCCCCCATTTTCTAAGGGCCCACCACTTGCTAGCCCCTTAATAAATGCTTGTTACTCTAAACTCAATTTGGACAATTAAGGAAACTACTCACATTAGTATTTACTCAGTTCCCATATCCTTACATTTGTGGGCACTGATGAGATCTTTTCAGTGAATGACATCATTATTAAAATAGTTAATGAAGTACAGCAATATCTACTATTAACAAATCAAAGTGGAAAACTGCTCATGAACAAGAACTCAGGGATATAAACCACATCTCCTAATCATCTGCTATTCTGGACTCTCACAACGCTATGCTTGCTCCCAAAGCACCTTCCCAGTTGCATCTCTTGTACTGCTAGGGCAGTGGTCGGCAAACTCATTAGTCGACAGAGCCAAATATCAGCAGCACAACGATTGAAATTTCTTTTGAGAGCCAAATTTTTTAAACTTAAACTTCTTCTAACACCACTTCTTCAAAAGAGATTCACCCAGGCCATGGTATTTTGTGGAAGAGCCACACTCAAGGGGCCAAAGAGCCACATGTGGCTTGAGAGCGCAGTTTGCCAACCACAGTTAGGGAATCTACTAGCAAAAAAAACAAGCTGCAGGAAGCACATAACAGAGAAGATAAACAACTTTTGCCTTGTTTCTACATCTATTGCCACCAGAGAAAAGAAATAAACAATTATTCCCAACTACCTGTGCATCAATGACATATATCAATGCTCCTGTTCCCCTGAAGATCATCTCGTAGTCAAAAGTTGGGTCAAAAAAGTCCATTTGCCCAGGAAAATCCCATATTTGGAAATTCACAAAGGAACTATTAGAAATGTCATCTTTATAAATCTTGTTGGTACTTTCCAAAAAGAGGGTCTCGTTGGGTGACATTTTATGAAACACCACCTGTTAAGAAAAAGACAATTTTATGACTATTCAACTTTGTATCAAAAGTTTAAAAACCTACCCTGCATTAATATAATTTAAAGAACCTGTCCCCGCTTATTGGAATGCCTATATTAGGCTCTAAGATAGTCAGAAATGGAAAATGACAGAACCCTGCCCTCACTGAGTCTGCAGTCTTGTGGAAGAAATAAAACAAAGATAGTAATTATATCAAGTAGAAAGTGATATATGGGAGATACAGGAGTAACTGACAGGGAAAACCCATGAGAAAAAAAATGGTAGCCAAAACCGGTTTGGCTCAGTGGATAGAGCGTCGGCCTGTGCGGACTGAAAGGTCCTGAGTTCGATTCGGTCAAGGGCATGCACATTGGTTGCGGGCACATCCCGGGTGGGGGGTGTGCAAGAGGCAGCTGATCCATAATTCTCTCTCATCGATGTTTCAAACTATCCCTCTCTCTCTTCCTCTCTGTAAAATCTCAATAAAATATTTTAAAAAAAGAAAAGAAATGGTAAAGACAATTGTTAAGAATCACAATAATTGCAATCCATACAACTCTCACACAAAACTAATTTGCCTCTCACTGTTACTTTCTAAAAGAGAAAAATGGACAGTCACTCCCAAGATTTAGTACAGTAATACGTACTAATATGAAAAGGATTAAGGTTAGTTTGCTAAGTACCTACCATAAATGCAACCCAGATTTTGCTGTGGAGGTGAAAGCAAGCAATCCAGTAAATTGGGAAGATGACTACTACTTTTCAAAAACAAATGTCTGCGAATTATCACAGGAAGGTTTATTTTGGACAGACCTTTGCAACCGAGGGGAAAGGGCAAGAGAGCAGGTATCTGGCCTTTTACGACCGGGCCGCCGTGCCTCTCCGTACTTCCCCTGGGAAAAAGCGCACAGCCCTCTCCATTCGGTCCTGACAGGTCCTGAGTGGAAGCAAATGCACTTGGCAAGGATCTGCAAATATCCTTAACCACGCAGTCAGGGGTAGTAATCCCACCAGCAACCCTACTCGCCAAGCCACAAGTACTGAAGTAAGTGGAAGAGCAGTCCCCGTGTTACAGAAAGATACCCTTCGCAGTGGCAACGAGAGCAAAAACAATGGCCGTGGCTCAATCGCAGCCCTTTCCGACGCCGCTCCCTGGGGCTCACCTGGGAAGCCCCGCAAACTCGGGCCACCTGGAGGGAGCGGGAACACACAAAAGCGGGGCAGGGGAGGGAGTCCGTGAAGTTCTCCCCAAGTAGGAACTGGGGAGAGGTCGGTTTCGGGGAAGGCGCAGGGGCCGGTGCCCAGGAGGCGGCGGTCCCCGGCGGCGCCGCGGGCACCTGCCTCCCGCCGGCCAGGTTCGCCCGCGGAGACCCCCTCGGCCTCGGCGGACCTGGGCGTGGACCCTCGGGCCGGGGTCCCCGCGCGGGCCGCGCGCCTGGGGGGGCTCGGCTGCTCAGAGGAAATGGGTGTGCGGCGGGGCAGCCCTGCGGCCAGCCCGGCCGGCCGCCGCCCTCTTCGGGGGGCCTCTCCCGCGCGGCGCCGGCCCCCCGAGCCAGCCCCCGCGGAGGGGCGGAGGAGGGGCGCGGCGCGGCCCCACTCACCTTCTGGATGGAGGACTTGCCGCTGCGCCGGAGCCCCATGAGCAGAATCCTCGGCTTGGAGCTGTCCGCGCCCCCCGGGCCACAGCCTCCGCCGGCCCCCGCCCCAACCCCGCCGCCCGCAACGGCCGCCTCCTCTTCCTCCTCCTCCACGCCGTAGCCGAAGTCCTTCGGGAACGAGTCCGCCGCGCCGTAACTGCCGGCCAGGGGCGCTTCTTCCGCCCCGTACTGCAGGGACATGGTGCCCGTCCGCCGACGCCCGCGCCCTGACAGGCCAGGCCAGGCCAGGCCGAGGCAGGCCGCCGCCTCCCCAGTACGCCGCCGCCGCCGCCGCCGCCCCCGGCAGCCGCCACCGCCGCGCGGCCCGCCCCCCACCCCGGCCCTCATTGGCTCCGCTCCGAGGCCGGCCGCTCATTGGCTGCACGAGCTGCCACTCGGAAGCAGCAAGGTAGGTGGTGCCCGTCACGTGCCCGGAATCACCTGACTCGGAACCGAGGAGGGGGGAGGAGGAGTCACGAGGAGGGCGGCCCCGCCGGCCGGCCGAGCCTTCTTCTGCTCTCCGCCCGCCCCAGCCCGCACCTCGTCTAGCCCAGCCACGCACATTGTTTCTCACCGCTGTCCTGACTTCCTCGGAGCTCCGGAGGCCATCGCAACGAGAGATGCTCTTTGGGCATTTGGGAGAATTGATTATCCCTCCGGCACAATTGTACTCGTCCCAAACCAACATTGAATTGATGTCTGCCAAGTACTGGGACACCACTGGAACCGACCCTGACCCTGCCTGCTTCCCTCCTGGTGTTCGAAGATTAATAGCGTAAGTAGTCTCGGTTACGAGATACGAGTGGGAAGGTCAAAGATACAGACTATGATGATGCTCGGGAGTTGAGAGGGTGAGAAAGTCTACAAGGAGCTGTTGTCTGAGCTGTCGTTGGATGGATGGATTGGCTGGGAAATGCAAAGGTATGGAGGAGGAGCCATTCAGATAGAGGGCAAACGTAAAACTAGGTAGTCCTGCGTGTGTATTCTAGTATACTAGTTCATTCTGGCAGGGAGAACATCTGTCTTCAGCAAATCACTGACAGAGGATACTGCTGCCACTTCAAACTCAACGTGACTCAATTTCCCCTCCTTCCCACCTAGTCAAAATCTACCCCAGTAATTCCATTCCCCTAGAGAACATTGCATCCCCCACAGAGACCAAAGGAATACGCAATGAAAGCAAATCAAGATAAATGCTATCGCCAAATGTTTCGAGAAAGCTGGAGGAATTTTCTTTTTCTTTTTTTAAAAATATATTTTATTGATTTTCCACAGAAGAAGGGAGAAGGATAGAGAGCTAGAAACGTTGATGAGAGAGAAATATCGACCAGCTGCCTCCTGCACACCCTCCACTGGGGATGTGGCTGCAACCCATGTACATGCCCTTGACCGGAATGGAACCTGGGACCCCCCCAGTCCGCAGACCGAGGCTCTACCCACTGAGCCAAACCGGTTTCGGCAAGCTGGAGGAATTTTCACCCTTGACAGTCAAGTATTAGAATTGGACAGTTGAGAAAAAGAGGATCTTCCTCTTAAAGTGGGGATGGTGGTGGTAGTACTGGTCTTCCAAGTTATGAAGGGAAAGCATGTTCGTGTAGGTCTGGGACTTGGTTATGTCTGAATCTAGAAGTTACAGGTAGGATACATCTTTAGAGATCTAGTCCAACCTCTCACCTAAAGAGGGTCCACTATACAGCATCTGATGGACACACAGCATACACTTCAACAGTTTCAAGAAAGAGTTCACTATCTCAAAACAGAGCCATTTCCATTGTGGTAAAACTTTAAAATTCTCTTTTTCAGCCAAAAAAATCATACTCCCTGAGCTTGTAATTGAACTCAGGAGTAGTCTTCTCTTTCATGACCGCCGTAGATTGCAGTCTTTGTTATCCACTAAATCTTTTCTCCGCTCCACACTAAACATATTCTGTTTCTTCAACCATTCCTTCAGAGATGCCCAATAGAGCATCCTATGACAGAACTGTTCTAACCTGTACTGGTCAATATAGTAGCCAATGTGGTGAGCACTTGAAATGTTGCTAGTGTGACTAAGGAACTGAATTTTGAATTTTAAATACCAAATGTGCTATGGTTACTATATTAGACAGTACAGCCTTGTATCTTCAAATGCCTTCTCTCTATTGGTCAGTTTCCTTTATATGCATTTGAGCTTTTCAACATCCATCAAATGTCTGGCACCTACAATGTAATATCACCAATACAGCCTTCAGAATGATTGTTTAGCACCTGGAGCGTATTTCTATTAATGCTTTCCAGAATGGATTTTTAAAAAATTTTTATAGCCTGCCCTAACTGGTTTGGCTCCTTAGATAGAGCATCGGCCTGCGGACTGAGGGGTCCCAGGTTCGGTTCCGGTCAAGGGTGTGGGAGATGTGCGGGAGGCAGCTGGTGGATGTTTCTCTCTCATTGATGTTTTAACCTCTTTATCCCTCGCCCTTCCTCTGTAACAAAATCAATAGAATATATTTTTAAAAATTTTTTAAATAAAATATTTATAAAAAGCCCAGCCAGTGCCCTAACTGGTTTGGCTCAGTGGAAAGAGCATCGGCCTGTGGACTGAGGGGGTCCCAGGTTTGATTCCAGTCAAGGACACAGGCCAGGGTGTGGGCTCCATCCCCAGTAGGGGGTGTGCAGGAGGCATCCAATCAATGATTCTCTCATCATGGGTGTTTCTCTCTCTCCCTCCCTCTCTGAAATCAATAAAAATACATTTTTAAAAAAAGAAGAAAAAAAAGCCTGACCAGCATAGCATGGCCCAGTGGTTGAGTGTCTGCCTATGAACCAGGAGGACATAATTCAATTCCTGATCAGGGTTGCAGGCTCCATCCTGTGTGGGGTGTGCAAGGAGGCAGCCAATCAATGATTCTCTCTCATCATTGATGCTTCTCTCTTTCTCTGAAAACAATAGAAATATATTTTTAAAGATATATTTATAAAGTACAAGAGTTCCCCACTGATAATCACTGAAACTAGTACATTGTCAGCAATGCTAGTGCCTGGGACTTGTATAACTGCATTTTTTAACCTAAATATAAGACTTGCTGAGCTTTCTGGTTTAGGCCCAAAAGTTTGGGTATTCCAAGTTGTTAAGCATTTTCAAGCTTGTTTCAATATGTCTGCCAATCAGCCCTTCCGATTTTGTGACACTTAACAGATTTTGCATTACTGCCATCTGACCCGTATGTAGTCCTTTATCATTTGCAAGGTACTTTTCATCCATTATATTTGATCCTTACAACAATCTTGTGAGGTAAGCAAGATAGGAAATCTACATTGTATAGGTAAGTTAGCTGACGCATAGCAGGAACTGAATGGATTAGGGTGCTTTTTCTATTCTATTGACCCCCTTCTTGTATACTCTCTTCATCTAAATCCTTGGTAGAGAAGTTGAAGAGGACCTCCAGAGGCCAGGCTGGCTCTGACTTCTTCAGTAGCACTGACTGGTACAGCAGTTTAGCAGGTCAGTTCCACCAAAAAGTGTGATTATCCAACCCAGATTGGCATTCTGTCCAAAAGGATACTTTAAGACACAACCACCTGACTTACATATGTATTAATACTGGTCCCAAAAGAAAAAAGCAAATGAGGGTTAGCTGCCAGAAAAAAAGTCTACTTCTCTGTATCCACAAGGGGACTATCATACCAACTGCTTAAAGAAGCAAAGTCTCTTCTCCCCCGTTTTATTATGATGAAGATTCTTAGCACATCCTAGACCAGCCGTGGGCAAACTACGGCCCCGAGGGCTGGATCCAGCCCGTTTGGCTGTTCTATCCGGCCCAAGGAGCGAAGGGTTCTCTTGCTCTCCCCTCCGCTCCTTCACCAGCAGCCCAAGATGAGAGTGCCAGCATGGTCAGGTTGCTTTTGTTCCCGCCCTCCGGTCCAATTTAAGAACCCATTGTGGCCCTCAAGTCAAAAAGTTTGCCCACCCCTGTCCTAGACCATATTGTAATTGCACATATACATGTCTTACAGCTAATTTCAAGTATAACTCCCAGCACTCAGCCCTCTGCTGTCCATGTAGAAGGCACTCAGATTGGTAGGAGATAAACCAATTCAAGTGAATGTTCTTCCAACAGTATCTGACAGCCCCCTCCCCATCCAAAAACAAAATTTGTGATTAGAAGAGGCACATTCCTACCAACATGACTAAATATAATTCCCTTACACTTGGCTTAGTTTCTCGCAGGTACTGAGACTTTTGCTAGGTAAGCCAGCTTTCAGTGTATTGTTTCATTTTCTGTGTGTTTTGACCAAAAAAATCTAGGTTCTCTAACAATCAGGATAAGATATATGAAATACGACTACTTCTTAATAACATCAATCAACCAGTAAGGAAAATAAATGATCAAGAAAACAGAGGCCCTGGCTGGGTAGCTCATCACTGAGCCATCCCAATAAACCAAGATTGTAGGTTCGATCCCTGGTTAGGGCACATATAAGTATGTACATAAGTGGAATAACAAATCTATGTTCTCTCTCTCCCTTTTTCCTCTCTCCCTCTCTCCTTCCCGTTTCTCTAAAATCAGGTTTGTGTTGTGTGTGTTTTTTAATATATCCTTTTATTGATTTCAGAGAGGAAGGAAGAGGGGGAGAGATAGAAACATCCATGATGAGAGAGAATCATAGATTGGCTGCCTCCTGGAGGTCCCCCACTGGGGATCGAGCCCACAACCCGGATATGTACCCTTGACCAGAATCGAACCTGGGACCTTGCAGTTTACAGGCCAGTGCTCTATCCACTGAGCCAAACCAGGTAGGACTAAAATCAGTTTGTTTTTAAAGTCTGTAGGTCTTGCAAAATAAATGAAAAAGGACTAATGAACAAGAATCTAGTGCTTTACCATTTACAAATCTTTCATACATTCCATTTGACCCTCACAACAACCCTGTGAGGTAGGCAGCACAGATATTATTCTCAACTAACAGATGTGGAAAGTGAATTTCAGAGCAGTTAACTGATGTGCCCAAGGTTCAACAGTTAGTAATTTGTATTAATATCAGTCTTTGGCCTAAAAATTCAACACCCAACCTCCCCTCACATTTGCTCTACCTACTTCACAGTGATAATGAAGATGAAATGAATTCAAGGATAGAAAAATATTTTGAGAAAAAAATAGTATATAATTATATCAACAAACTATAATTTTCCTCTATATATGGCTTATTCTCCTTCTTATCCCAGCTTGTGAATGAACCCAGGATTTTATATTCCCTC
Organism: Vespertilio murinus; assembly: GCA_963924515.1. Taxonomy (NCBI): domain Eukaryota; kingdom Metazoa; phylum Chordata; class Mammalia; order Chiroptera; family Vespertilionidae; genus Vespertilio; species Vespertilio murinus. The sequence continues at coordinate 24,192,002 of OZ004706.1, forward strand.
TGTTCTGTGCTCAACTGAGCAACTAAGTAAGGCAGGGGAACAGTGTGATCCTGTTTAAGGTTATGTAAGCTACAACAGGGTAACTGCTATTACAGCAAATGGGAAACCAACACAGGAAAGCCGATGTGCAAGTAGCAAGCAAGGCAGCATTATCAAATAGGGCATGAATGCATAGAAGAAAAACGTGGTGTGTCAGAGTTCAAACTGGCACACACGGTTATCTAAGGCAAAGTGGTGGCAAAGAGGAGTTATTTATTCCGCATTATGTAAATGAGCAAAAGATTCATTAGAATCCATGCAAAGCATCTCAGGGCACCCAGATCTCTCCAGCTGCCTACGGGGAATATAAACAATGTCATCTTCATTTTAAAGAATGACTGTACCTGTGCTCACATCCTGAACCAAACCAAGGAACAGGTCCATGCTAACCTTCCTCAGCTAAAGTACAACCAGTACCATGACTCCTAGTCAGAGAGGAAACAGAATGTCTTTTAAGGTAATGAATTGGAGGACTCTGTTTAGATTTTTTTCAGGATTCACTTTGGATACTCCTGCTTTTAAGACCCAAAGAAGGTTATATTGAGTTTTTATTGGTGATTATAAGAATATGTGTTTATAACAGTTAAAGTGTGATAGGTGAATTTAACATATATATATATAAAAGTTCTATAGCATCTGTTCAGAAAAGATTATATACTATACAAACTATTTCAAGTCTTACAAAACATTTTTTCAGTGTCTTTTCAACTGAGAAGAATCCTATTCAGCACGCTTCTCCTCCTGAGGTGGTTCATACTGAGCAAGCTATAGGGCAAAGACAGAGGAGTTTAGGTGAATTTTACTCAAAAATGGATTTAAAAAACTTAAGAGTAACAAAATGAGTTCACTATTATAGTCAATTTAATTACTGACTCAGTAAGTTTGTATGTTTAAATGTTTAAACCATTCAATGATTTAAGACTTAATAAAATCAAATCTAATGAAGGCTTTTTGCCTAAATCTTTAATATTATTAGAAAATTAAAATTTAATTCCAGTTTATGGCTACCCTGTTAAGACACTTGATATGCAATAATCTGTATCTTCCCAAGGATGATTTGGCTTATTATAATAAGCCCCTCTACCAAAATTTGACTTAACTTTCTCCTAAAAAGTAGAAAAAACAAATTATGTGACATATATGGATCTAGCCAGATAATAAATACCTGCTAATGTCTTTGATTTAAAATTGCCCACGAGTTAACTGGTATTTTCACATTGTAGAAATACTGAATTTTCTTTCATGCCAAGTTGTTCCCTTGGAAGAACGCTAGGCTAAGATCTGTTCCATTAAGCTGTCAGATTTGAGAAGCTAGGCTTCATTGTGCTGTAGTTTCCTCACCTGTGCATCAATTTATCTCACAACGTTATTGAGAAAATTAAATTCATGAGAAATTGCTATACTACTTATCAAAAGATAAGTAGTATAAAATGCATTATGTGATTCAGAATGTGGTGAAACCTTAAGGGCTTAGAGTTGACTAATTTGAAGTTTATTAAAATTCTCACAGGAGTTTAAACAAAGAAAAAACTAGCACTAGACAAAATTAAGTGCAAACAAATTTACAAGAGCCACCACATAACTAAGTAGATTGTGCACTGCACAACTCTAAGAGGTGCCACTCACAAAGCAACTTAAATCAACTGTGGAAGACTCTCAGAAATCTCCACATACTAGAAGTAGCATTAACCAATATTCTCATCTTTTTGTTGATGCAGGTTCCCAAGAACCTCTTCTTGACCACACTTTGCTTATCCTATTTCTAATGTGTCTGTGGTTTTCTAGACAGGGCATCAGTTTGGCTATGCAATTAATTGAGATTGATATTCACCTTTCTCCTTCCCCTACTGTCCATTTTAGTGAGGTTTTGGTCATATTATAAACATGAATGTGTTAATGATAGGTGAAATTATTAACTAAAGATGAATTTATTAACATGAATTATTTTTTGAAATTTACCTTTGCTTTCAGTTTTTTATTTTCTTCTACAATAGCTTCATATTTCTCTTTCATTTCTGCCAATTCTAGACGAAGCAGCTCTATTTCTGGATTTTCTGGGGTAGCAGCTCCTAAGTGATGCTTTAAAAAACTAATCTCAAAGTTAAGAATTTACTTGAGCTAAATGACAGTAATAAAATAGCCCAGAGTAGCATCTCTGATCAGAGTCACCCCATCCCACCACCCATATTTACCCAGAGATTATCGCCCAAAAACTCAAAGGAAAGTAACTTCTTTTTCATAAAAGTATTTTAAAGATTATCTATGTGGGAAAAAAATGAGAATTCTAAAAATAAGGCCTTTTTCTGACTTGAAAAATGAAAAGGATACTCCAAAGCACTATTAGGTTTCTCTGGTTCTTCATATAAGGCTACCAATACTGCAAATCAAAAAGCAGAGAAAGCAACAATTAAAGTCTTAAATTTTAATGGTTGAAATTATATTCTGTAACCTAGAATATATTAAGTGCCTATTATATGTCAAGCACATTGCTAGGCCTATCCATACCATGGTGAATCAGACGGACAAGGTCCCCACTCTCAGTGAATTTACAGCCTAGTGCAAAAGATAAGAAATAGACACAGAAAGAGAATCAAGAAACGATCAGGATAACGGGTTATGGGAGCACATTCGAAGAACACCTAGGGTACCAGGGAAGGCTTCCTAAAAGAAGGGAACTAAGATCTGAGATCTAGGTGATGAGGATTGCAGATAAAATGGGAAGGGCATGGGGCAAGCGAACAACGTACAAAGGAACTGAAATTAAAGTGTGACTAGATGGAGTTGTCAATCATGTGGCAGGAGTATCCACTGCCATTGATTTGCTGAAGAAACTGGAAGAGAGTAGGGGGCAGACTAGGAAAGGTCCTGCAAGTTCCGTTGGACTTTGATTCGAAGAACAGGCACACAAACATTTTAAGCAGTAGGGTAACAGGATCACTATTTATTGCGGTGTGGAAAATCGGCAAGTGGGACATGAATAAAATCAGGAAGAACAGTTAAGAAGCTGATGTGGTAATCCTATTGACAAAGATAGTCAATTGCACTAGAGTGATAGAGGGGTAGTAAGAAAGTAGGCCAAATTGAGAAAAATTTAGGAATATCAACATGGCTATGGAATTCAAAATGTTCTTCAAGAATGAAGTTTTCATACATAACATGCTGAATAACCGCCAACCAAAAACTTTACCAGTAATCAACATTAAAATATACGTTAGTGTTTTCATATCCAATAGCTCATATCAGTACTACCTTGCTCATCTTCTATTGAACAGATTCCTACTAAGATTTACTACTCAGCTAAAAATCTCTGTAAATCAGTGATTAACATTTTTGTGCATGGAACCCTTTGAAAAGTCTGATAAAGCCCCCCCAAAAAAAATGTAACTACACACACACAAAATGTGCACATCTAGACCCCAAGTTAACAATCCTGCTGTAAACCAACTTACCATACTTCCCTTTCAATTTTTTAGTTTTAATTACTCATCAAAAGACAGTATGGGAAAACTCAAATGGGCAACTGCTTTGAGTTCTGATAGTTACTCTTCATCTCTCTAAATATACTTACATTATTTTTTGAGAAATTGGTAGTATATTTAATATCACTATTACCCTCTCCTCAACCTGCCTTGTAATGTAACAGTAGTCTTTAATTCCTCTACTTACTATATTTTCCTTTAAATTATATACTCAAACTTGTTTCTTCCATTAATTTCCACTGAGTCCTAATTTTATAAAAATCTGAATACTTTTATCCTTTCTTCCTCTTCTATCCCAATTTTTTCAACTTTTAAATTTCTGTCAATGGTACTTAAAAGATTGATAATTACATAACATAATGTAAATGTCAAGTTTTCTGTGCTTTTCTATAGATAGAATATACTTCCTTTTAGTGAGATAAGAAAAACACGATACCTGACGATCCCTTCTGCCTTAGCAGCCAGGATTTTTAGAGGTTGATACAATGCTCAAAATAACTCTTAAATGCCTCTTTTTCCTAATGGTTTATCATCTTTTATCTTTAGCCATCCTGTTTTTCTAGTATTTTAATGTTAGAAGCAGTTTCAAATCCTCTTGGAAATAAGCTAGATAAAATTTAGAAATTAAATCTAAGTACCCATGTTTGATGCTGAAAATCAAATTTGAAATAGATCACATCAGTAGATATTATGTTACCGATGTTTGTTATTTAGGGGAGTGGAAATGTAGCGAGGTGGTGAGGGGTCAGATACCAGTAGATGTGAGGAAGGGGAAAGCAGCCACCAATGGTTTCCAATCTCTCGTGAGGGGAAATCCCGGATGGCCACAAGGCTGTCCATCTTCAGTCACCTCCCACCAGGGTCACTTCTCTGGCCTTTACCATTCTGCTTTCCACTCCCTCCGTCCATGCACTCTGGCCTCTCCTCACTTCCTGGAACTCTGGCCATCGGACACTGTTTCACTCAGGTCTCTGTTCAAATGTTACTACTGAAGAGAGCCCTCCCGCCACCACCCTACATAAGATGCCACACCCATCCCCCCTGTAGCTCCTATTTTGCTATGCCTTACCATCACTTGGCGACACAATGTATTAATTATGTCTTCCCCCAACTAGGATGTAAGATCATCTAGAGCAGGGAGTGTGGTGTGTTTTTTTTTCCACTATTGTATCCCCATTTAACCTGAACAAAATGGTTAAATAAAAAAAAGAAATTAACTTGTGGAGTTTCTGTTTGTTTGTTTTTTTAAGGGAGAGGTCCTCCAAGAATCTGTAACACTTCCAGAAACAGAGGACAAGCCCTTCCTAGAGTAGTTCCTTAATGTTGGCTGAAATTTATTAATGTTTCCAAGAGGCAGGGAAACTAGTAGCTGAACCCCGCGCTTACCCTCAAGGTAAGTAGGAAATCAAAATTATCAGTCCACACTCGAGAATTAAAAGCCCTACTTTCTGCTAAGACAGTCTTCTCTTCCAATTTTCTCCTAATCTTTGTTTCTGGCCAAATTATTTTCCAGACACTTACTATTCTCATTCAGACCTAGGTCCCCATCCTGCCAACTCTTACACATTCTTGAAAGTGAGTTCAGTGATACATAACGGGCATTTAAATTACTGCTGAGCTAATGAGATCAGCAGTACCCCAACTATCTGGAAACCCTCAGCTCCAAGCACCCTCACTGAGCTCTTGAACCCCGGAGGAAGAGACACAGTGTAACAGCCTCTACTTGGGAAGGTGAAAACAATAAGTCATTTTGAGGTGCTCAGTGTAGAAACGAATCTGGACTACGAAACGGGGGGTTGAAAAGCCCGACGGACTGAATCGCCCGCTGTGGGGATGAGGCTCACTTAGCTACTAACATGCCGCACTTCAAGTCTGGAAATTTCCCAGCCTGGTTCGAGGTTAAATGTTTCTTAACGGGATTCCAGGACTCCCCAGAAGCCGTAAGGCGGGAGGATCTGGGATTCAAAGGTCTTGAGCAAAACATGCCCACTGCGGCTGCTCGGGGCGAAGCAACGGAAGTTGAGGAGACTTTTTGCAACAGCTGCAAGAGTTTCCCTCCGGCCGGCCGGGCGAGCGGTAGCGTGCGCTGGGCAACCCGGGCCGGGCCGGGCCGGGCGGCGTCCCCGGCGGCGGGCGTGCGCCGAACCCCCGAGGCCCGCCTCGCCGAACCGCGCACGGGTCCCGCCGGTGCCCTTCCCGCCCCACGTCACAGACGGGCAGGGGCGCCGCCCGCGTAGCACCACGAGAACGCGGGGCAGCCTCTCCTCGCCCCTCCTCCTCACTCACCCTTGGTCAGCGTGTCCAGCACCCCTGACTTCTCCAAGTACCTCCGGAACTGCTCGCGCTTCGAGTCGGCGGCCTGAGGAGACACGGCGGGTCAGGGGCCGGGATCCGGGGGCCGGAGCAGGAAGAAGGCTCTGGAGGCTGGCACACCCCGCCTCCGCATCGCTACCTCAGGGCCGCTCCCCCACCCCCCAAAACCTGCGCGCGCCCCCGTGCCCACCCGGAGCCGACCCGCGGCCGGCCCCCTCCCGCACGCCGCCGCGCCCCCCTCACTTTGTAATGGGCCATAGTGACAGCGGCGGCGGCGGCGGCGTCGCTGGCGCCCGAGACCGAGGCTGGCGGGCTCGGAGCAGCACTGCACATGCGCGGGAGGGCGCGCGCGCCTGCGCACTTGCGAACCACGGCCTGGAACGGTCGGGGTGTGGCCTGTTGTCGTGGCGACGGGGACGCTCTGGGTGCCCCGTGCCGGGCGGAGCCGAGGGAGTCTGCGCACGCCCGCCCCTCTGGCTGGACAAACAGCCCTCTTTCCTCTTCCGGTCCGCCGCAGCGAGTCCGTTGCCTCGGGACTGGTGAAGTTTTGGTAACTCGGGACCCGCGGAGTCCTGGTGAGGCCCCAAGGCGGGCGGGCGGGCGTGGCTCCCGGGGGTGGGGCCTGCGTGACTCCGGAGCCCCAGGACTGGGAGGATCTTCAGACGCTCGGAGAGTGGGCGGACCCGCCTCCACGGGGACCTCGGAGTCTGTGGTAACCAAAGAGTTATGGCTTCTTGGCTCCCATCCTGGAAAAGGTGCCCACGACGGACGCAGGGCGCCCCTTGGATGTCCAGTGGTTTGAGGGGTGTGTTTAAAAATCGTACGTTTCAGCCCTGGCTTTTACGTTCGGAGTGTCCTAGCTTTGCGGCCGAGTTCATGTGGGCCCGTAGAGTGAGCAGTCACCTGTTAATGGGGGCCAGCACTTAGGTAGGCCTATTGAGGCCACTGTATTGAACATGTGTTTCTTTTTTTTCTTTTTTTTTCTTTTTTTTTTTTGGTCTTCACACTATACCTGTAAGATAGGTACTGTTAGTAAAATGGTGAGATTAGATAGCCAGTTAGTATAGTGGAGCCGAAAGTTCATTCTGGGCACGGAACTACGATGTCATAAAGTGATCAAAGCGAGCCAGAAATCTTTTTAAGATTTTATTTACTGGATAACAGCATTAAAATTACACTCATGACACAGTAAGTTGCAATCTACAAGGAAACTACAAGTCCCAGGAGCAAACAAAATTTAACCAGTGTGGACAAATAAAAGATCAGCAATTAAAAGAAGGAATTATATACGTTAAGAACAATCTCCACAGTACTGTGGTCCCCTCAAGGAAAAAACTCGATTCCAATCCATTTAGCCTCAATTCTGAACATAGAATTTCCCCAAACTCGGTTTTCACAAATTCTGAAGTGAACCTGTGAAAAAAATGATCCTGATTTGGTAACTCTAAATCATTGTTTTTGGAAACTACCCCTTCACAATTCAGAATTAGAGCTGTTTTTCCTTCTTGAAGTGGGTTTGCAATTGTACATTTTAACACCTGGTCTTTACAGCTGCCCTAGTCTACTTTGTGTTCCACTATTACTCGGCTACTTCTGTGACAATAGGCCAAACGTCTAAAAGCCACCAGCTGTTCAGATCTGAAGGTCTGTGGGAGCCCGCCTACAGAGATTGCTTGTCAGCAACACTAATTGATTTGGAGCCGACAAGCGTAGGATTATTGCAGGTTCTGACCAATAGATCCAGAGGACAATGCTCCAAAAGAAGTAGGAGTGTCTGGAATTCTCCCTGTAAAGGAGAAAGGGTTCTGATTGTACTTTCTCTGAACTAACCCTTGAGATTACCTTTAGGAGGTGACACCCAATTTTCATCTTCTGTGGAGGGGACTCTCTGTAGCCCAAAGCCACCTTGGTTTCCTGGTGCAGTTAGCTGACAGAGAAAGCTGTTTGGAGCCAAAACCGGTTTGGCTCAGTGGTAGAGCGTCGGTCTGCGGATTGAAAGGTCCCGGGTTCGATTCCGGTCAAGGGCATGTACATTGGTTGCAGGCACATCCCCAGTCGGGGGTGTGCAAGAGGCAGCTGGTCAATGTTTCTCTCTCATTGACGTTTCTAGCTCTCTATCTCTCTCCCTTCCTCTCTGTAAAAAATTAATAATTTTTTTTAAAGCTGTTTGGAGTGACTGCCCTATGTGGTTGTCCAGATTATAGCAACACCTGGAATAGAACAGTGACCTGTAGGATACTGTTTCCCTTTGCTGTTTTTGCCATCAGTTTCTTTTCTTTCTTTCTTTTTTCTTTCCTTACTGTTTACCAGTAACTTCCTGATTTTTTATGAGTGTTTTCATTAGTGCTTGAGCTGATGCTTTGAATATCACTATAAGTAGTATTAAACGTGCACATCTCATTAGAAAAATAGTTTCCTGTTCATCCCAAATGCATTTCTCGTCATTTCTATTGTGATTACCAGGACCTGCCTGAAATGCAGAGCAGTTTAAACTACCGTAGGATGCACTGTTGCGCGTACTTGCTTTTCCACTATCAGATTATGACCAGGTGCAGAAGAGAGTCGCTTCAGTGAATTTGCAGCTGTGCTCTGATATTTGGCAAGATTTTGCCTTGACTTGTGTGAATAGAATTCATTATGCTCATCTTTCCATTTATATTGTCCCCGGAGCCCTCTCTTAATCTTTTTAAAGCCTAGGTGGAAAATTTCTAGAATGTTTAAGAAAAGTGAGCCCATGGCTATGGATTGCATAACTAGGAATTTTGTCTTTTCTGTTGATCTTGAGACAAAACAGTCAATTATACTTGGACATGGGTAGCCTTGGCATTTAAATGGAGATTGTAAATGAAATCCATATAAAGGTACTGTCCGATCATAAACCCAACTTTAACAACAGAGCGAGTGAAAATGTGTCTCACAGAGGTGCAAAGCCAGGTTCCCCTGCGTGGAGCTTTATTGCATTTCCTTTGCTGCAGCTGATCAAGTTCTTGCTCCAACCTCCTCCGACCCCCAGGCATATCACACTCAACCCCTTTCAGTTCTCCTCCCCGTTGAGCTTCCTCCCCCGGCCTCTCTTTCTCCAGAACTCTCAGTCTACATCCCATGTAGACCAGGGATGGCGAAGACACAAAAATCACCTGTGGAGCCCAGGATCTAATGAGGGTGGTAGGAAAAGCCTGGTCGTGGCTTTCCTCCATTTCTGCAGCCACGTTGTCGTGTATCACAGAGGAAGCCAGACTGCTCATCATTCCAAACATTTTCAGCTGCTACACTCAGAACAAGCATACGACATATGAACTGTGGTGAGCCAGATCTTTCCAATCACAGTGGAGTGGATGTGAACTTCTCCAGAATGCCTCCAGGGAAACTCCAGTCCCCCATCTTTATTTAGTCCGCCTTCTTAGCTCTGAACCCCATCAACTAGGAGGCAGGTAAATTCTTCCATTCTGACTGTGTGCTATTCCTTAAAGCAACCTGTGGCCACATATGAACAAACATCACTCTATCCATGTGCTAGTTGCTTTACTTTTTCCCTAGAGTTGTGATAATCTGTTACCACAAATACATTTAAGGTATTAGGATTTTTAATTCACTTATGTTTAGTCCCTGTAAGAAAGGAGTCTTCTTACTTAGCTGAAGTTTGTTGATTTTATATATATATATATATATATATATATATATATGTATATGTATATATATAATATAAAAATCATATATATATAAAAATCATATAAAATTATATAAAAATCAATTATATATATATATATATATACACACACACACCATATTTGCCGGCGTATAAGACGACTTTTTGGCCCTGAAAAATATGCCTCCAAGTGGGGGGTAGTCTTATACGGCGAGTATATAACAAACTCTGTATTTTTAGTGGAAATGTTAGGGGGTCTTCTTATACGCCCAGTCGTCTTATACGTCGGCAAATACGTATTTTTCAGGGCCAAAAAATCGTCTTATACGCCGGCAAATACGGTGTGTGTGTGTGTGTGTATATATATATATATATATATATATATATATATAATTGATTTTTTACAGAGAGGAAGAGAGGGATAGTTAGAAGATGAGAATCATCAATCAGCTGCCTCTTGCACACCCCCTACTGGGGATGTGCCCGCAACCAAGATACATGCCCTTGATCGGAATCCAACCTGGGACCTTTCAGTCTGCAGGCGGACGCTCTGTCCACTGAGCCAAACCAGTTTTGGCTGTTGTTTTATATTTTTTAACTCAGCTTTTGGAGAGGTTCCTGAAACTACAGTTCCTGAAGCCACTAGCCAGGAGAAGGATAAGAATGTTATCACAGATGACAGTCCAGAGCCCTGTGCACAGTATGCCCTGGGAAGCCAGTTCCAGGTTCCTTGGGGCCCTAGACGAGCCATTAGAATCTGAAGCTATTTGTCCAGAGAATTCTATCTGCTCCTGAGGTGCACTCTGGTGCACCATAAATATGTTTATTCCCATACTCCCACCATACTTTTAACCTTCAGTATTTGGGGGATACAGCATTTTCAAACCAGTAGGGGAGAGAGTATGGGCTTGCAAATCATAACCAATCTGTCAACTGTGCTCCCTCTTAGACAAGTCGTTTGATTTAAAAAAAAAAAAAGATTTTCCATGTCCTCTAAGATGCAATAGTAATAGCCACCTTTCTTGATTCTTAAAAAGGTTAGCAATAATGTACATAAACCACCTCAGTGATCGATCTGCTGGAACAGTGATTGGAAATGACTATGAGTAGTCTGGCACAGGTATGAAAAGTTTTTATTATCAGCATAGTACAGTGTTCTTGATTCTAGCAAGCCATCTCTATAATACATCCTCGAAGAACGAGTCTCTTTTAGAGGATGCATGCATGCCCACCATATGCCTGGGCAAGACCAAATTTCTAGTCTTTACTTCCTTTTTCTCTTCCTCTTCCCTCCCCTTGTATCTGGAAGCCCCTCCTTAAACCCTAAAACCTTTCGTTAGAAGTCCTTGCAACTGATCACTTCATTGGTGTTTTTACTTTTAAAATTTGCCGGGGCATCTCTGTTTCTTCATAGAGTTCTCCAGTTTTCCCCCAGATGGCTCTTTTTATTCATCGGCTTCTATTTAGGGCAGGTCAGTTTGCTGGGGATAGGAAAATGTTGAAAAGCACCGCAAATAAGACACAAGCTAAATAAGCTGCAATTGATATCCAAAACCGTGGATCTTTCAGCAGCGTCTTATCAAAGCAGCTGAACACAGTGTAACCTATGGACATCCCAGCAAATCCACCTGCAATGTGAGCTGCGAAAGACACCTTGGGAGAAAAGGAAGAAAACGGAAATAAGTGAAAAAATGCTAATTACATAATTCAGTTACATCCCTCTTACCAAACAACAAATACCATCCCAGTCACACAAGACTCAAAAGTCTGAAGAACAAGGAATTCAGGCAAGAGACACAGAGGAGATGATCTATATGCAAAGCTAAAGAGTATCATTTCACTCACTCTCTGAGCACACAAGGCAGAGTAATTGACCATCATCCCATCTTGGATGGTCCTATAGAGCCAACCAAGAGGACAGAGGTGAGTGGCATGAAGGATCTTTATAGGAGCATAATCTGATCGCACATAAATGAAATGTCCTATTTAAAACCTAGAACCTTCCCGGCTGGCATGGCTCAGTGGTTGAGGATTGACCTATGAACCAGGAGTTCAATTTGATTCCCAGTCAGGGCACGTGCCCGGGTTGTAGGCTCGATTGCCAGTAGGGGCCATGCAGGAAACAGGCAATCGTTTATTCTCACTCATCATTGATGTTTCTTTTGTTTAGTTTTTTAAATATATTTTATTGATTTTTTTACAGAGAGGAAGAGAGAGGGATAGAGCGTTAGAAACATCAATCAGCTGCCTCCTGCACACCTCCTACTGAGGATGTGCCCACAACCAATGGTGCTAAGTTCAATGCCCTTGATCAGATTCGAACTTGGGACCTTTCAGTCCACAGGTTGACACACTATCCACTGAGCCAAACCGGTTAGGGCTCATCATTGATGTTTCTATCTATCTCACTCTGAAATCAATAAAAATATACTTTATAAAAAATAATAGCAACCCAAACTCACCGGTGACCCATTTGCAGGGACAAAGAACCTTCTGTAGAGCGCAAATCCCACATCAGATGCAACTAGAAGGAAAGACAAGCTGATGAAGCTCCAAGGTCTCCACAATAGTACACCGAGTGCTTTGGTTTCCCCCTAATAATGGTAGCAGCTGACATTTATTAAGACTTATTCTGTACCAGGTGCTTTACATGATTAACCTTTATCAGTCCTCTCAATGACCCTACAAAGTCAGGACTATCATTTTCCCATTTTGCAGATTTATTCATCCAACAAATATTTGTTATCTTCTATGTGCCAGGCACTATCTAGGTGGTGGACATACTGGAGTGAGCAGACTTCTAGTAAAAGGTTTTAGGTTCTAAGGAAGGGGCTTCTAAATACAAGGGGAAGGAAGAGAAGAGAAAAGGGAAGTAAAGACTAGATCACATAGCCCTGTCTGGGGGAGCTGAGGGAGGCAGACAGACAAACAAACAAGGAAACATACAGTGTGTCCATTGGTGCTAAGTGCTGTGGAGAAATACAGGGGAGTGGAGAGGCGGGGTAATTGGGAAAGCTGGGGGTAGGGTGTGACTTTTAATAGGTTAGGGAGGATCTAGCTGAGCATATGGTATTTGATGGCGACAAGGGTGTAAGCTATGCTGGCCTTAGAAATAAGAGCCGAAACCGGTTTGGCTCAGTGGTAGAGCATCAGTCTGCAGACTGAAAGGTCCCGGGTTCGATTCCGGTCGGGGGCATGTACACTGGTTGCGGGCACATCCCCGGTAGGGGGTGTACAAGAGGCAGCTGGTCGATGTTTCTCTCTCATTGACGTTTCTAGCTCTCTATCTCTCTCCCTTCCTCTCTGTAAAATATCAATAAAAATATATTTAAAAAAAAGAAATAAGAGCCAGGCAGAGGGAAGATCAAATGCAAAGTCCCTAAGGTAGGAAGTGCCTGGTGGGCTTGAGGAATACTAAAGCAGTAGATCTGGCTGGGTCACTGTTTTTCAAAGTGTGGTTCTCCCCCCTTCGGCCCCTCCCAAAAGCTGTGGGAGCAGCAGCATCTGGAAGCTCGTTAGAAATTAGAATTCTCAGGCCCGCCCGGACTTATTAAACCAGACACTGAAGGTGAGGCTCCCCGTCTGTTTTAACAAGACCTCCAGGTGATTCTGGACAACGTTAGGGATAAAGCGATGGGTGATGGGCAGGGGCCAGCAGTGTAGGGGCCATGTAAGGACTCCGACTTTTATTCCGAGGGATAGGAGGAAGGAAGCCTTTGAAAGCTTTTGAACACAGGAGTGACACGATCTAGCTTATGTTTGTAAAAGCTCATATGTTTCTATCTACGGAACAAGGACAGGAGCAGGAAGACCAGCGAGGAACGGTGGTGGCATTTTATACATAAAGAAACCAAGGCACCGAGGTTAAGTACTTGCCCAAGTGCTTAACACAGCTCAGAAGCAGGGCCAGGATTTGAACTTTAAGCAGTGTGACTCCACTCTCGCCTCCCACACTAATCACCTCTAATTACTGAAGATGGGCCAAGAAAGGGAAGAGTGCACACACTCCAATGGAACAGTGAGAGCCAAACTTTGACATCCTTCAAGTGCAGGGGCCGGATGTGGCGGGATCTCCCTTTTCCGAGACCCGCACAGAAAGAGAGATAAACGAACCGGTTCTAAGTGGAGGCGGCCAGGGATTGAAAAATATTAGAAATAAAGAGAGAAGACACAGAGATAGATTTTAAGCTGGGAGCTGGGAGGGCCGCCGAACTCCTCTGCTGGAGAGGCAGACTGATGACCTCCGGAGCCACACAGCACATCTATTCTCCAACCCACCAAGGGGGTTCCACAGGAAAACAAAGGAGCCTGGGAGGCCCAGGTCCCACCCACTCCTTCCTCCAGAACATCTCCGCACTCCCAGGGCGGGGGTGCAACTGACATGATTCTGCCAATATCCCGGCCCAGTCAGCAGCAATCTAAAGAACATCCAGGTGTCTTCCCATTTGGCCCTCTACATTCAAGTAAGTCAGCTCTCTGCTGCAAAAGGAGACTTCCGGGTTTCTGGGCCTAGGACTCCCACCCTATGGGTGCAGCACTTGGAAACCTCTGATGCAGCTGCCACATTCAACACCCATCCCCCAATTCCCTGCGCTCCCCTTAGTGAGCCATGGTATCCTAAGAAATGGAAAGGCCCAGTGCTTGCCTTCGGGGAAATAGTTTCAGGACCCTACGGGTTCGAAGTTAAAGTCACTGGACGGGAATCGAGGTTGAGGAAGTACCCAGTATTTAGTTGTAAATGACTGTTACACAGAGTTCTGGGTAAAGGCGGCTGATGGCATTTCCAATCATTCGCGTTTCCTGAGCCAATGGAGACGGGGCGAGGAAAGCATAAGGAAAGCCCTGCCAGAGAACAGGGCTGACTTCTGGAAACAGTCGCTCCTCCGGTTTAGTCTTCAGGGTAGGCCAGGCCTCCTCTCCAAAAGGCGTTGTAACCCTTAGCGTGTCAGTGTCTCCGTTCCATTCCCTTCTATCTTGCCCCCCTCCGCCCCCCTCTGTCTGGCCCTTTCTGCTTCCTGGGAGAGTTTGCTTGTAAGTTGCTGCAGTCTCTAAACTGAGACATGTTTTCCCAATAAATCCGTGCTTTCTCCAGCCTTCCTCATTCCAAACTGAATCACTATCCTCACTAAAAATTTAACACCCACTTTAAGGAGGTTGCCTTTATACCGACCTTTTGTAAATGATGAAAAAGTGAGATTCTCTTAATGTTTTCCAGAGGGAAGCTCACTAGCTTTGTCTGGAAACACATCCAACAAATACTGCTTATTGAAGGAAGGTGCTTACAGCCAAGTGTCATCCACATTAAGAGTAATTTTTAGCCTTGGCCAGGTAGCTCAGTTGGTTAGACCAGTGGTCAACAAACTGCAGCTCGCATGCAACTCATGCAAGCCATGGTTTGCCGACCACTGGGTTAGACCATCATCCCTTGCATGTTTGATCCTCAGTCAGGGCACATAAAAGAATCAACCAATGAGCCCTAGCCAGTTTTGCTCAATGGATAGAGCATCGGCCTGGGGACTAAAGGGTCCTGGATTCAATTTCAGTCAAGGATACATGCCCAGGTTGCAGGCTCAATTCCCAGTAGGGGGCATGCTGGAGGCAGCCTGTCAATGATTCATCATTGATGTTTCTATCTCTCCCTCTTCGTTCCTCCCTGAAATCAATAAAATATATATTTTTTAAAAAAAGAATCAACCAATGAATGCATAAATAAGTGGAACAATAAATTGGTGTTTCTCTAAAATCAATAAAATTTTTTAAAAAGAAATAATTTTTTATCATTATAAGTATATACATTTCCCCAAGGAAATGTGTTTAAAATTAAAACGTACGTATAGCCGAAACCGGTTTGGCTCAGTGGATAGAGCGTCAGCCTGCAGACTAAAGGGTCCAGGCTTCGATTCTGGTCAAGGGCAGGTACCTTGGTTGTGGGCACATCCCCAGTAGGGGGTGTGCAAGAGGCAGCTGATTGATGATTCTTTCTCATCGATGTTTCTAACTCTCTATCCCTCTCCCTTCATCTCTGTAAAAAATCAATAAAATATATTTTTAAAAATTTTTAAAAACGTACTTATATGTCTGGTATGTGATGTAACTTCTAATTTTCAATAGTAGGTAAACCAGGCCAAAGAACATTTAGAAATGATGTGCCTGACTGGTGTGGCTCAGTAGTTGAGCACCAACCCATGAACTATGTGCAGGTCAGGGCACATGCTTGGGTTGTGGGCTTGATCCCCAGTAGGGGGTATGCAGGAGGAAGCCGATGAATATTTCACTCTCACATCAATGTTTCTAACCCTCTCCCTTCCTCTCTCTCTAAAATCAATAAAAACATATATTTTTTTTAAAAAAAATAAGTGGGAAGGTTAATGTTGGCCTATCCTATCTCTATTGTGGGATATAGTATATTCTTACTAACCTATCTTTGGAGAAACACTTAGCATGAGGGAAGGGTTTTTACTCCAACACTGAAGGGTATTCAAGAAGAATATAAAGATTATTTTTCCCATCAAAGGTTTGAGGCTGATGTTATAAAAGCCATTTATAATTACACAAAAGAAACAGACTGAAGACTCAGGTAACTTGTGTAACAACATTTTTCAGTCAAAGGACTTGTCCCTTAGTTCTTGGTGTGACTCAACTCAGGTGGCACCTCAGCTCCCAGAGCAACTCTCCTAGCTCCCCCCCTGCACAGCTCTCCTGTCTGTGCTGACAGCTGTCCCTCATCTCTTGGGTTTCTTCTGGAGAAAAAATATTAGATTATGGCATAGACTATAAATAAGTCACTTATTTTCTCTCAAGATGAAACATTTTTTTACAGTTAAACTTTTTATATTTAGTGTCTTTCCTCAGAGGTGGTTGTCCCTGTTTCCACAGTGTGAATAACTGAACTCAGTACCAATTAGCAGATTCATTTTTTCTTACCATGTGGACAGCAAAAATCTTAGGCCTTATCAAGTGTCACCTCTGTCTTGGCCCTCAAGTCTGAACCCACGGTGTGACCCCAACGTCTGCCCTTCTCCCCATGACTACGAGCACACACAGCTTTATCTGGATCAGCTCTTTAAACACAATATAACTGGTCCTGCTTTTGCTATTGTTTTTGTGGATTTAAAAGAAAGGTTCTATGGAAAGTAACCTACAGGGTGAGCTGACCATAAATTCCTAACCGGGCAGGTCACATGCCCCAAGCCTATAACTTCTTTAGTGAAAGGTTTTAAGCCAACCCTGTCCATTGTGCATCTTCTAGGTTAACCTTCTGAAGAACAAATCAAGAAAATTGAAGGAGTGAAGTTTTCACAAAACAAACTTACTTATAGCAATGATGATCAGTAGTCTGACAATTCCAAAGGCGGGAATCATTTCTCGAAAATTCTTGGAAAGAGATAAATAATAATTAAGATAAGCTCTCTATTGGCAAATGAAACCTCAACTGTACTCCTCCTTTATCTTCTTTTTCATTTAGAATAATGTATGTAAAATATTTGCAAAACAAAGAATATATTTGGGAAGTACAACTTTGGTGTGCTTCAAAGAACAAAATTGAAACATGACATTTAACTCCACAATATAAACTAGACACAATTTGATTATCAGGAATGATCTAAATACTGGCGGCCCAGTGCACAGATTCGTGCAGCGGTGGGGTCCCTCAGCCTGGCCTGTGCCCTCTCACAGTCTAGGACCCCTCGGGGGATGTCAGACTGCTGGGTTCGGCCCGATCCCTATAGGCCAGACTGAGGGATCCCACTGGTGCATTCATGCACTAGGCCGCTAGTATGCATATAAGATCTTTGGTTAATCTCTCCCCACCCTCCCCTGGCCCCTCTTTCCTCTGAGATTCATCAGTCTATTCCATATTTTCATGCCTGTTCATTGAGCGTCTGCTCCCTGGTGGTCAGTGCATATCATAACTACCGGTTGAACAGTCACTTAGGCTTTTATATATATAGATAAGTAATATAAAATTGACATTTAACATGAGATAGATAGATTGATAGGTAGGTAGGTAAATAGATAGATAGATAGATAGATAGGCTGTCAAACTAAGTTGGATGAAATATTTCCCATTTTTTTGGGCTTATAGTCATTTGATCCTTCTTCATCCTCTTCCCAAGTAGGAGTTAGTAAAGAACTAAAATTTGAATACTACCTTATTTTTTTAGATAATTTCAAAAAATTTTTTTAATTCTGGTCAGAAAAAAATGCATCTTGCCGAAACCAGTTTGGCTCAGTGGTAGAGCGTCAGTCTGCTGACTGAAGGGTCCCGGGTTTGATTCCGGTCAAGGGCATGTACATTGGTTGCGGGCACATCCCCGGTGGGGGGTGTGCAGGAGGCGGCTGGTCTATGTTCCTCTCTCATCGACGTTTCTGGCTCTCTATCTCTCTCCCTTCCTCTCTGTAGAATTCAATAAAAAAATTTAAAAAAAAAAAAAAGAAAAAGAAAAAAAATGCATCTCAGTCTAGCTTACAGTAACCTCATGTGTTACTAGAGAACAAAGTCAGAAAAATATTGCTGCTTTAATATATTAAATTATATCTCCAATCCCTTTTAAGTTATTCACTCTCTTCCCAAGGAGTAAAGATGCTGGAATAACTCTGTTTATTCTAAGTAAATTATTTTCAAACTATGTAACCATGACTTATAATAATTTATATAACAATCCAGTACACACATAAATCAAACAGTACTTATTACTGAAATTATTTTTCACTTGTTTTTTTGTGGGTTTTTTTGCTTAATTTTTCACAACCTTTAAGCTGAGTTCACAACTACTTTGGATTGAAATCCAAAGTTTGAAAAACATTTTTCTAAATGACTTCTTTTTTTGGAACAGTTTTATAATTGTTTCATATTTTTCCTCTTACAGCAAGGATGGGGAACGTCCAGCCTGCAGGTTGTATAAGGCCCACGAAATCATTGGGTCTGGCCCTGCCAAGGCATTAGGGGTGAGCTAATTAGACGTTTGACCAAATATAGCAGGCTCATTTTTAAGTTGATAATTTTGTCTGGCCCGCAAATGATGTTATAAATATCCAAATAGCCCTTGGCAGAGAAAAGGTTCCCCACCCCTGTCCTGCAGTATTTTTAAAGTACAGATACATATATATAAGTATAAATAAAATATAAACACTTTGTATTTTAAAGTATACCTACATGGTTAAAGGGTTAGAACTAGACAGGATTTTAGCCTGTTTAAAAAGTGCTCGACATTCTCACATACTATATCATGGAAATGTAAAATAGCATGCAAACTTTGGAGGACGATTTGACATTGAAATCCACTTCTAGGAAATTATCCTACAAAAAAATCACAAAAAATGCAAAAAGATAAATGTAAAAGAACATTTTTATAGTACTATATGTAAATGTGAAAAGCTGAAATCTCCCCACACTGTTTTCAATGAAAGATTAAATATGTCAGGATACAGCTCTATGGAGGGTGCTGGGAGCACTTGAAAAGAGTGAGGTGGATTTCTGTGTAATGACATGGGTAGAGAGAATACTTGATGTTAAGATTCAGAATACTATAAGGGTGATTTCATTTCTGTATTAATTGATAGGATTTTGAATACATGTAAAAGATCTGAAAGAATGTATATTAAACTGTTAACATACTATATTGGGGATTTTGACTTTCTGTCTTTCAATTTAAATTTTATTTAGTATTCATTACTTTTGATATCAGGGAAAATAAGATAAAAATATGAAAGGAAAAAAAATGGTGGTCGAAAGGAAGATGAGTGCTCAGTAAATATTGATAAATGAAGATTCCTATATCAAGTACTAGTTTTTTGTTTGTTTTTTAAAAAGTCCACAGATTCCATTCCCAAAGTTCTTACCACCAGAACATTCATAAAATAGCCTCCCATCAGAGCATAGACTCCTCCTGAAGCACCCACAAGGTATTTGAGTGGATCAAAGATGGAGCTGGCAAGGGATCCTAAAGAAATAAAACACAAAGAATCAGATGTGATTATAAGAATCATAGAAGATAAATCTAATCTAAGGTAAAAGTTTGCCGAGTTTGGGCCATTTAACAAACAACATATTCACTTTGTCCCTTCCATACTATAAAAGTGTAGGTATGTGGGCTAGCCACCTCATTTTTCTGAAACATTGAATGAATGGTCATATGAAGACAGTATAACAATGATAAAAGCACAGACTCTGGAGCCAGAATTATCAGCTGTGTAACGTGAGCAAGTTTCTTAACCTCTATTTGCCTTAGTTTTTGTACTTAGAAAATGGGGATATTAATAAGTTGTCAGGGAAAGTAAATGAGCTGAAAAACATCAATCAGTTGCCTCCCATACATGTGCATCATGCTTAGAACACTGCCTGAAATGTATTATATACTTGTTATTATTTCAAAACATTCTACATATTTAGCCCACACTATCAAAATACCTGAGGCATGCCAAACACTTTATTATCTAATAGTTAGCTTTCTCATGGAATCAAGATGTAGCCTCCAAAACCTCCTCAACATACCATTCCATCAGAATCACCAAGCAAGATGAAATCTATTTGCTAACCCAGTGGTCAGCAAACTCATTAGTCAACAGAGCTGCAGTTTGCTGACCACTCTGCTAACCTAATCTTAGATTGCCTGAACAAAAAGCAAAACAAAACAAAAAAATAAAAAAACAGCCGAAACCAGTTTGGTTCAGTGGATAGAGCGTAGGGTCCCAGGTTCAATTCCAATCAAGGGCATGTACATTGGTTGCGGGCACATCCCCGTTGGTGGGTGTCACAGCAGGAGGCAGTTGGTCGATGTTTCTCTCTCATCGATGTTTCTAGCTCTCTATCCTTTTCCCTTCCTCTCTATAAAAAATCAACAAAATATATTTTTTGTAAAAAACAACAAACAAAAAAAATGACTTTATTCAACACAAATTCTAAGATAATCTCTCTATACTACCTAGTTCCATTATTTGGTCTCTTGTTTTTGAGGCCCGCGTTCAATCCTTAGGATATAGTATAATTATAATACCTACTTTGTACAAGAAAGACAGTGTATGACCTTAGCAATCTTACAAATGGATAAGCAAACAATCATAAAATGCAGAATATAGCAACTACATTTTTTTAAATTTTTCACCCAAGGATATGTTTATTGATTTGAGAGAAAGACAGAGAGAAAAACATCCATCATTTGCCCCATACATTCCCAATCTGGGAGTGAACCCACAACCTAGGAATGTGCCCTGACCAGGTATTGACCCGCAACCTTTTTTTGTATGAGACAATGCTCCAACCAAGTCACCCGGTAGGGAATGATTTTTTTAATGTAATAAAATTGCTATAGAAGCACCTAGAAAGAAATGATTTTCTCAGCAGAGAGGTGTAGGCCGTGCTACTCTGAGGGGATAGTTTTTTATTAAAAACTGAAGAATCTTTAAAATTTGGACAGGAAAAGTAAAGGAGAAGGTATTCAGAATGTAGGGATCTGGAAAAGCAAAGACATAGAACAAAGGTGTACGGATAACTAAAGATCAATGATAAGTTGTTCAATGGATTTAAAGAAATGGTTTTCAATTTATAGGTAGAGCTACAGTGGTTGCATCTTAATCATATAAGAAATTTATTTTTTAAATACATATATAAATGTCCTCTTCTGGCCATGAAGGAGTCCCAAGGTTAGGATTTACCCCTCCACTTGAAATAACTTAAAGCACTGGAAAGAATATATGAAACAATGATCTTCAAAGTACTGGATATTGGATAGCAAAGGTCAGTGAACCCTGAGAGATACAAAATAAATGAGATGAGTTGTCTGATTGCCCAGCTTACTGCCTGAAGAGATATGATAGGCTACAGTGCATGGAAGGGAAAACCGAGTAGATCTCAGTAAACTTTAAGTTGATGAAGTAGAGTTTTGAGTCCAGAAAGACCTAGAGTTCAAAAGACAGAGCACCAGAGAGGAGAGACCTACATGGAGAAAGAACTCCAGAGAGGAGTATGTGAAGAAATTATCCAAACCAAGAAAATTACCAGAAAGGAATAGAGAGAAGAGTACCTTTTGCTCACCAGCAAAGCTAACTAACTTTTCAAATTAGAAAATGTCATAGTTCATGGGGCATTTGAGTAAAGAACATAGTAGTGGGGAATAATTAGCACTGAAAATGACTCAGAAACATAATTTTACCTAGCAAATTTCACCAGAAAGGATCAAACTGCTTTTAAGTAACTGAGTTCCAGAACAAATCTAAGGAATATTTATAGGGATACAATAATATCCACCATCCAAAAGTAAAATGTATAGTATCCAAACAAAGATTGTCCGGAAAACAGTAAAATGTGACCCATAATAAGAACAGTATAAAACCTACCCAAATTGACACAGGTATTAGCATTTAAGGGCAATAAATAATGATCACAACTATATATGTTAAGTAGAGACATATAACATATAAACAGACTAAATCAAACTTCTAAAGATGAAAACTACAATGTTTAAGATGGGGGGAAAAACTTGTTGAGATTATTGGCAGATTAGACATTCCAGAAGAAAAGATTAGTGAACATGAAGACATGGCAATAAAACTATCCAAAATGAAACACAGAGAAAAATATTTTTTTGCTAGTCCTCACCTGAGGATATTTTTCCATTGATTTTTAGTGTGAGTGGAAGGGAGGGGAAGAGACAGAGAAACATCGATGGTTGCCTCCTGCATGTACCCTAACCAGGGCCAGGAATCAAGCCTGAAACTAAGGTATGTACCCAGGAATCAAACCTGAAACCCTTCAGTCTGTGGGTCAATGTTCTATCCACTGAGCCAAACTGGCTAGCACAATTTTTTTTTAAAAATATATGTTTCTAATGCTTTTACAGAGGAAGGTAGAGAGAGAGAGAGAGAGAGAGAGAGAGAGAGAGAGAGAGTGAGAGAGAGAAACATCAATGAGAGAAGCATCAATGAGCTGCCTTCCATACACCCCCTACTGTGGATTGAGCCTGAAACCTGGGCATGTGCCCTGACTGGGAATCAAATCCATGACCTCTTGGTTCATGGGTTGGTGCTCAACCACCGAGCAACACTGGCTGGGTGACAAAAATAGTTTTAAAAATACAAACAGTATCAATGAGCCATGGGTCAATTTCAAGCAGCCTAATAAATGCATAATTGGAGTCCCCAAAAGAGAAGAGAGAAGGCAGCTACATAAAATATATTTGAAGAAATTATGGCCACATTTTCCAGAGTTTTTTTTTAATTGAAGCTTTTTAAAAATATATATTTTATTGATTTTTTTACAAAGAGGAAGGGGGAGAGAGAGTTAGAAACATGGATGAGAGAGAAACATCGATCAGCTGCCTCTTGCACACCCCCCACTGAGGATGTGCCCGCAACCAAGGTATGTGCCCCCAACCGGAATTGAACCTGGGACCTTTCAGTCCACAGGCCGACACCCTATCCACTGAGCCAAACCAGTTTCTGCCACATTTTCCAGAGTTTTATAGAATATATAAATTATAAGATTCAAAAAGTTAAAAACAAAAACAAAAAAACTCCAAGTACAAGAAACATGAAGAAAACCACACCAAGGCATGTGACAAAATTACATGGCTCAAAACCAGTGAAAATCTTAAAAACAGCCAGGATAAAACATGTTTCATACTGAGGAACAATGATAAGGATGATAACTAATTTCTCATTGGAAACAATGCAAATGAGAAAACAGTAGGGTAACATCTTTAAAGTACTGAAAGAAAAATACTACCAACCTAGAATTCTATACTTAGTAAAAATTTAGGGTGTCCCCCCCAAAAATGTATACACACTTTGAATAATTATAAATTCCAATGGTTTACATCTGGGGGGGGGGGGGACATCAATTGAGCTATCAAAAAATATATGTGTGGCTGGCCAGTGTGGCTCAGTGGTTGAACATGGACCTATGAACCAGAAGGTCAGGGTTCAATTCTGGTTAGGGCACATGCCTGGGTTGCAGACTCAATCCCCAGTAGAGGGCGTGCAGGAGGCAGCAAATCAATGATTCTATCTCTCCTTTTCCCTTACTCTCTGAAATCAATAAAAACATATTTTAAAAATAAAAGTATGTGTATACATTTTTGAAGATACCTTAATATACTTCAAAATTAAGGCAAAATGAAAAATCTTTCAGTTATACAGAGACTGAAAGAATGGATGACCAGCAGACCCATACTACAAGAAATGCTAAAGGAAATCTTTAGGCAGAAGGAAAAAGATACAGGTGGAAACACAGGGTTACCCAAAGGAATGAAGAGCACTGGAAATGATAGAAACATGGGGAAACATACAGGGTTTTTTCTTATTTAAATCTCTTTAGAAAATAATTGGCTAATTAACTGTTAAACTAACTCCTAGAAATAATAAGTGAATTTATCAAGGTTGGAGGATACCAGATCAAAATGTAAAAAAAATCAACTATATTTCTATGTAACAGCAATGAAGAATCAGAAATAGAAATCTTTAAACAGTGCTATTTACAGTATGCCAAAAATATGTGTACACATTGTTATATGTCAGTTATACATCTCTGAACAGAAAAACAAAAACACAAATCCCAGGGCCATATCCCAGAAATTCTGACTCAGTAGCTTTGGGTGGGGATCTGAGTAGCTTCCGTTGTAATAATCTCTCCAGGTGATTCTGATGACTAGTCAGATGGGGGGTGGGGAGTGGGAAGAAGACCCTGTAGGGCAAAATAGGCAAAGCAAAAAAGACAGTGGGCAGGAGGGAATTTTGGAGATGATGGATATGTCTATGGCATAGGTGATATTTTTTTAAATATATTTTTATTGATATTTTACAGAGAGGAAGGGAGAGAGATAGAGAGCTAGAAACGACGATGAGAGAGAAACATCGACCAGCTGCCTCTTGCACACCCCCTACCGGGGATGTGCCCGCAACCAATGTACATGCCCTTGATCGGAATCGAAGCATAGGTGATATTTTTATAGGTGTATACTTATCTCCAAATTCTTCAAGTTGTATACATTAAATATGTACTAATTTTTGTATATCAATCAAACTAAAAAAAAATTTTTTTAAACATACCAAGTCTTCCTCTAACTTCTTCACATTTAATTTATTTTTTAAAATATTAGTAAAGAAGTTCATTCTTTATCAAAAAGAATAACGGCACAGGGCAGGCAGTGGAGGGTAATGAAGAGCAATCTTGGACATTTCAACTTTCTTTTGACCGCCGGAAGTGGTCTGGGAAGGGTATAATATGACCTATGTTATAACTAAAAGGACTGGCCAGAACATATGAAACGTGTGTTTAAGGAAGGTGACCCAGGCAGCTGTGTGAAAGACCAGATCAAGAAATACCTGCCAAGAAGCTGTTGCAAAAATAGGCAAGAATCTGAACAGGTTATTCACGTTTTCTCTCTTCTCTGCAAATGGGGCAGAGTTGATCCCACAGGTTGAAATCAAGCTGTAGAGAAAGGGGAGTGTAGATGCTGGAGCCAGGCAGGGCCTGACGTCACCAAAGGGCAGGAAAAGGGTGTGTTCAGGAACAGAAGTAGAAGATGGAAGAACAGGATCCACCTAAGTAGGAGGGAAGTGGGATGGGGAGATGTCAGTAAGCCATGCAAGTCTATCTCACGCCTGCTTCCTGCTCTCCATCCCCCTACTCCAGGACATCGGTCGTGAGCTGCGGTTTACCACTCTATTGACTAATGAGTTTGCCAACCACTGACCTAGACTCTCGATTCCAATATTACAGGCTGTTGTTGTTGTTCCTTGTGATTAAGCCCCTATCTAGGAGGCTGGCAAAGTTTTGATTGGTAACAAAAATTTCCAAGCATTGTCATGGGTCAAATTGTGTCCCCCACAAAGATACGTGGAAGTCTTAACCCCCAGCACCTCAGAATATGACCTTATTTAGAGAGATGATACGCCCTAGCCCAGGCATGGGCAAACTACGGCCCCTCGGGCTGGATGGCTGTTCTAAACTATTTAAATAAAAAATTAAAAAAAAAAAGACTGTACCCTTTTATGTAATGATGTTTACTTTGAATTTATATTAATTCACACAAACACTCCATCCATGCTTTTGTTCTGGCCCTCCGGTCCAGTTAAGAACCCACTGTGGCCCTCGAGTCAAAAAGTTTGCCCACCCCTGCCCTAGCCTGTTTGGCTCAGTGGATAGAACGTCTGCCTGCAGACCAAAGGGTTCCGGACCATTCCTGTCAAGGGTATGTGCCTTGGTTGCAGGCTCCTCCCTGGCCCAGGCCCTGGTTGGGTTCATGCAGGAGGCAACCAATTGATGTGTTTCTCTCACATTGATGTTTCTCTCTGTCTTTCCCTCTCTCTTTCACTCTCCCTAAAAATCCCATGGAGCCCTAACCAGTTTGGCTCAGTGGATAGAGCCTTGGTCTGTAGGCTGAAGAATCCCAGGTTCAATTCCAATCAAGGGCATATGCCTGGGTTGCAGGCTTGATCCTACTGGGCATGCAGGAGGCAGCCAATCAATGATTCTCATCATTGATGTTTCTATCTCTTTCTCTCTGAAATCAATAAAAAATATATTTTTTTAAAATTTCAATGGAAAAATATTCTCAGGTGAGGATTAACAAACAGAAAAATACAATTTTTGCAGATCTGATTAGTTACAATGAGGTCATATTGGAGTAGAGTGGACCCCTAAACCAATATGACTGTGTCTTTTAAAAAATATATATATTTTATTGATATTTTACAGAGAGGAAGGGAGAAAGATAAAGAGCTAGAAACGTCGATGAGAGAAACATCGACCAGCTGCCTCTTGCACACTCCCTACTGGGGATGTGTCCGCAACCAATGCACATGCCCTTGACCAGAATCGAACCCAGGACCTTTGTAGTCCGCAGACCGACGCTCTACCACTGAGCCAAACCGGTTTCGGCATGACTGTGTCTTTATAAGAAGGGACAGGGACACATGAAGGAAGAACACCACCAGACAATGGAGACAGAGATTGAAGTGCTGCAGCAGCAAAACAAGGCATGCCAAGGACCAATGGCCACCACCAGAAGCTAGAGAGAGGGGCAAGGATGGATTCTCTCCGACAGACATCAGAGCAGGGAGCATGGCCCTGTTCACACCTTGATTTCAGACTTCTACCTCCAGAACTGTGACACTGTCGTTCTGTTTTACGCCACCATTTGTACACTGAGAAACTAATAAAACCACCCACTGTAATATAGGTATATGTACTACTAAATATGGTTTTTTAAGTATATTTTTATTTATTTCAGAGAGGAAGGGAGAGGGAAACAGAGATAAAAACATCAATGATGAGAGAGAATAATTAATTGTCTGCTTCCTGTATGTCCCACACTGGGGATCAAGCTCGGAAACCCATGAATCCTGACGGAATCGAACTGTGACCTCCTGGTTCATAGGTCGGTGTTCAGTCACTAGGCCATGCCAGCCAGGCACTTACATGGTTTTTTAAAACACAAAAATCAAATTTTAAAGGATGTGACATATTGATTACATAATATTTTTAAATTATTTTTACTTCATTAATGGTATTGAGCCATAAAAAGACATGGGGAAACTTAAATACATTTTACTAAGTGAAGGAAGCCAATATGAAAAGGCCACATACTATATGATTCCAACTATATGACATTCTTTTTTTTCTATATTTTTATTGATTTTTTAAAAACTTTTTTATTGCTTTTTTACAGAGAGGAAGGGAGAGGGATAGAGAATTAGAAACATCAATGAGAGAGAAACATCAATCAGCTGCCTCCTGCACACCTCCTACTGTGGATGTGCCCACAACTAAGGTACATGCCCTTGACCGGAATCAAACCTGGGACCTTTCAGGCTTGATTCCGGTCTATCCACTGAGCCAAACCAGTTAGGGCTATATGACATTCTTGATAAGGCAGCACTATGGAGACAGTAAAGACAGCAAACAAATCAGTGTCTGCCAGGAGTTGTGGGTGGGGGAAAGGATGAATAGGTAGAGCACAGATTTTAGGGCAGTGAAAATACTCTGTGCAATACTGGGATTGATGCATGTCAACATTTGTCCAGAACCACAGGATGTACCACAACAAGAGTGAACTCTAATTTTACGGACTTGGGTGATTATGTTGTGTCAATGTAAGTTTATCAATTATAAGGAACTAGAGGCCCAGTGCACAAATTCGTGCACCAGTGGGATCCCTTGGCCTGGTCTGCAGGATCGGGCCAAAACCGGCTCTCAAACATCCCCTGAGGAGTCCTAGATTGCTAGAGGGTGCAGGCCAGGCCAAGGAACCCCACAGGGGAAAGACAGGAGAGGTTGGCCAGTCAGGGAGGAATTGCAGGCGGGCGACAGGGCGTATCCCACCCGTCTTGCTTGGTTAGTCCCCATCGGCCAGAACCCAGCAGCAAGCTAACCTACCAGTCGCAGCATCTGGCCACTGGTATTCAATGCACATCATAACAACTGGTCAACTGGTTGACTATCTGCCCCAGGTGGTCAGTGCACGTCATAGCGGGCAGTTGAGCAGTCTTAGCATAGCATTAGCATATTACGCTTTGATCGGTTGACCAGACACTTAGCCTATTTGGCTTTTATTATATAGAATGTACCACTCTATTGGGGAATGTTGAAAATGTATAGGGGACAGGGTGTTTGGGAAATCTTTTGTACCTTCCTCTCAATTTTTCTGTGAACCTAAAACTGTTCAAAAAAATTTCATTAGCCCAACTGGCATGGCTCAGTGGTTGAGCATCAATCTATGAACCAGGAGGTCAGAGTTCAGTTCCCAGTCAGGGTACATGCTCGGTTGTGGGCTCAATCCCCAGTGTGGGGCATGTAGGACAGAGCACATCAATGATTCTCTCTCTTCATTGATGTTTCTATCTCTCTATCCTTCTCCCTTTCTGAAATAAATAAAAATATACATTTTTTAAAATGTCTTTAATTTTTTTAAATGTTTCAATGAAGTTATTAAATAAGCTTCACTACTTTTTAAAATCCTGGTTAAATATCATGACACAGAAATGCAGATACAGTAGTTCCCCCCCCCTTATGTATGATTTCACTTTCCACGGTTTCAGTTACCCACAGTTCAAAAATGTTAAATGGAAAATTCCAGAAGTAAACAGCTCTTAAGTTTTAAATCAAGTGCCATTCTGGGTAACATGATGAAGTCTCATGCCATTCTGCTCCATCCAGCCCAGGATGTGAATCATGCCTTTGTCCAGTGTAGCCACACTGCATATACAGTACAATATATTTTGAAAGAGACCACATTCTCATAACTTTTATTACAGAACATTGTTATAGTCCTATTTCATTATTAGTTATTGTTGAATCTCTTATTGTGACTAATTTATAAATTAAAGTTTATCATAGGTATGTATGTATAGAAAAAAATAGTACATATAGGATTTAGTACTATCCACTATTTTAGGCATCCACTGGGATTTCGGAACATTTTCCCTGTGATTGGGGGCGGGGAGGTTACATATACCTCTAAATAACAGATATTTTTCTATAGAAATTTTCTCTTAATCACTGTCATAGCCAAAATATAACATTTTTTAAAATGACGTGTAATTTAAAATGGAAGAATTGCATCATTGACTGAGCTTCAATTATGCAAAAATTTTGTTGTAATTTTGGCTATTAATTCCCACCTTCCCTAATGTCAGTCATTAGTTCTTGCAAACTAGTAAGTGGGTATTTTTGTTTGTTTGTTTAATATATTTTATTGATTTTCTACAGAGAGGAAGGAAGAGAAATAGAGAGTAGAAACATCGATGAGAGAGAAACATCGATCAGCTGCCCCCTACACACCCCCCACTGGGAATGTGTCCGCATCCTCGGACCTTTCAGTCCGCAAGCCGATGCTCTATCCACTGAGCCAAACCGGTTTCGGCACTAGTAAGTGTTTTAATTAATAACTTTAAAATGCACTAAAAATCCTTACTGAAAAATGTTAAAACAGATAGGAAATTGTTTCCTCGATTTTTAAAAGTGAACTTGTAAGAGTTGTTGCATCATTTTCAGAAGCAAAATTGCATAAATATCGAGCGATTTCCAATGACCAGTTTTCAAAATGCCCTTTCACAACACAACTATTTTTGAAAAAGCAGTTACATTCTTATTCCTTAGGAGAAAAGTGATATTAATATCATCAAAGGGACACATTTGGTGTTTGTTTTTCATCATCTGTTAGATAGCTTACTACTGTAAGCCTTTTATTATCACAGGGGAGACAAAAGGCCAGCAAATTAGATACATGTCTTTTTTTTTAAGTAAAATACAAATACTAATTTTTTAAATGAGAATTAAATGATAGGAATCACTCTAAATGATTTTAAGACTTATTATTTATAGCAGCAGTGGTACTGAGTATGTGGTGGGATAGACACATTGATCAATGATACAAAAAGGAGAGCCCAGAAACAGTCACACACAACTACAGCCAGCTGATTTTTGACCAAGGTGCAAAAGCCGAATATTCAATGAAGGAAGAATAATCTTTCAACAGATTGTTCTGGAGTAATTGGATATCCATATGCAAATAAACCGAACAGACCTCAATCTAAACCTCACAATTTATATAAAAATTAACCCAAATAGATCACATATTTAAATCTAAAATATAAAACTATAACTTTAGAACATGACATAGGAGAAAACATGCAAGACCTAGGGCTTAGTAAAGAGTTCTTAGCCATAATACCAAAAGAACAGTTCATAAACCCAAAAAACTGATAAATTGGACTTTATCAATATTGAAATCTTTTACACTGTGAAAGACTCCTTATGTTAAGACAAAAGACAAGATAAAACCAGTTTGGCTCAGTGGTAGAGCGTCAGTCTGCAGACTGAAAGGTCCCAGGTTCGATTCCGGTCAAGGGCATGTACATTGGTTGCAGGCACATCCCCAGTAGGGGGTGTGCAAGAGGCAGCTGGTCGATGTTTCTCTCTCATCGACATTTCTAGCTCTCTATCTCTCTCCTTTCCTCTCTGTAAAATATCAATAAAATATATTTTTAAAAAGTTTTCCTCTAAAAAAAAAGACAAAAGACAAGTTACAAAATGAGAGAAAATACCTGCAAAACTACATATTCAATAAAGGACTAGGATCTGGAATATATAAAGAACTCTAAAAATTCAACAGGAAAAAATATCTAATTAGAAAATGGGCAAAAGACAGGAACAGACAGTTTCACTAAAGAGGAGATAAAAATGGCAAATAAGTATATGAAAAGATGTTCAGCATCGCTAGCCACTAGAGAAATACCAATTAAAACTATGAAGAGATATCACTACAGTCTTATGAGCACAGCCAAAATAAAAAATAGTAACAACACTGGATTCATGGAAGAATGTGGAAAACTGAATCACTTATACAATTCTGAGAGAAATACAAAATGGAATAGCCATTCTGGAAAACACGTTGGCTGGTTCTTACAAAACTAAATATGCAACTGCCATGCAACCCAGCATCTGTGCTCTTGGACATTTATCTTAGAGAAATGAAAACTCCTGTTCATAAAACTCTGTGCTTATGTTCACAAAACCTGTCCAAAAATGTATATAGCAGCTTTATTTGTAATGGTCAAAAACTGGGAACCACCCAGACATCATCCAGTGACTGAAGGGTGGGTGGTGGACTACTATTTAGCAATAAAAATGAATGATCTATGAATGCATGCAACAACCTACATGAATCTCCAGAGAATTATGCTGAGTGAAAAAGGCTAATCCCAAAGGGCTACCTATCATATTCTTCCATTTATGTAACACTCTTGAAATGAGAAAATGATACAGGGGTGGGCAAAAGCAGATTTAGTTTTGAGTACATTAAATAGTTTATTATTGTATTTTTATTATATTAGAGGCTCAGTGCATGGGTGAGGTCCGGCAGGCCTGTCCCAATGGGGACCCATTGGACCGGGCCAGCAGGGAAGAGGGGCTGTAGGAGGTTGGCCTTGCCCCCAATCTGCATGGGAGGGACCGATTGAGGGCGGGACTGGCCAGGGGGAGGGACCTTGGGCAGTTAGCAGCCAGCTCCACCCCGAATCAGGGTGTTGGGGACTGATGGGGGGGAACGCCGCACCAATCACACCAATCGGGTCCCGGATCAGGCTGGTTGGCTGCCACAGTGTGCATCGTAGCCTCCGGTCGTTATGTCGTTCCAGTTGCTGGGCTTTTATATATATAGATTATATATTTGTATTACAACTGTAAACCTACTTTTGCCCACCTCTCTGTAGATATACAGAATAGATTCGTGGTTGCCAGGGATAAATGAGGGTGTCAGGTGGGAGGGGAGAGAGTATATATAGCTTATGGTATTGGAAATGTTTTGTACCTTGACTCTTTTCAGTGTGGATATCCTGATGGTGTTACCCATTGGGTTAAATGGTACATGGACCTCTAGGTTTTTATTTCTTACACTAGAGCATAAACCAATACCTCAAAATGAAAAGTTTACTTTTTAAAATGTTTCCAACAAATAAATAATGGATGAATGGGAGTTCTAATATTTTCTGCTCACACCATAATGAATCATCTTGGGCACACACACAACTCTAGAAGTCACTGCTGTGTGCTGCTAGTACCTACTCTGTCCTTAGACCCCTTTATTCTCTTGAAGTTATCTTTCTCAAATGCAAATCTGACCGTGTTACTTCCCAAACACTTTACAGGAGCACCTCGGGGCCCTCCTGCTCTGGCTCCAGGCCTTTACCCAGTGTATGCACCTGGGCTTCCATCTGTTCAAAGTTTCCAAATGTGCACAGCCCTGTCTGTGAGATACCTGAGGGCACGCACAATGTCATTTCTATGTGATTACCTTATCTCTCCTGTCTCTAATTGACTCAACTCCAATGCTATCATGTTTCCTAGCACTTATCAGGAGTAGAATACATCTTAATTAAAAAGCGCATTGTCAAAGTTGATTACCTTTATTTTGATTCTAACCTCCTCAGAGTCCGGAGGTGTTGATTTCTTATTGCCCTGAGAGCACTAACCTGCGATCACTCCTGCCAGGTACACCAGCCCCACTCGGAGGCCTTTGTGGACCATTTCCAAGGGAATACCCAAAACGAGCTGCATAATAAGATTCCCCAAGATGTGCTGAACTCTGCAGAGACAAACACATGTGTCAAATATTATGACTGAGACAGGCAGTTATTTCCCTGGGAGATAAATAAGCATTGAGGTGGTTTCCAGTTAAAGACTTGCTTAACTCAAATTACAAATTCTAATTTTTGTAGCAGGTAAAAGGGCATTTTAGAAGTATACATTTATTTTTATAAGATCTGTTTTATTATAACAATAAAAGCTGGTATAATAAGAGCAATAAGGCTGGCCTAAAGAACGTGAACTGAAATTAGGTTTAGATGACAATTGCCAACTTAGGTGAGCTCAGCATCTGATTTTGTTTCACTTGCACAGTATGGAGAAAATCCTAATTCATTCATATCGAGTTTAAATTTCAGTAGATTGTTAAGCAATGTGTCTTGCAATCTCAGTATATTCTTTAATAAAATAGAGCTGGCAAGAGGAACTTCATTCCCAAGTATACATTAAAAAAGTTTTTTTTTTTAAGGTAATGAGACCCTAGCTAGTTTGTCTCAGTGAACAGAGTGTCAGCCTGCGGACTGAAGGGTCCCCCTTTCGATTCCAATCAAGGGCATATGCTTGGGCTGCAGGCTCGGTCCCCAGAAGGGGACAAGTAAGAGGCAGAAATCAATGACTCTGTCTCACCATTGATGTTTCTATCTCTCTTTCCTCTCCCTTCCTCTCTAAAGTCAATAAAAACAAAAGCTAACCAGAATAGGGGGGAAAAGTTTACCTAGCTAAACTTGGCATCTCCCATGTACCACAATTTGCTAGAACACATTAGAGTACAGGTTTTTTTCTTATTATAGTTTTTAAATAGGTAAAAATACTTTAAAATACATTTCGTTTTGCTTGTCAAAACCCACAAACATCTATGGATAATCTCTGAATGAAATTTGATAAATTCCCATATTACCATAATCATCAATTTCCTCCATACTGTGCAAGTGAAACAAAATCAGATGCTTGTCATCTAAACCTAATTTCTTCATGTTCTTTAGGACAGCTAACAGCTTTATTGTTATAATAAAACAGACCTTATAAAATAAATGTATACTTCTAAATTTAGTCAATTTAGTTGCTACGTAGCACAATGCCTTTTTTTTCCCTCAAAGATTTCAGATTAAAGCAAGAAGTAATATATATATATATATATATATATATATATATATATATATATATATATATATATATATATTGGATCTTCCACAAAGTGCAGCAGCTTTTGCATTAGTTTTAGGGAATGTGTTTTACATTATATTTTACTTAACAAAAATCCATTAGACCATTGAAGAGGTTCTCTGGGCATATCTGGCAGAACAGAAAACTTACCTTTATGGCCTCAAGCGCGCCCATCACTGTCCAAGCCATCTTCAAAGACATAGGAGAGGCAACATAGCTCAGCACAGAACTGTCTAGCAATAGCAGCTACACTAGTCTTTTGAAGACGTCAGACATAAAGGAGATTTGGAAGTATGTGCACTTTGGGAATCTGAACAAGGTCAAAGAAAGCCATACCATCCTGTCCTCTGGCAACTGCTAGAAGATGACCAATAGCACAAAGACCCCAATGAATCACCCCAAGTACTCTTTCTTCTGCTCAACATCAAGAGTAGAAGTGGCAGAAAGATGAGATCCTGTCATAGTCTCAAAATAGAAATTTTTTTTTTTAAATCCTCACCCAAGGATATTTTTCCCATTTATTTTTAGAGAGAGTGGAAGAGAGAGGGAAAGACAGAGAGAAACATCTATGTGAGAGAAGCACATCAATTGGTTGCCTCCTGCATGAACCCTGATCAGGACCTGGGCTGGGGAGGAGCCTGCAAGCGAGGTATGTGCCCTTGACCAGAATCAAACACACAACCCTTTGGTCTGCAGGCCGACATACTACCCACTGAGCCAAACCAGCTAGGATGAAATATTAATTTATTATTCCAAATT
The DNA here is from genome assembly GCA_963924515.1 of Vespertilio murinus. Taxonomy (NCBI): domain Eukaryota; kingdom Metazoa; phylum Chordata; class Mammalia; order Chiroptera; family Vespertilionidae; genus Vespertilio; species Vespertilio murinus. The sequence continues at coordinate 24,226,485 of OZ004706.1, forward strand.
TCATCCATCTTCAAAGCCCAACTAGGATCCAAGTGATGTATGAAGCCATCCCCATTCTGATCTTTCCCTCTTTCCGTTTACATTACTGTAGTTTACCCAGCACTCATTCCCTGTCCCTTCTCCACCTCCTCTACCGAGGCTGGAAGAGCTATTGTTGACTTTCCCAACCTCTCTCTTTTAAAAAAAATATTTTTATTGACTTTTTTACGGAGAGGAAGGGGGAGAGGGAGAGAGTCGGCAACATGGATGAGAGAGAAACATCAATCAGCTGCCTCCTGCACACCCCCAGATGCCCACAACCGAAGTACATGCCCTTGTCTGGAATTGAACCTGGGATCCTTGAGTCCGCAGGCTGACGCTCTATCCACCCAGCCAAACCGGTTAGGGCTTTCCCAGCCTCTCTTAAGTAGGGACACACAACTCTGGTCAGTGAGATGCAAGTAAAAGCAGCACAACCAGGAGACTTAAGAGCGCTTCTGTCTTGAAAAACAGGGTGATTTCACCAGTACCTGGTGTTACCTCTTCCTCCTTCCTGCTTTGAATGCAGAGTACAGTAGACAATCTGTAACCATGAGAGAAAGGCCAAGGAAAAAGCAGAGGGGCCAGCACAGGACTTAGTGTCCTGCTTCATTAAACTGATGACCCAACCACCTACCTCTGAGCTTTTTATATGGGAAAACATTGGCCTCCATTTATTAGATTATTGTTGTTACTTACATATAAAAGCATTTAGGCAACCCCATATGTTACATGTCCTACACAGCCTTGTAATTTTTTTTAATGGTTAGTATGTGTCAGGCACTATAAAAATTATGTTATAACCATTGTCTGATTCAATCACAGCAACCTTATACCGTAGGTATTGTTACCCCATTTTACAGGTATGGAAACTGATAGGTAAAGAGATTAAGTAACTACTATATACTATAATTCTACATTGCCTTGCATTATCAGTTAACTGCTTTCTTGTCATTTTAAAGTCATTGAGTGCAGAAGCCACATATGCTCAGAACATACTTGTTAAATGCAAAACCAAAGTGTGAAAGTGTCCACAAAAACTGAGCAGTTGATGATTTTGTCCCTGACTTGTCAAGTCCCTGAGCCCTGTGTCCTGCCCTGGATGCCTATTTGGCCAAAGGCCAGAGTCTTCCTACGGGGTTCTGGGCTATGTAGGTCTCTTAGACAAAGCTGGCCTCCTCTGTAACCCCAGGCGTCCACCAGAGAGGTGGGGCCAGCGGCATGCTGTTCAGTTCACTATGTTTGCAGAGGACATGGTGAATTGTGGATTCTGAGTGGGGGTCATAGAAGGCTATTAGCATTTAAGAAACTATAAGCAGGAGGGTGGGCCAGGGGGAGACTTGGGGGGAAGAGATCAACCAAAGAAGTTGTATGCATTTAGGCATAACCAATGGACGCAGACAATGGGGTGGGTAGGCAAAGGCCAAGGCTGGGGGGCAGGGGCAGGCTGGGCGAGGACAACATGGGGTGGGGGAGAGGGAAGAGGACATACGTAATACTTACAATAATAAAGAATTTTTTTAAAAAAAGAAACTATATAAGCAAAACTAAAAGCCAGGCACTGCAGCTCCTGTGGTTTGTATTTTTCCAGGTGGATAACAGTATTATACATTCATCAGTGTCCGTGAATTATTTTTTTAAGCATGTGGTGGAGCATCAAACAACCAGGGGAACATAATTTTGGTTTGGTAATGATTTGATCTCATTAATATTCCTATATACATACCAATATTAGGCAGTTATAATGTAATATAAAGTACAATGGACCTGCAATTAGCACTAATGGGTTGAGGTCCTAGCTCTACACAGGGGTGGGCAAACTTTTTGACTCGAGGGCCACAATGGGTTCTTAAACTGGATCGGAGGGCCGGAACAAAAGCAACCTGACCATGCTGGCACTCTCATCTTGGGCTGCTGGCGAAGGAGCAGAGGGGAGAGCAAGAGAACCCTCCACTCTTTCGGCTCTGCGGGCCGGATAGAACAGCCAAATGGGCCGGATCAGGCCCGCGGGCCGTAGTTTGCCCACGGCTGCTTACAACTTAGCTGTGTGACAAGGAGCAAGTGACCCTAACTCTCAGCCCCAAACATAAAACAGTGGGAGTAACACTTGCCTCCTAGGGGTACTGGGATGATCATGCAAGATTATGGAGATGAAAGTGTCTTATCCTCTATATTAATGCAAATCAGCCAAATGGCAGAACGACCAGCGGAATGGAATGACCAGTCGCTATGATGTGCACTGACCACCAAGGAATAGACGCTCAAAACAGGAGCTGCCCCCTGGTGGTCAGTTTGCTCCCACAGGGGGAGCACTGCTCAGCCAGAAGCCGGGTGATGGTGGGAGCTTCTTCCGCCTCTGCAGAAGCACTAAGGAACAGCCAGCTCAGTGGTAAGAAGCAGCAAGCAGGCAGGCGGTAAGGAGCGAGAGGGATCAGGACTGTGAGAGAAATGTCCAACTGCTGGCTTAGGCCCAATCCCCAATCCCCGGGTGTCCTGGGCTGGGAGAGGGCACAGGCCGGGCTGGGAGACACCCTCCCCACCCCCAGGACACACATTTTGTGCACCAGGCTTCTAGTCAGTAATAAAGCTCGGAACAAATGTTAGGGGTTACAGGGACTTTTAGTCACCTCTGATTGCAGTGACTTAACTGTCATTTCTTACCCAGCATGTACCAGCATGTACGAGATGAACCTCCAGGCCTCCTCCCTCTTCTTAGGATTGTAGATAAACGGACTCTCCAAGATGCCCGTGCCCAAGGTGATCCACTGTTTCTGAGGCTTCCACACAGCATAGTAAATAAACACTGCCAGCTGTCAGGGAGGGCAGACACGGGTGTTAACCCCACCTTCCACAGAGGCCCCATTGAAGCCCGTGGGCACCACCTTTGTTTCCAAAGGTTAGCTCTCCAGTCGGCCCCTTCACACCATGTGCTCAAAAGATGACAGGAATTGCCGAAACCGGTTTGGCTCAGTGGTAGAGCATCGGCCTGCGGACTGAAAGGTCCGGGGTTCAATTCTGGTCAAGGGCATGTACATTGGTTGCGGGCACATCCCCAGTAGGGGGTATGCAAGAGGCAGCTGGTCGATGTTTCTCTCTCATCAACGTTTCTAGCTCTCTATCTCTCTCCCTTCCTCTCTGTAAAATATCAATAAAAAAATAATATTTTAAAAAATAAAAAAATAATTAAAAAGATGACAGGAATTAAATCTTCCTGCTGTGTATCTGACCATTTACATGTGGTCTTATCCTACTTCCTCCACCAACTGAAATGAAATGCAGCCACTGAAACTAGTCACTGCTGGGCAAGGACCTCGCTTGAAAAATCAAGCTCCGTGCTTGGCTGGAGGTGACTGGGAACATAGGAAAAGCCGGGAAGGGGGATGGAGGGGGCGCGGTTGTGTCCTGTGTGTGCTGTACTTGCCACCGCCTCACTTCTTACATGCTTTTCTAGCCTGATCTGTGTCTACTCTAAACCCCCAGTTTGTCTGCAGCTCCCCGGCGGTACGTGCACTAGTGCCCACCACCGCCGCGCCTACCTCGGCCAGGCTGATGGAGATGATGAACACGGGGGGCGGGAGGCAGTTGGCTCTCTCCAGGTACGTTCGTCGGGCGTGTTCCGGAAGCATCCAGTTTGAGACAATCCTGTGGACCTTCTTATTCTTGAAGGGATCTTTGCCTTCGCCGTCCTCTCTCATTTTCTTTTCTTCCTCCAGCTCTTCTTCCGTCTCTCTGTACACACGCACATCGTCCATCTGCAAATCCTGAGCAGCTGCCATCCTGGGTCCTACCTACACCTGAAAGGGATATAAATGTCAGGGAAACAGATGTCTCCACAGTCTTAAGGCAACACTACTTTGTACACTCTTTCCTTCCCCTCTGCCAGGGGCTTTCAAGTCAACCGGTAGCTCTGCCCTGAGGGTAATGTGTCTCAGGGCCCCAGTCATGCACAACACATAACTGACCTCAGTTTCGTCTGATTTAACTGAGCAATCCCTTAGTTTCATCTTGCTTTTGTATTCAGGTTTCTGATTCAGAATCAAAAGTCATTTAACGAATATCAGCTGGTATCAGGCAGGATGTTGGGGACTGTCACATCTATTAACCACACATGTTAAAGCATTTTAAAAATTTGCCGAAACCGGTTTGGCTCAGTGGTAGAGCGTCGGTCTGCGGACTGAAAGGTCCCGGGTTCGATTCTGGTCAAGGGCGTGTACCTTGGTTGCGGGCACATCCCTGGTAGGGGGTGTGCAAGAGGCAGTTGGTCGATGTTTCTCTCTCATTGACGTTTCTAGCTCTCTATCTCTCTCCCTCTCTATAAAATATCAATAAAATATATTTTATAAAGCATTTTAAAAATTAGTTCAATTAGGGATGATTCACATTGTACTAACAAGTTCCATTGTCAGTTTAAGCACCATACACGATCACGTTATGAGGAAATAAAAATCTATGTTGTTAACAATACAAGTGTATATCTATAAAAGGAGCTAAAAAAAAAAATGAGAATTACATTCCCTCCTCCCCAATTTTCTCTCTTCTCCAGATTTCCCAACTTTCCAGACATTTCACAGCTTCAAGCCCACCATTTTAGGTACTTTATTGAAACATATTTCCTGGACTGCAAAGATACCTGACCCATTCAGTGTCGCCAGGACTCGGTGTGTGTCTGTCTGCCTTCTTCCTTGGCATCTACAGTAAAGGGACCTGCTGTAGCATTCTAGCTAAGTTAAGCTCTAGCAACAGATGAGCGCATTGGTAGTGATTGCAACATTTTGTTTTTGCCTGCCTTCTCAGACAATCGCTATCACGCTCTGACTTTTCATACCTGTCTGGGCCTGCTCCCCGAGAACAGGAGCACCCAGCTTCATCTTATCTCCAACATCTGGGTGCTCACAGGTGCTGCTTCCTGTCATGCCATCCTTCCCACTCCTGTTTACCTTCTGCTCCCACACCTGAATTCCCCAGCACGATTCACCGCCTTGGAAACAAGACTAATCGGACTGGCAACAATGAAAAAGACTGATCCATTCATCGCATATATACATCAAGGGGGATCACTTGGTAAATTATAATTAATGTCTAACCACTATACTGTATGCCCAAAGCAAATATAAAATAGTAATGAGTGTCAGCTGTAGTTGAAAATAAATAAAAATATTAAATATTCTGCACCTGGGGTGGCCAAGGCTTGAAAGTTGACTGCAGAGTGAGCAAGGTCCCTCCGGCAGAGCAGGTGGAGTCCCTCGGCCTGGTCTGCAGGAATCTGGCCAAAACTGGCTCTCCAACATCCCCCAAAAGGTCCCTGATTGCGAGAGTGGTTCTCGGGTGACCCACCCCAGAATCGGGCTCCCTCCTCTCTGGTTCCAAGTGCTTCATTACCCAAGAGCTGCCGCTGCCAAGTCACCACAGTCTGGCACATAGTGGTCAGTGAATGACATAGCTACTGGTTAGAGCATCTGCCCCTGGTGGTCATTGTGCATAATAGCTACCAGTCAGACGGTCGCTTAGCCTTTTAGATAGATGATAGATAGATAGATAGATAGATAGATAGATAGATAGATAGATAGATAGATAGATAGGATAGGATATGTATATGTATATATGAAATCTCACACACAGATACACTCAGATCAAAATGTTCTCATCCTACCAGTAGGAAACAACTGGAGTAGACTATTAATATAGACAACAACAAAAAAAGCCACATACTAAGCCTGACAAGCCCAGGAGACACCTGTATGGTGGACCTTATAAATTCAGAGATTGAATGTAACCACATAGGATGATCTGAACATTAAAATGCCAAACTAAAAGTGGGTCATGACTGTAGTCATGTCCTAGGCCTGTAGCTTCCTTGACAAAAGTCTATCTCTACCTTTCAGTGAGCATGTGTACTGTCTTAAACCTCTTCTGTCTCCCCCTTTGGTTCTAACGCATACAATAACCTGCAAAATTGCCATTCTCTGGAGCATTTTCTCAACTCATTGAGATTTGGCTTCCCAGAAATTGTCATCATTTTTGCTCAAATAAACTCATAAAAATTACCTACAGGTTTGGACAGGTTTTACATCAACATTACAAAGAATGTCTCTGGAGGAGTATAAAAGACTTACAGCCTTCTGGTTAAAAATGGAGATTCCCCCCCCCCCCCCCCCCGGGTACCTCCAAAACCAGAGACCTTCCCTTCATGGCCAACTGGTATTCTTCAGAAGCGGAAGAGTGAAAAGAACTTCCGTCCTTCCCGGCCTTGTCTGGCAGCAGCACTGCCTGTGTTGTGAGTCACTGAGTCAGTGCGTTGGCCAAGGATTGGAAAGAGCAGGGCTGTGCTCCTTCACCCAGAATAGTTGTCTGCCCCTTTTTTTTAATCTGTGGAAATATAAATGTCCATAAGGAGATCTACCCAGGAGGCCCTTGACATCAAAAAGGAATTTTTCCAAAGACCCTTTGGGTGCCCACATTCACTAAATCCCATAGAGTGCCTCCTAAAATCACGTTGTAAATTGTAGCCAGGAATTTTTAAGTGACTCCATGTCAGGCCCTAATTGATTCCATAAATGCAAAAGAAACATTTATTTATAAAATTTGTTGTGTGGGGAGTATGAACCATATTCAATGCTTTGGCCAAAACCGGTTTGGCTCAGTGGTAGAGCGTTGGTCTGCGGACTGAAAGGTCCCAGGTTCAATTCCGGTCAAGGGCATGTACATTGGTTGCGGGCACATACCCGGTGGGGGGTGTGCAGGAGGCAACTGGTCGATGTTTCTACGTTTCTAGCTCTCTATCTCTCTCCCTTCCTCTCTGTAAAAAAATCAATAAAATATATATATTTAAAAAAAAAAAACAACAACAATGCTTTGTACCTAAGGTCCCAAAGAAAAAAGGAAACTTGGTTAGTTAATGGTACCTCTTCTCATTTTTCATAAGGTTGAATCTCTCTCAAAGAGCAGTTTCTGCACCAGCTAACAAACTGACTCACTGAAGCCACTGGCCGATGCATTTTTCCTTGTATCTGTGTGACACATATGGTAGATCTTTGGATATCAGAGATCCTACACACCACTGAACTTGACATTCCTTGCCAGTTTATCCAGAACTTCTCTTTGTGGCCACACACACAAAAAAAAATCACTTTCTCAGGCTTATTCACTTGTTTTCATGCTCATCACCGGCACTATTAACTGATTTATTTTCCTCAGTCTTTTCTACTCCTGCAACAAGAAGCAAAGATTTTGGTCACCACATGCAGGTTACATGAAGGCCACCACTAGCAGAGAATAAATAGTGAAGTCACACCACGTGAGGCATCAAGGTGGATCAGGAGGCCTAGTTCACTAACTGGTCATGGACTGGCGCAGGTATAACCAGTCTTGCAATTCACACTCACTCACAATGGACCTCTGAGAGTAGCTAATGAACTGCAAAAACTGCGGTGCATCTGCAAATGTGGAGGACTTGCAGTGTACTCCTTTAGTAACACTTATGTAGTGATCATTTGTTACTTCCCTTAGAGAATTCCTCATCTCATAAATCTCAGTGGGCAGCAGGGACCGCTTCCTATTACAGAAGCACAAGTTAAAAATACTCACTTTTCAAGGTCCCTAAGCAGCTAAGACTAAGGTAAATGACCCATCAGCTGCATTTGCTTAGGATTTTTTTAGGCCAGAGCTGGGAACGGGGGAAATTCTTCACCGCGGTGGACTGTCCAGTGGCGGCGGCAGTATTCGTTGTCCAGCCTTGCTAACGGGGTCAATGTGGCCGCCAGCGTCCAATGCACAGGCTGCACAATGAGCATACAGCAGCAACACTGTGCTTGGCTCTGTGATGTGATCTCTGCAGAGCTCTCGGTGCCTGATCTCCCTTCATTTCTGCTCATTTCCCAAACCTTGTGACTGCAGCCTTCTTGTGGTTTCTGTAATCTACCTGTACAATTACAGTATGCTAAGAAATGTATATATTTGGCCTTCATCTTTGTCCTCGGAATTTTCAAAGTGTTAGAGGTGATAGGAACATTTTTGTTATTTATTATAAGCCCCTTTCAACCTTACCTGAGTTCACACTAATAAAGTGACTCTTGGAGGATTGGGAGCTGATTGCCAGGACTTTCAACCCCAACCTCTGGGGAAGGGAAACGGGCTAACGATTGAGTTTAATCACCAATGATCAAAATTTAATCAGCCATGCCTATGTAATGGAACCTCCATAAAAACCCTCCACAAAGGGGTTCAGAGAGTTTCCATGTTGGTGAGCAACATCAAGGTGTCGGGAGGGTGGTGCATCCAGAGAGAGGGTGGGAGCCTCGTGTCCCTTCTCTCACACCTTACCCTGAACATCTTTTCAATTAAGCTGCTCCTGAGTTGTATTCTTTACAATAAACTGGGAATAGAAAGTAAAGCCTTAAGTTCTATGAGCTGTTCTATGAGCAAATTATTGAACCTAAAGAGGGGTCAGAGAAACCCCAATTGACAGTCAGTTGGTCAGAAGCACTGGGGGCCCAGGCTTGCAGTTGGCATCTGAAGTGAGGAGAAGTCTTAGGGGCCTGAGCCCTTAGCCTAGCCATGGGCAAACTACGGCCCGCAGGCCGTTCCGCTGTTCTATCCAGCCCGTGGAGCCGAAAGAGTGGAGGGTTCTCTTGCTCTCCCCTCCACTCCACCAGCAGCCCAAGATGAGAGTGCCAGCATGGTCAGGTTGATATTGTTCTGGCCCTCCGGTCCAGTTTAAGAACCCATTGTGGCCCTAGTCAAAAAGTTTGCCCAGACGAAACCGGTTTGGCTCAGTGGATATAGAGCATTGGCCTGCGGACTGAAAGGTCCCAGGTTCGATTCCGGTCAGGGGCGTGTGCCTTGGTTGCGGGCACATCCCCAGTAGGGGGTGTGCAAGAGGCAGCTGATCGATGATTCCCTCTCATCGATGTTTCTAACTCTCTATCCCTCTCCCTTCCTCTCTGTAAAAAATCAATAAAATATATATATTTTTTAAAAAGTTTGCCCACCCCTGCCTTAACCTATCTATGGGGTAGTTAGTGTCAGATAACTTGGTGTGGAGAACTCACACATTTGGTGTCAGAAGTGTGAGTAAAAATAGAGAAATATTTTTTCTTTTACTCTCCAATGTGCTTTCAGTAAAATTCACTTACTGGTGCAATCAGCCAAGCATCAGTTTCTTTCCCTTGCAACCAAGGACCTAATGAAGACATCTGAATAGCCGAGAAACTCTCCTAAACTATCTGGGGCTAGTCAAACTCATTTCTTATTCTGCATTGAGGAGACAGAGTGTAAGGAAGGCTCAGAACCAGGAGACCTGTTTTCTGGTCTAGCCACTGCCATTTCCCGGCCGTGTGACCTGGAGCAAGTCCCTTCTCAGCTCTAAGCACCAGTTCTCTCGTGTGCACAGAAAACAGTCTGCACTAGGCCCGTAGTTCCCCAAACCGGCTGTTTTAGGATCCCCCCAGACAGTCATTGGTCATACAGATTCCTGGGACCCGCCCTGAAGAAACTAATTTAATAGATTGCATACGAGTAGATCCCTGACAAGCACACCAGTGAGGTGGAGGCAGCAGCGCCTCTGAGGCTCTCCATGGCCCGCTCCATGGCACATACCCTGGAAGAGATGGTTTTACCGCTGTAGTCCTCCTGCCCCCAAAGTTCCTGGTGGACAGGAAGTGTTCAGAAAATACCTGTTTCTGAGTAAAGGGAAAACAGAAACTCTCTGAAATCTTTCTGTAAAACTAAGATTATTCCAAAATAAATAAAACGTTTATTGAAAAGAATACTAGAGAGAAGGGAGAAAGAAGGAAAGGGAAGAAGAAAGGAAGGGAAGGAAGGGTGGAGAAGAGGAATTTTATCCACATCACATTAACTAAGAGTCTTACGTCACTGTGTGTTGAGAAGCATCTCTCATCCCCTTCTCCTCTGCGCAAACACACTGCACCCCCTCCCCCACCCCACCACATTATCCTTCTGCCGTCACTAGGCTATCAGAGGAGACCTGTGGGGCCACCATGCTGGAATGGCTGCAAAAGGGTTTGTGGCCTGTCTTTGAGGAGCACTGTTCCTTGTAGTTGGCACTGTAAAGACCTGAGTTTGGCCGAAACTTGTTTGGCTCAGTGGATAGAGCATCGGTCTGTGGGCTAAAAGGTCCCAGGTTCGATTCCGGTCAAGGGCATGTACATTGGTTGCGGGCACATCCCCATTAGGAGGTGTGCAGGAGGCAGCTGGTTGATGTTTCTCTCTCATCGACGTTTCTAGCTCTCTATCTCTCTCCCTTCCTCTCTGTAAAAAATCAATAAAAACATATTTAAAAAAAAAAAAAAAAAGAAGAAGACCTGAGTTCGCCTCAACCAGTTTTGCTCAGTGGATAGAGCATCAGCCTGCGGACTGAAAGGTCCCAGCTTCGATTCCGGTCAAGGGCACATACCGTGATTTTGGGCACATTCTCAGTGGGGGATGGGGAGGTGCAGGAGGCAGCTGATCGATGTCCCAGCATCCACACTTCATTTCCCTGGCCTCAGTTTCCTCGGCTGTAAAACAGAGCTCCTCTCTCCCTTCGGGATCTCACAGGAATATTTTCGGAATCAAATGAAAGAAGTCACATTCGTGAGCACTAACTATGTACCAGGTTCCATGCTCAACGCTTCATGAGCATTCTCTTCATTCCTTTCCCCAGCACCTTGTACAGCAGGGTAGCAACATCTCCATTGTATGGGTAACAAAACGCAGGCTTCCAGAAGCTTGAACAGGGTCATAGACACCGTGAGGGGAGGGCTGGGAGAGGAGCCCAGGGCGTTTGACTCCAGAGACCCCGGGTGTTCCTCTACTCTGTGATTCCTATACTCCTGGTGTTAAAGGGGTGTCCATCTTTATTTTATTTCCATCCCAACCTTCCCTCTACCCCAACTCTCTCCTCTTCCTCCAGCTTCTCAAACGGAACCAGACTAAGACCCTGGGAGCTCCCAAACGGGAGCCACAGAACTGGCTGGTCACCAGCCCTGAGGACCAGGCTGGGAATCCCCGCCACTCCCATTGCTGCCACGGGGAGTCCACATGGAGACAGGCGTCCAGGAAAGGAAAAGGCTTGTCTCTCTGGAACCCAAAGGGCTAAGTCAGGCTCACCTTCCCGTCGTCACCTCGCCCAGAAGAGCACTGGCAAGGCCCCCACTTTAGACAAGTCCCCTGTGGCCGACGAGAGTTTTGATCGTGAGCTTGTGCTGCTTCCCTCGCTGCAGACAAGCCGGTTCTAAATATCTGAATTGTGTTGTTCATACAGCTGGCCCCACCCGCTCTTTGGTACCAGGCAGGCCCCTGGCAGGGATGAGTGCCGCCTTACTGTGGCCGGGGAGCCCAGGAGGCTGGGCAACAGGCTGGGCTGGGTGTGCCCAACTGCTGCCCACTGGCCTGGTGTGGAGACTTTTGGTGGCGTTGCCAGGCAACGTAAGTAATTGGAGAGGCCACGTAGTGAGCTTCTGGACCACAAAGGTTAACGGCCTCCTTCATCACACTGCAAACCACTATTATGCCAGTTCCAGAGGCCTGCAGCAATCTCTGTGGTTATAGCCTGAAAGAGTGCTTTTTTAGCTACAGAAATTAAGAGCGAGCTTTGCAATATTATGGGTTTGTGGCTGTGGTTGTTTCTTTTTGCTCCGTCTCTGAGGATACACTTGGAATAAATAGGCAAAAGGTTTTTTTTAAAAAAAAAACAAACACCCTCTTTTCCAAAAGTTTTCCTTCTTCCTGAAGCAAAGCACCCGTGGCTCGATTGTGAGGGCAGCTCAGGTAAGGACCCTCTGCTTCCTAAGGTCTCTGCGCATGGCCCAGCCTCTGCCTCGGACTCCCCCCGACCCCCACCCCGCTGTGGCTGTGGTTCCGGGAAGGGGGACCAGGGCCTTGGTCTCGTGCGAGGACTCCCAGCAGAATGGTGCTTTGTGTCTCCCTCCCATTCTAAGAAAATCACAATACCTCCTCTTCCCAGTCTACAGAACCACTTTCACTTCTACTATTTTCTTTTTATTGGTTGATTTTAGAGTGAGAGAAACCAAAGGAGAGAGGGAGGGAGGGAAAGAGAGAGGGAGGGAAAGGGAAACACCGATTTGTTGTTCCACTTATTTATGCCTTCATTGGTTGTTTCTTGTGTGTGCCCCAACCAGGGACTGAACCCACAGCCTTGGTGTATCAGGATGACATTCTAACCAACTGAGCCATCCAGCCAGGTGTGCTGTTTAATGGATGCTCTTGGTGGCCTATGAAAAAGACATCATTATTATTCCCATTTTACAGATGAACAAAAAAGGCAAAAAGGGGCATATCAAGTCACAGCAAAGCTGTGGCACTAACCCATTTTTCTGAGGTCAAATCCTGGGCTCTCCACTCCATCCCAATGCCTCCCCACAGAGCTATTTAAGATATTACATATGTTTTTGTACCATATTATAATACTAGAGGCCCGATGTACAAAAATTCCTTCCTTCCCCTGGATGCCGGCACGGCACAGGGCACCCGAGCTGCTTCCTTCCAGCCGCCCACAGGCCCCCAGGGCCCAGGCTGGCTCCCCTCCAACCCTGGCTTCGTCAGGAACTGGTCTGATTATCATGTTACCCTTTTATTATTATAGATGGAAAATAGTAATAAAAGTGCACACTGGTGTAGAAACACAGAACTTCATCCTATTTATATATATATATATATATATATATATATATATATATATATATAAAATCCTAATATGCAAATAGATTGAACGGTGGGATAACCAAATAACCAGTTGCTATGACGTGCACTGACCGCGGAGGGTGGGAGTGGGGTGAGGGGCGTGTGCAAAACATAGTGGGCATCGGCAGCAAGTGGCAGAGTGCGGAACATGGCAGGTGTCAGCTGTGGCTGGATGGTGGAGCAGGTGAGCCAGGGCACCAGAACAAGGCAGGGCACAGGGCGCTGTCACCTGGCCGCACCTCTGGTGGTTACCGAAAATTCTTTGCTCCTGTGCACTGCAGTCCCACCTGGCGCTTGCACCTGCAGCCAGCACCAGAGCCGCTGCTCACACCTGCTCCTGGTGCCCAGCACCGGTCCCTATCACCTGGCGCCATCAGTGGATGCAAGCAGTGGCTGCCGGCCCTGATCACCCCTCAGGGCTTCTTCGCCTCCCCTGTTCCTGAGGGGCGATTGGGGCCAGCAGGCAGGGGGCTGGGGGGCGCAGTGGGAGGGGCCAGGCGGAGGCACGAAGGATGGGCTGAGACCTGCCCCTGTGCCCACCACAGCCTCGTGGCCCACAGTTCAAGGTGCACAAATTCATGCACTGGGCCCCTAGTATGTTATGATATCCTCAACACATGGTCCTGGTTGATGGTTCTCAAAGCTGCCTCATGGACACGGGAAGAATTCCCAAAGATGGACACACTATTTAGCGAGCTTAACAGACATAGCACACCAGAACACAGGGCTGAAGGAAAACCGTGACCCTTAGCCATCTCCTCCTTAACTCAAGGAGCTGGCTTTATTTTATAGCATTATGACACTATATCAGTCTCTTAAGTAAGAAGGCAGAATCATTGCTTCTATTGGATAGTTGTAGATATTTTTCAAAAAAGCTTTCACTGCCTCATCTATGATGTTTCTTTTCTTTTTATTCTTTTCTTTTTTGTTTAATATATTTTATTGATTTTTTACAGAGAGGAAGAGGGACAGAGAGTTAGAAACATCGATGAGAGAGAAACATTGATCAACTGCCTCCTGCACACCTCCTACTAGGGATGTGCCTGCAATCCAGGTACATGCCCTCCCTTGACCAGAATCGAACCTGAGACCTTTCATTCCACAGGCTGACACTCTAGCCACTGAGCCAAACCGGTTAGGGCTACAATGTTTCTTAAACAGTGGCCCATCGATAGTGATCAACTATGCTGGTATGCACCGGACGATGGATTTCCTGGAATGTGGGACTTGAGCAAATTGAGGACAGTTGGTCACCCTATCATTGGCCATCTACGTCAGAATCATCTGAAGATGTCACGTGAAGCTGGCTGGCTCCATTCCTAGGACAATGGCTCGTAACCCTGGCTACGCCTCAGAGTTGTCTGAGGAAACCACAAAGGACTGATGCCTGAGCTCAGCGCAGATGGATGGAATCGGAGCCTCCGGAGCTAGGACCGGGGCACTGGTGTTTTCTAATGGGCAGCCAAGACTAAAAGTTCCGGACCCAGAGGTTTGGATTCAGAGGGTCTGGGCCAGGGTCTCGCTCAGGAATCTACATACTTTTCCAACAACTCCGGAGAGTCTTAGGTATAGCACAGTTTTATAATTAGTGATGCATGCATTCATTGGACAAGCAACCCTGAATGCCTCATATATGGCAGTCTCTGGAAACACAAGGGAAAAACAAAAAAAAAACCCCAAAACCCTTCTGCCCCTAGCCATTTTGTCTCAGTGGATAGAATGTCAGCCTGCAGACTGAAGGGGTCCCGGGTTTGATTCTGGCCAAGGGCACATGCCCAGATTGTGGGCTCCATCCCCAGCAAGGGGGAGTGAGGGGCATGCAGGAGGCAGCCGATCAATGATTCTCTCTCATCACTGATGTTTCTATATCTCTTCCTCTCCCTTCCTCTCAGAAACCAATAAAGAAATTAAAACAACAAACAAAAAAAAACCTTCTGTTCCCTAGGTCTTCCCTATCCAGTGGGGACTAAAGACCTATAAATTGTTCTAACACAGTATACTGTGATTTAAATATAAAAGTGGGTCAACATGATCAGGATGGTTATGGTTATTCAGTTCCCAGAAAACGTATGTGGTAAAAAGAGCCTGTTGTTTGTCATTCCTCCCACTAAGAGGCCGGGTTTGCTCTGTGACTGGTTTTGACCAATAATGTGTGGTGGAAGCAGTGCTGGGTAACTCAAGGTCAAGCCTTTAGAGATCTGCAGCCCCCACTTTTGTTCCTCTTGGAATGCTCCCTCGGTGAAGCGTGGTACCATGTAAGAAAGATTGACTACCCTGAGGCCACCATGCTGTGAGGAAGCCCCCGCTACTCACATAGAAAGATGCCAGGTAGAAGAGCACCAACGTGCCAGATCTCTGAGTTAAGCCATCATGGGCCTTCCAGCCCAGTTCATCCACCAACTGAATACAGATACTCTTTGACTTATGGCGAATTCATCACAAGTTGAAAATATCATAAGCTGCCGAACCGGTTTGGGTTGGTGGATAGAGCATCGGCCTGTGGACTGAAGGGTCACAGGTTCGATTCTGGTCAAGGGCATGTACCTGGGTTGTGGGCACATCCCACAACCCAGGTACATGTGCAGGAGGCAGCTGATGTTTCCCTCTCATCGATTTTTCTAACTCTCCCTCTCCCTTCCTCTCTGTAAAAAATCAATAAAATATATTTTAAAAAATATATATATCCTAAGTTGAAAATGCATTTAACACACCTAACCTACCAAACATCATAGCTTTGCCTAGCCTACCTTAAACGTGCTCAAACACTTACATTAGCCTACAATTGGGCAATCTCATCTCACTGCCACTGCCCAGTATCACAAGAGAGAATCTTCCTGCATACTAATATTCTAGCCTGGGGGGGGGGGGGGGAATCAAAATTCAAAGTACAGTTTCTACTGAATACACATCACTTTCTCACCATTATAAAGTCAAAAAATCATGAGTCAAACCATAATTTGGGAACCATCTGTCCAACCAAGTTATTGACCCCAGCTGACACCACATGGAGAACTACTCAGCTGAGCTCTGCTCAAATTCTAGACCCACAGAATCATCTATATATATTAAACGCCAGCAATCAGAACACTCTAATGACCAGAGCAAACGATCACTATGACGCCCACTGTGGGCAGCAAACCAACTGATTGAGGGATGAGGCCACCGGCCAACCTCCCGCAGCCCTTCCCCACAGCTGGCCCCGCCCCTGATGGTCCCCCATCAGCCGAAGCCCCTTCCCCCAGCCAGCCCCATTGGGGTAGGGCTGACCAGCCAATTTCCCACAGTCCCTCCCCCAGCCACTGACCCCCAATCAGCCCTCCCTCCCCATTTGGGGGCAGGGCCAGCTGGCCCACTACCCCTCCCCCCAGCCAGCACAGGGGTGGGCCTGTCGGCCAACCTCCCACCATCTCCTCCTCCGGACAGGCCCAGCCCAGATCTGCCCTTATTGGGGCCGGGCCAACCAGATCCCATCTGTGCACAAATTCATGCACTGGGCCTCTAGTGACAAAGTGTTTGTTGTTTTAAGCTACTAAATGTTGGCATGATTTGTCACACAACAATAGCTACCAACACATCTCATCAGAACTAGAAGACAGAATGACATCCCATACCATTCTGCCTTCCCATTAACATTGTTCATCTTTGTAACCCTCCATAAAATAGATTGTAGTTAGTCTCCATCTGGGTCGCCACTCCTGCCCCCCTCCAAAACAAAACAAAACAAAAACACGCCTGGCTGGCATGGCTCAGTGGCTGAACATCAACCTATGAACCCGGAGGTCCTGGTTCAATTCCCAGACAGGGCACATGCCCAGGTTTCAGGCTCCATTCCCAGTTGGGGGTGCAGGAGGCAGCCAGCCAGCCAATGATACTCTTTCATCATTGATGTTTCTCTCTCCCTTCATTTCTGAAATCCATGAAAACATATTTTAAAAAAAACAAAAAAAACACACAACCTCAAATCATAGCAATTCTCTGCTTAAAATCCTTCAAAGGTTTTCCCACTGTCTTCAAGATAAATACAATATCCTTTCTATGGCTGATAAGGTCCTGCATGACCCAGCTCCTGCCTTCCTTGTGGAATTCTGTCACTCTCCCCCAACGTCTCTGTGCTGCAACACAGGGCCGCCTTTCCATCCCAGGAACACACCAAGCTCTCTGCTGCCCGAGGGTCTTCGCACTTGCTCTTTCCTCTACGCCTCACACCCACCCCAACATGTTCACACATAACCAACAGCACCTCCCTAAGAAGTCTTCCCTAATAAACCAGCAAGTAAATGAAGAGTGAAGGGAGAAAGAAGTATGGAATGATAATAGAAAGAGCACTAAAACCACAGCATTCAGAAAACCCTGGTTCTTGCTGTAATTCTGCCCCTATTTACCTGCGTATAAGACACGTCACCTCACCTGATCAGAATCCTCGTGCCCACCATGACACACGTGCCTGGTGATGTTCATAATGTGCCCTGCTCCAGAAAACCTCCCAATTTTTGCTCACGAGTCCCCACAACAATTTTGAAAAAGCGATGACCCTCTCACACATTTTTAAGTTAATAATTTACATTATTTTTCACAAGTAAAAATAGGTCCCAAGATGGAATCTTCGGGCACAGCCTTTATTAGAGGCGTGCTTTAGATATATTCTCATCCAAATCTTGGAGCTACAGATTTAGCATGTTCAATTTATGGAACTTGTCTACCATGTAATCCTACTGTCAAAGCCAGTCCTCGCTGTCAAACCAATCAGCCAAACCAGCATAATTTTCTGCTTGTAAGACAATCCACCTTCATTTTTTTAAATTTCTATAAATGCCTTCATTTGCATCCCCATGACAACCGGCTCGGGTCCCAATTCTAATTTTACAATACACAGATAAAGAGCTAAAGCACTTACGTTCAGAGTAGCATACCCGTGCAGCGCACACAAGCTAAAGGAAAGGTGTAAGAGTTCAAGCGCTGATTTTGCCACTAACGAGCTCTATGACCTTGGGCAACTTTTTAAACCTCTGGCTGCCTTGGGAACCTCATCTGTAAAAGAAAGATAATACATATCTACTGTACGGAGCTGGTATGAGAATTAAATGGTTTTATTAATTTGTAAAGCCTTTCGAACAGTGTCTGGCCCATAATTAGCATTAAAAAAAGTATTTTTTAATTGGTATGAGTATTAAATGATCTTATTAACGTGTAAAGCCTTTTGAACAGTGTCTGGCACATAATGAGCATTAAAAAAGTATTTTTTAAAAGAACTACTAAGAGCCTGTAGTAAGACACCACCCCTTCTGTTTATTTTACCTGATCTCTCTCTCTCTCTCTCTCTCTCTCTCTCTCTCTCTCTCTCTCTCTCTCTCCTTGCTCTCACTGGAACTGAGCATTCTCATTATCCCTTTGGTTTTTATATCCCCAAGCAACTCACCATAAAAAGATTCAGGAAGGATCTGGTAAAGCCAGAGAAGGGAAACAATGGACTATTGTAGGCAGTTGGGCAGACATGAGCAGAGCCAGGATGATGGGCCGGGTGCAGCAGGTCACCATGTGGAAAGCCCCAGGAACCTAGCAACAGGCAGCCAATGGCAGGTTAGGACCTCACCCCCAGGGTGACTTTTCCTCCACTAGCAGATTGCTGGTCATGTGGTTTGGACACCCTGACCTTTCCTCCCTACAGATAGCATCTACGCCTCAAGTTGTAGTTGTAGTTCAGCTCCAGGACCAGATAAGCAATAAAACCAGCCACAGCTGACAGGACCAGCTACAGTCAAGACCCCCTGCCCTGGTGCGGTATGATCAATCAGTGGAGACTACAACCCTGAATGGACACACCTGGAAAGCTACTGACTATTCTCTTAAGATCTTTCCTGAGGCCTCCCCTAAAATCTCCGCCCTTCAAACCCTTAGGACAGAGGACCCAGTGCCTTTCCCTTTCCTCCCCCACCTCCAGGCACATTCCCTTTAGCTTCACTCCCAAGCTCCGAGGGCTCTTTGCCTCCATAACTTGTTTTTTGCACCCATTTCCTCTAGGAATTACTTCTTCTACCTCTGAGATTTACCCAATAAATGTTCTCTTACAAACCGAAGGACTGCATATAAGTACATGCATATAAGTACAACCAATGGACACAAAACTCTGGGGAGGGAGGGCATGTATGGGAGGTGGGGGCAATGGTAATATAATATAATATAATATAATATACATATAATACCTTAATAAATTTAAAAAAAATTTTAATGTTCTCTTACAGTTTGGGTCTTGCTCTGAATTCTTTCCTAGCCAGAACCCAAGTACCGAGGTTGCTGAACACACAGGTCAGGCACCTGGTGCCATTCCCTCGACCTACAACGGAAGCAGAACTAAAAGGAGAATTTAGAAGAATCCAAAGAAGCAGACTGCTTTCAGGAAGGAGTACCTCTGGGATTTGAGGATCTGGAAACTGATTCCCTTGAAGGTATCCATGTCCACGTCTCCCCAGTTCCAGAGCACAGACTCGCAAGGCACATTCAGAGCTCCGTAGAATTCCTGGTGTCACATCTACAACTCCATCGCTTTCTCTCTTACATAAGACAGCACAGCTTTTGGCTTGGGCTTTTGACTTGGTGGAGGCTTAGGGGAAACTTTCTTTGATCCTCCTGAATCTGGGTTCATCTGACCAGTGGCCCCCACCATGCCACCCAAGGAGATCAAAGTCATATACCTGAGATGAACCAGGTTGGGGAGTTGTGGCCCCCAAGACTGGTCCCCTAGGCCTGTCTCCAAAAAAAATTTGGTGATGACATCACCAAAGCAACCAGTGATTGGAAGGGTCTAAAGATTACAGTGAAACTAACCACGCAGTATGGACAGGCCCAGATTAGGGTAGTGCCTTCTGTCTCTGCTCTGATCATCAAAGCCCTCAAAGAACTGCCAAGAGACAGAAAGAAGAAAAATATCTGGTGAGATCGTCAACATTGCCCAACAGATACAGCACTGATCTTTTAGCTAGAGAACTTTCTGGAACCATTGAGATCCTGGGGCTGACCAGTCTGTGGGCTGCGATGTTGATGGCTGCCACCATCATGACATCACAGATAAATCAGTGGTGCAGTGGAATGTCCAGTTAGTTAAGACCCACAAAGAAACATATTTCAATTAAACACCATTGACAACCAAAACAAACAAACAAACAAAACAAAAAAAAGCATAAAGGATTGCAAGTTAGCAAGCAGTATATCCCTGAATTCACTCCAGATTATACAAATGTAAATCCTGCATAAATTTCAGTACTTTCATTAGGGAGAACAGATTATAACCCAGTGTACAGCTGAGGGCAAAGCACCCATAAATAGGACACAGGACAAGTCAGGAGTCTCTTCCTGAACCATCACGAAGTCCTAGAAATGAAGACTTGTTTCCTCAGACAGGTAGGAACCCCATCAGGCCCAGAGGACACCCCCCCCCCACCCCATCCATAAAACACACTTCTGAAATACAAACCAGATCATGTCCCCTCTCTGCTGGTCTCTTCAGTCATTACCCAGTGCTCTTGGTATAAAACTGAGGTCCCTTAACCAGACACACAAGGGCCTCATGACCTGAGCCCTGCCTATTTATTGGCTCATTTCTGGCCTTTTCTCCATACATGCCCTCCTTCAGCCATATTGAGCCCCAGCAATTCCAGCTCCCTCCCTCCACTGGGCCTTTTCATGAGCATCTCCCTCTCCTAGAATATGTTCCCTCCCCAACTTGTTTTCCCAGTGAAGTTCTAACACCCCCTTCGAGACTGTCCTAAACACCTCCTCCGAAAAACTGTACTGAGCATCCACTATGTGCCTGCCACTATGCCCTGGATGCAGTGGGAAACAAAGCAGACCCGGTAGAATTAAACGCCCCCTTAGTTCCTTCAACAGCCTCTGTTCTTGTCTCCTTTATATTACCACCATCTCCTCTGCAAGGCTGTGAGTACCCTGAGGATAGGACTTCTGTCTTATTCATCTTCAAATCCCTATTATGGAGCCCGGGGAATGCATCGATAAATGGTTGTTGGACTCATTTACTCACAAAGGACTCATCAAAATATGTTCTGTATCAGGGACATACAAGTTGCCGGTTATTCAGCTGTGAACCAACAGACACTGTCCCTGCCTTCTTGGGACCAAGAGTGCACTTGATGGAATGAATGATGTATGAATGAGTGAATGAGTAAATGAATGAATGAATGAATCAGGGGTGAAAAGTCTAGAGCAGGCCGAAACCGGTTTGGCTCAGTGGTGGAGCGTTGGTCTGCGGACTGAAGGGTCCCGGGTTTGATTCCGGTCAGGGGCATGTACATTGGTTGCGGGCATATCCCCGGTGGGGGGTGTGCGGGAGGTGGCTAGTCGATGTTTCTCTCTCACCGACGTTTCTGGCTCTCTGTCTCTCTCCCTTCCTCTCTGTAAAATATCAATAAAATATATTAAATTTAAAAAAAAAAGAAAAGTCTAGAGCAGGGGGTATACAGTAAGGGAGAAGCTGTTGTCTAGGAAGTTGGGGACTGAAGATGTCCTTTTGTTCTCTCCGATGGAGACACTGATTAGCCATGTGACCTTAGGCAAATCGTGGAGCCTGTTTGTATTTTCATCTTAGTAATACCATAGCACCTCATGATTCGGTGAGATGGGAGTTGGTTTCGGGAACTCACATAGCTTCCATTACTTGCTCGGTGTGAATGCGCAGATTGAGAAACGCAGCCTGCTGGGGATAACATCTCCCTCCAGCTCCGGGTCCCATCCCTGGTCCGGCATTCTGACCTCAAACCCACGGAGGTGGGAGACACCTTCCCCACTCAGCCCAGCCCCCACACCATCTTGGCCTCCTTCCCTTCCCCGCCAGTTCTGTGTTTACTTTCAAGTGCTTTCAAGGCCAGAGGTTCTCATGCACCTTTACAAGCCTGGAGCGGGAGGTGGCGGTTAGGGGAGGAGGCAGGAAAGGGGCCACAGAAGGACAGGGCACAGATGCCTATTGAGGCTCCCCGGGTGCCTGGCACCAGGGAGGGTGCTGGCCATGCCCGTCCCCTGTCGTCCAGAGCAATACCATCTTACTGCGGGGGAAACCGAGGCTCAGGAAGAGCGCATGGGAGGTAGGACATCACACCAAGAGTGTCCCAGACGCCAAAATAATTCTCCTCTGTGCCACATGGCCCTCCAGCTCATCAATGATCCTTACACGCTGGTGAAATAAATGTCCGCTTTCTTATTCCCCGGAAGAGCAGAAATTGTGTGTTTCTCTGCCCCCAGAGAATCCAGATACGAGTTCAAACAGTGATGAATAAACAAATGAATAACAATAAACAATGAATGGGCCAGATAGCCCGTACCAGGAAGGAGGAAACAAGTAACCCGGAGCGAGGGCCTGCAGGAGGAAGCCCCAGGCTGTCCCCCCTGGCTGTGGTCCCAGGCTGTCCCCCCTGGCTGTGGCCCCAGGATGTCCCCCCTGGCTGAGGTCTCCAGGCTGTCCCCCCTGGCTGTGGCCCCAGGATGTCCCCCCTGGCTTTCGCCCCTGGCTGTGGCCCCTGGTTGTAGCCCCAGGCTGTCCCCCCTGGCTGTGGTCCCAGGCTGTCCCCCCTGGCTGTGGCCCCAGGCTGTCCCCCCTGGCTGAGGTCTCCAGGCTGTCCCCCCTGGCTGTGGTCCCAGGCTGTCCCCCCTGGCTGAGGTCTCCAGGCTGTCCCCCCTGGCTGTGGCCCCAGGCTGCTCCCCCCTGGCTGTGGCTGTCCCCCCTGGCTGTGGCCCCAGGATGTCCCCCCTGGCGGTGGTCCCCAGGGCCCAGGGCTGGGGTGGGCACCACGGGAGGGCTCCGTGGCAGGAAGGATAAAACCAGGAGGCAGGAGGGCGGTGGGGCGTCCCTGGGAGAGTGAGTCCGGGGGAGAGAGCGGTGGGCCGGGTGGGAGAAGGGGAGCAGCGTTGTCCCCCAAGTCCTAGGGGGAAGCCAGGAAGCAGCCCCCGGACTCCTGGCCAACTCTTAAATTAAAAGAAAGTTGCAAGATCCCAAACGGCCACTCCAGAAGGCGACTCCGGAAGGGAGGCAGCCGGGGGACACGGCCCGGACGCCTTCCCGCACCCCCGCCCCGCGCTTCCTGCCCTCACCGCCCCCCACGCCCCGGTCCCGGGGAGGGAGGCCCCCCGCCGGCTCCCGCTCCCGCCGCTCACCTCTCCCTCCGGAGGCCGCCGGGCGCCCGGGCAGGACGGGGTGCAGGACGGGGTGCCGGCGTCCGGGCCGGGGGCTGCCTCTGCCGCGGGAGCTCAGGCTGATGGGCAGATGCTGGGCTGCTGGCCCCGCCTCGCCGAGGGCGCCGGGCCGGTTCCCAGGCCGCCGGGGAGGGAGCCTGGGGAAGTCCCCTCCCCGCCGGAGCCGCCGCCAGCTCCGCGCCCGCTCCCGGCTGGCCCGGGATGAATGAGGCCGCCCCGGCCGCCCGGGCCGCCCAGGCGCCTGGGCCAGCCTCTGGGCTCAGTCTCCGGGGCCCTGGCGCTGAGCTCCATTCCTCCGGCTCCGCCTGGGCCTCCGCCGTCCCTTCTCCGCTCTCACCCCAGCCAGGTGGTCCTGCCGCCGCGCCCCGGCCCCGGAAAGCCAGCCTGGCGTGCGCCCCGGGCGGGGACCTGATGGCTCTCCGCCTGGTGGGCTTAGTCACCAGCGCCAGGCTCTCCCCGCGGAGCCGGCTGCACCTCGGGCGCCGGTGAACTGTCTGCCGGCCTCTGATTATTCATCCAGTGCGTCCTGAGAATCCCTCGCCCGGGCTAAGCCCTAAAGATGAAGAGAGAGGTGGAGGAACGCGGGGATCCATACAGAGATTTTCAGCCTTACTCATCTCAGGGCGCACGTAGCTGATTACTGAAACTCTGCGGCACACGAAAAAGTATATTTGTGGCCAATCTGGCAAAAAAGAAAAGAAAAGAAAAGATATAATTTTGATCTATTCACTTCGGCTGGCTATTGTTGTGTTGTTGTTTTTTTTTAATTTGACCATCTAAGGAACAAGAGGCCATTCCCCCTGACTAAAATAGTGAAGTGCTCCATGTTGTAAAAATTCTTGTGGCACACGGGTTGAAAATTGCTGCTCTGCTAGGAAGAGAAGAATGAAGTGTTTGTGTAGACGCTGGAATCAGGAATCCAGAGGTTCGTCCTCTCTGGGGGTTCTGGGAAAGCTCTTAGAGGAGATGATGAGGCGGGTTTTGAAGGATGAATAGGAGTTCTCCGCAGCGGTAAAGGGGAAGAGAAGCATGCGCAGACTGAACAGGCCAGGTGCCCGGATAGACTCTGGCAGGAACTATTAGAAGTCAGAATGGTGAGCAAGGAGCTCGGGGAGGGCTTTGTGAGCTTTGCTAAAGGACTTGGGCTTTATCCCACAGGTACTGGAGAGTTACGGAAAGGTTTTTAACAGGGGACACAGAATTTCAGACAGATCTCTGCAGCCTGCAAGGTAAACAACCACACCAATAACCACATTGCTATCTGCTACTCACACAGAGGTACAACCGGCCATTCCCACCTTCCAACCAACCTCCCTGGTTCTTATTTTATCCGCAACACAATGCTTCCTCCTGTGGTTTGACTTCCTAAGCCGTGTCATTTCAGAAAAGGAAGCTGTCTGCCCACACCCGGCACACATACATGAGGGAGCTCTTCGAGATCAAAACCTGCATCTTACTGTCTGTGTGTCCCCGGCAGCCGCACAGGGTGTAGCCTTGAGATGGGGTTCAAAAATGTGTTCACAAAGCAGATCTGCGGCGGGCTGATCGGAATACTCTCGGTAAATTAATAAACCCTTATTTAGGAACTCCACCTCAGCGGCCTGCGAAGCTCATTCACGTGAGCCAGTACCCACAAATCACCTTGGTTCTGAGACACCGACAAGCTCATGTTTCTGAGCTTGCAAAATTCAGCCTCAGGACTGGGGTGACTTCCCCAAGGTCAAGTTTCTTTAGGGCCAGCCAGTCGGTCCCCTTTGCAATGCTACCCCCACCGCACGCCCCCTCCGCACCCATCAGGAGGCTTCAGGGATCTTCTCCGATTTGGATGTTTCAATTAAAATTTCTACAAATGTTTGTATGGCTTTTTAAAAAAATATATTTTATTGATATTTTACAGAGAGGAAGGGAGAGAGATAGAGAGCTAGAAATGTCGATGAGAGAGAAACATCTACCAGCTGCCTCTTGCACACCCCCTAACGGGATGTGCCCGCAACCAATGTACATGCCCTTGACCGGAATCGAACCCGGGACCCTTCAGTCTGCAGACCGACGCTCTACCACTGAGCCAAACCGGTCTCGGCTATATGGCTTTTTTTTTTTTTTCTTCTCTCCCCACCTCCCCCCCAGCAGCTCTTAGCGGCTCATAGAGCACAGGAGGGTGGTAAGTTTGATTCAGGTTTGGGTGCTGCAGAAAAGTAAGGACCAGGTACCCTTTTCAGCCCACCGCAGCCCGTTTCTCTGAGAACAGCTCCTCCCCGCTCTCTGCGCCCCCCCCCCCCACTCTACACACACACACACACACACACACACACACACACTCCTCAGGACTTCGGCTGTCATCCATGTATTCTGTGAACAGTGTTGGTCACGGTGATTGGACCAGAGAAGGAGGACATTTGACTCAGGGGCAATTCATTTCCCTTCCCTAAAAATGTCCCTGGCAGGTGTGGCTCAGTGGTTGAGTGTCCACCAATGAACCAAGAGGTCACTGGTTCAATTCCCAGTCAAGGTACATGCCTAGGCTGCAGGCTCGGTACCCACTGGGGGGCGTGTAGGAGGCAGCCGACAATGGTCCTGTCACTATTTCAACCTCTCTGTCCCTCTCCCTTCCGCTCTCTCCACTTCTGTCCAACGTGAGTACAAACCAGAGGTCCCCACGTTCCCCTCAGGGCTTGATTAATTTGCTAGAGTTGCCCAGGGACCTCAAGGGCATTTACCAGCTGATGGAAGGATATGATAAAGGATACAGGGGACCAGGCAGAAGTCTGGGAGGGTCCCAAGCACAGGAGCTTCCGTCCCTGTGGAGTTGGGGGGTGTCACCCTCCCACTACGTGGATGTGCTCACCCACCTGGGAGCTCTCTGAACCCCACGACTGGGATTTTACGGATCGCTTCTTCACATAGGCATGACCCCTCTAGAGACTTGGGGGTGAGACTGAAAATTCCAAGCTCTCATCATGGCTTGGTCTCTCTGCTGGCCAGTGCCCAGCCAGGAGCCCAGCCAGAGATGCCTCCTTGGAACAAAAGATGCTCCCAGTGCTCTTTCCACTGAGAAATCACAAGTGTTTTAGGAGCTCTGCACCAGGAGCTAGGGGCAGAGACCAATGTGTACTTTCTATTATTTTACACATAATCATAGCACCTACCTCCCAATGCATTTAAATTATCAGTATGCCCCCTCTCTCCCCTGCTAAAGGGCATGCCCTGATATTCTAAGTTCTTCCAGAGCAGTCACTTGCTCTGTTTCATCTTTGTATCCATGCAACTATTTCCAAAATCGGAAGCCAAGTATGAAACAGTAAGCGTTTGTTGAACTTTTAAACTGGGAAGCATGGACAAAGTTCTCTCCCTAACCACCAGCAGGCGTCTAGGGCGAGTCTCTGTAGCTTGTGGCCGCCAGGCTGCTGGTCTGAATCCCCGTCCACAGTGGGTGGTGGAAATATAGATGAGTCACTGCAGGTGTGCAGAGTGACTGGGCCAGTGAGTCAGTGCCAAAGCCGCAGCGTCAGTCACTAGGCAGCACTATAATGTAGGCTGCGTCAAGGTACTCATTGCGTTATTCCAGATTTCCTCGAGCATGTTCCCCAAGTGCTGAGTTCTCTCCAGAATGTGTTAGTGAGATGCACTGAAAATGTATCTCAATAAACTGGCTTTTCCCCTGAGATTTAGCATTCTATTTGAAATGTGAATTTTTAAAAAAGTATTCTGTTTGTGAAAAAAGACATGCTAACTATCCACAGAAAAACTAATACAGCTGAACTTAAAATAAAATTTTAAAAGTGCTGGCTGGGCTGAAACCGGTTTGGCTCAGTGGATAGAACGTTGGCCTGCGGACTGAAAGGTCCCGGGTTCAATTCCAGTCAAGGGCATGTACCTTGGTTGTGGGCACATCCCCAGTAGGAGGTGTGCAAGAGGCAGCTGATCAATGACTCTCTCTCATCAAAGTTTCTAACTCTCTATCCCTCTCTCTTCTTCTCTGTGAAAAAATCAATAAAATTTATTTTTTTAATGGAGTTACCAATATTTTTAAAAAAATTAAAAATAAAAGTGCTGGCTAGGTAGCTCAGTTGGTTAGAACATCATCCTAATACACCAAGGTTGCATGTTCAATCCCCTGCTCAGGGCACTCACAAGCAACAACCAATGAATGCATAAATAAGTGGAACAACAAATTGATCTCTCTCTCTCTCTCTCAAATTAATAAATAAAACTTTAAGAAATTAACTAGATGAGCCGAAACCGGTTTGGCTCAGTGGATAGAGCGTTGGTCTGTGGACTGAAAGGTCCCGGGTTCGATTCCGGTCAAGGGCATGTACCTTGGTTGCGGGCACATCCCCGGTAGGGGGTGTGCAAGAGGCAGCTGGTCAATGTTTCTCTCACATGGATGTTTCTAACTCTCTATCTCTCTCTTCCTCTCTGTAAAATATCAATAAAATATATATATTTAAAAAAAAAAAAAGAAATTAACTAGATGAAACATGAAGACAATCTTTTTTAATGTATGCCCCACCTTGACTGGCACCTAAGGAATCTGTAGGAGAAAACACAAGCAAGCAATGGAGAAAGAGCCCTACATGCTCTGGGGACATACTGTACATGGATCCCTAGTGAACTAGTACCGTGTTTTCCTGAGCCCTGGAGCTGCGGGACCCTGCGCCTGAACCGAGCAGGAGGCTTACCCGCCCCAAGCCCCAAACCACTAATGTACTCAGTTTACCTACTGATAAACTTAAAAAAAAAAAAAAAAAAAAAGCCAAAAGCCTGCCAAACTAGGGAGATAGTGGATTTGCCTTGTCTTAGCCTTGGGTCAGAGTAAAGTAAAAATAAACAAGCAAAATACTGTCTCTCCTGAGAATTCTCCACTCGACACCTCCACTCATATGTGTTTACCTAGCGACAACCTCGCCTGACCTGTGTAGCCCAGAGTACTCCAAGATGAAAACGTAAGCTGTTTCTGGATCGTTGGGACCTATAGGCACCTGGAAGAAACAAACCCAAACTCTCTCTTGAAGCATGCAATGGACTTCCCACCGAGTTCCAAGGAGCATGACTCACAGAGAAAACAAATCCCAACAAGCAGAAGCAGCAACTGCAGAATCATGCCCATAAAGATTATAGACATTGTCAGCATCCGATGTAATTAGTTTCACACGGAAGTAAATGAAGGAGGGGATTTGAAAGCACACCAAGGACAAGGTTATCAGAGGGAAGGTAGGGGAGGGTGGGGATAAGGAGGAGAGATCAACCAAGGACTTGTGAGCTGCATACCTAACCAGTGGTCGCGGACAACAGGGGGTGGGGACATGCGTGGGGAGGGGTTTGGGATGGGAATGAGGGGGTGAGGACAAATATGTGATACCTTAGTCAACAAGGAAATTTTTTTAAAAAAGGATAAAGTTATCAGTAAAGTAGTTTCCTTCCCCAATGTGAGCAGCACTCCTCATCAAATCCCTTGAGGACCTGAACAGAACAAAAGGTGGAGGGAGAAGGAATTTATCCCTTTTGCTTCCTGACAGCGTGAGCTGGGACGTCTCGCCTTGTCTCCTCTGGCACTCCGGCTGAGACTTAACCAGCAGCAGCCCTGGCTCTAAGGCCTTTGGACTTGGACGGAATTGACATCGCCAGGCTTCCTGAGTCTCCAGGTCGTAGACGGCAGATTGAGGGACTGTTCAGCTTGAGCCAAATTGCACATCCGGAGAGCCTGGTTAATGCAAGCGGAATGCATGACAGCACCGGTGGATCCATGCTATCACTTGCTGCTATACGTTATCAATGCAAAGTGTGTGCCTTAATCTGCAAATCTTGCTGGCAAAAACCCCACCCCAGTGGGAGCATTTGTCATATATATATATATATATATATATATATATATATATATCCCCCAGGATTCTTAACTGCCACAAAAATCAAAATCAAACCTGGGTGTTTTAAGCAGAAAATAAAATTATTAAAAACATGTTAATGCCGAAACCGGTTTGGCTCAATGGATAGAGCGTCAGCCTGCAGACTGAAAGGTCCCAGGTTTGATTCTGGTCAAGGGCATGTACCTTGGTTGCAGGCACATCCCCAGTAGGGGGTGTGCACGAGGCAGCTGATCAATGATTCTCATCAATGTTTCTAACTCTCTATCCCTCTCTCTTCCTCTCTGTAAAAAATCAATTTTATATATATATATTAAACATGTTAACTAGCTCATAGAATCCATGGGAGAACTGAAGAAAAGAATCGTATTCTGAGCTGCACAATGACTAACCGCCAATATCCACTTGCTGAACGGGCCCGGGGATCAGGGCATCACCGCCGTGGCTGTGAAGCTCTAGACACGCAGCTGTCCGTCAGTGGTCCCAGGATGCACTGCGTTGAATACCGGCCTGATCACCACCCCTGCAGCCACTGCTTTTCCCGCAATTGATCTTCCTGAAACCAGTTTGTCTAGCTAGCTTTGAGGCAGGTGTGTCTGACAGGCAGAGCCCCGTCCACACGCCGATGCCCTAGCAACAAACATGAGAAAGGAAGTAGTTAGCTGGCAGCTTCCGTAGAGGACGGCAGGCCTGCATCTCAGATTCATTTACCCGAGGGAATTGGATAAACACAGGACTGGGTGACCGGTGGGGAGGGGTAGTTCCAATGCTGGGGGCCTGAAAGAAATATCAGGTGTCCACTGTACCCTTAACCTTCAGGACCACCCCTGCCAGTGTACCGCAGTATACCTCGGAGAGCCTTCCGCAAACAAAACTCACAAATGGTAGTGATCTCTACTAGGCTGGCTACTGAGTAAGGGTTGATTCTAGTCAGGCACAGGCTAGCATCATGATGGAAGACTTGCCTCTGGGAAATTAGGAACCGCTGTCCAGACTATTGGCTCCAAGAACACACTGCCTTGGCCAGATCTGGGGAACAGGGAAGTCACTGCCAGAGCTTTTGGTTCTGGAACCTTGACATCCTAAGTCCTCACATGCTGCCTCATTTCTCCCCCACGTAGCTCAGTTCCAGATGCAAGGCCCGTAACTCATTGGGGAACTGAAAACACATCTGGAGACATACCTCTAAGGAGGTCCTGGAAGTGTAGTGTTGGCTGGGAAAGCTATATTAGGGAGTGTAGGGAGGCCAGATAGGAGGGTGCAGATGTTGAGCAAGCTGTCCATCCTACTTGCCTCCCATCCTACCCATATCTCTAGCGACTTTCTTCCATCTCTGAATACTACATTTTAAAAAAGATTTTAGTAGGCAATACATTCACATTGTAAAAAAATTGCAAACACCATCACCAGCACACAACGCAAAGTAAACCTTTTATCTGCCTCTGTCCTCCAATCCCTGTTTTCCTCCCAAAAATCATTGACTTTTTAAATTTTTTAAATTAAATTATTATATGTGTACATATCTTACCATTACCCCACACACACACTCCCATACTTGCCCTCCCTCCCCAGAGTTTTGTGTCCATTGGTTATACTTATATGCATGTATACAAGTCCTTCGGTTGATCTCTTATCTCCCTAACCTCCCTGTAAATTGACAGTCTGCTTGTTACTTTACTGTCTCTATATCTATCTTTTGGTTCATCAGTTTATAATGTTCTTTATTATACATAAATGAATGAGATCATGTGGTGTTTCTCTTTCATTGATTGGCTTATTTCACTCAGCATGATGTTCTCCAATTCCATCCAGGTTGCTGCAGATGAGAATTCCTTCTTTTTATAGCAGCATAGTATTCCATTGTGTCGATACACCATAGTTTTCTGCTCCAATCATCTGCTGACGGGCACCTAGGCTGTTTCCAAATCCTAGCTATTGTAAGTTGTGCTGCTATGAACATAGGGGTGCATATATCCTTTCTGATTGGTGTTTCTAGTTTCTTGGAAAATATTCCTAGGAGTGGGATTACTGGGTCAAATGGGAGTTCCATTTTCAGTTTTTTGAGGAAGCTCCATACTGTTCTCCACCGTGTTTTTAAAGAGAATGAAAGGGAGAGGGAGAGACAGAGAGACAGATGGGAGAGAGACACCTGGATGGGTTGCCTCCAGCGCTTGATCCCCAGTTGAGGCGAGGCTTCTGCCACCAAGGAGCAGCCAGTGCACAAGGAGATCAGACCTGTTTGCTTTGAGGAGTCTCAGCAGAAACACAAGACTGAAGGGATTACTCAAGGCTTCAGCCTTAATGACTCACTGTCCAACTTCTTTCTTTATTGATCCTTATAGCAAACAATGAGGAGAACAGTAAAGAAAACCTAGCTGAATACAAGTGCTTGCATTGAGAACAACGTCCCGACTTGAATGATAATAAGATCTGTGCTAAGCATTTGAGATGCGTGATCTCAGTTAACGTTGATAATTCACTTGTGATGTGGGTTCATGTTACCGGTGGGCAAACTAAGCTCAGAGAGGTTGTGACCTGCCTCGGTTTACAC
Organism: Vespertilio murinus; assembly: GCA_963924515.1. NCBI lineage: Eukaryota > Metazoa > Chordata > Mammalia > Chiroptera > Vespertilionidae > Vespertilio > Vespertilio murinus. The sequence goes on from OZ004706.1 coordinate 24,257,808, forward strand.
AGAGGGGTCAGTAACGGAGCTAGGGTTTGAGCCCACATCTGGCTGATCCCCGGCCCACATCATTGCTTTATGGCGGAGAGAAGAGAGGTCTCCCTCATCTCCTGTCTTTAGGAATAGTACCGGTAGTAGCGGCTCCAGCAGCAGCCAGCGGCAGCGGCAGTCAGAGCCACACCACCAGAGAGGAGGCACGGGAGCAGCTCAGGGCGGGACAGCAAGAAGACTCAAAGCACTGGGATGCCTGTTGCCAAGACTCCGCAGGTCTGTAAGCCAACAAAGGAAACCGGAGTGACCTCTGGTGGCCTACCAAGTCACCATTTTCATACCGAATTGAAAGCTGGAGGGAGGTTGCTGCTCAGTCTTTGAGGGTGAGGAACAGTTACTACCCGCTTTGTTCTGTGTTCCCTTTGGTCATCTTCTGCCAGCTTTGTGCTCACCCCCACTCCCAAAGTCACACAGTAAGAACAGTGGCCAAGCTGGTAGACTCTGGACCTAGGCGTTTTGAATCCTGACCCTTGGTAGCTGTGCAGTCTTAGTCAATTACAAACATTTTCCATACCTTAGTTCCTTTTCAAAAATTCTGCCTCGGAAATTTGCATACTTTTGATACATTCTTTTTTTAAAAAAATATATTTTATTGATATTTTACAGAGAGGAAGGGAGAGAGATAGAGAGCTAGAAACGTCAATGAGAGAGAAACATCGACCAGCTGCCTCTTGCACACCCCCTACCAGTGATGTGCCCGCAACCAAGGTACATGCCCTTGACTGGAATCGAACCCGGGACCTTTCAGTCCGCAGAGCGACGCTCTACCACTGAGCCAAACCGGCTTCGGCTGATACATTCTTTTTTTAAAAAGATATTTTATTGATTTTTTTTACAGAGAGGAAGGGAGAGGGATAGAAAGTTAAAAACATGGGAGAGAAACATCCATCAGCTGCCTCCTGCACATCTCACATTGGGGGATGTGTCCACAACCAAGGCATGTGCCCTTAATGGGAATTGAACCTGGGACCCTTCAGTCTGCAGGCCAATGCTCTACCCACTGAGCCAAACCGGTTAGGGCTGATATATTCTTTCTAAGAGCTGCCTTAAATGTACCATACTTTATTCAATCACTGCTTGAATGATAAATGACCTCTTTAATCTCAGCATTTGGCCACTGTGAACAATGCTGCAATAAACACCATGTACATATATTTCGGTGCTTTTCATTTATAGGGTGTCTTCCCCGAAGTAGGATTATAGATGCAAGGGTATGTTTTCATTTTTAATAGACGTTGTTGGAATGCTTTCTGAAAGGGCAATCTAAAATATACAACAATCTATAATAATAAAAACATAATATGCTAATTAGACCAGACAACCAAACGACCTTCTTGACAACCTTCCCAACGAAGCTGAGGCTGTGAGGGCCGAGCCCCTTGCACGAATTCCGTGCATCAGGCCTCTATTATATAATAATGTCGTTCCAGCAACCCCACAGCAATAAATATTATCTGAATTTTTTAAAGTTCACAAGTCTGATAAGTATAAAATGATATCTTATTGTTCCTTTAGTTTGCATTCCTTGGCTATTTGTGAGCTTGAGTATTTCTCATGTGCTTGTTTTTAAAAAATATTTTTTTATTGATTTCAGAAAGGAAGGGAGGGGGAGAGAGAGATAGAAGATGAGAGAGAATCATTGACCGGCTGCCTCCTGCACGCTGCACAAGCCTGCAACTTGGGCATGTGCCCTGACCAGGAATGGAACCGTGACCTCCTGGTTCATAGGTTGACGTTCAACCACTGAGCTACGGTTGCTGTGGTCATATACTTATTCGTTCAAATTTGTTCTGTGAATTACTTCTTCATGTCCTTTACCCATTTTTCTATTAGGTTGTCAGTTCCCTTCTTGTCTGTTTGAAAGAATCCATCTTATGTTATAAATAGTAACTTTGTGCCCCACCGGTGTGGCTTAGTGGTTGAGCCTTGATCTATGAACCAGGAGATCATGATTTGATTCCCAGTCAGAGCACATGCCCAGGTTGCAGGTTCAGTCCCCAGTATGGGGGGTGCAGGAGGCAGCTGATCCATGATTCTCTTTTATCATTGATGTTTCTATCTCCTTCTCCCTTCTTCTCTGAAATATATATATATATATATATATATATATATATATATATATATATATATATATCTTATTGATTTTTTACAGAGAGGAAGGGATAGAGAGTTAGAAATATGGATGAGAGAGAAACATGGATCAGCTGCCTCCTGCACACCCCCTACTGGGCATGTGCCCACAACCAAGGTACATGCCCTTGACCGAAATCGAACCTAGGACCCTTCAGTCCACAGGCCGACGCTCTATCCACTGAGCCAAACTGGTTAGGGCTAAAAGCATATTTTTTTAAATAGTAACTTTGTGTTCTCTCCATTGCATAGCCCCTCTCCAAGCCCCCCCACCCCCCGATTTTAAATTTATTTAAATGGTTTCATTAAGTCAAGTATTTCTTTCTTTTCTGAATGTGCTCTTTTAGTCTACTTTACATCGAGGTTCTATGCTTTATTTCATTTTTTAAAATATATAAAAAATAAAAATAGATGCTTTTATTTCTAAATGTTTTTCTCTTTAAATTTTGTAAACATATTCCAATTTTACTAAAATGTTTTGAGCATCTGAGGTTTACACAGATTCTTAGCAAGGAAAGTGTCTTTTTTTTTCCTTCTCAGATGTATTGAGGTATGATTAACAAATACAAATTGTATTTATTTAGGTTGTGCAACATGATTTTTAAGAAATACATTGTGTTAATTTAATATATGTACACATTATGAAATGAGTACCATAATCAAGTTAATTAACATTAACACATCAATTACTTCACATAGTTACCTTTGTGTATGTGTGTGTGTGTGTGTGTGTGTGTGTTAAGAACACTTAAGATATACTCTCTTAGCAATTTCAATTATATAATATAATATAATTAACAAAAATCACCAAGTTGTAGCCCAGCTAGTATGGCTCAATTGGCATCGACCTTTGAAAAGAAGGTCACTGTTAGATTCCCAGTCAGGACATGATTGGGGGCATGTGGAAGGCAATCAATCAATGATTCTCTTTCATCGTTGATGTTTCTATCCCTTTCTTCCTTTTTCTTCCTCTCTGAAACCAATGAAAATATATCAATTAATAAATAAATAAAATCACCATGTTGTACGTTAGATTCCTTCATATACCTTCTAAGATTTTTATTTTTAGCATCTACTGAAAAGATCTTATGGCTTTTTTTGATTCATGGAGCTTATGAATTATATTGATACATTTCCTGAGAGCCTAATCACCCTCCTATGTTTGAAATAATCCAATTTGGTCACAATGCATTATTCTTGAGTGCTGAATTTCCTTTGCTAATATTTTATTTGGACTTTTTGTCTCTCTTTGTTAACAAAGATGGTCCATAGTTCCCTTTTATAACTATCTTTATCAAAGATTGCTCTTAAAGTTATGTCTGTTTTATAAAATGCATTAAAGAGCTTTCCAAATTTTGTTTAAACTAGTAGATCAAATAACAATGGACTTGTTTGTTCTTTAAAGGTTCTCAGATCTTAGTTGCAAAACCATCATATTCTGATCCTTTTAGTAAATGGTAGATCTCTAATCACCTCCCAAATCTCTTTTATTGTATAGTGTGAATTTTTTGTTACATTATAGTTTTCCTTTTATTCTTTAATTAACTTGCATAATTTATAATCTAACTGAAAATTACCCATTTCTGCTAACTTTTCAAATGCATTGCCATCAAGCTGTAGGTAGTATCCTATATAATAAAAGACTATTATGCAAATCGACCCAATGGCTATGATTGGTTGTTGTGACATGCACTGACCTCCAAGGGGAAGACATTCAACGCAGGAGCTGCCCCCTGATGATCAGTGCACTCCCAGAGGGGGAGCGTTACTCAGTCAGAAGTTGGGCTCACTGCTAATGATCACAGTAGCGGTGGCAGAAGCCTCTCTCGCTTTCATTGGCGGCGGACAAAGGACTCGCTGGGGCTGCGAACCGAAGGCATTGCGCCAGCTCCTCACCAGCACGGCAGGCGCCCCTCTTTCTTTTTATCCCCAGACCCATCTTTAGCTCATCAATGTCTCTGGGTCAAACAACTGCTATCCCCATAAATAGACCAAATTTCAGACCTGTGGCTGAGCTTTCACAGGGTGAGCTGTCATAAAAACACCCACAGGTGGCGATATGAAAGTATCTGTGTGTGCTAAGAGGTAGGAGGTTTCTTGTAATATTACAGCACTCATACTACAAAGCATGCATCTGGACAGATACAGTAACCTCTTTGCTGATCTCCATCCTCCCCTGCTCACCTCCAACCTGTTCTCTAAACAGCAGCTAGGAGTCTTTTCAAATGTAAATCTGATCATATTTAAGCTCTTTTGTTTCCACCTTAACTCTTGCAGTAGTTTCCTACTGCTCTGTTTTGTTTTAATATATTTTATTGATTTTTTTTTTTTTTTTTTTTTTTTTTTTTTTTTTTTTTTTACAGAGAGGAAGGGAGAGGGATAGAGAGATAGAAACATCGATGAAAGAGAAACATCAACCAGTTGCCTCCTGCACACCCCCCTCTGGGGATGTGCCCGAAACCAAGGCACATGCCCCTGACTGGAATCGAACCCGGGACCCTTCAGTCTGCAGGCCGACACTCTATCCACTGAGCCAAACCGGTTTTGGCCCTACTGCTCTTAAGATAAAGGGGGGAAAATAATAATAATTTTATATATATATATATATATATATATATATATATATATATATATATATCTTGCCAGCCTACAGGGTATTGAATGGGGGTATTGAATGATCAGGCTCCTGCCTTCCTCATCAGTTTTTATCTTCCCTGACTCCACCTTCATGCTCTGTATCACAGCCGCTTCAGACGTCTTTTAATTCTCCAAACACATTATAGTCTCTTCCATCACTGACTTTTGGGTATGCTATCCCCTCTCTTTGGAATGTTCTCACCCTCTATTTGCTTAGTTAGCTCCTAGCTTAAGTCTTCATTACTCTCTACGTCAGGTTCAGAAGACAACCACTGTGATGCCCTGTTTTTTTCCACTTCAGAGTACTTGTCACCGTTTGTAGTTGTATACTTGTTGTTGTGATGACTTGATAAATGTCTGTCATCTCTAACAGATTGGAAGCCCTCGGAGGGCAAGAACTATATGTTTCTTTTCATTCTGTAGTGTCCTCAACCATGAAGGTATAATGCCCAGCACATGAAAGGTACTTAGTAATGTGTGCATGTGTAGGCATGTGTATGGCTGGTCAAGTGTCTGGATATACAAAGTAAAGCAGCCCTGGACTGTGGTGACCTCATCAGGAGACACCACAGTGAGTGGCCCTCACAGAAGCCCATCTGCTTCCCTCCAGGGCATCTCTCTGGCCGGGCTGCTGTCAACGGCAACTTATAATAGGATATACCACCTACTTGTTTGGTTTCTGAATCATCTGAATCCACCCCTATTCAGCAATGGGGACAATCAGCTTTCAGGGATAGAGAGAACAATCTTGAAAAGAATTACCATTTATTCATTTGACCAATATTTATTCTGTGCCTATCCCTACTGCACTCACTGTGTGGAGGATGGGGAAACATAAATGAATGAGGCCTTGATAGTATTTTCAAGGAATTTCTAGTTTTGAAGAGCAGTCAGATTTATAGAGAAATGATAACTTCCTGTTTTAAAACACTAACATTACAAGGTATGCTCAGGCTTTTATTTATTTATTTGCTTGTTTATTTGTTTGTTTGTTATATATTTTTATTTATTTCAGAGAGGAAGGAAGAGGGAGAGAGATAGAAACATTAACGATGAGAGAAAGAGACATTGATTGGCTGCCTCCTGCACGACCCCACTGGGCATTGAGCCCACAACCCAGGCATGTGCCCTTGACCAGAATGGAACCTGGGACCCTTCAGTCCGAAGGCCGATGCTCTATCCACTGAGCCACACCGGGCAGGGCAATGCACAGACTTTTAAAGGTATGACTATCAAAGCACTTAGCAAAACCCTAGCTACAAGTGCTATTTAGAATGATGACCCAAGGGTCATACTTTTAAAACCTTCTAAGCTCGCCTAGCCAATGTTGCTCAGTGGTTGAGCACAGGCCCACCAACCAGGAGGTCACAGTTAGATTCTGGTCAGTCCGGGGGCACATGCCAGGGATGCAGGCTCAATCCTCAGTGGGGGATGTGCAGGAGGCAGCTGATCAATGATTCTCATCATTGGTGTTTCTATCTCTCTTTCTCTCCCCCTCTTCTTTCCTCTCTGAAATCAATGAAAACATTTAAAAAATTAAAAAAGAAAACCTTCTAAGCTCTAACTTTGAACCAGTTTGACTACAAGAAAGCAATTTCTCAGACCACATTAGACAAACTCCTTAAAAAACAACAACAAAAAACTACCATTGGGTTGCTTTTTATGTCCTTGGCTTTTATTAAACAAAACAAGAACTATCCATAAGAATTTTGCTTTTGCATATGTTGTTCAAATCTTGATTGCTTTATAACATCATTCATTGGTTCCTAATAAAGTCACAGGAGAAATTACCTTTAGAAGTTAGTGCTACAGAAAAAAAAATCTAAGATCTGTCTCCTCTGCTAAACTGATTCTTTTCAGATGACAAGATCTATTCAAATGTACAGTGTTTTCATTTCTACCCTGCAGCCAGGAAAGTCAGAACTAAATTTCAAATTCAGTCAGTCATTTTTTAAGAAAAACATTTATTTTTTTAAAGTATATTTTTATGGATTTCAGAGAGGAAGGGAGAGGCAGAGAGAAACATCAATGATGAGAGAGAATCATTGATTGGCTGCCTCTTGCACGCCCCCTACTGGGAATGGATCCCGCAATCCCTACATGTGCCCTGAGTGAAATCCAACCCATGTCCCTTCAGTCCACACAAGTCGATGCTCTATCCAGCTAGGGCTGTCACAGTTATTTTTAAATTATTAGGATAATTTTTATCTTTTTCTTTGGCCCTAATGTTCCATTTCTAGCCTATTGTTACCCTTCTTTGTGTCCTTATGGAAAGGAGATAGGATAACATAAATTTAACGTCTAATATGCACAGTCATTTTAGAATTACTTCTGCTATTTGTCAGACATAAATGCAAAAAAAAGAAAAGAAACTGACCTATATTTGATCTTTATGAAACTTGAAGAAATTAGGGAGGACCCAGGGGGGGGGGAAAAAGGATCTGAAAGGGACAAAAAATGGGACTGAAGTATTATGTTCATATTCTCCAACTCAAATACAGGGGCATATTGATCAGACATAGGACCTATTAGAGGAGAGTGTCTGGAGTTTAGATTGTTCTGGAAAAAATCCCAGAGATATGTCGAAGCAGACAGATCCCAGGGGTCGTTGTCATTATTTACCATCGATGAGTAAATATAAAAACGTTTCAACCTTTTTTTGTATCACGGATCCCTTAGACCTGAAAGTAGAACCCTCCTGACATCCATTGATCATTCCAGAATATCAAAGGCACTTCGCCGCTGGCACCGCCGTGGAGAATCCAGATAGACCCGCGGAAGCCTGAGCTGTCTTGTCCGGTCCGCAGCGAAGCCTGGCAAACCAGCTCTCCGCTCAGGTGTTCGACTCTGACACCACTCTCAAATGGTTTAAACGACTTGGTTGTTTTGTGTCTGTCTTTCACTTTTTTTTTTTTTTTTAGTAACAGACCTCTCTGATGCGCTGGTGAAAGTATGGGTCATCTCTCCTAAAACACACACAGACACAGCCTTTTGCAGTTCCGTGGGCTGGGTGGACTTCCCGGAGGGCACCCTCCGGTCTGGGGTTCTGTTCAAATGGACACTTGCTTCCTGGAGTCCAGGGGCATGCCCTTGGGGGCTTTTAAAAACCACCCTCTCCTTTCATCCCGGGGCAAGGACTGGAGCGGAGGTTCCGGGACCCCTAGACCCCGACCCCGCCGCCCCTGCACACGCCCCTCGGAGCTTGCCAATCGGAGCGCTCCCCTCCCCCAGGCCCGTGCCGCGCAGGTGCGAAAACCTCCGGGGCCACCCGGGAGCCGCGGCGCGGGAGGGACCGGGTGGGTGGGGGTTGGAACCCAGGGAGGGACGGGGGCGGGGGCCTTCCCTCCGTTGCCGGGCGACCGAGTTCTCCGCCCAGGCCGCTCCACGTCCTCGGGAGGGGGCGCCGGCGGCGGACGGTGGCCGGCGGGCCCTCTCCGGAGCGGCCCTCTTCCGGCCTCCCTCCCCCGGCCGGGCGGTGGGCGCGCCCGTGACGTCACAGGAGGCGGGGCCGGCGCCGCTGCCGGGTGCTGGAGGCGCCATTGGAGCCGGCTTGGCTCGGGAGCTCCGCTGAGCAGGCGGAGGTCGGGCCGCAGTCACAGCCGCGTCCGCTCCTGCTCGTCCCCGGCCCGTCCGCGGCATGGCGTGCGGGGCGACGTTGAAACGGCCCATGGAGTTCGAGGCGGCGCTGCTGAGCCCGGGCTCCCCGAAGCGGCGGCGCTGCGCCCCGCTGCCCGGCCCCACTCCGGGCCTCAGGCCCCCGGACGCCGAGCCGCCGCCGCCGCCGCTCCCGATGCAGACCCCGCCGCCGCCGCTTCAGCAGCCCGGGGGCCCGCCCGGCAGCGAGCGGCGCCTTCCGACTCCGGGTGAGCGGCGCTGCGGGCTTGGCAGGAAGCCAGGCCCTGGCATTGGGGGGGTGGGGGGTGCGGGGAGGGGGGGGGCGGGGGAGGGCGGTGGACGCTGGGCTCCTTTCCCCACGGACCCCTTCTCCGTCCTGAGAAAAGGGAACTGGGGTGCCGCTGGGCCTGGTCGCTTCCGGGGATGGGGAACATCCGGGAGGGGGAGTGGGGGCCGCAGAGTCCGCCCTCGGTTTTCCTGGGAGCGGGGGAGAGCCTGGGAGGGTGGGCAGCGGGAGGGAGACGGGGGTATCCCGGGCAGCCCCGGGCCCTCCCCGTCCCCATCCCCCAGCCCCTCCCGCCGCCGCCGCCGGGCCTGCCCCGAGCCGCCCGGGACCCGGCGGGCCGTGGGAAATCGGATTCCGCTCACGAACCCGGCGCTGAGGGCTGGGGGCCGGCTGCGGGGAAGGGGCCCGAGGGCGTGCTGCCTGCCGCTCCTGGCTGTGCTGTAAGCTGGTCGGGAGACCCCGATTTCCAGAAATCTTGGGGGGCCACAGAAGTTAGGGAATCCGATTTCAACCTGACTAATTCTAAGGGACTGGGCATGTGTTGTTTTTTTTTTTTTTTTAATTATTGTACGGCTATTGTACCATATATGGCTTGACATCGGTGGGTCGTTAGCTAGGATTTGAGAGTCCTTCCATGCCCAGAGGTTCCAGGAGGAGGAATTCAGCTGTCCTGAGCAGGGAGAGTCGCCTTCAGTAAGGGCATTCATCGGCCAAGTAAAGGGGAGAGCTGATGTGACAAAAAAGAAAAAAAAAGAAAAGTAAAAGTTAATTTAAAAAAAAAATGTAGCCATTGTGTGGGCGTGGAGGGGGAAATGCACCAGAATTAATGTTGAGCAGTTTAAAGGGCACCCGGAAATGGGGGGAGTCTCCGAACTGAACTTTGGCAAGTCGCTTCTTTGTGTGCTTTTCTGTTTTTCAAGCATAGGCGAAACCTTGGCGTTGCCATAAAATCATTCTCTCTTCACCCCCTTGCAGTCGCCAGTGAATGTGGGCTTTATGCCGTCCTTTGCAAATCCCCCACGCGGGTTTCAGGCCCTCTTCCCCTCTAACCGGCGTCCCTGCAGCTGCCAGCCCGGCTGCCCCAGACATAGACAGTCCGTCCTCGTGTTCACCTCTTCTCTGTGCTGGCATTCAAAGGATTTGCCAACGATAGCCATATCTTGCCCAGTTGGTCTTTTATACATTTCTTACCAAACCGTGCCTTTGCTCTCTTCCCCCAGGCCCACTTGGCTGCGTCTGTATTCTTGCCTTCCATCATGTTTTCCCCTGCTATTTGCTAATCCAAATACACTATCTTTCTTAAGTCTCCGTCCATTATCTGACTAACCCTGCTCCGCGAGGAACTCTGTTCGACCTTAAATTCCCAGACCACTTATGTTGCACTGGACAAGAATGTTTGCAGAAGTTTTTGTAGAAAGTCCTTCAAAAGCAGAGGGTGATTTTTAAAAATTGTTTCGCCCAGTGCTCTTACAGCTACAAATAGAATTTCAATAAAGTATTGAATTAATACTTGCTCCATCTGTCTTGATGAATATTATGTAAATGTTGTATTTCTCCCAATACTTCTCTCTAGACTAATTTTATTGTAGTTCACATTATACCGAGTGCATAATAAGTGATTGCTGAATGTATTTGGAAGCCTAGAGATTTGCAGAGTGCTATAATGGGGTCACTACTTCTTTAATCTTAAATTTTAATCTGCCCATACAGATCATGCTTCTTGGTCATTTTATGTTAAAACATTTTGTTTAAAATATTCATTTGTAACAGACAGTAGTGTGGTAAAGGCCTGGGATGAGCAGTGGGTGTGGGTTAGGGTTAGGGTTAGGGTTAGGGCCAGAAGGGGGAGTCCATGGGAGGAAAAGGGAACATCTGTAGTACTTCCTACAATAGACCTAAGTTTTAAAAAATAAAGTATTCATTGGTAAATATTGATCAGTTATGTTTCTTAATGATTATCAGCATAGGGTGCTGTTCTGAAAGAAACAGAGTATGAATGATTCATTAATGCTTTGACTTATGTGAAAGATACCCTCTGGATTAAAAAAGAATGGGGGAGGAAATATTAGTTGCTCTACAAGTAGAAAGAATAAAGCCAATTCATAGAAAAGTGCATTTAAAAATCAGTGGCTCTACTCTGTAACAATCCTAGTTATTATCTCAAAGGTTGTGCAGTTCTCTCAGAAATGGTCTGAGACTATGTTTTACTTCAGAAAAAAGATGTGTGTCAAAGCACTTTTTGTGGTAAAACCCTATAAAATTAAATTTTTTATTGCTTAAATGAGTGAGGTGGATGGATGGAGGCATGAGGGGGGTTGTTGAACTCGAAGATATTTGTAAACGTGGAGTGAGTAGATGCAAAGCATTAATTGATCATGAGTTGAGGAGTTCAGGAATAACTTCCAAATGACATAGCATTTTAGCTGAGTCTTAAATGTTGGAAGGGGAGAAACAGCCCCATTTCAAGCAGAGCAAAATTGCTTGAGCAAAGGCCAGAAAACCAACAAATGAAGGAAAGGCTAGTTTACTGCAACTGGATTGTAGTGGAAGATGGAACTGGAAAAACGATGAACTTAGTCTGATAAAACCGAGAAGCACAACCTCAAATAATGAGCGCCAAAGATTAAAACTATCCACTGTTAAAAAGAAAATTGGTGCCTGGCTGGCGTGGCTAGGTTGAATGGCAACCTATGAACCAGAAGGTCCTGGTTCAGTTACCAGTAAGGGCACATGCCTGGGGTTGTGGGCTCCATCCCCAGTGTGGGTCATGCAAGAAGCAGCCTGTTAATGATTCTCTCTCTCTCATCATTGATCTCTCCCTCTCCCTTTCTTCCCTTCCTCTCTTATTTTAAAAAATATATATATTTTGCAGTTTTCTTTAAAAAATATGTTTTTATTGATTTTTAGAGAGAGGAAGAGTGGAGAAACATTGATTGGCTCCCTCTTGCATACCCCCTACTCAGGATCCTGCCCTCTTCCAGGGCATGTGCCTTGGGCTGGAATCAAACTAGAGACCTTTCAGTGCATGGGACAGTGCTCAGCCAGCTGAACCCTAGAACAGGACAGAGAAATTTGCATCTTTCTTTCTTTCTTTCTTTCTTTCTTTCTTTCTTTCTTTCTTTCTTTCTTTCCTTCTTTCCTTCTTTCCTTCTTTCCTTCTTTCCTTCTTTCCTTCTTTCTTTTTTTATGCTTTTGCCTGTTATATATGGCCTTCTTGGGAAGAAAATCACATCTGTTTCCTTATTTTTCTCCTGTGTATACCATGTTTAGATTCTTGGACTTGCTAGTTCTTCTTCCAGCCTCAAAATTGTTTCTTTCCATTTGTTCACTTTGCCATGCAGGAGGCAGTGAAAGGTTTATCAAAGATCTTCTGTTCTCATGAGCCTTGTCCTCACACTTGTTCTTTCTTGTTTCAAGTCTGCAATTACTTACAACCTTGCATTGCATCTGGCACATCTGTACTTGGAGAATATATTTTAAAGATGAAGCAAAGACTTCATAAATTGAGAGATCTAACACATGAACTTCACAGCATTCTTAAAGGAAAGTTGCTAAATACTGCATTGTTCCAATGTTTACTTATGTGTGGGGCTACTTAGAATTCATGTCAGTTCCTGGACTGTACCATCATTTGTTATGGCATTAATATCTTTGATTTTTTATTCTCACAACTTTATTGGGCAGACATTTAGTATTTATATTGAAGAACTAGGCTAAAGATCTTGAATGACTTCCCAAGGTCATAGTCACACATCTAGGAAGAAGCAAATTGAATTGTTAACACTTCCTCCTCCCTATTAAAAAATAATAATACACCTAGAGTAATTTATACATTAGAATAATGTGAGTTGGTGTGGGTAATATAATTTTCTGGGTTTTAGGAGCCTTTATTATCTGAAAAGTGCATATACATTTTACTCCCACACACACACACACACACACACACACACACACACTTGAAAACCACATCCTTCCAGATTCTGTGTTGTCTCTAGGAGTGTACTTCAAGGTGGTTAGTATTTGTGTGCTGGACTCCTTTTATTAATAGTGTTTGGTTTTTTGTTACGTTGACTCAGAATAGTAACTTGAATCCTACCAAACATTACCTCTCATAAAATCAGAAAATTATCTCCTAAGCCCTGTTCATGAATTTCAAGCAATAAATTTCAGATCTTCCTTTAGTTATAAACATAGTGGTTTCTTCTTTCCTCTTCCCTAAAGATCTTAGTCCAAATAGGACAAGAGTTTCACTATTAGAAGGCCTTGGGTGGTTAAGAGACTCACCCCGAGTACTCTGGTTTGTGAAATTGTGCAACTTCGGGGAGATAAAAAATAGTTCCCTATTAGGTGAAGGACTTGTTTTCCTTGTAAGTTGTAGTTAATGCTACAGCAAACAGCAACTCTGGTCTTCAGGAAACAAGCAAAGAGAACTGTCTGGCTTATGCCAAAATAACTGCTACTCTACATATTATTGAAATCTATACTAATTAGACCTGATGTCTTCCAGACAAAGCCACCGTGGCAGGGGCCGAGGCAGAGGTGGTTAGGGGCAATCAGGCCAGCAGGGGAGGGCAGTTTGGGACAATCAGGTAGAGGCTGTTAGGGGCGATCAGGCAGGCAGGCTAGCAGCTAGGAGCCAGCAGTCCTGGCAGTCAAGCATCCCCTGAGAGGTCCCAGATTGGAGAGGGTGCAGGTCAGGCTGAGGGACACCCCCTCCCCCCCTCCCCGCACAAATTTTGTGCACTGGGCCTCTAGTAGTGATAATAAGAGGGCACACTTTGGGGGTTATAGGAGGAATGCTTTATTCAGTATAAATATTTTTCTTGTTAATATTTATTACATGGGGAGAAGGATAAGAAGAAATGGCTCAAAGTGAATGCTCAAGTGTGTTTCTTTTTTTATTTAGAGCAAATTTTTCAGAACATAAAACAAGAATATAGTCGTTACCAGAGGTGGAGACAATTAGAAGTTGTTCTTAATCAGAATGAAGCTTGTACTTCAGAAAGTCAGCCTCACTCCTCAGCACTCACAGCGCCTAGTTCTCCAGGTAAGTATACTTTAATTTGCACAGCCTATTTAAGAGTTTGTAAATGGTATTTAAAATGACAGGGACCACTTAATGGGTAAGTGGTCTTACTTGGGAGTAGTAGAAATGTTTTGAAACTAGACAGAGGTGGTGGTTGTACAACGTTGTGACTATACTAAATTGTTCACTTTATGTCACTTTCACCACAAATAATTTTTTAAAAACCCTACCAGGGATGTGCCTGCAACCAAGGCACATGTCCCTGACCAGAATCGAACCTGGGACCCCTGAGTCCACAGGCCAAAGCTCTATCCACTGAGCCAAACCTATCAGGGATAAGTCTCAATTTTAGTAATGTAATTTTGTTTTTGTTTTTATTTTTTTATTTTTTAAAAAAATATATTTTATTGATATTTTACAGAGAGAAAGGAAGAGAGATAGAGAGCTAGAAACGTTGATGAGAGAGAAACATCGGCCAGCTGCCTCCTGCACACCCCCTACTGGGGATGTGCCCGCAACCAATGTACATGCCCTTGACCGGAATCCAACCCGGGACCTTTCAGTCCGCAGACCGACGCTCTACCACTGAGCCAAACCGGTTTCGGCTGTTTTTGTTTTTAGAGAGAGTGGAAAGGGGAAGGGAAAGACAGAACATCGATGTGAGAGAAACACATTGTCTCCTGCATGCACCCCAACCAGGGTCAGGGATTTATACACAACTCTGTATAAGTCCCTTGACTAGAATCAAACACGGGGCCCTTCAGTCCATGGGCTAACACTATCCACTGAGCCAAAATGGCTAGAGCTAATTTTGAAATAATAGAATGGCGTATAAGACGATTTTTTGGCCCTGAAAATACGTATTTGCCGGCGTATAAGACGACTGGGCGTATAAGAAGACCCCCTAACATTTCCACTAAAAATACAGAGTTTGTTATATACTCGCCGTATAAGACTACCCCCCACTTGGAGGCATATTTTTCAGGGCCAAAAAATCGTCTTATACGCCGGCAAATACAGTATGTTATGGGTAGAGAAACAAGTACAGATAATAACTTGCTAGATATTTTGGTCAGATTTCATTTGTAGAGGGGGGGAAATTGGTTTAAGCAAAAAAAATATTTGTTTCAGGCTGCTGAATATTTTTATAGACTAAAGGCCAAAGAAAGAAATTCCAAGTTAAGCCTTGAAAAATAACTCAGAATTGGACTACTAATGGAGCTGCTTTTTAAAAAAATCATGATCAGGAAGACAATTTCCATGTTTTTTGGCTTTCCAGTGGATATTTTGGTTCCTAACTACTAAACATTTCACTCTTCTTGGCCCAGATTCAAAAGGGATCAAGGATGAGATGTGTAGTGGTTAATTGTCCCCTTCATTCATATTTTGATGACCTTGCTAACAATTTTTATATTGAGCATGTCATTTGCTCTCCGTAAGTGTCAAAACTCTTTTCTTATCAAAATCACCCTGGAACTTAAAAGATTCTGAAGCCCTACCCCAGAACTAGTTCCACCAGTAATTATGATGCACCACCTTGGTTAAACATAGGTGTAGGTGATCGCCAAGAATCTGGGTAGCTCTCATGCGGCGAATCTACTTTTCCTAATCTAGACTAGAGGCTGTATATCAGCTTTAAACTTTTCATTCTTATTCTTGACCAAATGAGCATTGAGTATGGACTCGGTTGTTATGGTATCAGAACAACTTGAATACATGTTGTTTCTCTTCTCAATTTACCTTTGTCCTTGCTTTGTAAAACAAATGTCAGAAACTCCGAGAATTTCGTGGAAACGTTTCATGTAAATTAGTTAAAACACCATGTTTATAAACAATGTTTTTATCCTAGGGCTGTTTGCATGATGCTATTAATTCTGAACTTCAGAACTAGAATCTGTAAACTAGATTTGTCTTTTGGCCAGGTTCCTCCTGGATGAAGAAGGACCAGCCCACCTTTACTCTCCGACAAGTTGGAATAATATGTGAGCGTCTCTTAAAAGACTATGAAGATAAAATTCGGGAGGAGTATGAGCAAATCCTCAATACCAAACTAGCAGGTAGGCTGAGGTGGTGGCTATGCCATTGTTAATAAGGTTCAGTAAGGATTAACCCCAATTAAGTAAATGATAAGTTAGGAGTAGGACATCATGCAAGAAGACTTAATGAATTGTGATGAAGTTATTCCTTTTGGTAATTGTACATGTTTCATTTATAGGAGGACTTTTTACTTACATTTCTGAAAAAAGATAAGCCAAGCTTTTCTGAGAAATTTTCATATGAACAAAGGCTTGAGTAAACTGTTGGGGTTAACTGGCTTGTAAACAGGTGGTTGGAATAGATGATTGGGAGGTGTTGAGTATACGTAACATAATCAGACTTCCTGATGAGAGTCACTTAGTGGGTGTGGGAAGTCAGGCATCCTTGATTTGGAGGTACATTAGAATAAAGTTTGGAAAGCTCCGCTTAGGCAAGAACAAAAGGAGTGATTAATGGTGGCAACAAGTTAGAGCCTTTTCTGAAAGGAAGGGATCTGAATCAGGAACAGAAAGTACCTGTGTAGTGAAAGAGGAGGGTGTTGTGATCAGAGAGATTTTAGACAGCAACGTCTTTAACAGTATTGTTTCCTAATTTGATGACCCACACCATGTGGTGCCTCAGAATGTTAATAGACCTGCTGTAAATTGAGAACTGTTGGGGTTAGCAACAACATTAAATGGGTTTCTTTATAGTAGAATTTTAAAATATATATATATTTTATTGATTTTTTTACAGAGAGGAAGAGAGATAGAGAGTTAGAAACATCGATAAGAGAGAATCATTGATCAGCTGCCTCTTACATACACACACACACACACACTCCCTCTCTCCCTCCCTCCCAAGATGTGCCCACAACCAAGGTACATGCCCTTGACCGGAATCGAGCCTGGGACCTTTCAGTCCGAAGGCCGACACTCTATCCACTGAGCCAAACCAGTTTCGGCTAGAATTTCTTTAATGCACTAATGTATATTTTAAGAAGAAACTAGTATATCATTCACCCCTCCTACCACTACCCCAAAATTGTTCCGACCAGCTGGCTCTAAGGCACTTCTGAGAACAAACTATAATTAGGTAGTATGGAATTTTCTCCTAGCTTTTAGCCATCCCACCTTTTCACTCAATGTGTATGATGAAATTTTAGTTACGGTAGAATGCAGCAAAGAGCTTCAAGCTTCATGTTTTATAGGAGATAACCTAAAATTTGCTGGCATAGTAGTGATCATGTCTGTCTGTCTTAGGAAGCCATTAGTAGGGGATAGAATTACAGCACAAGATTATTAGGAAAATATTATGTGTTTTTAAAAAAATATATTTTATTAATTTTTTACAGAGAGGAAGAGAGAGGGATAGAGAGCTAGAAACATCAATGAGAGAATCATCGATCAGCTGCCTCCCGCACACTCCCTACTGGGGATGTGCCCACAACTAAGGAACATGCCCTTGACCGGAATTGAACCTGGGACCCTTTGGTTCGCAGGCTGACCCTCTATCCACTGAGCCAAACCAGTTTTGGCAGGAAAATGTTATCTTATAAATGATCAGTGGTTAAATCTAGGAGCCAGGGATTGGGGTCTGGCATCTAAGAGGAAGTAACAAATCTCAAGAGGGGACTGTTATAAGGAGGTCCGGGGAATAAATAATTTAAACAGGGAAGCTAGATGTGATCCTGACACTTAATTCTTAAAGAGTGGGAGAGAGTTTCCAGGGATAGTATATACTGTCTTTCCCCTCACAGAACAATACGAATCTTTTGTGAAATTCACACACGATCAGATTATGCGACGATATGGAACACGGCCCACAAGCTGTAAGTATTGCCAAGTTTTCTTTGAATTACCCAACTTTCAAGAACAAAATTTTAAAACTGAGTACCTTGTCTCCTGATAACAAAAAGCCCGTGTGAAGTAAAATAATAGCTAGCACTTAAAGAATACTTGCATGCCTAGCACCAGGCCAAACCCTATGAGGGAAGAATTATTATTGTTATACAAGTAACAAGAGCATTTAAAGAAGTAAAGAAGTTCATTTGTCCAAGCTTATGTAGCTAGTGGTTCAGCCAAGATTGAAACCTAGATAGTCTAACTGCAGTACCAATTTGTTTATTACCTGGCTTTCCCCAGAAAGGTAGTTTCAATTGTTAATTTATGAAAGTTGATTTCTTAGGCTAACTTGTCAAGAGTGTGATTAGAATTTCTTAATTCTAAACATCTTGCAACGACCAGGTACTCAAAACATAAATTATAATAACTATATCCATTGAACCCGACTCAGATTTCTTAAATTCTGAAGAAAGTAGGACCTTTTAAGTGGTGATTTATAATTCTCCATGCAGTTTATCACATTTACCATTAATTGTTATTTAAAAGGACAATCCTATGTTTTTTAGTATTTTTACATGTTTTTGTTTTTTTTATTCCTAATTTATAGATGTGTCCTGAAGCTTTCTTGCATATCTGGGTACCGGGTTTGACCTCAAGAGATGGCTGCTGTGCACTTTTTGCAACTGGTTTGATATCACATTTCAGCTCCAACTTTGCATCCTGAGAACACTTAAAGGTTTCTGCAGGTCCATTTTATACAACTTGAAAGACCTTAAAACTTTCTGGTTGCCACAAGCATATCTTTCTTTTCTGCTCATCCAATAAACAGCTGTGCCCTACTGTGATAGATTTTCGAAGCAAAATACCTGGAGCAGCAGTTTAGCAAAATATGCCCTCAGTGGCACTCAACAAATGGAGTTTCCCCAAGCACATTCTGTAAGAAGTGTGTATGAGAGTGTATGTATATGTATGTATGTGTATTTTAAGTTATTATTTGTATTGTGCAAATTTTTTTGATCTTGGGGATTCTGGCTGTGAATTTGATGCACGACAATTATGGTTTAAAACATTTGCTTGATCTACAGAAGATCACTAATGTTTTGTGACCATGTACGTTGTAACAGTGGGTTGTTTTATGTGTAGGTATTATTAAATACAGGGACTGTTTTCAGGCACAGAATATGAATCATATACATTAGGATGGACATCAGATGTGATTAGATGACATAGCAAAGGTCTGTGGTCCTAGGTCTGTAAATGCGTGGTGAGGAATTAGAACAAACTGGAGACGGACCATTGACGCATGGAATCTGCTAGCTGTATTGGAAAAATACTTTGACTCCAAGCCTTAAAATACCCACGTGGAGTCTGTGCTCACCTCACTCACACAAAGCGCTCCCTGGACACTGACCCTATGAAAAGAAGATGTCTCCCCTAGGGCAGGAGCACCAGGGTCTTCTTGGGAGCACGGACCGGGTGAGCGAGGGCCTGGGCTGGGCCGCCCCGGCAACTCTGCTGCTCGGGAGGAGCCCTTCACCTTTGTATCAGTCATTACGTACAGATTTGGATCCTTTGGTCAGCTTCTCCCAAATTCTCTTAAGAGGTGTCCATGTTCAACTGCTTGAGCTTTGTTTTGGCAACCCCCTGCCCAAAGTTGCTTACAGACTGTTCTTCACCTTGTTTTCAAAGCTGAGGAACAGAAAGTAGCCTCTGTTTTGAGGAGGTGGAAGTTAAGTATACATTTATTTTTTACTGTGACTTGTTCAGGACCACATTTTACAAATGCCTTGTTTCGTTTATTATTGTTTCTGGAAAGGAAAGTTCTATTAAAATTGTTTTAGTTTGAATATAGAATAGTTTTTTTTAATTACAGCTTATTTTGAAAAAATCTGAGTGTATGCCAATACCTTCCAAAGTAAGGTAATATTCAGAGACAGTTCTGATCAGATGGCTTAGAGATAATTTCTGGAATATTCACATTGGAAGATTCCTTATTAATGAATGTCTTTGACTTAAATCTAACCAAAAACTGCAACGTTATTCTTTGTACATTTTCATTATATAGTGTTAACAAGCTTAGTTGCAAACAAATAAAATACTCAAGCTATTTGTTTACCTTGCCTTCTTAATACTGTGATGATGTTTATTAAAATAATTTATGTGAAGCTGCTTTAACCACTTTCCCAGTTTAACATTACATTTAAGAGTTACAGACTTTTTTTTAAAGCCCAACAGTGATCTTTTGATAATTAAGAATTTTTTTACTTCATATTTGAGGGGCAATTTGTTTCATCTCTTCTTTTTCCCTGGTAGACACTTGTTCCTGAAAGAGGAACACAGTAGCGGCAGTAATGGGAGTGGCCTTGCCACACCAAAACAAGGGCAGGCAGCTGTGGGGGCCATCAGAAGTCCTGAGGATGGACCAGGAATAGGGAACACTGCCTCACTTAAGTCTTCTTGTTACAGAATCAGTGGGATGTGCTCACTCAGGATTGTGGGTGTCAGCCCCATTCCTACTGAATAGCTTCTGGCTGGGAAATAGAGGGAAGTTTCCGTAAGGAAGATGACATGCTATTGAATTATGCTATGGTTGCTTTTTGGGGCCACATAGTAAGACCACACCACCATGGCTGGATTTGGGGATCTCCTCTAAAGAGACTAGTCATGTTTGCTTAGTGTTTTATCCAGGTAAAAGACCGATCCTAGAGCAGAAAATGGGGACCTATAAGATAGGCCTTAGATTACCAAAAGTTTTTCTGTAGACCTTTATTTCTAGAATCTGAACTAGGGCACATTCCCAAGTAGGGAAGTATCTTTGTCTCATGAGGATAAGTCAAGGCCCAGGGAAGAAGTAGTCGCAGAACAGCCATATCTGGCGAGTTAAAATATTCTGTGTTTTTGTTTTAGTTGTTATCCCCTTTAAGTAAAGCCTTAAGTTTAAGGCCAATGTAAGGAGTAAGTGTCCCTCCCTACGTTGGAGGAGTACAGGGCAGATCAGAGTTCTGAGGCGGTGATAACAGTTAAGACCTCCCCAAGAAGAACATCAGGGGATATAAGAATTTGGGCCAGCTTCCACACATGGTGAATCTTCTCTGCCCTCCAGGAAGGATTGGTTGGTTAGTCTACCAGTTAAAGGAAAGGGCCTTTGGATGTTTATAACCCTAGACTTTAGTCTGCCTCGCCACTATTTTACTATGTGAGTCTTGCCAAGTTACTGAACTTTCTGAGCCATAGTTTCCTTATTTGTAAAACAAAGATTAATTATATGTACATTGTTGGGTTTTTCTTTTCAAATAAATGCAAGATGAAGTTAATTCCTGTCAAGAAGGTATTTAGCACAGCTTGGGACATAGGCTACGCACTTGAAAATGTTACAGGAGGTTTCTTTACAGTGGTCTTCGTCAGCTCTGAAGACTAAAATCTTCCTTTCTGCAGCAGTGATTCTCAACTTTCCAGTATGAAGAGCCCTTTGTTAACAACAAAATTTCACACTCTCTTATTAGCATTTGTACTTTAAGTGTTTGACTACGAAAACAATAAAAGATGAATGACAAATTAATTCAGTGATGCCTTCCAGTGAATCTGTATTTTGTTATTCACCAAATCAGGGGCCAGCAAACTGTGGCCTGTTTTTGTAAATAAAGTTTTATTTGAACACTGCCACACCTATTCATATGCACCTGGCTGCTTTCACACTGCAACTCCAGAGACAGACAGTATGGGCTACAGAGTTGAAAATACTTACTTTCTGGCCCTTTACAGAAAGGTTTGTGAACCCCTGCACTGCCGCATTGATAGGAATTTGAAAAGCTCACAAACGACAAGCACCATGCGTCATGGACATGTCCTAATTTATAATTCCTAGGGGAGTTACACATCAGTTTGAAGTGTGATGAAAAAACCCTCTTCCTGCAAATGAATATTGCCCGAGTTCTAGAAAAAGTAATGAACTTTTTAGAGTGATGATTCTAAAGGATGGGAACAGTATACTATTTTACTTTTGGCATGTTTAATTTTTTTTTATACAAAAGTGGATTATGAGAATTTCATGTTTATCAGAATAGCATGGGTTTAAAGAGAGTTGGTTAAATATTGTTCTTATGATCTGATTTCTTTGCTGTAGTGATGATTTCTTGAAAACAGCTTCTGAGAACCTTGCTGCAGTTAACCTGGATCTTGGATTAGGTTGACACCTTCAGGGAGAAAGGAACAAATTTACTTAGGGAAAGAGCTCCAGCTAAGCACCTTAATCCACACTTGTAAATAATTAGCACTTTATTGAAGGGAGAATGTAATAACTTTGTCTAAAATTGTAATACCTGAGGTCTTCATGGGTCTTTTGTTTTTATTGATTGTCATTTATAGTGCCTGGTCAGTTTTCATGCCAGGTTATCTGTGAGCTGGACAGTATATTTGAAAATTTATTTTTAGAAATAAACGGGACAAGGCCGAAACCAGTTTGGCTCGGTGAATAGAGCGTCAGCCTGTGGACTGAAAGGTCCCAGGTTCAATTCTGATCAAGGGCATGTACCTTGGTTGCGGGCGTGTCCCCAGTGCAGGGGGTGTGCAAGAAGCAGCTGATCAATGTTTCTCTCATCAATGTTTCTGGCTCTCTGTCCCTCTCCCTCTCTGTGAAAAAATTAATAAAATATATATTAAAAAAAAAAAAGAAAAGAAACAGGACAAGGATGACATACCTCTAAGGGATTTCTTGTTGCCTACGGCTGGGAATAGCCCCAAACTTCCTTCATTCAGACTGAAGGCTGGAGGAGGTTCCCTGGGTCCACATGGCACAATCAGGTATCCAGTCCATTGAGAAAGGTTTACTTTTTTTTTTTCTTTTAAAAAAAATATATTTTACTGATTTTTTACAAAGAGGATGGTAGGGAGAGAGAGCCAGAAACATCGATGAGGGAAACATTAATCAGCTGCCTCCTGCACACCCCTTACTGGGGTTGTGCCTGCAACCAAGGTGCATGCCCTTGACCGGAATCGAACCTGGGACCTTTGAGTCCGCAGGCCGACACTATATCCATTGAGAAACACTGGCCCAGACTTTTTTCCCCCCTTAAGTTATTGCATATGTATGTATCTTTATCCCATTGCCCCCCACTCATGTCCTCACCCCCCTGGTGTCTGTGTCCATTGATTAGGCTTATATGCATGCATACAAGTCCTTTGGTTGATCTCTCCCTCTTATCTCCATCTACCCCTGCCTTCCCTCTGAGGTTTGATTGATGCTTCTCTGATTTTGGATCTGTTTTTGTTAATCAGTTTGTTATTCATTATATTCCATAAATGAGTGAGATCATGTGATATTTATCTTTCTCCGACTGGTTTATTTCACTTAGCATAATGCTCTCCAGTTCCATCCATGTTGTTGCAAATGGTAAGAATTCCTTCTGTTTTACCACAGAATATTATCCCATTGTGTAGATGTACCACAGTTTTCTGATCCACTTATCTGCTTATCGGCACTTAAGCTATTTCCAAATCTTAGCTATTGTAAATTGCACTGCTATGAACGTAGAGGTATATATATCCTTTCTGATTGGTGTTTCTAGATAATATTCCTAGAAAAGGAATCACTGGGTCAAATTGGAGGTCCATTTTTTGTTTTTTGAGGAAACTCCATACTGTTCTCCACAGTGGCTGCACCAGTCTGCATTCCCACCAGCAATGCACGAGGGGACTCTGCATCCTCGCCAGCACTTGTCGTTTGTTGATTTGTTGATGATTGCCATTTTGACAGGTGTGAGATGGTACCGCATTGTCATTTTGATTTGTATCTCTCGGATGATTAGTGACTTTGAGCATGTTTTCATTTGTCTCTTGGCCTTATATCCTCTTTCGAAAAGTATTTAAGTCCATTGCCCATTTTTTGATTGGTGATTGGGTTGTTTATCTTTCTTTGTTAAGTTATATAAGTTCCCTGTAAATGTTGGAGATTAAACACTTATCGGAGATAACATTGGCAAATATGTTCTCCCTTGCAGTGGGCTTTCTTGTTGTTTTGTTGATGGTTTCTCTTGCTGTACAGAAGGTTTTAATTTTGAGTAGTTCCATTTGTTTATTTTTTTTTTAGTTTTCATTCCCCTAGGGGCTATGTCAGTAAAGATATTGCTTCAGCATATGTCTGAGATTTTGCTGCCTGTGGATACCTCTAATATTTTGATGGTTTCCCATCTTATGTTTAAAAGTCCTTTATCCATTTTGAGTTTATTTTTGTTTTTAGTATAAGTTGATGGTCTAGTTTCATTTGTTTGCATGTATCTGTCCAATTTTCCCCAACACCATTTATTGAAGAGACTGTCTTGACTCCATTGTGTGTTTTTGCCTCCTTTGTCAAATATTAATTGAGCATAGTGGTTTGGGTCGATTTCTGGGTTCTCTATTCTATTCCATTGGTCTATAGGTCTGTTCTTGTGCCAGTACCAGGCAGTTTTGAGAACAGTGGCTTTGTAATACAGCTTGAAATCTGGTATTGAGATCCCTCCTACTTTGTTCTTCTTTCTCAGGATTGCTGCAGTTATTCGGGGTCTTTTTTTATTCCAGATGAATTTTTGCAGAGTTCGTTCTAGGTCTGTGAAATTTGCCATTGGTATTTTAATGGGAAGTGCATTGAATCTATAGATTGCTTTGGGTAGTATGGACATTTTAATGTTGATTCTATGAATGCATGAACATGCTATGTTCTTCTATCTGTTTATATGTCCTCTCTCTTTTTTCAGTGTCCTGTAGTTTTCTGAGTACAAGTTTTTTTTACCTCCTTAGTTAAGTTTATTCCTAGGTATCTTAATTTTTTTGGTGCAATGGTAAATGGGATTTTTAAAAAAATCTCTCTTTCTGTAAGTTCACTGTTGGTGTATAAAAATGCCAATTGCTTTAATTTTGTATCCTCCTACATTGCCAAATTCATTTATTAAGTCTAATATTTTTTATGGAGTTTTTAGGGTTTTCTATGGGTCATCTTTCTATGGGTTTTTAGGGTCATCTGCAAATAATGACAGTTTTATGTCTTTTCCAATTTTGATACCTTTTATTTCTTCTTGTCTAATTGCTATGGCTAGCACTTCCAGTAGTGAAAGAGGGCATCCCTGTCTCATTCCTGTTCTTAGGTAAAATGGTTTTAGTAGTTTTTGCCCATTGAGTATGACGTTGGTTGTGGGTTTGTCATATAAGGCTTTTATTATGTTGAGGTATGATCCCTCCATTCTCAATTTGCTGAGGGTCTTTATCAAGAAAGGGTGTTGGGACAAAATTGGTTTGGCTCAGTGGATAGAGCGTTGGCCTGCGGACTGAAGGGTCTCAGGTTTGATTCCGGTCAAGGGCATGTACCTTGCTTGCGGGCACATCCCCAGTTGGGGGTGTGCAGGAGGTAGCTGTTCGGTATTTCTCTCATTGATGTTTCTAGCTCTCTATCCCTCTCTCTTCCTCTCTGTGAAAAATCGATTTTATATATATATATGTATATATTTTTTAAAGGGTGTTGGATTTTGTCAAATGCTTTTTCTGCATCAATTGATATGACTGGTTTTTATCTCTCAATTTGTTTATGTGATGTAACATGTTTATTGATTTGCAGACATTGTACCATCCTTGCATCCTGGGATAAATCCTACTTGGTCATGGTGTATGATCTTTCTGATGTAATGCTAGATCTGATTTGCTAGAATTTTTTTTGAGGATTTTGGCATTTATGTTCATGAGGGATATTGGCCTGTAATTCACTTTCATTGTGTTGTTTTTATCTGGTTTTGAGCTTGGAAGTGTTCCTTCCTCTTGAATTTTTTGGAATAATCTGAGGATAGGTTTTAGTTCTTCTTTGAATGTTTGGTTAAACTCCCCGGGCTTTTGTTTGCTGGAAGCTTTTTGATGACTGCTTTGATTTCCTTCATAGTTATTGGCCTATTGAGATTTTTAGATTCTTCCCGATTGAGTTTTGGAAGGTTGTATTCTTCTAGGAATATGTCCATTTCCTCTAAGTTGTCTAGTTTGTTGGAATAGAGTTGTTCATAGTATTTTATAACAATCCTTTGTATTTCTGTAAAGTCTGTTGTTATTTCGTCACTTTCTTTAATATATATATGTATATATTGATTGCAGAGAGGAAGGGAGAGGGTGAGAGAGAGAAAAAAATCAATGATAAGAAAGAATCATTGATTGGCCGACGCTCTGTCCACTGAGCCAAACCGGTTTCGGCATATTCTGGTTTCCATTACAGTCCAGTCCTTAGGACCCATTACTTTCTTTTTCAGACTTTGCTTATTATTGGCTTTGTTGCCTCTACCTTACTGCTCCTTTAGGCTTGGGGATAAGGGTAAGTTTCCAAACTCACTTTTCCCCCCAAATGTACTGGGATCCACAAGCTACCCAGTTTATTCAAATCTGGGTGGTGGTGGTTTCAGATACAGGCCTGAAGTTCCCAACATGCTACATTATAGATGGCCTATCAGGAGGAGGACAGTGTCAAAGCTTTTCTTGGGTTACGACTAAGAGGCGTGTAGACATGTGGAAGTCCTGCAGGTCCAGGGTAGAGATCCTGTGAATGGAGACTTCGGGGACTTTAGCTATTGCGTGTGCTCATGCGGCTGCGGAGGCTAGTTCTCAGAGGTGGGAATGAGACCCTTAAATTAGGTCATAGAGACAGCTTTTACGCCAGTGTTTCCCAAACTTTTGACATATGTATACCCCTTCTGTAATTTTTATAACGCTGAGTACCCCTCGTCAAAAAAAAGGATGTATTTTAATAACAATCAAAATATTTTTATTTTTTTGGTACATACACAAAGTAAATGAAAAATAAAATTCATAATAAAATATAAATAAAAGTTATATTATAAATAACATTTATTTGCACACCGGACCAGCTCACACCTCACAAGACTGTCTTGACTTGACTCATAAGAACATAGAATTAGGCGCAGCTAAGCACGGTGCAGTGCATATCCCCACCAAACTCCGGTGCCACGCGTACCCCCACCAAACTCTTCCCGTACCCTTGAGGGTACGTGTACCACACTTTGGAAAACACTGTTTTACGCCTTGAAAGATGGGAATGAGGCTATGTTGGGGAAAAACATCACAGTGACAAACGCCCATCGGTGAACGCCCAGTTGTGTTTGTTCCAATCTCAAGCCTATGTTTCCTGAATGGAGAAAGCAACAGTTCAACCTTGCCTCTGAGCATACAGTCCTTTAATTTTGTTGTAAAATCACACTTCCACAAAGCAAAGTATCCATAAAACAAGGGATGAGGAGGTAAGTGGGGGTGGGGGTGGTTAGGAATAGAAAGAGGCGACATGGAACCCCTAATATTGTGACGTGTGCACAATATCCAAGCAGCTCCGTGGTCACTGCAGCAACAGTGCAGCTCAGTTCTGATGTGGGTTTCTGGGGACTGTAGTTTTCCAGTATTTGCAGTAGAGGAAGACCTGTCACTGCCATCTTTCACACCCATGCTGGCAAGCTGTGTGCATGGTCCCGTGTGTGTGTGTGTGTGTGGGGGTGTCGGCAAATTAGCAGTTAGCAATGTCTATAATAGAAGCTTGCAGGGCTATTGGGACCTCAAGAAAGGCTTGAGGAATTTGGAAATCCTTTATCAGAAAATTGCATGCTGTCCACCCTGGATGGATTAGGAGTTAACTGGGAGATGGGAGACAGCGGAGCGGATGGGATCATTCCAGACAGAACCTGCCCCTAAGGTTTGGAAACATGAGAGCAATTCTGGATGGCTGAGAACACAAGGAGGTTGAATAGGGGCTGGTAAGAATGGGATCTGAGAACTTAGAAATGGGACAAAATCAGATCATGTAGGGTCTTGATGCCAAAACCGATGAATTTGGACCTTTTCTTGAATATGCTGATAGCACAGCCCCATCAGTATGAATGACTTCCTCCTCTGTGTTCTCCCTTGTTTTTGTTCATCTTTATCACTTGCCTGCATTCTGTGTCTCCATCCCCAGAGCTCAACAAGGGCCAGGGCATGTGATAAAAACTCAGTGTTTTTTTGAATGATCAGATTTGAATTTTAGAAAAGCAACCCAAACAAGAGTAAGGAGAGAGCAAGGCTGAATGTAAAAGCCATCATAGTTCAAAGTAAATCGTTTTGGCTGAAACCGGTTTGGCTCAGTGGATAGAGTGTCAGCCTGTGGACTGAAGGGTCCCAGGCTCAATTCCGGTCAAGAGCATGTACCTTGGTTGCGGGCACATCCCCAGTAGGAGGTGTGCAGGAGGCAGCTAATCAGTGTTTCTCTCTCATCAATGTTTCTAACTCCCTTCCTCTCTGTAAAAAGATCAATAAGATGAATATATTTTTTTAAAAGTAAATTGTTTTGAACCAGGTTCAATTCCGGTCAAGGGCATGTACCTTGGTTGCAGGCACATCACCGGTGTGGGGTGTGCAGGAGGCAGCTGATCGAAGTTTCTCTCTCATCGATGTTTCTAACACTCTGTCCTCTCTTCCTCTCTTAAAAAAATCAATAAAAATATATTTTTAAAAATTGTTTTGAACCTCCATTTCCCCCTCTAACCAAGAGGTGAAATTGGGCAGCATAAAGGCCATTTCCAATGTGGGTTTTGTTTGGCCAGCACACAACTAATTTTGAAAAATTAGTTGCTCCATATTTTTTAAAAAATATTTTTAATTGATATTTTACAGAGAGGAAGGGAGAGAGATAGAGAGCTAGAAATGTCGTTGAGACAGAAACATCAACCAGCTGCCTCCTGCACACCCCCCACCGGGGATGTGCCTGCAGCCAAGGTACATGCCCTTGACCGGAATTGAACCCGGGACC
This sequence comes from Vespertilio murinus, assembly GCA_963924515.1. Taxonomy (NCBI): domain Eukaryota; kingdom Metazoa; phylum Chordata; class Mammalia; order Chiroptera; family Vespertilionidae; genus Vespertilio; species Vespertilio murinus. The sequence continues at coordinate 24,286,199 of OZ004706.1, forward strand.
TTTCAGTCCGCAGACCGATGCTCTACCACTGAGCCAAACCGGTTTCGGCGCTCCATATTTTTTAAATGGGAGGTTTCACATTTAAGATTTCTGGATTCTCTTGAAAAACATCAAGATTTGACAATTTGGGGCCCTGATTCTCTCAACAGTAATAGGATAGAACTGAATAGCTGCTGCTGCCTTTAGACAGGACAGACATATGCCCCCAGTTTGTCTTATTCCCCACCACTCCTTCCCATTAGTCACTCTGAGGCCAAGTACCAGTTGCCATTTATCAGGGTACTTTTGTTTTCAGGGTTAGCTCTGTTTGACCTTAGAGGCATCTGTGTTGCCCATCTTTGTACTTGTCTATCCTGCCTGGTGTCTAAGGAGTGATACAATGAAGTTAGTATTTTAGGAAGATTAGTCAGGGCAAAAGAGACTGGTGTGCCGAAACCGGTTTGGCTCAGTGAAAGAGCGTCGTTCTGTGGACTGAAAGGTCCCGGGTTCGATTCCGGTCAGGGGCATGTACACTGGTTGCGGGCACAACCCCGGTAGGGGGTGTGCAGGAGGCAGCTGCTTGATGTTTCTCTCATTGACATTTCTAGCTCTCTATCCCTCTCCCTTCCTCTCTGTAAAATATCAATAAAATATATATATTTTTTTAAAGAGAGAGAGTGATGTGAGGAGCTGGGAGGCAGAAAGGAAAAAATGGAAACCTGTGGAAGGAATATGTGAGAGAACTTGGGCAGTAATTAAATATTGGATGAAAGATGAGGAAAAGACAAAATACCACTTCAGTTTCCACCAAAAAAGTGGGAGAAATGCAAAGGGTGGTGGTGAACAATACCTTGTGAGCTCTGGTGTTTTGTGAGCAAGGGCCATGAGTTAAGAGTCCCATAAGCCCCCAGTATTCTGTTGGTCATGTTTTGGGTGCTCAGGAAATTCTAACTGAACTGAAACTCTAATCTGATGGGGGGAAGGAAAGAAGAATTGGAATCTATATATATAACAGCCTAAGTGACTGAACGGCCAGTTGCTATGACACCAGGGAATAGACTTATACTGACAGCAGGGAATAGACGCTCAACACACAGGATCAGGCTCCCTCCTGTCTGGATCGGGCCTGATGGGATCAGGCCAAAACGAACTATTCCAACATCCACTGAGGGGTCCTGAATTGTGAGAGGCCACAGGCCAGGCCAAGGGACCCCTCTTGTGCATGAATCCATGCACCAGGCCTCTAGTGCTTGAATAAAACCAGTAAATTCTGGGACCTTATTGATTATCTCCAGAGTAGGCGATCTAGGACTTAGGGGCATGTAATTCCCTTGGGGGAATAAAACCTTTGCAAAAGTCCTTAAGTAGATCAGGAATCTGGCATGCAGAAATGGAGATGGAAATGGTGTCACTCCTAGGGAAAGGTTAAAAAAAAAAGAAAGAAAGAAAGAAAGAAAGAAAGAAAGAAAGAGAGTGAGAGAGAGAGAGAGGGGAAGGAAGGAAGGAAGGAAGGAAGGAAGGAAGGAAGGAAGGAAGGAAGGAAGGAAGGAAGGAAGGGAGGGAGGAAGAAAGTAAAAGAAAGAAAGAAAGAAAGAGAGAGAGAGTGAGAGAGAGAGAGAGGAAGGAAGGAAGGAAGGAAGGAAGGAAGGAAGGAAGGAAGGAAGGAAGGAAGGAAGGGAGGAAGAAAGTAAAAGAAAGAAAGAAAGAAAGAAAGAAAGAAAGAAAGAAAGAAAGAAAGAAAGAAAAAGAAACTTGAGTGGCTGGACTTTTTCCTGAAATACATTGAAACAAGCTCTTGGTTGGAACATTAGATGGGATTTTGGACGGAGGCTGGGGAAGGTTGGAATGCTGGACTTAGCTAAATGTTTTTTGATTTTTAAATATGTTTTTATTTATTTCTAAGGGAGAAGGGCAATAAAAAGAAATATCACTGAGAGAGAATCATCGATAACATGCTTCCTGCACAACGAATACTGGGGATTGAGTCGGCAACTCTGGCATGTGCCCTGACCTGAAATCTAACAACCTCCCAGTTCCTGGGTTGCACTCAACAATGAGCCACACTAGCTGGGCTAAACGTTTTTGAGAGCACATTACTTAAAAGGAAAATAAATTTTCAGCCCAAACCCCAAATAAATATTTAATTGCAAGTTATTTATATGTACCACTACAGTGATGTTATGTACTTTAAAAACATTTACATACACACACACACACACACACACACACACACACACACAAACATATAGAAATTTTAGCTTTGGCTGTTTTGGCTCAGTGCTTAGAGCTGCAGCCTGCAGACCAAACAGTCATAGGTCCAATTTCTGGCCAAGGGCACACATCTTCCTTCTCATCTCCTGTCTGGCCTTGTGCTGCAATTGATGTGTGCCTCTCACATCAATGATTCTCTCCCTCTCTCCCTCCCTCCCTCCCTCCCTCCCTCCCTCCCTCCCTCCCTCCCTCTCTAAAAAATCAATGGAGCCCTGGCCGGTATGGTTCAATGGATGGAGTGCCAGCTTGCAGACTGAAGGGTCCCAGGTTTGATTACAGTCAAGGTCACATGCTCAGGTTGTGGGCTCAATCCCCAGTGGGTGTGCAGGAGGCAGCCGATCAATGATTCTCTCTCTCTCCTTTTTTTTTTTTTTTTTGTAAAATATATTTATTGACTTTTTCAGAGAGGAAAAGAAAGGGATAGAGAGCTAGAAACGATGAGAGAGAAACACTGACCAGCTAGCTGCCTCTTGCACATCCCCTACTGGGAATGTGCCCACAATCAAGGTACATGCCCCTGACCGGAATTGAACCTGGGACCCTTCAGTCTGCAGGCCGACGCTCTATCCACTGAGCCAAACCGGTTTTGGCTGATCAATGATTCTCGTCATTGATGTTTCCATCTCTCTCCCTCTCCCTTCCTCTCTGAAATAAAAGTATGTTGTTTTTTTTAAAAAAAAATCAATGGAAAAAATGTCCTTGGGTGAAGATTAAAAACAATAAAAACCCAAAAGCAAAAAGATACAGATTTTTTTAAAAAGATTCGGTAAACAAAAATATTCTTGTATTTTCTTCCCACAACGTTAATGTATCATATTACATATACCCTATGGTGCCCACACATATACACCACTTTGGATGCTCCACTGCAGTCAAAAGGGAGCCTTTGGGGGTTCTCAAACAGAGGAAGGCCTCATGGTCTTTACTCTGAATCTACAAACTTTAGAAGTTGAGACATCAAACACTGCGATTACCTTAGACTGGTTTCCAGCGCTTTACGCATTTATTTCATCCCCAAAGCCTCCCTATGCTATAGGTACTATTATTTCCTTTTAAAGTAATATGTTAAACTTTAAAAAAGTATTTTTTTTATACAGATCTTAGGCACAGTGGAAGACAGCAAGAGACACATCAATTTGTTGTTCCACTAATGTATGCATGGATTGCTTCTGATCTGTGCCCTGACTGGGAATCGAACCCACAATCTTGGCTCATCAGGAGGATCTCTAATCGACTGAGCTACTCGGCCAGGGCAGTATTTTAATTTTAGTTTGAGGGACTGAGGTAAGTGAGATGAGTAAACTGCCCGGGTCACACACAAGTGGGGAAGTCAGAACATTAACCCACCTAGCGCGGGCCCTCAGTCCACGAGCTTAACCATTCCTGGCGGAGGGAACACACTTTTTTCTCTGAGTGGCCTTGGTCAAGTGTCTCCCGGATCAAAGCCGTCGGGAGGGCGCTTGACACAGTCCCCGGAGGCAGCCGGGACGCACTGACCGCTGGGGTGCTCTCTATCCAACGCGGTTCTTTACGGAAGGTGGGTTTATCCCCTCGTCAGACCTCCAGAATGCAAAGAGCACACCTGCGCAGGCGCAGGCAGGGAGGCCTGGTTCCTATGGTTTCCGGGGCGAGGCGGCGGAAGGAAGATCTACTTCCGGCGTCGCGCTGCAAAGCGTCGCGCAGCAGGCATCCTTTGCGGCAGGTCTCCGCGTCGCCTGCAGAGCGTCCTGTACCAGGAGCTAGGAACAAGGGCACCGCGGCCGGACGGTAGGGCTCAGCTTTAAGGAACTTCCTTCCGAGGTTTCTTGAACAGGTTTCCTCGTGGCTGGCTGGGTGTCCGTTCTCTCTCACTCGAACTCGGGACGTGTTTTCCGCTTCCCCAGGTCCCCCGGCCCCACACAGCCAATGTCACTGAAGCCTATAGCCGCACCCCTCTCGGTTCTCCTTACCGGCTGGGTATCTGCCAGCTTCGCGCTTTGGCCTTCTGGCTCTTAATCTGACGCCCCTGCTCCTTTTCTGGGCTTCCACGTCCCCGCGTGATTGCAGCCTTCACACCGCTTCAGCTCGTTTCGTTCTCCCCGGCATGCACTTGACGCCCCAGCCGTGTCTGGGTCCCCAGGGCCCCTCAAACACGCCCAGAACCTGCGGCTGTAACTCCTGCTGTACGTACCCTCCTGGAGCACTCTGCCCACTGGCCTTCACTTCGCAAACTCAGCCCATCCTAAAAGGCATTTTCAACCCACCTGGGCGGAATTGATTCTTCCTTCTTCGAGCTCTGAACCCCTGGTCTGTTCCTTCCTTTGGGTCCCCAGTTCGCTGTGTATCTGTATCTCGTAGTTAACGTTGCAGCTGCTGCGTTTCCCCATTCCAGTGCCTGGCACGTTATTATTTAGTGAGTGACTTAAAGAAGGGGTGGGAAATTTAGAAATTAAATTCACCTATAGATCTATTCATACGTAGCTATTGCTTTTGTGTGTGTGTGTGTTTTCCTCCAGTCTTTTGCAGACAGTTTTTCTTTGGCATTATTGTTGTATTTTTCTTGACATTAAAATGTATATGTCCCATGTTTGGTTCTCTTTTTTCTTGAATATTATTCTATTCTAAGTAGGTAATGGATTTAATTATCCATTTAAGTTGTTTGAAATTAACTTTTTTTTTTTTTTTTAACAAACTACTACCTGGTCCCTGCCCTCACTGCATTCATTTTTCAATAATGGAGACATTCTAGTAAATAGTCCATTATAGTGGCATGCAAAGAACTCCTATGATGTGTTAAGATAAAGGAGGGATGCCGGTTTCAGGATGGCTTCTCAAGGAAGGTGTCATCTAAGTTGATATGGATAGAAATATCTAAAGAAAATGTTTCTATGCTTATGCTTTATTTTTTTAAATATATTTTATTGATTTTTTACAGAGAGGAAGGGAGAAGGATAGAGAGCTAGAAACATCGATGAGAGAGAAACATCGACCAGCTGCCTCTTGCACACCCCCTACTAGTGTTGTGCCCACAACCAATGTACATGCCCTTGACCGGAATCGAACCTGGGACCTTTCAGTCTGCAGACCCATGCTCTATCCACTGAGCCAAACTGGTTTTAGCTACTTAATGCTTTTTTTGTTCATTTAGTTGTTTCTTCAGATCTGATTCAAAGAATTGGGATTATTAAGTCAAAACATAAAAACTATTAAGTTTTGATAAACATGACTTTGTTACTATAAAGAAGATTTTTCATTTAAAATATATTTTATTGATTTTTTACAGAGAGGAAGAGAGAGGGATAAAGGGCTAGAAACATCGATGAGAGAGAATCATCAATCAGCTGCCTCTTGCACACCCCCCACTGGGGATGTGCCCGCAACCAAGGTACATGCCCTTGACCGGAATCGAACCTGGGACCTTTCAGTCCTCAGGCTGACGCTCTATCCACTGAGCCAAACCGGTTTCGGCCAAGAAGATTTTTATATTTTGTTTGATTTAGATCTTTTTTCCTTGGGTTTTGTGAAAGCACAGAAATTGTTCATGTACCATAAACTGGGAGAATCTGTCTAATGAAAAAGTTTGATGTGAAGAAATTGGGAGAAAAGTGTAAAATAACTTTCTAGAGGGCTATTTATCATTATAACCTCATTTTTCTTAGAAATGTCTTACTCATTTGTATTTTATGGCATTATATCTTTTTTTTTTACCTTCCATTTCAGCCATGCCTTTCTTTGATATACAGAAGAAGTTGGGCATTGACTTAGATCGCTGGCTGTCAATCCAAAGTGCTGAACAGCCTTACAGGATTCCATCTCGATGCCATGCTTTTGAAAAAGAATGGATAGAATGTTCACATGGAATTGGTGGTATCCGCGCACGGAAAGAGTGCAATATAGAATATGAAGATTTATTAGAATGTCTGCTTCGGCAGAAAACGGTGAGGAAGTGGTGGAGGTGGGAGCTGAGTTACTTCCCTATTTCTCTGGGGCTACTTTTCAGTATTTTTCATTGGTCATTGAGTTGAATTGGCAAGACTTTTATGGTGAACGCCTGTTTAGGTACCATGTCAAGGGAGTCAAATGTCTTCAGAGCTGAGGAAGGCCTGTTGTTCCTCAGTGCTCTTCCTCATCTCTCATTTTCCTTAGTATCGAACCTTGCTGTAGCCATCAGGCTAGAAATTACATGTCTGTGTCTGTGTCTGTTTCTATTTTTGTAGTAGGCCATAAAGCAAAGTATCAACCCGTCTTGGATGTTTGTGAAAATCTTTGGGTAGAAATCTTTAAAATTCATTGAACCTTCATTGGAGAAGGGGTTAAAACCTTGACGGTCTATTACATTGAACTTGATATAACAATCTCTGAAGTATTCATACTCTGGGGAAGGTGGAGGTGTTAATGAGGTTGCTTTAGGGAAAATGCATAGGGAAAAGGGGGTGCTAACACAGGGCTAACGCATTCAGAGCTCTGTTCTCCCTTAAAGAAGAAATCTTTGAATGTGGGCTGTTTTGCCTACTTCTGTGCTCCAGATATAACAAATAGAAATGTTTTTATAACTTAGTTTCTTGTAGGTCAAGGAGACAATTTAGATTTTAAGTTAAATTTATCAACTTAAAGAATTGGGATTATTAAGTCAAAACATAAAAACTCTTAAGTTTTGATAAAAGTGACTTTGTCACTATAAACGTCTGTTAGCATTTGGTTAAAGTGAAGCCAAATTTGGAAGGAATGAGAGGGTGTCAGGTCATAATTTTGTATTGATCTCTGCAGGAATGCTGATCATTAAGTGGGTAATATTATAGTGTCTATATTGCAGGACAGTGAGTGGGCCATGTTTGGCCACCTTCCAACTAGTCCACAAGGTCTTCTCTTCTCGTGGGCCCGCATTATTCCTTGGTCAGGTTAACACTTTACTCACTGTGAAAAATTTACACTGAGAGGAGGCAGTGTGGGGAGGTGGAAAGGACATTGGATTGAAGTTAGAAGAGCTGGGTTTTGGTGTGGGTCTGCCACCACTATTTTTTTTTTTAAATATATTTTATTGATATTTTACAGAGAGGAAGGGAGAGAGATAGAGAGCCAGAAACGTCGATGAGAGAGAAAACATCGACCAGCTGCCTCTTGCACACCCCCAACCGGGGATGTGCCCACAACCAATGTACATGCCTTTGGTCGGAATCGAACCTGGGACCTTTCAGTCCGCAGACCGACGCTCTACCACTGAGCCAAACCGACCTCGGCCTGCCACCACTATTTGTGGGTCTTCAGGCAAGTTACTTGTTTGTCTTGATCTCCTTATCTGGAAATATCCAGGAGTTCCCCCAAGGTCACTTCTTCATCCTGTGAATTTATGAATAGATCTGTTACTGTTTTTGTTTTTTTTTAAACATATTTTTTATTGATATTTTACAGAGAGGAAGGGAGAGAGATAGAGAGATAGAAACGTCGATGAGAGAGAAACCTCGACCAGCTGCCTCCTGCACACCCCCTACTGGGGATGCGCCCGCAACAAATGTACATGCCCTTGACCGGAATCGAACCTGGGACCTTTCAGTCCGCAGGCCGACGCTCTACCACTGAGCCAAACCGGTTTCGGCTAGATCTGTTACTGTTTTAGAGGTTACCCTAAATGACTAGATACTTGCCCCTAGGTGAAGAAACTAGTGAATCAGGAAATTAGAATCAAGCCCTGTTCTAAGTGCCTGGCATATAATAATGCATTTTATTTCTCACAACTTTGTAAGATGCTTTACTTTTATTTCCCCAGCCATATAATTAAAAACACTTAAGGCCATTGCCTAAAGTCATAAAGCTAGTAAGAGTATTAACTGGGATTTGAGCTTGGCAATTTGAGCTTGCCTCCAGAGCTGGTGGTTATTATATCCCAGCACTAAGTGGTTATTGGCTCTAGGTCAGGTGAAGATTTAATCCATGGTGATCTGATAGCTCAACCATGACTAGTCTGATGTTGGGAAACTTCTTTCATAAAGAAATCTATTTTTTTAAATATATTTTTATTTCAGAGAGGAAGGGAGAAGGAGAAAGAGATAGAAACATCAATGATGAGAGTATCATTGATTGGCTGCTTCCTTCACGTCCCCCACTGGGGATTGAGCCCACAACCTGGGCATGTGCCCTTGACTGGAATCGAACCTGGAACCTTTCGGTCCACAGGTAGACACTCCATCCACTGAGCCAAACCAGCTAGGGCAAGAAATCTATTTTTTAAATATATTTTTATTGATTTTAGAGACGGGGAGAGAGAATCATCAGTTGGCTGTCTCCTGCTCACCCCCTATTGAGGATCGAGCCTGCAACCAAGCATGTACCTTTGGCTAGAATTGAGGGACCCGTCAGTCCATAGGCTGACCCAAGCCAGCTAGGGCAGCCAGCCTTTTTTTTTTTCTTCACACCAGGATATTTTTTCCATTGATTTTTAGGGAGAGTAGAAGAGTGAAGGAAAGAGAGAGAAACATCGATGTGAGAGAAACATATCAATTGGTTGCCCTCCTGCATGAGCCCGAACCAGGCCTTGGGCCTGGGGAGGAGCCTGCAATCAAGGTCCATGCCATTGACCTGAATCCAACTGGAGCCCTGTGGTCCACAGGGTAACACTGTCCCCTGGGCCAGACTTTTTTTTTTTTTTTTTTAAATCCCTGTCCTAATGGAGCTTAATATGGTGGGGAGGGGAGCAGAAAGTTAACCAACATTAAAAAATAGTGTGTCAGGAGTTGAGTGCAGTGGGGAAAATAAATAGGAAAGGGATAGAAAGCCCTCGTCACGGGGGCTAAGTTGTTTTTCTTTTTTAAATATGGTGGTCAGAGAAGAGTTCGACATAAGACATTTGAGCAGAGACTTAGAGAAAGTGAGCCAAGTGGAAACCAGGGGAGAGTGTGTCGGGCAGAAGCAGCGTCAAGTGCAAAGATTCCTGAGCTGGATCAGCGAGAGCTAGGGGAAGGTGTTAAGACATAAAGTCAGGGAGGTCGGCCTCATAAGTCATTATAAGGAAGGACTCGGTTTTTCTTTTAGGAACATGGGAAGCCATTGAGTTTTGAGCAGGTAAATAATGCAGTCATGACTAGTGAGTGTATTTTCTATGTTGAAGAGTCCATGTGAGTCATGCTCTCACACAGGCTTGTATGGCATGGCATTTGCCAGGAATGGCCTACCTGAGAAGAGGCAGAACTCGGGGCTCAACGCTAGTGACTAGTAGCTGAGAGTGTATATCGGGTCTTAATTTCAGTGTAGGAGAAAGAGACCTTATATTGCCTATTTTTGCTTCATTCATACCCAGCGAACAGTCAACAGCAGCAGTGCCACCTTCACATAGAGAGGTCAGGAATAGATAGCCTTTAATGTTTTAAAAGCTTTTAGTATGTATGACTATGCCTCTTAAATTTTTTTTTAAATATATGTTATTGAGTTTTTACAGAGAGGAAGAGAGAGGGATAGAAAGCTAGAAACATCGACAAGAGAGAAACATCAATCAGCTACCTCTTGCACACCCCCTATTGGGGATGTGCCCACAACCAAGGTACATACCCTTGACCGGAATCGAACCCGGGACCTTCCAGTCCGCAGGCTCTATCCACTGAGCCAAACCAGTTTCAGCTTAAATGTTTTGTTTATTTTTTTAAAATATATTTTTATTGATTTTAGAGAGGAAGGCAGAGGGAGAGGGAGAGAGAAACATCAGTGATGATAGAGAATCATTGATTGGCTGCCTCCTGCACGCCCTTTACTGGGGATCAAGCCCGAAACACCAGTTTGTGCCCTTGACCAGAATCGAACCTGGGACCCTTCGGTCGCAAGCTGATCCTCTCTCCACTGAGCCAAACCAGCTAGGGCTCTTAAAGGTTTTTGTCTTGTAAATTTTGTTATTAAATTTCAAGGAGATATTATTATATATACCAGAAGTGTATTTATTAAAAGCTTGAGAAATTATTTCAAGTTAGTTTTTAAAGGACACATTTCATCTTAGAGGCCCTCTGAAAATGAAATCAATTTTCCTTCTGGCTCTCCAGCCCTCGCTTTCTGGTGCATATCTCCCCCTAGTTTTTTATTTACTTATATTTGTTTGTTTATATTTTAAAGAAACATTGACTTGTTCTACTTATTTATGCATTCATTGGTTGCTACTTGTCTGTGCCTTGACTGGGGATCAAATCTGCAACCTTGGTGTATTGGGACAATGCTCTGAGTTACCCTAGTTTTAAATACTTTCTTCCTTTGACAGATGAAACGCCTGAGTGCCATCGCCAAACAGCGGGATAAGCTAATCAAGGAGGGGAAGTACACGCCGCCGCCCCACCACGCGGGCAAGGAGGAGAACCCGAGGCCCTGAGCCGCGCAGCAGCCGGAGGCGGATTTTCATGTTCATCTTCTCCACTGGGAAGCTTGTGTACTGACAACTTCTTTGTGAAAGTATCTAAAAATAAAGGATTGCTTCATCCTATTGGTTCTGTTTTCTCTTGGATCAGACTTTCCTATAAGATTGCAACCTATTTTTTAAGTTTGGGAAAATGCCTCTATCTGTGCCTTAAAAATTAGCATCCAGGGACTAATGAGCAGCACTTAATGAATGCTTAATGTGCATGAGGTTCTTCAGGTATGGTACCTCATTTAAGAAGTTGCAGTGTTCGCCGAAGCTGGTTTGGCTCAGTGGTAGAGCGTCGGTCTGTGGACTGAGGGGTCCCGGGTTCGATTCCGGTCAAGGGCATGTACATTGGTTGCGGGCACATCCCCAGTAGGGGGTGTGCAGGAGGCAGCTGGTCGATGTTCCTCTCTCATCGACGTTTCTAGCTCTCTCCCTTCCTTTCTGTGAAATATCAATAAAAATTATTAAAAAAAAAAAAAAAAAGAAGTTGCAGTGTTCTTTAGTGCTTTGATTCTGGTTTATCGTCCATAAAGCACAGACTTGGGCTGGGAGGGAGAGGCAGCAGAGACTGATTGTGTGTTTGCTATAAGGTCTGTCAAGTCTACCATTAAGGCTAAGAATATACCACATTCAAATAACAATTTTTAAAAAATATATATTTTATATTTTACAGAGAGAAAGGGAGAGAGAGAGCCAGAAACGTCGATGAGAGAGAAACATCGACCAGCTGCCTCCTGCACACCCCCCACTGGGGATGTGCCCGCAACCAATGTACATGCCCTTGACTGAAATTGAACCCGGGACCTTTCAGTCCGAAGACCGATGCTCTACCACTGAGCCAAACCGGTTTCAGCTCAAATAATTTTGAAGAAGCAATGCCACTTTTAATTTGCTATCTTACACCAGTGGTATAGTACCTTTAATTGGCATGCTTAGAAATCTTGGTATAGAAGGTATGAACTTTATAAAATTATATATTGAGAATATAGTTGAAACCTTTGATATCTTGCAGCATTTCCCCCCAATTTTTTAATGTAAAAAATATATATAACAATATTTACCATCTTAACTATGTTTAAGTGTGCAGTTGAGTAGCATTAAGTACCTTCACTTTTTTGTGCAACCATCACCACCATCCATCTCTAGAACTCTATTCCATCTTGGAAAACTGAACTTATAATACCCATTAAATGGTAACTTCCCATCCTCCCTTCCCTCCAGCTCTTGGCAACCAGGATTCCATTTTCTATATGATTTGGACTACTACAAGTACCACATATCAGTGGAATCATAAACTATTTCTCATTTTTTAATCCTTGCCTGAGGATATGTTTATTAATTTTCTAGAAAAGAAACTGACATGAAAGAAACATGATTGGCTTCTTCCACAGAAGATTGACCCCACAACCCAAGCCTGTGCCCTGATGGGAGATGGAACCAATGACCTTTTGGTGTGTGGGATGACACGCCCAGCTAACCGAGCCACCCGGCCAGGACCAATATTTCTCCTTTTGTGACTGACTTATTTCACTTTGCATAATGTCCTCAAGGTTCTGTAACATGTCAGCATTTCTTTTCAAGGCTGAATAATATAAAAATGGTGTCCTGTCCCCCTTCCCACACCCCAGCCTGGGCATCTGGAGGACTCCCAGTGATCATTCTAATTCCCGGGCTTGGCATTGTTTCTTACAGACCAGTGATCTAAGCAGAAACAATCGGCATATCATTTGGAGGCACTCCTCTGCCAGCCTGGCTGAAGACAGGAGCAACAACCCTGAACTCCCATGGCTTCGGCTGCCTGGGCAATCCAGCCAAGAAATGTAACAAAGCCTTACTTGGAGCCACGGGTTCAGTACATATGTCACTTGCATCAGAACATCAAGCCTTTCAAACCCAGCCATGTTGAAGTTCCCTTTGGCAAGTTGCATTCCCTTTCTGAGCTGCAGTCTCTTTGATTGCAAAGAAGAGATCATTCTATTTATCTAATGGAATGTCCCTGATAATTAAGTGAACACGCAGGCATTTAACCCAGAACTACTTTGCGTACGATAGGTACTAGATAAATGATAGCTGTTGCTTCTCATTATTGTTATTCTTCACTATCTGTGGCCAGCCCTCTTGAAGGGTCTCTTCAAGTTGAGTTGCCTCCTCGTCTGATGCCAGTGTTCTTTTTTCCTTATGTTGCGGAGGGCCAGACACACAGCACTGTGACCAAGGAGGATGATGATGTCTTGGGACTGTGGTTGGCAAACCACGGCTCGTGAGCCACATGCCGCTCTTGGCCCCTTGAGTGTGGCTCTTCCACAAAATACCACAGCCTGGGCAAGTCTATTTTGAAGAAGTGGTATTAGAAGAAGTTTAAGTTTAAAAAATTTGGCTCTCAAAAGAAATACCAATCATTGTACTGTTGGTATTTGGCTCTGTTGACTAATGAGTTTGCCAACCACTATCTTAGGCCATACATACCTCAAGATGTATTGAGCATCTTAGGTATGTCTTAGGTATGTCTTAGGCCATACATACCTCAAGATGTATCGAGCAGAGAATGTTGTTGATAAACCACATTTTCTTTTCTTTTTAAAAAAATATATTTTATTGATATTTTTTTTATTTATTTTTTTTTAATAAATCTTTATTGCTCAGATTATTACAATTGTTTCTCCTTTTTCTCCCCCATAGCTCCCTTCCACCTGATTCCCACCCCACCCTCTGCCCTTACCCCCTCCCCCCACTATTGTCCTCATCCATAGGTTATACAATTATAATCCAGTCTCTTTTGCACCCCACACCCCTTTCACCCTGATAATTATCTATCCACTCCCTTTCTTTGCCCCTAATTCTATTATATTCACCAGTTTATTCTATTCCTGAGATTTTTAATTCACTTGACCTTCTTCCTCTTCTTAAGTAATACCTTTCAGCATTTCATATAATACTGGTTTGGTGGTGATGAACTCCTTTAGCTTTTTCTTATCTGTGAAGCTCTTTATCTGCCCTTCAATTCTGAATGATAACTTTGCTGGATACAGTAATCTTGGTTGTAGGTTCTCGCTATTCATCACTTTGAATATTTCTTGCCACTCCCTTCTGGCCTGCATGGTTTCTGTTGAGAAATCAGCTGATAGTCTTATGGGTGCTCCCTTATAGGTAACCAACTGCTTTTCTCTTGCTGCTTGTAAGATCCTCTTTTTGTCTTTTACCCTTGGCATATTGATGATGATGTGTCGAGAAGAATTTTTCTTTGGATTCCTCTTGTTTGGGGTTCTGTAGGCTTTCTTTTTTTTTTTTTTTTTTAATAAATCTTTATTGTTCATATTATTACAAATGTTCCTCATTCCCCCCCCCCCCAATTGCTCCCCTACACCAAGTTTCCATTCAATTCTCTGCCCTTTCCCCATCCCCCATTGTCCTCAACCATAGGTGCAGTTTATGTTCAGTCTCTTCCCACCCCGCCCCATTCCCCCGAGAATCATCAGTCCACTCCCCTTCCATACCTCTGATTCTATTATATTCACCAGTTAATATTGTTCATCATGATTTTTACTTCCCTTGGTTTTTAGACTCACTTGTTGATAGTTACGTGTTTGTTTATAATTTTTATCTTTATTTTCTTCCTCTTCCTAAAGAACCCCTTTTAGCAATTCATATAATTCTGGCTTGGCAGTGATGAATTCCTTTAGCTTAAATTTATTTGTGAAGCTCTTTATCTGGCCTTCGATTCTGAGTGATAACTTTGCTGGGTAGAGTATTTTTGGCTGTAGGTTCTTGTTGTTCATCACCTTGAATATTTCTTGCCATTCCCGTCTGGCCTGCATGGTTTCTGTTGAGAAATCAGCTGACAGTCGTATGGGTGCCCCTTTATAGGTAACTACCTGCTTTTGTCTTGCTGCTTTTAATATTCTCTCTTTGTCTTTAGCTCTTGGAATTTTAATTATGATGTGTCTTGGTGTGGTTCTTTTTGGATTCCTTTTGTTTGGGGTTCTGTGTGCTTCCTGGATGTGTAAGTCTATTTCTTTCACCAGGTGGGGGAAGTTTTCTGTCACTATTTCTTTCAATATGTTTTCAGTATCTTGCTCTCTGTCATCTTCTGGGATGCCCATAATTCTGATGTTGGTTCGCTTGAAGTTGTCCCAGAGGTTTCTTACATTATCTTCAACTTTCTGGATTCTCTTGTCTTCTTGCTTCTGTGGAGGAGTGTCCTCTGGCTCTTTGTGTTCCAAATCTTGGACTTGATCCTTGCAATCTTCCAATCTGTTTTTAGGACTCTGTATAATATTATTTATTTCAGAGATTGTATTCTTTATTTCTAGTTGACCCTTCATTATTTCTTGTTGATCCCTTATCATATCCTCATAGGTCTCATTTATTTTATCGGCCTTTTCTAAGAGATTGTTGAACAACCTTATAAGCGTGGCTTTGAACTCTATATCCAGTCGCTTTTTGTCCTCCATTTCTTTCGTTTGTGATCTGTTTCCTCGTTTCGGCATTTTCACTGCTTCCCTGAGTTGGTAGGTTGGGAGGATCAGCTGTGTCTGTGCCAGGAGACAACCTTATTCCACTAGACTTGGAAACCTGCAAAAGCCTCTCTGAGTTCAGCTTGGATGGGGCGGAGTTTCTGGGTGGAGCCTGCAGCCTTGGCTTCCGGTTAGCCCCGCCCTCGGAGGTTCCTGAGTCTCAGTGTTCTGAGAGAAAGGCGCCCTGGAGCTTCGCCCGCTACCAGACAGTGTAGTCTCTCCCCCAACAAGCCCACAACTGGGGTTCAGAGCAGTTGGAAGTGGGGTTAAGAACAGTCCGGAGCTTATGTCTCCTTCCCGCTAGGGCGATCTCGCGGCCCAAACAACAGTCTGTCCTCTGTGCGCGCAATGTGCGCGACTCAGGGGATCTGCTTTTCGCCGTTCCCCCTGAGCTTCTGTCTTACAGCCCAGATTCCCCCTGTATGAGGCTGGGGCCCGAGGGTCTTGCCCAGGACTGAGGTTTAGTGCAGTCAGAACTGGGGCTCAGCACAGTCCTGAGCTTTTGAGTCCTTCCCGCTGGGGCAATTCAGCAGCTCAGAGAACAGTCTCTCCTCTGCGCGCAATGTGCGCGACTCAGGGGCTCTGCCTTTTCGCCGCTCAGCTGAGCTTCCGCCTTACAGCCCAGATTCCCTCTGTGTGAGCCTGGGACCCCCGGGGTCTCGCCCAGAACTGGGGTTCAGTGCAGTTGGAGTTGGGGTTCAGCACAGTCCAGAGCTTTTATGTCCTTCCCGCTAGGGAACGCCAGCCAGGCACTCAGCCGCCCCTCCTCTCGGGCTCAGTCCTCTCCCCGCGCGCGCACCGTGCCTCCGTACCTTAGGCTTTTACAGCTCCTCTGGTTTTCCTTCTGGTTTTCTCTTTCCTTCTAGTTGTAGAATTTCCAGTCAGTCAACTTTCCTGTAGTTCTGGATAGTGTCCACTCTATATTTTAGTTGTATTTTTTGAAATTGTTGAGTGCGGCTGCAGCTAGGCGTTTACCTATGCCGCCATCTTGTTGTGAGTCTCTCTGTAGGCTTTCTGTACTTGTAAGTCTATTTCTTTCACCAGGTGAGGGAAGTTTTCTGATATTATTTCTTCAAATATGTTTTCAGTATTTTGCACTCCCTCTTCTTCTGGCACCCCCATAATTCTGATGTTGGTGCGCTTGCAGTTGTCCCAGAGGCTCCTTACACTATCTTCAACTTTTTGGATCCTCTTTTCTTCTTCCTTCTCCAGTGGAGTGTCTTTTGGCTCTTTGACCTGATTCTTGTGTTCTTCCATTCTGCTGTTGGATCTCTGCATAATATTTTCCAATTTAGTCAGTTTATGTATACTTTTTAGTTGGGTCTCATGAAGTTTATCGAGCTTTTCTAGGATATTGTTGCATAACCTTAGAACCGTAGTTCTGAACTCTATATCCTCCATCTCTTTTGTTTGAGATCTATTTCCTTGTCTTGGCATTATCACTATTTTTCAGAGTTGGTAGGATGGCTTTGTGTGTTTGGTGTTCTATATAGCACAGTGGGTCAGCCTCCTCAGTTACCTGAGGTAGACACTCTTGGTGCTCCCCTTTGTGGACTGCACGCACAGCCTTGTTGTAGCTAAGTCTCTATTGTTGTGAATTGACCTTCAGGCCAATTGGATGTGGGTATCAGCTGTGTCTACTCTGGGATAACTTCTGTATTGGAGACAGTCTTATAGGATCAGACTTGAAAAACTGCAGAAGCCTCTGCTCAGCTTGGATGGGGCGGAGTCTCAGGGCTGAACTGACAGCCTTGGCTTCTGCCCTGCCCTTGTGCGCTCGCCTGAGTTTCCGCCTGACGGGCCCAGTTTCCCCAAGCAAGAGCGTGGGTGCCCCAGGGGCTCACCCGGACTTGGGCTGGTCTCTGTAGTCTAGAGCTTCTGACTCCTTCTGCTACAGAGAGGCTGCCACCTAGTACATAGAGGCAGAGGCAGCCTCGCAGTCAGACCTGGAGCTTCTGACTCCTTCCGCTACGGAGAGGCGGCGGTCAGACCTCAGCGCGTACTGGCTTGCTCGCGCGAGTCTGTAGACCCTGCAGACTGCAACTGCGGCTCCCGGTCCCCGGTCATCCAGTCTCTGAGTCTCTGGGTGCCTTTCTCCACCCGTATGAGCCTGGGACCACGGAATTTCAGCCGGGTCTGGGGTTCAGTACAGTCGGAAAGGGTTCTGTGCAATCGGGGATTCCTCCCCTCCCACCGCCAGGCAGGTATTTGGCAGCCGCGTGCGCGAGCGTCTCCTACCTCAGCGCTTTTCGGCTCCCAGTCCGATCCGTGAGCCTCTCTCTTTCTTTCTAGTTGTAGCTATTCCACTCCGCCAGCTTTCCTGACGTTTTGGTGAAGTCCTTTTTAGTTGTGATTTAGTGATTTTAGTTGTTTTTTTAATTAAATTGTTGATGAGGCGGCAGCTTAGGAGACTGCCTAGGCCGCCATCTTGGATGTTCTCTTTATTGATATTTTACAGAGAGGAAGGGAGAGAGATAGAGAGCTAGAAACGTCGATGAGAGAGAAACATCGACCAGCTGCCTCTTGCACATCCCCTACTAGGGATGTGCCCGCAACCAACGTACATGCCCTTGACGGGAATCGAACCCGGGACCTTTCAGTCCGCAGACTGATGCTCTACCACTGAGCCAAACCGGTTTCGGCTCTTTTTCTTTTTTGTTAATCCTCAGCCAAGGATATTTTTCCAATGATTTTTGGAGAGAGTGGAAGAGGGAGAGACAGAAAAACATTGATGTGAAAAAGAGACATTGATTGGCCACCTCCCACACACACCCCACCCAGGACCTGAGATCAAGCCTGCAACCGAGGTACTGGACCTGTTCGCAGGTGGATGCTCTGTCGGTCGAGCCAAACTGTCTAGGGCCATTGTTTTGTCTTTTATCTCCAGAAACTGAGCACCTAAGGGAAGCGAGGGCTCCTGCAGGACACCCAGGCCTGCTGTCAGTTGTTGGGCGGTGCTTTGTCTAATCAGAGCAAGGGATTGCTCAACTTTTCTCAGCCCTGGTCTGAAGGCTGGAGGTGCTGGGCTGAGAAATAAAGGGGTGAGGATTCAGGCAAAAGAAGATCAACTTCTTTCTTTTTAAAAAATATATATTTTATTGATTTTTTTACAAAGAAGAGAGAGGGATAGAGAGTCAGAAACATCGATGAGAGAGAAACATCAATCAGCTGCCTCCTGCACACACCCCCATCGGGGATGTGTCCGCAGGCCGACGCTCTATCCACTGAGCCAAACCGGTCTCAGCTCAATTTCTTTTGATAGTTCCATCCCGGAGAAGCAGCCAGAATGCCCTGGATCAAAGAGGCCAGGTGGCTCATGAAGCCTCATGTCCTTTGTAAGGGATCAGTGAACTCAGATTTTGCCTCCACCTTGGAGCTGTTAGGTTTGGACACAGAAATGGCAGAGCTGACCAGGTTAGCAGAGCTAGCTACTTGTTTGACTCCATGATGAAAAATTGATCATTTTCAGGCTTCTCCTGAGAACTGTGGAAACGTCCACATTTCTGGGATCACCAATCTGACAGGAGCTACCAACAGCATTCTTTGCGCTTTTAGAACACACAGCTACCTCCCCTCGGGCTTCACTCTGCAGCAGCTGAAAATCCAAGGCTTCTGCTGGCAAATGGTTCTGTGGGCCAACTGGCTCTTTGGGCCAACTGGCTTTGTCCTGCTCTCCAGAAGAATGGGCTGGGAGCATGACGCCACATCATTTCAAAATTAGGGGTTTCTCAAGAGGAGGAAGGAGCTAGCTGTTTCCTGAGAGGAGAGTGGGACTTTTTGTTTTTTAATGTATTTTTATTGATTTCAGAGAGGAAGGGAGAGGGAGAGAGAAACATCAATGATGAGAGAGAATCATTGATCGACTGCCTCCTGCACGCCCCCTACTGGGGATCAAGCCCCCAACCCGGGCATGTGCCCTTGACCGGAATCGAACCTGGCACCCCTCAGTCCGCAGGCCGACACTCTATCCTCTGAGCCAAACCAGCTAGGACGAGAGTCGGATTTTTTAAATTTTTTACTGTAACCACTCAGAACAGTTTGTGCTAACTCAGAGTCTTGTGCCGGGAAAGCAAGAACATTGCTGCAATGATGTAGCAGAATCTTTTCAGGATCCTGCCAATGGCTTCTTTTCTGATGTCATATCTAATCTATTGTGGCCAACGCTTCCTGGAGATCAAACGCAAGTTCTGATACAGAGGTAGCGAGTTCAGATTCTTTTGGTGATGTAATAACTAGGGATACAAGCCTTTTGTAAGAATAAGTACATTCACTGTGAGAGGGGCAGGACTTACAGGAAACTCATTGTCACCCACCCACTGGCAGTGGATGCCCGCTCCAGCCAGTTGTTACCAAACAGAGTGCAGGCCAGGATGACTTATCTCTCAATGTTTCATGACAAATCAGAAGTCTACATTTTTATGACAGATAGGCAGTTTTTAAATTTTACTTGTTTTGTTTTTTGTTTTTTTTTAAAATATATTTTATTGATTTTTTACAGAGAGGAAGGGAGAGGGATACAGAGCTAGAAACGTCGATGAGAGAGACATCGACCAGCTGCCTCCTGCACTCCCCCCACCAGAGATGCGCCCGCAACCAATGTACATGCCCTTGACCAGAATTGAACCTGGGACCCTTCAGTCTGCAGACCGATGCTCTACCACTGAGCCAAACCGGTTTCGGCAAATTTTACTTGTTTTAAAAAATACGTTGTAATTGATTTTAGAGAGAGGGCAAAGGAGAGGGAGAGAGATAGAAACATGGATGAGAGAGAAACATCAAATTGGTTGCCTTCTGCACAGCCCCTACTGGGGATCAAGCCTGCATCCAGGTATGTGGACTGACCAGAAATCAAACAGGTGACCTCTAGTTGCATGGGACTCAGCTCAACCAACTGGTTGGGCACAAATATGTGATTTTTAAATGTCATTAATTTTCTTGCCCAGCAATGAGCACATGGACAACAGAATTTATTTTTAATGTTTTTATTGACTTTTTAGAGAGGGAGAAGGAGAGAGAGATAGAAACATCAATAATGAGAGAAATGTCATTGATTGGCTGCCTCTTGTACACCCCCTACTGGGAACCAAAGTCTGCAACCCTGGCATGTGCCCTGACCAGTAATCAAACCAGAGACTTCTTGGTTTATGGGTCAACACTTAACCAACTGAGCTACACTGGCTGGGCTGGACACCAAAATTTAAATTAAGAAAATATACCATTTATAATCACTTTAAAAATGTGTAGGTGTAAATAAAATAAAACATGGACAAAATTCCTATGATGAAAAGCCCAAGTGCTTTTAAAAGAACAAATATCTAAATAAATGGAGAGACATGCTTCGCTCATGGACTGGAAGACTGATCATAGTAAAGATGTCAATTTCCCCAAATCTATATACAAGATTAATGAAATTCCTATTAAAATCCCAGCAAGCCGAAACGGTTTGGCTCAGTGGATAGCACGTCGGTCTGCGGACTGAGGGGTCCCAGGTTCGATTCTGGTCAAGGGCATGTACATTGGTTGCGGGCACATCCCCAGTGGGGGGTGTGCAGGAGGCAGCTGGTCGATGTTTCTCATCGATGTTTCTGGCTCTCTATCCCTCTCCCTTCCTCTCTGTAGGAACTCAATTATATATATATATATATATATATATATATATATATATATATTCCCAGCAAAATTTTTATAGGTGTAAACAATATTATTCTAAAAATGTGAAGGTAAAGGCAAAGGAACTAGAATAGATAAAACAATTTTGAAAACAAGGAATAAAATGAAAGGAATCACTGTATCCAATTCAAAGAATGATCCTATAGCTACAGTAATCAACCTATGCAGCACCGACAGATGGAGAGACACATTCATCAATGGACCAGAATACAGAACCCAGAAATATCCCCATACAATTCTGTGGTGGATAGGGGGTGGGGGGAAACCCACTCTATCAACCAAACCTCACACCTTCACTCAAAATGGTCACAGCAGTTCAAATATAAATTTATGAAAACTGCTAGCAAGCTGAACCCGATTTGGCTCAGTGGATAGAGCGTCAGCCTGTGGACTGAAAGGTCTCGGGTTCATTTCCGGTCAAGGGCATGTACCTTGGTTGCGGGCACATCCCCAGTAGGAGGTGTGCAAGAGGCAGCTGATCCATGATTCTCTCTCTTCCTCACTGTAAAAAAATCAATAAAATATATATATTTTAAAAACTGCTAGCAAATAACATGAGAGAAAATATTCAGGACCATGGTCTCTGTGAAGAATCAGGTGATACCAAAAGCACATTCCAATAAATAAATAAATAGATTGGACTTCATCAAACTTAAAATCTTTTGCGCTATGAAAGGGATTCTGTTTAGAAGATAAAATACAGAGTGCCAGAAGATATTTGCAAATCATATATCCGACCAATGACTCTAACCTAGAATATAGAAAGAACACCCAAAACTCAGCAGTTTTAAAAAAAATACCCCCAAACTAATGAGAAAGTAGACAAAATACTTGATAAGACATTTACTGAAGAGAATACAGATGGCAGTCAAGCACATGAGATCATGTTCAACCTCACTAGCTATTGGAACAGTAAACTGAGACCATGGTGAGCTGTCACCGCACACCTGTGAGAACAATTGAGGTAAAGCATAGCGGCAACACAAATGCTGGTGAGGAGGTGCAGAAACTGAACCTCCAGCATCGCAGGTGGGACTGAAAAATGGCACAGCCACTCATTAAAATAGTCGAACATTTGGTTTGGCCCAGTGGAAATGGTTTGGCCCAGTGGATAGAGCGTCAGCCTGTGGACTGAAGGGTCCCAGGTTCGATTCCGGTCAGGGGCATGTACCTTGGTTGCGGGCACATCCCCAGTGGGGGGTGTGCAGGAGGCAGCTGATCGATGTTTCTCCCTCATCAACATTTCTAACTCTCTATCCCTCTCAATTCCTCTCTGTGTAAAATCAATAAAATATATTAAAAAAAATAGTCGAACATTTTCTTTTAGAAACATACATGAGATCGCCACACAATCCAGAAGTTGCACCCCCGGGTATTTATTTTAGGTAAATGAAAACACGTCCGCATGAAAACCAATACGCGATTGCTCACAGCAATTTTATTTGTAGCAGCCAAACCCTGGAGACAACCAGAATGTCTCTCGACTAGGTGAATGGGTAAATGAAGTGAGGTACATGCATAGCATGTGCAGTGGGTTAAATTGGGGCCCCCAAAAGGATATGTTATGTCCTAACTCCTGGATGTGTGAATGTGATCTTAATTGGAAAAAGGGTCCTTGCAAATGTGATTAAGTTAAGCATCTCCAGATGAAATCAACTTTTTTTTTTTTTTAATCCTCACCTGAGGAGATGGTTACACTGAATTTAGAGAGTGGAAGAGTGAGGGGAAGACAGAAACATGGATGTGAGAGAAACACATTGATTGGTTGCCTCCTGCACATGCCCCAACCAGGGCCTGGGCTGAGAAGGAGCCTACAACCGAGGTACATGCCCTTGACAGGAATTGAACCCGGGACCCTTCAGTCCACAGACCAAAAGCTCTACCCACTAAGCAAAACCGGCTAGGGCGAGGTCATCTTGTATCATCCAAGTGGGCCCCAAATCCAATGACAAGTCTCCTTAGAAGAGAAGACCAAACATAGTGGAGAAGGCCATGTGAAGATGGGGACAGAGATGAGAGTGATGTAGCCACGGAAGCTGGAAGAGGGAAGGGAGGATTCTCCTTTAGAGCCTTTGGGGAGGTGTGGCCCTCCCATCCCTTGATTTAGGACTTCTGGCCTCCAGAACTGCCAGAGAATACATTTCTGTTGTCTTAAGCCTCCAATTTTGTGCTCATTTGTTATGGCAGCTCCAAGAAAAAACACATCATGGAATATTATGCAGCAATGACAGGGACCAAACTTGATACAGCAACAACTTAGATGGATCTCAAAGAATGAGTGGGGGAAAAAATCTCAAAAGGCCACATACTGTAAAATTCCATTTACAAAACCTTTCCAAAAGGTCCAAATTATGAGATGGAAAACAGATTGATGGTTGCCAAGGAAAAGGGACGGTGGGAGGAGGAGGGAGTGTGTGTGTGTAGCCATAAAGCAGCAGGAAGGAGCTCTTTGTGGTGATGGGACTGTTCTGTATGTTGATTGCGGTGGTGGTTACTAGAATTGAAAGGTGATAAGATGAAACAGATTGTACAAGTAGAAACACATTCTACAAGTATAAACTTTTTGCTCTTTATATTGTACTATAATTATGTAAGATGTAACCACTGAGGAAAACCAGTGAAGGGTACATAGGACCTGTCTTTGCAACTTCCTGTGAATCTATAATTATTTCAAAATAAGTTTTTAAAAAAGGTTAATAACATGAGAGAGCTTTGGGAGTGATTGGCATGTTCTATGTTTTTTATTGTGGTCATATGGGAAGATACAGCTTTCAACACTCATCTTACCAGACTCTTAAAATGGGTATCGCATGTAAACTATACCTCAATCAAGTTGGGGAATTTTTTTTTTAGGTAAAAAAACAACAACACAAAAGTATGTGGAAAAAACAAACTATATTAGTTTCCAGACTGAATATTTTCCAAACACTAAAATATTTTATATTTTGCCACCTAATACCTTACAAATCAATATCTATTACTGAACATATCAAAGCAACGGTTTCCTTAACTCCCCAACATCTGATAGGGGGTAGAAATAGGTAAATGGCCCTAATTGATTTGGCTCAGTGGGTAGGGTGTCAGCCTGTAGTCTAAAGGGTCCCGGGTTTGATTTTGGTCAACCGCAAATACTGGAGTTGTGGGTTCAATCCCCAGTAGGGGACGTGCAGGAGGCAGGTGATCAATGATTTTCTCTTATCACTGATATTTCTATCTCTCTCTCCTCCCTTACTCTCTGAAATGTATTTTTAAAAAGAAATGGGTAAATGTTACCAAATGAAGGTGAATAGAGGCCTATTGGAGAGGAGATAGAGATTGTGGCCTCCAGCCTACAGGGACAATGTATTTTTTAAATATTTATTAATTTTTAAAAAGAGAGGAGAGAGAAAGATTGATTTATTATTCCACTTATTCATTGTTTGATTCTTGTATGTGGTCTGACCAGGAAGTGAAACCGCAACCTTGGTTTATTGGAACGACACTCGAACCAACTGAACTAGCTAGACAGGGCCTAATCACATAATTTAGATAGTCTCTTGCTAATATATCTGGAGATGTTCGTTCCACTCCTTGTATATGGACTAAGCACATAAAACCAGCCAACCTTAGATTATATTCTCTCCATCCTAGTCTGTAAATATTCTAGGATATTAAAGAAGAAAATTTGGACCAACAGCAATTCCTCTTTAAAAAAAATATTTTATTGATTTTTTACAGAGGAAGGGAGAGGGTTAGAGAGTTAGAAACATCGATGAGAGAGAAACATTGATCAGCTGCCTCTTGCACACACCCCACTGGGGATGTCCCCGCAACCAAGGTACATGCCCTTGAGTGGAATCGAACCTGGCACCTTTCAGTCTGCAGGCTGACGCTCTATCCACTGAGCCAAACCAGTCAGGGCTGCAGTTACTCTTTGAATTATTATTTCTCTTTCTATATCCTGTTTCCCTATTAGACTGTAAGCGGAAGGGCAGGACTTTTCTATGTTGTTCTAACCATCTCTGTCCTTACACTGAACTCAGCAGCCACTCAGGAATCCTTTGCCACTGATGAATTGTAATGCCATTTGTTCAGGGGAATGCACAGCAATTTATGAAATGAAGGGAAGTTAATAAAGTGGACTTCTGGCCTAAAAATCAATGGGAAAATATCCTCTGGTGAGTATGGGCTGAAAACAGCAGATAAAATACTTAAATGGAAGCCCAGTCCAACCTAGTTAGCTTCAAACTAGCTTATTTAAAGACCAATTCCAGGAATAAGCCTAAAGAAACAGTAGCACCTGTTCATAAAAATGTATGTTGAAAAATATTTGTTGTAGCATTGTTTCAGTTTGACAAATTGGAAACAATCAAAATGTCAAAGAGGAAAGAGTAAAATAGATTAGGCCCGCAGTGGTGGGCAAACTCATTAGTCAACAGAGCCAAATATCAACAGTACAACGATTGAAATTTCTTTTGAGAGCGAAATTTTTTAAACGTAAACTTCTTCTAACACCACTTCTTCAAAATATACTCGCCCAGGCTATGGTATTTTGTGGAAGAGCCACACTCAAGGGGCCAAAGAACCGCGTGTGGCTCTGGAGCCGCAGTTTGCTGACCACGGAATTAGGGCATATCACAAATGCCATACTAAGTAGCCATAATGAAGGAGAAGCAAACCTTGAAAAGGTTATACAATAAAAGAAAATGCAAGGCATCTCAAATAATAAGCAAGCCCTGGCCCGTGTGGCTCAGTATATTGAGCATTGTCCTGGACACCAAAATGTTGCTGGTTCTATTCCCGGTCAGGGCACATGCCCTGGTTGCAGGCTCCATTCTTGGTAAGGAGCAAGCAGGAGGCAGCCAATTGATGTTCTGCTTTCACAACAATGTTTCTTTTCTCTCTCCCTCTCTCATCCTCTCTCTCTCTCTCTCTCTCAAAAAAAAAAAAAAAGCCATAAATGTATGTTAAAAAATTAAGGTATGGTATGGAATAAACAAAAACATTGGCAAAAGATTAAAAAAAGAAAGAAAATGCAAGTGTCAGAGTTCTGGTATATTATATAGATAAATAGATATAGGTATACACATATTTCCTTTAAAATGAAATTTTATATTATATTTAATATATAAATATATTTTTTATGAACTTAAGAAAAAGTTTGGAAAATATACAATAACATCTTGACAGTAATTGCTTTTGCAATCTGGCTAGAGGCAAATTTTTACTTCTTTAGAGAATTTTTGTAAGAAGTAGGATTTAAAAAGACCATTTTAGACCCATGAAAAGACTGTCACTCATTTATAATAGGAGTAGTACAATTTACTCTTAGTGGCATTTCATTTTTTACCTATCAGACTATCAAGAATCAGCAATTTTGGTTTCAGTGTTTCAACCTGAATAGAAGCACATTTTCTGGAACAGAGGCAGCCACCAAGCCCCCAGATCAACCTGCATTACTGTTTCACCTTCCTCTGCTCCACAGCGGTCCCTGCTGCCTCTTCAGGAGCCTCACACCATCCATGATCCATTCTATTTTCCTTTTCTTCTCTTTCTTTCTTTCTTTTTTTCTTTTTTTTTTTTTTTAGTATACTTTTACTGATTTCAGCGAGGAAGGGAGAGGGAAAGAGAGACAGAAACATCAATGATGAGCAAGAATCATTGATCCTCTGCCTCCTGCACACCCTGCCCCATACTGGGAATGGGGCTGGCAACTCAGGCGTGCGCCCTTGACCTGAATCGAACCTGGGACCTCTCAGTCCGCAGGCCGACACTCTATCCACTGACCCAAACCAGCTAAGGCCATTCTATTTTTCAGATCCGTGTTCGAACAACCTCAAATCTTTCTCTGCTTAAAAACAAACACGCAAAACAACTCCCAACTTCAGATGCCACAATTCTACCCTGTCATTTCTCCTTCCCTTCACTGCCAAACTTTGCCATTTCCTTCCCACTCCTCAACTCACTCCAGCCTGCTTCTACTGGCCAAAGTCCGCCGATCCCCTCGTGCCCAATCACCAATAGCAATAAAAGTCTTACCGGGCATCCTGGTGCGGGCCTTCCTTAGTCTCCGGGACCCTGGTCTGCAAACATTACATTGGAGAAATTGCTGGTTTCCTCGTGCTGCTCAAGAGGGATATAGGGCCCCACACGGCCTCCCTATAATTAGAAACTGCATAATGATAAAGAACATCTGCATTGCATTTCATGTCACAAAGGGGCCGAATGTGTTCCCTGCTCAGAGCCTTTAATGGTTTTCCAGTCACACTTAGATTGATCCCCAAACCACTTTGCACCAGGCCTTCCGGGTCTAGCTCCTGCCCTTGTCTCCAACCAGCCTCACCTACCACTCCGCACCTCACCCCTCGCTCCTCTCGGTCCCGGCTGGCTCTCCTCCAACACAAAACTTATTGTTGCCCCTCCTGCCTCAGCACCTTCGCACTCACCGTCCCCTTTGCCTGAGATGCTCTTCCTCTCCGCTGGCCGTGTGGAAGGTACCAGCCACACCGGACTCCTGAGACGCGCTACTCTGAACTGCCATAAATGTAAAATGCACACAGGTTTTGAGAGCCTCGTGCACACACATGAAAAAGAGAGAATTAAAAAAATATCTAATCAGCCCTAACAGGTTTGGCTCAGTGGCTAGAGCGTCGGACTTCGGACTGAAGGGTCCTAGGTTTGATTCCGGTCAAGGGCATGTACATTGGTTGCGGGCACATCCCCAGTAGGGGGTGTGCAGGAGGCAGCTGATCGATGTCTCTCTCTCACAGATGTTTCTAGCTCTCTATCCCTTTCCCTTCCTCTCTGTTAAAAAAAAAAAAAATCAATACAATATATTTTAAAAATATCTATTTAATGGTTTTGTTCAGTACTGACTACCTTTTGAAATGATGTTTTGAATATGTTAGAAATATAGGCTTGTGAGAACTGAATAAGCAGATATTTGAACTCTATTATTGAAATATATAATTAAAATTAACTTCATCCATTGCTTTTTACTTCTTAAGAAATAGACTTTGTTTTTTAGAGAGGTTTATGTTCACAGCAAAATTGAATGGAAGAGTACAGAGAGCTCCCATATGCCTCTTCCTGCTTCCCATAAACTGTGTACAGTCCCCACTGTCACCATCCACACCACACTGACGCATTTGTTACCATTGGTGAACTTATATTAACACATCATTATCATCCAAAGTCCATAGTTATAGTAAGGTTCACTTTTTTAAAAAATTTGTTTTTGATTAATCCTCACCAGGCGATATTTTTTCCATTGACTTTTTTAGGGAGAGTGGAAGGGAGAGGGAGAGACAGAAAGAAAGGTTGATGCGAGAGAAACACATCAATTGATTGCTTCTTGCACGAGCCCCGGCCAGGGCTCAGGCCAGGGAGGAGCCTGCAACTGAGGTATCTGCCTTTGACCAGAACGGAACCCGGGTGGTTCCCTTTGGTCTGTAGGCCAATGATCTATCCACTGAGCCAAACTGGCTAGGGCTAAGGTTCACTTTTAGTGTTGTACTTTCTATAGTTTTGGCAATGTATAATGAAAGAACATGTATTTGCCATATAGAATAATTTCATGCTTTGAAAATCCTCTGTGGCTGAAGCCGGTTTGGCTCAGTGGATAGAGCGTCGGCCTGTGGACTGAAGGGTCCCGGGTTCGATTCCGGTCAAGGGCTTGTGCCTTGGTTGTGGGCATATCCCCGGGGGAGTGTGTGTGTGGGGGGGAGTTGTGCAGGAGGCAGCCGATCAATGACTCTCTCTCATCGATGTTTCTAACTCTCCCTCTCCCTTCCTCTCTGTAAAAAATCAATAAAATATAATTTTAAAAAAATCTTCTGTGTTCTTCCTATTCATTCCTCCCTCCCCCAATAACCCCTGGCAACTACTGATCCTTGCAGTTTTCCTTTTTAAACGTGGCTCCTAGAAAACGTGAAATCCGCACTGACCATTTTGGTTCAGTGGATGGAGCAATCGGCCTGTGGATGGAAGGGTCCCAGGTTCGATTCCAGTCAAGGGCATGTACATTGGTTGCGGGCACAACCCCAGTAGGAGGTGTGCAGGAGGCAGCTGATCAATGTTTCTCTCTCATCGATGTTTCTAGCTCTCTATCCCTCTCCCTTTCTCTCTGTAAAAAAATCGATAAAATATATTTTAAAACATAAATAAAATAAAATTCTGACAGTTAGAACAATAAAATTTAAAAAAAGAAAAGGTGAAATCCCACAAGTGGCTGTTATTATCTATTGGACAGCATTGCTCTAGACGTTCAGAGGCCTCTTTTCTTTCTCTGGTTAGGCCTCTGCTGAAATATCACCTCCCCAGCAAAGCTTTCCTTGACCACCCTGCCCTATTTAAAATAGCAGCTCCCACCCTCATGTTTTCCTCCCTACTTTATTCTTTCTTCCATACGAATAACTGCTGTATGTTGTAAATTTAGTTACTTATTTGATGTCTATGGTCCCTCCTAGAACTTAAGTTTTATGAGAGCAGATACTTCTTTGTCTTGTGTGTTGCTTTATCCCTAACTCCTCTACCAGCACCTGGTACATGGGCTCCCAGCAAGTGTTTGTTTAATGGATTGATACATGTCAATGTCACTAAGTCCAAAGTTCTCCGGAGCCAGGTAACTGGAATGATAGTAATGATGACAACAGCAACGATGACAAGAAAAGCATCAGTGAGTGTCTCCTGGTAACTATCTTGGGAATAAGGAGTCTCCTTTACCAATCTTCAGAGTGTCTCTCTGGTCTGAAGTGGTCCCATGTCCATGCCAAAACCAGTCCCTGTGGCCAGAGCACAAGCTCATCATGTCAGTTTCATTCCTTTCCATGTTCGACTTTCCGGCCACTTCCTTCCTGTTGCAAGTCGGCTCTTCGTTGTCCCATGGCACTCTCCTAGTTTTCCAGCTGCCTCTCTTAGTTCCCTCCCACCTACCCCTCAACTGTTAGAACAGCTCGGGGCTCTGTCCTCTTCACTCCTCACTTGGCACTTTCCCTGGGTGAGCATGGATCCGCTTTCTATCATGCAGACACTCCCAAATATACATCTAGCCCTGGCCTTTCTCCTGAGCTCCAGACCAAGATACCTCCACTGGGTAGCCCACGGGCACTTCAAAGGGAGCAGGTCTAGAAAGGGACATAGCATCTTTCTCCCAACCTGCTCCTCCTTCTCGGTAACGTTAGAGAATTCCACCATTAATCTGCCTGAGACAGAGATCTGGGAGTTGTTTTTGGTACCTCTTCTTCCTCACCCTTCACATCTAGTTCATTCCTAAATCCTGCTGATTATCTTCTAAATACCTTTGATTCTATGCACTTTCCCCCTCATCATCACTATCCTTTGTCTAAGATCTTACCCAATCTTGGGAGGATGCATTTGTTTGTTTATTTGTTTATTATTAAGTTTTAGAGATCGAGGAAGGGAGAGAGACATCAATTTGTTGTTCCACCTATTTATGCATCCATTGGTTGATTCTTGTATTTTCTCTGACCAGGGATCAAACCTGCAACCTTGACACATCAGGACAACGCTCTGTCTGGCCACCTAAGCTGCCCTGCCAGGGTGGGAGGACAAGTTTGACTGTTTCCTCACTGGCACCTGTCAGTGGCTCTCTCACACTCAACTTTGCCTCCTGGTAGCCTGTTCTCACAGAACCCAGAGTGAGTTTTTCCAGAATGCATATTGGATTAAGTCCCTTCCCTGTTTAAAATGGTGGAATGGCTATCATCGAAAACACAAGAGATAAGTGTTGGCAAGGATGTGAAGAAAAGGGAACCCTGGTGCCTCGGGTGAGCCATGTGTCCCAGGGGGCCGTGTGCCCTGGGAGAGCCGTGTGCCCCAGGGGAGACATATGCCCCGGGAGAGCCGTGTGCCCCGGGGAAGCAGTGGGACCCAGGGGGAGGGGCGGTGTGAACCAGAGGAGGAGCGGACTCTATTCGTGTGGTCCTGAGATAGTCACCGTAAAACAAGCAGACTGCCAAATGAGGAGCAGATTCTATTCATGTGGTCCTGAGATAGTCACCATAAAACAAGCAGATTGTCAAATGACAGCGGGGAGGGGAAGGAGACCTGGGAGACCTAAGAGAACAGCCAAAGGACTGGTATGCATGCATATAAGTACAACCAACGAACACAGAACTCTGGGGAGGGAGGGCATGAATGGGAGGTGGGGGGGGGGGCAATGGTGAGCTATGTACACATATAATACCTTAATAAATTTAAAAAAGAAAGAAAAAAGAAAAGGGGACCCTGGTGCGCGTTGATGGGGATGTAAACTGGTGCAGCCCTATGGGAAGCAGTATGGAGTTTTCTCAAAAAGTTAAAAATAGAACTACCATATGATCCAGCAATCTGACTTCCTCTGGGTGTTTATCCAAA
Source organism: Vespertilio murinus (assembly GCA_963924515.1). NCBI lineage: Eukaryota > Metazoa > Chordata > Mammalia > Chiroptera > Vespertilionidae > Vespertilio > Vespertilio murinus. Next base: position 24,317,342 of record OZ004706.1, read on the forward strand.
GGAAATGAAAACAGGATACTGAGGAGGTCGCCTTGCTCCCAGGCTCCCTGCAGCGTTATTTGCCACCGCCGAGATATGGGAGCGGCCTAGGTGTCCATCCGCAGACGGCTGAGTAAAGAAAATGTGGTATGTGTATAGAAGGGAACATTACTGAGCCACGAGAAAGAAGAACATTCTGCCACTTACAATAATATGGACAGAGCTTGAGGGCACTATGCTAAGTGAAATAAACATAAATGCTGCGTGTTATGATTTAAAAAAAAAAGTCAAACTCATAGGAAGAGAGAGTAGAAAGGTGGTTGCCAGGAGCTGGGCATGGAGAACACAGGAAGAGGTTGATAAAAGGACACACACTCTCTGCTGTATGATGAATACGGTCTCAGAATGTAAGGTAAAACATGGCGACTGTAGCTGACAACATTGTGCTGTATAATTGAAATTTGCTGAGAGAGAAGATTTAAATGTTCTCACACACCCAAAAAGGGATAAACATGTGCAGTGATGGATGTGTTAAATAACTAGACAGGGAAGAATCCTTTTCCAAGGCGCACATACATCCAGTTGTTAGCAGGCAGGGACAGCTCAGAGCAGGTGTACCTCACGCTGGCCTTGTGAGTGGGTTCTTGACTCTGTGTAGGAAAGATTTCACAACGTGAGTCCAGATGGGTTGGAGAGCATGTGGATCAAAGCTGGGAACAGTGGGACCAAGGACGGAACCGGGGAGAAGAAACAATCGGGGAGGGCCCAGGCCGTGCTCTGCTGCGGTTCTCTAGAAAAGTCACAGGGGAAAGAGGTGAGCAGGGCAGGGCTGCCTTAGCTCACTGGGAAGCCAGAGGAAAAGGAGGCCCTGCAGACAGGAGCAGGGGTGAGCCTGGGTCCAACTGCGGCTGCCCACTGGCTGCCAGTCTCCAGGGGACCCTTAGAGTTTAGGAAGAAATAAAAGTTCATGCCTGGGAAGGGGCTTGGGCGTGCTCTAGAGTGAGCCACATTGAGTCTTTGTCCTTAGGGCTTTCTAAAAAAAATATATATATATATATATATATATATATATATATATATATATATATATATATATATAAATTGATTTTTTTACAGAGAGGAAGAGAGAGGGATAGAGAGTTAGAAACATCCATCAGCTGCCTCTTGCACACCCCCTACTGGGGATGTGCCCACAACCAAGGTACATGCCCTTGACCGGAATCGAACCTGGGACCCTTTAGTCTGCAAGCCGACGCTCTATCCACTGAGCCAAACCGGTTTCGGCTGTCCTTAGGGCTTTTTATCTTTTTTTTTTTTTTTCTCTTGTAGGAGAGAGTCTTAGGGGAGGGTTTCAGTAGACTATTTAACAGCTTTCCAGGTGCATTGTTAATAAGCTGATGCATCAAAATGAGTGTACAGGGAGTTTTGGCTTATTCTTTGGTCTGTTTTATTGTTTTACTTTTATCTTAGGTCTGTCTGGCTTTCATGGGGGTTTTGTTATTCCCCAGCTTCATCTGTCCTTGGGTTTAGCTGGCACACATGGCATTAATTGGGTCTTTGTTCTCTATTTTTCTCAGGGTGATTTAAACTATGTATTCTCTGGTTGGGGAGGAGAGGTATAAACCATTTGTTCTCAAGTGTCCTTGGTTAGAGAAGATAAGGACTTGCGATTCACAAGCTGGCTGTAAGCTACCCCAACTGTTTGGCCTTGTTTAGTTTTCTTATCTCAGTTTCCCCTCCCACTTGCCCAGGAATTTTCCTAGCTTCCTACTATCCTGCCACAAAATCCCCATGATATACACTACAAATATCTTACAATTTTATTCGTCAATTATACCTCAATAAACCTGGGGGTAAGAAGGTAAGGGCAGGGGTAAGAAGAACCCCTTCAATGACTTCATGTGGAATTTGGGAGAGAGTCTGAAACCCAACTTTCTCCATAATCTCTCCTATTTCTCCAGCCTCATGTTGGTCAATTTACCCCCTAGCACACTTCATGCCAATTATTCTGAACTTCTTTTTATCTCTCGGGCCTCCTATACTCTCAACGTCAGGACATACTGGTCTCTCTGCTGGTGAGTCTCTTTCTCTGTTTTCCTTCCTTCATGGATTGGTTGGTTCACTCATTAATTCATCCATGCTTTTCATTCATTCGTCCAGTAGCCACGGAAAGCCTCCCGTGTGCCAAGCACTCTAGGGGTATTGCAGTGAACGGCACAGATAGGGCCTCCACTCTTACGAAGTATCCTGGTGGGTGAGACAGAAAATAAAACAAGTGAACACATACGCAAGATGATGTTACGAAGGTGTAATGGAGGAGGGTACTTAGGATGGGTGGTCAAAACAGGCGTCTTTGAGAAGGTGATTTTTAAGCTGAGTCTTTCATAAAAATGACCCTGATTGTGCAGAGATTTTAGAGGGTGGTTCCCAGGCAGCCAGAACAGGTTTGCATAGCCCTGAGATGAGGATGAAGTTAGATTATTAGAGGAATAACAACAACTATAACAACAAAAGGTCTTATTTATTGGAATCCGGTGACAAGGGGGTCTTGAGATTAGGTCGAAGCAAGGGCCAAATCATGTGGAGCCTTTGGGATCATTATAAGGAGTTTGTGTTTTCTTCTCAGTGCAAGTTAGAACTGTGCATGGGATGGCATGATTTTAAAAGCTTCATTTTTGGCTCCTTCGTGGATTGAAACAGGATGGGAGCAAGAATGGAAACGGAAAGACCATTCAGAAGGCTGTTGCAGACACATGTCCAGGTGAGTGATGGGTTAAGGTAGTGATAGGAAAAATGGGGGGAAAAAATGGGTGAATTCAGGATACATTATAGAAGTAGTTTGTCTGACTTAGCTGATGGGAACGAGAGGAATGAAAGGAAAATCAAGAGTAACTACTAGATCAGCAAATTTCAACAAAAAATGTTCTAGGCAGAGCTAAGAACTCTTTAAGGTCCCTCCCAGTTTGGGGATTCTGTGCTGTTTCCTGTTTAAACACATTGGTGTGTTGCAAGAATTTCAAAACATGCGGTAACTGACTACTTAGTCAGGGGCACTGAATGCTTTTTCCTTATGTTGTCAAATAAGAAAATGGCAACAGCCCTAGCTGATTTTGCTCAGTGGACAGAGCATCAGCCTTCGGACTGAAGGGTCCCAGGTTCAAGTCCGGTCAAAGACACACGCCTGGGTTGTGGGCTCCATTCCCAGTGTGGGGTGTGCAGGAGGCAGCCAATCAGTGATTCCCTCTCATCATTGATGTTTCTATCTCTCTCTCCCTCCCTCTCCCTTCCTTTCTGAAATCAAGAAAAACATTTTTTTTAAAAAAGGAAGATATGGAAGCAACCCAAGTACCTATCAATAGACAAGTGAATAAAGAAGATGTGGTACATACAATGGAATATTATTCAGCCATAAAAGAGAATGAAATCTTAACCATTGGGGAGAACGTGGATGGACCTGGAGGGATGGTGCTAAGTGAAATAAGCCATGCAGACGTATTCCCCAAGGGGGCCGTGTGCCCCGGGTGAGCCGTGTGCCCTGGGGAAGCAGAGGGACCCAGGGGGAGGGGCGGTGTGAACCAGAGGAGGAGCGGATTCTATTCATGTGGTCTTGAGATAGTCACCATAAAACAAGCAGATTGTCAAATGACAGCGGGGAGGGGAAGGAGACCTGGGGGCAGATAAGACAACAACCGAACGACTGGTATGCATGAATATAAGTACAACCAAGGAACACAGAACTCTGGGGAGTGAGGGCATGAATGGGGGGGGGGGGTGGTGGCAATGGTAAGCTGTGTACACATATAATACCTTAATAAATTAAAAAAAAAAAAGCCAGGCAGAGAAAGACAAACATCACATTATCTCACTTATATGTAAAATCTAAAGAACAAAACAAACAAAACAGAAACAGACTCTTTGATACAGAGAACAGACTGACGGCTGCCAGATGGAGGGGGGTAGGGGAATGGATAAAACAGGTGAAGGGATTAAGAAGTAAAAATTGGTAGTTACAAAACAGTGGTGGGAATGTAAAGTACAGCATAGGGAATATGGTCAATAATATTGTAATAACTGTGTGTGGTTTCAGGCGGGTACTAGAATTATTGAGGGAACCACTTTGTAAATTATATAACTGCCTAACCACTATGCTATATACCTGAGACTAATGTAAAATAGTATTAAATGTCAACTGTAATTGAAAAATAAAATAAGTTTAAAAAAGTTCTATGTGAGATATCTTCAATATGAGACATCATATTAGACATCCAGGTGGGAGTGGGGATGCCGGGGAGGCAGTTGGATCTGAGTCTAGAGCTGGGAGGAGAGAGATACAGATGGGCTACAAATCTGGACGTCATCATCATCAGTGTACGGATGGGAGGAATCAATTAGGGAAAGGTGGGAGGAAAATGTTCTAGGCAGAGAGAGCTTAGAACTCTTTCAGGTCCCTCCCAGTTTGTGGATTCTGTGCTTGTTTCCTGTTTAAATAGCTTCAATTTCACAGGGTTTGAGCCTCTACCCACACTCACCTTCACCTTCAATTGACACCTAGCTAATTCCAGAGGGTATAGAGCAGTGGTTCACAACCTTCTAGTGGTTCTCAACCTGTTCTCACCACCCATAGGTTGAGAACCGCTGCTGTGGAGCCTAAGACCATCGGAAAACACAGATATTTACATTACGATTCATAACAGTAGCAAAATTGCAGTTATGAAGTAGCAACAAAAATAATTTTATGGTTGGGGGCCACCACAACATGAGGAACTGTTTTAAAGGGTCAAGGCATTAAAAAGGTTGAGAACCACTGGAATAGAGGGACAGGTTGGGATAAAGAACAACAGTGAAAAGAGCCTTGGCCAAGTAGCTCAGTTGTTACAAGTGTCATCCCGATGCACCAGGGTTGTGGTTTGATCCCCCGTAGGGCACATGCAAGAATCAACTAATGGCCGAAACCGGTTTGGCTCAGTGGATAGAACATCAGCCTGTGGACTGAAGGGTCCCAGGTTTGATTCTGGATGAGGGCACATATGTTGGTTGGTGTGCAGGAGGCAGCTGATCAATGTTTCTTTCTCATTGATGTTTCTAACTCTTTATCCCTCTTCCTTCCTCTCTGTAAAAAAAAAAATCAATAAAAAAAAATATATTTTAAAAAGAATCAACTAATGGACAACACATGGTTGGGTGAAGTGGCAAATCGATGGCTCTCTCTCTCTCATCAATTAAATAAAAATAGTGGGAGGAAATGCCAATATGGCAGAGTAAAGCTTTTCCATGAAGACAGAGGACTGAAAGAGTTGCTATTTAAGCGAAGACCTAGAAAGACACAGTGAAAGGCCTGGTAAGATTACCTGGCCTCAGGCTTCTCAGAAGTGTTCCTTTTCTGTGCTCCCTCCCAGGGCACCCTGGTCTCTTCCCATCTCGGAACAAATCAGCGGAAGTATAATTGCCCTTTTGCTTGTCTATCTCCCACCTCAACTGTGAGCAGCATGAGGACAGGGCCAATATCCGTCTGACTCCTTTTTTGAACCAGCAGCACAAGCTCTGTGCTTGGCACTGAGTAGGTGCTTAATTAATGCTTGCTGAATGGTTAAAGAGTGAGTGTTGTTCTCTTGATATGGCAGAAAGCTGAGGCCACACAGCTGCCGGAGGGGGGGGGGGGCGGGGACCTAGATCCGAACTCCAAATAGGCTCATGGGTAAGAAGTTGTTTTGGCACATCTCCAAGGAGAGAACCCTGTTGAGGTGTTTGGGTTCTGAGGTACCCCAGTTCCAAGCTCACCAACTTCTGGAGGGAATTAGTAGAGGCCTTCAGTTGGTGAAATGGGGGGACATTAGAAGAGAAGGGAACTCTTAAGAGACCTGGAGGACATCATAGAAGGGAATAATTTTTAAGTACCTGCCCCCTCTACCACCCCGAGAATCCTCAAGGACAAAGACCTGACCAGATCCACTTCCGTGTTCCTGACAGAACCCAGGACTGTCCCCAGCACACAGCACTCCCCAATAAGAGATTGCTGGAATGAGTCAAAGCCCAGTAGCTCAAGGTTACTGGCTGCCTGCCAGCTGCAAAAAGCTTGGCACATCTCCCCAGCAGGTCAATCCCAGGGTAGCACCACAGGACCTAGAGCCCCAGGGAGACACAGTTGAATGTCCTTAGTCTGGAAGCTTCCGGAAGCTCCACCTTCTCGCAGCCCACAGCATGAATAATTCAGGACAGGACTGGTGGTCAGATTTGGGAAGGACACTGAGGCGGGAGGAGATAGAAAACGTTAGTTGCTCTCTAGTCAGAGAGGCGGGGACTTCAGGCTTCCCAGATGATTGACAGCTCTCCCCCAGGAGCTGTCCCCAGCTGGCCAGTCTGCCAGGCCCCGCCCACACACCCCAGCAGCCCGGAGATTCGGTTGCATACCCAGGCTCTCCACACTCTTGCTATGTTTTCAGCTTGTCTTCCCCCTGGGCATGCATGCTCTCTCACCGGGGAAGGGCTTTGCACTCATTTCTAAGCTGAGAACGATTCCTGCCTTGCCTCTTCAGCTTTCCTCCCCCACAGGCCCTTGAGGATCCGGCCGCAGAATTCTCCGGGGCTGAGGCCTCTGCAGGCTTCCGCGGAGCTATGTTTCTACTGGCCTGGTATGGGTTAGGCTGCAATTGTGGGTCCTTGACATTCCTCTGGAAGTCTCAGAGATAACTGCGGTCCGGGGGAAAGAATCCTTGGCTGAGTCAAAGGACTTGGGTTCCTCGCCTTGGCTCCCGACACCGAGAGCAACAATGACGGCATGAGGCTTGGAAGCGGGCCTGGGCTCTACCCCAAGATGCAACACTGGTTGGCTTTGTGGGCTTCAGTAAATCATTTGACCTCTCACTGTTTTCTCACTTGTAAAGTGAGGACATAAAGGTATCTATCGCATAGAGTTATGGGGATGATTTAATCAGATAATATATACAAAATGCCCAGGGCATTGCAGAGGTCATTAGGAGTTTAGTAAATGGTATTTTCCCATTTTTAAAATAAATATATATATTTATTGATTTCAGAGAGGAAGGGAGAGGGGGAGAAAGATGGAAACATCAATGATGAGAGAGAATCATTGATCGGCTGCCTCCTGCACATACACCCCTACTAGGGATCGAGCCCACAACCCGGGCGTGTGCCCTTGACCGGAATCGACCCCAGGACCCTTCAGTGCACAGGCCGATGCTCTAGCCACTGAGCAAAACCAGCTAGGGCTGCACCCTTATTTGATGGTGGGACAATGTGCGCAAACACAGAAGGTTTCAGTGAGAGGAAATCACCCCTTCCCATCCCCCTTTCCTGGGGTCAGACCTTCACTACCTCTTGCTGGGACCATTGTAGCAGTCTCCGGGCATAACCAATCTCCCTCATCTTGTCCTGGTCCGTGGGTTCCCTTCAGTCTTGTTTTCCACCTTTCTTGGCTGCTCATAATCATACAGTTTAGACCGAATTTCTTAGTTTGAAGTTTAAGGGCCTCTGCAAACTGGTCCACCTTCATGTTCCCAACAGTTAAACAGTGAAAAAAAAGAACACAGGGTGTTGTCTGAAGACATGGCTATTTTCTTTCCAGATGACTGAGTAAATCTCATCTAATCTCAGTTTCTACAGCCAGACACTGAAGTTAATACCGCCTCATGGGATGCATTGTGGTTTATATCTGTCTGTCTTTCCCGCTAAGCCCAGTGGAACCAGTGGGCGGGGGCCAGATGCATGTTGTTCATCTTTGTATGACTAGCACAGAACACAGGGCCTGGCATGTGGGACATGTTCTGTGGGGAATGAATGAATGAATGAATGAGGTTGTGAGGATTAGATATGACATGACTGAGATAAAGCACTGTCAGGGTCCCCAGGAGGCAGGCCGGAATAGCCGCTGTTGCTATGCAAGCTCCTAGTGGGGTGACTTTAGGCAAATACCCTTCCTCCTCTGGACATATTCGCCTGTCTGCACCGTGAGAGCTCTGCTTTCCTGTATGACTAGGCAGAGCATGCACAAGGAGGCCAATACATGTCTTCCCAGGGGACGAAACCTCTTCCAAGGTTGGTGCTGCCTCAACAGGAGTCTGGGTTCCTCCCTGGGGCCTGGTTCCCCTCTGCCCTCTACCCCACGAGGAAGATGGGGCCTCCTCTGGTCTCTGCCACATCCCTTTCCCAAAGCCAGGCGAGTGCGCCTGTGGGGGCCGGCAGGGCGCTCTCTGCGAGCGGGAGCAGGAGCTCCGGGAAGGGGAACCAAACGGGGTTTGGTGCAAAAGAGAGGCCGGCCCAGGAGCGGCTGTTCCGGAGCGGGGTTCTGGGCTGAGAGCGCCCCGCAGCCCAGCACAGCGGCTCCGGGACCCGGAGCGGGGAGCGTCCGGGGGGCGGGCCGGGTAAGCCGGGCCGGGGTCAGCGGGCGGCCGCGGGCCCGCGCGGAGTGGAGGGCGGGGAATGCCGTGGGGTGTGAGCTGGGCCCGGGGGAGGGGTTGCGGGAAGAGGGGCGCGCGCCCGGGCTCGGGGCGGCGAGAGGACGCGGGGTCAGCACGCAGGGGGCGCGCGGGGCGGTCAGCGGCGGCCGCGGGTGGGGTGCTGGGCGGGGAGCGCGCGTCGGGGGGCGGGGGGCGGCGCCGGCGCCGGGGTGGGGGAGCGGGTTGGGCGGCTGCGCCGGATCCGCTTCAGCCGCCGCCGCTAGGGCGCGGGGGGCGGGGGGCTCGGCTCCGGAGCTCGGCCATTGTGGGAGCCGCTCCCCTCGGCTCCGGCTCCGGCTCCGGCTCCGCGGTGCTCCCCTCGCCTGCGCTACGGCCCGGGCGCGCCCCGCCGCCGCCGCCGCCTCGGCTGCCGTCGCCAGCCGGTCCCCCCGCCTCGGGCTCCAGGGTAAGGCGCGGGGCTCGGGGCGGGATGCGGCTCGGGGTGCGAGCCTGCTCCCGCGGGACCGGGGTGGCGGGCAGCGGCGGAGGGGCGGGTGTCAGGCGCGGGCATCGCAGCCGCCCGGGCCTCGCACCTGCAGCCCCGTGGCCGGCGCCGGGCAGCGCCGGGCGCACCGCGCTGGGGGTCCCCATTGACGGGCACTGCCCGGGCCGCCGGGAGGCGTGTTCTCCGGGGGGAGGGGACCCCGAGCCTCCCGGGCCGGGAGAGAGAGACCCGCGGCAGCGGGCGGGCCGGGCGGGGGCCGTCGCTTCCCGGCCCCAGGTCTCGGGCGCCGGGTCCCCCAGTTGCGCGTCCACCCGGCGCGGCCCCGCTCTTTGTCAGCCGCGCGCGCGTCGGGCACGCGGACCCACCCGCGGCGCGCCCCTTCTCGCGGCGGCGTGGGGGAGGAGGGGGAAGAGGAGGAGGAGGAGGAGGAGGAGGAGGAGGAGCGGGAAGGTGCGGGAGGGCCCCCCGGGAGAGCGCCAGGTGAGCTGCGGGTCTGGAGCCCGGCCTCGGGCCTCGGGCCTCCCCCCGGGGTGGGTGGGGGACGTGGCGCGCGCTCCTGAGAGCCCGGGATGGATGGAGTGACTCCGGTGACCGCGGGTGCGGGGGGGGGGGGGTGGAACCCCGAGGTCAAACAGGTGTGTGGGGGGGTCGAAGGCTGACCGGCGTCGGGCCGGGGGTGGGGGGGGGGCGGTTTCTTGGGGGGAGAGGCTGTGGATGAGCGGGCCTTTGTAGTAAAATGGGCGTCTTGGGGGGGGGGGAATGGGCGGATCTGGGATGAAGCAGGTGGTCCGAGAGGAGAGGCTGAGGGGAGGGAGGGAAGCACGGCCTGCATGTCCCCGCGGTGGGGGCGGTCTGACCTGGCATAGGTGGTGGGAGGTGGCACTAGATTCTAGGTGACTAGAAGGTAATGGGGTGGGGAGGGGCAGATGCTAGGATAAAGGGCAAAGACGTGCCAGCACCTGGGGTCTTTCTCTTTCTGCTTTCTGCGGCTGGATTCCCTTTGGAGGTAGCCTGGGAGGAGGACCCCAAGGCTCCTGGCACGGGAGGTGCCTGGGCAGGGCTGCTCCATCAGCCCGGAGCTGCCTCGAGGCCTCCTGCACCGCTTGGTGTTTCTTTTGTTATCTGTTTGCATTCCGTGCCTGTGGCGGGGATGTGCCAATGACCCAGGAGGCTGCCTCTGCCCCTCGCTGCCTCCAGGCTGAGGTTTCCGGAATCCAGGGGGAGCTGTGCCAGACACCCAGAGTGCCCGGTCACTTAGGCCACCCGAACACGGGTCCGTCCATACAGCTCTGTGTGCAGGTGGTCCCCCGGGGGAAAGCCCTTGGTCTCCTGCCCTCCCTGGCCCGCCCAGAGCCACAGTGAGCGCTGGTTCCTTGGGCTGGCGGTGGGGCCTGCAGGGAGGGTGGTAGCTGAAGGCATGCACCCTCCGGACTCTGATGCAGCCGTTGGGGTGGTGGGCCACGGGCAGCAGATGGTTCTGGGACGTGAGCTCGGCCTGGCTGAGGGAAGGCTGCCCAGGCTGGCTGGTGGAGCCCAGCTGGCCCCGGGATGATCGCTTCCTGTCAGATTGCTCCACTGGCTACACTGACCAGAAAACCTGAGTTTCTGTGCCACCTTCCCCGCGCCCCACGCTGTGCCCCTCATCCCTACAGCCCCTGGGATAAGCAAATGGACATTTTTATCTGGTGCCTGTTGTGTGACGTGCGTGGCGCCAGCCAGGTTTGCGTTTGCATTTCGCCGTGTTCTTGAAACACCCTCTGAGGTGAAATGTTACCCCCATTTTGCAGATGGGGAGACTGAGACTCAGAGAGGTGAAGTGAGACTTGTCTCTGATCTACTATGAGTAACCACTATGTGGCCACTTGTAAGTAGCCAAACCAGACTGGATCCCCAGGTCTGTCTGGCTTCAGATTTAGAACTTTTTCTAATACCTCTGCCAGAGACAGGATGGGGAAGAATAAAGAATTTCTGTCTGCTCTAGCTCATGCTTTGTCTCGTGCCCACCATGGAGCTCTTGCTTTCGCTTTTTGAAAATGCTTCCCATCTGTTGCCCTATTTTATCCTTATAACATTCCTGGGAGGTAAGTGGTATAGGAATGTAATCATAGATGCTTGCTTCGTGAGGGCTTGTTGGGCACTGGGCATTGTTAGGTACTCTGCCTGCTGGTTCTCATCTATTCCTTGCAAACAACCCAGTCAGGTGAGGTGCTGTCATCATCCCCATTTTATAGATGAGGATGCTGAGGCTCACAGAGGTTAAAGGGCTCCCCCGAGGTCACACAGCTAGCAAATGGTGGGGTAGAATTTGAATACAGATCTATCTGTGGGACCCGTAAGCTTAATCCTCCAAATACATCAAGTAGCAATCATAGTGGTTACTCATAGTAGGAGCTACCTTTTATTTTATATATATATATATATATATATATATATATATATATATATTTTTTTTTTTAATTGGTTTCAGAGAGGAAGGAAGAGAGGGAGAGAGAGAGAAACATCAATGATGAGAGAGAATCATTGACTGGCTGCCTCCTGCGCGCCCCACACTGGGGATCAGGCCCGCAACGCAGGCATGTGCCCTGACCGGGAATCAAACCAGGACCTCCTGGTTCATAGGTCCATGCTCAACCACTGAGCCACACTAGCCGGGCAGGAACTGTCTTTTACACAGTGTTTTAAGGTTTATAGACATCTTCATATATATATGAAGATAATATATATGAAGATAATATATCTTCATATATTATGAAGATAATGAAGATAATATATCTTCATTATGAAGATTATATATATATATATATATATATATATATATATATATATATATATATTACCTCATGTGATTTCCACCAAACCCTATGGAATTCCACCAAATTACCGCGTATTATCATCATCCCGTTTTCCAGGTGAAGAAACTGAGGTTTAGAAAGACGAGATCAGGGGCAGGACCCAAACCAGAACCTCTCTGACTCCCCAAGCCCCGGTGTTTCTTGGGTGACCCCTTCAGTGTGTTCACAGCGCCCTCCTCTTCCCTCCAGGTCGGTTCTGCCGGGGCCCCAGGCCCTGCAGCTGCAGCCCCCGTGGGCCATGTCTTCCTCCGACGAGGAGACGCTCAGTGAGCGGTCGTGCCGGAGCGAAAGGTCCTGCCGCAGCGAGCGGTCCTACCGGAGCGAGCGCTCAGGGAGCCTGTCTCCCTGCCCCCCGGGGGACACCTTGCCCTGGAACCTGCCCCTGCACGAGCAGAAGAAGCGGAAAAGCCAGGATTCGGTGCTGGACCCCGCGGAGCGCGCTGTGGTCAGAGTCGCTGGTGAGAGAGGCTGGGAGTGAGCTGGTTGGGGGGGTGGGGGGTGGGAGGGGTGTACCAGGGTAGGGAGGGGGGGAGAAGGGGCCAGTGCGCACGCGCTGGGCGGGCCGTGGAGGGGTCCGGCCCAAGGCTCTCTGGCAAGGCCGCGGGAATCAAACTGGTTATTGTTGCTCCTGGAAAGGTGACGAGGTGACATTGAAAGGAAATTTGAAAGAGGAGAATCTGCTACCCCAATCCCTCATGCCTGCCAGCATGAGACCGGGTTTCATTTTTGTGACTTGTACCCCGCCTTTGCCCCCATGCAGCTGCTGTCATGACGTATGGGCCATTCTAGATCTGACTTTTCCCCTTACTTTTTAAAACAAAAATTTTCTTTATTGATTAAAGTATTACATATGCGTCCTTCTCCCCCATTGCCCTCCATCCCCTCCCCCCCCCAATGCCCTCAACCCCTGGTGCCTGTGTCCACTGGTTATGCTGACCCCCACCCTCCCCTAACTTCCCTCTCCCCTGACTTTTATTTTTTTTTTTTTTTTTTTTTTTTTTTTTTTTTTTTTTTTTTTTTTTTTAACATTTTGGTTTTTTATTTTTTTTTTTTTTTTTTTTTTTTTTTTAAATAAATCTTTATTGCTCAGATTATTACAATTGTTTCTCCTTTTTCTCCCCCATAGCTCCCTTCCACCTGATTCCCACCCCACCCTCTGCCCTTACCCCCTCCCCCCACTATTGTCCTCATCCATAGGTTATACAATTTTAATCCAGTCTCTTTCTGCACCCCACACCCTTTCACCCTGATAATTATCTATCCACTCCCTTTCTTTGCCCCTAATTCTATTATATTCACCAGTTTATTCTATTCCTGAGATTTTTAATTCACTTGACCTTCTTCCTCTTCTTAAGTAATACCTTTCAGCATTTCATATAATACTGGTTTGGTGGTGATGAACTCCTTTAGCTTTTTCTTATCTGTGAAGCTCTTTATCTGCCCTTCAATTCTGAATGATAACTTTGCTGGATACAGTAATCTTGGTTGTAGGTTCTCGCTATTCATCACTTTGAATATTTCTTGCCACTCCCTTCTGGCCTGCATGGTTTCTGTTGAGAAATCAGCTGATAGTCGTATGGGTGCTCCCTTATAGGTAACCAACTGCTTTTCTCTTGCTGCTTGTAAGATCCTCTTTTTGTCTTTTACCCTTGGCATATTGATGATGATGTGTCGAGAAGAATTTTTCTTTGGATTCCTCTTGTTTGGGGTTCTGTAGGCTTCCTGTACTTGTAAGTCTATTTCTTTCACCAGGTGAGGGAAGTTTTCTGATATTATTTCTTCAAATAGGTTTTCAGTATTTTGCACTCCCTCTTCTTCTGGCACCCCCATAATTCTGATGTTGGTGCGCTTGCAGTTGTCCCAGAGGCTCCTTACACTATCTTCAACTTTCTGGATCCTCTTTTCTTCTTCCTTCTCCAGCGGAGTGTCTTTTGGCTCTTTGACCTGATTCTTGTGTTCTTCCATTCTGCTGTTGGATCTCTGCATAATATTTTCCAATTTAGTCAGTTTATCTATACTTTTTAGTTGGGTCTCATGAAGTTTATCGAGCTTTTCTAGGATATTGTTGCATAACCTTAGAACCGTAGTTCTGAACTCTATATCCTCCATCTCTTTTGTTTGAGATCTATTTCCTTGTCTTGCCATTATCACTATTTTTCAGAGTTGGTAGATTGGCTTTGTGTGTTTGGTGTCCTATATAGCACAGTGGATCAGCCTCCTCAGTTACCTGAGGTAGACACTCTTGGTGATCCCCTTTGTGGACTGCGTGCACAGCCTTGTTGTAGCTAAGTCTCTATTGTTGTGAATTGACCTTCAGGCCAATTGGATGTGGGTATCAGCTGTGTCTACTCTGGGATAACTTCTGTATTGGAGACAGTCTTATAGGATCAGACTTGAAAAACTGCAGAAACCTCTGCTCAGCTTGGATCGGGTGGAGTCTCAGGGCTGAACTGACAGTTTTGGCTTCCGCCCTGCCCTTGTGCGCTCGCCTGAGTTTCCGCCTGACCGGCCCAGTTTCCCCAAGCAAGAGCGTGGGTGCCGCAGGGGCTCACCCGGACTTGGGCTGGTCTCTGTAGTCTGGAGCTTCTGACTCCTTCCGCTACAGAGAGGCTGCCACCTTGTACAGAGAGGCGGCGGCAGCCTCCGCGGTCAGACCTGGAGCTTCTGACTCCTTCCGCTACAGAGAGGCCGCCATCTTGTACATAGAGGCAGCGGCAGCCTCCGTGGTCAGACTGGAGCTTCTGACTCCTTCCGCTACGGAGAGGCCACCACCTTGTACAGAGAGGCGGCGGCAGCCTCCGCGGTCAGACCTGGAGCTTCTGACTCCTTCCGCTCCGGAGAGGCCGCGGTCAGACCTCAGCGCGTACTTGCTCGCGCGCGCGAGTCTGTAGACCCTGCCGGCTGCGGCTCCGGTCCCCGGTCTCCCAGTCTCCGAGTCTCTGAGTCTCTGGGTGCCTTTCTCTGCAGTCCAGTCTCCACCCGTATGAGCCTGGGACCACGGGATTTCAGCCGGAGCTGGGTTCAGTACAGTCCGAAAGGGTTCCGTGCAATCGGGGAATTCCTCCCCTCCTGCCAGGCAGGTATTCGGCGGCCGCGTGCGCGAGCGTCTCCTACCTCAGTGCTTTTCGGCTCCCAGTCCGATCCGTGAGCCTCTCTCTTTCTTTCTAGTTGTAGCTATTCCACTCCGCCAGCTTTCCTGACGTTTTGGTGAAGTCCTTTTTGATTTTAGTTGTTTTTTTAATTAAATTGTTGATGAGGCGGCAGCTTAGGAGACTGCCTAGGCCGCCATCTTGGATGTTCTCTCCCTCTCCCCTGACTTTTATATGAAAAAGATTTTCCCTATTTTTAGGCTTTTATAGTTACCATATTTAAGGGCTGTGTAATACTATTTCATGGTTTTAAAAACCCTACTCATTTTTCACCTTTTCGCCCTAATGGGCAAAGCTGCAGTGAACGTCTTTATGAATAATATCCCTTGGCTTCTGCTGAGTTATCTCCTCGCATTAAAGCTTTTGGAGAGGGCAGTGGCACCCACATTACCTTCTGCAAGTGTGTGCACACCCTTTCCACCGCGCGGGGGCTGGGCTGCCTCCTCCTGCGCAGTGCAGTGCAGTGCAGTGGTTAGGAGCCCAGGTTTTGGGGTCAGAGGGCGAATGCTATACTGTGGCTCTGCCCCTGACCAGCTCTGTGACTCTGGTGCGTCCCTCATCCTGGCTGAGCCTCACTTTCCCCATCTTAAGAACGCTCGCTGTGCAGGGCTGCCTTGACTAGCGGAGGTGAGGTACAGAAAGCTCTTCGCATGCTTTTCCGTGCAGAGAAGAACTCTGTGCAGTGCTCTCTGCTGCTGCCACGGTTCCCCTCTCCACCAGGCGGGCACTCCTCCTGGCCTCACCCCCATGCCCTCTGCTGCTGCCACGGTTCCCCTTCTCCACCAGGCGGGCACCCCTCCTGGCCTCACCCCCCCCCCGTGCCCTCTGCTGCTGCCACGGAAGACTGAAGGGCAGACTAAGCAGGGCCTGCAGCTAATTCAGTGACGTCACCACGTTCGCTCCATCGCTGAGACCTGTCCTGCTTTTGTGTCTCTCAAATAATGCCCTCGCCTCCCCCGCTTTATCCCCCCTCGCCTGGACATGCCATCACTGTAAAAAAAAAAAAAAAAGTTCTTCCTCTGCATGACTAACACAGTTTACATTTGTTCTCAATTGCAAACCCGATCCTTTGTCTCGGTTGCTTATAAAACCCCCTTTGGCTCATCATTGCTTGTGAGATAAAGGCTACGGCATAAAGACCCACTGAAGTCAGGCCCCCGTGCGCACCTGTTCCGCTTCCCCTCGCACCCCCGAGCACCCCGTGGCAGTGAGCTGTGCCTGGGCTCCAGACCCGGGCACCTCTCAGGGTCAGACCTCTGAGCTCTCACTTCTCTGCCCGGCGCTGGGAACCCGCCTCCTCCTTTGAGTGCCACCTCCGCTGTCCCTGAGGCCTGGGGGGGGGGGGGGGGATCCAGAGCTCCCTCCTCCGCTCTCGCATTCATACTTTCCTCTCCTCCGGGTTCCCTTGCCCAGGAGAGCAGTTACCCCACGGGGCGCCTGTCACTCCCTGAGGACTGGGCCTTGTGTATGTCCTTCCCCCGGGTGCTAGCACGGGGCCTGGTGCCTGCTGGAGGCCGAGGGGCGAGGAATGGCCGAATGAATGCAAGGTGTGCTCAGGGGAGGCTGTGTGCCAGACTGTGAGCCAGGAACAGGCGGTGGGCTGTAATGGCAAGCTCGGCGTTCCGTGGGCTCCAGCAGTCAGGAAAGGATGTTCCGAGGGGCTGAGCGGCAGGCAGGAGACCTGGAAGGCAGGCCGGCGGAGAGCTCAGACTTCTTTTGTGTAGTGGGGAGCTCTTGGAGGAAGGCCCCTGTAGGCTTGTGGCATCTGCCAGCGAATAGTTCTCAGAGCTGTGGGCGGGGGCAGGAAGGGCGTTACCAGCCCCCAGCCTGAGAAGGCCTCTGGACTTACAAACCCCGCGTTCACGGGCAGGCAGGCGTCGGAATGGGGGCCTCCTCCCCCCTCTTCGCCCCCTCTCGCCCCCTGTGCCCTCGCACAGTGCTGGTTCCCTTTGTGATGATCTCTCAGTCTTCTCCGAGGAGGAGCCCTATCGGATGGATGAGTTGCCTGCTGTTTCACATTCCGAGTCGAGAGCAGGCGTGGACTCAAGGGGGTTGAATCCCCAGGCAGAGCCCCGAAGAATGCCACTGGGTCATCTGAGCAAAAGGGGTGGCAGGCGCCGCGCTGTGCTCGGCACCCCTGCTGCTCCTCTTCACGTCCTGACGCTGCCAGTGGCTGTCTTGAGGAGGGGGCTGGGCCAGAGAGGCTGCGCACAGGGAGGCTGGCACAGGGAGGCTGCCGCGGTTAAAAATAACAACGCGTGCGGTGCATTTGGGCTTTGGGCGCGGAGAGAAGAGAGGCAGCGGAGGAGGCGGGGCCTGGCTGCAGTCTTCCTCTGCTTTTAGAACATCGTGGGGGGTTCGAGCAGTTAAGCAGGAAGCCTTCCTCTGCAGGGGACCTGTGAGGAGCAGGAGGGGGGTGTCTGGGAGACCCTGGGTGCTCTGAGGCTCTCTGAGGCTGGAACCGGCATTCTGGGAGGCGATGAAGTCAGTCTTACACGGGAAGCCGGGTCTGGCCTGTGAGTTTTCTCGTCTCCAGGGTCTGGGTTAGGAAGCCAAGAGGGGATGTGTGAATCAGTCTCCACGAACACAGAGACCTCCCCTTTCCCTGACCCCACTGCTATCGCTTGCGCTTGGGGAGCCTGGTGGGGAACCCCTGCTGATCACATGTCAGGGAGAAAGGCATGTCGGGGCTGAGAAAGCTGCTGGTCTCGGTGTACAGAGTCACACAGGCTTGAGGGGCTCCATGCATGCTGTAGGCTGATTCTTCCCATCCCCATCCTTTCCCTCCGTTTTCTGTCTCTTTTCTTCGACAGCCCCATTTTCAATCCCCTAAGCCCAGGCACTCCCTTGAAACGGGACAATAGTCATTAATGCCTTGTTTCTGTTGATCGGCGATTTGGTTTACACACAGATTTCACACTGACTAGGTGTTCGTTAGGACACGTTCGGATCTGAGGCCTCGAGGGCTTAAGGGACCGGACCACCTGTAGTCACACAGGACTGGTAGACCCAGACCTTCTAACTCAGAAGTATATTGCCGTTTTCATTGGCTTAGGCAATACTGGCAGCCAGGTTAGCCTGGTTCTTCTGCAGGTGACAGTGTAAATAGTTGACATGGCCTCCAGTCTTACCTGAGAGACTTCCCGGTCACTTCTGGGAGAAGCCTCAAACATCAGATACTGGCCTGTAGAAAAAGGCAGAGACAAAGATCTAGGAAGCTTTGCTCTCTCTCCCTCCCCTCTCCTGCCCCCCGCCTCTGTCAGCAGTGAACAACACATTGGTGGGGGTGGGTTATAAGGAACTGGGGAGCTGGGGAAGTTGCTCTAGCATGGAGCTCAACCCCACAGGGTAGAAAAGGGGAGCGGAAAGAAGGCTATAGCTCTTGGGGTTTGTGGGGCGTGGAGAAAGAACAAGGCGCAGGGTAGTGTCGTGGTTGCATACTGTATAACTCTAGGGGGAGCCATTCGTACCTGTCATTCTAGATTTGTATTGTGACAAGTTTCCAGCAGATGGCAGTCAATTGTCTGGAAGAGGGGATCATGTTTGGGCTGGGGTTGGGGGCAGGAGGGATTCATCAACCTATCAATCAAGTATTCATCCACCTAGGGGGCCTCCCTGTTCTTGGCATTGATATTCAAAGATGGCTGGAAATTCGGTTCCTTCTTCATGGACCTCGGTCTAGTTGAGAGGAGAGAGGGGGAAAATAATTGTATTCCTGTGTGTATTGTGAAAGAGGGGGACACAGTGACTCAGGGCTAAGGACTAGCCTCCTAGTTAACCAGTAGAAAGCATCAACAGGGTTCATTCTTAGGAGCCCCTCAGCAGATGCTGGTGAAATCATCACCCCCAATATCTGCTCCAATGTGGCCTCCTCCAGGAAGCCTTCTCTGATCTCTCTAGTCAGATGGCAGTTGTATTTCTACTCAACCTTTGTTTCATTTGGTCTTATATGAAAGTTCACTGTTAACCTAGCTGGTTTGGCTCAGTGGATAGAATGTCAGCCTGCAGACTAAAGGGTCCCCAGGTTCAATTTTGGTCAAGGGCACATGTCTGGATTGTGGGCTTGATCCCCAGTAGGGGTATGCAGGAGGCAGCCATCAATGATTCTCTCTCATCATTGATGTTTCTATCTCTCTCCCTCTCCCTTCCTCTCTGAAGTCAATAAAAATATACACTGAGTGACCAGATTATTATGATCTCTGAATGCATAATAACCTGGCCACTCAGTGTATATCCTATATAATAAAAGGCTAATATGCAAATTGTCCCCTCGACGAGGCCGGCCAACCTCTCATGTCCCTTTCCCCTGGCCAGGCTGGCTGGACCCCACCCATGCACGAATTCATGCACCGGGTCTCTAATACACACACACACACACACACACACACACACACACACACACATATTGAGTGGCCAGATTATTATGCATTCAGAGATCATAATAATCTTGCCACTCAGTGTATATTTTAAAAAGTTCATTGTTTCCAAGTACATTTCCCCCACTGGAGGGCACTGTATTCAGGAGTTCCATTCTTACCTTTCCTGCCCTTCCTGGTATTAGCCCAGGATCTTACTCTGTGAGCATAGGCTCTAGAGCAGGGGTGGGCAAACTTTTTGACTCGAGGGCCACAATGGGTTCTGAAACTGGACCAGAGGGCCGGAACAAAAGCAACCTGACCATGCTGGCACTCTCATCTTGGGCTGCTGGTGAAGGAGCGGAGGGGAGAGCAAGAGAACACTCCGCTCTTTCGGCTCCGCGGGCCGGATAGAACAGCCGAACGGACCGGATCTGGCCCGTGGGTTGTAGTTTGCCCACAGCTGCTCTAGAGTCTAAAATCATTCTAGAGGCTCAGTGAGGGCTGTGAAATGCAGCTCAGATGCTGGTATTTGCTCTGGCTTTCAGAGCCCAAGCTCAGCTGCTGGATTCACTCGAAAGCCTGCCCAGGAACAGGGCGCTCCTGATCAGAGGACGGAGCCTGCTCCTCCGTGCCCATGCATCTCTCCTCCAGGATGGAAGCTCTGAGAAGGGGTCTCTCTGCTTGTTCATTCATTCAGTGTGTGTGTGTGTGTGTGTGTGTGTGTGTGTGTGTGTTTAATGGATTTGGCTCCAGCTATGTGCCAGGTACTGTGGAGACAACTGGATCTCAAGTAGAAAACTTAGGCAAATAACTTCACTTAAAAAAAATGACTTTTTTATTATTTTTAAAAAATATTTTTATTTATTTCAGAGAAAAAGGGAGAGGGAAGAGATAGAAACATCAATGATGAGAGAGAATCATTGACTGGCTGCCTCCTGAACGCCCCTCACTGGGGACTGAGCCAGCAACCCAGGCATATGCCCTTGACCAGAATTTAACCCGGGACCCCTCAGTCCACTGGGCCAAACCAGCCAGGGCTGACTTCACTTTTTAAAGCCCCAGTTTCCATATTTGTAAAAGGGAAGTGATGCCATTGGCTTTGAATGATCTTTGAATGAGAATCAGAATGGATTCAACACACAAAAGTTAACACGCCTGTTGCTGCCCTGAGCAGTGTCATTCCCGGTAACTCCCCCGGGCGACTGGAAGAGGCAGTGGAGACTCCAGGAAGGCAGCAGTTTCCCAGGGAAGCAAGGAAGGGGCTCCAGGCCTCTTGGTTCCATGTCTTCCTTTTGTTCACTCTCTGGCTTTGTCAGAGAGCAGATGGACGTGGTGGTTTTCTGGCCAAGCGGTGGCGGGAAGAAGGGAATCTGGGCTGTGGGAAATGGGGCTGAAGGCACAATTCCATTGGGAACCTTTCCTGCTGAGCAGACAACCTTCCTTGCCCCGGAGCTATTTTGCACCTGAGGAGTCTCCCTCCTTCCCAGCTTCTCCACTTCTGGGCAGTATCCTCGGAGTCCCTGCCCTGTCCTGGAGCGTGGTTTCGGTAGCAGAGAGATGAGTAGGAGAGTTTCCTGAAAGTGGGGCAGAATGAATTATAGCTACACGCCACCCGCTCAGCTCCAGCTCTTTGAAAGTAAATCTGGGTCACAGGAGCTGGCAGGATGGAAAAGGACCACGTGGGCAGAATTCTGTGCAGGCAGCTAAAAAGACAGCCAAGCTGTCCTTTCTCTGAGGCTCAGGGTCCCCGAGGGACCCCATCTGGTGAGGGAAGGTGGTTAGGCCTTGTGAAGTGCCGTCTCTGCAGGTGTCCATCTTGGTTTCCTGGTGGCTTCCCAGGTGATGCAGAGATAGGTTTGGAATGGCAGTCTGACTCCTGCCTTTCTGTTCTGGAGCAGCCAAGACTGAGGTTGGGAATGCGGAGGAAGGATGGGTTAATTTGGGAAATGCGGGAAGCTGTCATTCCTGTCCCTTGGGATGTGAGATTAGATGCCACCAGAGGAGCTGATGGTGCAACAGGATCTAGGGGTGTACTTGTCCATATATATATATATATATATATATATATATATATATATATAATTGACTTTTTACAGAGAGGAAGGAAGAGGGATTAGAGAGCAAGAAACATTGATGAGAGAGAAACATCGACCAGCTGCCTTCTGCACACCCCCTACTGGAGATGTGCCCTCAACTAATGTACATGCCCTTGACTGGAATAGAACTCCGGGCCCTTCAGTCCTCAGACCGACGCTCTACCCACTGAGCAAAACTGGTTTCGGCAAAATAAATAAATAAATAAATTAAATTAAATTAAAAAAAAAAATATATATATATATATATATATATATATATATTGATTTTAGAGAGGGAGGGAGGGAGGGAGGGAGAGAGAGAGAGGGGAAGAGAGAAACATCAATGATGAAAGATAGTCATTGATCAGCTGGCTCCTGCACACCCCTACTGGGGACCGAGCCTGCAACCTGGGCACGTGCCCTTGACTGGAATGGAACCTGGAGCCCTTCAGTCTGCAGGCCGAGGCTTTATCTACTGAGCCAAACCAGCTAGGACTGCATTTGTCCTTTATGTCAGCAGTCCTTCCCCTCGGGAAAGGCCTGTGCGCGTACCTGAGTGTGAGTTTTAATAACACATCGTCACCAAAGTGCTGTCCTGAGCCTGGCAGTTAGGACCTGCTGTGATTATTGGCCTTGGGTCTGCCTGTTGCCACCTGTCAGGTAGAAGCCGGCCAGCTTCCTGGCTCTGCCGTGGCTCTCCTGCAAGGAGCAGAGCTGGTGCTCTAGTTGGAATCACTCCCCGTCCCCCACCACCCTGACTTAGGATGCTGCTGCAGAGAAAGTCTGGGAGCCCCTGCAACTTGAAGAGTGATTATGGGCTGGTTTCTGTTCTCAGCTGGGCTTCACCCTTATCCTAGAAGGTACCAGGCTTTTGACTGAGGTCAAGGGGGGGATTCTGCCTAGAGCCTTGGGGGGCGTGGGGGTTGTCTTTGGCCATGCCCTTCCCTCTTCACCCCCTCCTTGATTCACTTCCTTGTTTGCTCACTCTCCCATTCATTCACTCAAGGGAATGGGTTTGAGAGTCACTGGAGGTCCCAGTTCCATCACTTGACAGTTGAGTGACCCTGGGAAGTTACTAACCTCATTGAGCCTCTCTTTTTCACGGTTAAGGGGGGGGGGAGTGGGAGGGGGGCAGGAGTGCCACAGCAGAGTCTTGTAGGGTGGATTAAATGAGATGTTGGGAGTGAGGTGCTTGGATCAGTGCCTGCTGCACAGTCAGCCTTTGGCTTGTATTAGCTGTTCTCATTAATGTCATCCATTCACGCATACACTTGTTCACTAATAGATGGATGTGCTGACTCATCCCTTTGCGCATGTATCGATCATGTACTTGCTCATTTAACAAATAGCCCTAGGGTGCCCTAGCCTGTTTGGCTCAGTGGATAGAGCGTCAGCCTGTGGACTGAAGGGTCCTGGGTTCGATTCCAGCTCAGGGCACATGCCTGGGTTGCTGGCTTGATCCCCACCCAGTAGTTGGCATGCAGGAGGCAGCCGATCAATGACTGTCTCTCATCATTGATGTTTCTATCTCTCTCCCTTTCCCTTCCTCTATGAAATCAATACAAATATATTAAAAAAAAATCCCACAAAAAACAAATAGTCCTGCTTTGTGCTGGGCTCGGCCGGGCTCTAAAGCCCCACTTCGGCCTGTGAAGGCAGCGAGAGTGCCACTTGAGCTATGTGCCCTACTGGCCCAAAGAGAGTTATGAGGAAGCTCTGTGAGGGAAGGGGTTCCCCCAACTCTGACCCCCAACTCCTAGCGTGGAGCAATGATAGCACTTGATTGGAACTTGGAAAAGAAATAGGGATTTGCCAGAACAACCTGAAGAGAGAGAGGGCATGTCCCTATTGGCTTATCTCTATTCTTGCTCTCCTTTCTTTGGCCTCAGTAGAAAGGGAGGAAGGGAAATGAAGAGAGGACAGCTGGTGGGAGTTAAGAATGAAAGCATCCGCAGGGTGGCTAGGGGAGCTGAACTCTGGACTCAATCCAGGAGCTCCTGAGAGCCGATGCCAGCGGGGATCAACTCCTAAGTCCTAGCTGGGGAAAGCTACTGTGTATTGAGCCTCCGATGTGTGCCAGACATTTTACTTCTATCACTTAATCCTCACAAACCCTGGGAGGCAATGCTCTTCTCCTGTTTTATGGAAAAGTTTAGGAACTTGCCTGAGGTCATACAGTAAGCGGAGTGGAGCTGGTGGGGAGAGACAGCATTGCAGACTGTGCAGGCGCCCCCTGGGGCACATCTGTGCAATATGCCCTTTGCAAGTTGTTCATTGCTGTGGTTCAGGTTAGTCTAGTTCCAAATCCTCTGCATTTTTCAGAACATTTCAAACTTATACTAACGGGGTGAGAGTAGTAGCATGAACCCCTTCATTTGGATTCAAGAATGAAGTTCATGGCCAATTTTATTTCGTCCACACACCCCACTTATGCCTCCCCAGTTACACAGATGGAAGTCCCAGTGGTCACATACTCTCACCTCCTAAATTTTTAAACTACTATGTCACCTTTCCCCAGTAATAAATCTGTGGATTCGTCTGCTCAGTAGTCATATCTGAAGAGTGGAACCAATCACACGCCCCCATTTCCCTGAGGCACGGTGAGGAATTCCACTCCCAAACACCAGGGCCCCAGGGGTCGTGTGCCCTTTCAGTGTTTCTGGTCCTGCCAGCTCTCCCAGGACGCCCAGAGCTAGGCTAGCGTGTGAGCAGGATTGGAGCTGGCTAGATCCTGGATTTGAATCCGAACGCTGCCAGAGCGACTGAGGCAAGTACCCTGGAAATGGCTTTTGAGGATTCAATCTCAAGAGAAGTTGAGAGGCAATGGGATTGAGGCCTTCACAATCATAGAGGGAAGAACCCTGTTCTGATGCGAGGGACCTGTGTGCCCCAGGCCTGTGCTGAACTGTCACATGACTCTGATCTTAACTCTCTAGCCTGCCTGGGATTTGTGCTGTCACCACCTCTGTAGAGGTTTTTAAGCTGAGGTAGTATTGGACCGGGAGATGTAGTGTCAAGTGTCAAGGGGAGCTTCATGGGTAAGGAACCATACCTTCTAATCTGGGGAACCTCCCTGCTGGGGCTGACCAGCAGCCCCTGAATGACCAATGAACCGATTACCCAGACACAGTTTGACTGTTGAAGAGAGGGCTAAGGGGCCCCTGGCTTTAGTAGCCAGAGCCGCCTCTATCGCCTGCCTCATTGGGCCTTTACTGGACTTTTTGTCTTTAAATAGGATCAGTAGGGTGAGAAATCTTGGGAGGACACATGTTGACATTGTCCTCTAGGCAGGGGCCTCCAGGGATTAAGCATGAGGATTCCAGTAAACACCCAGGCATCTGCACATGCACCGGCTTGTTTGGAAAGGTGAAGGAATAATTAGGGGCGCCACCTTCGACACTCCCCGAAGTTGGAATTCCATAAACAGGGCAGGCGGCTTTCCACACACTTTCCTCTTATCAGAACGTCCTTATAAACTTCCCAACCAAGTCTCGTGTGCGCCCCAACACCTCCCAATTCCCCAGAGAGTACAGGCTGCCTGCAGCCCTGGGTGATGGGAACCTCAGAGGCTCCACATGGGATGAGACCCTTTGCTGCCCCAGAACAGGGAGGGAGACGGGGTGGGATTGAGTGAGCGGGATTCACGTTAGCCTGACTCTTTCCAGAAAGTACTCAGAATGGTTATTTTCACAAAGAGGCTGGGAGACAGCATAGGGGCCAATACCTTTTCGTTCTTTCTTTTTGGCGGTTTTAAAAATGTATTTATTTTAAATTTATTTTAATTCATTAATTTATTTTTATTGACTTTAGAGAGGAAGGGAGAGATAGAAACATCGGTGCTGAGAGAGAATCATCGATTGGCTGCCTCCTGCACGCCCCCCACTGGGATTGAGCCCACAACCCCGGCATGTGCCCTTGACTGGAATCAAACCAGGGACCCTTCAGTCTGCAGGCCGAGGCTCTATCCACTGAGCCAAACTTTAATATTTTTTTTCCTAGGGCCAATACCTTTTCTAACTACTTTTGATATGTTCCAAGTGCCAGGCATTAGCTGAGCATCTACATGGTCTATTTGACCCAATCCTCAAAACAACTCTAGGAAGCAGATGTGCTACAGTAGAGGAAACGAAAACCCAGCGTGCAGTAACTTGCTCAGGGTCTCCCAGCCAGAACGGGCCAAGCGGGAATGGCACCAGCTCTGCCCTGGACATCCCTCTGCCTCCCCCATTACAAGGAACAGTAGTTTAGTAATAGCTAACATCTGCGCAGCACTTCAAGGTTCACAGAGTGCCTTCACACCCATTATCTCCACTGGGCCTCAGAAGCCCGGGGCTGGGGAGGCACGCCCCGCCCTTTGGGACAGCTGCCTATCAGGGTCCAGCTCTGCTCATTTCCCCAGTAAGGATTGGAGATTCTCCCTGCATTGGCCCTGACCAGCCAGGGGAGAAGGCCTAGGGAGAGGCTAGGTGGAGAGCCGTGGCTAGTTGCTATGGTAACCCAGATGGCTGAGTAACCATTTTGAGGGTTGCTATGGTGACGGGGTGCCGAGCCGCTGGGTGGCAGGGATCTTGTCTCTCTGGGTGGCTGGCACCACCCAGGCCTCTTAAATGAGCGATGCTGCACTTTCTGAACAGAAGAGGGCAGTGCGATAGTGGGCAAAGGCTTCCTACCCAAGAGCAGATCTGGGAACTGGAGGCAAAGCTTAGCGCTTCCAGTAGCTGGGCAGAAAAGGAGCTCTGGCCGCCCTTCCACACTCCTGGCCAAAGCTGGTGTCTGCAAGGCTGGTGGGGCGAGGTCTGGAGACGGGTCTCCTGAGATTAAGACTAGGGGATTTTCTTCCAAGAGCTGGCCAAAGGATAGGGCTTGGGGCAGCCCCTTCAGTGTCTGGCTCCAGCAACTGTTGGGGAATGTAGAAGGCACATGAGCTTATCCCTGCAAGAAGGAACAGAGAGAGCACAAACACACATACCCTCCTAGCAAAGCATTTATTTGTAAGGCTTCAATAAACATGTAAAATAACAGCATGAACCAAGCGCAAGAAGTGCTGGGAGTAAATCTAGAGGTTGGAGAAGGAGCACTGGCAGGAGAAATAATTTTGACTTCCCTCTTTTGTCTTTGCACATCCCTCAGCTCTCGAGGTCACTGACTTGTATTCTCAGTGGTCTTGAATTGCAGATCTAGCTCCCACCCTCATATCTTCAGTGTGGCATTCATGCCTTCAGTAAATACTTATTAAACATCTACTAGGTTCAAAACATTGTGTTAGGCCCTGTGATGAAGAAAGATGAGAATGGATGTCTCTACTTCAAATTACTTGTGAACCGCAGCCAGCCCAGGAGGCTAAGGAGGCAGCGATGCAGACACCCACAGTACAGTGCAGGTACCCATGTGTGTGGTTGCTCCAGGCATGGGGGAAAGAAGATGTGGTTGGGATTTTTTAAAAAAGAACTTCGACCTGGGCTGATTAAAAATGACTTCAGTGTAGGGTGAGCTTTGAAGATGGGTAGGCTTTTAGTAGGTGGAGTTGGGGGATGGTGGACATTCCAGGCAAAGGCTGAGAGTTTGATTATAGAGATGTTGCACATAAGGGTATCATGGCAGATAAGTTTATAAAGGAAGGTAGATGTTGAAATATGGAGGACTTTGAATGCCAGAGATAAGCATACTTTCTTAATACCCTAGTCCAGTGGTCGGCAAACTCCTTAGTCAACAGAGCCAAATATCAACACTACAACGATTGAAATTTCTTTCGAGAGCCACATTTTTTTAACTTAAACTTCTTTTTTTTAAAGAAATATTTTATTTATTTTTTACAGAGAGGAAGAGAGAGGGATAGAGAGTTAGAAACATCAGTGAGAGAGAATTATCCATCAGCTGCCTCTTGCACACCCCTACTGAGGATGTGCCCGCAACCAAGGTACATGCCCTTGACTGGAATCAAACCTGGGACCTTTCAGTCCGCAAGCTGACACTCTATCCACTGAGCCAAACTGGTTTTGGCTAACTTAAACTTCTTCTAATGCCACTTCTTCAAAATAGACTCGCCTGGGCCGTGGTATTTTGTGGAAGAGCCACACTCAAGGGGCCAAAGAGCCGCATGTGGCTCACGAGCCGCAGTTTGCCGACCACAGCCCTAGTCTTCTCGCTAGCCAGAAGCCTCAGGAAGCTGGGTATTTTAGGGTCATCTGGTTCACACATTCATGCACTTTATGAAAAAATTTAAACACATACTTAATGAGTATCTTCTATGTGCCAAGTCATTTACTAGATGCTAAGGATCCTGTGGTGAACAGGATAGACATCCTCAGCCTCAGGGAGCAAGGATGAAAGACACTGAATGCTAACTTCAAGGGTGATGGACATTACCAAGGAGTGTGGAGGGGGCAGGAGGACCTGCTGATCTGGGGTAAGGGTGGAATTAGGGCAGGCTCCCCAGGGGGAGTTTCAACAGAGGGGGTGAGATGGAGTGAGGCAGGCCAAGAGGAGAGCAATGAAAGTTACAGCCTGGGAGGCTAGTGGGTGAGAAGGCCTAGAAGTAAGAGAGCGGTTGAGGAGCTGAAAGAAATTGAAAGTGGCTGGGCCTTAGGGAGAGGGGCACTTAAGACACTTAAGCTGGCGAGGATATAATGGAAAAATAGGGCTTTATTTACTTGTATTACCCTTTCCCCCCACTAGATGCCCTTCTGAGTACATCCTGTCTTCTGCTTCTCCTCCTTGCTGCTTCTCCTTCTTGCGGGCCTGCCCGAGCCCCCCCCCCCCCCCCCCCCCCCCCTCAGCAAGGGAAAATCATAGACCAAAAGGAGAAAACCTCAGGGCTGTCCCAATTGTGTGGTCAGGCTGTAAATTTAGACTGTTGGTTAGACAAAACCTAAAACCTCCCTTTCACATGCTTCCTTCTTCCCACTGCCCTAGAAGCTGCTTTGTTCCTGAAACCTTGTAAAAATTTCCTCTGTATAAAACGGGAACATCAGCCAAACATGTGGACTTCCCCCTTTCCATTCATTAGAATTCATTCCTTCAAAATCTCCCGGGAGCATTTAAATGCAAATCTTGTCAAGAAAGCTACTTGTGTCTCAGAAGCCCCCTACCCACAACCCAAACCAGAACTTTTTCCCTTGATTACAACCTCTTGCCTTTTCCCCCCCGCCAAACCTCTCAGGCCTTCAACAAACCCTGATTCCCAAAACAGTCTGGCTTTCCCTTCTGGCCCTAGTCTCTCCTCACCCTTGAGGGAGCATCTGATCACAAAGTGGCACATCAGAGGGGGTTGGGGACTTTTCTATTTATTGTCATAAAATTGAGCAGCAGATGTCTGTTTGGGGGTGAGGGTGGAGGTGTGTATTTGCATCTGGGCCTTCCTACACAAATAATATGGGAAATGCAGGTGACTCAGCAATGATACAGTCAAGATTCCCTGGTGTTAGCATTTCTATATTGTCTGCTGTTTACGAAAAATGTGCTTATGCCATTCATCACCAACTCCTTCGTCATGCATTTTCTACTGAAAGCCTTTTATTTACTTTAAAAAGAATAAACCTCAAGTTTATTCACTTCTGTTTCTTAAACTGAGCTCATTAGCAGTGGACTAGCATTTTTTTCTTTTTTTAAGCACAAAGGATTGATAAACTGGAAGGAAATGAGTGTTTGTCCAAGACCCACCCCACCTGCCCCCTTGTAAGCCCTTCCCTGTATGATCTATGCGGAGAACTCGGGCAGGCCAGCAAAACTTGATGGAAAAGATATGATTAATGATTTGCTCACCCGATTTCTGATCGTGGTGTGATGTGGAAACAACCAGTGTGCGCCCTATTAGGGAAAGCCATTATTTCTTCTTCCTGTCATTAATGTGCTGAGCGCCGACCAAATCCTTGGCACTGCTCTTAGGGCACAAAGATGCAGGCCTTGCCCCCTGGGGCAAGAAGCCGCTCTTTAAAAATCCTGAGAGTGGGAACTGTAATAGAAGCCCAAGTCCCAATTTTGGCTGCTCAGTGTGGCATGAATTCTTTTTTATTTTTACTTGCTAATGTGGCTGTTACGGTAAGATGAGCAAGCCTCACTTTTTTATCCACAACCACCTCTCCACCTCCTGAAAAAGCAAGTTAGCAGACTTGATGAAGCCGGGGAGGAGGATGGCTGGCTGGGGGCAGCCGTGGGCAGGCAAGAAGGTCACCGGCATGTACCCCAGCTCCTCATTCACAGCTCTTGGGTCGGGCGCTGCCTATGCACGTTGGGTTTGAAGGACACACAGCATTGGCTTTTCTTTTTCTTCCATGAAGTTAAGGCCCCAGAGTCTTTTCCTTTGTTCCCTAGCATCCTGGTTTAGCGTCAGGTTCCCACATTTCTCCCTCTCGGTCTAGTTCTGTGTGCATGGCAGTCTCAGGGTAATATTCCTTTGGGGTGACTCTCCTCTTAGGTCACCCCCAGGGGCAGCCAGAATGCCCCCTGGGTGTCACTCCCAGGCTCTGGCAGCGCCTCCTCGGCCTGGTTTACTTCGTGGAGCTTGGCCTGCCCAGGCCTTGAGGGTTCGGTTTCCTCCGTTCCTGGAAGCCCCTTTGTTCCTGGGATCCTTTGTGGCCTCGGTGTCGCCTGGGCCCCCGCACTGCAGCCGTCGGGGCCCTGCCCGCCCGCCCGCCCCTGACCTGCCCGCGCCGGCAGGGCCCGAGGCGTCTGGGGCTCCGCTCTCCCACGGCCGGCCGTTTCTCCGGGCCCTTCCCGCAGCGACCCTGGCCCGCCCGGGGCTCCAGCCCGGGCTCCCTCCTTTGTCCCCGCGCCGGGGGGAGGTCAGACGGGGCCGCCCTGCCAGCCCGGGGGAGTCGGCCCCGGCTCTCCCCGCCACAGCGGCCCGCCCAGCCTTTCATCCCGACGCGCGTGGGGCCTCCCGCCCGGCCCGGCCCACTCAGCCCCTCAGCCCGGCCCAGCCCAGCCCCCTCAGCCCGGCCCGGCCCGGCCCAGCCCCCTCAGCCCGGCCCGGTCCCCTCAGCCCGGCCCGGTCCCCTCAGCCCCCTCAGCCCGGCCCCCTCAGCCCGGCCCGGTCCGCCGCGCGCCGGCCCGCAGCCCCCGGGACCCCGTGCGGGCGGCCGGGCGGCCGGGCGCCGAGCGAGGACACGCCGGCGGCGGAGGCGGCGGGGCGAGGGGCGGGGAGCGGGCCGGGCCGGCGCTCCGACTGGAGGAGCCGCCGCCGCCACGCCGGGCGGGCGGAGGGAGGGAGGGCGGAGGGAGGAGCGCGGCGAGGGGTGGGGAGGCGGAAACGCGAGCCGCGAGCGCGGGTGCGAGCGGGCTCTGAGAGGAGCGAGCGCGACCGGCGGCCGGGCCGGGCGAGGCGAGGCGAGGCGAGGCGAGGCGGGCGGAGAGCGAGCGCGGGGGGCCGCCGCCCGCAGCCGCACAAAGGGCCGAGGCTGGGGCGGCCGCCGCCGCGGCGCGCGGGCCTGGAACCGGCGCGGGCCGGGGCCCGGGGGAGCGCGGCGCCGGGCGGCCATGGCTGGCTACGTGCCGGGTCAGCAGCCGGCCAACCGCAGCCAGGAGAAGGAGTTCGTGCAGGCGTACGAGGATGTGCTGGAGCGCTACAAAGGTGCGGCGGGCCGGGGCCGGGCTCGGACGGGGCCGGGCGGGCGGGCCGGGCCGGGCGTGGGGGCCCCGCGCCGCTGCAGGTGGGCGGCCGGGCGGGTCGCGCCCACCCCCCGGCGCGGGGGCCGGCCAGGCGCTGCGGAGTCTCGGGCCGGTTTATTTCCAGAAGCGGGGGACCCCCGGGGACCCCGTCCTCCGGACCAGGAGCCTCCCCGCCGCTCGCCGCGCCGGGACTGTTATCTGGCCCAGCTGGGAGGCGGCGGTGCGGGGAGCCGGCGGGAGCCCGCCCGCCCGCTGAGGGGAGTCGCCGAGGAGGGGCGCGGGGCCGGGACGCCGTCGCTCGCGCCGGGTGCGGGGCTCCCCCGTGAGGCTCGGACCCCTGCGTGCCCGCCGAGGGCCCCTCGCCCCTTTTGTCCTCCCACCCAGACTCCGCGGCTGCCGGGCTGAGCGCCCCTGGGCTTCTCCGGGGAAGCCCGGTGTCCGTGAGTGTGCAGTTTGGGTGGCCGGGCCTGCCCCCACCCCCCGGGGGGCTCTGGGCCTGACCGTTGCCGGGGGCTATGGCTTCCTTTCCTCAAAAATAAATAGAGATTTACCTTGGAGCTCAGATTTCAGCCCCCGGAGGCTCTCCTGCCGAGCAGCGCTGACTGAGAGTGAATGGCTCGTCCGAACCCGGGGTGGGTGGCCGCGGAGAAAGTTGTGACAGGCCGGGGGGTCGGGGTGCCCCAGAGCCCCAGAGGTGGAGGGAGGCCAGGGGTGCGTGGCCTTGGGCTGGTCTCTCACGTCCAGTTCTGGGGTTTTGCCTTGTGCGGCGGGTTGTGCTTTCCGCAGACATGGAGGTGCTCCCAGAAACTCCATAAGGCAGCGCTTTCTCCTCTTGCGTTCAGCGGGGGCCCTTGGGACTGGGCCCTTCGCTTCTTTCCATCTGAGGGAGAGGAACCCTCGGCCCTTTTGACCGAGTCCAGCGTGCTCAGCAAAGGCAAACTAATGAAGAAGCTTGTAAAATGCTCCCTTTCTCCCCCGCTGTGGCATTGGAGCTCTGCTTGAGAATGGAGAGAGAGAGAGAGAGAGAGAGAGAGAGAGAGAGAGAGATGAAATGCTAAAATGAACTAGCTCAAGAGTTCTACTCGTTCCCTTCTGCACCAGCTCCTGTAAGCCGTCCAGGTTTTCCTGCCTGCAGCAAGTTTTCTGTCAACCCCCTGTGGTCTTCCTTTTAAGAAATGTGGTCCCTTTCGGAGCACAAAGAGGTGGTTGGATTGTGCCGCTGAACTTCATTGAAAAAAAGAAAAATGCTGCTAAGTGAATGGTTCCATTAAGGTTCCTTTGCAGGCTTTCGAGCTACACTGCTCTTCAGAGGGAGGATTCCCCCGGCCTGTCTCGAGCGGTGACAGCTTTAAAAAAAAGAAAAAAATTAGAATGAAAACAAAAAGAGGTGAAGAAATCTCAGTGCCTCGCTGGATCAGATTGCCGGTGGCCTCCAGCTGAAAGGAAGTGGGATTTCTAGCCAAGGAGACCAGGAAGGAAAGGGGAAAGTAGGGCTTGTTGGGGGAGAGGCCTCCTGTGTCCAGTCCTTTCGCTGCCTCACTCAGTTTGGCTTCCCCTGAAGGACTTTGATCAGGTGTATGGGAATTTGATCCTTCCCAGACACAGATCTCTTTCTTGGGGGGAGGAATGAGTCGAAAATGGTTGGCCCGAGTCAATTAACTTGAGCTGGATGAGGTGGTTGTGCCGCCCGCCCTATAGTAGGTGTAGAAGAATTTCTCTCCCATCCCCGCTGCACCGTTCTCACTGGGAAATCAGGACGGATTAGCATCCGGGGCCTTTGTTGCTTTGCGGAGTGGAATTCCTGCATTTTCCAGACTTCGAAATCCCCTTGACTGCCTTAATCGTAGAACTGCTTTGCCTAAGCTGGAATCAGTAGAATGACCTGGGGGGGGGGGGTAGTTTGTTGAGGATAAACTACCAGGCGTTTATTTTGGAGAAACTTGTGAAAGCATTGATGAGGATGGGATTCTAGACTCTCATTGGTTGGCCACCAAGTTACTTGGATCTCTGCGCTGCTGTTAATATGTAGTACCTTATTCTACAAATGAAACATGTTTTTGTTGTTGTTGTTTTTAAGATATATTTCTATTGGTTTTTTACAGAGAGGAAGAGAGAGGGACAGAGCGTTAGAAACATCGATGAGAGAGTCATCGATCAGCTGCCTCCTGCACACCCCCCCCACTGGGGATATGCCCGCAACCAAGGCACATGCCCTTGACTGGAATTGGACCCGGGACCCTTCAGTCCGCAGGCCAACGCTCCATCCACTGAGCCAAACCGGCTTCGGCTGAAACATGTTTTTGTATTCAGAATTAAGAGCTGAAGTTTTCAGCTGCGTAAACTGCCCCCAGAGGGGCAAAGGTGAGGAGGGAAGTGATGTATGTGCAGCGTGTAAGGGTGTAGGGCAGTATATTATAGCTATATTAGGAATGGTTGTCAAGCACGGACTTTCCACAATGGTGCCTGGCAACAATTTCCCTGTCTATTGGTAGCGAGCATGGTTTTGGCAGGATTAGATGATTCGGTATGGACGTAAACACTCTCTCATTTCCTAAGTATGCCAAAGGCTCTTTTAGAGCCCGGACTGACCAGCAAACAGGAGGGGGTAGTAGATAGTAACTCCAGAGCCAAATGGTTCAGAGTAGACAGGAACCATCAGAGCCAGAGTATGTGCTTTATTCTTCTAAGCCCCCAATAATTATTATTATTATTTTTAAAATATATTTTATTGATATTTTACAGAGAGGAAGGGAGAGAGATAGAGAGCTAGAAATGTCGATGAGAGAGAAACATCGACCAGCTGCCTCTTGCACACCCCCCACTGGGGATGTGCCCGCAACCAATGTACATGCCCTTGGCCGGAATCGAACCCGGGACCTTTCAGTCCGCAGACTGACGCTCTACCACTGAGCCAAACCGACCTCGGCAAGGGCTAGAGTTTTGATGGGAGCAGAGCAGATGGTACTGTAAAGGATCCAGAGTTCAACTTGTAAAGATTCTTTTATGGCTTTATTCAGTGGGCAGTGGGGGAATCAATCATTGAAAGTTTTTAAAAATACATTTTTTAATTGAATTTTTACAGAGAGGAAGGGAGAGGGATAGAGAGTTAGAAACAACATCGATCAGCTGCCTCCTGCACTGGGGATGTGCCCGTGATCAAGGTACATGCCCTCGACTGGAATAGAACCCAGGTCCCTTCAGTCTAGGCTGACGCTCTACCTACTGAGCCAAACCGGTCTGGGCTGAAAGTCTTTTTTTTTTTTTTTAAAGCAACAATTATTATGCCAATTTTATTGATTCATGTTAGAGGACATACCTGTCCAGTGATTGGAATATTTATATCACTATCTGGGGCACCCTTCCCCTTGTACCAAAGTGCTTATGAAACTACTAATCAGATGGTTGCCTGGTAAACATGGCAACAGAAGAGAGGTGCAGTGTTTTGAGGACTTTCATCCAGACGATATGGACCAGTTACCAAGTTTCCCTCTCTGTAGATTGAGATCCTTGTGAACCCCTAGGAAAATAAGAAGGAGCGCCAAAACCGGTTTGGCTCAGTGGATAGAGCGTCAGCCTGCGGACTGAAGGGTCCCAGGTTCGATTCCGGTCAAGGGCATGTACCTTGGCTGCGGTCACATCCCCGGTGGGGGGCGTGCAAGAGGCAGCTGGTCGATGTTTCTAACTCTCTATCCCTCTCCCTTCCTCTCTGCGAGACGGTAGTTTTGTGTGCTGGTTGCTCCCCTGTTCTCTGTCAGCCACCGGGAGGAAAAGCAAGGCTTACAGAAGGGTGCTCCTTCAGAAGGAAGCAGCACTAAAAGCACCTCAAATCAAGATGAGTTACCATCCCAATAAACACATTTTGGATAAAAAAAAAAGAAAGAAAGAAAAAAAGAAAATAAGAAGGAGCTAACAGTCAGGTGGGAGAACCAGGACCTGACTCTTCTCCCAGGATAGAGACAAACTCGACTGAAGAGCAGGCCACATGGACATAGTTTTAGGTTTTTTAAAGAGGAGGCTTGGAAACAAACACAGTCTGGGTTTATAGGGGTTGGTTAAGCAGAAAGGGTAAGATGTGAACTGTCAGAATTAGACTGCTTTCACAAAGACTACAGAGTCTTTCCCTGCCAGGCTGGACTAGGCATAAAAGAGAACATTCACATTTCAACACTGGTAACATGGACTACCTGGTACTTAAAAACTTAAAAGAGTTCTCACCAGGTGTCATGAGTTATGTGAAGCTAATTAGGACTGCTTTTTTTTTTAAAGTATATTTTTATTGATTTTTTACAGAGAGGAAGAGAGAGGGATAGAGAGTTAGAAATATCCATGAGAGAGAATCATCGACCAGCTGCCTCTTGCACACCTCCTACTGGGAATGGGCCTGCAACCAAGGCACATGCCCTTGACCGGAATCGAACCTGGGACCTTTGAGAGTCCGCAGGCCGACGCTCTATCTATCTATCCACTGAGCCAAACCGGTTTCGGCAAGGACTGCTTTTTGTTCATTATATCACAGAAAAGAAATTACAAAGTATACTGCACAGAGAACTAGGAGTGAAGGGTCTGTATATTATTAATGTACAAAACCAGCAAGGCAGCAGAATTGAGACTGGGCTTTGAATTTATTTAGTATTGTGCTCCAGTCCTAGTTCTGCCACTTAACATGTGCTGTGAGTGATCTTGGGAAAGCTGCTTAACTTCTAATCTTTGGGTTTCTCATCTGTAAAAATTGGGATAACAATACTAACTCATTGGGATTCATGAGAATCCAAGTGAGCTATTGGCATATATTAAACCATAATGTTTAGAAAAATCTTCATGTATAATACTTTGTGTTTTTCAAAAACAGTTTCATATTCATTAACTTCTTTATAATATCCTGTAAAGAAGGTATTATGCACATGGGTAAATTTAGGAATAGAGACTTAAATTCAGGATCCAAACCTGTAGTTGAAGGTTTTACATTGTATCACAGAAGGAGGTTTTAAAACCAGAGCAGTGACTTGAGTTAAGTGAGATAACTGTGAAAATGGGGCGCTGGCAGGTGCTTCAGTTGGCTAGAGTGTCATACCAATACACCACAGTTTTGGATTTGGTCTCCAGTTAGGGCACATACAGGAATCAACCAATGGATGTATAAGTAAGCAGAATAAAAAATCAATATTTCTTTCTCTTCTCTCAAGTAAATAAAGAAAAATAAAGGAAAATTGTGAAAATGCTTTAATTGTTACTATCCTTATTAGTTTTTAGTCTCTGAACTATAAGTTACAACCTTATTCGGCCTACATTTCCAAATCTGTGAACTGTGGAGAATTTCTTTTTTGTTTATGGGAGAGGTTTTACGGTACATAAACCACTTTGAAATTCTTATACAACAGCAATGTAGTGCAAAGTGATAAAGTTTTGGTAACACACCTGTAGGGAAATATAGGCTGAGGATTAGGTATTATTTACCCAAGTGATACCCTGATGCAACCTGCTGATTAAATGTTGACTCAGTTTTAAAGTTCCTTTTTGGAATACAACCCTTGAATTGGAGTGGATAGCTTCTAGACAGAACAGTGGTGTAATTACTACTTCTGGACAAGGACACTGTTAATTCAGAAAGTGAATCAAGTCCGTCTGTTGGGAAATCAAGCTTTGGCCACGTTCATGCTGTTGAAACCATAATACGTGTGCATGTGCTCACAGTGCTTACGGGAGCTACTGCTTTCTCTTGGGCTCGCGTGGCGATGGACATAATGCAAGCCAGGGAAATGAATCAGCTGAAGCCTTTGTGTCCTGGTATTTTTCAGTGCCACTTTCAGTTTTTAGAGCCCATGGTAGAAAGAATACTTCAGAGCACACATCTGGGAACAGAAACATCCCAGGATCAAAAGTCACAAACAATTATGGGTTGCAAATGAGTTTGTTGTATTTCTTCAGTGGTCTTGAAAATACCCAGGCTTCCCTCCTTTTACTAAATAAGGCTGGCCCTTCCAGCTTCTGGTAATTATATGCTGAGCCATGTGTGACTAGCTGGGGTGGTGTGCTAACGCGCCTGCTTTTGTCTTCCTGGCTGGGATGGGAACTTAAGCCTGTGCTGCCGTGCTTGTCCAGGGGCGTTTACTAACCCCTGGCCCGGAGGGGCACTTTCAGGCCTGCTGGCTTGGCTTGGCTTGCAGTATCTAAGAATGTTGGTCCAACTTCTTTATTTTACTTCTAATAAAATATTATTTTTCCTTCCAGAACTTCCCAGTTCCTGGAATAAATTATAATGAATCTGTGATTCTTTGTCCCCACTTTGTCCTTTCATAATTTGACTTGCTTTTTGCATTCTTAACTAT
Organism: Vespertilio murinus; assembly: GCA_963924515.1. NCBI lineage: Eukaryota > Metazoa > Chordata > Mammalia > Chiroptera > Vespertilionidae > Vespertilio > Vespertilio murinus. The sequence continues at coordinate 24,354,585 of OZ004706.1, forward strand.
GTCAACTGTGAATGCCCAACCACAGCTCTTTGCTGTCTTTGGGCAGGTGTCACAGAGTAATACTTCCCCCAGGTCCTTAGCCCTCTGTGCTTTTATGTTCTCTCTCCCTGGAATGCCCTCTTCCTTTCTTTCTAAATACTAAAATCTGTGTGTGTGTGTGTGTGTGTGTGTGTGTGTGTGTGTGTGTGTTTGTATTAAAGGGAAGCATAAGATCCATGTCTTCTATGTACCTTTCTCCTATTACTCTTATCAGACATCAGTCTTTCGCCTTTCTGATCTCTTATAATGTCTACCTCTTAATTAGTCTTGAACTATATACTGTTTTGTATTATTCTTTATATATATATATAATATATATATATATATATATATATATATATATATTATTGATATTTCACAGAGAGGAAGAGAGAGAGATAGAGAGCTAGAAACTTCAATGAGAGAGAAACATCGATCAGCTGCCTCTTGTACACCCCCCACCGGGAATGTGCCCAAAACCAATGTACATGCCTTTGACCGGAATCGAACCCAGGACCTTTCAGTCCGCAGACCGACCGCTCTACCACTGAGCTAAACCGGTTTCGGCTGTTTTGTATTATTCTTGCCTCATCTCTTTTAGAAGTGTTTCCCTAATGAGGTTTTATGTGATTATCATGTAGGGACTTTTTTTACTTCTTTTGTACGTGGTTGATTGACAGGAATTTCAGGAGAAGGGGCAATCAGATCAGCACTTTCAAGTTATATTTTAAAATACTTTCATAATATGAAAGTGTGCTTAATGTATAAAATTGTTAAAAAAAAAGACTCAGGAAAGTGTATAGAGTTTTAGATAATATGCCTTCTGTAGTTGTGTGTGTGTGTGTGTGTGTGTGTGTGTGTGTAGGGAGATGTATAGGGCGAGGATGGAGAGGTAGGCAGACAGACATTCATACTCTGCCTGGAGAGAAGGGAGTTCTCAGGGATACCCCGTTTTTTGACCAGCCTCGGGTCTGACGTGCTGTGCTTTCTTTTGCATGACCAGTGTAGTCAGTCATCAGGGATGATTTGCATCGCCTACTGTAAGTTTATTGGTCAGTCTGCATCTTTCTTTTGGGCAAGGGCTTTTCCAGCTGTATTGATGGAGTCCCTCCTACCACAGCAAATTTCTACTGTGATTTTTATTCAGGTAAATGTTGATGAAAAGAATGCACTCGCTTGAAGTGTCTTTTGGAGTTTTCAACTTGCAGGAGCATGTTGGATTGAGACGTATAGGAAGGGAATTCGTTTTTTGTTTTTTTTTTGCCCCTGTACTTTTTAGTCAACAGCAATGAGATAAGCTCACTTTGTACACTGCGTTCTAGTAGTACTTATATGCAGATATTGTCTTGGGGAAAGTGGTAATGGGGAATTGGGTGGGCCATTTAGAAACACTGAGAGAATGATATTAAGATTAGGGGCAGGAGGAGAAAAAGTCCTGAATGTCAGCATGAGGACCTCATGTTTACACAATGGGCAGGATTGATGTCCTGGCTGTGTAAATGATGGGTGAGAGTGATCTACACCCTAGAAGTTGTAATCACTTTTGTAATTGAGACATGAGGTTAGATTAAGAGGTGGCTGGTGAAGAGGAGAGGGGTATATTTGAGAGACTTTTTGGGCAGGTATAGGGACTTAAATCTAGTTAATAACATTGCTAATTCTTTTCTAGAAGATTTTGCCTTCAAAAAATAACTATCCCTCAGCTTTTTCAAAACAAAGTCTTCTTATATTAAAACCTTCTTTTGAAGATTTTACTTTATTTTGAACTTGATAGATAGGGCTAGGTACTTGAACCTTTGACTCAAGGTTGTGTTTCTGAGTCTTCTCATTTAAATGAGCAATGTGGAGTGCCCCAGAACACCAATTCTATCCAGTCTGGACAATCTTCATTGTATGGTTTTAGGAATATCTGCTAAGAATTGCATAAGAAATGCTCTTACATTTGCTCTAAAGTCTTCAATTATATCTTGAACTGCTAATCTCCTGGGATATCAGGGGGCTTGTTTGGAGGATTTATTTATTTGTGCAATTAATAAGTATTTATTAAATGTCTCTTGTGAAGCAGGCAATAGGCGAAGAAGAGCTGAGGAAACAAAGGCAATGTTCTTAAACTCTATGAACTTACAGTTTAATGGGGGAAACATTAGTGAACAATTGTTACCCAAGGTAGCGAGTGCTGTTATCTAGGTAAATGCTGTGCTTTGGTAGTGAAGAGAAGTGTCCACTATAGCCAGGGTGGGGAGGGTCAGGGGAGGCATCCATGAGGAAATGACTGAGCTGTCATCTAAAGAACTTGGGACTCTGGGCAAAAAGTCCACGTAAAGGGCATTTTGGGCAGCATGAACAGAAGTAAGAGGATGAGAGAGAAGTAACAGAAGAGAGGGAGTATGGGGTATTAGTAAGGTTGGGGTGTTCAGTGTAAGGGAATGAGAAAAATGAGGTAGGAAGAGTGGGGAGGGCTAAAATGTTGACTGACTTAGTATGTCCTGTGCAACTAGTATGTAACTCCGGTGCAACGCGTACTCCCACCAAACTCTTCCCGTACCCCTGGGGTACGCGTGCCACACTTTGGGAAACACTGTACTGCATAGAGTTCAGACTTTATCTTACAGGCTTTTAGGAGCCATTGAAGGTCTTGGGTAAGAAAGGCTGTCATTAGAGTTACATTTTAGGAATATTTCTCCTCTGGCAGCAGTATGAAAGAGGATTTGAAAGAGTCAAGACTAGTGACGGATGAGTTGGGAGGCTGTGACAGTAATTTAGGTAGGGAGTGATGAGGGGTTAAACTAAGATTGTGTGAAGTATTACTATAGTGACGTGGGCAAATCAAGAAATGTAAGGGGTAGGTAAATCCACGTGTTGTGATGCCTAATAGAATGTGGTCTATTGATGGGAGAGGGAAGAACCTTGGATGACTTGGAGGTTTCTGGCTTAGGTTTCTGTGTGGGTGGGTGGTGTCCTTAACTAAAACAAGGAGTATAAGAGAAGGAAGGTTATTTGCGGTGACATGCTAGCAGTGCTGGTGCAGGGAAGATACTGAGTTCATTTTTCATTGCATTGGGGTTGAGGTTTCTGTGGGGTGCTCAGCAGAGGGGGTTGGGTTGCATGTGGAGCTCAGAGCTGTAGTTGGAGGCAGTCATCGGCTCATCAAATTAAAGCCACGGGAGTGGGCAAGCAGATTGCTTAGGAGTGTGCATACTGTGAGGAGAGGTTTGAATAAAAACTCTGGGGAATTCCAGGGGAGGGTGGTTTTGGTATCAGAGGAAGAGTAGCTCCGAAGGACATTGTCTCCACAAGGGAGTGGCCAGGGATGCAGGAGAAATAGGGGGGAAGTGAGTTCAAGGAGGGAGTGCCACACAGTGTCAGATTTTGCAGAGGTCAGCAAGAGAAGGACGCCAGGCTGTAACATAAAGACCACCTTTACTGAAGCGTTTTCAGTGGAGCTGAGGGCAGTGCATTCAGGAAGCAGTGGGTTGGGGAGTGAATGAGGAGGCAGGAGTGGTATCAGTGAGTTTGAAACCTGAACTTTGAAGGAACGGAGAGGAGGAAAACGTTATATAGAGGGGGATGTAAGGTGGAGGGAGCTTTGTTTACTTATTGTAACATATGAGAGACTTAAGCATGTTTAAGTGCTGTTTGGAAAGTCAGCAGCAAAGGGGAGATATAACAGAATTTAAAGAAGGGAGAGAATAATTGATTGGAGCATGTGATCCAGAGTTAAAAGAAGAATACTCTGAGGAGAAAAAGGGAGGAAGGCAAGAATGCAGGTGGTTAAGTTGGCTGGTTAGATAGTAGAACTTGAGGGAATTTCCCCCGATAGCTCTTATTCTCTCTATGAAATAGGGGGTGGGAGGAGAGCTATCTGCTGAGAGTAGGGGCTGTGCCTGTGTGTATGCACACATGTACACACATGCACATGTGTGCTCTTTCCTTGTAGCACCAGAAGCACTCAACAACCTGGTTGTAGATAGCTGACACAGCAGACAGGGGGTCTGACCCAGGACCAGCGTTCTCCATCCAGCATAGGTTTGATGGAAGAATAGGGGGTCTTTGTAAAAAGTGTAAATCTGCTCTGTGGTCTTTGGCTGGCTTGTGTTCTGTGCCCCCCAGCAGAACTGTAACTTCTTTAGGGCAGGAACCATTTATAATTTGGATCCCCTTATCGCATTCAGTGAAGTGCAGGGCAGAAATGGGTTCTTATCTCTTCGTTGACTTAATCTGACTAGTGATCAAGGGTATCTTGACTTGACCTAGAAGAGGCTTTTCTCACCTGTGGTCTCATCTCAGGAGCTGATAGGGAGAATGCAGGATTCACTGGTTTGAGAGTGAACTCCAGGCTCAGCTTCACGTACTCTCCCAGGGTACTTGAGGTTAGAAACATTTGTGCTTTCCATGAAGACTACCGGATATTCCTATTCTCTTTGGACCAGGCTTGTGAGGACTCGGGTTCTTCGCAAAACTAGACAGAGCGGCTATTGTGGAAGGTGCCGCCGCCGCCTCCTCCTCCGCGTGTATTTGGCAGGCGGGCAGCGGACGTGATGTATTTGTTCTCATGACTCAACCCTCCCCACCTTAACTTAACAGGTTCGGTATAATCACTGCCTTTCAGATCATGATAGTGTCCTTCAGAGTTTATCTGACCTTTATATCTAAAAAGAGTTTTAGTTACCCTTTCCTTTGTCCTCTGCTTGCTTGGTTTTTGTCACCCTTAGTCCTGTGTAGAGGATATTTTCTAATGTATTAGGTCGAGTTCAGAATCGACTTAGGTCTTGCCCCTTTGGCACCCTCTGCATCCTTTGGTTTTTAACTGGCATGTTCTCCTCAGTGTGGCTTGTTTTCTGCTCCTCATTTTGTAAATTTGGACTCTGTATCAGATAAATTTGACATGAGTCACTCCAGGGAGTGGAAGGTGTGTCTCATTAATTTGGAGAACATTTGATCTCGTTTCAGTGCCTGGTTTGGCTTCTCTGGCACAGTTTCTCTCTGTCTGCGAGAGGGATGTGTGTATATACACTGTGTGGCCCTTGCCTCTGGTTCCACATCTTGCAGTGGACGGTCTACTCCAGGGGATGCCACTTCGCATGCATGGACTCCCTCTACCATCCTTGTCATCGCCATCAGCAAAAACGCCTCTATTAAAAGCCTCTTTGAATGCATATAGTATCTAACACTGAATAAATAGAGTTCATAAGCCCCCGTCTGCCCTCTAGGAGTTTACAGTAGACACTACAAATGACAAAAACAATAATGAATGTGTAAGCAGTTGAACAAACAAGGGATAGTCACGTCTCATTTAGCTGTCAGTTTCACAGTAGAAGCTGTTCTGAAAAGAGACTTAGACAGAGGAAGAGCGGATTGACAATGATAGGATGATCTTTGTTCCAGGGAGCTGCCATCGATGGCCCCAACTAATGTCCTTTCTAGTCAGGCAGACCCATTGCCATGTTCTCTTTCCATATAGTCAGGACAGGATCCTCACGGGCTTCCCTCTCTAGGGACCTCTGGCGGAGTGCTAGGCAGGGAGACTTGGAAGACTTGGGACCTCTGGTACAATGTCTTTGTAATGGAAGACATTTATCCCAAACCTACTGCACACGTGCGTGTATTCACAAACACCCACATGGCCCATGAGGTCATTGTTGGGTTGGGAAGTTGGTCCGGCCTGGTGTGGGGCACTCCTGGGGGTAAGAACGTAGGACCTATCCTAGACTCTGTTGCTTAGTTTCCCAAATGGCAAACAGAGACTAGTTTAGTTGGGGTGCTTTAAGAGCCTCACATCTCTCAGAGGTCCAGTTCATTGTTTTTTATTGTTGATATTGACAGTTAGTATAATAACGGTGTTCATATAATGCTACCTTCATTAAAAAGAATGGGGATCTGCCAGGGCCCGGAATTTCCCTTCACCCTCCCTGTGGGAGAGGAAGATGGAGGGAGCAGCAGAGTCCCAGCTCTCAGGCCTCCTCTCTGCCCAGCCAGTGGGTGGCTGCTAGGAGGGGTGAGAGAGCGGAGGCCCTGACGTGACTGTGCCCTGGAGAAGGGCTGAGAGGCAGTAGTGTAGGTGTATTTTAGTAGAGCGGATAGGCGTGGGGACAGTATTAAGGGGCTAATAAAGGCAGAAGATGTTGCTGTCATTAGCTGCTTCCCTCTGCCTTTGCCTACATAAGTTGTCTAAGGGCAGAGCTGAAACCTCTGCATGTTTCTTCTTCTTTTCTTGATTACATTTCATTTTCTTGTAAAAATGTATAATACGTTTAATAGGTTTGCGATAATATGGAAAATTAAATAAAAGTTCCCAAGATTGGAAAGCTAAGTGGTGATTTAATTATGTCCTTTAAATATAACAAAGGTTTTTCCTGCAATTCATCATAAATCAAAACTGCCTTGTAGCACTTCTCATGGTTGTTGTTACTTAACTTTTTGTGTATTTTTGTCTGAGCTTCCCAATCTAATTGTGGTCTGGTGGAGGGTGTCAGTGGTGTCAAATGATATGCACATCATATACTTTGTAAATGTCAGACTTCTCTTAAAAATTGTCTAATTTGAATTGCTCAAGTAGAATTGCAGGAATTGTTTACCGACAGCCCCCGGAGCACTGGGGCTGTGCTGATGGAGAGAAGTAAGTCTCTAGGGCTTAGGAGTTCTGTGCTGTGTATAGTGCTATAAGCCGCCACCCAGTTATATTAATTCCATTTCAGACTGCTTTGTAACCCAGACATCCAGGACATCTATAGAAAGGTGATGATATCACAGTCTGGTGCAGTACGACCACTCTGAGTGTGTATGGAAGTGCTATTAAGCACAAAGACAGTGCATAAAATATAGGACAGGTAGGCAGGAGAGGAATGAACCCAATTGAAACTAGCTGTTTCTGTAGTAAGTAGGCAAACCGTAATTACCTGTGTTGCTCAGAGACCTGAGCTGAGAGTGGGGGTAGGGAGAGGTCACAACCGTTACCTCTGGAAACACGATGGCAGTAAATAACCCACTATTCAGAGTCACTTTGGTGAGATGGGCTTTGAGTTGGCTATACTCTTCACCCCAAATCGCCCAAGCTTAAGGTGAACATTTTCGTTAAGAGGTCCCCTTAGACAACGCAGCCATTCATTTTGAGCTGTTAGCTTCCTGTCAGGTAGCTTTGTGCAGTCTGCCTTAGAGAGGAGATTGGGGACTGAGCCGAGGTGGCCCAGGAGGGAAGAGGAAGGATTAGTGAAAGTGCCAGAGAAACAAAGGCTTAATTAGAAGGTTTTTCTGCCTTGGGAGATAAGGTTGTTTCCATTAGCTGATTGCTGAGGTGGGGTGCAGACCCAGGAGGAGGGGGAGTTGTAATGAGAAGCCGAGTAGTTAGCACGGGGTGGAGATCTGGGTGTGAGGACTAGAGCATCTGCAACGCTTGGGACTCTTTGGAAAGCAGATGTGAGGCTCTCTCCAGCAGGCTCGGTCAGTTCTCATGGCAGCAAGATTCCCAGGGGATTCTGTTGGTGATTGTTTCAGGGCAAGGAGCTTTGGATTCTGATTGACTTGAGATTGAAACCTGGTTGGTACTAGCTGTGTGACCTTGGATGCATTATTTAACTTCCCCGTGCCTCAGTTTCTTCTCTGCAGAGTAGGCAAACTCTACCTCATAGGGTTGTTGGGGAGAGTAAATGAAATATCGGTGCATTTTGCAATTGATTTAGTACGACTTAGTAATATCTGTAATGTACCAAGTACTTAGTCTGGCACAGAGTAAATAAACACTCAGTAGCCGAAACCAGTTTGGCTCAGTGGATAGAGCGTCGGCCTGGGGACTGAAAGGTCCCGGGTTTGATTCCGGTCAAGGGCATGTACCTTGGTTGCAGGCACATCCCCGGTGGGGGGCGTGCAGGAGGCAGCTGGTCGATGTATCTCTCTCATCGATGTTTCTAGCTCTCTATCCCTCTCCCTTCCTCTCTGTGAAAAATCAATAAAATATATTTTTTTAAAAAAGGAAAAAAAAGACGGTGTATTAGTTTCCTGGGGCTGCTATAACAAAGTACCACAAAGTACCTCAAACAACAGAAAGTTGTTGTCTCATAGTCTTGGAAGCTTGAAGTGTGATGGAATCTAAGTGCATCAGGGTTGGTTTCCTCGGAGCGCTTCTGTTAATCTGTTCCAGACTCTACTCTCTGATCGCCTCAGGCTCGGAGGTGGCTCGCTCTTTCTTTGCTTACACATCATTTGCACGTGTGTGTTTCTGTGTTCAAATTTCCTCTTTTTATAAGAACAGTTTTATATTGGCTTAGGGTCCACCCTAATGACCTCATCTTCACTTGATCATTTGTAAAGGCCCTATTTCCAAATAAAGTCACATTCACAGTATTGGGGTTAGAACCTCAACAGCTTTTAGGGGTTACAATTGGACCTTTAACAGATGGCTTAGTTACTTTCTAACCTGGAGAGAAGAGCACTTATGAAATTAACTTCTGCATGTCTCTTAGGACTTATCACTAAGATTCTCTTCTCAGGTACACAGGAAGAATCCAGGTTCACCCCTTATCCTGCTAATTCTGCGTTTAGGTTTTGGCAGCATTTAAGAAAGAGAACTGAGATGGACCTGGTTTGTAGCTTGGTGGGAGATGCCTTCCTTTTATGGGCTGAATGAATTAATAAAAATAATAGTTGAGTTTTTACTATGTTCCAGGGACTATGTTAAACATGTTATATACCTTAGAACAGTGGTTGGCAAACCGTGGCTCATGAGCCACATGGGCTCTTTGACCCTCGAGTGTTCTAACGCCACTTCTTCAAAATAGACTCACCCAAGCCGAAAACCGACTTCTGCACATGGGCCACGAAGTTTCAGTCACACTGTACGTGTGCGCCTGCACGTGGTATTTTGTGGAAAAGCCACACTCAGGGACAAAAGAGCTGCATGTGGTTCAATAGCCATGGTTTGCCGACCGCTGCCTTAGACCATTTAATTGTTACCAAAATCTCATAAAGTAGATTTTTTTTTTCAATCCTCACCTGGGGATAATTTTCTATTGATTTTTAGGGAGTGGAAGAGAGAGGAAAGAGAAAGAAATATTGATGTGAGAGAAACACATCAACTGGTTGCCCCCTGCACCAGCCCTGACCAGGGCCCCAGGTTAGGGAGGAGCCTGCAACCGAGGTATGTGCCCTTGACCAGAATTGAACCCGGGACCATTTGGTCCTCAGACCGATGCTCTATCCACTGAGCCAAACTGGCTAGGACTAACATAGATCTTATCATAATTTTACAGAGGAGAAAAGTGAGGCTCAGCCACTGAAATAATTTGCCCAAGGTCACACCTAGTAAACAGTACAGTAGGCATTCAGTCTACTAGCTCCGTGGGACTACAGAGCTCCAGCATTTGACCATGGTATTCTACTTTCCTTTCACTGCCTTGAATAGAACTGTCTGGCCCAAGTCTCCTTCTTTTCTGTAAAAACTCCTAGTTCTGGAATTACGCCCACTGAGGGGGTCAGGAAAGTGACCTTTACTTGCATTCTTGTAAGTTCTTATTGTTTATGAGTGGGAAAGGGAGTGTGACTTCAGTTGGCATTTTTACCTCGTGGTTTAAGTCTTGCCAAGGGGCCCTAGTCAGGTGTGGACATTGTGAGTTTCTTTAAAACAACTAATATTGTTCCAGAACTGAAGATGAAAAAGCATAGGCTTATTACGATGACCTAACTCTCTTTATTATTATTACTACAGGATTATAGGTGCTCATTCTAATAAATTTAAGCAGTACAAAGAACGTTTTCTTTTCTGGTCTTTCTCCTACCTAACCCGCACTGGTCAGGTGACCAGTCTTCAAGGTTTAGCTTGTTTTCTTACTAAGACTTACTTTGGACCTGCCCTCTTCCCTCTTTTACTTCTTCCTGTTGGTCATGTCTCCTCTTGTCTCAAAGTCTGACCTCTTGTTACTCATTTATTTTTTCTGAAGGTGACATTCACCTCCATGCCCATGAAAAGCACTGTGTTGTGAAGGGCCATGTGAGAGAGACAGGCGGTATTGTGTGCCAGTATAAATAAGGCCAGCTTTTCTTGGTGGACCACATGGCCCTCCCCACCCTGACTCTTCACTGCTTTTCCTGCCTCGTACCCCATACTCCTTTGCACGGCAGTTTACTCACACTCCAGGTTGTTTCTTGTCCATGAACCTTGCTCATGTTACTGCCTCTGTCTGAAAAGTCCTCCTAAACCCGTGGTCAGTAAATTGCGGCTCTCGATCCACATGTGGCTCTTTGGCCCCTTGAGTGTGGCTCTTCCACAAAATACCACGGCCTAGGCGAGTCTATTTTGAAGAAGCGACGTTAGAGGAAGTTTAAGTTTAAAAAATTTGCTCTCAAAAGAAATTTTAATAGTTGTACTGTTGATTTGGCTCTGTTGGCTAATGAGTTTGCCGACCACTGTCCTAAACCTACTCTATTGAAAAATTTATCCTTCCAGATGCACTCCACCTGTTTTTAATGACTTTTTGAGCTCTTTAAAGTGAATGAATTGGCCACACTCTGCTTTTCTATTCCAGTCATGTGTAATTTATTTTATTTATTTATTTTTTAAAAATATTTTTATTGATTTCAGAGAGAAAGGGAGATGGTGAGAAAGATATAAACATCAATAATGAGAGAACCGCCCTACACTGGGGATTGAGCCTGCCATCTGGGCATGGGCCCTGACCAGGAATTGAACTGTGACTACCTGGTTCATAGGTCGACACTCAACTACTGAGCCACGCCAGGAGGGCCTTATTTATTATTTATTCCTCACCCGAGGATATTTTTCCATTGATTTTTAGAGAGAGTGGAAAAGAGAGGGAAAGACAGAGAGAAATGTCGATGTGAGAGAAATACATCAATTGGTTGCCTCCTGCATGCGCCCCAACCAGGGCCCGGCAGGGGAGGAGCTTGCAACCAAGGACCGGAATCTACTCGGGACCCTTGGGTCCACAGCTGAATGCTCTATCCACTGAGCCAAACCAGCTAGGACCATACCACCTATTATTTAAAAATATTATTGATTTTAGAGAAGAAAGGAGAGGGAGAGAAAGGTTAGAAACATCAATGATGAGAGGGAATCATTGATTGGCTGTCTTCTGAATGCCCCACACTGGGGATCAAGTCCATAACCCTGGCATGTGCCCTTGACTGGAATTGAACCCAGGACCCTTCAGTTCACTGGCTGACACTGTCCACTGAGCCGAACTGGCTAGGGCCATACCACTTATTTTTAATGCAGATACATTATTATGTTTGTTAAAAACAATTCCATTATGATTATTGTTTTATGCATACAACATTAATTTAGATTTACCAAATACTTACCTTTTCCTTTATCATAGCACATTCAGTCTTTCATTTGGAATCATTTTCTTTCTGCCGGAAAAACTTTGTTAATTTTCTATAGTATAGTATACTGGTGATAAATTCCCCTAGTTCTTTTTTATTTTTGTTGCCAAACATTTGGCTTACTTTTGGCCTTGGTTTGGTACTAAGGACTTGGACCTTTGTTAGAGCCATTTCCTTTGTTAGAATAAGATATTTTGCCACCTCTCCTAGTGAAATCCTACTAGTTTTTGGAGCTCAGCTCAAGTTCTCCCTTTCCCATTAATACTTTGCAAACCATAATCACCCCATATAACTCATTCTGTTTCTGAACTCTTAGCATTAACTGTTACCACTAATAGCCAATTGTCATGTAATACTGCATTTCATTTTTTGTTTAACTGACATATTTGCCCAATTAGATTATACTTGTGATGTAATATGATTTAGTCAGTCTTCTTTCTATTCTGTATTTTGTCTAACACAGTGCCCTACATTTAGCAAGTATTCACCAAAAGTTGATGCGATTGATTTCCTCAGTACTTTTTAAAGATCAGGTGCTCAGGGCCTGAAGCCTGGAGGAACACTCAACTGATGACATCATCTTGGCTGTCTGGCCGGATGGGGTGTGCCACTGGGAGGAGTGCTGGCAGATGGAGTACTTGTGTAACAGGTTATACTCCCTCTAATGAATGGGACTCAGACTCCACCTTGGGGAAGAGAGATAGTAAGTGTAGGAGGAGGGCTGACAAGGGGATGGAAGGGAGGATGCAACTTCGTTAGACATAGGGATATGGCTTTATTAAAAACATAAATAAAAGGATGGTGTAATGCAGAGAAGCTTTTGGAACCAGTAGGCTGATTAGACAAACCAGCTTCTCTGGTACAAGCCAGTTATTAATTGCCATTAATTGTCTTTGCAATAAATCTGTACCACCCAGCTACTTGCTTTCTCATTAGGGTGAGTCTGGAGAAAGGGCTTGTTTTAGAATTGGTAAACCAAAAGAGATGCAGAATAGTCAGAGTGGGGAAAGGGATATAGATATTCATTGCTCTCATTTATCTTGTCAGCCCTAGGTTTGAGGAGTTAGCAGGATCTCATTGCATTTGCTAGTAGGGGTTGCTACTGGAGTGGTAAAAAACCCTCTCATTTCTGCCTCCACTACTTACCTTTGCCCCTTCTGGCTTTTCTTCTTCACTGATGCCCTCCTACCACACACACACTAGACTGGTCATTATTCCCATCTCTGAGGCCCAGGTCTGCATTAGATCACCCTGTTAGGTGCCCAGACCTTGAGTGTAATCTTTTCTCCACTCTTCTGCCTTTCCCAAATGGTAGGAAGGTAGAGAAAAGGTAATGGAGTGTGATAGTTTTAAGTCCTCTGTGGCTTAGAGGGCAGAATGTTTTGATTGCTTTTGATGTAGGGGTCTTGGGGCTTCCTAATAAGAGGATCTATTCTTTTGTTGATAGAAAAACCTCACAGCATTCTCTATTGATTTCCTGTGAGTAATCTGTATCCGGAGAAAGAGTTGTGTTTGTTGGGGGTTAGTATCTGCCCCTTAAGGGGGGAAGATCACTCTTGAACTTGATTTCCCCCATCTATTAATTGATATCTCATTATCAGAAGATGAGAATTAACAAATATAAATATAGCGAGACCATAATACATTTGTAATGATTGAGTTTTGATTTTGAAAACCCCTTTTCCCTCTCTTCCTCTCCCTTTCCATCTCTCTAAAATCAGTAAAAATCATATTAAAAATATATTACTTTTGGATAGATGCCTCTCTACTTTTTGTGGGATGATTTTGCTGCATGCTAATCTGGAGGGAATGACAGTGCTAAATGACTTTTTGTAGATCATTGGACATTATGATGCTGCTGAAACTGTCTTAGAGAGTTTTGGTCCATGGGAATAATGTGGGTTTTGGTGTCTACTTCTTCATCTTCCTTCAGATAAGCCTTCCTACATGTCCCATTATGTGGCTTTGAGAGGGATGAACAATGGGAAAAGTGAGCACACTCACTTCATTGTTCAGGTTGTTCCCTAGGTGTGGCTCTGCAGGGATTCTTCAGAGAGCTAACTAAAGAGGTCTCTTCCATTATGGTGCCGTTCTTGTTTTTACATGTCATACTGATTAATAACCTTGGCATTTTGAGTAGCATCATTTGGAGTTGTTAAGTTGGGATTGAAGAAAGTAAAAATGTTTTCAGATGTTCCTTGAGAGGAAGGTTCCTTGAGAAACTGGCCAAACCAAATATCCCTAGATGGCATGGCTTGAGAACTAGAGAATTCTAAGCATGTATTCTTCCTTTTTGATGTCACTGGCTCCTCTGAAAAACAGTTGTTTGTCTTTCTGTTTCCATAAGACCCTGACATCTTAAGAGCTGAGATAGCATCTCATTCCTCTTTGTGTCCCTTGTGCTTAACACAGTGCCCAGTTCAAAGTGTCTGTAAATGTATGTTGAGTTGAATAGTGGAGGGAAACTTTACGTGCATTAACTGCAGGCAAATGCATGTTTAGCATAATTGAGTTGGGAGATAGTATAAAGAAGAGATAGGAGAGATGGATAAAGAAATAACTTTTTGTTAATAGGACACAGAAATTTTTATTGCCTAAGAATTTCTTGAGAAACAGTTGTTTGCATTATTCCTTTACATGGAAAAACATTTGGAATTGTGTTAGTTCCATTTGATTAGCTAATGACCTTGGACAGGGCTTCTGGTTGCTGTGACCTTTTTGTAGCACCGACTACCTTCCTATCCCGCTTGAGTGGAGGGCCTCAGCAGAAGGAGGGCCTCAGGATTAGATTGGCGGTGAGGAAAGAAAGCTTTGAGCCCCTGTTAGCCAGCACTGTAGAAATGTAAAGCTGTTATTATGATTGCTGTTGGCAAACAGGAAAGTCTCAGCCTCTTGTCTGGGTTGTGTCCCACACCCATCTAACCAAGATTGGGTGGTTGCAGATTTTAAATATTGGGGTCACCTGTAGCTGCTGGCAAATGCCCCTTGAGGTTTCTCTGAGTATTGTGCAAACAGTACTTCTTGCTCTTTTCCTTTTGTTCTATGAGAAAAAGTAGGAAGTTTATGAAGATGTGCTTTTGGTTGGTGTCAGTGCATAAGGTGCCTTTATTTTCCCCTTTAAACTTGTAAATATCTGTAACAAGGTGGCCCAGACTTGGAAATCTTACGTAGGGAGTAACTGAAGCCCGAGAGGAACTAGGCTTTGCATAGCCCCTGCCTTGAGAAGGGGACAGGCATCTCCCTGAGCATGGCTTGGACCCTGGTCAGCTGATTTCCTGTCTCCTTATGGATGTGTTTCCTCCCCTTCCTTCTGGATAGGGGAGGAAATGGGTATTTTTTCATTTCCTGTTTTTTTTTTTTTGTTTGTTTTTTTTGTTTTTAAATAAATCTTTATTGTTCATATTATTACAAATGTTCCTCATTCCCCCCCCCCCCATTGCTCCCCTACATCAAGTTTCCATTCAATTCTCTGCCCTTCCCCATCCCCCATTGTCCTCATCCATAGGTGCAGTTTATGTTCAGTCTCTTCCCACCCCGCTCCACTCCCCATTTCCCCAAGAATCATCAGTCCACTCCCCTTCCATACCTCTGATTCTATTATATTCACCAGTTAATATTGTTCATCATGATTTTTACTTCCCTTGGTTTTTAGACTCACTTGTTGATAGTTACGTGTTTGTTTATAATTTTTATCTTTATTTTCTGCCCCTTCCTAAAGAACCCCTTTTAGCAATTCATATAATTCTGGCTTGGCAGTGATGAATTCCTTTAGCTTAAATTTATTTGTGAAGCTCTTTATCTGGCCTTCGATTCTGAGTGATAGCTTTGCTGGGTAGAGTATTTTTGGCTGTAGGTTCTTGTTATTCATCACCTTGAATATTTCTTGCCATTCCCGTCTGGCCTGCATGGTTTCTGTTGAGAAATCAGCTGACAGTCGTATGGGTGCCCCTTTATAGGTAACTACCTGCTTTTGTCTTGCTGCTTTTAATATTCTCTCTTTGTCTTTAGCTCTTGGAATTTTAATTATGATGTGTCTTGGTGTGGTTCTTTTTGGATTCCTTTTGTTTGGGGTTCTGTGTGCTTCCTGGACTTGTAAGTCTATTTCTTTCACCAGGTGGGGGAAGTTTTCTGTCACTATTTCTTTCAATATGTTTTCGGTATCTTGCTCTCTGTCATCTTCTGGGATGCCCATAATTCTGATGTTGGTTCGCTTGAAGTTGTCCCAGAGGTTTCTTACATTATCTTCAACTTTCTGGATTCTCTTGTCTTCTTGCTTCTGTGGAGGAGTGTCCTCTGGCTCTTTGTGTTGCAAATCTTTGACTTGATTCTTGCAATCTTCCAATCTGTTTTTAGGACTCTGTATAATATTATTTATTTCAGAGATTGTATTCTTTATTTCTAGTTGACCCTTCATTATTTCTTGTTGATCCCTTATCATATCCTCATAGGTCTCATTTATTTTATCGGCCTTTTCTAAGAGATTGTTGAACAACCTTATAAGCGTGGCTTTGAACTCTATATCCAGTCGCTTTTTGTCCTCCATTTCTTTTGTTTGTGATCTGTTACCTCGTTTCGGCATTTTCGCTGCTTCCCTGAGTTGGTAGGTTGGGAGGATCAGCTGTGTCTATGCCAGGAGACAGCCTTATTCCACTAGACTTGGAAACCTGCAAAAGCCTCTCTGTGTTCAGCGTGGATAGGGCGGAGTTTCAGGGTGGAGCCTACAGCCTTGGCTTCCGGTTAGCCCCGCCCTCGGAGGTTCCTGAGTCTCAGTGTTCCTCAGTGTCCTTTGGTACTCGCTGCAAGCACCTCTGAGAGAAAGGCGCCCTAGAGCTTCGCCCGCTACCAGACAGTGTAGTCTCTCCCCCAACAAGCCCACAACTGGGGTTCAGAGCAGTTGGAAGTGGGGTTAAGAGCAGTCCGGAGCTTATGTCTCCTTCCCGCTAGGGCAATCTCGCGGCCCAAACAACAGTCTGTCCTCTGTGCGCGCAATGTGCGCGACTCAGGGGCTCTGCTTTTCGCCGCTCCCCTAAGCTTCTGTCTTACAGCCCAGATTCCCTCTGTATGAGGCTGGAGCCTGAGGGTCTTGCCCAGGACTGGGGTTCAGTGCAGTCAGAACTGGGGTTCAGCACAGTCCTGAGCTTTTGAGTCCTTCCCGCTGGGGCAATCCAGCAGCTCAGCGAACAGTCCGTCCTCTGCGCGCAATGTGCGCGACTCCGGGGCTCTGCCTTTCGCCGCCCGCCTTACAGCCCAGATTCCTTCTGTATGAGCCTGGGACCCCAGGGTCTCACCCAGAACTGGGGTTCAGTGCAGTCGGAGTTGGGGTTCAGCACAGTCCGGAGCTTTTATCTCCTTCCCGCTGGGGAACGCCAGCCAGGCACTCCGCCGCCCCTCCTCTCCGGCTCCGTCCTCTCCCCGTGCGCACACCGCGCCTCCGTACCTTAGGCTTTTACAGCTCCTCTGGTTTTCCTTCTGGTTTTCTCTTTCCTTCTAGTTGTAGAATTCCCAGTCAGTCAACTTTCCTGTAGTTCTGGATAGTGTCCACTCTATATTTTAGTTGTATTTTTTGAAATTGTTGAGTGCGGCTGCAGTTAGGCTTATACCTCTGCCGCCATCTTGTTGTAAGTCCTAGATTTCTCATTTCCTGTTTGATAGCCTATTTTCTGAGTAGCAGGAGACACTTGCTGACTATAAATCAATTGGGGTGTGGGTGTAGGAAGGAAGCGGCTTTTGTTTTCAGCAGAATGGCTTTCATTGGAGAAATTCAAAGCATTATATGAATCCAAGCTTCCTTGATCTCCTGGGAGAGACATTGGACCTAAAGGGATTGCTTTGAATCTCTTTCCTACCCAACCTGTGGGGTTGAAAGCCCTTTCTCCCACTTCAGTCAAGAAAGCCTGGTCACTCACGGGGATTCCACTCTCACCACATTCTCTGACCAGCCCTTTTGGTGCCTAAATCTACTTGGCAGTAACTTAGTTCCTGGTGGAAGTGACACACCCTTGGGACAGAACCTGGTAGGATGCCCCCTTGAGCCCTGAATGAAGGACACAGGCTTGGACTAGACCTGGCTGGCCGGCCAGATTTCCTGTCTTCTGTCCTCACGAGCAGCCCCCTCAGTTTCCTCTCTGGGAGTGGCGTGGGAAGGGGTGGGGAGCTAGTCAGTATGAAGTAGCTCCACCTGTAGACCTCACAGCAGCTTCTGTTTTTGTAACAGAGCTGGCTGTTCCTGATCCATCAGGAGAGAGAGCAGAAAGGGGACCAGAAAAGGGAAGAGTGGAGAGGGGCTCCCCTTTGCTTCTAGTGAAGCTCTGCTTAAAATTTGGGGAGTTGGGTATAATTTTGCAGTACATTAACTCATATTTTCTTTCCTGACTTTGGAGAAGTCCTTAAAATTTTTTTCTTTTAAAAAATATATTTTATTGATTTTTTACAGAGAGGAAGAGAGAGGGATAGAGAGTTAGAAACATCGATGAGAGAGAATCATAAATCAGCTGCATCTTGCATACCCCTTACTGGGATGTGCCCACAACCAAGGTACATGCCCTTGACCGGAATCGAACCTGGGACCTTTCAGTCCGCAGGCCGACACTCTATCCATTGAGCCAAACCGGTTTCGGCTACTTAAAATTTTTGTAAAGCAGAACATTGCTTGGTAGGTTATGAGAAATGTCATTTTTGGGTTTTGTGGGTAATATGCACAGCTTTTCCTAGTTTGCTGGGGTTTTAAATGGGTAGGTAGGTTATTGATGTGTTTGAAGTTCTTAAAGAGTGGAATTAGTGAGTATGCACCTAACTTTTAACAGTACTGTCATGCCCCACTTAAGGGTGGCATTATGCTCTGAGAAATGTGTCATTAGGAGATTTCCTCATCGTGTGAACATCATAGACGCTTACACAAACCTAGATGTTCTAGACTACACACCTAGGCTCAATGGGACAGCCTACTGCTGCGAAGCTTCAAGCCAGTGCTCCATGTTACTGTGTAATGCAACATGGGATTAAATCAAGCACAAGAGAAAATACAGTAAGAGAGGCAATAAACACAAAACGCATGAGGCTGCTGCCAGCTTACCTGGCACAGTTTTACAGGAAACTTAAACTTTAAAAAAATATATATATTTTATTGATTTTTTACAGAGAGGAAGGGAGAAGGATAGAGAGCTAGAAACATCGACCAGTTGCCTCCTACGGGGATGTGCCTGCAACCAAGGTACCTGCATTGACTGGAATTGAACCTGGGACCTTTCAGTCCACAGGCTGACGCTCTATCCACTGAGCCAAACCGGTTTCGGCTTAAAAAAAATTTTTTTTAAATAAGTATAAAGAATACACTCTAAAATAATGCTAAAACACAAAATATTAAATACATAAAACTGTAATACTCCTTATTATCAAGTATTATGTACTTAATTGTATGTGCTATATTTTTATACACACGAGTAATGCGTTGTGCTTCCATGTTATGAAGGTTATAATGTCACTGGTAAGCAGGAATTTTCCAGCTCCATTATACTCTTATAGAACCACCACTGTATATGCTGTCCATGTTGAGGGAAAGCACCTTATATGGTGCGTGATTGTAAATTCTTCCTTTTATCTCTGATTCTGACCTGGAGCCCTTTCCCCTTGCCCTAGGGCTTTTGTGATTTGTGGCTATTTTATATTACCAGGTATATTTCTCCTTTAGGGTGAAAAGCAGCTTTTTACAGTGGAAAGGGGGTAGGTGTTGGAATCCTGGTTCTGGTATTTACTGGCTCTGTAAGCTTGGACAGTCACTTAACCTCTGAACTATATGTGCTTTTTTTTAACTCCTTAATTTGCAAAATGTTGTAAATAACTATCTTGGAGTGTTTTTGTAAAGGTTAAATGAGTTAATATATGTAAAGCATGTTGCTTGGCACATAGTATATGTGTAAGTACAGCTTTTTATTAGTAAGAGTCATAATAACAAACAATAAGATTTTTTTGTGGTAAAATATACATAACATAAAATTTACCACTTAAATGTTTTTAAGTGTACAGTTCAGTGCATTAAGTGCATTCACACTGTTGTGTAGCCACCACCACCATCCATCTCTAGAGCTTTATATCTTCCCAAACTTAAATTCCATACCCCTCAAATTATAAAACCCCTTTTCCCTCTCCCAGCCCCTAACAAACATAATTTTACTTTTTGACTTCATGAATTTGACAACTCTAGGTATTTCATATAAGTGGAGTCATACAATATTTATCCTTTTGTGACTTATTAGCATAATGTCTTCTAGGTTTACTTATGTTTTTAGAGTTTTATTCCTTTTTAAGACTGAATGATATTTCTTTTTTTGTATATACCATATTTTGTTTATTCATTCATCTTTTGATGGACACTTGGGTTGCTAACACTGATTGTTTTTAACAGTAGTGTTGTTGGATTGATTCTCTATAGTTAGAGCTCCCAAAGGTGTGAGGAGAAGGATGAAGTGAAGGAAGAAACCATTGCTTGTGTGTTGACTTCATCTCCCTGGGTTTTGGTGTGGCACCTCTTTTTATAGGTGCATGGCATGTGTTGGACCTAGTGGAGCCCACAGAGGTGGACCTGGTAAAAATCTATGGAAAAACAGTTGTTTCTAGCCTAATGTTTTTCTAAGGATAGACTGCTTTGTAATGCCTGTAGCTCACCAGCCTTGCTTCCCTCCCTCTCCTTTTACTAGTACTGTGAATGGGACCCTTGCTGTGTTGTCACATACCTAGATCTTAGTTTGTTTCACACAGGTCAGGGGCTGAGGGGGAATTGCATTTTAGCCATGGGGGGGGGGGTGAGCTCATGAATGGCCAGCTGTGTGTCAGCCTGCCTTGCCAGCGTAGGATTTCTAGGACATATATACACACACGTGTATGTACCCGCACATGTACACACATCATATATGCACATATATATGCACACACATACCCTATCATTGACAGTTGATACAATATAGGAGACACATGCTCTCGTTTGTTTTCCTTCAACCCAGCCCACCACCAGAGTAAGTCTCCAAGGGGACTGAAGCATAAAGAGCCTTAGCAGAAGGGGTTTGTACTCCAAGTATGACTTGTCTGCCCGTCAGCAGGCCTGAATCAGACCTGGAAAAGTTCAAGAGTCAAGGCTTCTGCATCCTGAACTTATGCTGGACCATAAGTTATCCCATATAGCATAAGCAAGGCATGAGAATAGGGATATTCCCATGCCTTATGGGATAGAGGCTGAGAAGGAGAGGCAGCCCTTCCAAACTCCTGGAACCCTATATGTGGACTCTCCTGTTTGTTTTAGGAGGTAAAGGGTGGTTTTAAACTGATTGGTCCCTCTTTATGCTTAAGGGGACTGTGGTGTCGCTGGGATTATTTTGCCCTCTTGTGTCATGGTACAGGGACACATTCCCTCAGTGCAGTTCCTCACCCGAATTAGCCAGCCTTCATATTCCTGCTTCCGGCCCCCAATGCCTAGATACCAGTTTTCTTTTAAAAGCTATTCAAGATCTTTTTATGTTGTCAGCATAATAGTGAATTCTATATTGAACTATTAAGGACCACAATATTAGCCAATTATGATTATTTAAGTACATATGACTAAAGAATTACATTTGTAGTTTGTGAAAGCCACTATAGGAGCAGATCTAAAAAAATCTATTTTGGAGAAGCAGATTAAATATGAACGACAGTAGGGGGCACTTGTATGACACTGGAGCAGAGACTAGCATAAGCGTGTTCACTTTGATTTTCATACTTTGACTTGTTCCTTGGAAAGTTAATATTTTCACGCAATTTTCTTTGCAGAACTGCTAGTTGGATTTTAAATATAAAATATTTGGCATGATTAAGATTAAGTATTTACTGTTTGTTGATAAAAATGAATTTTCTTCAATATTTGTTAACTATTTTTTTTCAGGTACTCTTTGGCAAGCAAGAATTACTAAATTATTTCATTCAAGTATGTCAACATATATAAAGCTTTAAAAAATTTTCTGAAAAAAAAATTGGAAACCTCAATTTCTGTATCAACAAATTAGTGCCACTCTAGACTACATACTATCTGTCATTCAAGGATTTTGTTGATACTTTTTTTTTTGTACAAAAATTACAAGTGAAAAACCAAAACCAAAAACCAAAACAAAATAAATGTACTTCGTATTTATTTGAGTAGTGGTACCAACAAACGCTTGAAAAATGGCTAAGAGGGTTGGTTGGACTTTTCCAGTTCATTTTGTAGTTTGTTGTTAGGTAAACATAGCCCTCTCTATTTGAATAATGATGCCAAAGCGTCCTAAAGGCCAAAGCTCCGGAATTTCTGATAAGAGATAACAGTAACATTCTCAAATTGGCCCCTGCCCAAACCTACATAATTGTAGGCATTCCATTTACCATACCTACCATATATTTTGCTCTTACTTCACGGATAAATCAAACTAATTTTATCCACCTGTTTTATCATTTACCCCTGATCCAATTACCAAAGATGCGTATGGAGGGAAAAAATCTCTCAGTCTTTAAATTCCAGTTAAAATGAACTAGTGCCTTTCCTATGTATGCCCCGTGTTTTCCTATTCCCATGCCTTGCTTATGCTATTCCATCTCCATGGTTTTTCCTCTCATCTCTACATCTTATTTGTTCTTCCATCTTCATCTTAAATGTCACACTGTGTGACATTATGAGCCCTTATGATCCTTCAGGAACAAGTCAGACCATTTTTCGGAACTTACATCATATTATTGAAAGCAATTAATAGTAATAATAACTGACAACTAACATTCACACAGCTTTTTACAAAAGTGCTTTGGCATATATCAGCTCCTTTGAGCCTCACAGATTATCGTTCCTGTGTTGCAGCTGAGAAAATGAAGGCTCTCAAAAGTTAAGAGACTGGCCCGAGGGTAACACAGTCAGCACTCAATTTAGATCCTGTGACCTCATACTCCATGTTCTTTCCACCAAACAATGCTATCTTATGATTCTTACCCCTTGCCACTATGTGTTACAATTACTTGTGTAAATGTCATATCTGGCTTGCTGCTTTGTGCTGTTCTTGAAGGAAGGCTTAATGCCTTGTTCTTTTTTTTTTTTTGTATCCTCACCCAAGGATATTTTCCCATTGGTTTTTTTTTTAGAGAGAATGGAAGAGAGAGGGAAAGACAGAAATATCGATGTGACATTGATTGATTGCATGGGCCCTGGTCAGGGAAGAGTCTACAACTAAGGTACATGCCCTTGACTAGAATTGAACCTGGGACCCTTTGGTTTGCAGGCTGAGGCTCTCCACTGAGCCAAACTGGCTAGGGCACTGCCTTGTTCTTTCTGACCCTGATATTCATAGCACAGAGTATTGCATGTAATAAGGCATCAATGAACATGTATTGTAAGTCTGATGATGAATTGGGAGATGTTAATGATGCATAATGCCTG
This sequence comes from Vespertilio murinus, assembly GCA_963924515.1. Lineage (NCBI taxonomy): Eukaryota > Metazoa > Chordata > Mammalia > Chiroptera > Vespertilionidae > Vespertilio > Vespertilio murinus. The sequence continues at coordinate 24,377,356 of OZ004706.1, forward strand.
GCACATTTATGCTTAATAAAGATTTATTGAATTCGCCAGTTGCCGGTTTGGCTCAGTGGTAGAGCGTCGGTCTGCGGACTGAAAGGTCTGGGGTTCGATTCCGGTCAAGGGCATGTACACTGGTTGCGGGCACATCCCTGGTAGAGGGTGTGCAAGAGGCAGCTGGTCGATGTTTCTCCCTCATCGACGTTTCTAGCTCTCTATCTCTCTCCCTTCCTCTCTGTAAAATATCAATAAAATATATTTTAAAAAAAGATTTATTGAATTTGATGGTAAAGTGGACCAAGACCGTCATTCATATATATGCATAATATGGAAATTGACTGGATGGCAGAATGACTGGTCACTATGATGCACACTGACCACCAGGGGGAAGACGTTCAACACAGGAGCTGCCCCCAGCCTGCAGGCCCCGATCACTCCCATACCACTCCCCTGCCAGACCGATCATGCCTAACTGCTCCCCTGCTAGCCCAATCTCCCCCAACTGCCCTCCCCTGCTGGCCAACCTCTTGGTTCCTCCCACTGGCTGGCAGGCTTCGATCACCCTATGGGGAACAGAGGACTGGGGGTGAGTGGTGGCGGACACGGGTGGCACCAGGCCAAGGTGGGTGCGAGGGAGCGGGGCCCTGATCGCTCCGCTGGTCACCCCACACACGGTGATTGGTGATGGTGGCTGGGGTTAGGGCTGGCTGCCGGCAGCTGGGGAGGATCAGCCCTGATCGCAGGCCAGGCCTAGGGAACCTACCCATGCATGATTTCATGCACGGGGCCCCTAGTAGTTCATAAGACGTTATATTAGATATTAACTCCTTCAATGCTTCCAACAACTAATGAGGGAGGTACTGTTTTTATCTCCATTATACACTTGATAAGACAGGAATAGGAAGGCTAAGGGACTTGCCCAAGGCCACACAGGTGGTAAGTAGCAGAGCTAAGTCTTACACTGACAGGCAGTCAGCTCTAGAATCTGCATGCCCTCTTTACCATTATGCCATAGTCAGTTGTTCAGGATATTTTTACACTATTCAGTTCCTCCTAGACTTCTTCCTGTCTTGGGTGTGGCTTAAATAAGGAAAAGCAAAAGCAGCATGGCTTATGAAGGTACTAGAGGCCCGGTGCACAAATTTATGCACGGGTGGGGTCCCTCAGGGTGGCCTGCGGAGATTGGGCCCCAGCTCGCGCCCCCAGCCTCACAGCCCTGCCGGGCACCCTGCCCTGGCCCGTCACTGCCCTTTCACCTGCTCCACCATCCCGCCTGTGGGGTGATTGATTGATCGGGGTTGCCCCCCGCCCCTGCTGCTGCCATTGTTCGCCATCTGCAGTGTGATTATTGGGGTAATCAGGCTCCCCGCTCGTGCCCGCCTTGACCTGGCGCTGCCCACTCACTTGCTCCACCATCCCGCCATGGTCCTGCTCTTGTCAGGGCCCATTGAGCCAGCAACTCCTCCACTGCTGCCCGCTGCCAGCGCCATGTCATCGATGCCTGCCATGTATGTCCCCTGTTGGTCAGTGCACGTCATAGCGAGTGGTTGAACTCCTGGTCAGATGACCACCCGAGGGTACAATTTAGGATTGTATTGGAGAGCAGTGGTTCTCAAACTTTAGTCTGCATCAGAATCACCTGGAAGGCTTGTTAAAACACAGATTGCTGCTGCCTGGGCAGTATGGCTCAGTGGTTGAATGTTGACCTATGAACCCAGAGGCCATGGTTTGATTCCCTATCAAGGCACATGCCCAGGTTGTGGGCTCGATCCCCAGTGTGGGGTTTGCAAGAGGCAGCCAATCAGATTCTCTCTCATCATTGATGTTTCTGTCTCTCTTCTCTCTCTCCCTTCATCTCTAAAATCCATAAAAATATTAAATAAAAACAAAAACACAGATTGCTGGATCAGATCTCCAGGTTCTGATTTAGTAAGTCTGGGGTGGGGCTTGAGAATTGGCATTTTTAACAAGTTCCCAGTCTATGCTGATGCCACTGGCCTCAGACCAGTGTGTAGTAAGAGCTATCAGCGTTTGAATCTCAGCTTTGCCATTTACTATGAACTTGGGCAAGTTCTTAAACCTTTCTGTGCTTCAGTTCTTATCTGTAAAGTGGCTGTGCTGATAGCACCTACATTATAGGATTCTTAATAGAGATCGAATGAAATAATACATGTAAAATGCTTAGAATGGTGCTTAGTAAACATGCAATGTTAGATACAGTACTGGGGATAAGACATGGTTAAAGACTAGATTTAAATATAATAAATCAAAAAATGGTGTGAAATCAGATATTACTTCCTTCATGTAGTTTTGACTCTACTTAGAGTGAAGTGTGTGTATGTTGTGGGGCAGGAGAGGTAGTAGGCAATGGGGAAGAGGAGAAGATAATGCAGTTATATAGTCAGAATTTAGAAAGATTGGGGTTGTCTGTGGTTTGGGTTTTACAAGAGAATTGGAGGGAGGGATGGAGAGAGAGATGAGGGAAGAACAGGAGATAGATGGATAGATATTAAGAAAGAGCTATTGAGAGACAACTGCTTTTCCCACTCCTTCCTTAGGGATGGTAGCTGGTTGAGAGGTGAGTTTCCTGGCAGTTTGCTCTTTCAGGGGAACAATGGCAAAGGAAGTAGTTTGTTACTGGCTTCTGGAGCTGGGCTCTGCAGCCTTTATCCTCCACAGCTGATTCACATACTTTCGATTCTTGCTGAGAAAGGCAGTTGTTAGGTTTGGAAGTTTTCAGATTCCAGAGCCAGCTGGACAGCTGGCCCGTCCGCTAGCTATTTCCCAAACCGCCAGCCCTGTGTGGCCTCATCTCCCGGGGCCCCTTCTTTTTGACTTGGAAGTGATAGCCTATATTTAGTGAACTAGCAAGCTAGAGGGTGGAGGGGGCTTAAGGGGAGAGTCTCTCACCTTAGAGTTTTTGGTGAATGAAGTGTATTTGGGCCTAGAAACAAGATGTATCATGTGCAAAAATTTTAACCCCTTCATCAGGCATGCTCAAATGATTGCTTTCAGTGCTAAGAATGTACCTCTAGCTCATGGGTAAGGAGCAGTGTTTATTTTTGGGTGTCCTGAAGAAATAACTTGGGAGAAGGAGTGAGGAGAATTTCAGACAGCTCCATTTATGGTTGAGCAATGCTTGGTATTCTACCGAAGGGACCATATGGACAGTGGGGAAGAGTTTAGCATTCTGATTGTTCGCCTCTTGCTCCCTCCATTCAGGGATTATTAGGGACACCTCATTAGCCGTCAGTGTGGCACAAGCTTTTCTTGGGACTCACATGAACCCGAGACCCGCACCCTGGGCGTCTTCTGCTCTCCCCGTCTGCTGAATCACCACCTAGGAATGGAGTAGCCAGGTTGCCGCCTGGAGCACCTCAAGTGCTCTTGGCATGGTGCGTTGTTGACTGGTCTTGGTCTCCTAGACACAGCTTGGGCCTCTACTGTTGGAGTGAGAGGCTGGGTCTTAGCTCCCCTTCCAGCTTGTTCCACAAGACGCTGACCTACTTTTTAGAGACAATTAAGTGTTTGTGAGCAAAAGAAGGCGGTGACCCATGTGAAGGTGAAACAGAGCTGCATTAAGCAAACATTTGGAGTTACTTTTTTTTGTCTCAGTCCATCTCAGTCCAAATGGAATGGCTGGCCAGGCTGATGTGGGGGCCAAATTCCAGATATTTATCCAGATAACCAGCTAACTCATGAATTCTCATTTCTTCTATCAGGGTACTTTAATATAAGAAATTACCTTTTATAATCATCACTAGAGGCCCGGTGCACTAGAGGTCCCTCAGCCCAGCCTGCACCCTCTCCAATCTGGGACCCTAAACTGGCAGTTGGATATCCCTCTCACAGTCCAGGACCACTGGCTCCCAACCACTCGCTTGCCTGCCTGCTTGATTACCCCTAGGCTGCTTCTGCCTGCCAGCCTAATCACCCCCTAACCCAGCCGTGGGCAAACTACGGCCCTCGGGCCATATCCGGCCTGCGGAGCTGAAAGAGCGGAGGGTTCTCTTGCTCTCCCCTCCGCTCCTTCACCAGCAGCCCAAGATGAGAGTGCCAGCATGGTCAGGTTGCTTTTGTTCCGGCCCTCCGGTCCAGTTTAAGAACCCATTGTGGCCCTCGAGTCAAAAAGTTTGGCCACCCCTGCCCTAACCACTCCCTTGCCAGCCTGATTGAGGCCTAACTACTCTCCTCCCAGCCCGATCACCTCCAACTTCTCTCCCCTATTGGCCATCCTGTGGTGGCCATCTTGTGATCACATGGGGATGGCCATCTTGTATGAGGGTATGATGGTCAATTTGCATATTACCGCTTTATTATATATGAAGGATACCCTTAGTCATTTGGGTAGTAGGAGAAGGTTAGACAGGAAGTTGGGCTTAGAGTGAATCAGCACTATCAGCCAACATCCCTCTTGGTGGCACTTTGTTCATTTGTAGCCCCTCTGAGAGGAATCTAACCTCTCAGGCTGGATGGGAGCCCAGATCTTTTGGGAACAAGTGAGTAGCAAGTTGAGGTTTTCCTGTCCTTGTGGTACAAGGGTTAGATTAGGTTTTTGCAGTGAAAGGAAGCGAATTCACTTTCCCACCTCCTGGATGTCACTGACCTTGTTAACAGACCCCTACCTCTGCTTCCCCGTTGAACGTGATTATTATGCTGAACTATTGTCCTCACACTGGTACCTCAGCGCTGAGGGAGGGAGCCAAGGCCTTGAGAAGGACGACTCTTGTTCTGCATCAGCTGGCACCGGGACCCTGAGGGAATTGCTAAACTAGCAATTAGGCAGTTTCTTAAAGGTTTATTTTCAGCAACTCCCCACACATGACAACTCCAATAATCTCCCAGTCAACAGAAAGCATAGTTACTGCTACAGTGCTCAGACATCCTGATCACATCTAAAGTTCTGGAAGGAACAAGCTTAGGAGAACTCAGTCCTGCCGTTTTCTCATTGGAGTTCCTTCTGACAACCTTTGAGGTGTCAGCCCATTTGGAGAACTAGTTAACCTATCAGGCAGGCATGTCTTAGAAGTCAGCATGGCATCTATTTTGTTCCTGTAGATGGCTATGCTTCATAGGAAAGAGTATTTGAGGTGACCTGAAATTGCTCTCCTCCTAGAGAGAGGAGTCTTGTCACAGCCTCCTTTCTTCCACTACTATTCCTTTATACCCACGGAACCTGGCCTCTGCTCCTTTCCCAGCCATCCCTGTACGCTGTCCTTGCCTTCCCTGCCTGTCCTATAGGACAGCACTTGTACTGGCATTCTGGTCTCTTTCTGCCACACCTTCCTTTCCTTTCTCCAAAGCTGGACCCATGTTCACTTTCTCCATGAGCAGCTGAGTTCTACTACATAACATTGTGCTGACTGACTCCTTTACATATTCATGAGCTCCAGCTCCAGCTTGATTTTCAACCCTGCCCTGAAATCTGTCTCTCCTCTTCTGGTTGACTCCCATTCCCTTTCCCCACAGCAGCTATTCCAGGGTTTCACCACTCTCCTCAGACTTGCTGTTCCACCTTGCCTTGTAAATTCTCAACATGTTATTTAGCCTTTTACTTTCCACAGCTCTGTCTCTCCGTTTATCTGTAATCTTCTCGAGTCCTCACCGCATTCCTTATAACTCAGGAGCAGGCCTCTGGGCATGTGCATGTTTGTGTCCTTAGTCTCCTCACCAGTGACTCTTTATGGTTAGGTTTTTATCTGTCCTAAGAAAAAGTTATTTTAAGTTTTTTTTTTTTATACTAATGTTCTCCCCCCTCCCCCCCTTTTTTTGTAGCCTGGTTTTTGTGCCCAGTGTCCCAACTAAATTCCCTCTCACTGGTGACAACTTACTTGGAGAAATCAGTATTTCTTTCAGTTCTCATGCTGTTTAATCCTGTCACAGCATTTGACACTATTTGGACTTATTCTCTGCCACCCCCTCCCCCCCCCCCCCCTTCTGTATACTCTCCCTGGATGAGTTTACCCACTCTGGTGATTTTATTTATCAGCTTTGTCTGTGTGTACAGTGATTATTCTCAAATCCAAATCTCTAAATATGAACTTTTCTTTGAGGTTCAAACTTGTATTTTCAGATAACTACTGTCCTTTTCCACTTTGAAGTCTACAGAAATTTTAAAGTAACATATCAAATACCAAGCTTATCATCATCCCCCTACTTTCCCCTGCCCAAACCTGCTTCTCTTCCTATGTACCCTGTCTCAGGTTACACTCCACCTATTTGCCCAAACTAGGAAATTCAGTTTTATGTGTGTATGTGTGTGTGTGTTTCCTCCCCCCCCCCCTTTCTTTGTTCTCCACATTCAGTTGGATATTACATTTGTTTGTTTTACCTCAAAAGCATCTCAATACCCATCCTTTCCCATGCACCCTGGCTGGAACCATGGCCCTATTTTAGATCTCCGACATCTTTGAGTTACTGCCAGTGATCATGTCATATCTTCTATCTATCTATCTATCTATCTGTCATCTATCTATCATTTATCTATCATAAAAGGCTAATATGCAAAGTGTCCCCTTGGGAGTTTGACCGGGAGACCAGGAGTTCGATCGCTCAATATGATGTGTGCTGACCACAGGGGGCGGTGCAGAATGAAGGAAGGCCCTGATTGGCCCTTATCATTGGGACCCTACCCATGCATGAATTTTGTGCACTGGGCCCCTAGTCCCTTCTTAAAAATTCCAGTGCTCACTGCTTTCTTTTCCTTCACAGGTAACGTTCAGGCTTCTTTTTATTATTATTATAATTTTTAAAAATTTATTAAGGTATTATATGTGTACATAGCTTACCATTGCCCCCTCCCCCCCCACCTCCCATTCATGCCCTCCCTCCCCAGAGTTCTGTGTTCGTTGGTTGTACTTATATTCATGCATACCAGTCCTTCGGTTGTTCTCTTATCTCCCCCCAGGTCTCCTTCCCCTCCCCGCTGTCATTTGGCAGTCTGCTTGTTTTATGGTGACTATCTCAGGACCACACGAATAGAATCCGCTCCTCCTCTGGTTCACACCGCTCCGCTCCTCCCCCCGGGTCCCACTGCTTCCCTGGGGCACATGGTTCTCCCAGGGCACCTGTCTCCCCCGGGGTACACAGCTCTCCCGGGATACCCGGCACCCCTGGGGCAGACGGCTCACTCGTGGCACATGGCCCCCTGAAGTTCAGGCTTCTTAGCATGGGTATGATTCTCAGTTTCATTCCTTGTTTATGCTGTTTCCGATGCCTTGGGTGTTCTCTCTACTTTTATCTGCCTCACAAATTATTGTTCATCCAATAATTTTTAATTCCAGCTCAGGATTAATTAGCTTTTTATGGTGTCCCAGCTTCTTTCCTCCTACCCCAACCAGGAGAACTTTATGTCCTCATCTGAGTTCTCATGGTACTTTATACAACCCTCTGTAGTAGTACTTGTCATATTTTACAACTAGAGGCCCAGTGCGCGAGGAGTGCCCCACCTCCCTCCCGCTGTGTGAGGAGGCGCCCTGCGGGCTGCCGCGGGAGTCAGACCGGACCGTACCGTGGGCGGCTGGGACCCGCACCTGACTTGCACAGTGCCTGGCCGCCGCGGGAGTCAGGCTGGACTGGCGCTGCGGGTGGCCAGGACCTGTACCTGACTTCCACCCCAGACATCTGTGTCCGCTTTGGGCTGCCAGAGCCACTGCGCCTGCTCTGGCAGGACCCCTGTCTCTGTCTCTGTCTCTGTCTCTGTCTCCGCTCCGGGCCTCACTGTGTGGCAATCTCCTCCTGTCCGGTTGTGACCCGTTATGGTGTCCTGGCTTAATTTGCATATTACTATATATATATATATATATATATATATATATATATATATATAATATATTCTCTAACTCCTCTAGATCATGAGTTCAATCAGGGCACACTGTACCTTCTTCATCCTTGTTTCTTTGGTGCCATAACAATTGGTTGGAGTTTTGGGTTGTATATAAAGTTCTTGCAAGCTCCAGAAAAGGGGTCTTTGAGAAATCTCAAGAACTATGCTATTGTTGGATATTGGTTGTGGTAGACTCTCTCCTCCTCTATTTCAAAAAATAACCATGTTTATTATATGAAAATTATAAAATAATAAGCAAAACTATAAAATTAAAGTTACCTAAAAAACCCACTATTTTATTTTATTTATTAAGGTATTATATGTGTACATAGCTTACCATTGCCTCCCCCCAACACACCTCCCATTCATGCCCTCCCTTCCCAGAGTTCTGTGTTCGTTGGTTGTACTTATATTCATGCATACCAGTCCTTCGGTTGTTCTCTTATCTCAAAACCCCACTACTTTTGCATAACCACTGTAAACATATTGCTATATTTTCTTTCAGACATTTTCTTCTGCAAATGTAAGACATATTTAGCAAAAGTAAACTGTAACTTATTTTCTTCACTTACTGAGGGTGAAAATCATTCTGTGTCAAAAATATGTATGAACATAATAGTTTATATTGCTGTCAGTCTCTTATATGGGTGGACTACACTTTAGTCAGTCCACTGTTGTTGGACTTTAGGTAATTTTGCATTGGTGTTATAAACAATGAAATGAATATACTGTGTGTGTATATTTGCACACTTAGCCACATTTCTTTTATATAAATTTCTAAAAGCAAGATTACTGTATCAAAATTCATTGCACACTTTAAAAAGTTTAGATACATTTTGCTAACCTACTCTCCACAAAAGTTGCACCATGTTGTTGAGTTGTTGTACCTCATTGAAAAATTTTTATATGGTAGATTTTGTATTGCTGTTAGAGGTTTTATGTATTGGAATTATTTAATTAAGGCTATGTTTTATGAAGATTGATCTGACAACATGTGCTGCATGAATTGGATGAGAAGGAGGGAACTCGTTTTTTTGAGGCTATTTTAGCAATCCAGGTGAGAGATACTGAGGCTTAGACAAGGAGAGGTTGACTGTTGAATAAAAAAGTTTACTGCGAGAGACATCTGTAAGAACTGATAGGACTGGATAGTGGGTTGTTTGAAGGGTGGTGCCATTACTCAAAGTGGCTAATTAAAAGGAGGCATTGATTTAGGGAGGGAAGATGTGGATTCACTTTTAATAAATTGAGTTCTAGTTGTCATGGCATGCTCAGGTGGAATGCCCTGCAGACAGTTGGCACTGCAGAGCAGCAATTAGAAGAGGCAGGGCTCCGTCTTCGCAGCCTGGCGTTTAAAGCTCTCCATAATAACCTTTCCAGCCTGCTCGCCAACTGCCTCCTCGCATCCAAGCCAGATCTCTCTCCTGAGCTCCCTTTAGGTTGAAATATGGTTTCTTTAGCATGTCATGCAAAGCTTTCATGTCCTGCCATCATCCTTCTAGGATTAAAAGTACCTATACTCTATCCATATCAAAGTATTTTAAGTTCCTTAAGTGCATCATCTCTCGTGTTTCTATGTTGTTTCCACTGTCTACAACACTCTTGTCCCCATTAATCTAATTCACTGTAGTCTCACTTCTAACATCATCTCCTTCCAGAAGCCTTTCCTGGACTTCCATACCCCCCACCCCCTTTTTTTCTGTGCACTTTTATCAGTGTCAGCTACATTATATCGTGTGTTAGGTCACTTGCTCATCTCCTTCACTAGATTGTAAACTGTTTGAGGAAAAGGACTCTGAGTTCATGTCAGTGCTCTACAAATTTTGCACAGGGCAGGGACACAGGGTGTGGGCTTGCAGAATGTATCAACGATTGTGTGAGAAGTTAATAAAGTAAAAACTTAAATTTGTGGCCAGTGATCAGGATACAGAACCTCAAATTTTTGGCCTTTAAACTTTCATTTATTTTCTGACTAGGTAACACATTCACATAATTGAATATTCAAAAGGAATAAACTGTATCTACAGTGAAAAATCTGTGTTTTCACCCCAGCCATCCCTTTCTCCTCCCTGAAGACAATCGGTTTCTTGCTCTTCTTTCCTTAGATGATATGTGCATTTATTAATTCACATATGTTATGAATTAAAAAATTAGTTTGGCAAATATTTATGGAGTATCTGGTATATGCCAGATACTATTGCAAGGCTTTGGGAATAAAGAGTGAATACATAAATAGTCTTTATGGAACCTAAATTCTATAAATTCATTTTCCTTTTTAAAAAAATATAAATGAAAGCTAACATACACTCTGTTCTGGCATTTTTTGTTTTTGTTATTTTTAATCTTGGAGATTCACCCATATCGGCTCATAAAGACTATATCTGCCCATAAAAACCTCTTTTTCCCCTCCATGCTTATTATTCTGTCGTATGAATACGCTGTCATTTACTTAGTTCCCTATTGATGAGCAGTTGCTCATCTGTTGCTATTACAAAGTGCTGTAATGGAAACCTTTGTTGTATACTTGTCACTTAGCATATGTATATCTTTTAAAAATTTAAGTTTTTACTTTATTAACTTGATCTGTAAATTTTTTATTAATTCATTTAATGTCAATAAGTTTCAAGTAATTTAGAAAACAGATTATTGATCACATAAGAAACTTGTTATTAAGAAATGTATTACATAACCATTTCTAACCCATCAAAATTTTATATTTTATTACATAAAAGTCAGGTCAAACACATTAAAAGACAAAAACTCACAGTAGATAATTGTAGCATTTAAGGTATGAGTTAATATCAAAACATTAATTTTTTTAAATAATAATTAAGAAACATCTCAATGCAAATTTTGGAAAATGAGCAAATAATTCAGAAATGAAGAAATACATACATCAGGTTTTTTTTTTTATTGTTTAAAGTATTACATATGTCTCCTTTTTCCCCCATCAGCCCCTCCCCAGCCACTCCCATCCCCCTGCATGTGTATATCTTTAGGAAAAATTCTTAGGTGTAGACTTGCTGGATCAAAGGTTTTGCATAGTTCCAGATTTGATGGATGGTTTCATCCATTGCTTTAATTTTTTTACGAATATAAAAAAATAAGTATGATAAAACTGTAGCAGATACATATGTACACTGCTACTCATTAAACAGATGTTGACACCTTCGTTAAGGTCCTACTTAACAATGTGATGTCTTTCCACAGAATGTTATCTTAGACCCAAGAGTAATAAATTTCTTAGAACCCATATTCTGCCATCCTGGAGTCATCACTATACAGTCTATCTTGAACTTAAAAAAAAAAAGTCACCTCATTATTAGCAAAAGACAGCTTCAGAAGAAAATTCCATTGTGCTGTTTATAGTGTCTAGATTAGAATCTGACTTCTCAAAAATATTTATTTTACTTTCTTCCTCTGCTCAAAGCAACAAAGGAATGCTACTGGAAGTTGGTGGCCTGTCTTTTTGGAGACTTGTTTTATTTGTTGGTGGAGTATAACCCAGGTGAATTGAGCCAGCAAGCACCCCCCCCCCCCTTTCCGGGGTTTGTCAAAATAAATGTGGCTGCTTAGCAGGCGCCTTCTTTTAACGGACCTGCACACGCAGCCGTGCATGGCCTCTGCCTGGGTCCTGGTGGAGTTCATGAGAGAGACTGTTCTTGGGGGAGGGAGGGAAGCTGTGGATCTCTATTACACCAGGATACCTGTATCTGTTTCAGTGTGCTTTTGTTGAAATGAATTTCCTTCCCTCCTACCTCTCTTTTAAAGGTTTGTAACCTCCGTCCTGTGGTAGGTGACTCTCGCCTGTGACCTTTTCTGTAGGTGCTCAGAACGCCCAGGAGTGAGGCATTTATAAACAGAGGAGAGCCTTCGTTTCAGGTCAGGAGATAATCTAAGGTCATACAGGTGCAGGTTCACACTAAGAACAGGCATTTTTGCCTTCCCTCCCAATTGCTTAGTTTTACCTTGTTTGGTCTTGTAGTATTCCATGACCACCGGGGGGGGGGGGGGGGAGAGGGAGGATTCATAAGATTCACCCATTTCTCCATGGACTGCAGAGCAAAAGAAAGGGATCAGGGAGGGAGAGCTTATTTGAGGGTCTGTAGCGTAAGTCCAGCCCTCTTTAAGCCCATTGTCGGGCCCTGTGGTGTATACAGGCTGATCCACACAAAAAACCTCTCTACGCCCGGGGTGAGCGCAGAGTGGGCAAAACTCCTCCGACGCTTGTGGTCACACCTGCACTGGTCTCCATTCGCCTTGCCACTTCAGTCCTCACCTTCTAAGCACAGGAGGTCTGACTTTTTTGTCTTCTTGTTCCTCAGCCCTGCAGAGAGAGCTTTGGACAGCCCTTCCTTCAGATGGCGAACTCATTTTCTGTCCAGCAGACCTGAGGGACGAGGTGTAACTGGACCCCTCCCTGCATCAGACACTGCTGCCGGGGACAATGAAGAAAGTGATCTTTGTTGTTCCCTGAATAGGGCCGTGAACCTGGCACCTGCTTTTGTCGCTGGCCTCTTAAGTCACTGGAGACATTCTTGCTGTCTTCCTGGGTCAGCAGCTGCTTTGGGGTAATAGTGGCAACTGGCTGTAGGGTGTCAGTTCTGCCTCAAAGAAAATGGATGTATTTATGTGAGCGGAGTTACCTTTCATGTCTGTAAGCCCCTTGTCTTCAGGGCTGGTCTAGAGAATGAGCAGTTGGGTGTCAGCTGTGCCCTCAGTTTGACCATTCGAGACCCTTATCTCCTCTGAATCCAAGGAGGCACAGTCATTCCCGCTCTCTCTCGTTAGACTGAGTTCTGTGTTCCTAGCACCTAGGTTAGTGCTGGGTGCTTGCATGGTTAGCATGCAGCAAATGTATGAATGAATGAGTGGTTGGGTGGACTCCTTAGAGTGGCTGTCCAGATTTAGTTTCACCGACCCCTGATGCGAGGGGCTGGTGGGAGGACCACCTTTATTTTTAGGAGAAAGATTGCTTAAAAGGAATTCTGGAAGGTTTGAAGATAGTTCTTACTGTCTCCTCATGGATCTAGAACTTCTCCCTAGTTGCTGAGTCTTTGCCGGCAGACGTGCCCGCCTGTCTGAGGAGTAGTATGCTGAGCCTGGCTCAGGCCTTTTCCCCTGGGCGCTGGGATTCAGGGCAGGGCAGCTTTTCTTTTTAACTGTCTTTGTCATATAGAGTCAGAGCCCTAAGGACCACACCTTATACTCTGGAGTCTGGACTTCCTGACCTGCCTGCATTCAGTCCGGTTGCACTCAGCGCTTAGGTGTCTGTGCCTCGGTAAAGGCTGTTGGAGACAGCACAGCTTTCCCCCTTTGTCAGCAGCTGCCAGAGAGCGCCTATTGGACTGCCAGATCCCAGGCCTTTCACATTTGTCTGTCTCTCTCTGGAATTTAGGCCAGAATGTGTCTTACCACCGAGGGTACATTCACTATTGGCCGTTCACTGGAACCCACTGGAGGATAAAAGATGAACAGCCCCGAAAAGCGTATGGACATCGTCGTATACAACGACAACGGTGCTTTGGAATGCCCAGATTCCCGGGAAAAGGTGCATTGTCTGCAAGAATGCAGCTGGAGTCCAGGCCGCTGCACCCCTCCCCCTTCCCGAGGACCTCCCGTCGGAACCATCACTCACTTCAGAATTCCAAACATCCTTGTTTTTGTTATATTTTTATCTGATATGGTGAAACACACGGAGGAAATGACAAGCTAGCATGTGTTGTCTTTTAAATGCACTTAGTTCAAGTGGCTATTTTAAATGTCAGTTGTTCCTGCCGTTAGATTCCTGTTGTCTGGGCTGTTTTTTTTTCCTGGATTGGGAGGAGTTTCTGATAGAATTTTACTGTCACATTAAATCCAGACCTTTCCTGGCTGGTTGATAATTCCTTTAAACCTTGTTCTTTTTGATACTTATGTTTTCATTGCATTACCTTAGTTACTTTCAGATCAGGACACAAAAGAAGTCTTAGAGATCAATTCAGAAGTTCTTTGCCTGTGGTTCATTGACCCTTTTCTCCACTTGTAAACAAAAGTTTGTAGGTGGATGAATATGTGCCCTTTTCTGGGAGAGCACACTTCGTTTCATCAGATTCTCACTGGAGTTAGTGACCTAAGAAAAGGGGGCGGGGTAAGAACTGGCATTTTATAGGAATTTCAGGCTCTGCTCACACAGGTAGTTAGTGGCAAAGTTGGATCTTGAGATAGATTCTGGACTCTCGGTGTCTTAACCCTGCAACCAGAGTTTTCCCCACTGTACTCTATTTCCCACACTCTTCTGGAGAAATGGGATAACACCAGGAACAGGCACACCTGATCTGAACTGTTATTTAATGCTGGTCTTTCTCATCCACAGTCTTGTTTCCCAGATGGCTCCAACGTACCTGGTCTCTTGGATACTGTGATTCTCACAGTATTATATTGTAGAATTTATATATGTATTTTAAACTGTATTCCACTGTCTAATTTGTGCTCTGAAAGCATTAAACTCCCTTTTGACCTTTTCATCGTGCCTTTAAGTTGTTCTTTGAGAAAAGGAATCGTTTATCGATCCTTTGTAACTTCTAATACTCAGATCTTCACACAGTGGCCGGCGGCCTTGTTGGTACTTTCCCCCTTTGCTTTAGCATAGCAGCTGTTATATTATTTAGTCTGATCTTTTCAAGTGGGCGTACCCCCTTTTCTCTTTGGGAGCGTTGTGGAATGTTTAATTTTGCACCCTGAGTTCTACCCCAAGTCCCTGAGAAGCAGCCCGGATGGCAGGTTGCTCTGAAAAGCGTCAGACCCGGGAGAGGTGGTCTCTCTCGGGAGGGACTGGTTCACTAGTGGAGTCAGTCAGACTGGGTTGGTTGCTCATGGTTTTCTAGGATGTCAAGGTAAGATGAGCCAGAATACCAAGCTCAAGTTTGGGAAACAGGTTATTTCCATGTTCTTTCATTGGCGTGATGTGTGACTTTGGACAGGTTGTGTAAATGAAAATTTACAGTTATTTTCATAATAAAAGATGAGTATAATAATGCAGGTGAGCCACTTTGGATTCCTTAAACAAAAATGCTATAGAAATTTCCTCTGGCTATAATCTGTGTAGCTTATCCTAAAAGCCTGTTTGGGGGGGAGAGGGTATTATCTCTTTGAGATTAATGGAGTAGAATGAAAATTTATTTCACTTCCCAAAGTGGGTTTTTAATATTAAACTATAACTTTTATGACAAATGTTATATTATTACATAATAAGTATATGCATTTAAACAATAAAAACACGTTTCTGGTTTTCAAAAAAAAAAAAAAAGCATATACACATTTTACATTCCGGTGCTAGAGACTTAAGAGAACTTGGGTTTAGGTATAACAAGGTAAGCTAAAAATATAAAAAATTGCATATAAATTAAACATAAATATGTACTCATTCTTAATATTTGTCACCTGTCCTTTCTGTGTACTTGTTCAGTAACATATTTATACACTGTATAAGTACAATAACAAAATTGTAGTTTCAATAACAAAATTATATACACAAACTAGAGTAAATTTTATTTTCCAAATAAAATGCATTCTTTGAGTTAAACATTTAGATTGAAACTATGGTTAAACTAACTAGAATATTCTTGCCCTCAATAATTACAAAAACAAACATACTTTGTCAGTCTTTAAGGGAAAGGTGTGCCACTGTGGAGCAGAACGAAACCTGCAGCAGCTACTGCAATCTTTAATGCACATCAGCGGAGTGAGCAGTGTCCCGGAGTGGGGAGCAAGTGGGTGTTGTGCCGGCTGCATTTCTCCCCGGTTATGTGGAGGAGGGCCTGCCCCCTGAGCTGGGCTTTTAGTTAGCACTTCCGGAGCGGGCTTAGTTTCTGTTCCTCTCCTTGCTTGAACTGTGTGATGTTGTGTCTCGTCTGTGTATGGCTGTAAACATGTAAACATTCCGGCCTGTAAACATGACTGCTGTAGGAGAGTGCAGTGTTTATTTTGTAAAACCTGTCCCATCGCCATGTGATGTTTGCCCAGGAGCTCCTGTTGTGGTGGCATTCTTGTGGCGAGTGCGGCCCTTTAAAGGTTTCATTCTCCAATGTTAGATGAGCTCTTAGCTGGTGTCCTGAAAAGCATTTAAGCCTCTCTCCCTAGAGTTTAAACCAGAGAGCAGTAATCCCAGTGGAGCCTGGACTGGGTTTAGAGAGAAGGTGGCAGATGAGGTGGCAGATGATCGGCAGGGGCTGTTGTGGTCTCTGGTCTCATTTGCACAAAGGAGGGGCTGGCCTCTCCTGGGGAGGTATTTCCGCTCACTGTGACAAATGAGCGCGCACAAAGGGCTGTAATGTAATGAGGCCTCTCTGGTGACGTCACTTGTAAATGTGGTCAAAGTCCAGTTCTTGGGGGCTAGGAGACGCTGTAGGAGAGATCAGTTGGTTTGTACACTCTCACTGCTCAGCTGTCACTGTGCCATGGTGCCTGCTTCCAGCCACTGAACCAACGCAGCCGGGCCGGGCCATGAACGCTTACAAGTACCAGAAGTTCTTGGAGGGACTCAACAACCTTAGAGGTATTACAAGCCCTCCGGCTCCCTGCCTTTTGTCCTTGCTGATTGTGTGAACGCTGACTGTGGTGTGTGCTGTGTGGGGTCTTTACTTTCCATCAATCCCTTAGGGACTTAGAAAATCCTTTTACACTGAGCTGGCCATATTTTGTGTGTGTTTAGGCAATTACATAGAAAAGATAATTTGTAAATGTGATTGTGGGTATGTGGGTAGGAGGGAATCCTCAGCTACTTCAGCAGCGGTCTGTTCTCTTGCTTAAAGGGACAGAGAATAAATATCCCCTGCTCTCTTGAGCTCAGCAGAGCTCACAGCACTTCCTGGGCAATGTGGGTGGAAGCTCTTGCCATCGGGCACTGCAGCCTCACCTAGGCGTAGCCAGGTTTTCTTGGGCCAGGCTTTCCACTTGCTGTGTCTACAGTGAGTCAGAGTCCCATCTGGAGAGAACAGCGAGGCAGGGATGGTTGTGGGGGGAGAAGGAATGCAGTTGATAGGCCAGAGATGCCATTGTAAAGGGTAAATCAGTGACATTGAAGGACGCAACTTTTTATTAAAATGATATTTAATAAATATAATTTATTTAGTGTTAGTTTTGCATGGCTGGCAAACTCTTCACTCACCATAGGTGAGAAAAATGGCCTCAGATGTGACAGTGCAGGACTCTTTTTGGCTGTTGAACAAAATGAATGGAATCTTTTTACTTCTCTATTAACAGGTGGTTTTATTTTCTTTTGCTTAGGAAGATGCTTGAACCTTCCCTTTTTCGTTAGCAGTCAGGATTCTAGACCCAGAGCAACCACAAGGTGTGGCGAGAGGAGAAGGATGAAGTGGGCTTCTAGGTTGAGGGGACTGGCAGGGGATCTGACTCCCATCCTGCCAGGGTCTGTAGATATTTTACATTCTTTCATTGTCAAACTATTTTTAAGAGGTCATATATATGAAGAGTTTTGTATTATACAAAGGGATATGCAGCTATAAAGTATTGTCCTGTTGATCGCTACCTTCTCTTTCCTTTTCTCACCCCATGCCATAGAAACATTTATTTCAGAGCTTCTGACAGCTGGAGCCAACCGCTTTTAGGTTCAGGCTCCATGAGCTCATCATGCATCTGACAGGTCTTAGCAAGAATGAGTAACAGTAACAGTTGTTTCCCAGTCAGAGGAACTTTTGAGAGGGCAGAGAGTCTGGACTTCTGTACTCAGGCTCATGGGGAAGTGATGGGCGGACATGAACCAGTGGTGCTTCTTAGTGATTCTTGTTGGGGGATAAAGGTTGGTGCAAGAACATATCCTTATTCCATACAAGGACCCCTTTTTCTTGCCCTATTTCTTGTCTTATAAGGATCCTAATATATATTTCTGGGAATGATACCCAACCAACAGCAAGAACCCTTTCCCCCTGTGTTTAAAAAAACTCATGGAAGGATTATCAAACTTAACCTGCATAATCCTTCAGTAGAAGAAGAGGTTCAGAGTAGAACATTCAGGCCTCTCTTTTGGATACTGAGTTCCTTAGTGTACCTCTATTCCATATAACCCTTAGCATCATTCTTCTGACAAAAGGCCAGAGCTTTTTGAAGATGGGCAGGTGGTGGATGGAAACTATAGGAGACTTGCTTACCCATAGGGTTAGGGAATACAACTTTTCCTTTGGTTCCCCTTTGATAGATGAGCAGTTATCTACTCATCCACTAGGATGGCCAAAGCCTGTGTGGATCAGGGCTAGCAGTGACCCAAGTAGATTCCTGAGGTTCTCAGGAGACCACACCACTAATAACTATGTCCTCCTCTGCTGTATGTGCTTCAAGAACAAGAGCAGGTATGACTGGTGGCGGGTCCTCCTTATAATCCTTCCATAAACATCCACGGAGGAAGGAATTCTTTTTTATCCCCTAATTAGGGGTTGTTTTGGTCCTTCAACTCTATTGATGTTCTTGGTGGGGCTAATGGAACCAAATAGCTCTTGATTTGACCCTCTCAGGGGTGTAGAGGTTTAAAATTTCATCCTACAAAGAGTTATTTAGGCTTTTGGAAGAGGATATCTTGAAACAAGCTTGGTAATCTTTGTTTTCTCAGCCCACCTAAAGAGTCCACCCCGCTCCTTCCTTTGCCCTGTCTGTACTAGGAATGAGTGACAGCCTGGATGTACTGTCATGGGGAGTGTCATATGGGGTTGAAATCAGAGAAGAGAAAAAACCACAGCAGGAGCAGCTTTCGCTCTACTCTTCCCATCCCAGACACTGGGGCTCTGCCATGTTGTTTTGGTTCTGTACCTCTAAGATGAACTCAGAAGCCCTTACTGCTATAGACATTAAACAAGAGGGTATGTATACTTAGTTTAGTGTCTGATTCATGGTCAGAATTCACCAAATGTTAGTTCTACTCCTTCTTTCTTTGTTCCTCCCAGAGAAGTCTTTGAATCACAGAGGGTCCTGTGCCCGGTTTGGTCCAGGATGAACTGGATCTGGTCACCTTCTGACTGGGGATTAGTAGCCCTATCACCCATCCACCTATTTGGCCTCAAGTCTTATTTGATCTCACTGTAGGAGACAGGGAGACAATAGCATTAGTGATATTGGTAATACTGATAGCACTCAGCAAATGTTAGTTATGGACTAGGCACTGTTGTAAGCACTTTACATGTACTAACCCACATAGCTCTTTTAATTCTTCCATAACATAGATGGTTCACAGTGGTATACCCGAGGCTTGGCTGGCTTAAGAACAGGGTTTGTCTGTCCTGTTAAGAAGGACATACAGCGCCTGAGAGTATAGCAGCCAAGATGGCTGTATGGTGCTGCTGTCTGACGTTGGGAACCTTATGAATTAGGAGGAAATACCCATGTCTGGCCATTGTATGTATACAGTACACATGGGC
This sequence comes from Vespertilio murinus, assembly GCA_963924515.1. Lineage (NCBI taxonomy): Eukaryota > Metazoa > Chordata > Mammalia > Chiroptera > Vespertilionidae > Vespertilio > Vespertilio murinus. The sequence continues at coordinate 24,396,571 of OZ004706.1, forward strand.
ACCTTCCTATCTGAGGAAGAGTAGCAGTATGGTGTTTTAGACTGAGAACAATAGATCTTTTCTCTCCCCACCAGTCTCTTTGAGTTGTGTATCCTGTTTTCCAATCCTTTGTTCACTTATATACACTGTATAATAGTTGTCTTTATGGCATAAAACATATAATGTACACATAATATACAGCAGTGTGTCATGTTCCCCCAAAGAAAGCATCTGAGCACCTTTCTTCTATCCCAGGGCCTGAGTCTTTTCCAGGTGGGAGAGTTCCTGGAAGGAGGGCATGTAGTTGTTCTGGTTTAGTCTTTATAAGCATTTCTGGAATGTTGCTATAGGTCTCGGACAAGTATTCTGCCCTGGGCTGCCAGGCAGTCGATTACATACAAACCATGTCTTTGTCATACTCTCACGTTGGTTTCACCTGCCGTGTGTCGTCTTCATGTCACCTGTGTCTTTGCATATCCCGAGAAGCTGACAGGAGAGGTAATTGGCTCCCCTCTTTATTTAGTTACTGACTTTGCGATTCATGACATGGTTCAGTTTGCAGCCATTCATCCCCCTAGTGGGTAATTGTTGAAGGGAGCCAGTGAGAGAATAGACATTGTAGAAGTCTTTTGAAGTTCTAGTCCCCAGTTTCCTGTGACTGTGGTGCTTTGATGCCAGGATTGCAGTGCAATATATCCTATTGCTGCTGCTGCTTCTAGAAGGCTTTAACTTTTATTTCTCTAGCCTGAACGGTTTCTGCCCTGATGGGCCTCTCCTGTGGGTAGGACAGGTTGAACTATTGGCCCAAGTTCTGCTCTTTGGCAGAGCCCAGGCTGTGCTGTGACTGGGATTAATTAGGGTGGCAGAGAGGTAGAGTGATGAGAAAGAGGTTTTCTAGCCTTTGATAAGAAAAACTCATGGTAGAGATAATGACTTATTAAAAAACAAAAACAAATACACCCCAACATAAACAGGTACTTTACTCTTCTTTTTCTTTCTTTTTTAAAATAAATCTTTATTGCTCAGTTTTTAAAAAATATATATATATTTTATTGATATTTTACAGAGAGGAAGGGAGAGAGATAGAGAGCTAGAAATGTCGATGAGAGAGAAAACATCGACCAGCTGCCTCTTGCACACCCCCTACCGGGGATGTGCCCGCAACCAATGTACATGCCCTTGACCAGAATTGAACCTGGGACCTTTCAGTCCACAGACCGACGCTCTACCACTGAGCCAAATCGGTTTCGGCTACTCTTCATTTTCTTTACATATGCTCTTCTGTTTCCTCTGCCTAAAATAACCATTATCCTTTTCTCCCATACCCAACTTCTATTCATCCTTTTTATTTTATTTTTTTAAAATATATTTTATTGATTTTTTTACAGAGAGGAAGGAAGAGGAGAGAGATAGAGAGCTAGAAACATCGATGAGAGAAAGATATCGATCAGCTGCCTCCTGCACACACCACACCAGGGATGTGCCCGCAACCAATGTACATGCCCTTGGCCGGAATCGAACCTGAGACCTTTCAGTCCGCAGGCCGATGCTCTATCCACTGAGCCAAATCGGTTTCGGCCTATTCATCCTTTTTAGTGCTTAGCTCAATCTCACTTTCCCCCATAGGTTTATAGGATTTTTTTTTTTTTTGTATTTCTAGGCAGAATTCTTTTAAAATATATTTTTATTGATTTCAGTGAGGAAGGGAGAAGGAGAGAGATAGAAACATCAATGAAGAGAGAGAATCATTTATTGGCTGCCTCCTACAATGTCCCACAGTTAGGACCGAGCCTGCAACCTGGGCATGTGGCCTGCCCGGGAATTGAACCGTGACTTCCAGGTTTATAGGTCTATGCTCAATCACTAAGCCATGCTGGCCGGGCCAGAATTATTATTTTATATTCATCTGTGTATAACATACTAATTTTAGATTATGTCACATTATGTTACAGTTATTTTATTACACATTTTATTTTTCTCTTAGCCTTTTTTACTTCTTGGGCCAACTTGTCTGTAACTTCTGTATGCTTCAGTTTCCTCATTTATAAAATAGAGGTGATAGAATTTATCTCACCATATGTTGGGAGGATTAAATGAGATAGTAAATGTAATGTGGCAGAGAATAAGAGTGCAGGGCATGTTAGCTATACGGTTGCTAACCGTGGAACCGTGTCTCATTTATTCCTGTATCTTCCTGATCTAGCATGCTGCCTGACACATATTAAGCATAAGAGGAATGTTTGAAGAATTGAACTAAACTCATCTATTCAAATGTCCTCTGGTAGTCATTATAGGAGGTTAAAAAGATGAGAATAGTATCAACGCTGTATAAATTTATAAAACCCTTTTTTTGTATTTTTTCTTTTCAATGCCAGATTATGATTCCCAGAAAAAAACTTCATAGTCATTTTATCATCATACCAATTTTTTGGTCAGAAAATGGTATTATCCAAAACTGGCTATTTTGAAACATTAAATCCAATCTCAAAGGCTGGAAGCATATTGCTCTTGGACATTGGAAAAATGGTACTATAAGCAGTTTCAAAGGAGGGCTTTTTTTTATGCCTTTATTTGTCCACAAAATAATTTTTAAAAAAATATAGAATTGAGAGAGAAATACTGATTTTTGTTCCAATTATTCATTCATTGGTTTATTCTTTTAAAAAATATATATTTTATTGATTTTTTTTACAAAGAGGAAGGGCGAGGGAGAGTTAGAAACACCAATGAGAGAGAAACATCAATGAGTTGCCTCCTGCACACCCCCTACTGGGGATGTGCCCACAACCAAGGGACATGCCCTTGACCAAAATTGAACCTGGGATCCTTCAGTCCGCAGGCCGACGCTCTGTCCACTGAGCCAAACCGGTTAGAGCTCATTGGTTGATTCTTGTATGTGCCCTGCCTGGGATTGAACCCACAACTTTGTATCAGGATAGCGCTCTAACCAACTGAGCTGCCTGGCCAGGGCTGCAACATAATTTTTTTTTTTTAAGATAACTTTTCTTTTACAAATAATTTCTTAACAGCTGTGTGGCATTTCCTCAACTGGAAGGATCATTTATTTAACTTTCCCAATTGGGAGTCATGGACATTTCTAATTTTTCATTGCTATAATATGATAATAACAGTCTGGTAAGTAAAAATTTCTGTGCATGTCTGATTATCCTTTTAGGATAGATTTCTAGAAATGGAATTACTGGTCTTAGTACATGCATTCAAAGCTCTGAATGCCGGTTTTTAACTTTATTTCACTTTTAAAAGCTCCCGGGGACACCTATGACACTACGAATACCTCTCTGTCAGCTCCTGGCCCCTTGTCCTCCAGGAACGGCGCTGTCTTCAGGCTTAGGGGCCAGCTGCTTCAGAGGTTTTATATCCAGATAATTTCATCATGGGGTAGGTGCCAAGTTCTCTCACTCGGCCAGCAGCTCCTACACGTCTTCATCACAGCATTGCACTGTTTCACCGCGAAGCTTTTCTCCCTGCCTCTCCAGGCATTGACATGGCTTTATTTTGCTTAAATAAATACGATCCTCTCAGCCATAGCACTCTTTCTTCTTGTATTGGGAGAGCTTCACCACAAGAAGCTGCTGCACAAAGAATGACCTGGTCAGTGCTGTTTAGAAATCCTGCATTGGGACCCCAGATTGAGGGTGAGATTCTCTCTCTCTCTTCCTGCCGTTACTGAGTTAGCCCCTTCCTAGCCAGTAAATGGGGCCAGTTTAACCTGATATAATAGGTTGACAAACTACGGTGTCATCGCCCTTGCTTATGGGTGGGTGTCTGCCTCTGGAGGAAGTGGAAGGAGTTGATGCTTTGTGTTTAAATCAGCATATTGCAGTCCATTGCAAATCAGTTTCTCTTATTTGTGACTGGTAGCCTTAGGATCAAATTATAGACTTAATGAGCGGACAGCCTTGTTTCTGACTGGGAGTTGACATCCTGGAGCAGACAATGTGGGATTTTTAGGCGATGATAGACTGTGGGTGTTTGAAGATGAGCTTGAGACCTGGGAGAAGGAGGCACAGGTGTGGGACTTTGTGTGCAGGGTGGGTGGGGGTCAATGAGAGTGTTTCCACAGCAGCCAGGATAGTGGAAAGTGGCTTGAGTCACCGACAACATTCCATCTTTCTTAGTGAGAACTGTCTGCTCCTCCTATTCCCAGAGCCCTTAAACAAACCTGTCACAATGGGGCAATTCTCTCCATTGCAAGGAATCTGGGAGTCTGCTGCTTCTGGGTGAGACCTTTAACAGCACTGGACACCTATAGACCCTCAATAAATCCTGTACTTGTTTGGATGCTTGGCAGTTTTTTACTGTTAAAGTTTATCCTCTTCTGAATTGTATACGTTTGGGGCTTACTGCATGTCACTGGCAAGAGAGGGACGTCAGCACAAGACAAGCACACGCCCGTTGGCCTCTATCGCCACTGGTTTGAAACGTGTGGGGAACATGGGGTTCCATGGTGTAATGGTTAACACTCCGGACTCTCAGATGTGTGGAAGTAGTTCTGTGCTTTTTTGTTAACTGGGGGTGAGTGTTACACTATCCTTTCTTAAAGAATGAGCCTGTATGGCTAACAAAGTATAAATTTTAAACCTTTTCTCCATCCTTGGTCTTGTGGGGTTTGAGGTAGGCATTATTGAGAGGTTAAGGCTTTTTTCTGCATATTCTGCCGCAGAATTCTGCATATTTGGCTACTCTTCTGGAGAAACACCAGGTTAGTAATTCTAATTGGATAAGTTACTCATTGCAACAATTGTGGAGGTGGCCTCTCTGAATAAAGACCGCGTGCTAACCAGTATATTTTGTTCATTGTGGAGTGGCAGAAACCTCTTGGGCTTTCTGGTTCGATGTATCTTAAAATCCTTTGATTTGGCAGATCACTTTTTACAACTTATGAACTAACTTCTTCACTCCCTGATGATGTTCTATGCTTCTTGTATCTTTCACTGGAAGTTCCCATATCTTTCTCCTGCCTTTCTTTCATTGAGAACCTTCTGTGTGCCAGACCCTGTATAAGGCACAGAGACTGCAGAGATTAACGGGAGCCCCTATTCTGAACAAAGTGCTGTGGGAACAGAGGTGCTGTGATTTCTAGGAGTAACATGGTGGGTGATTGGGAAGACTTCACAGTGGAATTGGTATGTGAGGCAAATTTTGAAGTTGGTAGGAGTTTGCCAGTAAGGAAGGGAGTAGAGGTATTCTGTGAAGACAGCAGGCATGTGTAGGAATAGACTCACAAAAGTCTCTGCATCTCCAGGGGAAGAATGAGAAACATTATGAATAGGAAGCTGTAAGATCAGGTGGTTGTTTAGGTGAGAGGTGAGGCTGAATGGAAAGTTGAGTCTTTATTACGAAGGGCTAACGAGTGATGTTGGCAGTTGAGGGCACTAAGTATTTTAAGGCAGAGAAATGAAAACCATCAGGTGTTTTTGTTGTTGTTGTTTTGTTTTGTGGAGGGAAGTATAACTGGCAGCAGTATGAAAGGTTACTTATGGAGAAGTGGAGCTGCAGCTAAATCAGTATGTACCTGATTTTAGTTTGTCTGGGATGAGAGAAGTAAAGAGAGCAGGCAAATGAAATCGTTCTAATAGAAGTTTGGTTTTAGAAATGGAGTTTTTGTTGAACTGGAGTGGATATCCAGTTTCCCCACGGCTCAAGTTGAACCTGACCTTGTGTTGTGCAATGCTTTATGTTTGGGCTGGTATTTCCTGGGACTGGTCAGATGATTCACTTCAGCACGAGGCCTGTGGAGCAGCCAGTGAACAGCAGTCCCAGGGGTCTGTCAGTGAGGAGGAGGAGAGAAGAAGCCCATTTAGCTCTGATTAGGGCTTCTGTTTCTTTAAAATTTTCTGGGCTCCAGTACCTGGCCAGAACCCCATCTTTACATGACTCTACAGGTAGAGTGTTGTCTGCATTTTGTGTTGGAGTGTTGTGTTGTTGTGTTACCACTGTTGACACTGTGCTAACATCCCTGCCTATTTGCCTATTTAAATAAAAAAAAATTATTTGAGAGAGAACAAGAGAGAAAGAAACATCAGTGTGAAAGAGATGCATGGATCAGTTGCCTCCTGTACGTGCTCCAGCCAGGGACTGAACCCACAGCCTGGCTGTGTGCCCTCACCAGGAATCGAACCTGAGACACACAGGCAATGCTTCAGCCACCTGGCCAGGGCAGAGTCCTGCTTACTTAAAATATTCTCTTCCTTTAGCATTAATGAGGGAATTGCTGTTTGTCTGCCTTTGCTGGGTCTTTTCCTTCTTGTGACTCTATAACACTGATGGTTTCCTGAGGGGCGAGGCATTATGGTGAGGTGAGAATAACTCAGGCTTTGAATCAAGGCTGGCTTGGGTTGAAATCCAAGTGTCTACATTATTTGGGGCAAGTTACTCACCTTCTCTGAGCTTCAGTTTTTCTCGTCTATAAAATGGGGATAATATCTCATAAAATTATGAGGATTAAATGAAATATATTTTTATTGATTTTAGAGAGGAAGGAAGAGGGAGAGAGAGATAGAAACATCAGTGATGCCGAACCGGTTTGGCTCAGTGGATAGAGCGTCGGCTGGGGACTGAAGGGTCCTGGGTTCGATTCCCGTCAAGGGCACGTACCTTGGTTGCGGGCACATCCCCAGTGGGGGGTGTGCAAGAGGCAGCTGATTGATGTTTCTCTCTCATCAATGTTTCTAACTCTCTGACCTCTCTCTTCCTCTCTGTAAAAAATCAATAAAATATGTATATTTTTATTTTTATTAAATATATTTTATTGATATTTTACAGAGAGGAAGGGAGAGAGATAGAGAGCCAGAAACGTCGATGAGAGAGAATCATTGATCAGCTGCCTCCTGCACACCCCCCACCGGGGATGTGCCCGCAACCAAGGTACATGCCCTTGGCCGGAATCAAACCCAGGACCTTTCAGTCCGCAGACCGACGCTCTACCACTGAGCCAAACCGACCTCGGCATAATATATATATATTTTAAAAATACCACATTTCATTTATTAAAAAAAGAAAGAAAGAAAAGAAACATCAGTGATGAGAGAGAATCATTGTTTGGCTATCTCCTGTTCGCTCCCTACTGGGGATCGAGCCCACAACCCCGGGCATGTGTCTTTGACCAGAATTGAACCTGGGACCCTTCAGTCCGTAGGCCAACACTCTATCCATTGAGCCAAACTGGTTAGGGCTTCAGCTTTTCTTTTATTATTTAAAATATATATATATTTATTGATATTTTACAGAGAGGAAGAGAGAGGGATAGAGAGTTAGAAACATCGATGAGAGAGAAACATCAATCAGCTGCCTCTTGCACACCCCCTACTGGAGACGTGCCCGCAACCAAGGTACATGCCCTTGACGGGAATTGAACCTGGGACCTTCAGTCCGCAGGCCGACAATCTATCCACTGAGCCAAACCGGTTTCAACTCAGCTTTTCTTTTAAATTGTAAACTCCTGCATCTGTCTTCTAATTATCTCTCAATATTTTAGGTGGTTTTTAAAAAATTGTGGTAAAAAACATAACAACAGGAAATCTATCCTCTTAATGAGCTTTTACATGTATAGTATAGTATTGTTAACTATATGCATGTTTGTTATCAACAGATTGCTAGAACTTTTTCAACTTTCATGATTGAAACCCTATACTGTTTGAACATCAACTTCCCATTTTCTTTTTTTTCCCTAGTCCCTGCTAACCACCAATTTACTTTCTGCTTCTATGAATTTAACTGCTTTACATAACTCATATAAGTGGAATCCTGCAATATTTGTCCTTCTGCAACTGGCTTATCCCACTTAGCATAATATCGTCAAAGTTCATCATGTAACATGGGACAGGGTTTCCTTCCTTTTTAAGGCTGAATAATACTCCATTGTAAGTATAAAAATCTCTGAATTTCTAGTTTCTTTTCTCTACTGCCTACAGAACAGCTATACTTGGACATCACCAAAAGCTCAGTATTTTCAAAACCAAGCTTAGAATTGGCTTTCCTCCCTTATTCCCCATTTTTTGACAGTTGTGCTCACATTCTTCCAGTTTCCGAGATCAGAAACCGTGGAGACGACTTTGACTCACTCTTCTCTCTTCATCAACCCCATTTTCAGTCTGTCACCAGTTCTTTTGTTTCTTCAGAATTTCTCTTAAATGTGCCTTTTCCTCCTCACTCCCTTTGCTATGACTCTCCGGCAGTCACTCATCACCCCACACATGCATTACCACAACTGCCTCCTGCATTGTTTCCTTTAGTTAACACTACCAGCTACTTCTTAGTGTTTTCTGTTACCAAAGTAAGAAAGATCTTTTATGTCGTGGCCTCCCTCCACCTGTCCAATTATCCAGGCTTATCTCACATAATTTCCTAGAACACAGCTTCAGCTCTAGACAGATTCATCTTATTGTGCTTTGAAGTGCTCCATTCAGTCTCTCCTGGCCTTTTTGTGTGCAGTTCTCTTCACCTGGAATGCTCTTGTTCTTTATCCCTAACTGGAATCTATTCGTTTCTTCGGCTTCACTTCAGGCCTTTCTTCTCCACGAAGACTTCTTTGATCATCATTGCCCACATTGATGTATCACTTTCTGGTTTTTGTCTCTGTATTAAAATTGTAAACTTTTTGAAGGAACTGTCTATGGATGTTATATTTCTGAAAGTCTCACGGTACCTAGCTCATACCTAGCCAAGATGAAGTGCTCATTACTGAGCACTTAAAAGGTATGGTGACCAAAATGAATCATTCTTTCATTTGACAAATATGTATGCACACACACCGACCATGTGTGCTGTGCTAGGCCCTGGGATCCAGCTGTAAACCCACAGTGAGGAGACTAGTTACGCTGAACTTGAATTTGAGGAAACCAGGTCAGACCCTAAGTGAGGACAGGTGACTAACGAGGGAGAATTTAGAAAATGAGGCATAAGTTAAGCAGTTAATGGATTCATTCAGCAAATCATTTATTGAGTGTCCACTGGAATAAATTTATTCTAGGTATTGGGGATATACCAGAGAACAGGCCAAGTCCCTTCCGTGGTAGAGCTTATATTCTAACATTTAGAGGCATTTCCAAAATGAAAAGCACTTAATATTGGGTGAAACCCCTCTGTAGGAAGTCAGCAGTGAAAGAGTTAATATGCTTGTAGGGCTCTAGGCTTTTTTGGAACAGATGGTTTCTCTGCTCCTGGGAGTGTTTTAAGGGGAATTAGAGAGGACTGGGCTGAGGCGGGCCTGAGACCTCTCTCCCTCACCCCATAGCACACACACCTGCTGTTCGGCCCCCAGTGAGCTGGGTAACTTGTCCCCCACTTGGTTAGCCACACGTTTGCAGGCTAGTGATTGTGGCTGTATGCACTGGCAGTTTTATTTTCCTTTCTTGATTTTTCTTTTTTTTTTAAAAAATATATATTTTATTGATTTTTTTACAGAGAGGAAGGGAGAAGGATAGAGAGTTAGAAACACCGATCAGCTGTCTCCTGCACACCCCCTACTGGGATGTGCCCACAACCAAGGTATATGCTCTGGACTGGAATCAAACCTGGGACCTTTCATTCTGCAGGCCGACGCTCTGTCCTCTGAGACAAACCGGTTTCGGCATTGATTTTTATTTTCCAACATCAGTGAAGTCCCATTTTAATTTAATAGATGCTGGGACTTGCTTGTGTTCCTTCTGGTCCATGTTTACTTTTACATAATTGTAACCTGGTCTGTATATGTTATTTTTTCAATCCACTTTTTTTTTTTTTTTGGCAAAATGCACATAACACAAAATTTACCATTTTGAAGTGTACGGTTCATTAACATTAAGTACCAGTGCAGTGCAATCATCACGGCTATCCAGTTTCAGAATTTTTTTGTTTTCCCAAATGGAAATCCCACACCCATTAAGCAGTCACTCTCCCTCTCCTCCCCCGTCCCTGGCAACCACTCATCTGCTCTCTAACGTGCCCATTGCGGAATTCCATGTAATTGGAATATATAACATGTGGCCTTTGTGTCTGGCTTCTTTCACTTAGCATATACACGTTAGCATGCCTTTTTCATGTGATATTATAAGGACTTTTTTTTTTTTTTTTTTTTTTTTTTTTAGTGTTTCCTTACAGTCATTACAAGTTAAATTGTAATGTTAATGTTGATAATGGCTTCCCTTAGCCATTCTGTTATTATTGAATTTTTGGGTTGTTTTCAAGTTGCTGCTGTTATAAAACTGCGGCAATGGACATTTCCCTGCTCTGCCCTGCCATCTCAGAGGATTCTGTGTGTGTTACACCAGCTGCAGAAAAACCATCGTCCCGAGTAGGATAGAGTGGCCTCTTAGCCAGCTCTGTAGGAGAACAGTCAAATAATACATTTTATATAGAAGGGAGCATTATATTTTGCAACAGAAGAGCTTGGTCACCAGGGAATGGCAGGGAAAAGTCAAGTTTTTCTTTCTATCACGTAGAATTCTTCTCTCAATACTCCCTCTACCCACTTGGGTGTGGGATTACAGCAGTTGAAGATTAAATGTTTTATTCACTTATTCATTCAACAAATACATGAGAGCCTACTATGTGCCAGACATTTAGAACTTGCCAGTGGTTGAGCCTGGCTAAGCATGCCTTTTAGTCCATTGACCTTTGATACTATCAGAGAGCAAGTAGGACCTACTTCCAGAGTCATCAGAGATGGTTCAGAATCTGGAGCCACCTGGGGCTTTGTTACCTCACGGCTTCATACCTCAAGGTTTGGTACCATTATAGATAGTAATCACACATTAACCTGGACTGCTCACTCCGAGAGATTTGAAAGCCTGCCTAAAACTTAAGACTCCTTGTTCCCCACTGTGACAGAGATCTGGCTGTTAGGAGATGTGCCATGGGCCTGTGTGCTCATAATATCCTGGGCGAGGCAGCAAGGTGAGGCTGCTGTTGGCTGGGTAGCAGCAGTAACGCTACTGTGTTCATGCAAAGAATGGGGCATCCCAGATTCTGATGTTACCAGGTGTGGGCAAACTACAGCCCTTGGGCCAGATCCTGCCTGTTTGGCTGTTCTATCTGGCCCGCTCGGAGCCGAAAGAGCGGGCCGTACTCTTTTATGTAATGATGTTTACCGTATTTGCCGGCGTATAAGACGACTTTTTGGCCCTGAAAAATATGCCTCCAAGTGGGGGGTAGTCTTATACGGCGAGTATATAACAAACTCTGTATTTTTTAGTGGAAATGTTAGGGGGTCGTTTTATACGCCCAGTCTCTTATACGCTGGCAAATATGTATTTTTCAGGGCCAAAAAATCGTCTTATACGCCGGCAAATACAGTACTTTGAATTTATATTAGTTCACACAAACACCCCATCCATGCTTTAGTTCCGGCCCTCTGGTCCATTGTGGCCCTCGAGTCAAAAAGTTTGCCCACCCCTTGTCTTCTGAGAGATTATCCTTCCTAATTTTCTCCCCTTACTGATCTATTTTATAAAGTAGCCTTAATTTCTCTCTACTCTGTAGGGAAAAGTCATGCTATGCCTCTGAAACCCAGTGTTGAGTGGAGAAAGCCCCTCAAACAACCAGATTATAACAGTTTACTTAGTACAGTGCTGAAATTCTGAATTGTTGATTTGGGGTGAGAAACACAGTCTAGTGAGAATGCTGAACCCCCATCACCCCAGGCTTGATCTCTATCCTCTAACATCTGTCACTTGTTGCTTTTCTTTCACTGTCGGATTTGATCTATTATGTGTCTACTAGGGGCACTAGGCCTGGCTGGTGATCAGGACCAATCGGGGCCTCTAGGCTGCTGGCTGGGGCCTTCCTTCGTTCCATGCCACCTCCTGGTGGTCTGCACACGTCATAGCGAGCGATCGAACTCCTAGTCTCCCAGTCGAACTCCTGAGGGGACACTTTGCATATCAGCCTTTTACATATATAGATATCTTCAGGTGTACCTTTCCTAGTGCACTTTAAAAACTCTTGAACACTCAGGGAGGGATGAGGGGAGAAAGGAGTTAGACCATCAGGAACAGGGAGTCGCTCTCTCTCCTCCTCGACCCCGGAGTTAATTGAATTGGCCCAGAGTTCCTGAGGGGCCGCCGTGTTTGTGTTTCCGTGGGCTGGCTTTACCGAGTGGGACACAAAAGCTTAAAGCACAGGCCAGTCCCACAAGCCTAACATTTTCATATTTCTTTCTCTGCCAAAGAATCTTTGGTTAGGGTTAAGAATAACTAGTCTGTCTCTGGAAATACCAAGGGCTTTTGTTTGCCAGAAGAAAAGGGCTTTTGATTAAAGGCCGTCTCAAATTTTTTTTTCTTTTCCTTAAGCTGCTGTGGGAAGACTCCAGAGCCTCTGAAGGTGCTGTGTTTGAGAGGTTTTGGGGAAGGAAAGATAGCAAAATAGAACTAGGAGAGACTTCATCATGCTTTGCCAGCTGTGTATGCAGAGATGAAAAAAAGAAATAACAAAATCTGTCCAATTTTTGGCAACTGCTTTTGCAACCCTTTCTTCCTGTTTTATGAAATCATCCAAAACAGTAGTTCCCGAAGGACTGTGGGCTGATCTGACCTTGAACCCTGTTCTGCCATTTAGTGTGATTATCGGCAAGTTATTTAACCTTTCATTTTAGGCAAGAGTTTTTCAGCAAGAAAATGAGGATTATAATAGTGCCATTTTCATAGAAGTGTAATGAGGATTGAATGAGTTAATAATATATAGAAAGTACTTAGTGCCTGGGACTTAGTACTCAGTAAACATCAACTACTATTTCAGTAAATATTAGTACTACTACCTATGGCAAGTGTTGAGTATAGCTTTATTTTCCTGATTACTAAGACAAATGTGGCTTTCTAGGGCTAGCAGAGTCAGGCCTTTGTCAGACATGATTGTTTTATCAGTCAGAGGCAAAGGACAGGCTTATTCTCTGTGTGGACACATCGTAGAGGCTCAGCCATGGAATTTACTGCATTAGGAGGAACGCATTACTCTTTGGCAAAGCAGTTCCTATTTCTGGGGTGGGAGTGGGTCATGACTGCAGGAAGTCATCACGGTCTTGGCTTTGCCTGAGGGCAGGCAGTGAGGTGACCCAGGAGAGCCTGACCCAAGCTGCAGAGGAGGAGCCCTCGGTCCTCTAATTACAAAGTAGAGAGAGAGGCTTCTCTGCAGGGAACGGGGCCATGCTAAGGGCTGGCCTGGTCCTGGTGACTTTAGTACCCGGTCTGGGCGTATCACTAATGGAAGCTCTGAGCAAGTGCCTGGCCACTGCATTTCCCTGGCCAAAGGTAAGAGCCCTGCTACATGACCGGCCCAAGCCTCTGGGCTCTTTTGTAAGTTGCCACTTCCTTTCATAAGTTGCTGAGGATGGCTAAGGAAGTGACACAGAAATTTAAAGGTCGCTTCCTTGCCCTTTTCTATATTGTCTGTAGTTTTAAGGAAGGATTGCGTGTGTGTGTGTGTGTGTGTGTGTGTGTGCGCACACACACCCCCCCCAAAAAAAAAACAAAAACCCTCAAGGTAAAGTTTCATCTTACCTCTTGAATGAAATTAGGTTATAGTCAGCATATAAAGTGAAAATCCCAAATAATAAAAATTTCCTTAAAAATATCTTAAGCCCTTGCTGGCATTGGCCTATATAGACTTATGGGTCCCATGTTCGATTCTGGTCAAGGGCACCTGTTGGGTTTCAGGCTCTGTCCCCACTTGAGGGCGTGTAGGAGGCAGCCTATCAATGATTCTCTCTCATCATTGATATTTCTATCTCTCCCTTTCCCTTCCTCTTTGAAATAAAAAGAATATTTTAAGTAACCCATCATTCAAAGTATAGTTGGTTTATAATTAGGAGGCATTTTATATGAAAAAATAAGCATTCCCATGTGCCTCTCATGGATATCTTGATATCTCAGATTCAAGTCCCTTCACCTCATGCTCACCCCACCGCACTTTGCTGTAAAACTTCATCTAGTGGAGTTGTGAGTAAACCTCTGCACATATTTAAATAGTATCTCTCTCTGGTCAAGTTTGTATGATTAAATGTAAGTATGTTGTGATTCTCCTGTATTTTTCTTTCTGTTTATTTTTTAAAAAATTTCTTCCATTTTGTAAATATATTCTTCTTTTAAATCTGTTGTATAGATCTCAGCAATTCTTCTCTTGTCCAGAATCCTTATTTGTGTGTTTGCCTCTCACATTTCTTAATTATTTTCAGTGTTCAGGATTCTTCAAGGGGTGATTGGGAGAGAGAGTGAGTGGGAGGAGAGGACATCTAATATTCAGAAAAATTCTGCTTATGCTAGGCCACTTACAAATGAAAAAAAATTTTTAATCATCACCCAAGGACAGTGTTTTTTAAGAAAGTGGAAGGGAGAAAGAGAAAAATTCATGTGAGAGAGACACATCGATTGGTTGCCTCCTGCACAAACTCTGATGTGGACTGGGGATTGAACCTGCAATCTGGGTATGTGCCCTTGAGAATCGATTCCTTAACTCTTTGGCACACTAATAACTGAGGCCTACCGGCTAGGGCTACAGATGAATTTTTGTTATGCCTATTAGCATCACTGGTTTAGCTGCTTAGTTGGTTCTTGGCTAAACCCCAAATCCATCCTATATAATAAAACCCTAATATGCAAATCAACCAAACAGTGGAACGGCCTGTGGAACGACCAGTCACTGTGATGCGCATTGACCACCAGGGGACAGATGCTCAACACGAGCTGCTCCCTGGTGGCCAGTGCCTGAGGAAGTGCCACTCAGCCAGAAGCGGGGCTCATGGCTGGCTAGTGCAGTGGCGGTGGCGGGAGCCTTTCCCGCCTCCGCTGCAGGTGGACAGTAAGGAGTGAGGGGTCCTGGACTGCGAGAGGGATGTCTGACGGCTGGCTTAGGTCCAATTCCAGCAGTCAGACTTCCCCCAAAGGGTCCTGCACTGCGAGAGGGTGCAGGCCAGGCTGAGGGGACTGCCCCATCCCAGTGCATGGAGTTCATGCACTAGTCCTCTAGTAGTGTCATAAAGAGATAGATGAGAAGGAGATAGATGAGATATATCATAAAGAGAGGCCAAAGGACAGTTTCTCCAAGTCACACAGCTTATTACTGACAAGCTGATACCATGACCCAGGTTCCTGACTTGTAAATTGACTGCCTTTCTTTGGAATCACATTGCTTGTCTTTGAAGTCTTGAATAGGAGCAGTCCTTTGTAAGACTTTTTAACTGACCCCACCCCCACCCCCACCCAGCTTTCAGGGAAATTGTGACTTATTTTCTTTTGTTTAATTTGACTTCACTTCCTGTCCTTAACAAAAATGCTAGACAATGTGAGCTTCAAGACTGTTAAAATTAGTTCTGTTTCAGATATGTATTTGATAATTATGGGACATCTCTTGGGATTGTCTAGAAACTTAGAGCTGTGTTAGGACTTGCAGCATGGATTCACTGTCACTGGCCTGGAGGTTTGAGACAGGGAGATGGGTGGTCCAGAGCTCTAGGAGGGCAGAGATTGTGTAGGGAATCAACTGGAACACAGAAGGATAGTAAAGATCAACAAACATTTGATGAATTCTATTCTTGGCAAAGCACAAACCTGATCCCTGCTTCCAACCTCAGTGAGGCTGTAATTTCTCTTGTTCTGATTTAGTCACAGACGTGGAGGATTGGAGTTGCTGTTCACAGCTTCTTAAGGGCCCAATTGTTTTGACTTACTGAAAAGTGCAGCTGGGAAAAACATACCCTTTTCTCCTTTCCTCCTTCTAGGAGCCTACTGGTAAGCATTAAACTAGGCAGTCTCTCTCTCTCTCTCTCTCTCTCTCCCTCTCCCTCTCTCTCTCTCTCTCTCTCTCTCTCTCTCTCTCTCTCTCTCTCTCTCTGCCATTTCTTTTGAGCAGTGGGGTCTATCAGAAGAAAAGAAAGAAATACCGTATTTGCCGGCGTATAAGACGCTTTTTTGGCCCTGAAAAAAATACGTATTTGCCGGCGTATAAGACGACTGGGTGTATAAGCCGACCCCCTAACATTTCCACTAAAAATACAGTTTGTTATATACTCGCCGTATAAGACTACCCCCCACCTGGAGGCATATTTTTCAGGGCCAAAAAATCGTCTTATACGCCGGCAAATACGGTAGTAAGAAAAGAGATTTGCAAAGTAAATCATACAGTTCATTAGGCCTGGGGGAAGTTTGTGCAGTAAGTGTTTTCAGACATTGAGGCGGTAGGAGCTTCTCACTGGGAGGGGCTTACACTTAGTCTGGTCTTAGCTACCCTGCCCAACCTGCCCCTTACATGTTGTGTGGCTCTTTCAGTTTTTGTTGGTTTAAAACAGCCGTGGGCAAACTACGGCCCGAGGCCCGGATCCGGCCCGTGGAGCGGAAAGAGCGGAGGGTTCTCTTGCTCTCCCCTCCGCTCCTTCACCAGCAGCCCAAGATGAGAGTGCCAGCATGGTCAGGTTGCTTTTGTTCCGGCCCTCCGGTCCAGTTTAAGAACCCATTGTGGCCCTCCAGTCAAAAAGTTTGCCCACCCCTGGTTTAAAACATCATTGAAACAAAGGTCAAAGCTGTAGTTCTTGCTGACTCAATCCTAAGGAAGGAAAACGGGTTATTTTTAGCCATATGTGTTTCTTCTTTTCCCTAGAAAAACCATAAAACAAAACCCAGAAAAATAAACAACTAAAACCCTCCAAGAAAAAAAAAACTTCAGCAACTACGGTACCATGATTGACTTGTGGGGCCTCAGGTGTTGGACAGCTTAACTGGGTTTCTTATGTAAGAGTTTCCCAGATTGATGGCTGATGTAAAATAACCACACCAGGCCCTGGCTGCCATCATTGTGTTGTACAAGAGGTGGGGTTTAGGAGTCATTCCACGTGTCATTCATAACATTTTTATTGCTAATGGAGAAGCGGGGGCAGTGGTGGTGTTAAGGGTGTTTGTGTGTGTAGAGGAAGGCAGGACTGCAAGCACCATGCCCAGTTTCTAATTGTCATTGGTAATAAAACCTTTCTTTGTTCCTTTTAAAAAATATATATTTTTATTGATTTCAGAAAGGGAGAGATATAGAAACATCCATGATGAGCGAGAATCATTGATTGGCTGCCTCCTGCACACCTTCCACTGGGGATTGAGCCTGCAGCCCATTCTTGTACCCTTGACTGGAATCGAACCCGGGATCTTTGAGTCCACAAGCCAACGCTCTATCCACTGAGCCAAACCATCGAGGGTGGTAATATAACCTTTCAAAGAGCCACCTCCACAAGGTGACTGTGGAAACATCTCAGTTCTGCGCCAGGCACTGTTTACCTCGCTGTCTACCGGCAGCCCTAGAGGATGGGCCGGCCTCTGCCTCCTGAAGTGCCCTTGGCCGTTCCCAGCGACCTTCACGTTCAGGAAACATTTGGGTGAGGATAATGCTGAAATCCTGTAGCTGTTCAGTTTAAAGAAAAGCTGCACTGCCATGGTGATAAGCCCCCAATTGAATGAGGAAAATGGCAATTTCCAAGAGTCTGGGTGGTAGTTATTTTAGTGGAGTTGAGAAATGGGATCGCTGGGAAGGGGATTTCTGCAGGTTCCAGGCTGTCAGGGAAACCGCTTTCCCACTGCCGGCTGTTTGTAAATTCCGGGAGAGGAGCGTGAGGCCTCGTGGTCGTATCCCTGTCCCAGGAAGACAGGCATCACAGTGGCATGCTTTACAGCTGTGCTGTAGTTTTAATCTTAGTACCTCACAGATGCTGCCCATGTGTTAACATCCTTCCTGAAATCTGAAAATACAAGTAACTGACAAATACACAATCGTTTATAATCCTTTGCTCCTAGGGAAGCCGGCCTGGGATTGCTCTCATCTCTTTGTCTATCAGACTCCTTGAGCGGGGTGGTAGGAACATTTCTCTCTTTTCATTGCTCTCCACTGAGGCAATAGCTGCTGGATTCAACAATATTCTTCCCAAATGATTCCTAAGCACGAGGGTCACTGAGATTTATTTTTAAATTCATAACTTCGGGTTGAGGGAAAGCAGTTGTCCTTACTGAAATCCCTTGTGGAGGCTTCCAGCTGCCCAGACACCCCACTTCTTTACTAGGCACATTCCACTGGTGTCAAAGCCCTGACCCCGAGGACGGGAATTCTGGCCTGGTGTCTTACTCGTGGAATCTCTTCTTGAGCCTGGCCATGACTTGAATTAGGCGTCAGATTGGAAAGCTGAGGGAACAGGTGGCCTGTGAGCCTAATATAAAACTTCCGGCTTGGTAAAGTGGTTTTGGAGTCTTATGCTTATTGGAAGTTTCCTTCTGCTTTCTTGTCAGCTTTACCCATCTCTCTCTCTCTCTCTCAATCTCTCTCTCTCTCTCTCTCTCTCTCTCTCTCTCCCTCTCCCCTTTTAAGATATGTTTATTAACTATAGTGTGTTTAAACTTCTGATTTCAGGAATATTTCCTATTTTATTTTTTCTTTACTGATTAAGGTATTACATATGTGTTCTTATCCCCCCATTGCACACCCCCCTCCCCCCATGCCCTCACAGGTGCTGCCCTCACCCCCCCCCCCCCCCAGGTGTCTGTGTCCATTGGTTAGGCTTATATGCATGCATACAAGTCCTTTGGTTGATCCCTCCCCTTCCCCCACTTTCCCTGTCTCTTGATAGTCTCTTTAGTCCCCTTCCAGGGTTTTCTAGGAGCGTGCTGGAGGCTGTCAGAATATAAGGAGTTAAACCACAGTGAACTTGTGGAGAATGATTAAACAGTGATTAAGTGATACTTTAACTTCTGTTTGCTGTGGAGAAATGGAAATCATCAAGAAAAAAGTTTGTGATTTTGACTGAAGTCATCTTGCCTTTTTTGGCCAAGACTTCCTGCTTTTATTCGGCTTTATTTTTAGCTGCAGGGTGAACTCCCCCCCACACCTCTTTCCTGAAGTCCATCTTTGTCTTTACTCCTAATTTCTCTCTCTCTCTCCTTCTCCTTCTCTTTCTTCTCCTCCTTCCCCTCCTTCTCACTCCCTCTCTCCCTACCTCTGTCTGTTTCCTCTCCATCCCATGTTGTTTTAATTGGTTTAGGAAAACCAGTTCCACTCAGAACAGAGTTGGAGTAGGACTTGGCCGCCCTTCTGAGTCTTTTGTTTCATAAAAGGTCTTAGTATGAAGCAAGGACAGGAAATTTGGAATATTTGAAAAGCCAGTGGACTAGTAGGAAAAGCATCAGATAAGGAATTAAGATGCCTGGATTTGAATCACAGCTCTGCTACTTATGAGTTGCATAATCTTGGATAAGTTACTTAAGCTCAGTTTCCTCTTTTGTAAAATGGCGGTGATAGTTTCTACCTCAAAGAGTAGGAATTAGAGATTATTAGAGTTATGTATGTGAACATCGTTGCTAGCACACACAGTAGACATTTAATTATGTTTGAAAGTGGGAGCTTTGTGCCCTGGCCATTGTGGCTCAGGTGGTTGGACATCGTCCTGTGGACTGACAGATTGCCAGCTCCATTCCTGGTCAGGGCACCAAGATTATTTGATTCTTGGTGCTTGACACACAGTGCAATATACAGATCTTGTAACATAGAAATCCACACCTGAAACCTAAATGATCCTATTAACCAATGTCATCCCAATAAATTTAATTTAAAAAAAAGAAAAGATAGTGGGAGCTTGCGCCCTGCCTGGGTGGCTCAGTTGATTGGTGTGCCCCAGTCAGAGCACATAACTAGGTTGCAGTTTGATATCTGGTTGGGGATGTACAGGAGGTAACTGATCAATGTTTCTCTCTTACATCAATGTTTCTCTCTCTCCCCCTCCCCTTCCTCCCTCTCTAAAATCAATAAACATACCCTTGGATGAGGATAAAAAAGAAAGTGGAAGCTTTGTTGTGTGATAAGAAGAGGTCAGAATTGATGGTAGGCTTTAGATTGCCTTTGGTGGGCTTTTTACCTACGTAACTATAAATGGTAATGTTTAGTTTATGTAATCCCATCTACTAAAAGAGTAATATGCAAATTGACTATCACTCCAACACATAAGATGACTGCCCCCATGTGGACACAAGATGGCTGCCACAAGATGGCCAGCAGGGGAGGACAGTTGGGAGGGACCAGGCCTGCAAGGGAGGGCACTTGGAGGTGGTCAAGCCTGCAGGGGAGGGCAGTTAGGGGTGACCAGGCCAGCAGAGGAGGGAAATTTTGGGCGACCGGGCCTGCAGGGAAGGGCAAGTTGGGGGGACCCAGGCCTGCAGGGGAGGGTAGTTAGGGGTAATCAAGCTGGCAGGGGAGCAGTTAGGCATCTATCACGCTAGCGGGAGAGTGGTTAGGGGGTGATCAGACTGGCAGGCAGAAGTAGTTAGGGGCAATCAGGAAGGCAGGCAGGGAAGCAGTTCGGAGCCATCAGTCCTGGATTATGAGAGGGATGTCCCTTGAGAGGTCCCAGATTGGAGAGGGTGCAGGCTGGGCTGAGGCACACTCTCCCAACCCCTGTGCACGAATTTTGTGCTCTGGGCTTCTAGTCTATAATACTACATAATAAAAGAGTAATTTGCAAATTAACCATCACTCTGCTATACCACAAGCCACGCCCACCAGTTAATCAGAGTGAGTATGTAAATAAACCCAACCAAGATGGCTACAGCCACAGAGAGCAGGAGGGAGGCTTGGGTTTCCCAGGCAATGGAAGAAGCCAAGCTTTCCGCCTGCCCTAGCCTGCCCTAGCCTGCCCTAGCCTGCCTAAGCCTCCACTCAAGACTACAAAGTTTCAATTATGGAAGGTAAACAATTCCAAACAGAAATGGCTGCAGGAGGCTTGGCTCCATTCCAGGCTACAAAGTTTCAATTGTAGAAAGTAAATAAATTCCAGATACCAGGGCCTCCTCTTGGGTTGCTGGGGGGCGTGGCTGGCCTGCAAACCACCACAGGCCCCTCGCCCAGGCCACCCCTCGCCCCAAGGGAACCCCCACCCTGATCTGGGACACTCTTCAGGGCAAACCAGCTGGCCCTCACCCATGCACCAGGCCTCTATCCTATCTAATAAAAGAGGAATATGCAGATTGACCATCACTCCAACACACAATAGCTGCCCCCATGTGGTTAAAGATCCTGCCCCTATGTGGACACAAGATGGCCACCTCAAGATGCGGGAGCCTTTAGCATCCCCCTAGTCTCCACCACTACCACCCTCAGCCACTCTAGATGAAAAAATTTAAATGAAGTGCTTGTGATAGAAATGCAGCATTAAGATTTAATATTATTGCTTCTCCTCTTCCAAATAGATTGCTACAAGGAAGTCCATTTTAGCCCTAACTGGTTTGCCTTGCAGTGTTTCCCAAAGTGTGGTACGTGTACCCCTAGGGGTACGGGAAGAGTTTGGTGGGGGTACATGTTGCACCAGAGTTTGGTGGGGATATGCACTGCACTGTGCTTAGCTGCACCTAATTCTACGTTCTCATGAGCCAAGTCAAGACAGTCTTGTGAGGCGTGAGATGGTCTGGTGTGCAAATAAATGTTATTTATAATATAACTTTTATTTATATTTTATTATGAATAATTTTATTTTTCATTTATTATTATTTTGTGTATGTACCAAAAAAAGAAAGATAAATATATTTTGATTGTTATTAAAATACATACTTTTTATTTTTAATATGTTTTATTGATATTTTACAGAGAGGAAGGGAGAGAGCTAGAGAGCTAGAAACGTCGATGAGAGAGAAACATCAACCAGCTGCCTCTTGCACACCCACTTCCGGGGATGTGCCCGCAACCAATGTACATGCCCTTGACCAGAATCGAACCTGGGACCTTTCAGTCCGCAGACCAACGCTCTACCACTGAGCCAAACCGGTTTCAGCCATCCTTTTTTTTTTTTTTTTTTTTTTTTGACGAGGGATACTCAGCGTTATGAAAATTAGAGAAGGGGTACACATATGTCAAAAGTTTGGGAAACAGTGGCTTAGTGGATAGAGTATCGGTCTATGGACTGAAGGATCCCAGGTTCAATTCTGGTTAAGAGCAATTATCCAGCTTGATCCCCAGTAGGGAGCATGCAGGAGACAGCCAATCAATGATCCTTGCTCATCTTTGATGTTTTTTATCTCTCTTTCCTCCCTTATGACTTAAAAGATCTATGGTGTTAGAGCTAAAACTATAAAGCTATTAGAATAAAATTTAGGAATAAATCTTTGTGACCTTGGATTAATTAGCAATTGCTTTAATATGACATAAATAACACAAATGAAAAAAAAAGATAAATTGGACTTGATCAAAATTAAAAACTTCTGTGCTTCGAAGGATACTATTAAAAAAGTGAAAAGAGCCCCCAGTTGGTGTGGCTCAGTGATTGAGTGTCCACCCAGTCATTGGTTCAATTCCCATCAGGCTTCTGATCATCAGTGTTTCTCTCCCATCGGTGTTTCTATCTATCCCTCTCTCTTCCTTCCTCTCTTATTCAATAAAAACATTTTTAAAAAAGTAAACAAAACAATAAAAGTGAAAAGAGCCCTGGCCAATGTGTCCCAGTTGCTTGGGCATCATCCTATGCATTGAAGGGTTGCAGGCTCCATTCCTAGTAGGGGGCAGTGCAGGAGACAGCTGATTTATGTTACTTTCTCACTTTGGTGTTTTTCTCTCTCTCTTCCCCTCTCTGAAAATCAATTAAAAATATTTTTAAAAGTGAAAAGACATCCCACAGAATGAGAAAATGCTAAAAAAAAATTTTGAATAGGTCCTAGCTGGTTCGGCTCAGTGGATGGAATGTTGGTCTGCGGACTAAAGGGTCCCAGGTTCCATTCTGGTCAAGGGGCACATGCCCAGGTTGTGGGCTCGATCCCCAGTGTGGGGAGTGCAGGAGGCAGCCAATCAATGATTCTCTTTCATCAATGATGTTTCTCTCTCCCCCTTCTCCCTTTCTCTCTAAAATCAATAAAAGTATATTTTAAAAATTTGAATAGACATTTCTCCAAAGAAGATATATAAATGGCCAATAAGTAATATAAGCACATAAAAAGGTGCTTAACATCATTGTCATTTAGAAAATGCAAATCAAAAGCACAGTGAGATATTACTTCATACCGATTAGAATGGCTCCTATAATAAAAAATACACATGGAGGATGTGGAGAAATTGGAACACTCATACATTGCTGTTGGGAATGTAAAATAGTGCAATTGCTTTGGAAAACAATTTGGTGGTTTCTCAAAAAGTTAGAGCCCTAGCTGGTTTGGCTCAGTGGATAGAGCATCAATCTGCAGACTGAAAGGTCTCAGGTTCAATTCTGTTCAAGGGCACATGCCCAGGCTTGATCTCCAGTGGGGGACATGCAGGAGGGCAGCGATCAATGATTATCTCTCATCACTTATGTTTCTATCTCTCTCTTCCTTCTCCCTTCCTCTCTGAAATCAATATGTAATTGATTTTTTTACAGAGAGGAAGAGAGAGGGATAGAGAATTAGAAACATCGATGAGAGAGAATCATTGATCAGCTGCCTCTTGCACACCCCCTACTGGGGATGTGTCCGCAACCAAGGTACATGCCCTTGACTGGAATCGAACCCATGGCCCTTCAGTCCGCAGGCTAATGCTCTATCCACTGAGCCAAACCGGTTTTGGCAAAGATATATATATATATATACATATATATTAAAACGTTAAAGATAGAGTTGCCACATTACCCAACACTTCCACTAAGTACTTATGGAAGTTAAAATGTATATCTATACAAACTTGTTCATAAATGCTCATAGCAACATTATTCATAATAGCTCAAAAGTGGAAACAGCCCAAATATCCACCAGCTAACAAATGAATTAACAAAATGAGGCATATCCATACAATGGAATATTTTTCAGCAATTAAAAGAATTTATTGTATGGTATGTGAAATGAATTCAGTAAGTCTGTTTTAAAAAATTAGGGTGATTATATATATGAATAGCATTTTGTCAATTTGTGCTTGCCTTTTATCCTGCCACCATGAATCTTGGAAGTTTGAGCATCACTACCTTGAGCACTGGGCAGGTTACTATGCCTCAAAGACTCAAGGTGGGAAATTTAGATTTATAATCAGTTGTTGCAGAATAATTGATGGTACTTTGTATTGGGAACCAAATCTTGCAGGTTAAATGCTCTGAAGCTGAAATCTTTCTGAGTTTTCAGTGTGACCCTCTGCGTCCTTACCCTACTTCTCATTTATCCTCTCAACTGTGTCTCTCTGGAACAGATCATTTATGTTTTGGGTTCCAGCTCCAACAAGAACCTCATGTCTTTCATTTTTTACATTTTGCCTCCAGGCTATTGATCTTGCTTTGACACATTCTTTCCTGGGAGATGTGTAGATAGTAGCTGGAGGAGCCATGGGAGGTGTCCTCCCCCAGAGGATTGACTAAAATAACCATTTTCAACCTTTTTCATCCCATGGTGCACATAAACTAATTACTAAAATTCTGTGGCATACCCACCCAAAAAAACCAAAAAACTTTTTGTGACCATTTGACAAAAAAAAAAAAGGTATAGTTTTGATTCATTTATACCGGATGGCTGTTGTGTTGGCTGTTGTCATTTTCTTATTTGACAGTCTAAGGGAAAAGAGGTTAGTGACCCTGACAAAATGTCAGATATTGTATGTTTTAAAAATTCTTGCAGCACACTGGTGAGTCTCTTACAGCACACTGGTTAAAAATTACTGCACTGAAAGAATGGAAGGGGCTTAGGCCTGTGTTGGCAGGAAGAGATGACTCATTTTTCATCAAAGGAATTTCAAAGAAAAAATGATGACAGGATGATGTCAACGGAACAGGTGGAGACAGGAACCTTGACTGTGGCACAGGAGGGAGGTGCTGAGTTGTACGGTTGCTTGGACAGTCAGAATGATTGACTATCATAAATCAGAAGAAACTTTTTTAGTTTATTTCTCATGAGCCCTGGTAGGCAGTGCTGTTCATGTGCCTTCAGAGCATGTGGTCAAGCCTCTGCATGTTTTGGGAGTACTGTGTTTGTGCCTGGGCGAGCCAGTCCTGGGCTTCTTTCACATGCAGTGTGGCGTGTGCAGCTTCCTCACTCTGTTCGTCGGCTCCATGGCTAGCAGGGTCTATGTCTTGGAATTGAAGTCTGTGTCATGGTGGCTTGAGGTGTGGAATGTCCCCCTGATTTATTAAGATTCAGGAATTTGCCTAGATATCAGAAGGTAAAATCTCAGCTACTTGACTTTATTGCCTAAGTACTCTGGTTCCCTCTAGTGTTTAATAAGGGTTGGTTCTTTGCTTCAACCTCAATTAAGGTTTTTTTTCTTCTTTGAGATGGGGACCCTCTGTGTTATGTATACGGATGAAGCGGATAAGTGAGGAAAACTTACAGTCAGGAGGAGGGATAGTTAAGTTTTGGTATCTTTTCATATTACAAAGCACTAAGTCGATTGGGTATACAGGCTCCCATTTATCCTACATAATAAAAGGCTAATATGCAAATAGACCGAACAGCAGAACAACCGATCGCTATGACATGTGCTGAGGATCAGAGGGTGGTCAAGGAACATGGCGGGCGTCAGCTGCTGCAGGATGGTGGAGCAGATGGGGGAGGGGTGGCGCCAGACGGGGGCGCCAGTTGCTGTCATTGGGGCAAGCCTCTGGTGGTTACTGAAAATTCTTTGCTCCTGCATGCCGAGGTCCCTCCCCTGCACTTGCGACTGCTGCCAGTGGCTGGCCCCGTCCCCAATCGTTCCACGTACTCAGAGGGGGTGAGCGCGGCCAGCAGGGGCAAGTGGCAGCTGCAGCCCCAATCGCCCCTGAGGGCTTCTCCACTGCTGCTTGCACCCACAGCTGGCACAGGCCCCAATAGCTCCGCATCATCAGTAGGTGTGAGCGGGCTGACGCTGTCAGGTGTGGGGGCGGTGGGAGCGCGGCTGGAGGCAGACAGGCTGGAGATGCTGGGCAGGGTGCTGAGGATGAGCAGAGACCACCCTGTGCCCTCTGCAGCCACACGGCCCACAGTTCAAGATGCACGAATTCATGTACTGGGCCCCTGGTAGTAAGAGAGTGCTCCTGGTCACCTCTGTGCCTCAGCACTACCAGAGCTGTGTGGTGTAAGTTTGGAGGCTAAAGCAGTGGTTTTCACAAAGGTTAAAGAGAGGATATTTATTATTATCACACTGCCTCAGATTCAGGTCTCTCAAGGAATATCCGGGGAGAGATAGCATAGCATTATTTTAATGGAGATAGGTAATAGCACACCACCAGAAGCAGAAGACACTGCCTTTCTTTAAGATATGTCATAAGCAAGAAGAAAAATCCTAAAATTGGAATGGGAGGGAGGAAAGCTTTGCTTAGTACTTGGTACTGTCTTCAGTTGTTGCATCCTTCAGGCTGATCATGAGTTCTGTTTTTGGACACTGCTACTAGGTGCACTGTGGGATTAGCTCTGATCTTTGGAGTAGGGTAAGAAGGCACTGGGTCAGATAACTATTCTTTTTTTTAATTTAAAAAAATATATATTTTATTGATATTTTACAGAGAGGAAGGGAGAGAGATAGAGAGCTAGAAATGCCGATGAGAGAGAAACATCGACCAGCTGTCTCCTGCACATCCCCTACCGGGGATTTGCCCGCAACCAGTATACATACCCTTGACCGGAATCGAACCCGGGACCTTTCAGTCCGCAGACCGATGCTCTACCACTGAGCCAAACTGGTTTCGGCAGATAACTTGATTCTTAGAGAAGGAGGCTGGACTTCCCTGGGCTTTAGTTAGCAGTATTTTTCCTCCCTGCTAGCTGTGCTTTTTCCTGTGCATCTCCATGAAATAAATCATCAGAGGAGACTTTTTAACCTGAAGCGCCAAAGGACCCAGGAACAATGTTCTCTAGGGTGGGTTTGATTTGGGAGCCCTTCGGGGTAATCTGTGATGACGAGTTTCAGAGTCATCACGTGATTTACTGAGTGAGTGAGTGTGAGCCTGAATGCGTTATTTGTACCTGCCCCATAATCTGCACAGCTCCTTTCTCTCTTTGGCTATGAGGTAAAGGCCTTCAATCAGGAGAAATACTCCCATTGGCCAATGAACCAGAATGTTAAGGGGATTCATGTGGGGGCTGGGGTTCCAAATAACTTACTATTTATTTTTTGATGGGGAAGGAGAGGAACTTTTTAGGTGGCTTATTATTTTCTATAGGAGAATATCCAAACTCAGGCCTTCCCTAATCCAGTCCACATTTCTATAGAATTATTTTTGTCAACATTATATTTATTCTTATTTTTAAAGGTAAAATATTACTGTGAAGCTTATAACAAAAATAATCTTCTGCCCTATCTCTCCCTACCTGAGAACTGCTTCCAAGTCATTTCACTATTTCTTTAAAAATTTTCTACTTCATTTCTTAAATATACTAGTGATCCTTGATTTTTCAGTTTTAGAAATTATCTGTTGTTGTTCTACAAAAGATTAGGTTTTAGTTCTTTCATCCCTGCCCCCTTAACATATACCCTTCCCTACCCCTTTTTCCCATCGTCACACATTATTACCATCATGGTATTCAGTGTTTAGATTATTATGATTACATTATATTGCTTAAATCTGAGCCACATAGTATTCTATAATTACATTTTCATTCTTGACCAACTTTTAATTTTTTTTGGAATTAATAATTGCCCATTTGTTTTCTGTTCTGTGTACCTATCTTCATATTCTCCCATGGAACTCTAAAACAACTCTAAGTATGTTGAAATATATCATTCTTTTGGTTCAATATGTTTTTTTGAGACACTCCCCGGGAGATGTCTGTTCTCCAACTCCAGCCTTTAGTAAATCTGTCATTTGAGGCTTCTCTTCACCATCACACTGGGAAATTCCTTCACCTCTCTGTTGGATCCCATGTTTCCTGGGTCTTATGCTGTTATTTTTCTTGATTTACTCAATCTTTTTATTGGACTATACTATATTAGAATAGCTTCCTGAGAAGAGATACATGAGTGATAAATATTTTTGAGATGTTGCTTATCTGAAAATGGCTTTATTCTACTGTTCATTTAACTAAAGAATTTGGTTATAGACTTCTAGGTTGCAAATGACTTTCCATCAGAATATATATTGAAGGCGTGCCTCTTCCTAACTTCCAGTGTTGCTATTGAGAAGTTCAATGCCATTCTCATGCTTGACTTTAGTTTGTGACTTGGTTTTGGAAAAGTAGGTTTTAGGATTTTAATTTTATCCCCAGTATTCTGAAACATTGATGACCTACATTGTGAGGATCTGTTTACATTTGCTGAATTGAGTTCTCTATGGGTCTTTTTTATTTGAAAACACATCTTTTATTTATTACTTAGTTCTTTGATGTACTTTTTTTTTTCTCTTACATTTTTTCTTTCTGGTACCTCTATTAGTTGGATATTGGATTTTTTTGGTTGTTCTTCTGGTTTTTCTCCCTCTACATTTTCTCTCTTTTTTTGCTCTAATTATGGTAAAGAGCCTCAGCTCTGTCTTCCAACTCTTTAGATTTAAGTATTTTTTTCTATCATATTTTATTTCTAAATGTTTTTTTTCTTCTTCTCAGAATATCCCTTTTTTGTGCTACTTGTTTTTGTTTTGTGGCAATTTTGCCTGTTAGGGCTCTCTGAGGATATTAATTACAGTCCCTTCAATAGTTTTTTTTTGCATCCAGTATTTTCTCTGTTTCGAACTTCTCTGTTCCTTCATTTTGGTTTTTGTCTTTCATGTTAGAGACTCGCTTAAAATGTCTAATGTTTCTTGGTCTTCATATTTACGAATTAGGCCCCAAAAAGCTAATTGGTGAGACTTGTCATGCTCTTATTGAATAGGACTAGGTAAGGGAAGTCCATTTCCACAGAGAGGAAATGGCTAGTCATCTGTCTGGGGCCTCTTAAGCCTGTCACCCATAGCTCTGGGGTTTCCAAGCAGGGCCACGGGGCAGGAGGGTGGGGCTTGCTGTTCATTATGTCAGATTTCATCTAATATCCCTGTTTCCAGTGAAGCACTTCCCTTCTGACTTTATGAGGACTGAAGACTTTGCACCAGTTTCACCCCGTAGCTCTCCTTCCCCTCCCGCAAGCCTTCAGAGTTCCTGGTGCTCCAGTTCCTGAGCCTTTCTGGAGTCCTGCAGCACCTTGTTCCCCTCAGACACTTAGCAGAAAGAGAAAGCTGGAACTTAAATTAGTAATCATTTATCTATTCACTCGCCAGTTTATCAAACTTTTGTTGATACTTTTTATTCTTTTTGTGCAATTTTTATTCCTTTACTGTCATTCTCTAAGGTTTCAGAAGGGAACAGAGATAAATGTGCATGTTAAGTCTGTCAACTGTAACTTAGAGTTGGCAAAAGTGAATCTTCTTAACTCCCCTCTCTCTTAATGACACAACACTGTGCTCTAGCTTCATTTGTACCTTCATTCTTCCGTCTACTCTCATTTCAGACTACTGATAGCCTATACATTCTTCCAGATTTAGCTTATATATGCTACATTCATGGAAGCCTTTAAATTAAAAAAAAATCTGTAGTTGGAAATGGCCATTCCATTGACTGAGTTCCTAAAGTTTCCTACACTGAATTCTTGTGGTCTTGCTACCCTCATGACACAGCATATACTTATTGCCTTACGCTGTAATTGTTTATGCACAAACCACCTCCCATGATAAGACTGGCTTTGTAATTTATTGTTGTTAACAATTAACACAGAACCTAGTCAACTAAATATTTTACAGATCCACAGAATTTTAGAGCTGGAAAATAATTTAGAGAGCTAAATGTGAACTCATTTTATGAATGAATGAATGAACAGAACCAGTGTGAGTAAATAATCCTGCAGTCATAAGGTAGAGACAGATCTGGAACTATAACCTCCTTTTCAAGTTCTCAAACTTCTAAATGTAGCGATAAAATCTGATATATGCTTAATTAAATATTCTGGTTAATCCAGGGTTAACCAAAAGGCACTTTGTGTTTCCTTGTTGAACATTTTTGTAAATAGTTTTTTGTTCTTAGTAATTAGGTGATTCCGATCTAGGTAATAATCATACCTAGTTTCTTTCTTCCTTCCTTCTATAAATCAGGATCTTTAATATGCTGGGTTTTATCAGAAAGTGAGCTGGATAATAGTTGTCTTCCAAGGCATCAGAGACCCATGGATGAGGAAGAAATGTAGGCAACTACTGAAAGTACCATGATTTCAAAAACATTTTTAAAATTAGTGATATTATATATTTGGGGTACAAACCTAATTTAATTGGGTCTTAGTTCATTATACTTTTGCTGTTTGAGAATTCATCAAAGATTATTGCTCAAAACATCTTTAAAGTAAATTATCTGTATTAAAGATTATTCTCTATTTCCCTGGGTTATCTAGCTTTTGGCAGTCCTTTCCAGAATGTTTTGAGATAGCTTCAGAGATTCGTGTCTGAGGAGATAGATACGGCAGGAATGAATGGAACAGGGAGAAAGTTGAACTATTGCTATTGTCTGTTTAGGATTTGTTGGATATCAAGTGTGCCAGACACTCTTAAAAAAAAGCTAGGTTCTATCCTTTTCCTCATCCCCTACTCTGGACACTTGAGGGTAGATGGGCAGATACCTAAGAGGCTGTTGCCTTCCCCTGAGATTTGATTTTCATTAGGGTTTTGCCTCATAATATGAGGCTGAGTGATGGCAGATGGTCTGATACTGGGGTCGGCTTACAGTCTCCTCTGGACAAAGCTGTTGTTAGACAATGAATCTATGATGGAATGAGCCGTAACCAACCTCTAGAGTGGATTGGGCTCTGCCTCATGCCCATCACTTTTGTTTTGATCCAAAATAGAAATTGTTATCCCCAGATTTTAGAGTCAGGGTTTATTTACTTATTGCCACCTGGCTGCCATTACAGGGATTTCACTATAGCTCTCTGAGTTCCTGCCGGGAGTTGAGAGGAACTATCCCTGTGTTCTTTTCCCTTAAAACTGTTACCCAGATTTCCTTTTATGACTTGTTAAGTCAGAGGCAGCTGGTAGGAAGCATGGGGGAAGCATTACTCACCAGGCACACACAGTGGTCACTACTGCTGGCCTAGAGTCTGGGCTGAGCTGAGAATGAGTCAGCTCTGGGAATGGAAAGATTGCAGGGAATGGGGGGGACAGGTTGTCTGCCAGGGACTGCTTCTCCTGTGACTGCTCTTTTCTCTCTGAGCACTCATCACAAAGCTGGAATACTGGGATCCAGTAGGCCAACCAACTTTGTGGTGACATAATGTTTCCTATGAAAGGAATGAGCTGACTGGACTTAATATTGTTGCCTTCAGTGTTATGGGTGTATATGGATTTTGAGGCAAGCTTGTGCTTGTATAATGAGAGTGCTATGTGTGAGTTTCACTGGAATAAAAGCAATCACAGCGTCTCTTTGTCTTGGCCAGAAAACTCAGTCTTCTGTATCTGTCTTTGTCCAGTAGAGGTCACTGGGGGTTTAAGCTCTAAATGACAGAAGCTCTCTAATAATATGGAAGACCAATCAGATTCCTTGTCTTTATTGTGGCATATTTGTACATCTTTGTACATTTTAAAAATATTAGATCAGAAACAAAAGATGTGAATTTATATTAAGTACTTATAAGTTTGGCTGACTTACTGAATTTTTTATTTTATAATAGAGAGAATGAAACATCAGTGTGAGAGAGAAACATGGGTTTTTTGCCTCCCATATGCACCTTGACCAGGGACCAAACCTGCAAACTTTAGGTGTATGAGAGACATTCCAATGATCTGAGCCTCCTGGCCCAGGATTTTCATTTTCTTTTTTTAAATTTAGGGCTAATGCCAGGATCTGGAAAACTGGCTCACAATCTAAAATTAGCTCTTTGTGGGGGAAAAAAAGCTCTTTGTGTACAAAGCTTGGTTTCCATGGCTAAATAGTTTTTAAGTTGATCTCTCTCGTCTATGCTTATGTTGGCCTGGACTCTTCTTCTGAACCTCAAGTGTAGCTACTTACTGGCATTCTGAAGCCTGCCAGTGACCTCACTGTTGAGCTCCCGATCCCTTTGTCAGCGCATGCCCTTTCCTGCCCTCTTGTATTCAAGGAGCCTCAGGGTAGCTAAAGGTGATCATGTGTTTCTTAGCCAGACCACATTAAGAGATGTGTTCTCATTGAGACCATTTTTTTTTTTTTTTTAATTTGGAAGAGCATTTAAAAATGCCTGTAGGCTGGATGGCAGTATGATGCTAACTTACTTTCACTGTGCGTTCACTTAGAATGGGAGACGCTTCGAGACAACAATGACCCTGGCAAAATACAGAAGCAATACCCATAGACAGGGCTTCTTTTCCTTGTGTCTTCTCCTTTTACTTCAGACAACTGACTACCAGACTTTCCTGGACAAGGTTTAATAGTTAGATCTTACTATTTTGTTAGGGTGAAATGGTCAGAATACCAAAAAAGGGGATTATATTAAATAGTACTATGGATGTTCTAAATATTCTTGTCCTTTCTCTTTTTGAAGCAATGCCATTGAAGCCCAGTTTGATTTATTCATTGAGTTGGTGACTTAGAGCTAATAAGTAACACACACTTTATCTTTTTCTTTTCTTTTTGTATTGATTTCAGAGAGGAAGGGAGGAGAGAGAGATAGAAACATGGGTGATGAGAGAGAATCATCAGTCAGCTGCCTCCTGCACACACCCCACTGGGGATCAAGCCTGCAACCTGGGCACATACCCCAGACTGGAATCGAACCAGGGACCCCTCAGTCCGCAGGCCGATGTTGTATCCACTGAGCAAACCAGCTAGGGTCGTGGTTGGCAAACTTCAGCTCTTGAGCCACATGTGGCTCTTTGGCCCCTTGAGTGTGGCTCGTCCACAAAATACCATGGCGTGGCGAGTTTATTTTGAAGAAGTGGTGTTAGAAGAAATTTAAGTTTAAAAAATTTGGCTCTTGCCAAAACCGGTTTGGCTCAGTGGATAGAGCAGGGGTGGGCAAAGTTTTTGACTCGAGGACCACAATGGGTTCTTAAACTGGACCGGAGGGCCGGAACAAAAGCAACCTGACCATGCTGGCACTCTCATCTTGGGCTGCTGGTGAAGGAGTGGAGGGGAGAGCAAGAGAACCCTCTGCTCTTTCGGCTCCACGGGCCGGATAGAACAGCCGAACGGGCCAGATCTGGCCCGTGGGCCGTAGTTTACCCACGGCTGGGATAGAGTGTTGGCCTGCAGACTGAAGGGTCCCAGGTTCGATTCCGGTCAAGGGCATGCACCTTGGTTGTGGGCACATCCCCAGTAGGGGGTGTGCAAGAGGCAGCTGATCGATGATTCTCTCTCATTGATGTTTCTGACTCTCTATCCCTCTCTCTTCCTCTGTAAAAAATCAATAAAACATATTTTTTTAAAAAGAAAAAGAAAAAATTTGGCTCTCAAAAGAAATTTCATTTGTACTGTTGATATTTGGCTCTGTTGACTAATGAGTTTGCCGACCACTGAGCTAGGGCAATACACACTTTATCTTGACTTAGCCACTAAAAAGGGCTTGCCGCTCAGCTAGGGCATAAATGCTCTAGTGTAGTAACAATAACAGGAGTTAATGAGTTAACTGTGTGCCAGATAGGCCATGCTTTTTCTCACTTAATCCTCACCCATCACGGTGACGTGGTAATTTTATTGTCCTCCTCTTTTCCAGATGAGGAATTGAGGATTAAAGAGATTTAGTAACTGGTTCAAAGACACAGCTAGAAACCGTGAAGTCAGAATACAAAGCTAGGTTTGACTAACAAATTATATCACATTTAGAGTCCTGGGGGGAGAGAGAGAGAGAGAGAGAGGAGAGAGAGAGAGAGAGAGAGAGAGAGAGAGAGAGAGAGAGAGAGAGAGAGAGAGAGACACACCCTGTTTTAGGGTCAGTTTTCTAAGTGCTGTACCAGAACTTTTCCCACTTTACTTTCTATCTTTACTTTTTCCAGGGTAAGAGCCTCAATTACTGAGCTGGACAGAAAGGCCACCCAGAGTTTAGATATTGGGCAGACTTATATCTGGAGAGATTTCTAATAGTGGAATTTCTAATCATAAATTGTTATTTCTCCAACTCCAATGAAAAGGAAAATTTATACTTGTGTTCTTAGAATTACTTTTCTCATAAACTCTCAGGTAGATTTAGAAATTCAGTTTTAAAAGCGGCTCACTTAGCTCCTTTGTTAGTATATGTGACCTGTTGGGCGTATCTAGAGGAGACGATGAGTGATCACTGCCACGTGGTTTTATAGACACTTGCTCTCTGGTATGCTTTTGTGGTCAAAATATGTAAATTCCTAAGAACTGCTTATATTCTGGGAAACTTGTGGGTTTATTTACCAAGTTTTGCTCTATTTATTTATTTCTTTTCTAAATCTTTATTGTTGAAAGTATTACATATGTCCCCATCCCGTTCCCCCATTAATCCCCTTCAGCCCGCCCCTGCCCACCTGCCCCAAACTTTCAACATACTATTGTCTGTGTCTATGGATTATGCATATATGCATACAAGTCCTTTGGTTGATTACCTCTCACCCACCCATCCTTCCCCACCTTTCTTCTGAGATTCTACACTCAGTTCCATGCTCCCATGTCTCTGCAGTTTGGCTCTTTTTAGTATGTTCCCCTCTTACATTCTGGGCTCTCACAGTGCTCTTGTTCATTACTAATTCATCAATTGATCTATCTATCTATCTATCTATCTATCTATCTATCTATCCATCCACTCACCCA
The DNA here is from genome assembly GCA_963924515.1 of Vespertilio murinus. Lineage (NCBI taxonomy): Eukaryota > Metazoa > Chordata > Mammalia > Chiroptera > Vespertilionidae > Vespertilio > Vespertilio murinus. The sequence goes on from OZ004706.1 coordinate 24,431,163, forward strand.
CCTGCTCATTCCACAAATTATTATTAGAGAAGGAGAGGTTTACTTCTATCTGGAATAGAGGGAGTCTATCCCAGGGAAAACTGACCTTCAGCTGGTCCATAGGAATGGAATTTTGACGTGAAGATGGGTAAATGAGGGAAATATTGTATATTCCAGGGCAAATGAGGGAAATATTGTAAAGCTGGGGAGTTTTGGACTTAATTTGCTGACGGTGGGTAATGAAAAGTTTTATAATGAAATTACAAATGATTGTCTATTGAGCATTTAAGATGTACCAGCCACCATGCATGTTTCAGGGGGAGTTAATCTCACAGTGGACGAGGACAGGATTGGCAGGTTGGGGACTGGGATTAGGCAATTTAGATTAGATACATTTTTAGTTTACCAATGTTTGTACAGTCTGAATAGCATTTAGAGGTCTTTGTGGTCGGTTGTGGTTTGCTGCTCCTCCAAATAATAATAATAGTAGCCAATAAGCATTGGGTATATATTGTGTGCCAGGCACTAAGCAGTTTAAATGCATATACTCATTTAATCCTCACTGCAACTATACAAGACAGGTGCTATTATAATAATCATTTTGCGGATGAGGAAATTGAGGTTCTGTGAAGTAATCCACTGGAAGTTGCTAACGTGACAGATATAGTAGAATCTGGATTTGAACCTAGGCAGTCTGGCTTCAGGTTGATCTTGTAATTACTATACTTCTAGAATATTCATGGCATCTGGGCTACTGAGCAAGAAATTTGGGAGCTTTTTCTAACTTGATTGTATTTAGTAACACTTCGGTATGTAGAAGATTGTAAAAAGGCATTCTGGGCCTTTGCCATGTTTATTAACTGTCTCAGTCCTACATTGCTAAACATTAAAGAAAGGAGTCATGATGTCTTCTAGTTAGCGTCTGTGAAGTCCACATCCTCTGCTTGGCTATAGTTATATGGCTACTGGATTTGTGGGAGGAGAAAGAGGACAAGAGCGCAGGGCCAGCCTGTGATGCCCGGATCCTGCCCTTTCCAGAAGCCAAGGTTTCCCATCTCATAAGATATATGCTAGTCTTTCTACCAAAGTTTTATACGATTAAAATCATAATATAACCTAAAAGAGTTTCTCTTATTAAGCATTATTTTTCTAGATTTCAGAAATTTTAATTGTGATGGGTCTTAAACATTTTTAATTTAATTTTTATTTTCCCCCCTCTCTTTATTAATTAAGGTATTATGTGTGTCCTTATCCCTCCAATGCCCCCCAACCCTCCACTCATGTTCTCATCCCCCTGGTGTCTGTGTCCATTGGTTAGGCTTACATGCATGCATACAAGTCCTTTGGTTGAGGGTCTCAAATTTTTAGTCAGTAACTGAAGTTATGCTACTACATGTACTATTTTGAGACTAAGAGTAACGTCATGGCAGTTTGAGTAAAACAGCCTCACTTCTCACAGGGTTGCTTTCATCTTGGTCATAGACATGAAAGTGATTCTGGGGTATTGCCTTATTTTGAGATTTCTTGTGGGTAATGGTTGTGGGTAACTGTCCTAAATTCTTGTTAGTGAAGTAATCTTAAAGAGTGGCAGGTCTAAAATCTTAACAAAGTTCAGTCTTGCTTCTACAAGGTTTCTTTGATGGTTTAGGGCCCTGCCCATTGGCTGTTAGCTAGGGATACCCTGAGGGGTGCTAAATATGACTTTAAATGGCCCATTCTTTGTATAATAAATGATCTCTAAAAAGAAACTAGTCACTCCCTCCTGCCAGTCTCTAACCACTTCCTGTAAATGATAGCACACAGATCCATTTTAGTTTCGCCAAGTGAAAAATTTATTTTTGCAAAGGCAGTTTCCCACCTTTTCTTTCTTCCTTCAACAAACACACATACACATATACACAAAGGCTAGAAACAAACATCTTACCCATCATATGTAGGAAAATGGTTTATCCAAGGTATAGTATGCTGTCTAATCAAGATCTTATCAAGAGTAAATTTTTGGGTACCTTTCATTGTGTTTTCTAATAATAACAGATTCAGAATGTATCTTGATATTTGAGTGCTTTGTCCTCCTTTGCCTAGGTATTTTTGAATGGCACAAGCATGCTAAATTATTTTCTAATTCAGACACTTTTACAGTGCATCTGATAACAGAATAAGGCAGAGAAATGACTTTCATTTTGGGAAATGAAAATATTGTGAATATATAAGATTGCAAGAAGCCGAAACCAGTTTGGCTTGGTGGATAGAGCGTCGGCCTACAGACTGAAAGGTCCCAGGTTCGATTCCAGTCAAGGGCATGTACCTTGGTTGTGGGCACATCCGCAGTGGGGGATGTGCAAGAGGCAGCTGATTAATGATTCTCTCTCATCGATGTTTCTAACTCTCTATCCCTCTCTCTTCCTCTCTATAAAAAATCAGTAAAAATAAAAATAAAAAGATTGCAACAAGACAGTTGTACAATGGTAATGAGCTAGTACTAACACTATAATGTTTTGTGTTGAACTTGAGAATCTTTTCTTAGAGCTGGGTAGAGCTGTGTACAGACTAAGTTTTGCAAAGAGGAAGTTTCCCAAACATAAGTATCTAAAATTGTTTAATTTAAAGTTAGTGTACTTATTTTGCCAAAACGTTTTAGCAAAGGGAGGCAGTGTGGTAAAATATATTGACTTGAAATCAGACAGATAAAAGTTCAGATGTCTGTTCATCATCTTACTTATTTTGTGACTTTGGACAAAATAACTTGAATTTTCTGAGCCTCAAGTTCTTTATTTCTAAAATGGGGATATTTTAGGGTATATTATCAGACTTAAAGAAGTAGCAAAGGTGAAAGTGTTTTCTAGTAGCTGCTCAATAAATGTTAGTATATCATATTATTAGTATAGTGTGTTATAATAAATGACCCTCCCAACATGCCCATCTTCTTTTACCGTCACAGCTCCAGAGCTTCTCCACAGTAAGGGTGTGTGTTATCGTTGTGGTGGCCACTGTGTCGAGCATAATGCTTCATGTCTTTAAACCGAATGAATGAATGAAATGCTGTTTCACAAGACAGCCCAGAGCGAGCTCCAGTTTAGTGTCCATGGATTGCACTGTTAATTTTCTTCTCTAGAGCCTTATTCCCTCAGCAAACACTGTATTGTACTTCACATGTCAAGAAAAACTCTCTTTTGACCCTACATCCTTCTCTCTGCTCCCTGTTACAGCAAAATTCCTTGCAAAAGTTGTTTTTGTTGTCACTAATTTCTTCCCATCTTTTTTTTTTACATTTAGTTTTTAAAATTGTTTTTAATTGAGGTATAATTGACATATAACATTATATAAGTTTTAGGTGTATAACATAATGACTTGATATTTATATACATTGTGAAATGATCACCACAATAAGTCTAATTAACATCTGTCATTTTACATAGTTAACTTCAACTTCGTTTTCTGGTGATGAGCACTTTTAAGATCTACTCTCTTTGCAACTTCCACACATGCAATTCAGCATTATTAGCTATAGTCACCAGGCTGTATTTGGCATCCCCATGAATCCCATTCTTGCTTGAATCACTTCAGTCAGGCCTTGCTCTGCAATGCCATCAAAACTGCCCTACTTAAATTCACTGGTGACCTCTACATTGCTAAATTCAGTGGTCAAGTCTCAATCTCATCATGACATATTAGCGGCTTTGATATGGTTAATTACTACCATAAAATATTTTTTATATAAATATAATTTTATTGATTTCAGAGAGGAAGAGAGAGAATGAGAGATAGCAACATCAATGATGAGAGACTCATTGATCGGCTGCCTCCTGCAACCCCCACACTGGGGATCGAGCCTGCAACCCAGGCATGTGCCCTGACCTATAGAATTAAACCTCAACCTCTTGGTTCATAGGATGATGCTCAACCACTGAAACACGCCAGCCGGGTAATTGCTACTTCTTAAAACACTTCCTCCACCTGGCTCCTGAGGCAGCTTGCTCTTGGTTCTCCTAATCCACTGGCTTCTCTTTTTTTTAGTCTCCTTTTCTTTAGTCTCCCGGTAGCGGGTGTGTTGTAGGCCGTTGATCTCTATCTCTCTCCCTTCTTCTCTGTAAAAAATCAATAAAATATATTTTTTAAAAATTGTAGATGATTTTGATGCCAGATTAAAACATTCTTCCATATGCTAATCTAGTTAGCAGATTGTTCAAATCTAAAATACTTCCTTTTATTTTTTTAAAATTTAACTTTACAAATATTAAAGCAGTTTGTATTTTTTGAAGCATATTTGTATGCCATAGTGCAAAAGGCACCATACAAATAAATAAAGGGCAAGTTTAGTAAAAGGATGAGGCTCTAACTCCTCCTGGAGTGAAGGGTACGGGCGTCACAGAGGAAGTTAGATGTACTCTTGGCCATTGGACCTTCCCTCGCATGCTGTGTGTCCACGCTTCATTTTGTAAAGTATCTTCAGAGAAAAGTAGACGAGGGGAGGGACAGTGACACTGAGAGGACTTTGCATATTCAACTTGGGCTGTGCAGACCTCTTAGGTTCTTTCCAACCTTTAAATGGGCTTGTTAGGTCTATTGGCATATAATTTATGTATTTATGAGTTTAAAACTCATCCTCCTGGGCATACAGTTCAGTGAGTTATGACAAATGTTTGCAGTCATGGAACCATCATCACAGCCACCGGCATATAGAACCTTTCCCTCACCCTTAAAGTCCCCTGCCTTCCTGTATAGTCAGTTCTCTTCCCTGATCCCCAGCTCCTGGCACCCACTTACCTGATTTCTGTCCCTATAGTTTTGCTTTTCTAGAATGTCTATAAATGGAATCATACAGTGTGTAGCCATTGGTGCTTGGCCTCTTTCATGTAGTAATACTTTAGAGATTCACCCATGCTGTTGTGTATATGAGTAGTTTGTGCCTTTTTGTGGCTGAGTTGTATTCCATTGTATGGTTGTACCACAATTGGGTAAGTTCACCAGTTGATGGACATTTGGATTGTTAGCAGTCTTTAGTTATTTCTAGGAAAGATGCTATAAACATCCACATCTTTGTGTGGACACACGTTTTCATGTTTGGGGGTAAATACCCAGGAGTGATATTGTTTGGTCCTCTGGTATGAGTATGTCCACCTTTATAAGAACCTGCCAAACTAGAGTGGTTGTGCCAGTTTACACCGCCACCAGATAGGTGAGAGTCCCAGCTGCTTCACATCCTTGGCAAGACTTGATGCTGTCATGCTTTGTAATTTTAGTCATTTTAGTAGGTGTGTAGTGGTGAAGTGTCTAAAGTTGCTTGCTACAGTGCCGATATCAAGTTTCCATTTGTAAGCAGGCCCCCGTATTGTGGAAGGCGTTGTTTTTTGCTGTCACTGAGCGTTCTGGTGTCCCCTTGGACAGGTAGGACAAATCTGGTGGAGTTTTGTTCTCCTTGCTCGTCTTTCTCATGCCTTGATGTCAGGTCTGTTCATGGACTTGTTCTGTACGCGATCCTCTCTGCAGTGATGCTCAGGCCCCTTGCCTCCTCCTGGGTGGTGGGTGTGGGAGAGTTGCCCTCCGACTGTGCCAGGGTGCTTGTGCACGCCTATCTATGCCTTCTTCCTGAAAACCGTTCCCTAGGGCTTATGTGACTTTTCCTTTTAGCTTCATCTTGAAGTCTGGCATTCCATCCAGGCTGATGTGTGACGTCCTCTGACCCTCCCTCCTTATAGAAGGGTCTGAGGTTTGTTTGTTTAGGCTGAACAGAGGATGCCAGAGATGGAGTTTGAGTCAGCTCCACACTAGCGTGGGCTCTCCTTTCACTCTCCTGGTTCCTCCTTCCCCTCCCCGCCCCGCCTGCCAGTTGTTTCCTGGGCTTCGCATGAGATACGCTGTGCAGCCTTCGTCCCTCTGCCACTGCCTCAGAGAGGCCGGCGGGATGGCGGAGAAGCGCCAGGAAGTTTCTGACACACCGAGCTGCCGGCTCTGCCTCTGCTGATAGCACAGGAAGGACAGCGGTAACCTCAGCAGAAAGGCATCCAGCAGCCTGCACCGCGCTCTGGGCTTGTGGCTAACTCCCTGGAGGAGAAAGGACCGGCCTGGAAATGCCTCTTTTAGATTCATCTTATTTGCCACCAGCCATCTTTATTTTGACTCATGTTCTTGGGATTGTCGGTGTTCTATACTGGAAGAGATGTGCCAGGGGCAGAGCAGGTAACGGATATTGAATTATTCTTTAAATCTTGGTGGGGCTTTGGAAGGTGGGGTAAATGACGGAAGTCTTACCAGTTGCTTTTCTTAAAGGGACAGTACAACCTTTCATCTGTCAGACCTGGGTGTGTGTGTAGACCTACCAAGAAAACTGGTCCCAGGGCAGCCCGGTGACCCTTTTAGGACCCACACGCTTTCCCGTTCTGTGACGCTGCTTGGCTGGAGGGCGCTGGTTTGATGAGGTGATGTCTGGGCTCGAAGCTGAGGGAAGTGGCAACTATGCTGACTTGTGTCCTTCCTCAGAGAATCAAGCCCTTCCTTTCCTTCCTTTCTCAGTCTCAAAGTGGTTTGGGGTCTTTGTTTTTAACCTAAAACATCCATTAACTCTGTCACCCTCCTCCAGGCTTAGAGGTGGGGAAACTTGTAGGCTTAGAGAAGTTTCTGGACTTGGCGCAGTTTCGGGTGAGAAAAGACAGAAGGGGAAAGGTCAGCGAGGAAGTGGGGTGCGTGTCCTTGCCGAGGGGCATCTTGGAACCCCTCCGAGGTGCCTCTGTCCTCCTCGCTGTGACTGAACCTGCCCCTCCCCTCGGCAGCTGGACAGTGTACTCTGTGCCCATGTCACCCCGTTAAAGGAAGTTAACTGTTCTTCTCCCCAAGGGACTGGGTCCAGATATTAAAAGTAATTTTAAAAAAGGGTAACAGATGCTTCTTTTCATCCCATATTGCTATTATTTACATTATATTCCTTTAACTTCTAAACACCCAGCGCTGAGGTGTGCAGTGTTTAGCTGCTTCTGTTCCTCCAGAATTGAAGATGAATAAAGTCTAACTTCTGCTGGAGTACATCCTTGGATCCCAATGCCTTCAGTACTGTCACTGTGATCTGCTTACACTTCCGGGCCAAGTATCGAGATATTGTTGCTTTGTCTCTTACAAGTTAAGATGGAGGTTTGATGACTTAGATTTCTATTAAAAGTTCATGAATGCTTGACAGAATTAGAATTAGATTCAGTCATTCCCCAGTGCCCTTTCCAGTAAGTCCCAGAAAAGTTTTGACTAAATATTCAGATCCCAGTAAGTGTATCAGCAAAAACAGGAGAACATTAGAAATATGTTTGCTTGTGTGGTAGTGTTTTTAAAAAGATACCACCAAATGGCCTTCCTGAAATGCGAACCTGTATTTGAGCATAGAAAGACATGAGTTGGTTATTCATCCCTATATAATATTTCATACATAATGAGAAAAGAAATATTCATGTGGAATTGATGTTTTCCTTTCCCTGTGCATTATGGTAATGGCATTTCTAAACTGATAATCACTTAATTAATTAATATTTTAAAATTTTTCTTCAGTACAGCTGGCATGGCTCAGTGGTTGAGCATTGACCTATGAACCAGAGGTCATGGTTCAATTACCAATCAGGGCACATGCCCGGGTTGCAGGCTCGATCCTCAGTGTGGGGTGTGCAGGAGGCAGTCAGTCAATGATTCTCTCTCATTATTGATGTTTCTATCTCTCTCTCTCCCCGCTTCCTCTCTGATTTCAATTAAAAAATATATTTTAAAAAAGTTTATCTTTAGTGAAGAATTTTCTGTGGAACTTAGGAGTCATAGTCCTATCTTTAAGTGCTTTATTTTTATGTTTTAGAAATATTACTTTCCTAAATAGCCATAAATACTTTGAAATAAAAGGGAAAATCCTATATAATAAAACCCCAATATGCAAATTAACTGAACGGTGGAATGACTGAGGGAATGACCGGTCACTATGACGTGCACTGATCACCAGGGTGCAGACGCTCCGGGCAGGAGCAGCCCCCCGGTGGTCACTCGCTCCCACAGGGAGCAGCGAGCCTGGCTTCTGGCTGATTGGCGCTTTCACAGGGGGAGTGCTGCTCACCGCAAGCTGGGCTCACAGCTGGCGAGTGGTAAGGAACAAGGGGTCTTGGACTGTGAGAGCCCCAGAGTGAGAGGGGTGACTGACTGCTGGTGTAGGCCCGGGACTGGGCCTAAGTCAGCAGGTGGACATCCCCCAAGGGGTCCCAGACTGCGAGAGGGGCAGGCCTGGCTGAGGGACATCTCCCTACCCTTAATGCATGAATTTTGTGCACCAGGCTTCTAATACTTTATAAAAGGTTTTTATTTATATGAAACAACTTTATTCCAGTACCTAACAGTTATATTGGGAATGTGCTATATGTTCAGTTTACCTGTAAAATTAGAGCAGTGGTATTTCAGTTGGAGACTATGGATACCAAAGCTTCCATAGAAGTACTTAGAAGATTCTGCACCCATTTTATTGTCATTTTCACTTTTCAGGCGTAGTTTAATTTATAATTTTTCTAACATAACATCTGTACTCTAATGTACTACCTTCTGATTAGACATCACCAGAATAAAGTTTCTCCATCATTTCTGTGTATATATTTATACTGCTTATCAAATGTACACTTGATTAAAAGATGAAGATTGTCTCTTCTGATTTTTAAAAAAATTGGAAGTGTATATACTATTATAGAACATACTGCTAAGCGTAGGACCTGTGTCTACTAAATTCTGGGCCAGGCTCAGTTGTATGGGCTCAAAGTGCTCCTTCTATAATAGTGAGTAGGCAACACACATCTAAGTGATAATATTATAATATTGGCTTAGTGTGCACTAAAATTTTTATGATTATTGTCCCACTTTTCACATTTACATATCTATAATAATAAAAGTGTAATATGCTAATTAGACCAGACTTCCTTCCAAATGACCTTCTGGATGAAGCTGGGGCTACAAGGGAAGTCCGGGTCCCGGGTGCCAGAGGGAAGCCGGTGCCGGCAGCCAGGGGAAGGAAGGCCTACTCTTGCACAATTTTTGTGCATCGAGCCTCTAGTTCTATAAGAATGTTCATAGATTCTAGATATTGAGGATAGTTAACTTGGAAAAAAGATATTTCTGCTAGGTTTTTAGGCTTATGTATAAATATATTTGAATAATTTCTAAGATTACAAGGCAAACTAAAACTGTGACTTTGTTTCTGTTTTTATTGATAAGTTTAAAAAATAGTTCTCTGCAATAAAATACAACATAGAAATAAATTGGATGCTAAGGTTGATATAACTAATTAATTAATCTCTAATTTCTTTTTCTTTTAAAAAAATATATTTTATTGATTTTCTACAGAGAGGAAGAGAGAGGGATAGAGAGTTAGAAACATCAATGAGAGAGAATCATCGATCAGCTGGCTCTTGCACACCCCTCACTGGGGATGTGCCTGCAACCAAGGTACATGCCCTTGACCGGAATCGAACCCGGGACCTTTCAGTCCGCAGGTCGACGCTCTATCCACTGAGCCAAACCGGTTTTGTCAATTAATCTCTAATTTCAATCAAAATTACCTGGTGTTATTTGACTTTAACGTAAGTAACATAAGTGTGAACCTCTAAAATTGATTTATGCTATTAAATACTGCAGTTACCTGTTCTATATGTTGCGTTCCATATAAGATTTGTTTGACTAAATGTCCTCTTGTCAGAGTTGAAAACCGCTATCTGGATATTTCTGAGATTCCTTTAGCACTGTAATTCTAAGATACTGTGTTGTAGTAAGTCCTCACCATTTGTATAGATTTCTTGTGTCTTCCACTCTTAAAGTTGGTAACATCTGCTTTTTTGCTCTTGGAGTTGGAAGGTACCTTACCTATTAACTAGTCCAATTTCTTACTTAATTCTACCCTTGTCAGAAATCATTCTTTCCCGTGCCTGTGTGGCTCAGTTGGTTGGAACATAGTTCCATACACCAGAAGGTGGCAGTTTCGATTCCTGGTCAGGGCACATAAACACATGTTTCCTGTTGGTCCTTGTTTTGTTGAGGCACATATGGGAGGCAATAAATTTTCTCTCTCACATCAATGTCTCCTCCCCCACCTCACCATTAAAAACATATCCTCTAGTGAGGATTAAAAAACTTGTGTTTGTTTTTGGTTTTTTTAAAAGTCGTTCTTCCTTTGCTTGAAGGGCTCTGATTCTTTTTAAAAAAATATATATTTTATTGATATTTTACAGAGAGGAAGGGAGAGAGATATAGATAGAAACGTTGATGAGAGAGAAACATCGACCAACCGCCTCCTGCACACTCCTGATTGGGGATGTGCCCGCAACCAGTGTACATTCCCTTGACCGGAATCGAACCCGGGACCTTTCAGTCCGCAGACCGAAGCTCTACCACTGAGCCAAACCGGTTTCGGCTAGGGCTCTCTGATTCTTGAACATGCTTCCTATGATCTATTCATTGTGTTGGTAACTGGGGAATCCTTTTTAAAGCTGAAACTTGCCTCTTTGTAATTTATGCCCATTAATGCAAATTTAGTCTAGAGAAGATCAAGTCTACTTTCTCTTCTAAGTGTCAGGCTTGCTTATATTTGAAGGCTGTCTTCTTCAGCCTAGGGATTTACCTTGTCATTACTATAGATGGTTTCTTAACTCTTTATCTTTCTAGTATTTCCATTGGCCAGTTAAATTATTTTTGCTCTGAAAATGTGTTGTGGTGTGTGTGTGTGTGTGTGTGTGTGTGTGTGTACAGGTAAAGGGTGTGCAACACTTATCACTGATTACTATTCCTTAGCTTTTCTTAGCTGTCCTTTTTCTAGGGGTTATGGGTCCATTGTGAGATTTGGTTATATAGATACATGGCTTTTACAGCCATGTTCCCAAGTCACTGTCTCTTCAGCAGATGTAAGAAAGACAGTCTAGTCTGTACGGAAGCCATATAATACTTGTATGGCAGAGCTTAGCATTCAATTAGTATTTAGAATTTTAAACAGTTTTCAATACTGTTTAATACTGTTTCAGCCCTGTCCACACTAGCATTCACATACATTATCTCATTCCCCAGTCTTCCTCCTGTTTTAGTTTGTGTCTTCAATTTTTCATTTTTGTTTTGTTTTTAGGACTGTTCAAATAATATCTTTTCCCTATTTTTTCTCATCCCACAACCACCCGTAACGGTCTTCTATCTGTAGTTGGAGTGATCTTCCTAGTGTAAGAACTGTCTGTCTCTTCTGCTTAAAAATTCATCAGTACTTTTCTGCTTTTAAAAGTAAGTTCAAAATCTACAGCATGACCTAAAAGGTCTGCCCCCGCCTTTTTCTCTAGTTTCACTTCCTGTCTTGGCCTTTCAAGCAGTAGTTAGTAGTCAGCCCATCATCATTTAACAGCTTGTAGGTCTCTACCTGAGATGCCCGTATCCTCTTTTCAACTGGACTCCTTGATGCCTGTTCTTCAGGGGAAGTAGTTGCCACCTGAAAGCCTTCCTTGACTGAAGTAAGATTTCCTCTTCTGTGCTTCAGTTGCACTGTTAGTACTTCTTCACACCTGCATTGTCACCTTGCTTAGCTTGTCTCTCTCTCCCCATTAATTAGATTATATTACACTGGACAGTCTTCAAGAACAGGGACTCTTAGTCACTTCAGTTTCTCAAGTGTTTGAGACAAAATAGATGTAGTAAACTGTTACCTGAACTAATAAATAAAGGAATTAAGGTAGCATTAGATATAAACTGTAGCAATTTAACCATGTCCTGTTCATTTTTGTATTTATAGGGCATGGCTTAGCTAGAGTATGGCCTAAGGTAGTGTTCATTATCGGTTAATTGAAGGATATAGAGCTGCCCTGTGTTTTAGTTTATTAATATCTCACATTGTGATAAACAGGAAAGAAACTATATAGTTACTTGAAAAGAACATTTGTAATTTTGTCTGTTTGCAAAAAGACAAAATTTTTCCTCTCTTTGGGTCTTGTTTTCTTTCTTTTTAAAAAAAAATATATTTTATTGATTTTTTAGAGAGGAAGAGAGAGGGATAGAGAGTTAGAAACATTGATGAGGTAGAATCACCAATCAGCTGCCTCTTGCACACCCCCTACTGGGGATGCACCCACAACCAAGATACATACCCTTGACCGGAATTGAACCCGGGACCTTTCAGTCCGCAGGCCAACGCTCTATCCACTGAGCCAAACCGATTTTGGTGAGTCATTAAACTTAAGATCATTTATAAAATGGCTAAACCCTATGCATGAATTGTTGTCACTTCCAGAGACTGCTGTGCGTTTGGTTTTTTTTAACGTCTGCATGAGGCTTTAGGTATCATAGTTAATTTTGTCCTGTGAGATTTGGTGTAGCTTTTGGAGATTGCTTTTAACTTTTATTTCTCCATTTATAACATGAGCTGAGCATCTTCCATTTGTATTAGCTAAAAATTTGTTAAGCTTATAATAGCTACTCAATAAATAGGTGACATATATTGAATATATATTTGCTCAAATAACTATAGCATTTGATGTTTTAATGAAGATAGAATTTTTGTCTTTTTCTTTCCCTAGCTATTTTTTTTTTTCCTTTTCCAGATTTGTGCCGTGTGGTAGAAAGACCATAAACTTGGAGCCAGAAGGTCTGGGTTCTAAGTCCTGGCTCTTCTGCTCACTACTGTGTGATGCCAGACGGGTTATTTAGTTCCTGGGGACTTCAAATTTCCAATCTGTATGAGAAGAGAAAAGGTCTCTGGTTTTCTGTGATTCTGGTAGTGTGACCATCTGGCTTATGCTTGGAGTGGTATGGAATTGTGGCTGAGAGCAGGTTGAGAGTCTGGGGTCAGACTACCTGTGTGTTCAACCCAGTTCTTGCCCTTAAGGGCAGAGTAACATTAATCTGTTGAGTTCTTTGTTTTATTTGTAAAATGAGGTTAATAATACTGCACGGTGGTTTTGAGTTAGAATGCATTCAGCACATGGTAAGGACTGTATAATTGTTTGCTGTAATTATTATAATTTATTTTTACTAAAGATATCATTAAAGCCCTAACTGGTTTAGCTTAGTGGATAGTGTCGGCCTGCTGACTGAAGGGTCCTGGGTTTGATTCTGGTCAAGGGCACATGCCTAGGCTTTGGGCATGATTCCCAGTAGGATGCAGCCGATCAGTGATTCTCTCTCGTCATTGATGTTTTTGTCTCCCTCTCTCTCTCCCATCCTCTCTGAAATCAATAAAAACATAAAATTCTTTTAAAAACAAAAGATATCACTGAAGACAGTATGTTCTTGTGCGCTGTTGGGACAAAATAAGTGCTTGTCTTTACCATTGGGGAACTAAGAAATGAAATAGAAGCCAGTGTGGGGTTATATAAAAAAGTTAGTGATGTATTATATGAATCATTGTATTACATATTAGGAGAGGCTCCTGCATCAGCTTTAATATTCTTAACTAGTGGGTGATTTTGGCATTTTAGGAAATAAATGTATCACTTTAATTTTCTGTGTGATTGTAAGGAGGTCAGTAGCTATAAATTCTCAGATAACTGGTCACATGTGGAAATATTGGCTTACACCTCTTCCTTCTACTCAACATTTTAAAGATTTACAGGTGGCAGCCAGACTCACTTTTTCCTGCCTCTAACATCTCTAGTGAATGATGAAATGACTAAAAGTTGGGCAAAAACAAAGGGGAATGGCTTGGTTAATAACTATACTAGTACAGTTGGTCTCCTCTGGATAATTAAGAGCTGACTCTCCTGAAGTTCTGTCTCTGTTTTCAGCAGCAGCTTCCCTTTGAGACTCCTGAGAACCTGAGGGGAAGGGAGGCCTGGTCCTGGCAGCTAGACTGACCTTGTCCCCAACACTGCCCCCTACTTTCTTCCGTCCACAGTCCTCCAGGGGAAATAGTTCTGCTGGGATGCCCGGGAAGTGAGGAGAAGGCAGACTTTGGTTCACCTTCCTCACGCCTTACCTAGTAATTATTGGATTTTTGGAGACTGTGAAATTACTATTTCTAGAAGTTGCCTCACATGTTCATTTGGGACATGCTCTAAATCACAGTTGATCTTAGTCAAGTGTTTTTATTTCTTAATCTTCCCAAGAATAGCCCATCTTCTTGCATATACAACTTGTTTAGTTATTTTGGTTTAGGCCCCTCTCAGAGATAGCAGGGTGTAACGGGAGGCATAGCTTTGGAGTTGGATAGAGGATATGCAACCTTGGTTAAGTTATTTAGCCTTTTTAAGTCTTAGTACTTTCATCTCTAAAACAGAAATGGTAATATCTTTCTTAGAGAAGTGTTGGGATTAAACAAAATGATATTTAAAGTTTTTAACACATTACCTGTGAACTCACAGTTACAATAGATGCTCAATTAATTGTAGCTTAGGTGTGTTAGAGATTGGGATACAATCTTCTAAGTGTGTTAGAGATTGGGATACAAAGACAAAAGACCGTCCCTGCCCGAGAGGAATTTAAATCTGATAAAAGGAAAGGCTACTAAATATGAATCAGGAAATGTCTGTTCCTTCCTGCTCTCTCTTCCCTATTTCTTACGCATTTCTTCTCCGAGGACAAGGTAAATTCTAGGAGGACCCTTGCTCTCCAGGGCTGACTAAGAAGAGTCTACTAAGAGGAACAAACTGCGTAGAGTTGTCACAGGTTATCAGGGTGACTGGGAGCTTAGTCAGGGAGAGATAAAGTCAGCCCTGAGTCCCTCTATTAGTAAGTAGTAACAGGATTATTAGCAGTTTGTAGGGGGAGGGACGCTCAGCCGGGAGTGAAGGAAGCTGTCAGGGACTGAGGCTGGTCACAGGGCTTGTAGAACTTACTTTTTTTCACTCGCAGTCTTCCAGGCTAATCCCTGGAAACTTGCTTTCCTGGGAGCTGCCCCTCCCTCCTGCCTTCAGGAACAGGGTTGGAAGAAGCGTTAGCCTGAAGGAGTCATTCTATTTAGGGAGCTGGAGCAGAGGGCCAGTGATTAGGCCCTTATCTGCAACGAGCCCTTTCTGAGTGGCGGGGCCTGGATTGGGGTGTCTGTCCTGACATGGAGAGAAGCGTGGCTTTTCTGTCCCCCGGTTGGGTCAGAATTGTGAAGAAGCGATAGACGGGCTGGGCCATCTGAATAAAAAAGGCCTCATTGTGTTTCTTCAGCATTCCAGTGTCTGGTACAATTAGCCAAGACTCAGAAAACAAGTTGGACAAACAAGCAAGCAGCCTCCTCTGCCGGATAAAAGGATTTCTGGACCGCTGAGAAAGAGCGCTGATTGTGAAGGCGAAGTGGGAAGGTCTGGGAAGAGGAGGGACGTTGGGATAACATTCCTGGCTGGATGTGGGGAAAGAATGGAGCAACCAGGAAGACTACCTTTGAAGTTGATAAAATCTGCGGTGCTAATCTACCTGAGAGGCTGGCTGGGGCTGGGCTACTCTGTGAAGTAGGTGGATCTTGTCAGGGAGAGGTGGCCACTTCCCTTCTTCCCTTGGGGCAGCTGTAAGTGGGGAAATGAAGCTCCATTGGAATGTAGGAAGCTGTGGGCAGCAGTATATGGGCTCCCTCCCTCTGTGGGACCTTCTCCTTTGGTGGACACTTTACTTGTACTTCTGCCTGAGGAGAGGCAAGCCTGGGGAGCGGTTGTTGGGCAATAGATGCACTGTTTCTGACTTGGCAGCAAGCCTCTCTACCTCACCAGCTCTCCTGTGATTGTCTGTGTTGCACCAGGTCACAAGCTTCCGCTCTGCAAACAGAGAGTAACTCAAAGACCACCTTCTGCCTGCTTACTCACTCAGTAACGTGGCTGTACTTTCATGTATGAAGCTCCTACCTCTGCTGTTTTGAATAGGATGCTATTTGCCCGAACACCGGACCCAGTTTTTGGTAGTGCCCTAGGGAGGAGCTTCCTCTCTGACCTCAAGGCGGGGAGGAGATCAGTAGGAAGTGGTGGGTGGAGCCATCTCTCTACTTCTGCTGTCTGTCTTTCTCTGTTCATCGACCAGCCCTTTGGCTATCTGTTCACCTCGAAGGCTTTTTTGGGGGCTTAGGCCACTAGCTGGAGGTTCTTTGGGACACCCTCCTTTTAGGTGGGGACAGCAGACACAGGGTGCCATGTGGCCCAGTTACCAAGATGAGCACGAGTTCAACGCCCACCTGGTTTGTCGCATGTGCTGTATGGGTTAGTATGTGAAGTTTCTTTCTTTGCTTTGGCCTGCGAATCTCAAATAGCCCTTGATCTCATTGACTCACAGTAGCGAATGGGCTTTGAAGCCTTGTAGGCATTAGTCTTTGGGCTTGTTAAAGTGTGCAGCGAATAGACTGGGTGCCCTGCTTCCTGGGGAACTTCTTAAGCTTGCAGTGACTGGCAGTTAAGAGCCTAAGCTTTGGGTGTGGGCCTGTTTTATAGAGCCTGAATTTATGCTAATGCTTTTGCCTGAGTCAGGAAACCACTGTTAAGGTCAAGTTGTGTAGTTCTGAAAGTCCAGGGTGTATTTTTAGCAGAAGTTGGTTGGTCTCGGAGTCCACCTCTGAGCACACTTGAGGGGGCACGGAAAGGGAGGAGCCGTGGCCTAGCTTTCCTCTCTGGGGCCGATTGCTAACTCTCTTACACTTACCGGCTCGGCCAGCACGGAGGGGGGACAGAGGCTTGAAGGTGGTCTGGATGAGACCTAAAGAAGGGTGGGAGGCTAGAAGAGTCTTTTTTGCTGTGGCTTAGATATCTCATGATAAAGGAAAAGAGTTCATTTAAATTGTTCTGTGACCTTGATTAAGTGGCCTAACCTTTTTGCCTATAAGTTTTCTCTGCTTCTAACTGTAGGGTATACAGACTGATATTTGAACTAAACATCAAATCATCAGTTCTGGGGAAAATAAAAAGACAAGCAAAATGCAGTGTGCCTTTCATAAGGCTAAACTTGTTTGAATAATTTTTCTTTATTCTGAAATAGTTTCCTTCCTACACTTTTTATACTAAAATGCCCTTTACAAAAGAATTGTTGTTAGGTGGTAGTTTGTTTTTAGATGTCCTCGTTTAGCAAAAGAAAGAGTTGACAAGTTTTTGTTAGGTTTTCTAATTCATCTGGAAACATGTGCTGGTTTGTGACATCTAAGTTGGAGAGCTACTGGATTGATAATCTAATATCTTTTTATTTTATATCCTGAGTCTTTAAAGCAGAACCAAATTGTGACCCAGGTAGGCAGATTTTCACTAAAATTGAAATCGCTGGGACCTCAGAAGAAATCTCAGAAGGAGAGTAGCTGAGCTAGGTTCTGACCCTGTCTCCTGACCATCAGGCCAGTACTGCCAGATACTTAAGTGCTTCTTGAGAAACAAAGCTGGTTCTATACTAATGTTTGGGGCACAAGCAGGGGATATTCAGTTATTGCCAGGTAGCCTAGCCTTTTGTCTTCCCAGTAGTATTGAGGTGTCCTCCCTGTGATCTAGAGAGTCTTCTGCATCTGAAAGTGCTTAGAGATGAAAGGGTCCCTTTTCTGTAACCAAGTGTAAGGAAATCTAGAACCTTTCTGGAAAGGTTCAAGGCAAAAACATATCTGCCACTTACCCTACCTCTTAATCCCCTGCTTGTTTCAATTATCTGCATGAGGCTCCTGCTCTACCACTAAACAACTATATGAACTGGAAAAATTGCTTAACCTTTCTATGCATTGTTTTCCTCATTTGTTAGAAACATCAATCAGCTGCCTCCTGCACACCTCCTACTGGGGATGTGCCCACAACCAAGGAATCGAACCTTGGACCCTTCAGTCTGCAGGCCAATGCTCTATCCACTGAGCCAAACTCATCAGGGCACCTAGGTCAGTCTTATTCCTAAAGTTGACATATACTTCTGAGTACAGGAATCATTTATAATGATGGCGCCATTATACATTATTGGTGAGACATTTTAATTGTTTCATCTCCAATTCGTCCCATTTTCTTTGGGCTTACATTAAGTGGTGCAAAGCTTCTGGGTCCACATGTGGCAAAAATTTAGGAAAGCTGTAAATGTAGAAGGGATATCTGAATGGAAATCTCTGCTCCCTGCTGAACAGCAGTCTTTTAATTATTATGAGAATACATTTTAGTCTGACTTTGAAAATACCCTTTTAAAGTGTCCCTGTGGATATAACCCTGGCAGATGGTGGCTCTCAGTGTATTTATTAAATGAATGAGTTTGCTTTGAGTGGCTACTATTGTATTAAAATATTAGATATTGAATGAAATTTAAAGCATGGTTCTTAACTCCAAAGGGCTACAAGTTCAGCTAGGTAAATGGGATTTACATGTAGAGCTTTTATGTACTTGTGTGCCAAGTAACTTGAATAAACACAGGCATCTGGAGGCATCCAGAGGTGCTGGCATAGTCAGAAAGGTGTAAAACACGCATGTCAAACTCAAAGTCTAACGTGGACCAAGTAAACAAGTTGAAGCTTAGGTGGTCCGCAAAAAAACAAAAGCTTCGATTTTCATAGAAACGTAGGTTTATTTCGATAAGAGACATGCTGAATACAAAGGGCTAAAATAAGTGAGTAATCGTTAACATAAAATTATAGGACATTTTAATAAAAATTAATATTTTTTCTTGAACATTAACTTAGCAGGTACCGAATAACTGCACAAATTAATAAGCGTAACACAAATGAATCTATGTTTCTCGTTCTCTGAAAGCAAAATATTCCCTGTTGCGCACACCAAACAAGTGAGTCCAAGACTGATGACGTGGCCGTCGGCTGCTAAAATATTCGCTGCTGGTATTAGTGGAGAGACATGGTGCACCTGCATGTAAGGCGCATAAAGGACATGAATGCACCACGACTATAGTAATCAGTCATTAGCGAATGTTGTAGTTTGTTATTAATAATTGTGTATAACAGTATGTTGTAAAAATTAAGTTATGAAATTTTTACTAAAAAATTTCTTACATACTGTGATATTGGCTGGGCCACAAAACTATTGTGGGCCCCATGCCGCCCGCGAGTTTGACACGCTTGGTGTCAAGGAAGAAATGTTACCTCAGAGGACCTGGTAAGGAGGCTCTTATTAGATAAGACGAGAGGAGGCCAGATCTAAATCCCAGTAGGCGGAAAGGGAGAAACAAAGGCAAGAATGTGAAAGTTAAGTTTGTAAAAAAATGAGACAAGAATGGTCGAAGTTGGCTCATGCAGAGGATAATCTAAAGATAAAGTTGTGAGAGTAGGTAGATTGTAGATTTTTTCAAGTCAGAGGCCATACCTTATTTTTATCTCCTCCAACCACCGAACACAGCAAAGTAAAAACTGGGATTGAATTTCACGTGGTTGTAACAGGCTGTGGAAGATAAGGAGTTGGACTTGCTCCTCTGGTCGTGTGGGAGCCACGAAGGATTTTGAGAAGAGCGGTGATATGAGCAGAGTGGTAGGTTAGGGAATTACCACGATTTGTTGAAATAGGCTATCTGCTCTACTTGCCACAACCTCAGCGGTTAATTGTTAGCTTCCAATCTGTACCCTCAATTCCAACTGCTCTTCTGAACTCCAGACCCAAGGCTTCAACTATTTGCAGGAAGGTCTTTCTTCTGCTTTCCCCAAACTGCCCTCACCCAATCTGTGCCTCCTATTTTCCTTATCATGGGCACCGCTCTTCCCTCATCGTTGCTATTAGTAGAAACTTTAGTTATCCCTTCCCTGAACTATCAGCATGAGGCTCCTGCTCTGCCACTTAACAGCTATATGAACTGGAAAGTTGCTTAACCTTTCTGTGCATTGTTTTCCTTATTCGTTAAAAGGAGGTTAAAATAGACCCTAATTTACAGATTTCATTATGAGGGATAAATGATATGAAAGCACTTAGCCCAGGGCAAGCTCCCCAGGTCAATAGTAAAGGCTCTTTTTCTGCCCCTACGTCACCATGCAGCACTGCCTGCCCTCTTTGCATTCCTGCTGCTTCTGCCTACTTCAGCTCAGATTCATTTCTTGGTTGCCACAATAGACCCCTAAATAGTTCTTCTACCTCTTATTTGTCTCTGCTGCATTCTGGCCTTTAGTCCAGTGCCAGATTAATTTTTCCATAAAACCCTTTGGTTTAGAAAATGTCAATGTTATCCTTTTAGCTATTTAATTAAGTGCATACACCCCTCCAGCTTTCTGAACTGACAGAACCTCAGGTGACCTTGCTAGTTTCTCTCCTCATTACATTGCTAAGTGTACACTGTGCATAGTTATACAATTTCCTGAAACACATCCCGTGTACTGTATGTCTTCAAACGGCTGCTCATGCTTTTTCTTCAGTTTGGAATTCCCTAATCCCCCTTTGGGCTGCCGAAATCCTACTTGTCATCCAAGGTGTAGTTCGAACACCATGCCTTTCATGAACTCTCTATCCCTCTGTCAGAATTAATCAACTGTGTTTGCCAGCATGATTTTATGCAGCTTGTACCTGGTGTGTTAGTTGTTCGGTATTATTGTTAATTATTATGTTTTGGTCTCTGCCACTAGATTGTAAACTTCATGAGGCAAAGGAATAGGCCTATTCTGACTGTTTCCCTTGTCTGTTAGCTTAGGCATAGCATTTTTAGATTTCCAGGTGGTTGGTGCTTTCTGGGGTTCTTGAACCACTTGTGATTTTTCTGTGGCCTTCAGGAAAATAAGCAAAGGCTGTTTTTACATGTGCTTTTAAAAAATCCTCACCTGAGGATAATTCCCCATTGATCTTTAGGGAGTGGAAGAGAAAGGGAAAGACAGAGAGAAATATCAGTGTGAGAGAAACACATCGATTGGGTGCCTCCTGTGCAAGCCCTGACCAGGGCCCGGGCTGGGGAGGAGTAGCCTGCAACCGAGGTACATGGTCTTGATCAGAATTGAACCCGGGACCCTTCGGTTTGCAGGCTGATACTCTATCTACTGAGCCAAACCGGTTAGGGCTCATTGTGCTTTTTGAAACAATACATAATGCACTGGACGGTATTATAGGCTGTATTGAATGAAAACACAGAACCTTGTGCCTCAAATGCAGACTTCCATTCCAATATTGGGCCTATATTTTACGTGCTCCTAATAGAACGTATAGATAAGTAAACTATGATACCTTGCAGTAAGCACAAGAGGAAGATCATTTAAACAAGTGTATGAAAAGGATGGGAAAAGCTCCTGGGAGAGGTGATGGTTAAGTTGAATGCTGAAGAGTGAGCAGTCAGAGAAGGGGAGCTGGAATCCTTGCAGAGGAGCAGTAAACACAAAGTCAAGATTCTTCAGCAAAGTGGGAAGTTCGAGATTTTACGAAAGGGTTGAGAGGGATGAGGGGCAGACAGGCATCACATTATAGTAGGTCTTAAATACCAAGCTAAAAAGTTTGAATATTATCCTGAATGGAGGTGCCGGGCCTAGAAATCAAGTAGAGCTGAGTTGAAATTTGACTTTATTACCTTGTGATCTTGGGCAAGTTACTCTTTGGATTTTATCTTTCTAGTAAAATAATATCTTTCATACAGATATTATTTATTGAGCATTAGAAATAATATGTGTAAAATGCTGTTAATGATTAATATTATTAGGAGTCATTGAAGGATTTTAAGGTGGATAGTAACAAGATCAGCCTTATTAGAAAGATTGCTGGTATCATTGAGAGAAGGGTGATGACTTAGTCAGTTTGGGCTGCTGTAATAAAACCACAGACTGGATGGCTTAAACAATATTTATTTATTTCTCACAGTTTTGGAGGATGGAAGTCCAAGTTCAAGGCAGTTGCAGATCCGGTGTCTAGTGAAGACCCTCTTCCTGCTTCATAGATAGCTGACTTCTCACTGTAATCTTCCCATGGTAGAAAGAGGGCGAGAGAGCTCTCAGATATCTTTTGTAAGAGCACTGATCCCATTTAGAGGGCTCTGGCCTCGTCTCTTAAAATTATCTGTCACCTTGGGGGTTGAGATTTCAACATATGAATTTGGGGTAGGGGTAATAAATATTCAGTTCATAATAGATTGATTAAAGTAAGGAAATTTGTTAGAAGCAGGAAGAAAGGAGCAGTTTTTGACAAGTTGAGTTTGAGATGAGCATGAATTTTTTAGGAGGATATTAGACATATGACTAGTACTTAGGATAAAGGCCTTAGCTGAAGGTATGGATTTAACAATTATCAGTGTATAGGCTATAATTGAAACCATAGGAGTAGGTGAAATTATTATGGGAGGATGTAAGATAACAGCTATATATAACTTTTAAAAAAATATATTTTATTGATATTTTACCGAGAGGAAGGGAGAGAGATAGAGAGCTAGAAATGTCGATGAGAGAGAAACATCGACCAGTGCCTCCTGCACACCCCCTACCGGGGATGTGCCCACAACCAATGTACATGCCCTTGACCGGAATTGAACCCGGGACCTTTCAGTTCGCAGACCCACGCTCTACCACTGAGCCAAACCGGCTTAGGCCATAACTTTTTAAAGCTGTTTTTTGGTTTGTTTGTTTGTTTGTTTGATCTCACTATGTATAAAACACCCAACATTTTGCATTTAGTTTTAGGTGATTTGGAACAACCTCCTCTCTACACCAAAAAGGAAGGAGGAAAACCAAGGTAGAATGGAGTGTTAGATTCAAAAGGGAGAGTGGGTTTAGAAGGTGAAGGAAGGAATGATATGTAGTGTCTTCTGGCTTGGCATTTAGGGGTTGTGAGGAATCGGTTTCAGTGAATTTGTGGGGCTGGAAGCCAGGTCACATGGCGAAGGAGAAGGTGAGCAAGTAGACAGTGAGCATTGTCCAGGAAGCCAAGGGGAAAGAAGAAGTTAAAAGATATACAAGCCAGGGATAATGGCTGGATTAAGGTTCCTGAGGAGAAGGGAAGAGGGGAGGATCCAGATTTTAGGTGGAAGGACTTGATTAAATTATCGGGAGGGACATCTCTGCCAGTGAAATGAAAATAAAGAACATTAGGTATTGGTAACTTGGTGACCTGTAGTGGTCTTAATAAAGTTGGACACAAGTATTATTCTAATTAAGTAACCCCCAAGTAAATAATTGATGCTTCAAAGTGCTCAATCTAAGAATTTCCCAGTGGGCAGTTGGGTTCTCCTTTGTCAGTATATAGCCTTTGGTGGGACTAAGTTTATAAGAAACAGGTACAAGAATATCTCCTTTTCTGTGATTGATTGTTTTCCTCTCACATAGGATACCTTCTGCAAATTCTACCTCCAGTGTTAGGTAGAAAATCTTAGCTGGGCCTGGAATTAAATGAGGGGTTTATGTGGAGAGTGCTAAAATTTAAACTTATTACAACCTTTGGAACTCTTTCTGAAGGTATGTGATAAAGTTGCTCTTTGGCTTCCCTAAATCATTTCCTTGCTAAAATATTAAGATCTTTAAACTTCAGGCACTGCAATATCCTCTTGTCATGATGCTTAAATCAGGAAAGAACTTTCATGTAATTGATGAGTCTGCAATATAGGATCTTAAAAAGGACCCCTCAGCTCTGGGACAAAGTTGTTCTATACCTTTCTGAGGAACTGTGGCTCAGGTTTAGGCAGGCTAACTGATCTTGGGAAGGGCTTGAAATCATGTGTCCTCAGGAATTATATTCAGAATAAGTACTTGCACCTCTTCCCCGATTGAAAGCCAGTTTTTTAGATAATTGGAAGCATGGCTGATGTGAAACCATCAGACTTCCTTAGTCCACTGTCCTCCTGGGAGGGCTGAGTAGGCGAACAGAGGGGGACTCTTCATAGTAAAACTGTTAACGTAAAAACATTCAAACCTGTAAAGAACTTTTGTGAGTTTATTTGAGCCAAACTGTCGACAATTGCCAGGAAGCAGTATCTCAAGGGATTGGGATAGTGCTCCAGAGAATGGCGGTTTCTCACCTATTTTTATACACTGCAATCTAAGCAAGGGCGGCAGGTGGGTTACATGGAACCCATGGCTGATAGATTAGAGAGGTGGGAGAAAGCAAAGGGGGCGGGGAACCCTGGGATTGGATGAAAAGTAAGATGATAGACACATACTTTGGTGGGTGCAGGATAGTTAACAGTCAACAATTAACATGATAACAATGAAGGAATTTGTGGTATCTGTTAGATTGTGCCCCAAGGGGTCCAGAAAAGGGGAAGTTACAAGTTACCCAGACATTTCAAGGGTATGTTGTCATAGAGCTAAAAGACAGGTGGCTCAGTTAAGGTAAAGGCTGATCTTGTCAGTGAAGATACCACCCACAATAACTGCTTTTAATTAAAGTTTAGTTTCAGACCATCCTTTGTGGTTATTTAGGTCTCTGAGTTTGCAAGACCGCTATGTAGGCCTCCCCCGAGCCTGCCAGGTCAGCATGTGGCCCCTTTCGCCCACAGAGCCATGATCATGTTAGTCACATCTTTAGGTCTAAAAGAAATAAGGCAGTGGACTAAAAAGAAGTCACACGAATTCCACCTCTTTTTTTAAATATTGATTAGTTTAAAAGTAAATCTGTTAATCTTTTCTATCTATGTATTGTTTAACCTGTTACGGCAAGAATATATAACTTTTATAATGAAAGAAATTCTAAAAAGAAATAATAAAGCGTGATTTCTGAGATAATTTTGTAAAATTAGAAACAGACTATTCTTTATTATGAAGGTAATAAATGTAGAATCTGGTATTAGTGAAAATGTCATGGGCGGAGTTTTTAGTTAGCTTTATGTCTGCACGTCTCAGCGCACAGGTGATACTTGCTGGGATGTTGGGTTTTTACATATTGGACTGGACTCTTGTAAGATAACTTTGTCCTGATTTCATTCTGCGTATTTCTTTAGCCAGTCCTCTAATATATTGGCCAGCTTTGTTTTAGTTTTAGGTCTAATAAGTTTTAGATCTTTAGCTGTTAGAAGCTGTGGGATGTGGGATATACAAAAAGTAAAATATGGTCTCTTTCCTTAAGAGTTAATAATCTTATTAGTGATGTAAGAATAAGCTTTTGAAAAGTTCAGAGCTCTATACCATTAAGTAAGTGCAGATGGAATGATTAGCATAGTAAGTATCATAACATTTGGAGAACAAAGAGACTACTGAGAACTGGAGTGGTCGGGAAAGGTTCTCAAACACAAAACTGATCTGGCCAGTCTTCTATTTAAAATCTTTCCAGTGCTTCCCTTCCCTTCCCTTTACCAGTTTCTTGGTGATAATGTTTGGACTCCTGTGCTTGTCATGAAAAGTCATAATTTGGCCCATGGCACCCTATCCAGTTTTAAGTCTTACCGCTTCCTAGTACACATCCCGTCTTCCAACCATCCTTAGTATTTGCTGTTCTTTGAGCAGGAATTTGCAGTAGATGAAACTGCGTGTAGTAGCTTTGTCCCTTCTCTTATTAACGTCTCTTGTTCTCATCTTTTAAAGTTTAGTTAGAGTCACCCACCTGGAAACTTGCACTAACCTGCTCCATGCTTCCCTCCCCTTCTCAGATGGGCTGCTGTGTGGTTGAGCGCTGTGTGCTTACTCTGACGCAGCACGTAACAAATGTGTTGAAGTTACTTCTCTTCTTTGCTAGACTGTTCGCTCTTTCAAAGGTAGGGACTGTGACTTTGTGTAACATAGTCTATTCCAAGCAGTGTAGGTCCTTAAATTTATTTTTTACATTAAAAAAATGAGTGAGTGCCGAGACCAGTTTGGCTCAGTGGATAGAGCGTTGGCCTGCGAACTGAAAGGTCCCGGGTTCGATTCCGGTCAAGGGCATGTACCTTGGTTGCGGGCATATCCCCAGTAGGGAGTGTGCAAGAGGCAGCTGATCGATGATTCTCTCTCATCCATATTTCTAACTCTCTATCACTCTCTCTTCCTCTCTGTGAAAAATCAATAAAATATATATTAAAAAATGAGTGAGTGAATGAGCTGAGTTTTAAAGAATAAATTGAATTTGGAGAGGTGGAGAGGAAGAAAGGAGCATGTCACAAGGAGAAAATAAATAGTATGAGCAGTGTGTCAGTGACTTCGATGAGACTAGTTGCAGGCTGATTCTGATTCAGTCTGTGGATGATACAGGCTTGGAAAGGATGATTATGATGATGATGATGTTGGATAACTGAGTCAGCATCTAAAAAGAACAAGTGATTGTAATATGTTGGAATGACAGTGATTAGATTGAATAAAAGTCCTGGTTCTTTCTAGCGGGTGGATGGAGCGTTGGCCTGCTGCCTGAAGGGTCCGGGGTTTGATTCTGGTCAAGGGCACAGGCCTGGGTTGCAGGCTCAGTTCCCAGTAGGGGGCGTGCAGGAGGCAGCCGATCAACGATTCCCTCTTATCACTGCTGTTTTTATCTCTCCCTCTCCCTTCCTCTCTGAAATTAATAAAAAGATATTTTAAGAAAATTCTGGTTTCAAATACTTGTAGGATTCTATGAAGTGAAAGATAGATTATACTTTTTATTTTAACAGTTCTAAAGAGAGCCAGTAGTTAGAATTTATAAAAAGTAGCTTATGAAACTTTATGGAACTATTAAATTACTATGTGTTCTGTTATGAGATAGTGACTTCTCTATTATCTTGTTATTTCTATTTGTTTTTGTTTTTTTCAGTTACAGTTTACATTCACTATTAGTCTCAATGTGGCTTCTTCTGTAGATCATTGTTCATAACTATTCAGCTAGTCTTCAGTTGATTATTCAGGTTGATTGATATATATAACTTAGTTGTAAATCTATCTTGGCCCTGGGAGGAGGTGAGTGGGACTTCTACCTGCTCCACAGCCAGCTTGGATCTTTGTCTGTTATCTTAAGTTTTAAGTGTCAGGGATATTGTAGATGGTTTGAACAATAAAGAATCTGAGCATATGATTCTTTATTCTTGAAGGGGTTGATGTATCAGCAAGGAATTAAGCTATTTTAACCTCTAAAGCACGCTCTAATTCCCAAGGTCTGAGGTCTGTAGTAGGAAGAGAGAATTGTTCCTTGAAAAGCAGGAAAGGATTCAAGGCTGAAAAGAAGGATGCGATGTAAGACTATCGAATGGCGGTAAACTTAGGAAGTAGGAAATGTGCAATTTACCTGACGTAGAAAGAGAGCCTGGCGCTGTTTGGAACGATACCTGTGTGGCTTTTACGAGGGAGCCGGGAAGAAGGGGGTGCTTGGGCAAGGAGCGAACACCTAACTGAAGTTTGTGTGAATTACTAGAGAATCAGGTTTGTGTAATTCTGCCACCCTTCTGACCTGTTCTCTGAGGTGGAGGAGAAATGGAATTGTTAAGCAGTGGAGGTAATTCAGGTTTGGAGATTGTCATGTGAACTGAGTAGCAGAAGGTTAGGCAGGTGGGGGCTGCTGGGGTATAACGATGGCAGCTTTGAATTGCTTACCCATGCTGTCTAGCATAGACTTGGGTAATCTTAAGTGCTCTTTAAACAATAAGAATGGAGTATTGGAGGTTGATGGAGAATGATTAGGAGGTGTAAGAGACTGATAAAGATGAGTGCTAAGCAGTTGTGTGGAGAAGGAATGAGGCCAGGATGTGGCTTTGTCGTGGCTGGATAAGAATTGAAAGCCAGGCAGGCTCAGATGCATTGTCAGCAAATATGTTGAAGTAATTTGGGGTTCCTGCCAGACGATGCATGTGGAGACAATAATGTGAAACACGTTGTCAGGGAAGGTTAAGGCAGATTTGCCGTGTGGAGGGGGGTGGGAAGCAGGGAATGGTCGGCTGATAGGATAATTTGAACAAGATGGCACAGGAAATGGCACGGACTTCAAATAAATAGAAAGAAGTGGGGCAGGTGGGTCTGGAGTGGCTCTGGGGCATCGGCAGTTTGGGAGAAGTAAGTTCGTCACAGGATTGGGCCTCTGTGGAGCAGTCATTGACAAGTATCGATAGTTATGTTTCTGCCAAAGCAGTGGACAAAATTGAAACCAAAGAGAGTTTGCCTAGAAAGAAACTCGGCCTCTGTAAGACGTAGGAGAACGGAGAACGGAGGGAGGGAGGGAAGAGATGTGCAGTGGTAAAGTGGGCAGCTTTGGGAGTTGGCTGGTTGGTAATGGCTGGAGAGGAAATGGAAATGGAGGCAGTAGTCGGGAGGAGAGCACCGATCGGGCAGAACCGAGGATGAGGGGTGAGATTTAACCACTGCAGTTTGAGTGGCCCAGCGCCAAGCCACTGCACTCTTCCTGCTGGTAGTTCCCGCAGCCTTGGCTTTTCGGAGCTTCTGTAGGGGCAGCGGGGAATCCCTCTGCTCTCCAGAGAATTGTGATGCGAAGGAGACTTTACCATGATGTGCTTTTTGGGGCCTGTGATTCTGTGTAATCTGTACAGTACCAACCTCTTCAGGACAGAAGAGAAAGTTCAGACAGGCCAAACCCTCCCAACAAAAGGACACTGTTTCATTGTCGGTGGAAATTGTCTCCGTGGTCCTGGAGGAATTGGGGGGCGGGGATTTGTCTGTCCCTCGGGTAGTGCTAAGCCAATGTCTGTGTTTCCTTTACAGATGAACGGGATCGCGTTCAGAAGAAAACATTCACCAAATGGGTCAACAAGCACCTGATGAAGGTAGGAGCTGCCCTCGCACCCTGGCTGCGAGAATCTGGCTCTGTCAGCCCTTCTCTCAGTTCAGATAGCTCGCCCTGGGCTCACGTTGCTGGAGATACAAGTGACTGTTTATTTTTAAGAAGAACATAATCATAACAGTATGGAAATTTTTACTGATAAGTTTTTTGGTGAGGACAGTAATACACGACATTAACTCAGAAGGCCGAGGTTTAGGATATTGTGGGGGTGATTCCGGGATTCAAAGAACACTTTTCAAATTATTTTATAAGCCCCTGTTTACATTTTTATTTTTAAGTCTAATTACTATGTAAGGGTGGGGCAGTGGATTTTGTATTCTCTCTCTCTGCACAAATCTCAAATGTTCAGTTTAAGAATTTTTTCATATATATATAAAACCACCATGCAGTTTAAAATACAGAACACCCCCCAAATGGCAAGGGTTGGGGGGAGATTTTATTAATTATTTTTAAACAGAGAAACCAAGGTAGAGACCCGTTAAGGATCCATGTAAGGATTAACAGTATGACTAACGTGGCTGTCAAGGTTTGAAAGCAGTTTTGAGTTATAACCATTACTACTTTGGGAAAGGTCACAGTGACCCCTTTTATTTTTTAAAAAAAATATTTTTAATTGATTTTTTTCACAGAGAGGAAGGGAGAGGGACAGAGAGTTAGAAACATCGATGAGAGAGAATCACCAATCAGCTGCCTCTTGCACACCTCCTACTGGGGATGTGCCCGCAACCAAGGTACATGCCCTTGACCGGAATCGAACCCGGGACCTTTCAGTCGGCAGACCGATGCTCTACCACTGAGCCAAACCGGTTTCAGCACAGTGACATCTTTTAAAAAATATATATTTTATTGATTTTTTGCAGAGAGAGGAAGGGAGAAGGATAGAGAGTTAGAAACATTGATCAGTTGCCTCCTGCACACTCCCTACTGGGTATGTGCTCTTGACTGTAATCGAACCTGGGACCCTTGAGTCCACAGGCCGATGCTCTATTCACTGAGCCAAACCGGTTAGGGCTCACAGTGACCTCTTAATTGCCATACTCAATAGCCTACTTTTGTCTTCCTCTTATTTGATTTCTCTGTAGCATTTTCATACTGTTGATCAACTTGCTAGTCTTTAAAGCTTTCTTTCATTTTGGCTTCTAAGATACTGCTTTTTTACTGAATTACCTCTTCCCTCTTATGCATGCCCTTTACCTGCCTCTTTCACTGGCTCTTCTTCCTCTGTCTGACTCCTGTTGATGTTCCCCAGGGTCATAATCTTGGCCATTTCCTTGTTTTGTTCTCTGTTTTCTGATTGGCGGTCTCGCTCTTGTTTGGTTGCTTGGAATGCAAGGAAGCACAAGTAGAAAAGGATTCGGGCAATCTCATAGAATCTGGGTCTAACTGCATCAGGGCTTGATGAAAACCACACCTTATCGGCCAGCTCCTCTCCCTTTTTCTCTTTATGAGGCCTTATGAGCTCTCATTTTAATTTTTCCTATATGTCTCCTACATTTATTTCTTTGCATTTCTCCCATTACTTGTTCCTCAAGGGTGATGCGTACCTCTGCATCTACATGATTCTGAGGACACACACAGGAACGCCTGGTTGGCGGAGTTTCCTTTCCTCCGTGGGTCGGGTCCCATCGGTAGTTCAGTGACCTGGGGAGATGGTTACTAAGCTACACAGGGCTCCTTGGGGCCGCTTGTTTAACAGGTGCAGGGGAGGGTGATTTCCAAGATGCAAGATAAGGATTAGGAAGTGATGATAGAGCCCTTTCCTGAGTCCTTTCCTAAACCAAGGATCTGCCTATTCCCAGACTTACCCTTTATTTCACATATCCCAAATTGCTAATAGTTTTACTCGTATACCTAGCTGTCCAAGTTGGGAACCTAGAAGCATGCTATATTCCATCTTGCCAATCGTCTCTCCCTCTCACCAACTCCAATCAGTCATGTCCAACTCAGAAAGAGCTGCACTGACTTCTCTTCCCCATCCTTATTAACCTCTGCTCTAGTCCAGGGCTCTTCATCTCTTGCCTTAACCACTATTAGTTTCCTAATAAAGTTTTCTATAATAATGGATACGATAATAGTAGTGGTTTATTGAGTGTTTACTGTAAATAAAACATTCTGTATTAAATCCTTCACATGGATTATCTCATTTAATCTTCCAGTGACCTTTAAAAATTTTTTCAATTTCATTGACATTCAATATTATATTAGTTTTAATCCTTCAGTGACCTTGTGCTGTAGGTTCTATTAATACTCCCATTTTATCAGTAAAGACAGAGACATTTGGAGAGGCTAAGTAGCCTGTATAAGGCCAGCCCACTAGGAGGAGGCAGGAGTGAAATTTTAGAACGTGGGCCTTTGTAGTACTGGCCTGGCTTCTTCCTACTTTTCCAGGTTTCCAGCATCATATTTCTCCTGAACCTTAAGCTCTTGCCAGACCACGTGCCATGCTATTTTATGACTCTGTATCTCTGCGCATGCTGCTCCCTCTGTGTGGAATACCTCCCAGCTCTGTTCTGCCTGGATAAACCAGCTAACACCTCCTTAATATTTTCTTGACGCTCCATATGGAACTGACTGCCCTTTGTGCCCTTCCCTGTACTCCTTATGTACTTCTGTCACAGCGCCTACAGCATTTATCTTTCTGCTGGATTATAACTTGAAGGCAAATACTGTGTCTTATTTTTTCAGCATGAGGACAAAAAGGAAGGGGAGGGGAAAACTGATGTTCTCCTCTAATCCTTTCAGTGTGTGTACCAGTTGCCTCTTGTTTGATGACATGTAATTCTGTCATGATGCAGAGCCCTTTACAACTGGTTCCAATCTGTTCAGCCTCATTTCTAGGCATTCTCCCCCGGGTAGCCTGTGCTGTAGCCCACTGCTCCCTGAACACTGTGTTCTCTCACACCTCTTCGCTTACCACTTTTCTCCTGCTAGATGCATGTCTTACTTCCTCTGCTGGCTTTTACCCACTTACCCACCAAGGTTCAGGTCCATTATCACCTTCCTGAGATTCTGACCTCTATCCCTTGGACTAAATTAATTGCAACTTCATTTCTACTTCATATCACTTTGAAGATGTCTGTGTGTTCACACATTGATCTCTGCCTGAGTGCTCATTGAGGGCTAGACTGCATTGTGCTACTTGCTCTACCAAGCACTGCACCGGGCACACAAGAAGTGTCCAATAAAGATTTGTTGCCTTGAATAAATAATATTTTGATAGTTTTATAGCTTACATGGCACAGTCTTATCTGACTTGATCCTTGTAATAACCCTGAAAGAGATAAAAGTATTTTCTTTTTTCAATTTTCACAACTAAGGAAAGTGAAAATTAGGATGTAGTGACTTCCCAAGATGATTATACAGCTAGTGACCGGATAGAGCTAAGGATCACTCATGAGTCTTCTGACCAAAATTACCGCTTCTTTCCGCTGAATATGCTCCCAACTTGCCCTGTGTTCATACCTCACCTTTGACACCTGGAAGACCTGAATTTATCCTGCCTCAGGCCTATCCCCCTCCGCTCTGGAGTTGACTACAAATGCTCTAGTTCCCTGCTGTTCGTCTGAAGCCCATGTTCTGTTGGACCTCTCCTTTGCCTCAGTGCGGTTGATGACAGGAGGCCAGGGAGAGAGAAGCTGGACAGACATATCCTAGCATCGTCAGAAATTGGAGACCAGCCAGAGCTTTACTTAAATCCCCGGCTACCTGTCATCTCTTCTCAGACTTCCACCCTTAGGTTCCAGCAGCATTTTCTCATTTCAGATATTTCAGAGAGAGTCACTGCTAATCAGAACCATTGTTCCCCTGCTGGAGTTGTTTGCACTTAGGGCTGAGAATTAGAGATTTGTTTTTTATAACTCAAGCGTTCTTTGCTTTATTCCCCAAGCACACCCAGGTGAATGTTGCCAGTGGCAAGCAGGCTGATATAAGATCAAAACAACCCAGCCTCTCAAGTTCTAGGTTTAGTTGACCTAAGATCTTTTTGGATTCCCAAATATCCTTTTGTTCTGGAATAAGCAAATCAATTTTATCTTTATATTTGAGAACACTGTCCAATCTTAAAAGAGCTAAACTAAGTATGTAAGCATCTGAAATATAGCAAGAATCTCATTTAGAGAACCAGCAAGAAGAAAAATCTAGAGTTTTAGGTTGTATTTAAGTGATCCTTGCCATATACTAGGTCCTGGTAGCTGATAACGTGTATCCCCACAAAGAAAACCTCAAGAAAGGATGAGAGGATGCGACGAAACTGAGAGCATGAGCTCATAAGATGGAGGAGAAATGCTTTCCGTGGTCAGTTTGTATTGACTTCAGAGAAAGGCCAATATTTAATCTAGCAGATGGAATAATTTGTTCCATTTTTATTCATGTATGCAATTTGGGAGCCACTGGCCGTCCTGGAATTTTAGTTAAGAATTCCAGATAAACCAGCAAAAGTTTTGAACTCTATTTTTTTTACTGTTTTCAGTTTTTCTCCGAGGCTTTCTAATTGAACACAGGGTAGTAGAGAGCCACTCGGCTGTAGCCACGTGAGACAGCTCACTGCTCCCTAAACACAGTGTGTACTTTCACACCTCTTTGCTGATTTGTATCTGTGGCAAAGGTCGGAAGGAGATGAGCAGGGAGTTTACTGTAAGAGATTGACAAAGTAGTGTTGATTAGACACTGAGAAAGGAATGCTGCTTTTGTTGCCCAAGTGCGACCCTATGGTGGTGGTTTGTGGCTATTTCTGCCTGGACCTGAGTTTTCAGATCTTGATTTCCCTCATTTCCCTCAAGTGCACCTAACTCCCACTAATGGTTTTTGGCCTGCATCTGGGTTTGGAGCCTCAGTTCCCTGTTTCCAAGTGCCTACCTGTTAAGAAAAGCTACCCATTGTGAATTTTTAGCCATCCTCAGGGGATCTTGGTTACTTAATCAGGCTTTGCTGGTACCACTGTTAGGTCTCTCACAACAGAGTGAGGGTGGAATTCTTATCTGCAAAGAGCCTTATACTTTGTTCCTCTCTCAGTCTACTTACCCAACAGGGATTCCAGCCTCCTCTCGCATTCCTTGCATTGGAGCACTGTTCTTTCCCGAGCGAAAAGTATAAGTCAACTATAATCTGTTGTTTTTTTTTGTTGTTTAATTTTTTTTAGCATTAGGCTTTTCCTTGAGAATAAATTTGACTACTGAATCAATATGGAATTTCCCTCTTCTAGTTTAGAAATATGTAAATTCAGAAAGTCATAAGTTACCAAGCTCACTTTCACTTTTCCTGTATCCTTTTTAATAAGTGTAGATGAGAGTTACTAACATACTCTCCTCTTTTAAACTTTCTCCTCTGAAAGAAAAAAAAAATAAAAATAGAACTTTCTCCTCTGACCTATTTGTTGTTGTTGTTCTTCAACATAGTTTGGATCAAGAAAATTGAGCTGCTTATTTTTTTCTTTTAGCAAGCATGTCAAACTCAAAGAGCTAACATGGGCCAAATAAGGTTTAAGTTATGTGAGCTGCAAAAAATAAAAGCTTTAGCCAAAACCAGTTTGGCTCAATGGATAGAGCATCGGCCTGCGGACTGAAAGGTCCCGGGTTCGATTCCAGTCAAGGGCATCTACCTTGGTTGCGGGCACATCTCCAGTAGGGGGTATGCAAGAGGCAGCTGATTGATGTTTCTCTCTCATCAATGTTTCTAACTATCCCTCTCTCTTCCTCTCTGTAAAAAATCAATAAAACATATTTTTTAAAAAGCTTCAATTTCATAGAAATGTAGGTTTATTTTGATAGAGACATGTTGAATACAAAGGGCTGAAATAAACGAGTAATCGTTAACATAAAATAATGGGACATTTTAATAAAAATTAATATTTTTTCTTGAACATTAACTTAACAGACACCGAATAACTGCACAAATTAATAAGCGTAACGCAAATAAACCTTTTTTTTTCTTGTTCTCCAAAAGCAAAGTATTTCCTGTTGCGCACACCAAACAAGTGACTCTAAGACTAATGACGTGGCAGGCGGCTGCTAAAATATTCCCGGCTAGCGTTAGTAGAGAGACATGGTGTGCCTGTGTGTAAGGTACTTAAGGGAAATGAATGCAACATGATCGTAGTTATCAGTCATTAGTGAACGTTGTAGTTTGTTATTAATAATTTTGTATAACAGGATATTGTAAACATTAAGTTATGAAATTTTTATTAAAACATTTCTTACATACCATTATATTGGCTGGGCTGCAAAAATATTCATTGTGGGCCTTGAGTTTGACATGCTTGGTCTTAGAGATAAACTTTTTTAGATCAGGTTTTCTGCAGATATCAAAGAAAATCCTTGGTTCTTTGGAGGGGGGGGGGGACGCAATCCTTTTATAATTTAGCTAGAGGCCCGGTGCACAAAATTTGTGTGCAGTACGGTCCCTAGGCCTGGCCTGCGATCAGGGCCGTCTTCCCTGGCTGCCCCACCCCCCACCTTCACCCTCCCCCAGTTCCCCGTTCGCCATTGGGTGGTCGGAGCCTGCACCTCAGTGACTGGTCAAGTGGTTGTGGGTTAATTTGCATATCACCCTTTTATAATATAGGATGATGTTACTAACATGTCATTTTTGCCCTTCAAGTCTCATGGGAGCCTTATGAAGGCTCTGAACTGAGTCAGGAGACAGTGGTCTGACACTTCCCAGTGAAATTATAGTAACTTCTCTGGGCAACACTTTTCCCATCTGTAAACTGAAAGTGTTAGAGTTAAGTAATCTTTAAAGTCCCTTTGGGCTCAGATTCTGATTCCAAGATGAAAAGTATAAGTCAACTTAAGTGCAACTTACTGCCTTTGCTAAAAAAGCCACTCAGAAATTGGGGGAAGCTGTTTCTCTTTACTTAACTTCAAGCCAATCTTTTAAGAAAATTGGAGGGCAGAGCTTTCCTTGGCTTATTACTGCATTGGGGCGGGGTGGTTTGAGGATGACTGACCTGGGTTTGGTCTCTCAAAATTCATTAATTTTTCAAGATAGCTTTTTTGAGATTTAATTCACATATACAATTCACTCATTTAAAGTCTATAATTCAGTGGCTTTTAGGGTATTATCAGAGTTGTATAACCATCACCACAATAAATTTTAGAACATTTTTATCATCCTAGAAAGAAGCACTGTATCCTGTAGTCATTACCCCCCTGACCCTTTTATATCCTCCCACAACCCCAGGCAACCATAATCTACTTTCTGAATAAAGATTTGTGTATTCTAGATATCTTGTATAAGTGGAATTATACAATATGAGGTCTATTTCTTTGTTCCACTGGCTCTTTCACTTAGCATATGTTTTTATTTATTTTTTAGTTTTTAAATTTATTTTAAATTTATTTTTTAATTGATTATGGTATCATATAATTGTCCTCATCCTTTCATTTCTACCCCAAATCCCTCCCCACGTATGCCCCCACCTTCCTATTGTCTGTGACCACTGGTTAGGCTTACATGCATGCATACAAATCCTTTGGTTGAGCTCTCCTCCTTTCCCCCACCCTCCCCTACCTTCCCTCTGAGGTTTGACAGTCTGATCGATGCTTCCCTGTCTCCGGGTCTGTTTTTGCTCATCAGTTTATGTTGTTCATTATTTTCCCCAGATGCGTGAGATCATGTGATACAAGAAATACATTTATAAGAACCGAGAATGAGATCAACCATAATGGTTATGCTGATAGCATATGTCTTAAAGGTTCATCCACGTTATAGCTTATATCAATATTTATTGCTGAATAACATTCCATTGTGTGGAGGTACCACATTTAGTTTACCCATTTATGAATTGATAGATATTTGGGTTATTTTTACTTTTTGGCTACTATGAACAAGGGATGTTGCTATGAACATTCATTCATGTACAAGTTCCCCTTAGGTATACACCTAGGAGTGGAATTACTATGCCATATGATAACCTGTGTTTAGCCTTTTGAGGAACTGTCAGCCTGTTTTCCAAACAGCTACACCATTTTACATTCCCACCAGCAGTATATATGAAGGTTCCAGTTTCTCTATATCTCCTTCAAACAAACAATCTGTTTTTTAAAAATATTTTTATTGATTTCAGAGAGGAAGGGAGAGGGAGAAGCATCATTGATGAGAGAGAAGCATTGATCAGCTGCCTCCTGAACACCCCACACTGGGGACCGAACATGCAACCTGGGGATATGCCCTGACTGGGAATCGAACCATGAACTTCTTGTTCATAGGTCGATGCTCGACCACTTAGCCACGCTGGCTGGGCTGTTTTTAAAAAAAATTATTGTAGCAATCTTAGTGGGTGTGAAGTAGTATCTCGCTGTAGTTTTGATTTTCATTTTTCTTATTGCTGATGATACTGAGCATCTTTTCATGAGTTTATTTAATGATATTGAGTGTTTTTTTCATATGTTCGTTAGCCATTCATATATATTCTTTAGAGGCAGTCACTAATTTTGCCAGTGATTTTCACAGGGAGTACAAATAGCCAAGGACCTGGATAGTTAAAGTTTTCCACTCATTTGTTGATAGAATAGCATTATTGTTTGTCAGAGACATACATATTGATGATTCCTGAGCACTCTTAGCTATGTGGCTGCCTCTAAAATTTCTATGCTCAGTTCACTGGACTTTTCTTAAGACATTTGTGGGAAACTTTAGAGTCGGCCTAGTATTTGCAGCAGAGGTAAAAACTTTAGAATGGGGCAGACCTAGACTTGATCGCCTGGCCATTTGCTAGCAGTGTGACCTTGGGATGTTAATTGAGCCCTCCAAATCCCAACTTTACATTTGAAAAATTTCTGACATAGAAGAATGAGTGAATGTTAGCTAGTTCTTTATCTTCTCTTGGCAGAGCTGTGACCAAAATGCTTCAGAAACAGACTGTTAGTCTTCTGTTCTTGAAAATTCTCGGGGAAAATAAACATCAGGACAGCTCACCCCACTCTGCTTTTCTATTACCTCTGTCTATCTTTCTCTCTGTTTCTTTTCATAGTTTTTGTATTAAAATCAGAGAAAGACTGAGAGATATAATAAGCTAGTTTTCCACTAAGTTTCTTATAAGGTTGTTGAATTTTGCTATTTATAGACATAAAACATAACTGGAATTTTGAGGCCTTGATGTGAAATTAACTTTACATTTCAGTACTTTGTGGTATTTAGTGTCCTACTGATAACATGATCTCACTTGGTCCTCAACCCTACTACAGTTCATTTAAATAATTATTCAGTGCCCATTTCCAATTTTTATACCCTGTGTGTTCAAGTGTTATCTATCAAAAGTAAATCCTTCACTGTTGCCTTTTTTCTTCTTAAAACTTAATAACAAGTATTTAATATTTTCTGATTTATTATTTTAACCTATTGTTCCTTTGTAATCTGATTTTCATTCCACCGCTCTTTAGAAAAGTATTATCACAGAACACTCTTATTAATAGGAAAATTAAAAAACACACACACACACACACACACACACACACACACACATTTGTTAGTCCTCATCCTCCTTGTTCTGCAGCACAAGATACTGTGGTCACCCTTCCTTGATTATACTTCCTTGTGTGTGTGTGTGTGTGTTTGTGTGTGTGTGTTTGTCTACCTCTTTCACCCCTCCCACCCATGATTGCTTTCCCATCTCTGCCTTCTAATTTTGGTTATTCCCTCAGGCTCAGTCCTTAGCACTCTGCTCTTTTTTCTTGCCCCTAACACAGAAAGCCCAACATTTCCCATGTCTCTCGCCTAGCACCTCTATGCATATGACATCTAAACTGAAATTCTCAGCTGACCCAAATTGAATTCTGGTATTTCCAGCTGCTTCAAGAACTATTTCCATTTGTAGCTCCTTTGTTGCCATTTTAAATTCAATGTATTCGAACCTTTATTGTTGAAAGTATTACATGTCCCCCCATTCCCCCATTGACCTCTCCCACACCACCCCTGACCCCCACTCAGGCCTTCACCACCCTATTGTCTGTGTATTTAAAATTGAATTTCTCAAATCCATTCCCTTTCCAACCCTCATGACTGCTTATTCCTGTTAGTGAGGCATGCGGTTGTTCCAGTTGCAAAGTTTGAAATCTTGGACCCGTTTGAGGGAGAGGTCTTGAAATCTTGGAGTCAGTGGCGTGCTGGAACCAGCTTACATGGACTCACAAGAGCCACATGTTAAATTTTGTGAGCTTGTTGCTAAGTATAGCCATTATTAAAAATTAAATTATGTAAACTTACAATTAAATACATTCTACTTAAAATAAAGGTAGTAAATATTCAAAACTCATTACTTCATAATTATTTTTACTACATGTTATTGTCTATGCTCTTGAGGTTAATTATGTAAATTGTATCTTTATGATGAAAATACTATATAATGGTGTGCTTTTCTTCCCAACATCACACTTAGTGATAAATTAGCAGCTTGAAGTTGGTCATGGTAGGAGTATTTACACTCTGGAAACCAACAAATGCTATAAATCTGAGCCGGATGTATTGTTTTGTTCATTGTCTAGACTTAAGTGATAGAAAAAAATGCAAATGTTGCAAATTAAACTAAAAAGTATGTCATGCCTATAGCAAGTACATTGTAATTAGCACAGAAATGAAAGAAATGTCTTTTAGTATTTGAAAGCTTTTGTGCAGGCATCATGAACCAATTCCTTCATTTGGGTAATCTTCCTGCCACCTTATACCTTAACACACACACAAACATGCATACCTTGCGTATTTCCACCACTATACCTTGTCTTATGTTTTCCCCATCTTTCTATCAAAACATTTCGTAATTTTTTCAAGTCCTTTCTCTTTTAGAAAGTCTTCCCAGAGATTTCCAGGGTTTATCGTTACTGATTCCGTGTCTGTTTTGAATGCTAGCTATTCAATGGGAAAGGACTGTAGTTCAGTTTTTGACACAGATGTAGAAATCTCAACATCCTAGTCTCTGCTTGAAAAATTCCAACGACTAGAAATTTACTACTTCTGAAACTAATCCTTTTTATTGTCTACAAAATTATTTACTTCATGTTGAAAATGAATCCTCTTCCTTGTAATTCCTACTACTCTTCTGATTCTGTGATGTGAACGTCACTCAGTGAAGTTACCACTAGACTTGGAATCAGAAGACCTACCACTTAGAACATTGTGATCTTAACATCACAGAGCCTCAGTTTCTCCTGCAGAATGTGGGGTCATACACTAACCTCACAGGGCAATAATTTGGACGTAGTAAATAAAGGAGATTAGGGCTGATTATAAAGCATAGTAGTTAATGGCAAAGCCTAAAATTCGAAAAGACCAAACAGGCCAGCTTTCCATTGTGACCTCGGGCAGGTTATTGACCTCTCTGTGTCTCATTGCCTCCCGTGTGAAATAGGAATATAATGAAACCTGCCTTAGAGATGTGAGGGATAGATGAGATAACGAGAAGAATTTTGCACAGTATTTGACTTTAACCATACATTTTTCCAAAGTGAGGTTTGTTTTCCATAGTTTCTGTTATAGAATTGAAATTGTTTTTCCCCAAAGGGAAATAATTCTCAAATTCACTGTAAAAACACTTGGTAAGAGAGGGGTTCCATTAGATGTGCGCCTATGAAGCGCTGGTGCCTAGCATTTTAGTTTTCTCTGAAGCCCTCTCTGGGAGGCTCTGCTGTCTGGCTGGACTCATCTGACCAGCATTGGCCATGGTATCACCCCTTTTTTTTTTTTTTTTTAAATCCTCACCCAAGGATATTTTTCCATTGATTTTTAGAGAAAGTAGAAGGGAGGGTGAGAGACATAGAGAGAGAAACATCAATGTGAGAAAGACAGAATGATTGGTTTCCTTCTGTACATACCCAGACCAGGGTTAGGGATTGAGCCTGCAACTGAGGCATGTGCCCTTTGACCAGAATCAAACTCAGAACCCTTCAGCCCATAGACTGAGGATCTGTCCACTGAGCTAAACCAGCTAGGCAGTACACATTTTGATCCATAATAATTTCTGAGGTGTTTCAGGATGATTAAGACTCCCTATCTCCTTGTCCAAACTTTTAGAATATTGTTCAGGGTTGGCTAGAGGGTGTAATAAATCTGGCTTCAAGTTTAAAAACAGACTTCTGGTAAGTGTTTATGTGTTGTATTCCTGAATTTTATTGTTTCCAGCTTCAAATTTTTAAATTTGTATTTACAGAGATTCTTGTTTAGTTAATAAAATAATTTAAGATTAAATAAAAAGCAGTCTTGTTTTACTGTCACGCACAGGTCCGCAAGCACATCAATGATCTTTATGAAGATCTACGGGATGGCCATAACCTGATCTCTCTGCTGGAGGTCCTCTCAGGCATCAAACTGGTGAGCTTCTCTCCCAATGGGTGACCTCTCGGGCGTGGCCATAAATGACGTATTGGTCCATCTTGCGGAGTGGTAGGGCAGTGGCCATCACTGCTTGCTCTGTTATGTGGGAGGAAGAAGTAGAAGAGATTATTGGTTGGCTTTATGTCTAACTCAGACTTACAGTTTACATATGATGTGTTTTTATCTTAATTCAAATTGATGTGTCAATTATTCTCACTTATTGATAGGTCCAGGTATTGGTTATATTCATTTCGTAACTGCTTATTTTCTCCTTGTTTTTTTAATTTTATCCGTTTATAGACACTAGTAGTATTTTAGGAATAGGAGGTTCACATTTAAAAGTTTTTAAATAAGGTATAGTTTTCTTCCTAGAGTTTTATTTCTAGTCTATATGGAATCTTTCCTATTTATTGTGAATTGTTTTATTTTCTGTATTTAGCTCAGGTTCTAAGTTTACATTTAAAAGCCCAAGTGTTTTTTTGTCTTTAAAAAATACATTTTTGTTTTTATTTTATTTAATCTTATTCATTTTACTTTTATTTTTAAAAAAATCCTCACCTGAAAATATTTTCCCTGATGATTTTTTTTTTAAGAGAGTGGAAGGGAGAGGGAGAGCCAGAGAGAAACATCCATGTGTGAGAACACACTGATTGGCTGCCTCATGTACACGCCCTGACCAGGGCCCCGGTGG
Source organism: Vespertilio murinus (assembly GCA_963924515.1). Taxonomy (NCBI): domain Eukaryota; kingdom Metazoa; phylum Chordata; class Mammalia; order Chiroptera; family Vespertilionidae; genus Vespertilio; species Vespertilio murinus. The sequence goes on from OZ004706.1 coordinate 24,472,563, forward strand.
GGAGAAGCCTGCCATCCGGGTGAGCACCATTGACCGGAACTGAAACTGGGCCCCTTTGGTCCGCAGGTTGCTCTACCCACTGGGGATACCAGCTAGGCAGGGCTTTATGTTATTTTCTAATATATTTTTATTGATTTCAAAGAGGAAGGGAGGAGAGATAGAAACATCAATGAGAATCACTGATCGGCTTCCTCTTGCCACCCCCCCCCCCCCCCCCACACACACACACTGGGGATTAAGCTCACAATCTGGGCAAGCTGGGACCTCTTGATTCTTGGGAGGACACACTTCACTGAGCCATGCCAGCCGGTGGTGGTGTCTTACTATCAGCCCCCCGCTGCCCGGACCTGTGCGCAGGGTGTGGTTTTCAATTCACCTCCCTCTATGGGTCACTGAGTCTCAGGTGTGGAGAAATGCTGAGGTTGATGTCTGAGCACAGGCCTGGATACAGTATATTCGGGCTCCTTGGACAATTAACTCTGCCTGCCTCCTCCCAGAATGTTTAAACATTGCTTATGGGAATCACCTACACATCTGAGGGCAAATCTCATGGGAGCCTCTTGGCTTGTCAGATGATGGTTCTTAACACTTGCTTCGTTTGCAGGATCAAAAAAACCTCAATTGGCGGGCTCATTGTTCCATAGATTTGAGCCAAATGGGAGCAGATGATCCTTTGCAGTTTCTGTTCTATCCCTAGCATCATAGACAACAGAATTTTCATTGAGAACAGTCTAGGGTTGGATACTGGAAACATCTGCGATGAAGGAGAACTGAGGAGAGTGCACAGCTTGAGTAGTCTGGGAAACTCAGCCCACCCACTGGCATTGGTGATTCTTAGTCATTGTTGTGTTTTAAGTACAGAATTTGGCACATTAGATTTTATTCCCTAAGTAATACTGAGCTTTTTCTAGAATTGGGTTTGGCTTCCCTTAGGCTCTGTGTTTTGTTTTTAATCTTTATTTAAAATATATATATATATTTTATTGATATTTTACAGAGAGGAAGGGAGAGAGATAGAGAGCTAGAAATGTCGATGAGAAAGAAACATCAACCAGCTGCCTCTTGCACACCCCCTACCGGGGATGTGCCCGCAGCCAATGTACATGCCCTTGACCGGAATCGAACCCGGGACTTTTCAGTCCACAGACTGATGCTCTACCACTGAGCCAAACCGGTTTAGGCTGTTTTTAATTTTTATTGTTGAAAATATTACATTTTAAAAATATTTATGGTTGAAAGTATCACAGCTTTCCCCCATTAACCTCTTCCATCCTGCTCTTTTCTGCGCCCCCCCCCCCCAAGGCCTTCACCACCCCATTGTTGGCGTCCACAGGTTATGCATATGTGCATTCAAGTTCAGTGGTTGATCTCTTCCCACCCACCCTCCCCTGCCTTCCCTCCGAATGGCTCTGTGTTTTGGTGTCACACCTTTTTTGCCTTGCAGTAGAATTAATTTTATAATTTTTAATGGCCTACAGTTGACAGATGCTCTTATCAACACAGCCAGCACAAGATGAATTCTAGTTCTTCTCTGGCCCTCATTTATAAATCTCATATATATTCAGAATTTCACCTTCACTGAGCTGAACGTTACTCTTCAGTGCTCACCAAGTTATATTTTGTGCAATTTGCCCGGCATCTTTGATGAACTTGCAGTGAACTTATAGTGGAAAGTGACATTTTTGGTGACATTGCTTACAAAACAGTTTAAAACACTTCAGTGTAATTTTCCTAACTTTTGAAAACCTACAGGTGTTTATGGAGATATTCAGAGGATATCATCTTATCCTTGAAAATAGTCCAAATATCTCTTTCAAGGTTATTCACATCATTTCTTTCTCCCTTCATTGATTCATATCAGAGAGGGTGGGTGACTATGGAGGATTGAAGATGTGTTTCAACATGAGACATGCCCAATAAAACCATCTGTTCTGATCTTACATCTTTTTGGGTATGGGAGGAGGGTATTTTCATCCTTTCTGTTCAATGTTGCATTCATTTCCTTTTCATTTTTGTGTTGTGCATTTTCTGTTACTCTGTCATGTCGTTGCCTTGGTTGGTGGCCAAAGGAGCCAGCCGGGCTGAAGACCCTTCGTCTGGTGAGCATGCCCTCCTGGCGCCATGCAAACAGCGAGGAGCAGGAGGAGGAAGATGAGGATGATGTAGTAGGTCCTCCCGGCGATGCCAGCATCCCAGCTGGCATTGCAGGGCCGTCAGAGAGTCTGAGGTTCTCCAGGTCTCCGGTTACCAAGGGTCTTCTTCACTATCCACCTGGGAATTTGGGTCCCAAAGAATGTGGTTAAAGCTAATTGTGCCCCTGGCACTGTTAGATGGTCCTGAAGTGGGAATTATTTTGCTTATCTGAGAACGGTTGGCACAGAAAGAATAATGGTATTGGAGGTGTCAAGTTCCTTTGAGACCTGGAGACCCTTAGCTTTCTTGTGGCCTTGCTTGTTGCCTGCGTCCAGGTTGTAAAATTGTGGAAAGTTTAATTGATAGCATGGCAGTTAGTTGCTTATCCAAAACTAACTGGTAGGTACTCTCTCTCCACCTCTCTAGCCTCTGGGTTTTCACCACACACCATGTCATTTGTTTTCAAAATAGTCTGTTGTTTGCAAACCACTCACTGCATGGAGGTACTCTGCCTTGGTCAATGATATTGCTAGTTGTTATAGAGGACACAGATTTAACCTGCATGTTCTTAAGGTTATTTACTTTTAATAATTGTTTTTATCCTCACTAAAGGATATATTTATCGATTGTGTGTGTGTGTGTGTGTGTGTGTGTGTGGGCGAGAGAGAGAGAGAGAGAGAGAGAGAGAGAGAGAGAGAGAGAGAGATTGAGATTGATCTGTTGCCTCCTGTACGAGCCCCAACCAGGGATTGAACTTGTAACCTAGGTAATATGCACTGAGCAGTAATTGAATCTGTAGCCTTTTGGTTTACAGAACAGAACAGCTCCAATCAACTGAGCCACCCAGCCAGGGCAAGGTTATTTATTTTTGGTGGCGAGTACATAGGAGTAAAAATTAGGATATGTGGAGGGGCATTTCTTGCTTGTAGACTATAAATTATAGCATGTAATCTTTCTCAATAAATAGAACTAGGCAATATTTCCATCCCCTGATCTCCGAAAGTAATCTTTTCACTTCACTGATCTCCTTTCCCATTGCCTTAGTAGCTTCAGTTTCACAGGCTCTGTCGTTCTTTAAGCCATACTCACAATAACAGCTGAAATGACTGAGGAGAGGTACTTGCTAAAAAGACTTTTCCTAAACCTTTGATTTCAGAAGTTGCCCGGAGAAGCGCCAACATCCTGGTAGACTGACGTAGTTTGGGAGAGCTGCTCGGAGGTGTTGGGGGCCCAGAGGCATGCCTCTGCCCTTACCTTCCCACCGTTGGGTTATTTTTTGTTCACCTCAGCTTGGGAGAAGGCTTCCTCTGCAGGTGCCCAAGCAGAGCTATTTTACATTTTATCAGCCTGTAATTAGTCCCAGCTTGACATTTACACGTGAACTGGGTATGATCTAGTGAGAGGGAGGTTTTAGTCCCAATGTTAGGAAGATAAAAGCAACATTGGAAAGTAAGCAGGAGAATAGATAGCCATCCTGCATGTGCTTGTTGGGCAAACGGGCCTCATGTACTCGGAGTGGGTGCAGTGGGGCTGTGGCTAGGAGACCGAAGCACCGGTGGAGATGGCTCCTCTGCTGGGCTGTGACAGCCAGGACTTTGGCAGAAAAGTCCTTTGGTTCTCACGTTGAACTTCCCCACATCACCAACGTTTTGTTAACTCTGGGTGCTTCTTACTGGAGTAAAGGGTAACTTTTCTGTCTGGACACCCATCTTCTTGAAAATAGGTTTCTTCCTGATTTTTGCCTCTCATTTTGGATTTTTAAAAATGTATTTACTGAGCATATGTAACTCCTTATTCCTTAGTTTAAAATTATCTACCTCTGGCATCTTTTGTTAGGTTTACAGTAAGGTTTGCTCTGTCCATTACTGTGCAATATGCAATGAAGACTTTCCACTCTGCCTTTACAATAGCATTTAACTGTGGTCTTAGGAGCCAAAGAGCCAAAGTCTTTGTCCAATCAATCTCGCCTCCAGAAACAGGCTCTGCCGTGTAGGACCTCAGAAGAACCTGCAGAGAAGCTGCCGCATTGGTTCGGCATTGTATTCAAAACGTGCCGTGTGTTCACGGGAATTGTAGCGGCTAATAAGGCCTTTTGGAGGCCGAGCAGCATGGCGGCCCAGACAGGTCCTGCCAGTGAAGGTGCTGGATGTGGTGCTCCCACGCCTGGCTTCCACCATGAGGGATTCTGGGTCTTTGAAATGCAAGTGGAACGTGGTCTGCGTGGATAAATTGGAGTAGCTAAAATTAACACCCCCTTTTTTGTTTGCAGCCCCGAGAGAAGGGCAGGATGCGTTTCCATAGGCTGCAGAATGTGCAGATTGCCCTGGACTTCCTAAAACGGCGACAGGTAAGAGGATCCGGTGGCTCCTCAGCCAGCCAGGGAGTGTCGGAATGACGTTCCTATTTAGGGAACTCCTCTGTGCCCCCAGAAAGCCCTTAGTAATTGCCAAATCGGTCCGACCCCGTTCTGTCGTACTGCTAGTGAGCAGTTGTGTGTTGGTTGGACAAATCATTGGTAGTCCTTCCATTGGGCTGTGGCCTTCCTGAGAGGCAATGTCCACAGAGAAGAGATAGATGCTAAAGACTGAATTGTGTGAACCCGCCTTAGGTGGAGGTCAACGGGAAGATGAAAGGTAAACCAGCAAAGAAGATGGGAAAAAAGGTGTAGCACCCAGGAAAAGGGAAACCCAGAGTGCCACATTGTCATGACAATTAGATGAGGGGGTGGCTGTGAGACATTGATGGCTTAAGAGAACAGTTTTAATAGAGCAGAAACATGGTTAGTGTGTATTGGACTTGGATACAGGAAGGGAAAGTGTATTTTTAGACATAGGAGGAGAAGACAGTGAAGAAAGACTGAAAATGAGTGAGGAGAATGAGAGCCATGGGATGCTAGCCCTACGGCTTTTCATTTACAACCAAGGAAACAGAGTCAGGTGAAATGACCTGCTCCAAATCACAGAGCAGGTTAGAGCAAAGTTAGTACTTTAACCCAGGTCTCCTGATGTGGTTTACCGCTCCTTCCTCTGTCCATGCTGTTTTCTACACCTCCTTCCTCCCATTGCTTCCTTAATCGACGTAACTAAGTCCAGGGGGTGAGGGATGCGATCCAGACCATAGCCGGTGTGTTCTCTTTGAGAAAGAAAAGAAAAACGCCCCTCTTCTGAGATCCAGGGAGAAGGAAGGATGGCTGGATAAAGATACTGTACAGAGAGAGATTGTGGTGGAGAGGAAGATGGATGAGGGAGTTCAGAGTTCATCTGCTTAGGGAGAGCTGTATGGAAAAGGATTGGGATAGCTTTTGTTTCCCGCTCCCTGGATGGCTGGTCACCCTAGCGGGGGGACAGTCTGTGTGTCTGTGCACATAGATTTCAGGAGTGAAGCTATGGGAGTCAGTGAGCAGGGGGATATCCGTGACAAAGTGAATGGCAGTGGAGTGAAAATGGAGACTGGAGCAGACCAAAGACTGAGGAGGGAGAAGAGGCACCCTTCCCTCCCCCTTAACCTTAAATAAATATGGCTGTGGTGACTTAATAAAAACTCACAATACCATGTGCTTGCAAGGTTGCTTTGCTGCTGGGAATGTAAAGTAGCACAGCCACACTGGGAAATAGTTAGATAATTTCTTATAAAGCTAAACATATACCCATGTGACCCAGCAATCCCACTCCTAGGAATTTACCCCAAAGAAAGGAAAACATGCTCACTCAGAAACCTGTTCATGAATGCTGGAGTTGTATGCATAATTGCTCCAGGAAACAACCCCAGACCTTCGGTGGATGAGATGGTAAACAGTGTGCGTATCGGTACAGTGGGAGACTGCTCAGCAACAAAAAGAGCCATCTATCGATTCATGCACAACTTTGATGGGGATCTGAAGGCCATTGTGTTGAGTGAAAAAAGCCAGTTCAAAGGATTGTGTACTGTATAATTCCAGTTATATGTCATTCTGAAAAAAGCAAAACTGGAAAAGATCAGTGGTTGCTGGGAGTTAGGAAGGGGGCAGGGTTTGACTACAAAAGGGCAACAGGGGTCATCTTTTTGGGATGATGGGACTGTTCTGTTATTCTTATTGTGATGGTTATACAAATCTATACATGTTTTAAAACAGAATTGTACACTAAAAATCAATATAATTGTATATAAATGATGAAAATCTATAAAAACGAAATCAAGATGAAAGTGACAGAACTCTGAGAACAGCTTTTCTTTCTTTTTCAGGTGAAACTAGTGAATATTCGCAATGATGACATTACAGATGGCAACCCCAAGCTGACCCTGGGCCTGATCTGGACCATTATTTTGCACTTCCAGGTAGGGTCTGTGAAATTGAGGGTCCTGGTTGCTTGGTTTGGACATGGCCTAGAAGTCGCACTGTCTTCCACAGGCACCTGAGCCTTCCTTCTCTGTAGTTGGCAGTTAAAAAGGGTGAGAGTGGAACTTGGAAAGAAAGACAAGGATTGACCTGGAGTTGAAGCTTTTGCAGCCTAAACCCAGAACTTACTAATCACCTTCATGATGATCATTTTCATGATGCAAGGGGATTTTTCACTTGTTTTGCTTGGCCCTGTCATTGGCAGTGTGGCTATTAGAAGTCTGCTCAGCTGAGTCCAAACTGGCTCTTTAGGTACTCAGATGTGAGGGTGGGGCAGATGTTGATTGTGATGCTTTAAAAGGGTGCAGTGAAGGCTTTTGATCCTGCTTTGATGTAGACTTTTCCTCGTCTCTAATGATCTTAAAACAAGCCTGGTTAATGTAACACTGTCTTAGTCATTTGTGCTGCTTTAATGAAATATTATCATAGACTGGGAGGCTAAAGAACAGACATTTCTTTTTCATATTTCTGGAAGTTAGAAATCTGAGACCCGGGTGCCAGTATGGTTGGATTCTTAGTGAGGGCCTTCTTCCTGGTTATGTCCTCACATGATCGTTCCTTAGTGCATGCAGCAGAGAAAGAAATCTAGTTTTCTTCATCTTTTTATGATGGCATTGATTTCATTATGGGGCTTCACTCTCATGACCTAATCTAAACACAATTACCTCCATATCCAGTCACAAACATTCATTCCATAGCAAGCACCTTAGCAGCTGGATGTGTATATGTGTTTGTAAGCACAGCCTTGTAGCACTCGTCACACCCAGGAACAATGGCATTTTGGTATGTTCAGTCACAGGGCTTTCATAAGGCCAGTCCTTTTCAAGTAATTTTGCCCTATCTTTATAAAAAGACTGTCTGGAATCACTAACAAAAGTAAGCAAAGCTATTTCTCAGGTAATGCGCCCATACCCAATTGCTGTACAGGAGGCTGGTTAGAGGGAGCACTTCTTGGACAGGTGAGAAAAGAAGGCTCATGTGGCATCTCAAAGTATTGACTTCTGGAGCTGAAGCCTAGGGATGTCCTACTTGATGAGTTAGCGCCACCTGCTGGTTCAAGGCAGAACAGCATGTGTGCCATAATTCCTAAGAACTTGAGAAAATTCTGAGAGTTTAGGGCTTATTTCTTGGAGCTCGGTTTGGAGATAGTGCTGACAATGACAGCATGGGTAGGCTTAGAAAGTGTGGCGGTAACATGTATTTTTGTGGACCCATGAGGTGGCTTGAGCATCCTTTGGATATAGGGATAACCAGGGACATGAAATTGGCAAGAGGTTCCTCTGGAGGATGGGAATCAGAATCCAAACAAGGTGCACATAGTGCATTAAATTGCCCTCCCCATCTCCTTGCAATTTGTTGAAGAAATCAGGCCTTTTGTCCTGTAAGGTCAATAAAGATGCTGATGGCATCTCTGGCATGTCTTTTAACACTGTCCTCCACCCCTCTATTGTATTTGCCTATGAGCTGGGGGATTTAGATCTATACCCGAGGCCCGGTCACATTCAGGTCCATTTGGGGTTGGGACAAGGATGGTAGTCTTATGCTGTACATCAGGAGACATATAATGTCTATTGTCTTCCTTTTCATAAGATTGATTAGTGGGGTCAGGTGTTATCAGCCTGATGCAATCATTCTGCATTCCCTGTTAGCTCTTCACCTAATAGTTTTAGAAGCTACTGATCGTCATTGCCAGTTCCATTATTCCATTAGAAATTGCAAAATAGTGACACTCAAATTCTATAATTTTTTTTAATTATTTGTCTGGAAAATTTCTGTAAAGAAGAACTTCACCATTATCAATTACCCCGAAAGATAGCTCCTATGGGAGAGGTAAGATAAAAAATAAATAATCCCAACTTTCTCTCTGCTTGCCAGTTTTTAGGATAATTAGTTGGTTCTCTGAGATTTCCAATGGAAGTATTTTGTTGCCACCCCCACCCACGCACGCGTGTAATTATTATTCTTTATAATACTCGGATAGCTTCATCTTGGGCCAATAAGAGCCTTTTCAAGTTGAGGTTCTGAGTCCTTTGGCACAAACCCCATAGTCTTTGATCATTTCCCTTTTTTCTTTTTCCCCTCATTTTTAAAATTAAGGTATTATATGTGTACATACCATACCAATCCCCATCTCACCCCACTCCCATACGTGCCCTCCCTCCCCAGAGTTTTTCGTCCATTGGTTATGCTTATATGCATGCATACAAGTCCTGAGATGAGATGCACTCTTTGAACATGTATTTTATATCCCAGACCTGAAATTAGCGATTTCTCCAAGGAACTCAATTCTTTACCGACATTCTAAGTGCTCCTGGGTAGCCGTTGTTTCTGACTTTTTCTCTGGATGGAGCTTCCAACATTGTATACAGTAGGTCCTCCGGTTACGTCGGAGATCCATTCCTAAGCACGACATAATGTGATTTTCTTCATAAGTTGGAACCCACCTACAGAAGCACGTATGTCACTCACATGGAGCACATACACACCAGTAATGAAGTGACACAGTAAAAGAAATGAAAAGAAAGATAACAATTCCTGACCTTTACTTATGGTAAATAAATAATAACATAAAGCACATGTGTACATACATCAAAATGATGGAACTTTTTTTTCAATAAGTAAATGGGAGAAGGTGACGTAACCACGAAACTATGTATGTCGAGTCCGATGTAACTCGAGGACTGCCTGTATTTTTCTTTAAAAAAAAAATCATTAATTTATACTGATATTTCTAATTCGAATTAGAGTTTTTTCTTTGACTTTGTACAGGGGTGGGCAAAAGTAGGTTTATAGTTGTGAATATATGAAACAGTAAATAAAACTATTATAACCTGCATGTCTTTTTCCATATGAACAACAGTAAACCTACTGTTGCTTATCCCTGCATTTATATTATTTTTTTCTTAGACTGAAATCTTGATCCTAACACAGTAATATATCACATATTTCCTTTTCTTTTTACGTATGTACACATGTCTATAAAATCATATGTATTTTATATATTTGAATCAAAATAACAATATCAATGTTATTATTATTTTAATATATTTTTTATTGATTTCTCACAGAGAGGAAGAGAGAGGGAGAGGGATAGAGAGTTAGAAACATCGATGAGAAAGAATCATCGATTAGCTGCCTCCTGCACACCTCCTACTGGGGATGTGCCCGCAACCAAGGTACATGCCCTTGATTGGAATCGAACCCGGGACCTTTCAGTCCGCAGGCCGATGCTCTATCCACTGAGCCAAACCGGTTTCAGCGATCAATGTTATTATTAACAATATGATCACTAAGAAGTTTATGATTTCTTTGCAATTCTTTTGTCCTTAATGTAAATTTCCTAAGGACATACAATTAATTATATTTTAAAGTTATTTGAAATAATTTCTCTGTATTGTTAAACCAGCAAGTCAATACATAATTAGGCTCATTTGTTTTTATTTGCTTTCAGTGTTTAGGGATTTTTTTCCCTTTCAATTTTATTTTTCATTATATAGATTATATTATACATTATATGTTTACATTGTTCCAAAGGGGAATTCTTAAAAGTGAGTATAAATTGTATTCAGAGAGGTCCACTGTTCATCTCTATTTCTTCCCTTTCTCTATAGTCACCCAAGTATATGTTTTTGTTTTGAAATAGATTGCAGTAAGAGAAAGGGAGGCAGGGAGGGAAGGAGAAAGGGAGAGAAGAGGGGAGAGGTGGGGGGGGGGAGAGAGGGAGAGAGAAGGAAATATCTATGTAAGAGAAACATCAATCGGTTGCCTCCTATACATGCCCAACCAGGGATCTAACCCACAACATAGGTATGTGGCCTGACTGGGAATCAAACCTGCAACCTTTGGTACACGGGACAATGGCCAGGGCTAGTTAGCTAACTTTTTAAAAACATCTTTTTTGGTTATTTTATTGTTTTGATTTAGGAAAATATATACTTAAAACATTTATTGAGGTATATTTTATGGGGTTTGTGCCAAAGGACTCAGTGCTGGTTCCAGATAATGTATATTTTATTGATTTTTATGAGTTGTACAACAATTACCCTAAGCCAGTTTTAGAACATTTTTATCATTCCAGTATTATCCCTCTTGCTCATTTACAGCTCTCTATTCCCATCCCCAGCCTCAAGCAACCACTACTCTCATTTTCAGTCTCTTTAAATTTGCCTATTCTGGACATTTCACCTAGTGGGATCATATAGTATATGATCTTTTATGTCTGGTTTCTTTCACTTAGCATAATATCTTTGAGATTCATGCATGTTGTAGCATGTGTCAGTATTTCATACCTCTGAGTAGTATTCTGTTGTATGGATATACCATATATTTTGTTTGTTCAGCAGTTGATGGACATTTGTGTTGTTATGTTTTTGCTATTATAAATAGTATTGCTGTGAATAATTGAGTACTAGTTTTTGTGTGAATGTAAGTTTTCATTTCTCTTGGATATATATCTAGGAGTGGAATTGCTGAGTTGTATGATGAATTATGTACAACTTGTTAAGAAACTGCCAAACTGTCTTCCAAAGTGGCTGTACCACCGAAACCGGTTTGGCTCAGTGGTAGAGCGTCGGTCTGCGGACTGAAAGGACCGGTTCAATTCCGGTCAAGGTCATGTACCGTGGCTGCGGGCACATCTCCGGTAGGGGGTGTGCAAGAGGCAGCTGGTCGATGTTTCTCTCTCATCGACCTTTCTAGCTCTCTATCTCTCTCCCTTCCTCTCTGTAAAATATCAATAAAAAGTATTAAAAACAAACAAACAAACAAAAAACAACAACAAAGTGGCTGTACCATTTCACATTCCCACCAGCAGTGTGTGAGGGCTCCTGTGTCTCCACATCTTCCCCAAAATTTGTTGTCTGTCCTTTAGATTATAGACATCACAGTGAGTGTGAAATGATATCCCCTGTGGTTTTAGTTTGCAGGAAAATGTATTCTTTAATTGAATTCTACAAACATTTACTGAAGACTAGCTATAAGCAAGGTCTTAGGTAGAGTTTGTGGGAGATATAAAATTGAACTAGGCACAGAATCAATCCAGTCTGACTATGATTCAAAGGAATGACAAGAGACATCCTATAAAATAACTTGGAAGAGATTAAACAATCAGGGAGGGATGGTACAGGGAGGTGGGATATAGCCTGTACTCAGCAACGGATTTTATAACTTCCAGGGCTTTCCACCTAGCCCACTGCTCCTTACCCTGCTCCCAGTTTAATTGAAAGATATAAACAGATCTGGCTTTGTCTTCTGGATGCATATTGGCTACCTGCTTTTCTCTTTTGCTATTTCAAGCATAGTGGAATATCTGTTTTGTCTTCTCGTGGAGGGAAGATTTTCTGCCAGGATATCTTCTCAGATGCAACTGATTACTAATTCCTTTCTTTGCTTTTTTTAAGTCTTGATGTTTGCATATAGTACTAGCTAAGTGTTTGGGAGTGTGAGAAAAGATTCCCTGTTTCTGCAAGCTTTTGGTTGGCTGATAAAGAGTTATATAGAGCTGTTCTCCTTGTCTTGCTTCAGATAGGACGTGATATGTATCTTGCTAGTTAGGTATCATTGTGGTTTTCTAGTTTTTTTATTATAGAGTGTCTATTAACTGTCTTCACCAAGAACATGTGCTATATAAAGCAAAATAGAAATGCAGAGTACAACTGTCAAATGTTAGGGGATCAGTAAAATAGTCATAATAGTTTATCTTTGTTATTGGTGAAGTAAAATAATGATATGGTTAGAGGTCATGGTTGTCATATCAAGGGAGCATTCGGTTGAAGGAGAGGCTGGTTCCAGATAAAAAATTTGCTACTAGTGCCTGGCTGGTGTGCCTCAGTGGTTGAGTGTGGACCCCTGGGCCAGCGGTCACGGGTTTGGTTCTCTGTCAGGGCACATGCCCAGGTTAGATCCCCAGCAGGGTGCAGCAGGAGGCAGCTGATTAATGTTTCTCTCTCACCAATGTTTCTATCTCTCTTATCCCTTTCCCTTCCTCTCTCTCTAAAAATAAATAAAAACATTTGAAAAAATTTGCTACCTACTGATGTGACTGGTGGTATTGATAACTTTATAAAGATGTTTATGGTTTCCAAAATGTTTAACACATATTAAAATGATGTGCTAAATGATAGGGATTCTTTTTATTTAAGTTTTTAGTTATGAAAATTACAAGTACTCAGGAAAGTATATAACATCTTCGTGTGTGTGTTCACCTTCAAAATTAAACAAATGCTAATATTTTTGTTACATTTAGTTCAGGTGTTTTTTTTCTCTTTCTCTGTAAAGAAATAAACGTTTTAGATACAGCCCATTTTCTTGCTCCCTCCAACCCCCAGGTAAACACTATCCTGAAGTTGATGGATGTCATTCCCGTATATGCTTTAGAACCTTTCTGACAGAACGGTATTCATAAGCAGTATGCGCTATAGTTTGTTTTTATGTTTGACCCAGAGAGTATTTTCTACATATTCTGCTTTTTTTCATCTAAACTCTGTTTTTGAGGTTTATTCATGTTGATAAAGGAGGACCTGATTTGTTTAGCTTGGACTGTAATGTGAGTGGAGCCCCTGTTTGGAGTCTGTTATTTAATTGTATGAGGAAGGCATTCATTATTGCATTTAACATCTGTGAACATGTGTCCTTATGCATACAAGGTGTTTGGATAGACACATGGACTGTCATTGCTGGCTTGTACACGTTCCTTTATTTTTGCCAAATCACTCTCAGAAGCACGGCATGACTTATAGTGTTGTGTGGTATAACACCCACTACTATTTGACGTGCTTGTTGTGTGGATCCCTGCACTAGGATGCAAGTTTACTAGCAGCAGGAATTTTGTCTCTTGTTTTCTGTGACTGGCATAGAATAGGCATTCAGTATATGTTGAGTGAGGGGGTATTTTATGAATTTGATCTCAAAAAGTGTGGTAGGGTAGTCCAGAGAAATAGATTGTGATGTCTGTTTACCTTTATCCATTTGCTGATGAGCAAACAAACAAGACCAACTGACTTTTTGGGGTTTTACATCTAGATAAAGATAAGTTCTTGGAAGTCAGAATCTGAAGAAATTAGTTTTCCAACTCTCAGTTGTGTATTAAATACTAGTGTCTATCTAGGACTTAAATGTAAAAACTTTAGGGAGTTCAGATCAAGAGTGGTCTTCGATGGTGGCCTGGAGGATTACTTTTTTGTGAACTTTCCGGTGCTTAGTTCTTGGCAGACCGATGCGGCACTGTGCGTGTCTGTGGGATGAAGGAGGGGGCTCTTCCGCTCCCGAGTCTCACTCTGGCTGTCTTTGTGGGGTTCCTGTGGAAAGGAAACAGTTAATGAGAAAAAGCCGAAGGAGACGTCAGGACAAGCAGGTAGGCCCTGCAGGTGCTTTCCCAGGAGGCCACAGGCCACGTGGTGAGAGCTCAGCTAAATGAGGAGAGACCCAGGAGAGTCCTGGCGATCAGAGTGAACGCAGTTGAGGGGGAGGAGCAGAGCCCCTGCAAAGAAAAAGAAGCGCCCAAACGCCGGGCCTTGGAGCATGCCCTTTCCTGAGCCCAGTCAAGAGAGAGTCTGTTAGGCGCTGGTGGGTGGCGGTGGGGTGGAGTGTCTTTCAGCTCCAGGAATAAATGGGAAGCAAAGGGGTTTACTGTAGACCAGGCACTGAGCCAAGCACTTTGTAGACATGACCTCATTCACATTTATTACAACCCCTTTTAGTAGTTGGTGGTGTTCAGATTTTACAGGCAAGGAAACGGAATCACCTAACAAGTAAAGCTGCGTAACTGCTAAATTAACAGAGCTGGGAATTGAGCCTCGGTCTGCCTTAGTAAAATCCCTCTGCTCCTTTCCTGGAGCAGCATTTCTTTGGAGCAGAAGGAAATAAAGCCTGATTTGTCCGACATATGCAAAAGTTTAAAAAGAAAATCCTCCCAGGTCAACCAAAGGACTTGTATGCATGCATATAACCCTAACCAATGGACACAGACACCAGGGGGGTGAGGGCATGATTGGGGGGACAATGAGGGATAAGGACACATATGTAATACCTTAATCAATAAGGGGAAAAAAATGCTCCCAAAAGCCAGTGTGCACCGTTCTGTCAGGCTTCTCCGAGAAACCTACAGTAGAACAGTCATATTAAACAGCTGTCTCTTTGGCCCTGAGTTGATCAGTTTCAGGAATTTGGTTTGCTTGTATTTCATGAATAAAATTCAAGCTTAGCCCTTAAGATATGCATCTTAAAAGTTCTCTTGGTCGGAGGAATGAAGGCCTGGTGCCTGCCTAGAGAACTGCATTGGAATGCCAGGTTTTTGGTGAGTAAATGCTATCCGGTAGGCAGCCTGATATGGTTGATGTCACAGGCTGATCTCCTTGTCTTGTCGCTTGCTGTGGCCTGTGATGGCCGTAAGATGGTGCTGCAGCTTGGCAGTTGGCAAAGGCTGAGGGAGAGCTGCCCACCGCAGCTGGGAAGCTCGGGTTGTCGGCAGGGCCTCAGAGGTGGCTGTGTGGGAGCTGTTGGTTTAGGGCTTTTCGTCGCTCTCCTTTGTGAGGGTGACTTCAGTGTCCGGGAGGGGAGGGTAGAACTACACTGATACCGCTATTTAGGGCTGACGGAGCCAGCGAGGCAGGCTGCTTCCCACGGTGGGGGCTGGATCCTTTCGGCAGAGACGAAATAACTGCAACTCAGGAAACTCACGCAACCACTCTCTGTCTACTCCATTCAGAGCCCTTTGGGTGGTGGTGTGTCATCTGTCAGGCACTCTACTGAAAATTGGGGTGCACAAATCCAAGTGACATAACAGGGTGACTTGAATCCAGCTTCTTCTAGACCAGGGGTGGGCAAACTTTTTGATTCGAGGGCCACAATGGGTTCTTAAACTGGACCAGAGGGCTGGAACAAAAGCATGGACGGAGTGTTTGTATGAACTAATATAAATTCAAAGTAAACATCATTACATAGAAGGGAACGGCTGGCTCTTTCAGCTCCTCGCTGGCCGGATAGAACAGCCGAACGGGCCGGATCCGGCCCCGCGGGCCATAGTTTGCCCATGCCTGTTCTAGACCTATTTTCACATTTCCTGCCCTATTGCAATTTAAGGAACAACCATCCAGGCCTCATTTTAGCAACTTCCTCCTTTGCTCCTAAATAGCGAGTGTTACCTCTTTGTTTGAACCCTGGGTCCAAGGGAATCTACTAGCCAGTTCAGAACAGTGGGGATCTTCTTGTTTTACGTAACCAAGTACAGACTTCCATCCCTGCCACAATTAGAGTTCGTATGATGGGATTGATCTTAAAAGTCTCAAACAGCAATTCAGGTTCTGGCTTTGCCACTTACTAGCTGTGTAGCCTTGAGCAAACTAATCAACTTTCTTAAGGCTCCTGTCAAATGTAAAATAATAGTTTTGACCTTTTATGGTTACTATGAGAATTAAATAAGATAATCCATAGCTTAGCTCAGGGCTTAGCAAGAACCAATGCTGAGGTAGTTAGCTGTCAGCAGCGGCAGCACGACGTCCTCACATAGCCTTCCTGTTGTATTCGGAAGTGGTGTCCTTCGTACCGAGTGGTCCCGATCCTGCCTGCCCTCGGTACTGGTTTCCAGGTTTTTCCTGTGTGTCACTGGTCAGCAGATTGAACAGGTATCCCTCCCTCCCTCCCTCCCTCCCTCCCTCCCTCCCTCCCTCCCTCCCTCCCTCCCTAAATGCTATGAGAGGCTACATCTTTAAAGCCTGTGCTTTTTAACTCTGAGAATTAGGCTCTAGTCTCTCTTGGGTTATAGTTTTGTTAAAATAATTTTATTTCTGACCAGAAAAAAAAAAAGAAAATATGTCTATCTTGCCAGATATTTTCTTATGGACGTCTTGGTACAACAATTGAAATCGGTTTTCTTTCAGAGTCTGGGGCCATAATTGCAGCATCCCCAGCCCTTGGCCTTCCGTTCCTGGTTGGTTCCAGTGCTGGTTTGCTTTTTCCCCTTTTACTCCTCCTCCTCCTTCTTCCTTCACATTACCTTCTCCCGTGGCCTCTCCTCTCCCCCTCCCTTTTCCCTTTACTCTTACAATCTCCCCCGGCTTCTCCCCTCTCCTGGCTTCCAGCTCCTTTTTGCTTTCTGTTTGTGTTTCTGAGGGCAGTGCTCCAATTACCTCATATTTGGAGAGATGAAGCGGCAGCCAATCGGGTTTCTGTCTGCTTTTAGGTCAAGTGATTTCTGAACTGCAGTGAGATGCTTTGAATGTGTCTTGTTGCAGCGCTGAGCCTGTAAGATGGCTGTCTGAATCGGCAGCGGCTGGGAGAGGCGGAGGGGCGGAGGGAGGGGACGGAATCGGGAGGCTTGCCGGCACAGTGCATGTTTTTAAATGTGCGGCTAATCCGATGAAGCCACGGTTGGGGTTTCTCTGGGATCCCAGGACTGGCGTAGCTGCATTTTTGCCGAGATTAGGGGAGGAAAGCGATGGGAAATTCACTGGGCTGTGTTAAGGAGCCAAAAAATTCCGTAGCTGTTCCTGAGAAGGCTCCTCTGTCTCCTAAGAAAAGGGTTCGGTTCAAAAGGAAGTGGAGGGGGAAGAAAACCCCTGCTCCAGAGGTATCCCCTGAGGAAGAATCCTTGGAAGGAACGGGAGTCATTGAAGAAACAGAAGCCCCAAGGAAGTTAATAGTGAGTCTCCAGGAGGAGGAAGGAGTGGGAGGGGCAGAGCATCCCCGTCCAGACATTTTAGCGCCTGAGGACCCAGCCCCCAGCTCCGGGGTGGGCGATCAAGGGATGATCCTGCAGGTGAAGGAGAGATTCCAGGGGGAGGTCCAGACCGCCCACCTTTTGCGAGGGAATGACTCATCAGTTGCCGGAGGGGTCTGGGATTCCCCGGAAGAGGGGATGACTGTCATCGCTCACCTGCTTGATAACCCAGCGGAGAGGAACTGTGAGAAGTCAGTGAGCCAGCTGGTGGAGTTTCCGAGGACGGCGTCCTGCAGCAGCCGGGCCGTGCTGCTGCCTTTGCCCGGAGCGGCTGCCGTGGAGAAGGCAGACCCGCCGCCCGGGTGTCAGAGCGGCACCGTCCCCAGCGACACAGGAGACGAAGACCAGCGTCCAGGGGGCTGGAGTGTATGGGGAGGACCCACGGGTGCTTTAAGTGGCTCTGAGACAGGTTCCTGGATTGCAGAACATTCTGTCCCTTCATCACTGTCGGAGCAGTCAGGGGGCCACGGAGGCGCAGAGCCTGCCCGCACAGGTCGAGTGCCCCACGAGGGTCCCAGCCTGCCCGCTGCTCAGAGTGATTTGTCCGTCAGTGGCATGACTGTGAGCATTCTGCCCTCCTCCTCTGGCTATGGCAGCAGTGGGCCGCACTTGTGTGGCACCCGGCCTAAAGCTACAGAACCGGAAAAGAGCTCCGTGTCCTTCTCAGAAGAGGACGGCACCCTCTCTTTGGAGGCAAGCCACACCCCGCCGTGGGGTCGGGAGGAGGTAGGTGGCCTGTCCAAGGGAGGTGCAAGCAGCTGTTTGGATTCCTGGCCCGAAAGCTCATGTAAGTGGAGTGGAGTGGAGAGAGCAGTGAGGATCTTGGGGCTTCTTCTCGAACTTGGGCCGATGTCAGGGACTGGGAGTTGGTGACTGCTGGGCTTGGCACAGTCTGCCCGAGGTCTGCCCCTGGGTGCTTGGAGCCAAGCCTTGCCTCTGGGGGGTCCCTAATGCCGGTGACCGGGCAGCACAATTGCTCAGGCTTTCTGGGGGGGCTCTCTCAAGGTGCATTGCCGGTCAGTACTTCCACTCGGAGGTCTGTTTATTAGAGTCCCGCACAAGGAGTTTGTGGTGTAGAGTCTCTGAAATGAGTGGAGAAGGGGTGAAGAATGCTGAAGGGGAGGAGCCGACGCAGCTGGTGACAACACTCATTCGGTATTGGTAGAGGGGACAGGGATAGTGGTCCTTCGGTTCCTAGTTCCGGCATTAGATGAGAGGGACATAGAGTGGTCCGGAGATTAATCCAGAGAGGGGATTAGGGCAGTTTGAAGGTTTGAGGCTCGAAAAAGTTGGTTTTTGGATTGGACTTGTTTATGGCTCCGACAGGTTTTTGTTCATGAAGCATATATGAAGGCATTGGTGGTGGTAGTAGTGATGGTGCTGGGAATGTTTTTAGGATCAAGGAGCAACTGATAATTCAAGAAATCTGAACCCTGAGAGGGAAGGAGGACTCAGCAAGGCCCTGGGTGGCCCGTGACTGAAGCTACAGTGCACCAGTGACCAAAGAGCTCTTGTTGGCATGTCACCCTCAGCAGCAGAAATACACACTTTAGGGTCCCCGAGCAGCCAGAGGTGGGAGGTGAATGGGCAGCCGCCGTGATGCCTGCACAATAGGGACGTGGCCTCCCAGCTGGTGCCTGCTTACCCCAGCGGCAGAGGCGGGAGACACACTTGAAGCTGATGTGCTTGCAGTGCCCTCTTTGGGGAAGAGTTTCCACATAAATAGGCCCATCTCAGTGCCCTTTGCATTACATTGTTGTGCGGAATGGATCTAGAGCAGTTGGGGATGAAACCAACTGCTGAACTGGTTGCTCTTTTGATACCATTAGCATTGAGTTGAAGTTGTGGAGGCATCGTAATATTTTAGGATTCATGCTCATAAATGAGAGAGATTTTTAGAAAGTTAGGAGCATAACATTGTAAGGGAAATCAGTTCTAGATAATGGACTGTAGGTGACCATGGCATTTTAGTATGGGATTTCCTCACTGGGAGGGAAGGTTCGGAACTATTCCATGAGGAGTCTTAAAGAAAAGATTGGCCCGGCAGGTGTGCGTGGCTCAGTGGTTGAGCATCAGAAGGCCACTGTGACCTCCACTAGGATCCAGAAGGTCAGGGTTTGATCTCCAGTCAGGACACTTGCCCAGGTTGTGGGCTTGATCCCCAGTGTGGCTGTGCAGGAGGCAGCCAATCAATGAGTCTCTCTCGCCAATGATGTTTCTATTTCTTCTCTCTTCCTTTCCCTGCCTCTCTGCAATCAATACAAATATATTTTTAAAAAAAAGGAAGGGAGAGAAGGAGGCAAGGTGAGAGGGAAGGAGGGAGGGAGGGAAAAAATAGGTGGGAGAAACCTTTGGACCATGATCAGTAGTTTGGCCGTATTGAGAGTGGTGTGATTGTTTTGTGTGCTTTTTTGTTTTCAATATGCTAGAGCAGTAACCCTCTTCAGAAAATAATTCGGCATAACTCGGGCCATATAGTCTCTCCTGTTGGTCAGTCCAGAGCATGGTAATGGGACGAGGCTGTGGCTGGACATACACTTTGCAGCAGGTTTTGGTTCTTTTCAGGATAGAAAGAAATGGAAACTCATTATTTTTGCGGGTTTTAGGTAAAGGGAACTGGTCTGCTTTCTGTTCATCTGGTATAGTTGAGTGTCTCCCTGTCAAGAAAGAGTTAACACAGAAGCAGGATGGCAGGGGTCAGCTGGCAAGAATGGTTTCAGAGTGACAAGTAGATGAGGATTTAGAGCTGGATGAGAGTGGGTTAACAACATTGCACTTTGATGTCAGACCAAGGCCTTCTCTGGCCCATTCCTTCTCTCAGGAGAACTCCCTACTCCACCAATATCCACAATACCTGGCTTTTTAGAACAGGGAAAATTGTAGAGTATAGATGAAACAGGATAAATTATGAGTTGATAATGAATGAAACTGGGTTTTGGGTACAGTCTGTCTCTTTTTTAATGCATTTTTAATTTTTCATCCCAAATGGAAAGTTAAGAATACTGGAAAAATTATTATATACTGCATATACAAAAAAAAAAAAAAGGATGACTATCTAGAATACAGGAAGCGTAGTATAGGAGAAGTGGTTACGAGTGTGGAGCTAAATTGGGATTTTTGCTCTATTACTCACTAGCACTATACCTTGGAGCAAGTTACTTAACTTCTGTGACATAATTTCCTCATTTGTAAAATGAGTATAAGTATAGTATATACTTTGTGGGGTTGCTGTGAGAATTACATTTAGTAGAATTGAAAACTATTCATATTCTATGACCTAGGATTCCCATCCTAGTTATTATATTCCCTAGAGGGAGCTTCAAGATTCTGATTGGAATACTGACCCTCGACCTCTATCTGAGTCTGATGTTGGTTAAACACAGCTGTCACTAGATACCTCTATCCAGGCATTTTTCATGAGTAACTGTTCTCTACCCTCTTCTGCTCTCAAGTGAAAGTTTTTAAAATCTGGTGCCTTTTCTGTTGTGGGATGAGGTCAGCTAGAAACTTCAGGACATGAGAATCAAGTATCTGCTCATTACACCTAGTCTCAGTCCCTGAGAGTGATATATATGGGCTTATCCACCATACAAACTCCTCAGCCTGGTGTTCTAACCACACCTACTACCTCATCTTCTATTTACTCTTTTCTCCTATACCAGTTGCAAATTTGTACCTTCTTATTTTAATAGGGCAACCCCTTAATCATCTACTATTCCTGTTTTAACTTATTTCAACTTCCAATCTTTGTATCCACTTTCTGCCTAGAATTCATTTCCTCTTTCTCTTCCTCTGTTCTATAATATCCTTCAAGTGTGAGTTGAAATCATACTTCTTTAAGAAATACTTTTTATCACTTCAATCCATATTTAGTATCCATTCTGCCAAGATCCTCTTTTGGATATCATCATATGCTATATTATTCTTGATCTTTTGGATCTTAAATTATATGTAACTTTTTCTTATGATCTACCACATATGACTAAATATAAGGTAAGACTTTTTTCCCCTCTGTAAATTAGCCCTCAGAAAAAAAGAGATTCTCTTTGTATTTGACTTTACTTATTTATTTTTTAAAAATATATTTTATTGATTTTTTACAGAGAGGAAGAGAGAGGGATAGAGAGCCAGAAACATCGATGAGAGAGAATCATCGATCAGCTCCCTCCTGCACACCCCCTACTGGGGATGTACCCGCAACCAATGCACATGCCCCTGACCGGAATCGAACCTGGGACCCCTCAGTCCGCAGACCGATGCTCCACCACTGAGCCAAACCGGTTTCGGCTTGACTTTATTTAAAAATATATATATTTTATTGATTTTTACATAGAGGAAGAGAGAAGGTTAGAGAGTTAGAAACATCGATGAGAGAGAATCACCGATCAGCTACCTCCTGCACACCCTCTACTGGGGATGTGCCTGCAACCAGGGTACATGCCCTTGACCAGAATCGAACCTGGGACCTTTCAGTCCACAGGCCGATGCTCCATCCACTGAGCCAAACCGGTTTCGGCTGTATTTGACTTTATAAAACACCCACAGACAACAAGTGGTTACATTACAGAAATCATAAGTAAGCACCAACAGAATGAATGAAACCAAAACTAATCCAGTGTTATGCAACTGAATTCTTGTGGCTGGGAGTGAAATTTCCAGTGACTGCATGGATTTAAAAAGTGGTGTATCTCTGAAATCTTCGAAATGTAGAAGATGTTTTCTAGAATATTCAAACAATGGTTTTATTTTTTTAAGTACATTTATTGGTGGAAAACACATTGATGTCAAAGATGCAGAATTTGAATAACATGGTTTTATGAAATGTAAAAGTGAAAAAGCATTAAACTAATGCATTACAGCCCTAGCTGGTTTGGCTCAGTGGATAGAGCGGCCTGTGGACTGAAGAGTCCTGGGTTTGATTCCAGTCAAGGACACCGGTTTGATTCTAGTCAAGGACACATGCCCGGTTTCGGGCTCCATCCCAGTAGGGGGCATGCGGGACGCAGCCAATCAATGATTCTCTCTCATCATTGATGTTTCTATCTCTCCCTCTCCCTTCATCTCAAATCAATAAAAATGAATATTAAAGCCGAAACCGGTTTGGCCTGTGGACTGAAGAGTCCCAGGTTCGATTCCAGTCAAGGGCATGTACCTTGGTTGCGGGCACATCCCCAATAGGGGGTGTGCAGGAGGCAGCTGATTGATATTTCTCTCTCATCAATGTTTCTAACTCTCTATCCCTCTCCCTTTCTCTCTGTAAAAATTCAATAAAATATATTTTTGAAAAAATGAATATTAAAAAAGAAAAAATTAATGTATCAGATATATCACTTAATTTTAAACAATTGTATGTGTAAATAAATTTTTAAAAGTGTATGTATTCAGCTGAAACCGGTTTGGCTCAGTGGATAGAGCGTCGGTCTGCGGGCTGAAAGGTCCCAGGTTCGATTCCGGTCAAGGGCATGTACATTGGTTGCAGGCACATCCCCAGTGGGGGGTGTGCAAGAGGCAGCTGGTCGATGTTTCTCTCTCATCGATGTTTCTAACTCTCTATCCCTCTCCCTTTCTCTCTATAAAAAAATCAATAAAATATATTAAAAAAAAAGTGTATGTATTCAAGAGAACCACAAAGCTTCCCTTCCTCCATTCCTTTCTTCCATTCACCTGTTACCATTTGAGAAAGTTTGGGGACTGCCTTATTTCAGCCAGATATGGCATGTCTTAACTAAGAACTTGCAGAGCAAGCATGTCCATTTTTGTCATCTCTCCCCTCCCCCCACCCCCCCAACTTTTCACCTGGCTAACTTCTACTTATATCTCAAAACTCCCGCTTGGATGTTGTTGTCTCAGAGAAGTTCCTTGGAATTGCCAGTTGTGTTACTTGCTTATCTCTGCCAGCGTTGACCTGTCTACAGCATATTGTCTGCTCTACTAAATGGCTTGAACTTGAAGCTCATGGTTGTGCTCTTATCTTGAGATACTAAGAACTTAAACACAGCTCCTTGAACATAGTTGTTGATTGCTCGAGAGAAATAACAACAGAATAAATAAATGGTGTTACACTTTCTTTGTTCTTTGTGGTGCCTGCAATTGTGTTAAGCACAGATGAGTTGTTTAGTAAATACTTGTCAAATTATTAAGAACTAATGAAGTTGCTAGTTATGTTCCAGAAAAGAGATGAATCAAGCCTTCATACGGTAGGCATGCATGGTCTCTGGAACGGCAGTGCGGCTGCTCTCCCCGAGGAAGGCTGCCTTCTAAAATCCAGAGGAGGGAGAGAGCTCCCGACACAGAAGCTGGTTTCTGCATTTGGCAGATTAAGGTAAAAGCTTCTGTGTATGCCAAAGGACAGCACTGTGCACACCATGTGTGAGTATTAAATGAAGAGGCACAAACGCCAAATTTAATTCCTGAGATGGCTGTGACAATAATCCCATTTTTCTCATTCAGTTCACAGTCTAGAAAGGGCCTTAATCCAACCCTCCCGGGACCCAAACACTTCCCTGTTTCATTAAAGCTTTGTAGGAAATCCCAAGTAAAGCTGTTCATTGAACTATTTCCAGGGCAACATAAAAGAGACTGTGATTGGCAGGTAGGTAATGCTATCAGAGAGACTGACTGTGTTTGTACTGGACATACAATCATGCAATGTCAATTAACTGAAATTTCTTTTTTGAGTAAAAAACACAAAAACTCATTTTGTTCATTCAAGTTCTATCCCTTTTAACTTCAATAAATCTATTTCCTGTGCCCAACAATGTGTTGCCTTAACATGTATGTGAAGTGGCTATAGTGAAAGTACTGGGCTAGGTCACTGGTGAGGGGTGATCTAGTCATTGAAACAATAGCTAGACATGTGAAGGAGAACTGGAGTAGAATTGGCACCAGGGAGGGGCTGTTTTCACCGAACTTTCAGGATGATGGCTTGGGTGCTGTTGTCCATTATTGTTGGGTCCTCAGCTTTGCAATCCTGTAGCTGCCCCTCACCCCTGTGCTTGGAGTTGCTTTGAGTTTTAGGGGAAGACTTGCAGTGTGATAATACTTGTTAGAGATTGATTGATGCCATTTAATTAATTTACAATAAGAATAAAAAATTAATTGAAAAATATCTTTGGGTGAGGATTAACAAAACAAAAAAAGAATTTAACTGCCCAGTGATACAGTATGTGAAATGGCCACTCTGCATTTTGTTGCTTTAGGATATTATATGGGAAGGACATAATAATCTGAAGGAAGTCAGATGAATATGGAATCAGAGCAGAGAGGTGGTGGGTGGAGGATGGATTTGTAGGATGAATTTATCAGCTGGCATTGTCAAAGTTTGGCAGCCTGATTAAAATGTATCTATCAAGGGACAAGAATCTTAGAATATGCTGGGGAGGCACCATTTTACTGTCAAAATCTTAGAGGCAGTACTTACTGATTTCCCCTTTCAAGACTCCATGCAGGCTACCCATGTTCTTTTATTCTCATCGTCTTTCTTTGGACATCTTAGTAAGATTAGCCTGTAGCTTTCTTTCATACTCAAAGTATTAATAAAAGTTCCTAGTCCTGGTGTTTTGTTTTGTTTTCCCCCCGAATTTTCAAGTATCTTCTGCTGATGTTTAATCTAACCTATTATGAGTTGAGTTTATAAAGTTAGTATTCAGAGTCTCAGAAGTGCCTGTTGTGGATTGTGCCTGTACTGACCACCAATGAGGTGGTTACTCCCTGCTGCACCTAATGGGGATGTCTGAGGACCATGCCTGCCCTGCCCAAACCTTCTCAGAGCCGTGTGTCTGAAGAGAGAAGGTCACTCCGTGTCCTATCTTTGGCAGATCTCTGACATCTACATTAGTGGAGAGTCTGGGGACATGTCAGCCAAGGAGAAGCTGCTCCTGTGGACCCAGAAGGTGACAGCTGGTTACACAGGAATCAAGTGCACCAACTTTTCCTCCTGCTGGAGCGACGGCAAGATGTTCAATGCACTTATTCACCGATACAGGTAGATGCAGTAGAATTTCAGTATGCCTAGAGGGGCTTCTCAGCTCTTGTTTGCAATTAATGATTATGTCACTGTCCCCCCCAACCAAGAATCAAGAATCTGATTCATTGTATTATTTTAAAAGAGGAATGTGTACTGAACTTCTGAACAGCAGAAGTTCTTGCTTTCATGGAGGTTATTTGTTTATTAGGCAACATACAAATACATGTGTGCTGTCCTCCAGTGGTAAGTGCAATGGAGGGACAGAGAGTGAGAGATGGGGGGGTGTGGCATTTTGGACAGAGGGTCACAGATGGTCTCTCTGATGAGGATGTTGGAGCAGGGCTGTGAGGGCGGGAGTCATGCAGGCCTCTAGGGGTCAGTGTTTCAGTTGGGGGAAGTAGAGTACGGAGGGCCTGATGTGGAGGCTTGCTTAGAGAGCTGAGGAAGAGCAGGTGGCTGGAGTGAGATTTGTGAGGGAGACAGGAATTTTGAATGACAAAAATAAAAATTAATACACTTTTAGTGGTCATAAACATGCCCCCCAATTTTCCCTCTGTAGTAGCTTATGATACCTTTCCCATGAAATACAACAAGGCTACTGCTGTGTAAGCTTTGAATTGGGGAGTACTGGCTCCTGGAGTGCGGTTGAAAATGGAATCAGTACCAGGTACTTTTAAGAGTAAGGAAGTAGGCTACCCATATTCTGTGTGTGAACTCATGTGTGGCGTGTAGACGGGGACCTTCCATGTGTGTTGGTGGACTTTTACAGGCCTGATCTGGTTGACATGGAGAGGGTACAGATCCAGAGTAACCGCGAGAATCTGGAGCAGGCTTTCGAAGTGGCAGAAAGACTGGGCGTCACCCGGCTGCTGGATGCAGAAGGTAAGAGTGGAGTCAGTTAAGTCTGTTTGGCCGTATTTACTGTTCTTTCTCCTGGCAGGTTCCTTTGTTCTGACTCAGACATTTCTTACCCTTCCTCTCAGATGTGGATGTGCCATCTCCAGATGAAAAGTCTGTAATCACTTATGTGTCTTCGATTTATGACGCCTTCCCGAAAGTCCCTGAGGGTGGAGAAGGGATCAGTGCTACGGTAAAAGAACACTTAAAATACCTTCCGACTTTGATTTGTTTGGGTAGAATGTATTGAGTCAGCCATATTTCTCATGGTATACAGAGCATTTTTATGCAGAGCAAACTGAATCTACACCGTATTCATACACGGTCATTGTCCTTGGTCCCTGGGAGTGAGTTTGTCACTAATTTTGTAGCATCTAGCCTAGACTATTCTAGGTGTCAGGAAATTGAATCCCATCTTGGAAGCCCTTGAGGAGCTTTGAAACTGGGACTCTGAGTGTTACACTGAACAGGAAAAGGATTTTATGTGGTTTGGGGTGGCCTGAGCTACTTTCTGATGTGCTTGTTTTTCATACTGCCGATCAGAATGAAAATGTGTGGTATTTACCCTTTGACATTAGGAAGTAGACTCCAGGTGGCAAGAATACCAAAGCCGAGTGGACTCCCTCATTCCCTGGATCAAACAGCATACAATATTGATGTCAGACAAATCTTTTCCCCAGAACCCTGTTGAACTAAAGGTAAAATTATGGACTTCCATTGATTTTTTTATAAATTAATTCTGAGGAATAAGTCTCGGAGCTGTTGCTGCTGGTTTCTGGGTGAGGTGGTACCGAAATTTGGGCCACATTGTTTGTATCCATTTATTCACCACATTTTAATTTTGTAGGCACTTTATAACCAGTATATACACTTCAAAGAAACAGAAATTCTGGCCAAGGAGAGAGAAAAAGCAAGAATTGAGGAACTGTATAAGTTATTGGAGGTAAGGAAGCTTATCCTTTCTTTGCTGAGACTTGGGGGTGCTGGTTTGCTCTTTTGTTGTGTCTTTGTTAGACTTCCTGCACCTTCTTCCCAGCCTGCATAAGCAGCAGTATGCTAGGGTGACAAATCCGGCATCTCTCTCGGCTGCTCTTGAAAATTTGTGGAAAGGGACAGGAGAACCAACTACATTTTCTAAAGGGCCTATTGAAAAGTGAGATACAGGTAGCACTGGCTATGTGACTCAGTTTATTGGGCATCGTGCCATGTACCTAAAGATTGCTGGTTCAATTCCCAGTCAGGGCACATGTCTGGGTTGGGGGCTCCATGCCTGATAACGGGGTGTGCAAGAAGCAGCTGCTGGATGTTTCACTCTCACATCCATCCCTCCCTCCCTCCCTCCCTCCCTCCCTCCCTCCCTCCCTCCCTCCCTCCCCCCCCCCCAAAAAAAAAGAGAGAAAAAGAGATAAACAAAAACAAATCAAAAAGTCTTTTTTTTTTTAAGTAGCATACATTTATTCAGAGTTTTGTGTGAGTTTTCTCATTTCTCAGAGAAACTAAGTCTTCCCCTAAGATGGAAAGAAAAGAGACTTCCACTCACATTTTTATTCCTAGAGAATTTGGAGCTATCGAGATGGGCATTTGAATGGGGTTATTGGGAGGACAGGAGGAGTTACGTAACATGTATCAGGAATGGAAAGCTTTAGAGCAGGAGTCCCTGCATTTAGAGGTGATCGTTTTGCTCTCACCGCAGGGAGAGGCACTGCTAAATATTCCTGTGTGGTCTCTTATTAGAAATGGGATAACTGCTAAATGGCTGGGTAAAGAAGCAAGAAGTGATGGCAAAGAATAAATTAAAACCAGGGCCTGGGGCATGGCTGTGCTTTGGACTGAAAGGATCTCTGGGTTTTTTAGGTGTGGATTGAATTTGGCCGAATTAAACTGCCTCAAGGATATCACCCTAATGACGTAGAAGAAGAGTGGGGAAAGCTCATCATCGAGATGCTGGAGCGAGAGAAATCGCTTCGACCAGCCGTGGAGAGGTGAGTGCCGAGCCGGGGGTGGATCTGACGTTCCCGGGCTGCTTCGGGCCCTACCCTTGACCTGTGGTTTTGATCTTATTTTAGGCTGGAATTGCTGCTGCAAATTGCAAACAAAATCCAGAATGGTGCTTTGAACTGTGAAGAAAAACTGACACTAGCTAAGAATACACTGCAGGCTGTGAGTCCGTGACTGTTTTGTCTCACTTCTTGTGTCACCTTTTCACTTCTCACCCGGTGCTCCGGTAGTTGGAGTTAACATTTGAGGCATCCAGCTGTGCTGCCTCTTTACTCTGGAATTCAGTGGGCCCCCTGGCGCCCTAGTCCCAGTGGGTGGGAGCAGCGGGAGTGCTCCCTCTCTTACTCTCCCTTTCCCCCTCAGGACGCCGCCCACCTGGAGTCAGGACAACCGGTGCAGTGCGAGTCAGATGTCATCATGTACATTCAGGAATGCGAAGGTCTCATCAGGCAGCTGCAAGTGGATCTCCAGATCCTCAGGGATGAGAACTATTACCAGCTAGAAGAACTGGCTTTTAGGTGAGGAACATGGAGCTCATACAGAAGTTTGCTTACTGCTGAGGCTCATGGCTCAAGGGTCAGGTATTGAATTTTGTGACTTGACCTTAGAGGTCAGGAATACTACAGGTATTTTGGCTGGGAAATTCTCATGGTGGAGGACAGTTTCCCCTTATTGCAGGCCCTGCCCACTAAGTAAGTGTAGGGTTTCCTGATCATTGTGGTATCTTATAACACCCCACATACTTCAGAGTGGCCTGCAGGGGTGGGTAACAGATCTGGTTTAGAATGCTGTGATCAGATACGTCACTTTGTCGAGGAGGAAACCAAGACCCACAAAGGGGATGAAGATCACCCAAGACACATGGCTTATGCAGAGCCAATACTAAGACTTACATCTTTGGACCCCTAATCTATTGTTTATTTTGTTATTCCACCTTCAAGTTATATACACAGCTGTTTGCTTCCCTCTAGTTAACACTGTAATTTGATATTTGCTTCTTTGCCAGCTCTGTACAATGAAGATGTTAATAATATCACTTTGCATTCATATAAAACTTGCTCTTTCTTTTCTGATATCCTCATCCTTGTCAAATGGATAGGGAGGATTTTATTTTAAAAAGGACATGACAAACGTGAGTCTCCTTTCTCTTCTGACATTTCAGGGTTATGCGTCTGCAGGATGAGCTGGTCACCTTGCGCCTCGAGTGCACAAACTTGTATCGGAAGGGCCACTTCACTTCACTGGAATTGGTTCCACCCTCTACTTTAACCACTACTCATCTGAAGGCAGAACCTCTGACCAAGGGAACCCACTCTTCTTCTACCTCCTGGTTCCGAAAGCCCATGACACGGGCTGAACTTGTGTCTATCTCGTCCTCTGAAGATGAAGGCAATCTCCGATTTGTGTATGAACTACTGTCTTGGGTAGAAGAAATGCAGGTGGGTGAATATTCCAAATGCTTGTACAGTGCACAGCAACTTATCAAAGAGAACCACATTGCTCTATGTCCCTTAATTATTGATGCTGCCTAGGACTCAGACCCCTGTTTTCTTAAATTTTAAATAGATTGGATCAGCTCACATCCTCAAAATTCCACACTGAATAGCATGGACCTTTCTAACTTAAAGCCATTAGAGAATTTGTTCCCTTCAGCTAACTGTGCTCCAAGTGGGAGCTTGTGGGAGAAGTTGCAGAGTCTATAAATCTCAGTATTGTTTCTGAAATTTCCTCATTGGCAGAGAAGCTTATTCTTCACTTTTTGTGTTTGGCCATAACTCTTACATTTAAGCAAAGCTTCTTTGTTTCACAATTCTAAGGGGCACTTTAAAGGAAAACTATTTTTTAATTACAGTTGACATAATATTATAGTATGAGTTTCAGGTATACAACATAGTGAGTAGGCATTTATATACAACTTATGAAGTGATCACCCCAATAAGTCTAGTATCCATCTGACACAATACATACCGTATTTGCCGGCGTATAAGACGATTTTTTGGCCCTGAAAAATACGTATTTGCCGGCGTATAAGACGACCCCCTAACATTTCCACTCAAAATACAGAGTTTGTTATATACTCGCCGTATAAGACTATACCCCACTTGGAGGCATATTTTTCAGGGCCAAAGGGTCCTATATAATAAAAGGGTAATATACAAATGGACTATGCCTCCTCTACACCTACAAGCCACACCCATTAGCCAATCAGGAGTGAGTACGCAAATCAACCCAATCAAGATGGCTGTAGCCATGGAGCAAACAGGAAGCTTGGATTTCCCCAGCAATGGAGGAAGCCAAGCTTCCTGCACACCCTGGCCAGCACAGGCCTGCACTCAAGGCTACAAAGTTTCAATTATAGAAGATAAATAAATCACAGATACCAGAGCCTCCACTTGGGTCACTAAGGGGCGTGGCCAGCCTACAAGCCACCATAGGCCCCTCGCCCAGGCCACGCCATGCCCCAAGAGAACGCCCACCCTGATCCGGGACACTCTTCAGAGCAAACCAGTGGCCCCCATCAATGCGCCAGGCCTCTATCCTATCTAATAAAAGAGTTATATGCAAATTGACCATCATTCCAACACACAAGATGGCTTTCCCCCTTTGGACACAAGATGGCCAGCAGGGGAAGGCAGTTGGGAGGGATCAAGTCAGCATGGAAGGGCAGTTGGGAGGGACCAGGCCTGCAAGGGAGGGCAGTTGGGGGTGATCAAGCCTGCAGGGGAGAGCAGTTAGGGGTGACCAGACCGGCAGAGGAGGGAAGTTAGGGGTGACCAGGCCTACAAGGGAGGGCTGTTAGGGGCAGTCAGGCTGGCAGGGGAGCAGTTAGGGGCAATCAGGAAGGCAGGCAGGCGAGCAGTTAGGAGCCAGCATTCCTGGATTGTGAGAGGGATGTCCGACTGCCCGTTTAGGCCCAATCCCAGGTCTCAGATTGGAGAGGGAGCAGGCTGGGCTGAGGCACCCCCCCCCCTCTCCTGTGCATGAATTTCGTGCACCAGGCCTCTAGTTTACTATAATATTATTGGCTATATTTCCTATATTGTACTTTACATTATTAGGGGACACTATTTACATGCATTCTAGGACAGTAGTTGTCAACCTTTTGGACCTCATGGACCATCAGTTGGTAACAGCTGTTCTAGGATAATGGTTCAAGTTCAATATTGTCCACCTTATCCTTCTAACCCTTTTGTTTGTGTGAGATATTTCCCGTCTTCTGATGATGGAGTCCCCATGTACCAATAAATAATATTCAAAGACAAGCTAATGTTTTAAAATTCATTGGCCAATAGTTGATGCCATGAATGAAACTTATTATTTTCAGATATTTCTTTCTTATATCCATTTTATTGTGAAATGAAGAGACTCTATAAAGGGAAATGCCTGAACTATAAAGTTAAGCATCTTCTGTCAGTGGAAACACCTTCTTGGTTGGTAAATTTAGGAACATCTTTCCATAATGCAGCAGCAAAACGCTGCCTCTGCTGCTGTAGCTGGTGGGGTGTAGTCTCTGGCTCCTTGGAGAGTGATTATGGCACATTTTTCTGTAAGAAATCTTATTGGAGATATCCTTTTGCCAATCCTCTACCTTTAGCCCCCTTGTCCAAATGTTGATTGTGACAATTTTCTTTTTCTGCCAACTTAGCAGTAAGTTATTATATGTGTTTTTCTTTTTCAGATGAAACTGGAGCGAGCAGAGTGGGGCAATGATCTGCCTAGTGTGGAGCTGCAGCTCGAAACGCAGCAGCACATTCATGCGAGTGTGGAAGAGCTGGGCTCAAGTGTCAAGGAGGCCAGGCTGTATGAGGTGCGTGGCCGTCAGATCCATTAGGGCGCTAGGGCAGGGTGGGTAACGGCAGTGCGCACGATGCAGCTGTCTCTGGAGCGGGGCTTTGGTACCCATAAGCAGCACTTTCAACAAACCCCTTTTCACATGAAATGTTCTTTTG
Source organism: Vespertilio murinus (assembly GCA_963924515.1). Lineage (NCBI taxonomy): Eukaryota > Metazoa > Chordata > Mammalia > Chiroptera > Vespertilionidae > Vespertilio > Vespertilio murinus. Next base: position 24,504,596 of record OZ004706.1, read on the forward strand.
CTCTTTGAAATAACATCGTGGGAATGATACTTTTTTTATTAACTCTTTTTGGCAAAATGAAGTGATCCTGAAAACTGAGGTCAGTACCGGCAAGTAGTGGATGCAGGTCCAAACTCAGACCCTCTGCTCCAAAAGTTCATGCTCTTTCCGCTTCACCTTTGCAGTAGAGAGCTGATGTAGAGAAATTGTTCAGTCTCTCTTCTTTACTCATTCTACCTTCCCATTTTTTAATTTCTCTTTTAAAATGTATTTTTATTGATTTCAGAGAGGAAGGGAGAGGGAGGGAGAGCTAGAAACATCAATGATAATGATGAGAGAATCTCTGATTGGCTGCCTCCTGCAGGTCCCACACTGGGGATTGAGCTGCAGTCGGGTCATGTGACTTGATCAGGAATCAAACTGATATCTGGTTTAGAGGTCAATGCTCAACCATTGAGCCACACCAGCTGGGCTCCATTTATTTTTTTTACTTCAGTTCTCCCTTTCAAAAAAGAAGTTGAATGATTTTGGAATCATTAGGCATAGGGTTTTTTTTTAAAAGAAACTTTCCAGAATTACTAGAATAATAAGACAGTGTGGTCTGTCCGTTGTATTCTCCCTGCTGAGCTGCTCCTCGTGTGGTGCTGCTCCACGCTGTAAGGTCTGACCCAGAGGTTTATTGTCTAAGCTTCTACTTTCCCAGAGTCAGTGGTCTCTACCTGTGTGCAGACATAATGTTTACATAGTTGAAACCATGTTATAAATATAGGTTATTTATCCTTTCTCTAATGTGTTCCTGTTTCATTCCTTTCTTATCAGGGAAAAATGTCTCAGAATTTTCATACTAGTTATGTTGAAACTCTTGGAAAGCTGGAGACGCAATATTGTAAATTGAAGGTAAACTGACTAACTGTGTTCTGTTCCTAGAGAATCTGGTTTCCTCCAAACACCTCCTTTCCCTAATTTGGCTGTCTTGGTTTTCTGTTTATTAAATTACATCATGTACTTTGCCATTGTTCACATGTATATAATATTTTCTTAATGGGCAAAACCACTGCCCCAGAAAGTTTTAAGTAGAGCTATCTGAGCTATCCTGCTTTCCCAAAGCAGTGGTTCCCTGTGCTTTGCGACACCAAAACTAAAAGTTTGAGGTTGATAGGGAAGGGGCTTTTCTCTGAGTCTTCCTTCCTGTCATTCAAGATTGCTCTGAGTCTGACAGGCCCAGGGTCATTCTGTATCCAGGGAGCCCCACCAAGGCCCGGTGAGTTCCAGCTTTCAGCTAGAATTGACAAGGGCTCTGGAATCCTGGGCCAAACTTGTACTAAATCTAAGTCAATGGAGAAGCACCCAGAGTTTAAAAAATAAGACAGATTCATTTCCTGAGTTATTCTTTACCTTGATATCAAGTGTGCTGTCTTCTGTAGATGAAAGGCTGGTGGTTTAACCTTGTAATCCTTGCTTTGTCTAGGAAACTTCTAGCTTCCGGATGAGGCACCTCCAAAGCCTGCACAAATTTGTTTCCAGAGCTACAGCTGAGTTAATTTGGTTGAATGAGAAAGAGGAAGAGGAACTAGCATATGATTGGAGTGACAACAATCCTAATATCTCAGCCAAGAAAAATTACTTCTCAGTGAGTCTAGCACAACATGCCTGTCGTATTTATGTAATAGCAGCAGAAGGAGACAGAGGGTCTAGCCTGCTGAGAGCTAGGGTTCTGGGATTTTCATTCTGCTAGACAGAAATAGAGACCCTGCTGATTGCATCTTAGATGTGAGAAGTGTCCATGGAGAGAGGGAAATCCAGCCCTGGAATGAATTTACTTAGAATGCTTTGAGAAAGGCAGAGTCTTGGGTTCGTGGAGCAGCCTGCAAGTAGAATCATTTCAGAAGCAGTATAGCTTTGTGGTTAAGATTATAGGCTTCAGAGTGCACTGGGTTAACTTACCCTCCACTTACTAGCTCAGTGACTTTGAATAAGTTTTTTAATCTCTCTGGACCTCTGTAAAATGGGATAACAATACCCCTTCACAGGGATTTATAAAAGACTCAGTAAGATTTAATAACTAATAATCTTAGTATTATTTAACTGAAGTATACTCTTGGCTTCTCAGAAATGCTGAATTCTCTAATTCATTTAATAATTTTTTTGGTCTCGGATTTCTTTAAAAAAAATAAGTTTTTATTGATTTTTAGAGAGGGAGGGGGACAGAAAGAGATAGGAACATTGAGAGAGAAACACCAATTAGCTGCCTCTTGCATGCCTCCTACTAAAGATGGAGCCGTAACCCAGGCATGTGCCCTGACCGGAAGGCAAACAGGTGACCTCTTGGTTCATGGGTCAGTGCTCAACCACTGAGACACACTGACCGTAATCAATCTCTTTATTTGTGAAATGGGAAGGAAAATTCAGCATTGGACTATGGGACAATGCTTTGTATTCTTTTCAGTGAAAGATGTATATAAGAAAGTAGGGTTACTTTTTGCTACTTTTAGTATTTCTGCATCTCAGAGGATTTTTAAACGTTTTATAAATCCTATGCAAATAGGAAACGTTTTTACTAACACTCACTTTAGTTAATTTAATTCCATTAATTTAGAAGAGTGTGTGTGTGTGTGTTTTTTTTTTTTTAATATAAGCTATTCCTGAATAGAAAGTGGTATAGGATCCTTCTGAAGTAAAGAAGAAATAATAGATATGATAATACAATAAACAGTCTGTGTGAGGATGGAAATAAAGCCATGAAAGAAGTGTAAATACGGTGCTTGGAAAGCATCAAGAAGGACCAGCTTCACAGAAGAGCTGGCATCTAAACTGGGTCTTGTAATGTGAATAGAATTTCAAGTTAGAGGAGGACACCATAGTCTAAGGCAGTGTTTCCCAAAGTGTGGTGGTATGTGTACCCTCAGGGGTACGGGAAGAGTTTGGTGGGGGTACACATTGCACTGGAGTTTGGTGGGGGATATGCACTGCACCGTGCTTAGCTGCGCCTAATTCTACATTCTCATGAGTCAAGTCAAGACAGTCTTGTGAGGCGTGAGATGGTCTGGTGTGCAAATAAGTGTTATTTATAATATAACTTTTATTTCTATTTTATTATGAATAATTTTATTTTTCATTTATTATTTTGTGCATGTACCCCCCCCAAATAAATAAATATATTTTGATTGTTACTAAAATACATCCTTTTTTTTTTGACGAGGGGTACTCAGCATTATGAAAATTATAGAAGGGGTACACATACGTCAAAAGTTTGGGAAACACTGGTCTAAGGGAATAGTCTTAGCAAAGCCAACCAGTCAGTGATACAGATCCACTGGTGGCAGGTGCGGGGTTAGTGGGTGCTGACACGAACTGGCCACTCTGGCCAAGCTGTTTCCTTCCTCTGCTTCCAGTGCTCACCCTGTGTTCCCCATTTACTCGGCTCTGGCTGGGGTCCCAAGTCCTTTGTGAATCATTTGCCAGTAATTCCAGCATTTTTGCTCTTCTCTGAAATCCTTTGGCGTGTACTGTTCATGCATCTCATTTTGGCACTAGCCACAGTGTTGCAGGCTTTTTAAAAGTAGGGCGGGGAACAGAGCCTTTTATTGCTACTCCTCCCTAATAGCACTTAATGCATAAAGTTGGATTCAATTTTTAGGAGTTGACAATGGAACTGGAGGAAAAACAGGATGTGTTTCGATCTCTACAAGATACAGCAGAGCTGCTATCACTTGAGAACCACCCAGCCAAGCAGACTGTGGAGGTATGTGACTTGAGAACATGTGAAGGCCAAGTGCTCAGAGGTGGCTGCTTATAAAAGTACTCAAATCAGAGGCCTTGTTCTGCTGAAGGACCTGGAGGAAATCTCCGGGATCATTTGTCTTGGGGTTTCTCTCTTCATCCCAGCCCCAAAGACTGCAAACAGTTTTGATGGTCTATGGGCAGTACCACGAGAAACAAGATTGAATCCTAACTTCATGGGAAAATGGCTTGGACTACAGATTTCCCAAATGACTGTCTGGATAGGTCCTTTCTTGTTGATGTGGTGCCTTTGCCCAGAGAAGTGGAGCAATCCAGGAGGGTTTATTGATGCCTGGATTTTGCTAGCCAGATTATGTAGTTGTAAATGAATGTGGAAGAGGCCTTTTCTATGTAACCCCTTCTAACAAAATCATGTTGGATAGAAGACAAGCCTCTTGCTTATGGAAGCATTTAGCGGCTGCCAATCAAGTATCTCCATGTATCTTCTGGGTCCTCTCTATCATTAGCAGCCTTGTCCTTGGAAGGGAGCACTGCACGTCTATTTCGGGTCAGTTAATCCCATGCCCTGCTGTCTGTGCTTGGTGTTGTCAGGCTTACAGTGCCGCTGTCCAGTCCCAGTTGCAGTGGATGAAGCAGCTGTGCTTGTGTGTCGAGCAGCATGTGAAAGAGAATACTGCTTACTTCCAGGTATGTGGACTTGGTGTTTTTCTGTGTGCATGTTTATGTGTGTGTGTGTGTGTGTGTGTGTGTGTATACAATTTTACCTGTATGTTCCCCAAAATTCTAGTTTAGCACTTCTTAGTTGGGATTCAGATATCTGTATTTTAACAGCTCCACCAGGTGATTCTCATCATGAGAGAAGGTTGGGAAACACTGTTGTAGAGGATGGAAAGAATATTTGTTTTTATTCTGGCAAGAGATTTTGTGGATCTGTGCATATACACAGGGGTGGGCAAAAGTAGGTTTACAGTTTATATGGCAATACAATAATCCTATCTGATAAAGAGCTGATATGAAAATGGTCGTCACGTCCTCATGTCCTCACGCCCTTGCACAGGAAATGGTCAGACATTCAACACTGGAGAGAATGGCATGGGGACCACTCCAGGCTGCGGCCTGGGAGGGGGACAGTCTGCCCGCCCTGCAGTCCCAGGTGCCAGCAGTTGCGCCTGTGTCTGCAGCCGGGAGAGGAGCAAGCTGCCCGCTCGGCGGTACTGGGCGCCTGCTTCTGCGGCCTAGGCAAAGCCACCCGCCCATGGTCCCCGTGGCTGTGGCTAGCCCTGGTCCCGGGTGCCTACAACCGGGTTTGATTCGGTCAAGGGCACATGCCTAGGTTGCCGGCTTGATCCCCTGTTGGGGGTGTGCAGAAGGCAGCCTATCAATGATTCTCATTATTGATGTTTCTCTCTCTTTCTCCCTCTCTCTTCCTTTCTGAAATCAATAAAAATACATTAAAAAAAGCCAGAAAATGGGGAGGAGGGGCAATGGTAGGCTATGTACACATATAATACCTTAATAAATTAGAAAAAAAAGAAAATAAAAAAAACAAAAAAGCCAGAAAACAAACAAACAAAAATCTTACCTGTGCCAATGATCTTCTGTTGTATAAACCAGCACCCCAAAGCTTAGTGGTTTAAAATAACTGTTATTTAGTTAGATCATGACTCTGGATTGGCAATTTGAGCTGTGCTCAGCTGAGTGGTTTTCCTCATCTTGCCCGGCTTAATCCGGCTACAGGCAGCTGGCAGGCAGACGGGGCTGGTTAGTCCCAAATGGCATCACTCACATGTCTGACTGTCCGGAGTGACGGGGTACAAGTCTGTGTACAAGTCTCTAGCATCCAATAGGCTCTCCTGGGCCTCTTCACAGAGTGCCTTGTTCCCCAAGCGGCAGGAGAGAGGAAGCCCCAGCCACGCACTTGCTTCTGCTGTCACATTTGTTAACATGCCTGTGGCCAAAGGAAGTCATGTGGCCATGCCTAGCTTCAAGGGGAGGAGAAATCAACTCCATCTCTTGGTGGGAAGATTTGTAAAATATTAGGACCTTTTTTTCTACATTTTGTCACAGCATGCAAAATATACTACTTGTTTTCAAGTGAGGCTGGGCAGAGGAAATAAACTATTATCTCTGGTTTTGTCCTCAGTGAAATCGTCTTCCTGATCATGTTGTAATTACATCAATAAATTAAAACATTTGATAACTCAGCATCTAGGCTTTTGTGAGCTCTACCTCACAACCAAGTGCTGTCACTAGCCAGATGCCAAGAGGGATGAGCAGTGATTTCTGAGGGTGAAGCAGACCCACTTTCCCATGGGGTTCAGTAGGCTCTGTGCTGGCCAGCACTGTTGCCGGCTGCGGCAATAGAAAGCCTCTGGTCTCTACTTTTGTGGCCTTTGTAATGAACCGTCACTCTCCGGAGAGTCTAATCAGCTTCGCTCAACTCTGCATAGTAGGATTTTTCTTTCTCAGTTAAGATCTTGGTGGTGTTGTTTTTAAAAAATATATATTTTATTGATTTTTTACAGAGAGGAAGGGAGAGGAGAGAGATAGAGAGCTAGAAACATTGATGAGAGACATTGACCAGCTGCCTCCTGCACACCCCATACCAAGGACATGCATGCAACCAGTGTACATGCCCTTGACCGGAATCGAACCTGGGACCTTTCAGTCCGCAGACCGATGCTCTATCCACTGAGCCAAACCGGTTTCGGCAAGATCTTGGTGTTGTGATGTAATGAACACAAGGCACCCCTTCCTTCTATCCCCACAGTTCTTCAGTGATGCACGAGACCTGGAGTCATTCTTGAGGAACCTTCAAGACTCCATCAAACGGAAATATTCCTGTGACCACAACACCAGCTTATCCCGCCTTGAGGACTTGCTCCAGGACTCAATGGTGGGTGTTGCATCAGTGGGGTGATTACAGAAACGTACTCTGAGCAACAGAGTACACCCTCTCGCTGCTGCTGTTTATATCCTTGAGAGCTGCAGGGCAGTAGGTCATTGTTATAATGTGTGCCTCACATTCTAATAGAATTTAATCAGTTTTTCTTTCTTTTTCCTTTTCTCTTTTCTTTCCTTAAAGAGGTTGCTAACAGGAGTCCTTTGGGTATGTCATTGAAGTAAAGGCCTAGTCATCTCCCCTTGAGCCGCTCGGTGCTCATCATGCTTTCTTTGCATTGTTCCCATCTATTTCAGTTCCGTAGTTGGAGCCAAAGATGAGGGATAGGGTTGAAGGGGATTGACATCAAATTCTTTTTAAGTCTCTCATGTGAAGAGAATTTTTAAAACAAAAACTCCCAATGAACTAGACCTGAACCAATTTTTTTCTCCTTGGCATCTTTCTTTTGGTAATGATGAGGCACTAGAAAATGGAATTTAATTAAGGACATTAAATCTTTATATATAATGCAATATTCAGTTTATTTATGTAACAATATTTACTTTTTAAATATTGCTGCATTCAGTATTTAATCCAAAACAGTTTTACGTTTATTTCTTCCAATGAGCCTTTCCTTGGGGAGTGCTGGTGTAAGTCAGCAGCAGGGCTGCTGGCATTCACTGAGGGCATTATTACATAGGGTGGCAAGGCAAGGCTCAAGGTACGTCCCACAGTACGACGGAAATATGTATGTCATAGGGAAATTACCTTTTCTGTATGAGAAGCCAGGGAATTGTCACATTTCAACAGACAACTTTAAAGAAAGCAGAATAACACCAAACAGTGCCATTTTTTGTGTGGGTGAGACTTGGGCATTTGTGAGCATTAGTTAATTTTTAAAATATATTTGCAGGTATTATAAACCTATGAATGGGTTTACATTCAATGTTTTACCTGGGCAAATAATCTGTTAATTTAATTAATTTGGAATGTAACAAGCTGATTTTCAGATGTTGTCTCTAGAATGTCTCTCTTGGAGGTACTTCAAGTATGAAGGAGGAATCTAATAATCCTTGGCTATTATCTCCTCCCTCCCACAGAGTACCTTCCTGTTGTAGGGTAACTCCTCTGCAATTGTTATATCTTCTCTTCTCGAGGGTCGCTGCTCTGTTCCCTCTCCAGGTCAGGGGCATCGGGTTGGCGGCATCATCTGGGCATGGAGTCACCTGGGTCTGCTTCTCAGCTTGTCCTCAGCTTTCCGTCAGGTTCGGGAGCATCTGTCCTGGCATCTGGTTCTTTGCAGAACTTTTACCACGCTGAGCACTTGGTCTCTGGAGTTTGAGATGTTTGGCTGTGGGTTAGACAGAAATTGACTTCTTTACTGCAAGGAAAATGGCATGGGTAGACCAGCTCTCAAGAGTGGCTGTCTCCCTGATATATTCCATTCCTCTTTCTTAACTAATAAGTTAAAGTTGTATTTCTTCCAATCATGCTCCCCGGGACAGGCAAAGGTAGTTTATTTAAGCATTTCTTTCTTTTTTTACTTGCATATTCTTAATTCCTTAATGGCATTTCTTAACATTATTAACTCTTTATTCTCATTACATCTACTTCCATCCTAAGAAAGCCCTCTTCTGGGAAGTTTTTATACCTCAAAATGGGCTTGAAACATCCTGGTTAATCCTTTACTTTAATGGAATTGGCAGTAGATTGCTACCAATTTTGTTGACAAGAGGTTCATTAGTTTTTAAGATAATTGGGTTTGCAGAGACTTGGGAGTTTTAATTTTGCATGGTACTGCTTTCAAACCTATCAAATTTACATGGCTTTCGCACAGCAAGATACTAAAAGGTAAATCCTAAATCATTTGTCATGATGCCTTGACCAACTGCATTGTTTGTTGGTTGAAGACCTAAGATCTTTCTGGAGAAAGTTTGATTCAATTTAAGAAACTACCATAAAACATTTGTGGTAGATAGAATTATTTTTAAAAATTTAAAGAGCTTAATTCTGGCTTCTCTTAAGCAGAAGGCAAGAACTGGCTTCTACCAGAGAAAAATTGAATAATAACAACAATAACAACATAGTTGTTATTATTGTTTTTAACTTCTATGTTCTCTGAACTTATTTGGGGAAATCCTTTGCTAACCTAACGCTGTATTTGGCAGCTGGACGTTCTCTTTTGTTTTATGTTTTGTTATTTTGCATGCTGCTTTTGGTTGGTTAATTGAAAGGACACAGGAAGAAAACTGCAAAATTTGAATACAAAAGCACCTGGTAGAAGACAAAAACAGTCTCTCCTTTTTTTCTGTATCCTTGTGTCTCTAAGATGGCTCCACCAAGGATTATTTAACTGAGAAATGACATTCTCTGAGGGAGTGGAGCACTCAGTTTTCTTTTTAGTCACCCTGAGTAGCAGCAGTGCCCTTTTGATTTTCTTCTCATTTTGTAGGATGAAAAGGAACAGCTTATACAGTCTAAGAGTTCTGTTGCCAGTCTTGTTGGGAGATCAAAAACAATTGTTCAGCTAAAGCCACGCAGTCCCGACCATGTGCTAAGGAGCACCATTTCTGTGAAGGCCATCTGTGATTACCGGCAGATCGAGGTAGGAAATGGAAAAGATATTTCTGTGTCCAGAGGGAAAGAAGGGAGAAGGGAAGCCTTCGGTTAGGGCTGTGATAATGAGGAAAGATCAAATACTGGAGTTTTTTATTTTAAAAAAATATATTTTATTGATTTTTCACAGAGAGTAAGAGGGAGAGTTAGAAACATTGATGAGAGAGAATCATCGATCAGCTGCCTCTTGCACACCCCCTACTGGGGATGTGCCCACAACCAAGGTACATGCCCTTGACCGGAATCGAACCCGGGACCTTTCAGTCCGCAGGCCTACGCTCTATCCACTGAGCCAAACCGGTCCCTGCTACTAGAGTTTTTTAAATTTAGAATTTAAACAAGGTTCTTTCACTTGGATCATCCCATTCAGTTCATCTTACCACCCCACCCCCACCCAATGCATTCTTTATCCTTCCACCAGCCCTTACAAACAAGCGTCATTCCCCTACTTAAGTCCCACAGCAATTCCCTTTTCTTTGTAGTCTGAATTCCTTAACATGGCCTCCGGGTCCTGAATAGTTTTCCTTTACCTCTCTAGCCAAGACTCAGTCATGCCCCTCCTGAGCATTCCCAATAAATTGCATGTCACTTAGTATTGTAGCTATATATCCCACCAGAACATGTGGAATATAGACCATGTTTGTTAGCGTAACATTTCTCCATTTTTATCTCTAGTGGCTTAACATACTTCCAGGTAGAGAGTAGTAGGTTCCATAAATATTTGTTATACAGAAGAATGAGTGATTTTTTTCTGTACTTTTCTGTGTCAATTCTGTCCATAAAATAGGGGTAATACTGTTGGTTTCTTATCATCCAAGAGAAAGAACTGGTGATTCCAACTACTTAAACATTTTCAGGGATTTGGGTGGGACAAAGAAAGGGAGGAGGAGGAAGTATCAAAAGCAAAGTTGTGAGTACTCATATCCCTTTAATTTTCACTGTAATGGTTGTGTGTATGAGAGATTGCTCTTGAAGGTCTTACTGTCTCTTTCTACCCTTCATTCACTGAGTTACTTGACATGTAACAGGCATTTCAGAAACACTTGCTTCCTGGATTTGTTTGATATCCACAACCTTTCCTGTGTTGTGTATTTTTACATTATAACTTTTTGTCAGAATTAGGGACTCTCACTAAGAAATGGCAGATCTCCAAAATGTTTTTTTCTTGGTTTTGTATCCTTGGGATAAGGTGCCAGGTAATATTGGTTTGTTGATTTACCCATTAGCAATAACTTGTAAATCTGTCTCTTTCAGATTACTATTTGCAAGAATGATGAATGTGTGTTGGAGGATAATTCCCAGCGGACCAAGTGGAAAGTGATCAGCCCCACAGGGAATGAGGCCATGGTGCCATCTGTCTGCTTCCTCATTCCTCCACCAAATAAGGATGCCATTGAGATGGCCAGCAGGTAACTTGGCTGTACTGCCACCTCTGCTCTTTGACCTGGGAGAACTGATCTCAACAGATCTCCTTGAACAGAGCAACTAAATTTAAATTTCCTTTTGAGAAAGATCCTCTATTAGGATATCATACGTAGACTGCCAGCCACATAGTAGATTTTCAGTAAATGCTTATCTTCAATTGAGATATATTTGGTGATAGTTCTTTTTTAAACAAGTTCTTGGTTATAAACAGTTTAATCTCAGAAGATTGATTTATGTAGTGACAGCTAATTTTCTTATTTAATTTTTATTTTATTAGAGTAATATGTACATATTTTTAAGAGTTGAAGTATACCAAAACACTTGTAATAAAAACTGCTAACTACCCTCTTCACCCCAGAGTTCTGTTTCCAAGAGTCAATTATCTATAACTCTTTCAACAGGTTTTTCTGGTTTTAATTCCAAATTTATAAATAATGTGATTATTTTTCTGCTATTTTCTGATTTTTTTAAACTTTAGAAATTAACTGTTGACTTCCTACTCGAGGATATTAACATTTAGCTTGCTGCACATATACCTACATAAACCTCTCCTTTCCCAGGTAGAGAGTAGGCTCCATAAAAATTAACTACGTCTTCCAATGTAGTTATGCCACAGTTTTTGCTTAAACTGGTATTTTTGTGTTATTATATTAAATGGCTTATAGCTGAGCCACACAGTACTGTAGGGGATTGTTGTGAGATTTACCTGTGTTGTGTCTTTCCTCTCTAAACTCATCCATCTTCTGCCACTCTCCTTGCTCAGCTCCAGTCACCCTCATCTTTTTCCTGTTTCTCAAACACCACAAGCATATTCTTGCCTCAGGCCTTTCACTTCCTCTGCTTGCTTTCAAATATTATGTGATTTACTCCCTCACTTCATTCAGTTCATCTTACCGCCCACCCCTACTCACTGCCTGTCACTTTCTGTCTCCTTTACTCATCTTAATTTTTTTCATAACACTTAATACAACCTAACAGATTATATATTAGTTTATTGTCTCTCCCCTCCTGTTAGAAGTTCCAAAAGAGTAGAGGTTTTGTCTGTTTTGCTTATTTCTGTAGCCTTAGCACTAGAACAATTGCTGGCACATAGTAGGTACTTGGTAGGTGGTTGTTGAAGGAGAGAATGAATGAGTGTGTGATTGAATATATTTACAACTAAATTATTTCATTTCTTTATTTTTTTCCATTTGATTTTTTGTATAACTTTTTGTTTTCTTGGAGTTGCTAATTTTAATTTTTAAATACATTGTTATTAATTTCAGAGACGAAGGGAGAGTGAGAGATATAAACATCAATGATGAGAGAGAATAATTGATCAGCTGCCTCCTGCACACCCCATATTGGGGATCAAGCCCACAACCCGGGCTTATGCCCTGACCAGGAATCGAATGGTAACCTCCTTGTTCATAGGTCGATGCTCAACTACTGAGCCATGCTGGCTGGGCTGGAGTTGATAATTTAAAAAAATATATATTTTATTGATTTTTTACAGAGAGGAAGGGAGAGGGATAGGGAGTCAGAAACATCGACGAGAGAGAAACATCGACCAGTTGCCTCCTGCACACCCCCTTCCGGGGATGTTCCCGCAACCGCAACCAAGGTACATGCCCTTGACCGGAATCGAACCTGGGACCTTTCAATCCGCAGGCCGATGCTCTGTCCACTGAGCCAAACCGGTTCTGGCTGGAGTTGATAATTTTTAAAAAAAATTTTATTAAATTTATTGGGGTGTCATGGTTAATAGGATCATATAGTTTTCAAGTGTACATTTCTATGATACAGGATCTGTATATTGATTGCATCATGTGCCCACCACCTAAAATCAAACCATCTTCTGTCACCATATATTAGACCCCTTCTGCATTACCCCCTTCCCTCTGCTAACTGTCACACTCTCTGTGTCCACGAGTTGTTATATATTCCATGGATGAGTGAAATCATGGTTCTTAGCTTTTCCTAACTGACTTATTTCACATAGCATAATATTCTCAAGGTCCATCCATGTTGTCACAAATAGTAGTTTTTCATCTTTTCTTATGGTTGAGTAGTACTCCATTGTGTATACATACCACATCTTTATCCAGCCCTCTGTCTAAGGACACTTTGGTTGTCTCCTTGTCTTGGCCATTGTGAGTAATGCTGCAGTGGACATGGGGGTGCATATGTCTTTGCAAAAGACACATTTTTTTGGATTTTTTTTGGTGGATACCCAGAAGAAAGATTGTTGGGTCTTATGATAACTCTATTCTTAATTTTTTGATAAGTCACCAGATTGTTTAGCGGAGTGGCTATACCAATAATTGTTTTGTTTTTAAGTTTGCTTAGTTGTCTATTTGCATATTATGAATTTATTCCCAAACTCTCCTACATTACTATAAAAGGCTGGCCAAACACTATAGGTACTTTTTGTTTTATTATTTTCTCTTGGAAACATCTCTCCAGTCTGAACCTGCTGTGTAGGCCTCAGTACTGCCTCCCTGTCATTTCCCTTCATCTTCACCCTGAAGACTTGCTTTGCCTCTCTTCTGTTTCCTAGAAACCAAGTCTATTTGTTGGTTTATTCCCTGGTTTAGGAGAGCACACTCTCCAGGAGCCTACTGAGAAAAAGTCCATGAGAAGTAAACTTTTTGAGAGCTCTCATATCTGAAAATGTCTTTCTTCTCTCTTCATAATGAATGGGTCAGTTACGAATTTTCATAATAAAATTCTTTTAAAAATTATTTCACTCTGAGCCTTGAAGACACTGTTCCACTGTTTTCTATCTTCTAGGGTTTGTTGTTGAGAAGTACAGTAGCATTCTCATTCTTTATCTTTCTTTTTTGAAAAATATTTTCAAATTGATAACAGTGTTATAAATAAATCCCATCTCCCCCTTCACCCCGCCTCCTAGCCTTTCCCGCCCCTGCCCAAGTCTATTGCCCTATTGCTCGTGTCATGGGCTATGTGTATAAGTTCTTTGGTTTATCTCTTCTCATCCCCCAATTCCATCTTCCTTTTTTCTCTCTCTTAAGTTTACAAAACTATCAGATTCTGCCTTTGTAGTAAGCAGTACTATGCTTTTGACAGATGCACAGAATTGCATATCCTCCACTACAGTCACAATACAGATCAGTTTGATACTTTAAACTTTTGAGTGAAATATTTTTCTTTCTGAAGCTTTTGAAATCCTTTTTGTCTTTAATCTTTGGAGATGCTCTGTCCTCAGGTGAATCTTTGTGCTTACCCTGAATACAAACTGCAAACTCACATCTTTAAGCACTGGGGAAGTTTTTGTTGGATTGTTTCTTTAATTATTTCCTTCTCTATGTACTGCTATTGCTTTTAAGAACTCTCATTTGATCTCCTGAACTGATTCTCTAATTTTCTTTCTGCTTTATATTCGTGTTTTTGTTCTTCTTTGAAATGTCCTGAACTTTTATTTCAACTTTGCTGGTATTTTAGTGGGATTTTTGGAAAAAAGGAAGATCTATAATAATAAAAGCCCAATATGCTAACGAGACTGGACCACCAGACTACCTTCCAGACGAAGCCAGGGCTGCCAGGGCCGGCCCCCTGCATGAATTTCATGCATTGGGCCTCTGGTGAACTAATGAATTTAATGTCTTTTATTTTAACTGACAATCCTGGTTTCTAGTTTTTCATTCTATTTTAATATCTCACATTTCTCAATTCAAGCTTATTTGATATTTGTTGCATGTGTCTGAGTTTGTCTTCCAGAAGTTGAGACTGAATTAGGCATGGGATGCTTGAAAAAAAAAATCTCAAGCAGTTTCCCTCTATATAACAGATGATTAATCGCTATTAACTTTTAAATATTTTAGCAGTTTTGTAAATATATAGAACATACCAAATTACTTTTTAAGTGTTGATGTCATTTTTCAACAATTCCAAATGAGATTATTTTATCTCTAATTTTCTCTGCCATTGCTTTCTCTGAGTATTTTCTCCCTCTAACCTCTTGTAATTATGTTCAGGTAACATTTATGCGATTGCTAAGTGTGTGCTGACATAATATATATAATGCAGCAAATGAGATTGTGTGAGATCTCAAGTAATTTTGTTTTAAAGATGGTGTGCATTTTTTTTTTTTAAGTATTTGGCTTGTTGCTCAGCATATAAGCTCAAATCTGCTAAAGTAATCCCATTTTTTTCTGAGATGGTCTCAAATCTTAGAAAAGCTATAACCAGGTTCTGTGTTGTTCCCAGAGTGGAGCAGTCTTACCAGAAGGTGATGGCCCTTTGGCATCAGCTACACGTCAACACCAAAAGCCTTATCTCCTGGAACTACCTGAGAAAGGACCTCGACGTTGTGAAGACCTGGACCCTGGAAAAGGTAATTGTAAAAACATCACCCCAGGCTACATCCTGCTGGCAAGCTTTTTTCAGAAGGAACTTTTTTCCATCGCTGAGATCATCCTCACCCAATCAGAATAAAATGGAATCAGGGAGACTGGTTCAGGGTTAGGGGCTTGAGACTCTTAGGAACTAGAAACAGCAGTCTGAATGGTTAAGAAATTCCTGATGAAAATAACACATTTGGTCTTCTTGGCAGAGGGAGGAGATCGTAGGCTTCTCACTGCAGGATCAGCATCTCTTTTGCACAAGTGTACGCATAAGGGAGTATGGTGAATTAACCAGTATTAAAGATTATGTCGAAAGGGGCGCAAAGGGTGCTTCTGGGGTGCTAGTGCTGTTCTGCTTCTTAACCTAAGTGCTGATTACGTGGAAGGTTCACTTTGTGAAAAACCAGCATATTTACAATTATGGTTTGTACATTATTTTGTGTCTACATTAAATGTAAAAAAAGAAAACAGGAGAGAGAGTGTTATGCTCCCATTGTAGTGACATCTTCTCTGGCTTTTCCTGTCCAGCTTCGGTTGTCAGCACCAGAGGAGTGCCACCAGGTCATGGCGACCCTCCAGGCCCACTATGAAGACTTCCTGCAGGACAGCCGGGACTCCCTGCTCTTCTCCGTGGCCGACCGCCTGCGTCTGGAAGAGGAAGTGGAGGCTTGTAAAACCCACTTCCAGCACCTGATGAAATCCATGGAGAACGGTGCGTGTGCCTTGGGAGGAGGAAGAGTGCAGGTAGAATGAGAGTTCTGAAGGGTGCTGCAAGCCCTGCATATAAACTCGAAAGTACTATCACCACTAACACTAAAATCTTAAGAGAGAAAAACTCATAGAGGTGAATTTAGATCATGGAAGAAGAGGCCATATTTTAGTCTTTATTGTTAATCAACCCATCACATTTTCTTATGGAAGTAACATGTTTGGGTCCTGAAAGATAATATTTATGATCATCTTTATATAGTTATAAAATTCCGGGACTTTAGGATCGGGCATTAGGTTTCCCATTGAAGGCCTTGCTTTCATTGGTGGAATATCAGTTCTGCTGGAACCATTGGTAGCCTCTTGTCTGAGGGTCAGTCTGTTTTTCCCAGACTTGCTGATCTCTACTGTGGTGTGTAATGGTCTCCTGTGCTTGCGTATTCACAGAGGACAAAGAGGAAACTGTAGCCAAGATGTACCTCTCAGAGCTGAAGAATATCCGGCTGCGCCTAGAAGAGTGTGAGCAGAGGCTGGTCAAACGAATTCAGACCCCAGCCAGCGCTGGGACTGACAGAGATGCCCGGCAGGACAGTGCATTAAGGATTGCAGAGCAGGAGGTAAGCCCTAAGAGAAATGTGGGTGTTAGGTGCACAGTAAATGCCTTCAGAATGAATTGGACAGCAAGAGAGTATGGGTGTTAAGAAATAAGGCAATAGACTCATGGCGATCCTACTTCCCGGCAGCCTGTAAGTGCCTCTACCGATGGAAAAACTTGATTTCAGCTCCCCCTGTATTGCTGAATGTTGATTATTTTCCTACACGGTTGGGAAGGCCAGCAGACTGGTGAGCTGCTCTGAGCGCTGCATTTGGCTTTGTGGAGATGCTCTCTGCTCTCTCTCTTATGTGTATGTTACTTCCTATTACATAGTTACTGCCAGCTATGCGACTCAAAAATGTTAAAAAAAACAGGTTCTACTCTGAGTCTTAGTGCACTTTCTCTGTGACTTTGAGCAAATTACTAACTCTCATCTTTAGTTCCCTTTCTTATAAAATAGAGATAATATGTGAGTCACAGACTTGCTTTGAAAATTAAGTAACTTAGTGCATATAATAAATTTTCTGGAAAAATAAAATGCTATAAAAATGTAGGGTAGTATTCTTAAAGTAAAAGCAGCAAATACTAGTTGCTTTATTAAGTGTTCAAAGGCATGCAAAGAAACGTTACTTTTGGCATATAGTGTACTTAAAAAAAGAATAAAATGTTTAAGTCATAAGAAACTTCAGTATAAGAGAGGTTGTAAAGCCCTGGCCAGTTTTGGTCAATGGATAGAGTGTCAGCCCGCAGAAGGGTCCCGGGTTTGATTCTGGTCAAGGGCACATATCTGCGCTGTAGGCTCAATCCCAGGCCCTGGATGCGGCATGTACAGGAGGCAACCAATTGCTGTGTTTCTTTCTGTCTCTTCACCTCCCTTCCAACTCTTTTCTAAAAATCAGTGAGGTGAAAAATATCCTCTGGTGAGGATTAAGAGAGAGAGAGAGAGAGAGAGAGAGAGAGAGAGAGAGAGAGAGGTTGATAGCACCCAGTGTATTGCCAACTGACATTGCTCTAGGAATTTAGAGTGTTACAGAACATTTCTGTTTGGGATCGTATGAGAGAGCTCTGCGAAGAATACTAGATTTGGAGCTCACTTTGGCAGTTCATATACTAAAATTGGAATAATTCAGAAGTTAGCATGGTTTCTGTACAAGAATAACACAAATTTGTGAAGCATTCCATATTTTTATTGCCTGTTTGCTCCAGGATCTTACTGTCACAGAATACTTACCATAATGTAAATCTACCATCAAAAAAACTCATTAGATTTTATATGAGAGCTTTAAGGGAATGAAAAGAATTGATAATGAGGTGTTATTGTTTTCTTCCTTAATTTTTCTTAAGCTTGAAGAGGAAGTTGAGAGGGCAGTGTAATTTTCTTTTTTTAAAAAAAAAAATATATTTTATTGATTTTTTACAGAGGGGAAGGGAGAGGGACAGAGAGTCAGAAACATCGATGAGAGAGACGTCGGTCAGCTGCCTCCTACACTCCCCCTGCCCACTGGGGATGTGCCTGCAACCAAGATACATGCCCTTGACCGGAATTGAACCTGGGACCCCTCAGTCCGCAGGCCGATGCTCTATCCACTGAGCCAAACTGGTTTCGGGTTTTTTTTTTTTTTTTACTTTTTATGAAATGGTTTTAGATATACAAAAGTATTTTTTTTCCCCATTGACTTTTAGGGAGAGGAAGAGAGACACAAAGAGAAACATCAATGTGAGAGGGAAGGGAGAGGAGAAAGGAGAGAGAAAAAGTGAGAGAGAGAGATCTCTGAGAGATACATCAATTCACTGCCTTCTGCACACGCCCCAACCGGGGATCAAATCTGCAACCAAGCATGGGCCCTGACCAGTAATCAAACCTGCCACCCCTTGGTGTATGGCAGTGGTCGGCAAACTCATTAGTCAACAGAGCCAAATATCAACAGTACAACGACTGAATTTTTTTTTGAGAGCCAAATTTTTTAAACTTAAACTTCTTCTAATGTCACTAATTCAAAATAGACTCGGCCAGGCCGTGATATTTTGTGGAAGAGCCACACTCCAGGGGCCAAAGAGCTGCATGTGGCTTGCGCAGTTTGCCAACCACTGGTGTATGGGATGATGCCCAACCAGCTGAGCCACATGGGCCAGGGCTCAGATATATAGAAGTTTAATTCTTCACCTAGATTCCCTTTTTTTTTTTTTACATTTGCTTTGCTTCCCACCCCCCCCCCCCCCGCAACATTTATGTACCGTATTTGCCGGCGCATAAGACGATTTTTTGGCCCTGAAAAATACGTATTTGCCAGCGTATAAGACGACCCCCTAACATTTCCACTAAAAATACAGAGTTTGTTATATACTCGCCGTATAAGACTACCCCCCACTTGGAGGCATATTTTTCAGGGCCAAAGGGTCGTCTTATACGCCGGCAAATACGGTATACATAATATTTTCTTTCTTGAAGGAAACTTCCAGAAATTATGTCCTTTTACTTCCTAAATACTTCAGTGTGCATTTCCAAAAGTAAGATAGTCTCTTATATCACCATAGGACAATAATTAAAATTAGGAAATGAATATTGATATAAGAATTTACTAAAATTTTATCAGTTGACCTAATAACCCTTTTTGGGGTGGCATCCCAACCCACCCTATCCTCCTTGTTTAAAAAAAAAAAAAAAGAGTAATTTTGGTATAGGATTCAATCTAGTATCACACATAGCATTTAGTTGTGATATCTCTTTACATTTCTATAACCTGAAACCATTATTTTTTATTATTGTTTAAAGTATTACAAATAGTAGTACAGTTTTCCCCCATTGACCTTCCCCTGACCTCACCTACCCCCGCAACATGCCCTCAAACCATTATTTTTTATAGTCTTTCATAAGCTTAATATTTTTGAATAGCAGAGGCCTTTTATTTTGCAAAATGTCCCTCTGTTTTGTGTTTATCTGAGACTTCTTCACAATTAGAAATAGGTTACACATTTTTGGTAGGAATACTACAGAGGTGTTATTGTGTCCTTGGTGAATAATACCAGGAGGCATGTGATGTTGACTTGTCCCAATACTGGTGATAATTTTGATCACTGTTGCTATTTTCCCCTTTGTAATTACTATCAATTTATAGGGATACTTTGAACTTACTATATAAATATCCTGTTTTAAAACAAACTTTCACCAACTAGTTAGCATCTGTTATTGACTCTCGACTGTTGCCAAAAAGGCATTTTCTAATTTTGTCATTCCTTTTGCAGTATTTAATTTCTATTCTATCAAATGGAAAGAGCTTGCCTCCCCACCTCTCTCCTTCTTTATGTCAGTATAGATAGACTGATGAATTAATATTTTTTTCAGTGGTTTGTAGTTTGCTACTACCTTTATTTTGATGTTCAAAATATTCCAAATTTAGCAATTGGTAGCCCCTTCAAGCTGGTTCCTTTGTCATTTTAGTGTTTTTTGTCAGTTTATTTATTTATTTATTATTTTATTGATATTTTTACAGAGAGAAAGGGAGAGAGATATAGAGCTAGAAACGTTGATGAGAGAGAAACATCGACCAGCTGCCTCTTGCACGCTTCCTACCGGGGATATGCACGCAACCAATATACATGCCCTTGACCGGAATCGAACCTGGGACCCTTCAGTCCATGGACCGACGCTCTACCACTGAGCCAATCCGGTTTCGGCTGTTTTTGTCAGTTTAATTGTTGCTTTATAGAAGGATGGAATTTTGGAGTTCTTAACCCCACCATTTTTGGTGATGTCACTCCTAGTTCTTAGTCATTTTAACATGTCATCATTCTTTAAGTGCTTTATTAATTCTCAATAAAACAAAATATTCCATGTTCACCATGCCCTAGCCCGTCCCATCCCTGGGGTCAGTCATTTCTCCAAGGAGTTCTGCTTCTTTTAGGAGGAGAGTGTTATTTAGAAACCAAGATTTGGGTGCTGAGTGTGCTCACTGTTGTTGGGATGTCATTGCTCTAGGACTGCTCAGCAGACAGAGCTAGAAAAGTGCATACTTAGAAATACATATGCAAACATATACAAACACACGCCTGTGTTTTACACACATACTTATACACATGTACATATAAATATACACATGTGTGAGTTATGTACATATAAATATATCACAGATGTATAACAATATCAGTCTGTTACACATATACACAACACAAAAACAATATCTATGATTTTATATGTATCTTATCTCCATCCAATTCTACAGGGTTTATTCTAACCTTTCCTCCTTCCCTTCCCCATGACTGAAAAACCTACTTGATATTATCCTTAGCAAATTCTCTTATTATTCAGTTCTTACATGTACAGAAGTACTTTTAGAATTAAGTCATATTACTACAAAAAAACAAACCTGTTAACTGGAGTTCATCATTTACCTTTAGTTCTTTTTGTTGTTCGCCTAAATATATGTTAATAGTCCAGATACATTGTTCAGAAATTACCTGTGTGTGTGTGTGTGTGTGTGTGTGTGTGTGTGTGTGTTCTTCCCCTTTCCCCCTGCAGTGCTGTCTCAGAGTTTATTCAACCACTCTCTTATAGATGGCGTTTAGGTAGCTTCCAGTATTTTGCTGTTACAAAGACTTCTTTCTAACTTGTTTAATCTGTCTCTATCTTTGTTGTATATCTTGTTCCTGACAGCATACCCAGGATGATTTGCAACAACTGAGGTCAGACTTGGATGCTGTTTCCATGAAATGCAACAGTTTTCTTCATCAGTCCCCATCTGGTTCAAGTGTTTCAACTCTGCACTCAGAACTCAATCTGCTGGTGGAGAAAATGGACCGTGTGTATGGTCTCTCCACTGTCTATCTCAATAAGTGAGTGAGCTGAGGACTTGGGTCCAAATGGCAGTGTTCCCATTGGGATGAAAAAGGGAGGTGCCGGAGTGTTTCAATCAAGAGAGATTGCAGATCTTGAAGATCATGTACCCATGATAAGAGACCATGGCTTTAGTTCAAGTATGGAGTGGGTACATTTGGGCTCCACTGAACAAATGTCAGTGGAGAGTTGATTTGCAGTGTTGGGATTCTTTTGTACCCCAGTTCTGTTTGATTAGATATCTCTAAAAAAAGAAAAAGAAAAAAGAAAGCAAGAAAGAAAAAGGGACACTAAAGAAAAGGAAAAATTTAAGTAAACTAAGTTTAAGAGCTTCTTTGAAGCTCTTCCCTCTCATTGCCCATCTCCAACTGTGACCTTGAGGAGAAGCACATTGTCGATGCTTCAAAGTGTTGAGTGGGTTTCTGGCCTCACAGAGTCTACCATATGTGTGTGTGTGTGTGTGTGTGTGTGTGTGTGTGTGTGTGTGTGTCTGTCCCACTGCCACCAAAATTTTATTTTGAATTGGCTTAAATTGGCACCACATATGCCATGCTCTCTTATCTTTATGAAGTTGCTTTTTTACAGTTATGTTTATGAATTTCTCCTTAATGTTCCAGATCTGTAGATCATTTCATGTGTTAATGAACATGATTTTATCCTCACAGGCTCAAGACAATCGATGTTTTAATGCGTAGCATTCAGGATGCTGAACTCTTGGTCAAAGGTTATGAGATCAAGTTGAGTCAAGAAGAAGCAGTACCAGCAGATCTCTCAGCTCTGGAGTCCCATCGCTCTACATTACGGGTTCGTTGCTCTGAGTTTTAGGAGGTTAATTTAATAGAGGGGTAAGCAAAAATAGGCTTACAGTTGTATGTGAAAGACAGTTTCTACTTGTATTATTATTTATTAATTATTGTATTATTTATTTGTATTACAATTGTAAATCTAATTTTGCCCACCCCTGTATATCTAGCTCTTTGAGGTAGCAGAGAAATACAGTTTTGGATGGTATGACAATGATTTTAAGTTTGAATTTTAACTAGGAAGATTATCATATTTAATATATTTTAATATGTATTCAAAGAATAGGTAGATAAGAAAACCAAGAGTCATATTGGCTAAATGACTTACTTTGGTTTCATAGCTTATAAGTGGTAGAGCCAGGTTCCAAACACAAGTTCTTTGCGCATTTCTCTCTGCTGTGCTGTCTGCCCTTGGCTGCCCGTGTGCTTGAGAGCATGGAGGCATTTCTGGCACAGACATTATGGGGTCTGTGAATCACAGATATAATGTGACAACATATCCTTGTTGTCTATCTTAGTCTGAGTCTTTCTTACCTCTTAGCATGGAATATTTTTAATCTTGTATTGCTGTGTTTGTTTGGAATAGCACTGGCTTAGTGATGTCAAGGACAAGAATTCAGTGTTTTCAGTCCTGGATGAGGAAATTGCCAAGGCCAAGGTGGTGGCAGAGGAGCTGAATCGTCTGACCCCAGAGCGAAGCCTGGATTTGGAGCGCTATCAGGAAAAAGGCTCGCAGCTACAGGAACGTTGGCACCGGGTCATTGCCCAGCTTGAGACCCGGTGAGTGGCAGCCCTAATCTTTTCTCCTATTAGTGTCAGGGACTAGATTTTAAACAAAACTAGAGTTATATCTGTGTATTCGTGTTTAAAGGCAGGAATTGATAGGGACAGGTAGAAATGAAACGATGTTATGAATTCTGAACAAGATACATGACAGGAAATTGGGACCACCAATCCTAAGGTAGACTTGAGTCTTGCTTTTGAGTCGGCAGTGATGGTCCTGGTGCCTCTCCTGTGTCCGGGTCGTACCTGCTTAAGTGATGATGACAATAGGATGGAAAGAGGACTTGGTGATCTTCTCTCAGGGACAGCACCGGGCCTCACTTTACTGGCTTTGAATCTAAATGTGAACCAATTTAATAGTGGGCCTTTGCAGAATTTCTTGCTTTCTTTCATTTGCTAATTCATTGGTTTTATCCCTATAACTTGAGATCCTATTTCTGATGACTGATTTGAATAAGAAAGATCGAAAACTACTCATCTGGAGCTAGACTAGGTAGGCAGTTATATAGGGAGAGGAGTTATAGTAACTTATATAAGTTTGGATTGATTCTCTATAATTGAGTTACTATTCCAATGCTAGCTAGGCTAACAAAAATGTTATAAGAAATAACAGTAGCCCTAACCTGTTTGGCTCAGTGGATAGAGCATTGGCCTGTGGACTGAGAGGTCCCAGTTTCAATTCTGGTTAAGGGCATGACCTTGGTTGCAGACATATGCCCAGCAGGAGATGTGCAGGAGGGAGCTGATCGATGTTTCTCATCAATGTTTCTAATGCCTTATCCCTCTCCTTTTCTCCCTGTAAAAATCAATAAAATATATTTTTAAAAAAAGAAATAACAGTAAATAATTACTATTTTTCACCCACCCTACCTCCACTGCCCTCTCCAAGAAATTAGAGTGATCATAAATAATAGCTGGGCTAACCTGGCAGTTACTCTGTCATGAGGGACAGAAGTGTACACTCAGTACTACCTTACTGGCAACCCTGGCCATCCTTGGCCTTCTAGGTAAAACATTTGACAACGATTATTTCTAGGGCCAACAGGACACAACTGTTTTTTGCTTACTTTTTACCCCTTAGGGCACTGGGTACATGCATAACTCTCTGCGTTGTTTGGTGTTCCCCTCAAATAAAGATGTATCCTCTTCGGTTGAGCTCAGCTGGACACATAGGCCACTGAGGGAATTGTCTCATTTACTTCATTGTATTGACACCAAATATCTAACGGCAGCTTTTCTCTGCTCCTCCAGCCAATCTGAACTAGAAAGTATCCAGGAAGTTCTGGGAGATTACCGATCCTGCCATGGAACTCTCATCAAATGGATTGAGGAAACCACCGCCCAGCAGGAACGGATGAAGCCAGGCCAGGCCGAGGACAGCAGAGTGCTGTCGGAGCAGCTCAGCCAGCAGACGGTGGGTGCCGCAGAGCGCAGTGGACGTTGGCAGGGGCAGGGGGTTAGTTCAGCATAAGAGAAGATGATGTACTAGCAATTAAGCTTCCCCTAAAAGGTGAGACATTCTGAGCCCTGTCTTCTGAGAAGGGTTCAAGCAGGATGGTCTCAAGATACTGGTGTTGCATTTAGCTCAGAGGACCTATAAGGTCCCTTTTAATGCTGAGTTTCTTTGAGTATAATATTGAAATCACTTCATGGACAGGTTAAAATTATCTTGGTTTTGCCCTGGCCAATTTTGCTCAGTGGTTAGAGCATCACCCTCAGACCAAAGGGTCGAGGGTTTGATTCCTGGTTTAGGGCACATACCTCAGTTGCAGGTTCCTTCCCAGGCACATGCATGAGGCAACCAACTGATGGGTCTCTATCACATTGATATCCCTCCTCCTCCTCCTCCTTTTCTTCCTCTCCCTCACTTCCTCCCCTTTGCTCTCTAAAAATAAAAAAATCAATGGAACAAATATCCTTAGGTGAGGATTAAAAGAAAAGTATTATTTTGGTTTATTTTGTTTCTTATTTTGGTTTATTTTTTTTTAAGTCTCACCTGCGGTTATGTTTTTATTGATTTTAGAGAGAGAGGAAGCAGTGGGAGGGAGAGAGAAAACACATCAGTTGCCTCCCAAATGCACCCTGACTGGGGATTGAACCTGCAACTTAGGTATGTGCCCTGCCTGGAAATTGAACCTGCAGCCTTTTGGTGTATGGAATAATGCTCCAGCCAACTGGCCAGGCTGGTTTATTTTGTTTCTTGATATTTAATTTTATTGTAGATGGATTAGAGTATGGAGGAATGCAAACCCAGGGAAAACTGTGAGTGTAAGAAAATTATTTCATCCGAAGCAGTTTTTATTTGTTGGTATCTTGGGGTCTGTTGTTCAGCATTATGGTGAGGTTGCCTGGATTTCAATCCTGGTTTGCTCACTAAGCAAATGACTTAACCTCTCAGTGTTCTACTTCCCCATCAATAAAACCAACATCGTCTGTTATTTGTTCAGATGACCTCAAAGTTGTTGTTAGGATTAAATGGAGGGATACATGTAAAATACTTGGAATAGAGCTTTTCAAAGTGTGGACTCCAGACTAGTAGCATCATCTGGGAACATGTTAGAAATGCAAATTCTCGAACCTAAACCCAAACCCAAACCTACTGAATCAGAAACTCTGGAGGTGGGGCCCAGCAGTCTGTGACGTATTCTTTCTTCCAGACGATTCTGATGCAGGTGAGGTTTGAACACCACTGCCTTAGAACCCGACAGGTGCACAGCTGACTCAGTGATGGTAATGACAATGGTAACGGTGTGATGTTTTGGTTCCTAGGATCTGTTTGCAGAAATTGAGAGAAATCAGACAAAACTGGACCAGTGTCAAAAATTTTCCCAGCAGTACTCCACGGTTGTAAAGGTAAGTGCCATGTCCCCAAAGGAACATAAGTGACCTTCAGCTTAGGAAGACCTGCATTGTCACTGCAGGTTTCCCACTGCAGGCTGGCCCATCCCTCAGTGAGTTCAGCTTGTACTGCTCACGACCCACTTTGGAGGTGCCAGAGAGGCACCAGGTGTCAGCTCTGATTCGAAGATTCTTCATTTAGGTGACTCGCAGGCCTCTTAAACTTAATATGTCAAAAACAGAATATTTGGGTTTTCTCATTATCTTGCTTATCTGAGGATATAGTGTCACCATTTTCCTATTTGCTGAGGAAAAAAAAAACAACCCACAAAGTGACCCTTAACAGTTCTTTTTGCCTTAAACTTTATGTTCAGTCTTTGAACGAGTTGGCTCCATCTTCCAATATGGCTTGGACCTGACTGCCTCTCATTACCCACCCCTCACCTTGTCCCTGGTTCACATCCAGTGAGGCATCTTCCTTAGACCACTGCACTGCCTCCGAGCTGAACGCTGGCTTCTGCTCCTCCCCCACAAGCTGTTTTCCCACACAGTCGCAGAATCACCTTTTAGAACATAATACGTGTCACAGAATTTCAGACACCACCAAAAAAGAAGAAACTCTGCCACTTATGCAAATGCCATTGATTAACATATTTTAATTCTAGAGCTACTAAAATGTGGGGAAAATTTGTACCTTACAATAAATGAAACAGTAAATTGGAGCATATTATTCTCCTGCTCAAAACTTTTCAAAGACTTTATTCATGTTTATAATAAAATTTTAGATTCTTATGTGGTTTATGAGGCCATGTCTGATCTGCACCCCCCCTCCCATTTCTCTGACAACATCTTTACATAAAAATGACCTGTGATTATTATATATGTGTTTGTTTCTTATGTGTCTTCTCACTACAATGTAAGTTCCAGGGGAGGGGCAAGATTTTCTCTGGCTTGATTTCCACTATGTGTGTAGCACTCAGGACAATGGAGGACACATAGTAGATACTCAACAAATAATTTTTGGTGTACAGGATGTTGCTCCAACCAACTCAGTCACCAGGCCAGGGCTGTTTTTGAATGAATGCATTTCTTTAGTTAATAGCAGAAGACTTGGTGTCATACGATTTGAGTTCACATCCTAGCTTCACCATTTTCAGGCTTTAGAGCACTTAGCCTCTCTGATTATGTGTTGCAATATGTACACAGTGGGAACAGTAACAATCCCACCAAGTGATTGTAAATATTAAGTGGGATAATATATGCATAGGACAATGCTGCAACCTAAAATACATTCAGTAAATGGTAGCATGTGCTTACATTCTTCTTCTTCTTCTTCTTTTTTTTAAAATATATATTTTATTGATATTTTACAGAGAGGAAGGGAGAGAGACAGAGAGCTAGAAACGTTGATGAGAGAGAAACATCAACCAGCTGCCTCCTGCACACCCCCCACCGGGGAATGTGCCCGCAACCAAGGCAGCTAGTCGATGTTTCTCTCTCATCGACGTTTCTAGCTCTCTATCTCTCTCCCTTCCTCTCAGTAAAATATCAATAAAATATATTAAAAATAAATTAAAAAAAAAAAAGAAATGCAGAACCTTCAACCTCTCAAATCAGAATCTGCATTTTAACAAGATCCCCAGATAATTTGTATGCATGTTGATATTTGAGAAATTTTCGCTCTGGGTCATTGAAAACTTTTAAGGAGAGGAAAAAAGGTGGTCATCTTTGTTTTAGAAAAGTTACTCTGGTGGAGAGTAACTAAGAAGCTCTTGCACTTGTCTTGTGAGAGATCGAGAGGGCCTAACTAGGGCATCGCTCAGAATTACAGGGGACGTGGCTAGAGCATGGCCATATGAGTAGAGCATTGGTTTAGGGATTCTAATCCTGCCTTTGTTGCTCACCCACTAGTCAATTAGGGAAATTCACTTCCTGTCTCTGGGCTTCAGTTGCCCATGCATGAAAAGGATGGTCAGCAAACAGACTCCCCAACTATGACCCACAGGCTAAATCTAGCCTGTACACCCATTTTCATATGTCCCATAAGAGGTGGCTAAAAAAAGGGCAGATAACACTTTGTGACACATGAAATTTATAGGAACTTCATTGAGCTGTCAGTGTCCATAGGTAATGTTTTATTCTAATACAACCATGCTTTCACTTACATATTGTCTATGGCTGCTTTCATTTACAACGGCAGACTTGAGTAGCTGTGACAGAGATAGGATGGCCCAGTAGTGTCCATCTGGCCCAACACAGGAAAACTTTATAACCTTCCATTTAAAAGATCACCAAATGCCTTCCAGTTCTAAAATACTGCGATTTCTATTACATGATGTGTGTGAGCTATAAAGCCCTATGTAAACATAGTATAATGTTTTCCTTCTCAGGACTACGAATTGCAACTGATGACATACAAGGCCTTTGTGGAATCCCAGCAGAAATCCCCTGGCAAGCGCCGCCGCATGCTCTCCTCTTCGGACGCCATCACACAGGAGGTGAAGGGCGGGGAGAGGTCGTGGCCTCTGTCTTCCCTCAGGGAGGTTCCCGTCTGGGTCTGCAGTTTGACTCACAGCTCACCTTTCTGTGGAGCATGTGACCTCATGAAAACGTCCTCTTATTTTCAACTATTTAAATATACTTTTCTGATGGGTAATTTATCTAAATTGTTTTTTTTTGAATCATAGTTCATGGACTTAAGGACTCGCTATACAGCATTGGTGACCTTAACAACTCAGCATGTAAAATATATCAGTGATGCACTCCAGCGGCTGGAAGAGGAGGAGGTGAGGACAGTTGGGTTCTAAATCGTCTTGAAAGTGGAATGTAAAACCTGTGCCTCAGCCCTAGCTGGTGTGGCTCAGGACAGAGCATTGGCCTATGGACTGAAGGGTTCTGGGTTTAATTCTGGTCAAGGGCACATGCCCAGATTTTGGGCTTGATCCCCAGTAGGGGGTGTGCAGGAGGCAGCAGATCAATGATTCTTATCATTGTTGTTTCTCTCTCTCTCCTTCTCCCTCTCTGAAATAAAAATATATATACATATTTAAAAACAACAACAAAATCCCCCAAAAAACCTATGCCTCATCTGTCAAAATGTAAAGTGTGCACATAGCCTATTTTCTTAATTCATAATAGTTGTTTTCTATGAGTTGCTGAAAACACTGCAGTAGTGAATACTGAACTCTTTGCAGCTGGAGAAATATAGGGTTAGGTTCCAACAAGCCTCTGGTCACAACATTTTTGTTCACAGAAAATGCATAAACTTGTATTATGTGTGTTTTTCTTTAAAAACAGCTGATAATATATTTTGTTGATTCACTGACATTGAACTCATGGCCAAGAGCACTATAACTCACTCCTGAACAAGACTTACATAACACACATTATCTCCATAATGCACATCACAGCCTTCCTGTGCTGAGGAATGCAAGACATCACTGCATTTGGGTCCATTTTAAACAGTGAAACCACTGTCAGAAAACACAAAATTAAGAAAACCCCAACACTCAACAGACACTTGTTTACAGTATAAAAGCTGGATCAAGAAGAGTGTCACCTTATTCTACCCCAGCTGGGAACATTGGGCACCTGAAATATTTTGCAACCACTCTTTGCATGTCTGGGAATGAATGTGAAAATGCACAAATATTGATTTGGGGTTATAAGTAAATTTTAGAGAGCAGGTAAATATGGAGTCTGTGAATAATTATGAGGATTGACTGTATTATGTCCAGCATTCCCACTTCCAAGTATCTTTAGTATGGATATATTTTAAGTATGAAGGTATGATGTGAATAAAAGTCATTAATAAAACATGATTTGGTAATGGGGAATATTGGAAACATCCAGATTCTATACATGAAATGCTATGAAGCTGTTAAAAATAATGAAATAGGTTTACATGCAGTGACAAGGGAATATATATAATTAAAATATATTTTTTGGGGGGAAAACTATGTACAATTATGGTTTTATAATTATAAAAATCTATGTCTTTGTAAAATAAATTTCCATATATCCAACTATGCTTATAAAAAGAAATGCTTTTGGAAACATTAACCCATAGCAATTTTTGCCTGTGTAAATTAGCAAAATACGTCCTTTATGTCAATATCTACCTCACTTAATCTCTGTAGACTTTAATCTCTTTACCTGTAAATATAAGTAAACTGTATATTTGAAGGGCTTTTTAAAATCACTAATTACTGAATATCCATCACATATAAAAAAGTGTGCTTTTAAAGAAAAGTGCTGCCCTACTTGGTTTAGCTCAGTGGATAGAGCATCAGCCTGCGGACTGAAGGGTCCCAGGTTCAATTCCGGTCAAGGGCACATGCCTGGGTTGGGCGTTAATCCCAAGTGGGAGGCATGCAGGAGGCAGCCAATCAATGATTTTCTCTCATCATTGATGTTTCCATCTCTCTTTTCCTCTCCCTTCCTCTCTAAAATCAATAAAGATATATTTTAACAAATAATTAATTAATTAATAAAGGAAGTTGCTAAGCTGGAGATAATGAACTTACATCCCATAGTTAGGCACCTGTGAGCAGTGCTCTAAGCTGGATAAATCATATTTAAGTGAAGATTATTTTAACTGCTTACTGATTTAAGTAACTCTTGTGTCTCTATTTTAGGAAATCTGAACCTAAGCAAGTCTAATAAGATGAACCAACATATTGATTTTCTATTTCCTGTTCTAGAAAGTGGTAGAAGAGGAAAAACAGGAACACGTGGAGAAGGTGAAGGAACTTTTGGGCTGGGTGTCTACCCTAGCAAGGAATACACAAAGCAAAGCTACCTCATCCCAGACCAAAGAAGTGACAGACATTGAAAAAGCTATTTTAGAACAGCAGGTAAGTAGAAGGTCTATCTTACTCTTCCTGGGTACAATAATATATGGTCAGGCATTAGGTGGTCCTAGGTCACATATGGGCCACCTAGGAGGGATTGTTATCTCGGTAAATGTTAACTTTTGAAGTTATCTTATTTATAGTTCTACCTTTTTTTTTTTAAATCAGCTCTACATAGATCATTATAATCTGGGCTACGCTGTTTTCACCTTGAACTTTTTAAAAGTTACTTCACATAATTTTTGATTCTTTAATTATTTTAGGTTCTGAAGCTTTTCTCTTTATTTCTACTAAATAGGTTCTGGCAGAGGAGCTGACAACCAAGAGAGAACAAGTCTCTGAGGCCATTAAAACTTCACAGATCTTCTTGGCTAAGCATGGTCATAAGTAAGTATTAGATGAGAGATTATGTCACACCTGGGAGACCAGACCTACCTGATAAACCTTAGAGTCATGATGAGAATTCAGGGCAGCAAGAGTCAGATGATGAAGAACTTTGTAGTTCATGTTGAATTTGCATTTTACCTTGTTGGCTATGTGGAGGGATCATAAACATGGTTGGATTTTGTTGAGAAAGGTTTGTTTCTAGAACAAATTTTTTTTTAAAAAATATTTATTTATTTATTTATTTATTTATTTATTTATTTATTTATTAAGGTATTACATGTGTCCTTATTCCCCCATTACCCTTTCAAACCCCCACACCCAATTCCTACCCTTACTCCCCTGTTGTCTGTGTCCATTGGTTAGGCTTATATGCATGCACACAAGTCCTTTGTTTGATTTCTCCCCCTTACCCCCACCCTCCCCTACCTTCCCTGAGATTTGGCGTTCTGATCAATGTTTAATAGAGAATGTGTTGATTTGGGGCAAGAGTAGAGGCCTGAGCGACCACTTAAGAGGTTGTTCTGATAATATAGGCAAGATATGATGAGGATAGAATGGAGACAAAGATTCTAAAGATATTAAGAATGATGAATTTATAGAGTTTGGTGACAAACAAAAATAATTAGATATAACTCTGGTTTCTGGCTTAAGCCATTGTATGTATGGTGATGCCACTCACCAAGAGAGGTATTACAGGAGAAGTTATGGATTGAGGGAGAAGAGGGCAGCTTTAGTTTCATATGTTAGGAATGTGAAAACCCCACAGGACATCTGAAGGGAAGTACCTAGTATGCCTTAGGAAGCAACTAACACATTAAGTTATCCAATGGGCAACTGCATATATAAATTAAAAATTAATAAGAGAAGTCTAAAGTGATGGAGATTTGAGTCATCAGCATCATAAAAACCGTAAGAGTGAATTAGCTTACAAGGCTCAGGGGCTTCTCAATGCTTCTCACCCTGTAAAGGAAGCCTTAGAGAAAGAAGTAAAAGGAAAATGATGAGTTATACCTCAGAACCCAAGAGAGGACAGAATTCTAAAGAGAAGGGAGTGGTTAGAAGTCAAGGAAGGTCAAGACTGAGGCCCGTCTATTAAATTTGATGAGTTGGAAGTTTTTGGTGACTAGTGAAAAGTTGGGGGATGATGTAAGATTTAGTATAGTGGAGAGCACTTGAAGTAAGGAAGGTAGTGACAATGAAATTAGACACTCTTTTTAAAAAAAATAAGTTTTTATTGATTTCAGAGAGGGAGGGAGAGATTGAAACATCAATGACAAGAATCAATGATCAGCTGCCTTCTGCATGTCCCCTACTGGGGATTGAGCCCACAACCTGGGCATGTGCCCTTGACTGGAGTCAAACCCAGGATCCTTCAGTCCATAGGCTGATGCTCTGTCCACTGAGCCACACCAGCTAGGGCTGAAATTACATGCCCTTTAAAGAAACTTGACCATAGGAAAGGAAAAGAAAGAAATAATAAAGTAGAAATAATTAGAATAGAATAGAATAGAATCAATAACGAGTTTCGTTTTCTTAAGAGATCAGCGGGAGTTAACTGTGTTTATGGACTGTGTCTCAAGGGACATAAAGGGAGAAAGACTGAAGTGCCAGGGAGAGGTGCCGGAGAGAGGATAAGATTCATCATTGGGTGGGAAGGACACCTTTGAGGTTGAGACAGCTTTTCTTCTGAAGTCTAAAAAAAAAAGATTAAGAAAGGTGTGATAAAACATTTAAAAATTAAATAAAAAGGGAGCATTTGAGATCTTTCTCTCCTTGGCATATGTCACCAGTTGGGCTCAAATAAAACTCATAAAAATTCTTTTAAAAAAAGGAAAGAAAGATGTGAATATAGGTTAATATGCCAGGAGTGAAGCCAGAAAGTGAGAGGATTGGTGCCCAGTAGTCTGTATGTCTTTGAAATAGGTAGAGATCCCAACCAGCGTTGCTCAGTGGTTGAGTGTCGACCTATGAACCAGGAGGTCATGGTTCAGTTTCCGGTCAGAGCACATGTCTGGGTTGTAAGCTCAATCAGTGCGGGATGTGCAGGAGGCAGCCGATCAGTGATTCTCTTTCATCGTTGATGTTTCTCTCTCCCTCTTCCTCTCTGAAATCAATAAAAATAAATAGTTGTTTTCAGTCCTCGCCAGAGGATATTTTTCCATTGATTTTTTAAAGAGAATGGAAGAGAGATGGAAAAATAGAGAGAAATATAGATGTGAGAGAAATGTATAGATTGGTTGCCTCCTGCACACGCCCTGATCAGGGCCTGGACCGGGAAGAAGTCTGAACCAAGGTATGTGCCTTTGACTGGAGTCGAATCCGGGACCCTTTAACCTGCAGGCCAAAGCTCTATCCATTGAGCAAAACAGTCCAGGACTAAAAAAATATTTATTTTTTTTTAAAAAGAAATAGATTGTTTGCCGAAAGTTAGAGTAATGTTGAGGGGAAAGAAGGAAGGATTGACTCAGACTGCACTAAGTCCAGTGGAGGTCAGAGCCCAGTAGGATCTCTTCTGCCGTGGGATTTCTCCCTCACTGGTTATACTTAGCAGCCTGCATGTGGGAGCAGAGTTGGATTGATCTGGGGCTGGAATTTTATCAGTTTATGAGCGTGTAAGAAACTAATGGAGATGATGACTGTGGGGTCAGGAAAAGAGAAGAAACTAAATGTAATAGGATTGGTTAGAGAAAATGGAACATCAAGGAAGACTTTGAAAATCTCAGTAAGCTGTAATATAAGTCACAGAGTTCATTCTCAAAAACATAATGTAGAATGAGAAAGGGGACTTGCAAAATTTACCTGATTCAAGATAGTGATTGCCTCTGGGGAGGAAGGGAAAGTAATGGGGTTGGTGACAGATACACATTGGACTTTATATCTGTAATGTTTTATTTCTAAGAAAAGGATCTAAAGCAAACCCGGTAAAATTTGGTAAAGCTGGATAGTTGGGTAATGACTAAATGAGAATTTGTTTAAAACATTTATTTTTAAAAGCGGTATAGGAGTAAAGAAAGGAAACTGGAAAGATAGGGGTATAATTAGGAACTATAATCATATAGTAGATACTTAAAGTTTAAAATTTCAGAAATGGAAGAATTTTGATGGCAACTGATGGAGATGATGACTGTGGGGTCAGGAAAAGAGAAGAAACTAAATGTAATAGGATTAGTTAGAGGAAATGGAACATCAAGGAAGACTTGGGAAATCTCAGTAAGCTGTAATATAAGTCACAGAGTTCATTCTCAAAAGCATAATATAGAATGAGATTATATTTAGTTTCTTCTCTTTTCTAGACCCTACAGTCATTATCTCCATGGGTGGGGCTGAAGTGGATTGGAGGCCATTGGGATTGAGAAAATTGCAGGACTACAAGCTTAGGGTGTTATACACAATTGGTGACATGAGCATTGACATCATCAAGAATCATGACTTGATTTGAGATAAACAGGAAAACTATGAGTTAGAAGCCAGTGAGTATGGAGCTCTGACCAGATGATCTACAGTTAGCAGTGACCAAGAAGAGTACCATCTAAGGTGGAAGAGTCATGATTGTAAAGCCATAGAGGAAAGTTGGAGAAAGGTTTTTCTCTAAAAGAATTTTAATACTTCATCTTCCAGGCTCTCAGAAAAAGAGAAGGAACAGATATCTGAGCAGTTGAATGCCCTGAATAAGGCTTACCATGACCTGCGTGATGGTTCAGCAAACCAGCTTCACCAGCTTCAGAGCCAGTTGGCTCAGCAGACAGAGCAAAAGGTACTTTCAGTTTTACTCTCCACATGTTGGGAGGCTACCTTTTCAATGGTGTGAAAATATCCTTGCTGATTGAAAGTCATGATCACTAGCTTCCCATGACCAATGTGAATTAATTTTTTTAACCTCACCGTAGCAGCCATTCGTCTTGTGTTTCTTACCTGGGGTTCCATGATGTGTTGGTCAGTCAAAACTCTGGAAAGCATATATGGCTAACTCTTTAGATGTGGTTCACCATTTTTGTTGTCTTCCATTTTGTGATTGACCACAGTCAAGGAGAATATAACTTTTATGTCACAGAGCAATAAGATTATTCCTTGTGGCGTTGTTACTCAAAAGTTGATAGCCAAGAGTTCTGAATATTGGGGGGAAAAGATCATGAACCCCTTTCCCACAAACTATTTTCCATATCTGCTAAATAAATAAGAAATGTTTATTTTCAAAGCAAATTGGTGGATTAGCTGCACTGACTGAGACGCTGGTTCCCCTTATTCATGGTCATCCCATCATGTGACATCTTTACCAGTTCCCACTCCTGTTCATTTCCTGGACCATATGGAAGTTGTTAAGTTCTTGCTGGTTGTCCTAAGTTCTTCCTGGATACTTGTGTATATGTAAACTTACCATATTATATACATGTGTCTCTGGGATATATATATGTGTGTTTGCCTGCTTATTTCCTATATTGTGAAGCAATGGCCAACTTACGTGGGGCAGGCCAAAATTAAAAATCATGTGGTAACCAAATTTAGCCTAGACGATGCTAAAAATTACATTCAGATAAATATTCTTTGACTCTGGTCCTTGGATATGAAATTTGTGCAGCAGGAGCTAGAGTTGTAAAGACCATAAGACAGAACCAGCTATGATTTATTTGAGAATAGATCTTCAAAAAGAAGTGCTGGTTAGCATTCTCTGTGTAAGGCAGCCCACTTCTAATGGCTTGTTGCTTCACCATATACGGGTGTATGTGAAAAGTTTTAACAATTGCTTGCTGAGAACATCCAGTTCTCGTTTTGAAAGGTTAAAGCAAAAGGGAAAAAATAAGAGACAAGCTGCTGAGCACCACTACATTGAGCATGATGTGTCCCTGTTACCGTGTGTGTTTCATGTGAAGTATTGTTCTGATTAACTGACATCCTTGCTTACAAGTTTCACTAACCCTTTGGAGTTTAAGCACAAATGCACAAAGGGAAAAGCGGACGACCCGTGTGGGTTCTTTTTTGCAAAAACAAAACAAAACAAAAGTCGCATGCTGGATGCTAACACCAAGCTTACACTGTGTGTGCGATACGGCTGAGCTGCTCCATAAGGCTCTCTCTCTTATCTGCCATGGCGTGCCCTGCAACTCTGGTAAGTAGAAGCCTTTTATGTTTTTTCTTCTTCTTTCCCTCTTCTGCTTGTTTAGGTCAGGATGCCCATGTTTGGTTGGTCTGAAAAGGATTTCTCTGGATATTCCCCAGCTCAGTGCTTCCTGCCTGTCCTCCAGTTATGAGGGTGTTGATAGGAACAGTGTGCAGACTTTTCTCTTAGGCTAGACTCCAGGCATTTCTTCAGTATCAGCATTCTGAGACTCTGAATCTCACAGAAGAAATTAGAAGTTCACAAGAGAACATTTTCCTTTGCCATATTTTCTGCTTCTGAATAGTTTCGCATGGATTTTCTCAAAGAAGTTTGATTCATATGGTTGTGTAACTTCTCCTTTGCTCTCTATAGGACAGATACCTAATAGATTTGCATAGCATACATTTACCTTATAGGAGTTAAACTCTGTATTCTGGGTAAGAAAACAAGGGGTGTATATTGATTAATATTTTAAATAGTATGGAGAATTTGTCAGTTATTCCATTGTTTGAATAAATATAGTGATATAGAGAAATGAACCAAATCAGTTTCCTCATTGCTATCTATTCTGTATCCCTTATAGTGTGCAATTAACCAAGCTTGAAATACTCAGTGAATATTTTAAAATCTGGAGAAAATAGGTTAGAGTTTAAGGGTTTTCTTACTATTTATCAATCTGTTTGTTTATTCATGAAATGTTTATTGGAATCCTGGTACTGGTCCTAGACTCTGAATGGGCGAAGTACCTGTCCCTCTGGTGCTGCTTCTGATGGAGGCAGAAATGAAATGCATTATTTAGGCGTCAGGGAAGTGCTTGGCAATTGTTTCAACAAGGTCCTCAATGGATAAGTTAAAGAGTTAAATAAGGATCAGAAATTAATACTGACCAAAAAAGAGATAAAACTATCCATCGAAAATGAAGATAAAGAACATGAACAAGAAGAGCTAGAAAGTTGGAGAGTAATAAAAGGGATGAAGTGTTGTAGGTGGTAAAACACTTGAATAACTTAATTTTCGAATACCATCATCTTCTATAATAATAAAAGCATAATATGCTAATTAGACCAGACAGCTGAATGACCTTCCTGATGAAGCTGGGGCTGCCGTGGCTGCGACGGCCGAGCTCCTTGCACAGATTTCGTGCATCAGGCTTCTAGTTTCATGATAAAAGGCTTCAAAATAAAAATTCTAAAGGAGCTGCTTTTAGGCTTTTTAAAAGACATTATATAGGAATTACCTTATTCACTCACCTCAGAACCTGACTCCTTTGTAAGATGTGACTCTACTGTACTTACCCTTCCTACTCCTGGAGTCAACTGGGAATGAAATATAATACCCCAAGATTTAGACTCAGACTTTAATTTGATTCTAGAACTCACTAGTTTTGTGACCTTGAACACATTACCTAACTTCTGTGTGCCTCATTTTTTTTTATCTTCAGACTACAGGTTAAAATAATCATTTTCTTAGGATTGTTGTGAGGCTTAAAGATTAGTAACCAATAAATATATTAAGAGTCCAACAAGTAATAGTTATAGTCATGGTGGTTACTACCCCTTCTAGCCTGGACTAGAAGAAAAGTTACTAGTGGTTTCAATGGCAAAGGTCCCAAGTCTGTTATTTCCTTGACTTGCTAATTTCAATACCTAGAGCTAATTTAACTCAGCCATTGCCTTGGCAAGTGCTAGCATTAACCACCAAGAGTATGATTGCCCCAGTTGCTAAGCAGCTGCTTGAGTAAAATACACAGGATGCTTTATTGAGATACACAACTGTTGTGTGGATATTTGGATGCTTAAATCTGTCTTCTAGTCCTGTGGAATGGTCTTGCTGAACTCATCAGCAGGAAAATACCACTTCAAGAGTCTTCTACAACACTAAGAAGTTGTTATTTGGGGTTGAATTCTCATTTTGGGGAACTGGTATGTGTCTTAAGAACCTTTGTGGTGAGTTAGTCCTAGAAATAGCTGTCCTCTCACTTTCGCTGCTTGCTACTTTGTAGAACTTGTCACTCAGATATGCTTAATGCTGTCATCCCTCAAGTAATCTGTGAACTTCTTTTGACCATGTTAAACATTCTGCAGTTTAGACTAATTCTTTTTTAGTATTAACTCTGGCAGGCTTTAGAATATTTCCTGTACTCTGGGGCCCTTCCCAGGCTGGGTGTTTCTTGTGGTCAGAATTTGATATACAGGGTGGTGCAAAAGTAGGTTTACAGTTTATGTGGAAAATAATACAATAAGTAATAATACAAGAATAAGTCGTTTCACATACTCAGAACTATAAGCCTGCTTTTGCCCCACCCTGTAGTATAATTCTTTGAATGACTCCTTTCAACACTTGTGCTTTTCTAATTTAATTTTCTTTTTCTTTTTTTCTTTCAGGGTTGCAGAGCAGTTGCTGGGGTGATTGACCTAGGCACGGTGGAGATATTTCCCATCTTCAGAGCCATGCAAAAGGGCCTCATTGACCAGGACACAGGCCTGGTGCTCCTGGAATCGCAGGTTATCATGTCTGGCCTCATTGCCCCTGAGACCCGTGAAAAGCTCTCTTTGGAAGAGGGCCTGGCCAGAAACCTCATTAATCACCAGATGTACCAGCAGCTCCAGGAGCTACAGGATACACTGTCCTTAATAAGCAGGCTTAGTGAGAGCAAGGGCCCTCTTTCTGTAGTGGAAGCAATCGAGAAGAAAATTATCAGTGAGAGAGTTGGACTGAAAATCTTAGAAGCTCACCTGGCAACCGGAGGCTTCAGTCTCCCCCTTAGTGAGAACTTTATTAACCTAGAGGAGGCTTTTCATCAAGGCTTCATTTCTGAACGGCTTTGCTCAGAGTTAGAGTCTCACCTGAGATCATCCAAGAATTTGATAGACCCCAACACAGCTGAGAAAGTTGGTTTGCTGGATTTGATGCAGAGATGCATTGTCCACCAAGAATCAGGGTTGAAATTGCTGCCTGTCAAGCAATTGGCAGGAGGAATGGTGAGCCTGAAATCAGGCCGGAAGGTTAGCATTTTCCGTGCAGTTCAGGAAGGCCTAATAGATAGGCAGGTCACTGTCCGGCTGCTAGAAGCTCAGCTTTTTGCTGGTGGCATAGTAGACCCAAGAACAGGACACAGACTTACAGTGGAAGAGGCTGTAAGACATAATTTGATTGACCAAGATATGGCCTGTGCTATTCTCATAAGGCAGCTTCAGACAGGAGGTATCATAGACACTGTCACAGGGCGTAGGCTGACAATAGATGAAGCAGTGAGCAATAATCTAGTAGCTGCTAAGATTGCTCTCGTGATTCTGGAGTCCCTTTGGTCATTCATGGGGTTGCTATGGCCTGAATCTGGAGAGATCCTCCCAATTACAGATGCCCTGGAACAAGGCATTGTGTCTACTGAGCTAGCTCATAAAATCCTTAGTGGACGGCAGCATATTAAAGCTCTATTTCTACCAGCAACCACAGAGATTTGGTCCTGGCAAAGAGCAATAGAAAATGGTGTATTGGACAAAGATCTTGCCAATAACTTAAAATCAATTTGCATACCTGATGTGATGCCCCACGTGCAATTAGCAGATTCTTCAGAACAAAGCAAATTGAACAATCCTGGAGCATCAGGTCTTTTGTGCAGCAAGGACCAAACTGAGGGCATGGCAAGCCCCAGCGATACACTGTTGTTCCAACTGATGACTCATAGCTACATTAATGTGCGGAATGGACAAAGGCTACTCCTGCTAGACAATGAACTGATAGAAACACTAACCTCAAAAGGTGAATATCAAGCAAATCCTCTAGAAGTGTTTGGAATTGGACATCAGAAACCAGAAACTTCCAAAGAACTAGAAGAATCAGTGAATGTGGAAATAACAGAAACTTTCTGTGATAGGCCAACTGTGCAGTCACGTGAATTCCACTCTTCTCAGAACAAAGAGTATCCCAATCAAACAAATTGCATGGAAGCAGAAGGCAAAGTAACAGAAGGTTCCCCTACAGAGAACCCTGAAAAAGACCTATTTGTAGGAGAAGAAAAAGTGAGAAATCCAAATGTTGATACTTTGAAGGTCAGAGGTCAAGTTAAATCAGAGTTAAAATGGCAGTTAGTAGGTACCAAAAAGGAAGATCTAACAGAAGTGTCTACCAGAGAAAATATCAGCAGAGGATTTCTCCTTATAGTACCCCCTGAGGAAACAAAAGAGGTGACCTCGGTGGTAGAAAAAGATCCTGTTTCTATTGAAACACCAAATGAAGAATGGCAGACTCACAGAGATGCTTCCTTTATATGTCAGAAAGAACAAACAAACCCGCTTGAAACTGAACATATTCCAGGTAAAAATAGAAGACCACTCATAAAATCCCAAAGCAAGAAGTCACAATTTCAGGTAGAGAAAACTCTAGATTTAGACTCAGAACTCAAGTCTGAAAATGACATAAATGTTCATTCTCTGGACAAAGGATGTAAGGATGACCATAAACAAAGTCCAGAAGAACAAACCATTATAGGAGGTAGTATGATGATGTTAGAAAAAACGGATGAGGCAGATCATGGTAGTGAAACTTCCTTGTCATGCAGTTCTCCTTCAGAATTGCTTGAAGAAGCTACTTTAAACAAATTATCTACACAATTACTAGATGGTGGTATCTTGCATGAACAAACAGGTCAACAGCTGTTACTGAATGAAGCAATAGCCAGAGGTGTTGTGCCCAGTCACACTGCTGTGAAGCTTATGGGAAAGCTGAACATGTTTCGGGGCTTCTTTGACTCTCAGACTTGCGAATCTTTGACAACTGAAGAAGTCATTGATGAAGGTCTGATGGATGAGAAATTACTACAGAATGTCCTCATGGCAGACAAAGCTATTAGTGGCGTCTTAGACCCCCGTACCCACACACTCTGCTCTGTGAAGGAAGCAGTTGCAGTTGGACTTCTTGACACACAAACAGCCACCAGAATATTAGAGGGCCAGGTGGTGACTGGTGGAATCATTGACCTGAAACGAGGCAAAAAGGTTTCAGTGACTTTGGCCTTAAATCTTGGCTTGGTGGACAGTGCTGACCAGAAAGAGCTTATAAATCTGGAAAAAGCTTCCAAAGGCAAAGATGCTGAAAAAACAGTTAGGGAGAGATTAATTAGCTTACAAATGGAAACAACTGGAATTATGGGCCCCGATAGCAAGGCCCCTCTAACAGTTATGCAGTCCATCGACAGAGGACTTTTGGAGAGAGAGGAGGCCATTCAGTTGTTGACTAGACAGGTGGTAGATGGAGGAATCATTCATCATATATCTGGGATGAGACTTTCTGTTGATAATGCCTTTAAACATGGCATCATTGATGAAGATTTAGCCAAGCAACTAAAAAAAGTTGAGAACTTAAGCTTACATCAGTTTTCTCATCCAGAAACAAAGGAAACTATTTCTCTCCCTGAAGCTATAAAATTAGATCTTGTTACCCCAGACTTGAAAGGAGAAATTCAAGAAATTCAGGCATTGACTGGAAGCTTTGTGGATCTCATTTCTGGCCAGCAATTGACCTTGGCAGAACCTGAAAAAGAAGGACTATTAACTAATAAAGCAATATTGTCTTCAGGATTGATGCATAGGATTGTAGATCCTGAGAATCATAGAATTGTTCCCTATTCAGAATTAGTGAAGAAATGTAAGATTGATATTGAGTCTGGACAGAGATATCTAGAAGTAATTCCTTTCTCAGACATTAAAGATGGAGTGAGTGACAAAGCACTTACATTGTCTCAAGCAACTCAGCAGGGAAAAGTAGACTTTGCATCAACATTGAAGGTTCTGGAAGCTCAGGCAAACACGGGGGGAATCATAGATACTGCTACAGGACAAGGACTGACATTGGCATCAGTTTTGGAACAGAAATTGGTGGATGAAAACATGGTCAGGATTATTGCATCTCATCAGGTACTAAATGGAGGAATCATTGACATATTTAATGATCAAAGAGTGACTTTAAAGGAAGCTATTGAGAAAAAATTTATTAGCCCTGAACTGGCAACTTTGATCCAAATAGATACTTTAGAGTGCAGTGATCAGGAGTCTCAGATTGAAAAGCAAGATGGAATTGAAGTATGTGAATTGAAGGAATTTCTAAGGAAGGAAACGTTAATTGCTTGTAATCAAACTGCAGAAATGAGTTGTGGTAAAGAAGAAAGTGAAAAATTATTTCAAATTGGAGGTCAGTCTGCACAAGGAAAAGTTAAAAGAGTTTCTGGTGAGGAGCAGGCAAAAAAGGACAGGGAAATTTCGTTAAAAGAATTCGAGTGTAAGGATCAAGATAAGAGGAGAGTTTCTTCAAATGCTAAAGAGTCTGTCAGTATCATAATTCCTAGTGATTGTAAAGGCAAATCATTGGGCCAAGGTTCAGTGACATGCTCTCGCTCAGAAGTTTGTGATTCTAAACTCAAAGAGGTGGCTAGTAGCAATGTGGAAAAATATATAAATGAAGAGCAGAAAAAAGTAGTGTCAAAAATAGAAATTCTTTCTCCTATGAAACAGTCTGCATCAGATTTAGATCATAAAGAAATAAGGGAAAAACAAAGAGAAATTATTTCAGTAGCACAAGAATCAAATTGTGAAACTTCAGGCAAATTTCTGAGTGAGCAGCTTATTCAGAAACCAACAAATACTAAGGAGAAAAGGAAGAGAGAGAAGAAGGAGATAGTTAGAGGAAACAGTGTCAAAACATGCAAACCAGCAGTTCTTTCAGAAGAAAAGTTAGACCAAGAAACTGCCATTAGAGGTGACCATGACTCCAGTATAAAGAGTCAACCAGTGGAAATTGCCATAATTGCAAGAGGGAAAGAAGCTGATGGAGAGGTCGGATTTTCTATTCTATGTAAAGCTGAAGAATCTTCTGCCCCGATGATACCCAAAGGAGTTCCCGTAAGAAATCAAGATACTTCAACATTTTTAAACTCTAATCAGGTCAATGAAAGAGAAGTAAAAAATCTAAACATCTGCTTCACTGTAAAACCAAAAGAAAATGTATCACAAGAAATTACAAGAGGGGCTCAGAGTGAAGCATTCTCTTCTATGACCCCAAGACCATTGAACTACCAGGAATCAGTTGGAAAAACCCAAATTGCAAACACATCCCAAATTTCCAAAACAGACAAGTCTTTCCAAGGAACCACCAGACAGGAGACCAACTATCATGAAGATGCCTGTATTACTTCTAAGACTAAGGAAACCAAAGATCTGATCTTGTCATCTAATGAACAGAAAACAAAATCATACCAAGAAGTACCTTTTGACTCAACAAAAGCTCTTAAATTGGAAGGAATTGTAGATTCTAGAGTAGACCCAAAAGAAGTCAGAAAGGATAGCAAAAGTGATAGTGAACTTTATGGGATTCTTGAATCTAAAATGGTATCAACTAAGGAAATAACTGGAGAGAAATTTCTAGAAATGTCAAAACCCATAGTTACAGGTGCAGAAGCAGAGTCCTTTGAAGGTACTCAGGGAGTTCCCAGAGTCTTGGTGTCCCTTCTTCCAGAAAAATTGTTCAAAGATGTATCTCAAAAAGCCAGTATAGAGCAACAGGGTGCCACCATTAGTCCCACTATTCCAGAGGCCAATGAGGCAAAGACAGTGCCCCTCATATGCCCTATAATGAAAGTGAATGAGGAGACACCACCAGAAAAGCTCAGAGAAAGTCCTGGAAGTGAACAAACTCCCTTCCTGACTGCACCGAGAGGAAAGGGAAGTGAAGGCGTAAACACGGAGCCCTCCAGAGCAACTAAAGTAAGTTTCCCAGTGTTACATTGTGTTTAAAGATATAACTGGTTTCATGATAAAACCCTTGACTGGATTCTGACTTTACATATGAATAATTATATGCATGCATATATTTCAGGGCATTAGATAATTCTATAAAGTATAACTTATTTTGGGAAGTATTTGAGATCTTGCTTTCCAGAAATTGTCATCA
Source organism: Vespertilio murinus (assembly GCA_963924515.1). Lineage (NCBI taxonomy): Eukaryota > Metazoa > Chordata > Mammalia > Chiroptera > Vespertilionidae > Vespertilio > Vespertilio murinus. The sequence continues at coordinate 24,548,421 of OZ004706.1, forward strand.
GTTTAGCTCAAACTTTTATAAAAATTCAGAAAAGTAAAGTATAACTTAATATACCATTTTTTTTTAAACACAGTTGCTGGAAACTTTAGGCAGTGGCTCGAATGTTTTTATGAAATTTGCAGGAGTTTTAATGTAGAAACTAACATTGAAGCTAATTTGAAATACTGGGGTGATGCTATCTAAAGTTAGAATAAGTTTTGGAAATTTTGCTAAAAGGATGCTTACAGATTGATAATTATGAGCTTCTGCTCCTAGAGGAAGTTAATAAAATCACTTTTTTCTTGATTTGAAAAGACATAGACAAAATAGCCTGTTATTTCATCCCACCCTAAGTGTAGTAAAAATTTCTATTTATCAAGAAGATCCAGCCTGCTTTAAAAAGCACACCTAAAGGAGAATGTCAGGCCTGAGTGAGTTTTCTTTTTGGCTCCACAGAATATATTTAACCGGCGACTCTGTCTAGAGCATGATGAGAAGCTGGTATCCTATCTGTCTGTATTACGAGACATTGAAATGAGGGCCAAACAGATTCAAACTGTGGAGCGTAGCCTGGCAGAGCTACAGGATCTACGATGTCAGGCCAAGGTAGGTTCCCAGAGACTTCCTTCCTCCAGGCCTACCAACTTGGAGGAAGTAGAGACTATTACAGAAGAAAAAATATGTTCAGCACACCACGATTTAAAGAACAAAAAAACAGATTGAAAAGTTGTAACTGGAGACCTTTGACTGGGAAATACTGGTTCACAGAAACTACAACAGAAGAGACTCAAGGGAGGAGGAGTCTGCAGTGTTAACTACAGTAGGGAGACCAAGTACAGTGAGGACAAAAGGGGGAGTAAGTCACTAGTAACCTTGATAAGGTTTCAGTGGAGTGGTTTGGTGGGCTATAAACTAGGATGCAGTGAGAATAGATGGGAGATCTGAAGGTAGGGACAATTAATGTACATCATTCTTTCCAGAAGTTGGGAGTGCAGGCAAGGAAGGAGGTAGGGCACTGGCTAGAGGAGATGGACTGAAAGAGGGATGTGTTGAATAGATTTGGGGGGCTGAGGAGAAAGAATAAAAGGAGAACTTGAAGTTAGAGGAGAGAGGAAGTGATCACTGATGAAATGAGGTTCCTGAGGACATAGACTTAGACGGCCTTGAGAGGGAGGAAGAGTAGCTTTCACCAAACCTAGCGGTTAAGAGTCATCACAGGATTGGAGTCACAAAGAGGGAAGAGATTGTAGAGGGTTACCAGATCTCTCAGTGTCAAAGTATGACCTTGGGAAGGGTAGCTGAAGGGGAAGTAAGAAGGATGCCCAAAGGGCTATCTAGCTTTCCACACTTTATTTCGGGCTTCTCTACTGAAGATTAGAATGCTGTAGACTAGCTGAGTAGGAAGGCTGGCTTGGGTTATTTTTATGCTCTGGTTCTGCCCCTTGGAATTCAGAGAGGGCAGGGGTTGTCCTTTTTGATTGACTTATTTTACATAATATTAATAAGACATAATGACATTCTCAGAGAGGCAGCCAGCTGTAGTGGACCCAGCACTGCCCTGAGTCAGAAACCTGAATCCAAGTCCTGGCTCTGTTGGCTTACCTCAGACAAAATGTTACATTTAAGTGCTGAGGATCTCTTCTCTAAATCCAGGATTACAATATCTACACAGCCTACTTCAAGAATTAGTGATTGTGAGAACCAAATAAACTATTGAATACACACACACACACACACACACACACACACACACACACACACACACACCTTAGAAGCCCTGAAGCCTTTATAGTCATGAGGTGAGAGAAAAATATTTTCACAGCTAATTCCTACATAGCAAGATTTCTAATCTTGATTTTGGAGGTGACTTCACTTTATCCCCTCAGGTGTTAGACCAGGAGCTAAAGGATCTGTCCTGCGTGGTGAGTCGGGAATTGGAGTGTGTGAGTCAGATCATCCTTAGCCAGCCTCCGGAAGTCCCTGCCCAGCTGCTGAAGGCTCTAGAGAAGGATGCCAAGAATCTTCAGAAGTCCCTCCACTCTGTGAGTGACAGCTGGAGCTCCAGACTGCTCCAGCTCCAGAATGCTGTGGAAGTAAAAAAGGTAGCTTCTTGTTTTATTCACAAAGTCTGGGCAGGTTTGGAGACTATTATCATCGTCTAATTTGGCATTTATTTGTTTAGACTAGAGTGTTAAATCAGCACAAACAGCTGGAAGGCGAACTTCAAAATCTGAGAGCCTGGGTTGGCGATACCATTCTCATTCTGAAGAGCAAGGAATGTAGCAGGGAAGCAGATGCTGACTGCCTGAATCAGTGTCTCCAGCAATGTGAGGTAAAGTCTGGACCCATCCTCAAGCTCTTGTCCTTTGAGTTGTCAGTTTTATTTTCCTGCCACAGAAACCAGTATACTTATCGTTCTTGGAAAGTTTGATTTTCCATTTCAGAGATAATAAAGTCTGCTACCCGTGTTTATTCCCCCCCCCCCGAAAATAAGACATCCTCCAAAAATAAGACCTACTTAATGGAAACATAATACATCCCCTGAAAATAAGACCTAGCGCATCTTTGGGAGCAAAAATTAATATAAGACACTGTCTTATTTTCGGGGAAACAGGGTATGTTTAGTTTTTTAGGTTATCATACTTCTATCACTTCAGTGATTATGATTATTTTTCCTTTCAGCCTTTTTGAGAGAGTCTACAGAATGGCCTATTATTATCAATGGCCTCTTTATAACTGAGCATCTACTGTCTGTTCCTTGTTTCTGTTTTGCCCAAGATCTAATTCTATGCACACACATCAATTTCAGGAGAATTTTTGGTCAATGATCTAGATTTTGGCTTGGCAAACTTTTCTATAAAGGACCAGATAGCAAATGGCCCATTTCTGTGGCATCCACTCAGCTCTGCCATTGAAACATGAAAGCAGCCATAGAAAGTATATAAATGAACGGTTGTGGATGTGTTATAATAAAACTTTATTTACAAAAATAGTTGACAGGCAAATTTGGCCAGGCACTGTAGATTGCCAACTCTTGATCTAGAGAGATGCTTTTCTTCTTGTTTAGCTCCAAACATTAAGTCAGTGAGAGAAAGATACAGGCTCTGAGATACATATGAGCCAGAGAATTTTCCCCTGAACATTGTTCCTTTTTTGGGGGGGTGGGTGGGAGGTGTTATACTTAAGATATTATTAGATATTATTCACACAGGTTTTTCCATCCTTTGCTTAAATTCTTTAAGTCCGAGCAGAACCCTCTCCCTTTTCTCTAATCTTAAGAGAAGCAGACATAACGGTTGTCCTTGTATACAACTTCATTCCTGTTTATCTTGCAAGAACTGACCTGCCTTCTTCTTTCCTACCCTTTTATTCAAATTATCATTGGGGTAATGAGTAGCAGACTCTAGTTCACTAACGGTATTATAAGAAGCAAGGGTGAGAAAAATTTCTATGACTTACTGGTAGTATGAGATATAAAAACGTATAGCATCTCATGCATGCATTGCACCCCTCCCCCCCCCAATTATAAGTTATATGGTTTGTTTCATGGGAAGAGATCCACAGTCTAAGCCTTGTTTTCCTAGTGATAGTTTCCCAGGTCATGTGTTCACAGTTGAAGGAAACATGGTCTAATGATCAGTAACCCAGGGGCCCTCCCAGCCTGCTTTGCAGGGTTCCTGACTGCTCACTTTCAAAGTGATAGAGATATAGATATCTTAATTGTTTTTATTGCCATTGAAATATCCAATGTAATAGCTGGTTGCCACTAAATTTTTGTGGGAAAATCGCATGCTTTTAATTGTCTGAAAATAAATAATTATAGTGTTTAGGCACTTATTACTGCTTTTAGGGAGCAGTGTAACTATTATATAAAAAGTCTGTAATTCTTCACAGTTCTAAAATATATGAGCAGCATTATTACTGTAAAAATTATATTTTAATGAACCACGAATAAATTGGCTATTAAAATTATATTTTAATGAACCACGAATAAATTGGCTATTTTCTCACTTCTGACCTACCTAACTGCTGGACAAATACAAATAAATTTTGAACCTAAGAAAATAAATTAGGCAGATATAGTTCAGACCAGAAATTTATGTTGTACTTTTCAAACTTCAGGAAAAAAAATTCCGCAGAGATCTGAGATTAGTTCTGATGTAATTCTGTTAACAATAAATGAACGTTGCAGCGTTTGGATGTCAGTACCTAGTGAAGGAAACGGATTGTAACTTGTGAGGAGCGTGGGAAGACCAGAAGTGCGAGAGCCTTCCAGTGCTTATTTGGCTCCAGGAATGATCAGTGTCAGTTACAAAATAACAGAAAATTAGCCTCTCGTTGACTATGTTGTTTTTTTATTAAAACCAACAGCTTCTGCTTCAGTAGAGAATTAGAAATTGCATTTATTTTCCCCCCTTTTTCTACTTACCTTAGGATTTGAAACAGCCCATGGCTGAAAGGAAATCTCAGCTGGATGCTCTTGCTTTTGATGTTCAGTTCTTTCTCTCCGAGCATGCCCAGGACGTGTCCCCTCAGCAGAACCGGCGGATGCTGAGGCTCCTGAATGAACTGCAGAGGTCTTTCCAGGACCTCGTGGCGCACACTGCAGCTCAGGTGGATGCCTTGCAGGGTCATCGTCACCAAGTGGAGCAGGCAGCCCTGGTCAAGGTCAGGCTGAACCAGCAGCTGGGCTCAGTTTGTCTTTTGGGATGTCCTGTGTTTGGGTTTTCTGGCCAGAATACATCTACCATGATTCCAGGAGCCTGTGTTTACCAATTTTGAAATTTCATATCATTCAGGCCATTTTACAGCAGATAGCTGTTCTGGATGTTTTTCTTGCCATGTTTTGGTTTTATGTATGCGTGTGTGTGAGAGAATACATGTGTTTACATGTGTATGCATGTGCAAGTATTTTCTTTTTTTATAAGACTCTCCCCTCACTGTGTCTCGTTGTCTCTGACTTTCAAATGAAAATCACATTCCCAGTCCTCTTTTATCCTTTAACCTTTTGAAGGCTGTTAAAAACGTTCAGATACTCTGAGCTCTTGAGAAGAAGTATTAAAGTCAGTTTCATTCTGGGCTTTTGAAATGTCAGTTTTATTCTGACAAGAAAACTTTTATCAGAGTCATATTAATTTTTAGGACCTCTAAAGCAGCGGTCGCCAAGCTTTTGGACCTCACAGGCCATTTGGGGTCCGCGGATCACCGGTTGGCGACCGCTGCTCTACCGTATCATTTTCCAGAACCTTCTTCACACTGTCGTGCCCAGTGCTTATTTTGGAAAACCAGGTGTAGAAGCAGCGGTGATGCATTTTTTGGGGAAAACTAACCACCCTACCACTTTTCATTGCAACTCTTTCTTGCAAAAGTTAACATTATTGTATAATGGTAACAACCTTAAAATACCAAGAATGATGCTTATACCATTTCTGCTGTTTGAATAATAAATTGGAAGTCAGCAAGATGATATTAGAATTGTCATTATTACCACCAGCAAATCCATCTCAGGATCTGCTTTATTAAATAATGTATAAAGTAGAATAGAGCTTTTGAGTCAGGCTTAAAGGAAAGTAGGTTAGTCAATTTTATATGTCCCCCATTACTGCTTAGCTGTTTCAACTCTATTAAAATATAAATAAAATATTAATTAAATAGTTTAGGTTTACTTTTCAGATCTGAAAATTTGCACTGTCCTCACTTAGAAATGCATATAGCCTGTGGACAGTTACTGAAATAGCGGTGGGCTGAGCCACCTTCAGTAAGACACAGCCCAGATCCAGGGCAGGCCCCTGAGCAGCAGCCAGTGCTACAGCTGCATGTGACCATTCTCTCTGAGCACATAATTAATTCCACAATGTTTATTAACCTTGTAATCGTCGGAAATGTTCTGCTTCTCTATATTTGCCCCGGATGCATGCGTATGTCTCTGTGTTAACTTGTTTGCTTTGCTTTTTTCAGATTCAGTCTGCACCCATCCTAACCCATGAAGATCCTGTTTTACAGCTGAGGAGCTCTTAGGAGTTCTCTTGCAGAGAGAGCCCTTCTATTTGTCCTAAAGAGGGGGAGAGAGGGCCAGTTTTGGCACCTGTTTGTAAGTGCAGGTGACTAAAATGCCACCAGAAGGTAGAAACTGGAGGAAAATGGTTTTAGAAGGATGGTCAGGAGAACACATCATGCTCAATTGCTCAGTCAGGTGCTTCGGTGCCAGGCAGCGGAGATGAGACCTGGGATCAGGCACAGAAACATGTTCCCTCCCTCCCCGTGGGCCTGGCTGTTCTCTGTGATACCAGTGTAGACAACTGAACGACAGCCAGTTGCCAGTTGCCAATGTTGGGCACTTTTCTTTCTCAAAATAGACAAGGCCCTCATTCCAATTTAAAGGGTGCCTACATTTGTGAGACGTTGGATTTATAAGTCTGCTAAATTATTAAGAAGCTTAATTAAATTATGAATTGCCCAGTTTCTTGATTTTTTTTTCCTCTTCTAGTACTTCCTTCTAATTTTCCACTTTTGACTAAATTAGCATATCCCCTGGTTCTGGTAGAGAAATTGGTCAGAACCACTGTTTATCATCATCACCATTATCAATCATCTCGGGCTTTTGAGCATCTGACTCGTCGTTCCCATTTCTAAGGATAATAACAGCAGTCTGGCAACGGAGCTCCCAAACCCAACCTGGGAGCGTCCTCACCTGAAATTACCGTGCCCCTCACTGTAATCCAGACCCGAGGCCCAGATCGATGGCTTTTTCCAGATGAGGGGAGCTTTTTAAATATGATTCTGTGCTTTTTCCTGTTCTAGTCTCCCACCAACTTTTCCATTCTTAAACTGTAACCTTGTTTTATATTTCAGGGAGTTACCTTGTTTTTGTAAAATGAGAATTATTAATTGTCTCTTGGCCCCTTTGCATTTTAATTAGACCTTGCAGAAACAGCAAAATACTTGTCACGAGAAACTGGAGGATCTCTGCAGCTGGGTGGGACAGGCGGAAAGGGCACTGGCCAGCCACCAAGGCAGAGCCTCCCAGCGAGACCTCTCTGCTCTGCAGAAGAACCAAAGTGACCTGAAGGTCAGTATAGTTAATTCATTCTTTTGCATTCCGTCACAGATATTTAAAAGGCTTACTATATGCCGAAACTGGCCTGGCTCAGTGGATAGAGCGTTGGGCTGCGGACTGAAAGGTCCCGGGTTTGATTCCGGCCAAGGGCATGTACTTTGGTTGCGGGCACATCCCCAGTAGGGGGTGTGCAAGAGGCAGCTGGTCGATGATTCTCATCAATATTTCTGGCTCTCCATCCCTCTCGCTTCCTCTCTGTAAAAAATCAATAAAATATATTTAAAAGATAAAAATAAAAATAAATAAAAGGCTTACTATGTGCTAGGTACGTTCTTAGTGTTAGGAGCATAACGGTAAATAACCCTGCTCACGTGATGTTTACAGTTTAGTGGAAGAGACAGATATTATAGATACTCACAAAAATGTACAAATAATTATTAACTATTATACATATAAAGGAAAAGTTATATTAGAACATATAACAGAGACTCAACCTAGTCTAGGATGTCAGAAAAGATCACCTTGAAGAAATGTCGCTTAAAATGAGAGATGAACGGTGTGTAGGGGTTAAGGAAGCAGGGGTGGGAGATGGAAGAGAATGTGCAGGCTGAGGCCCATGTGTCTGTCTTCAGGTGGGAATGGGATCGAGCGCCACATATTCCAGAACTGAAAGAAAGCTAGCTCAGTTGGGCTGAAAAGAACAAAAGGAAGATTGGTGGATGAGGAGGCCGGAGGCTAGGCAGTACCCACGTCTTGGTAGCTCTTACAGGCTGCAGTAAGGACAAGGGGAGGAGGAAGGACCAGCCAGGCCATGACTCCGCTAGAGTCCTGTTGTCTACTCTTCTTTATAGAAGAATGAACTCTTCGAGGATAACTCATTACAAAATAAAAATCTCTGCTAGTCATCATGTTTATGGGTCTCCTTTTTTGTCTTCACTAAATATTTTCTCAGAAGTTTCCATTTAAATTTTGCTTAAAAAATTAAATATCAGCAGAGACATACGTCTGTTGCAGATAAGTCATCCCAGCATTCCACCTTCGTGCTGTCAGGTCTTAGGCATACTGAAGTTGAAGGCTCTGCTATCCCTGTTTCCGTGTGTTAGGATTTACAGGACGACATTCAGAACCGCGCCGCCTCGTTTGCCAGTGTTGTCAAAGACATCGAAGGGTTCCTGGAAGAGAACCAGACCAAGCTGAGCCCCCAGGAGCTGACAGCTCTCCGGGAAAAACTTCATCAGGCGAAGGAGCAATATGAGGCTCTTCAGGCACGGACGCGGGTGGCCCAGAAGGAGCTGGAGGAGGTAGTGACCTCAGCCCTGCAGCAGGAGACTGAAAAGGTAACCAGGCTGCTGTGACACTTGGTATTTTTCAAAAAAGAAAATATTGGTACCTACACAAACGAGAGGTGACAAGGAGGAACTGCCTTACACAGAGCATAGAGTCATGAAAAGGGCTGTTTCAAGAACGGCTCTGTGAGCCAGTACTTTTATCTTCGTAAGAAATATTCTGAAGAACTTTAAGTCGGGAATAATTAGTAGGAAGTTTATATTACAAAAAAAAATTGGCATTCTGTGTACTTAGTACTCTGAATAATAGGAAAATGTCAGGAAGAATTTAGTGAGGAAGGGTGGTACCCTGGGGAGGAAAATGCAAATGGCATATTTCTTACATGAATCTAGACTGGTGATCCAGGAGTGGGGGGGGGGGGGGGGGGAGTATCTGGGGAACCTCCAAGCTTTTTCACTGTAGTTTCAGGGGGATCATGGACTGGGATAAACCCATGACAAGGTAAAGTCTCAAATGGTCTTCTGCACCCCACTTGGCACTGGCAGATTGAATTAAAATACTCTGTCCAGCCATGGACTCTGATGCTAACAGGGAGGTAGAGAAAATAGAAGTAAGTGACCTGAAGATAAAGTCTGAACTATGTGACTGTATCCCTCGGCATATCCTTTTTAATTAATTAAAATACTTGAAGAATCATAAAATCGTTTCAGTACTTGGTGTTTTGTTTGGCAGAGGAAAGGCTGGAGAAGTCTGTATTTCCCTTAGGAAGGCACAGCCAGGTAACTGAGTGTGCCAAGCCAGTGTATCGCCTTTGCATGCCTAGAAAGAATGCTGTGAGGCCTTGCTGGGGTGCCAGGATTAAATCACGTCTTAATAAAATAAAGCCTTTTAAATCCTATGTCCCCCCCCCCCCTTTTTTTTATTGATTTTAGACAGGAACGGGAGGAGAGAGAGAGAAATGTGAGAAACACCAATTAGTTGCCTCCCATGTGAACCCACAACCTAGGTATGTGCCCTCACCGGGAATCGAACCTGTGACTCTGGTGCACGGGACAATGCACCAACCAACTGAGCCACACTGGCCAAGGCTCTCCCCATCTTTTAAAGCAGTAAGATTTACACAAAAATCTAGAGATTATTTTCAATAATTATTTTTTCAGCAGATTTAGCTGCTCATTCTTTTTTGTGAGTTCTAAGATTGACTATACCCAATCTTAGAGCTTCTCATTTTCTTTAGCGTAAAAATTTCCCTCTTGATTTAACCTGTAACCTATAATTGCTGAGTATCTAAGACCTTCTCATTAGACTCCCTTTACTCCTTTAGAGTAAAGCAGCAAAGGAACTGGCAGAGAACAGGAGTAAGATTGATGCTCTCTTGGACTGGGTGGCTTCCGTGGGCTCGCCTGGTGGACGGACGGAGCAGCTGTCGGATGGAGCTAGCCCGGGGAAAGGAGCCTCGGATGCCACTGACGGTCACATGGGAGTGGACCGCGCCTCAGAGAGCCTGGACAAGCAGCATGAGAAGATGAAGGTGAGGATGGTGCTTGTCCTCACTGTGCTGGGGACTCCCTTCTGCCCTGAGCACGTCACCAGCACCTCCTGCTCCTGTATCCAGTGAGCACTTGTCAGTTCACAGACTTGGACGTCTCAGCAGCTGTGGCACTGCTGGGCACTCCTCTTGAATACTCTCTCCCTTACTTCACATAGAACTACTCTCTGTATTCCTTCCTTCTAGGCACCATTTCACATAGTGTGCTTTTAACATAGTCCTAGACTTGCTCTCACCTTTCAAGATATACTTTCCTTGGGTAGTCCAATCCATTCATGATACTTCAATTACCATTTGTACTAAATAATTACATATGTATATTTGACTCTAGCCCAAATGCTGTCCTGAGCTTCAAGCCTTATATAAATCTGTCTTTCTCTTGACAAGTTGAAATCATAAGCATCTCAAACTGAAAAATGAAATGCCTGTTTACTATGATACTCCTCTCCTGATCAAACACATTCTCCTTCCTGTATTAATTGCCTGAATTAGATATCATTTGAGACGTCTTTCCATGCCTTGCTGTCCCATATCAAGGCAGTCATCAAATCCCGTGGTGCGTATCTCTCTCTCACAGGCAGCCCACGTCTTCCTCTCCCCTGAGTTATTGTTGTCGTTTGGACTTGTATTATTGCAGTAGCTTCCACTGGTCTCCTGGCCTGTGGCTTTAATCCTCCCATTCCTTTCCCGCACTAAGTAATCTTTCTAAAATGCTATATCTTTTTAGTGGTTTCCTATTTTACTTATGAAACCATTTCTTTCTTACTGTTTATCTCTGCTCATTTATCCCTTCATTTAGCAAATATTGAGCATCTGCTCTATGACAGGCATTGGAGATAAATCAGTGAACTAACCAGATAAACTGTCTCCTGGGACGTTAACTGGCATATGCAGGAACATTATATGGCATTGTTGAAAGATAATTATATATTCAGGGCACTTAAAAAACACATGCATTACATATTTTAGTAGTGCTACCTTCTTAGCACAAAAGAATTTGGTTTAGCTGGAGTGCTTCTGTTGAACGGCTTGTGTGGTCCGTTGCCTATTGTGTACTAACAGGATTTCTGCCTCTGGCATGCCCATTCTGTGCTTGGGAGGTTCATTGTAGTGGTCTTCCCCCCACCCCCCCCCCAAAAAAAAAAAAGCCCTGTTACTCTTGTAACAGCACAGAGCAGAGATGGTTCTGCTGTCCGAGGAGCCTCCTGACACCTCTTGCTGGTAGCAGTCAGCTTGACTAGGTAGTATTTCCAGCCTAGGAAGGAAACAGCCGTACTTATAGTTGGATGGGTTGGAGGATGAGAAGGGGACATCCGGACGGCACACAGACACACTGTGGTACTAGATGCTCCTTCCTAGTTATTTGAGCAGGTTATGTTTCTCACCCCAGCTTCCCCAAGAGAATGTTGGAATCTGAGGCTATCAGATTACGGTCGATACAGGTTGAAACCCGATAATATTCTGAAGGCTTAGTCCTTCTCTAGGTAGTTGCATCAGCAATATAGATAGGAACACTGAGGGAACCCCCTCTGAGTTCTATTAGACTCGGGAAGAACATTGTTCGAACAACCACTATTGTCCTTCTTTCACTTCTGTCCCATTGGAGTAGAAAAAGGTCCACATTGAAACACATGGAGACAGCACAGACAAATTGCCTGTGCTGTCCGGAAACACAGCTCACTCTCATTAATGCATAAATCGTTTAGTAAATGAATTAATTTCCCTAGATCTTTCCTGTTAGGACAGTCTCCTTAGATAATTGACTGACAGATTTCATGGCTAAGAATTGGCAGTTTTTATGTTGTTCCATGTATGGCTCACCCCGCTTATTCTTTCCTTCCATTCGTATGGGTATTTGAGTTGGCTATTTATACCTTCTCTTAGACTTAGGATGATTTATGAAGAGAGTCGGGTCAACAATTCATCCCTTAACTACCTACGTGACCTTAGTCGGTAGTACATCTTTTTGGTATTCACTTACCCCCATCTTTATTGTGGATATTATATTGCCTTCCTACATTGTAGATTGTGCCACAATCAGATGAGATAATATATGTAAAATACTTTTGAAAATGTTAAGATTCTGCCTGTGTCAGTTCAGCTGAAACATGGCATAATGCTTAGAGAGATTGGTGATTTCTGAGCAGCTATAAAAGTGGCCTACAAAAATTTCTCTACTTCTGGTTGTAGACATAACCACATCGCTGTGGTGTCCCTGCTAATTGTCCTTTGTTTGGGGGGATTTTTTGCCAGGCCCATCACCAAGAATTACTATCTCAGCAGCAAAATTTCATCCTGGCCACCCAGTCAGCTCAGGCCTTCCTGGACCAGCATGGCCACAACCTCACACCTGAGGAACGGCAGGCACTGCGGGAGAGGCTGGGAGAGCTGAAGGAACAGTATGCGACTTCCCTGGCCCAGTCCGAGGCGGGGCTGAAGCGGGTGCAGACCCTGCGGGATGAGCTGCAGAAGTTTCTGCAGGACCACAGGGAGTTTGAGAACTGGCTGGAGCGGTCTGAGAAAGAGCTGGAGAGCATGCACGAGGGAGGCAGCAGCCCCGAAGCGCTTCCCGCCCTGCTCCGGCGGCAGGGGAGCTTCTCGGAGGATGTCATCTCCCACAAAGGAGACCTGCGGTTTGTGACCATCTCAGGACAGAAAGTGCTGGACACTGAAAACAGCCTGGAGGAAGGCAGAGAGGCATCAGCAGCCGGAACCTTAGTGAAGGACAAGCTGAAGGATGCAACAGAGAGATACACTGCTCTCCATTCAAAGGTAGGGGAGAGGCTCTTGGCAGCCTCTGGTGAACCCATCGTGGCAGCACTTACACTGTGGGTGGTTTCTGAGGCTTAGAAACCTCAGGGCACAGTGAATGAGCTAATTTGTATATTGACCACAGACAGAGTGTCTTTATGAGCTATGCAAAAATGCAAAACATGAAGGCTCACAGAGTAAGGCCCGATCCTAGCAATATCAGCAGCACATCTCGCTCCAGAGGTGCTGCTGGTGCAGGTGCTTGTCTTCTGTATCATGACAATGGCTCCTCGGAGATACAGTGCAGGGGAAACTGAAACCCAGTGCAATCTGTATTCCTGGACAGAGCATCGAGGGTAAACCCGTATCTTCCTATCAGAGAACTCCTTTTAGCTCCTAAGGCATCGAATCTAGTCAGTTCTTCCTCCGTCTTGTGCTTTGTATCAATACCCCTAACCCTCAGAGAGACTTTTCTCAGTTCCATTTCTCTTGCAACTTGAGATATATTTCTTTGATGGCTTATCATACAGCTCACTAAATATTCCCCAGTGTGTAACAGAGTTGAGGTGAATAGAATAGATCAAACGATGAGGAACCCACTCATAAAAGGTAGTTGCTGCTTATCTTTTCACGGGGGTGCTACCCCTAACTGCAGCCACAGCGATTTCTCTGTGACAAAGCCAGGCCTCTCCTGGCCTGTGCCGAGGACGCTGCTGCCTACAGCCCAGCCCGCTAAGCTTGCTTTCCCTCCTTTCTCCGGCGCAGTGCACACGATTGGGCTCTCATCTGAACATGCTGCTAGGCCATTACCAGCAGTTCCAGAGCAGCGCTGAGAGCCTGCAGGCCTGGATGCAGGCCTGTGAGGTCAACGTGGACAAGCTGCTCTCAGATACTGTGGCCTCTGACCCTGGGGTCCTGCAGCAGCAGCTTGCAACAACAAAGGTAAGCCAGGACACAGGCTGTGGTACTGCATGGCTTACAGTACCCAACAGTAAAGCAAATATTGGTCTTCAGGTTAAAAACAATGGTTGGGATGCCTTGGACAAGATCTTGTTCCTAAACAATTTATTCTAATATCGGTGGCTTTGGTTAAGCTGAGAATTATTCTATACAGCAGCTTAGTAGCTCTAGTTCCTAGAACCAGCTTTGATTACGCACTTACTTATTTTTCTTTTGTCCATTTTCATCAACGAGCAGCAGTTGCAGGAGGAATTGGCTGAGCACCAAGTACCTGTAGAAAAACTTCAAAAAGTAGCTTTTGAACTAATGGAAATTAAAGGGAAACCAGCCCCAGACCACAAGCGTGTTCAAGAAACTACAGGTATGAAACAGCAACAGGTATAGTGCTAATTCCTAATATGTACCTCTGTCCTGTAGTAGATCCCATTGTGTTTTACAGGTATCTGGTGCTCGCTGGGTGCTGAGGCTATCAACGTGAATAGCTCACCCTCCCGTGAACTTTATTCTTGTAGCATTGAAGGACCTTTGCAATCTGGCTTCAACGCCTTTTCCCCCAGGCATTCTGCCTTCTAGATACACCCTACGTCTTTCCTTTCCCAAATAAACTAGTCATTTCTTCATTGCTTTACCCCTGAAGTTTTTCCTGTTGCTTAGCTGATAACATTAATGAGGGCTTACCATGCATGATGAAATCTTACTCATGCTTCAAGATGTAGCCAAGAGATTGCTTCCTTTGTAAAGTCCTGACCACCACCACCACCACCTCCCAAATAAATAAGAGATAAGAAATAACTGATTTTCTTTCAGGCCTCTCTAGTACTCTTTTTTTTTAAACTTTTAAAATATGTATTTTTAAATTTTATTTTAGAGAGAGGGGAAGGGACAAATAGAGGGAGAGAAATATTGATGTAAGAGAGATACAGAGATTGGATGTGTCTAACTGGGGATTGAACCTGAAACCTAGATATGTGCCCTGACTGGGGATGGAAGCCACAACCTTCTGGTGCATGGGATGATGCTCCCAAACCACTGAGCTATACCAGCCAGGACAAATCAATTAAACTTTTTTCTCTCTCTCTAGTACCCCTTAATACCACTGTAGCACTTAGGATTTTATTTTCATGGTTAGTTGTGCCTACCTCTGCCTACCCTCTCTTTCAGAGTCTTAGGTGTGAAGAAGGCAAGAACTTTATCACAATTATCTATAGTCTTCAGTATCTAGCACAATTTCTGGCACGTAGTAGGTGTAAAATAAATTGTGCTTATGGAATTTGGCTCAAATACTAATGTCCTTTAAGCTTATGCCTTCTATTTGTCTTGTTGTCTGTTATTATAATTAACATGCAACTTACTACATTCTTTTTAAAAGCACAACACAAAAAAAGAGAAAAATACCTCTTTTCATGGCCATGTTTTCCCAGATTCCATACTTAGCCGTTTCCAAAGCCTCTCCTCTGGCCTGGCTGAGCGCTCTGCTCTGCTGCAGAAGGCAATTGCCCAGTCGCAGAGTGTGCAGGAAAGCCTGGACAGCTTGTTGCAGTCCATCGTGGAAGTTGAAAAAAACCTGGAAAAGGAACAGGTGGCATCCCTGACATCAGGCGTCATCCAAGAAGCCCTGGCCACTAATATGGTAAGACCTCTATCCCAAGAGTTAGCATAGAGTGTATTTGCCAGGCTCCATTATTGCATCACTTTGAAAAAATATCAAGAGAAGAATTCATGTTCATGAATCTTCTGATAACAAGACTTAGACGTGATGACTAATCCATGTGAAGTTATCGCTACCCAATTTCCAAATCGCTGTTAAATTTCAAGAACAATAGGGGTTTCAAGGCCATTTGGTGGAATGGGTTAGAGAACTAGGAGGATGAGATGTATGATGTTCTGAAGGCTCAGTTCCAATCCTCCAACCCTCCAGAGGAGATAAATGTGCAGTTATTAGAAGTTTGACACATCTTCTTGATGACAGAAATTGAAGCAGGACATTGCTCGGCAAAAGAGCAGCTTGGAGGCCACTCGTGAGATGGTGACCCGATTCATGGAGACGGCGGACAGCACCACAGCAGCAGTGCTGCAGGGCAAGCTGGCGGAGGTGAACCAGCGCTTCCAGCGGCTCTGTCTGCAGCAGCAAGAGAAGGAGAGCTCCCTAAAGAAGCTCCTGCCCCAGGCAGAGATGTTCGAACATCTCTCGGAAAAGCTGCAACAATTCATGGAAAACAAAAGTCGGATGCTGGCCTCCGGGAATCAGCCAGATCACGATATTGCACATTTCTTCCAGCAGATCCAGGTGAGGCTATCCCTGCCACATGGGCAGAATAAAGGGAAAGCAGGGCAAGGAAGGGACCAACATGCACTGAGGACATAAGATGTCAGTCAGTATCCTGGAAACTTCACCTGCACTATCTTAAAGAATTATCACAGCCATCCTGCAATCTAGATATTGTTTGTCCATTTTTTTAGAAACATACCTAGATTTACTTTTCGCTCGTACTACATGTTCAACCTAAATCAGCAGGATACTTAGCTTATCATGGTCAGTCAGGGATTCAAGTTGATGGAAACTTCATCCTGACAAAGTTTTTATGATTGCTTCCATGGGAAGAGGGAATATCATGTGCATTTACATTTTGCTAGTCAAAGCAAGTTTCACTTGAGCATACCTGACTGTGGGGATATGTAATCTTACAAATATCTAGAAGGCACAGAGCTAATATGTTTGGTGAAGAGTATTACCTACCAAAGATACATATATCTAGGAGTGGAAGTGTTCGGTCATAGCATGTGCTTACATTTCATTTGACCAAGGAGTGGCCAACTTGAGCTCTGGGAAGGCTGCACCGCTCTGTTTCATTGGTCTGTCCATTCATATTCCATAGTACGCTATTGTTCATTATAGAGGCTTGATGACATGTTTTAATATCTGGTTGGGCTAGTCTCCCTCATTACTTTTTTCTTTCAGGATTTTTTCCTAGCTATAATTGCATATTTATTGTTCCATATGAACTTTAGAATCAACTTCATTAGCTGTAAAGAAAGTGGTATTTTTATTTGGGTCATGTTAAATTTACTTATAAAGCCAAGCTGGTGTGGCTTAGTGGTTGGGTGTCAGCCTATGAACCAGGAGGTCATGGTTCGATTCCCAGTCAGGGTATATGCCCTGGTTGCAGGCTCCATCTCCTATGTGGGGCATGCAAGGTCAGTCGATCAATGGTTCTCTCTCATCATTGATCTTTCTTTCTCTCCCTCTCCCATCCTCTCTGAAAAAAAATAAATTACTTATACGTATATACATATATACATGCATACACATTTTTATGGGTATATTTCCGTTTATTTAAGACTGCTTTTGTATCTTTCTTTTTTAAAAATATATTTTTATTGATTTTTTTACAGAGAGGAAGAGAGAGGGATAGAGAGTTAGAAACATCGATGAGAGAAAGTCATCGATCAGCTGCCTCTTGCACACCCCCCAATGGGAATGTGCCCACAACCAAGGTGCCCTTGACCAGAATAGAACCCAGGACCCTTCAGTCCACAGACCAACGCTCTATCTACTGAGCCAAACCGGTTTCGGTGCTGTTATATCTTTCATAGTGTTGTAAAGTTTTATTCATAAAGGTTTTATATAGTTTCTTGTTAGTTGATTCCTAAAATTATACCTTTTGTGTTGCTATTATAAATGAAGTTTTCACATTTGATTTTAATATGTTGATTTTATATTTTGATACCTTCAAACGAGTTACTTCATTATTGGATTTAGTTGTATTGCTGATGCTCTTGAATTTTGCAAGTACACTTTCATATAATGTGAAAATGTAGTTTTACCTCTTTTTCAATTTTTTAAAATATATTTTTATTGATTTTCAGAAAGGTAGGGAGAGGGAAAGAGAAAGAGAAACATCAGTGATGAGAGAGAAGCATTGATCAGCTGTCCCCCTCATGCCTCACACTGGGGATCAAGCCCACAGCCTTCTGGTTCATGGGTCAACACAACCACTGAGCATATTAGCTGGGCTCTTTTTCAATTTTTATACCACCAATTTTCTCTTACCTAATATCTTCCATAGTGGGGAAGCGTGCCTGTTTTACAAAAGAGATCGCCTGTAGAAACTTAGAGAAATGTATTAGCTTAAGAGCACAAGCTAGTAAGTGGCAAAGCCATGATTGGATTTTTTTTTATTTTATTTTTTACTCCAAAACCCTCTATTCGTTCTGTTATACTGCCTAGGTATCGTTCATTTATAAGAACCAGAGGACTTAATACATTTCCTGTTTGCTTGACAGGAGCTCAATTCAGAAATGGAAGACCAGCAGGATAACCTTGATTCTCTTGAGCATCTGGTCACGGAACTGAGCTCCTGTGGCTTTGCACTAGACCTGTCTCAGCACCAGGACCGGATACGGAACCTCAAAAAGGACTTCACAGAGCTACAGAAGACAGTTAAAGAGAGGTGAGTTCTCATATGTGTTGGTCAGTGTGGGGAGCTAATTTTTTCTTGCTGTTGAGTGAAATTACCACCTCACCATTCCTTACCAGAAAAGAACTCTGCTATGGCCCAGCCGGTGTGGCTTAGTGGTTGAGTATAGACCTATGAACCAGATTACAGTTCGATTCCTGGTCAGGGCACATGCCTGGGTTGCAGGCTTGAGCCCCAGTAGGGGGGTGTGCAGGAGGCAACCAATCGATGATTTTCTCTCATCAATGTTTCAATCTTTCCCTTCCTCTCTCTCTGAAAATCAATAAAGACTTATTTTTTAAAAGGGGAAGAAAAAAATCTCTGGTACAGAAGGCTAAATGATTTAGAAAGTGTCTCTTTCAACCAGAGGTACCCAATCTACTTGATGCTTAGTGGTTTTTTTATTACTGAATGATGAATTCCTTCTCAATAATGGGGCTCAGTTCCCTCCCTGTACCATCAAAAGCCCAGGTCACTTGGACCAAACAGATCAAATTTGAGGCAGCAAGTAGGATTGTGGCAGGATTTGAAATAAAGAGAAAAATTGGAGACTTCTCAGACATAATTAAGGGTTGGTTATATTGGCACTCACCCTGCATGTTTTGACAACAGTTATTTTTTATTATTACTAATCCTTACCAGAGGATATGTTTATTGATTTTATAGAGAGAAAGTGTTACAAAATTTACCAGGGACTAAAAAGTATTATTTTCAGATATTTTGCATGTACTGGTACAGTGACTCAGGGGAGATGGTTTCTCTCCAAGCCCTGAGCAAGCCAATATGGAGGGAGCTCTCCCTTTATACCTTTTTGGTTTCTTTGTCCCCCAAATATGGAAGGACTTCCGGACCTTTCGAGGGCTTTGCAGAAAGCCCCTTGAGTTGGGATGGGGGCCGTGAGACCACACCTAAAGGCCTGGCCTGGTGCCAGTGCTGACAACCTTCTCTGAGGGTTGTGTATTGTTCATGGTTTATGGCCTCTGTAAAATGGGAGTACTTAGGTAAACAGGTGTTGCAAGACCAGATAATTAAGGAAGGGGTAGTGACTAGACTATAAGCTAACAGCTATGTGCATTTGGTTACTGGCACAGATTCAGATTGCTGGCCCCCCAAAATGTCTCATTTTCCCCATCAGAAGGGAGAGAGAGAGAACATGAATCCATTGTCTCCCATATACACGCCTATCTGGGACTGAATCCACAACCTAGATATGTGCCTGATTTGGAATCAAACCCTCAACCTTCCGGTGTACAGGACCAGCTGAGCAACCGGCAAGGCTTGACAACATTTAAGTTGCTGTTTTTGAAGAGTGTCTGGGTTCTTTTTTCTTTTAAGACAAACATGGGGATATATATGACAAAGGTGGCTGATTTCGGGTAATCAGCTCACTGTTGAAAAGCCATGATTCCTCCACTAGAACACCTCACATGGATTCAGGAGCTGGTTAAGATTTTTCTCTTGGTTTAGCCATAAATATAATCTCCATTTAGCAGATGGTGGCCTTAGCGACTAGAGGAAAGTAGTTGCTCAGATCAATGCAGGTAATTTAGGGAAGGAGAGGGGGATGAAGGCCAGGAAAGCTTTGTTTTTCTTCCCCTGTGCTGAGGCCATTTCCAAACTGAATTCCAAATTGATTTATCCTTTCTCCTGGATTTATTTTATTTTGGTCCCTAGTGTATTTACCCTAAATTCTCAGAGCCTCTTGTTTTAGCCTTTTGCTTGTTAAAGGAATTAGCATTTGAATTAGGCCTTGAAAGAGTCAAATACCTAAAGAGTATCAGAGCTGGACTTAAGATCCAAAGCCTACATTCCTTCCATTGTATCATAGAACCTAAATAGCAAGCTCCCTGTAGTTTTCCTCCCTTTCACTTTAGCTCAGAGTAAGATTGAAGACTCCCTTACCCAGAATGTCCAAACAAGGGCAACAGATTCCTTAGTTTGATGCTCTCCTATATTATATGTGATTGTTTTTGCCAAAGCTGCTGTGGGAAAGATGATGGGAAGAAAAAGGCTATTAGGAAATGATTCCTAGAGTCCCAGAATGAACTTAGTTTTAGTTCAAGTTGACTTCACACAGCTTAGTATGGCAAGTAACAGAACCTCTCTCCGTTGATAGAGAGAAAGATGCATCGACTTGCCAGGAACAATTGGATGAATTCCGGAAGCTGGTTGGGACCTTCCAGAAATGGTTAAAGGAAGCTGAAGGGAATATTCCACCTGCAGAGACTTTCCTGAGTACTAAAGAGCTGGAAAAGCAAATAGAACACCTGAAGGTAGGTGAACAAAAATATCTCCAGGGATTGGGCTAGACAGCAGTTTAGAGGCATGTATGGACTCATTTCCAATTGTGGTGGGAAAGTGGTGTGAGAAATCCAAATTATCCATCTACATTAGAACTGAACGTCCTACCAAGCACTGAGCACCAAAAATCTATTTAAAAACCAAAAATAAAAATTTGGAATAATACCTCTGAAGTTTCAGCTGTTTCTTTGATGTCTCTCATGCTATGGTAGGTCATTAAAACATTTTTTGTAAAAGTCCAGTTCTTAAGTAGCGAAAATTCTCATTGTATGTTTGAGAGTTAGACAATTATATGTCAGCAAGAAAAAAAATATATGATCAGGAAATCGAGGACACAATTAGCCCTACAACTATTAAAGGAGATGATATAATGAGATGGTTGGGAGATAGCTTCAAAATGAGGACCCATTTTCCCCATCCCCACAGAATCCCTCTGTATCATTTTTATTTGTAGTCATGGGCTCTGCTTATACCTCTTACACATTCTTCTTTTAATTGAAACCAGCCTCCAACTAACTCTTATACATTTGTCCCCATTGTCTTAGTAAAGCAAGATTTATCTTGAACAGATAAGAGTTTTATTGCTTTCACAGAGTCTGTTCCAGCAGCATTTGCTGTAGGGAAATTTCCTAGAGCAGAGGTTCCCAGTTTCTTGGTTCACAATACCCTTAGTGTTTCAAGGAATTTTTCATGGCAACACAAGGCCAAAAGCAAAAATAAAAAACCTCACTTGCTTAGTGGTCAGGTCCGGACCACCACTTACTAGTAGTTGTTCACATGGTGTCCAACAGATGTCACTGTATTTCCCTCAAAATTTTAAAATATCCTATGTCAATACATAGGCTAGTCACTGTAATCCTTTGGAATCAAGCCCCAGTAATAAAGAATTGACAAGCTGAGGCCTGATAAGGTTCAATCTAGGCAGCATGAGCTGCTAGATGTTTATGGCTCTGGATCTTCCTCTGCTGCTGCTCTGCAGCTTCAAATGAAAAGCAAATTAGGAAGATTCCAGGGAACTTTAGGAAGAGATTGCAGGCTAGGATGATGTCCCAGCTTTGCAAGGAGTAAAATCTTACTGCTGTGGCAGGCCATCCACATCTCAGAGACAATACAACCTGGTACTTTTGACATAGAGCAGATGCCATTGTTTCCTAATGGCTTCCAATAGAAGTGAGAGCTTTGACCTCAAACCCAATATAACGTTCTCTTGAACATACAAAATGTAACCATGATTCTGTGTAGTTCTCTATATCTCAGTATCTAGCTCCTCATTTTACTCTCCAGTGACCATTTATTTTTTATTTTTTATATGCATGCTGTTCCTTTGTCCATCTGGCAAATTCTTACCTTCCTCTAGCCAAAGCTTGTGATCTCAGGCTTGACTGACTGTCCATATTTCTGTAAAAGCATTTATCACATTATAATGCAATTGGTAATCTGAGCTCTTGGTTCAGAACTGTGTCGTTGTCTTACTGTGTATCCGCAGTGTTAAGCATGTTGCCTGGCCTGTAGTAAATACTCAGTAAACATTTTGATGATGGTATGAATGAATGAATGATGGCATGAATGTAAAGATCCTGAATATTCCAGGATATCCTTCTTTCACACCTTGGCTATCTAAACCAAGATCTTGAAATGGTGACTATATGAGGATGGTCTCTTACTGCTTATAAAAACTTTAGGGAGTATATGTAGAACAGGTGTCTCTCCTATACGTTACCTTAGTTGTTTTGTTCTTTAAACAGGGGCTCTTAGATGACTGGGCAAGTAAGGGAACTTTGGTAGAAGAAATCAATTGCAAAGGCACTTCTTTAGAAAATCTCATCATGGAGATCACAGCACCTGATTCCCAAACCAAGACAGGTGAGTTCAAGCTCTTAAAAAATGTAGTGAATAAACCTCATTCTTTGCTTTGGCCTTGTAATGGTCTCTTTAATAAAAGTCAGAAACAAGGTTGGATTGAGAACAAATGTGTATTAGGGGAGGTGGGTGGTGCAGTTCTGTGAAGTAGTCTTACCCCTTCAATCTGATCTATTTTCCATTTTCTACATAAGACTACTCCATTTTAGAAAATTCCTTCCCATGAAAGGAAAAAGAAACTTGTTGGATCAGTTAAAATGGGATTGTCTAACTTGAACATTTTCTCTTTTATATGTGGGAACAGGATGACTATGCACATCTTTAAATTGGGGTCAGCCTTACATGGTATAAGCATGGTTTCTTTGGAAAGGCTAGATATTCTATATAATAAAAGCCAATTGTGCTAAGTGTCTGGTCGTCCAGTCATCCATTCAATCAATCAAAGCATAATATGCTAATGATATGCTAAGGCAGCTCAACCACTGTGATGTGCACTGACCACCAGGGGGCAGGCACTCTGGTAGATTAGTTTGCTGCTAGGGTCTGGCCAATCAGAATGATTGGGACTGAGTGAGATGGGCCTGACATGCCCTGGAGCCCTCCCACAGTTTTTCCCCGCCTGGTGGACCTCCTGCGTCCCTCCCTGGCCCCAATCCCTAGGCCTGGCCTGTGCCCTCTCACAATCCGGGACCCTTTGGGGGATGTTGAAGAGCCAGTTTCAGCCCACTCCTGCAGGCCAGGCCGAGGGACCCCACTAATGCAGGAATTTGTTCACTGGGTCTCTAGTTTAGGAAATAATATTGTATTCCAGGGACTGGTACATTTCTTGGAAGTGGACATAAAGATTGTGTCCAGATACATGAACAATCTCTGGCTGCAAATTCAGTCTTTTAAATAAATCCATTATGAGCTCAGTAACTACAGGTTGCTAATTGGTATCTCATAGGTTTTATAACCAGACTATGTTAATGTACCCCTATAGTCGCTTAAATAGTATGGGAAGGATGACCTTTTTTTCCTCCTGAGAACGGCTACTTTTCTATTGTATCCTAACGTTTAAAGACCTCTTGTCACTAACTAGAAGTTAAAATTGAATTGAACTCAATATTGTATTATTTAAAATATTGACATTTCAGGAATTGATGGATTTTTTTTTATGTTCTAACACATAAGCCTCCAAATTTAATGATTTGTTGGTGTGTGACTATATCAGGAATTGGCAAAACTTTTTCTATAAAGAGCCAGATAGTATATATTTTATGCCTGTGGGCCATATGGTCTCTGTCATATCTACATGCCTCTGTCGTTACAGCAAAAAAGCAAGCATAGATAATATATGTGTATGGGTGTGGCTTTGTTCCAATAAAGCTTTCTGTGCAGAAACAGGCAGAGGGTCGGATTTGGCTGGTAGGTTATAGTTTTCTAACTCCTGGACTAGATCACTGGTTTTTCAAACTTCTTAAAGCATTATAATCTTTTATTTTTAATTTAAATCTCACATATAACTCTTACTACAGAAAACAAAAATGATATTTTGTTGGCATAAGTTTCCCTTATAAGTTATTTTGGTATTCATCTGTTATGAAATCCATTAATGGAGAATATTGAGACTATCATTGTGAATATAAAATTTTGAAAAAGGATTATTAAGTGACAGCTTTATCATCTAATTTATTTGTAAATTTTTTTAAAATATATTTTTAAAAAATAAAATATATTTTATTGATTTTTTACAGAGAGGAAGGAAGAGGGATAGAGAGCTAGAAACATCCATGAGAGAGAATCATGGATCAGCTGCCCCCTGCCCAACCTCTATTGGGGATGTGCCCACAACCAAGGTACATGCCCCTAACCGGAATCGAACCCGGGACCTCTCAGTCCACAGGCCGACACTCTATCCACTGAACCATACCGGTTTCAGCTTATTTGTAAATTTTGTTTGATTGCATTGTATCCAGAAACTATAGTTCACATAGATAAGCAGTTGTAAATGATGACAAATGTTTTTAAAAGTTTATTTTATAATTTCAGAGTACTCTCTGATTAAACTGAACTAGAAGCTTGAAAGTGATATAGTAAGACATTCTTTTTCAAAGTTGAATCACCAAGAATATTCAATGAGAGCTCTCATTTTTTCTTTAAATATAGAAAACACCTAAAACTGGTGACGAGGACAAAAACAAGTCTATAACCTGACATAATCATGACCTGAAGTGTTAAGAATTCTGTTATTGCAGAAACCAATTTGGCTCAGTGGATAGAGCGTTGGCCTGTGGACTGAGAGGTCCCGGGATCGATTCCGGTCAGGGGCATGTACACTGGTTGCGGGCACATCCCCAGTAGGGGGTGTGCAGGAGGCATCTGGTTGATGTTTCTCTCTCATGGACGTTTCTAACTCTATCCCTCTCCCTTCCTCTCTGTGGAAAATCAATAAAATATTTTTTTAAAGAATTCTGTTATTACATAATTCTACCTAATGTGTGTTTACTCTTAGAAGATGTATCTCAACCTTTTTTGACATTTTATTTAATGTAGTACGCATATCCTATAGATATTTTTCTTTGGACATGAGTGGACATGTGTAGGTTTGAATATTGTAAAGTATTAGTGAAGAGCTACAACCTTCCAATCGGTGACACTCAAAAAAGGACCTTTAATGTGTGCATAGAGGTGCAGGAACTTTCTTATCTCCCCTCCTTTATCCCCCCCCCCAAAAAAAAAATCATACAAGCCCTTAGTATTCACAGGTTTCTTATCTGTGATTGCACCAACTACAGATCAAAAATAATTATAGCGCTAACCGGTTTGGCTCAGTGAATAGAGCGTTGGCCTGTGTACTTAGAGTCCTAGGTTCAATTCCGGTCAAGGGCATGTACCTTGGTTGAGGGCACATCCCTTGTAGGGGGTGTGCAGGAGGCAGCTGATTGTTTCTCTTTCATCGATGTTTTTTTCCACATCGATGTTTCTAACTTTCCTCCCTCTCCCTTCCTCTCTGTAAAAAACAAACAAACAAACAAAAACAACAATAAAATATATTTTAAAAATAAAATATATATTTTTAAAAAGTATTATGTTGCCAAAACCGGTTTGGCTCAGTGGATAGAGCATCGGTCTTCGGACTGAAAGGTCCCAGGTTCGATTCTGGTCAAGGGCATGTACATTGTTTGCAGGCACATCCCCAGTAAGGGGTGTGCAGGAGGCAGCTGGTTGATGTTTCTCTCTCATCGACATTTCTAGTTCTCTATCCCTCTCCCTTCCTCTCTGTGGAAAATCAATAAAATGTATTTAAAAATAAAATAAAATAAAAAAAGTATTATGTTGCCCTAACCCAGTGGTCGGCAAACTTCGGCTTGCAAGCCACATGTAGCTCTTTGACCCCTTGAGTTTTTAGCAAAGGCCAGCTTAGGAGTATCCTAATTAAGTTAATAACACTGTACCTACCTATATAGTTTAAGTTTAAAAAATTTGGCTCTCAAAAGAAATTTCAATTGTTGTACTATTGATATTTAGCTCTGCAACCCAGGCATGTGCTCTTGACCGGAATTGAACCGGGACCCTCAGTCCTCAGGCTGACCCTCTATCTTCTAAGCCAAACCAGCCAGAGTGGGAACCTTCCGTTTGAAACAATATAAGAAAGGCTCATTTTAATGTCTTTATTAAAAGAATGGTGCTTTTTATGTCCTTGACTATATTACTTTTTATTTTTATTATGTTGAAGGACATTGATATTAAAGTTGAACCTTTTGGGCATTAAATCCTCATTTCATAGTATGTCAGATCCCATTCTAAGGACTTAATCATTTTACCTCTCCATGCTTCACAAAATTAGGGCAGGGCCCAAAGAATTTGGATTTCCTCTAGACAGAATTAGGGATTATTTCTGCTAAAGAGCTGAAGCACCTCTAGTGACACTTTGTGGCCTGGCAGCTAAAATGACTTGTCTCTTCCCATGAGTATGTTGTCTTGTGCTGTGTTAACTTCCTGATAACATGAGCTTAAAGTGAGTGCCAAAGAACAAATTCAGTGCTTCTATGTATTCCTAACACGTTTGTCTTGCCCTGTTTGTCTCTCTGTCCTTCTGCTCAGGTTCCATATTGCCCTCTGTAGGAAGCTCTGTAGGCAGTGTAAACGGATACCATACCTGCAAAGGTGAGAATGCCATTTCAACAGTGCCTCTGTGTTGTGTGTTTTAGGACAGTGCTCATGTTTGCATCTGTGTATGTTTCCATATGTGTGGAAGAACTGCTGCCAGGATGGGTATGAGGTAAAAATCTAGGGAGGAGCATATAATGCCTCTTGTTTTGCTAGTGACGGGCTAAAGATATTGGCAGCCAGTGAAATGAAGCTACTAATGAAATAAACTGGGCCATTACATAAGACCAATAAGGAGAGACCTTGAAGATAATATATGTGAATCTTTGAATTATAAAGAAGCTATACAAGAAAAGTATTCTAGTGTAGCCTTCAACCTCCCAATCAGGGGACTTCTCTGTAGTTTAGAGAAAAAGGAGCAGAAGAATGCTCCAAATCCTTTGCTCTCGTCATCTTGTAGTTAGCATGTTTATTTAGCATTTTATTATACATCTGAGTATACCAGTAAAATGCCAAAGTCAGAAAGTAGATGAATGAGAACTCTCTTGCTCTGTGTGTGTAAATAGGAATTTTTCTGTGATTTAACAGGAAGATAATTTCTCATTCTGTAGAAGGAGTAGGAGAGGTGCTTAGTCCTGATAAGTAATTTAGTAGTCAGGAACCAATGGGTTGCTCAGAGAGCTATTCCCAATCTGATTTCTGTTTCTATCATATTAGATCTGACTGAGATTCAATGTGACATGTCAGATGTAAACTTGAAATATGAGAAACTTGGGGGAGTACTTCGGGAACACCAGGAAAACCTTCAAGCTGTCCTCAGCAGAATGCAGGAAGTTCACAAGGAGGCAAGCTCAGTGCTGCAGTGGTTGGAATCAAAAGAGGAGGTCCTAAAATCCATGGATGCCTCTTCATCTCCAACCAAGACAGAAACAGTGAGAGCCCAAGCTGAATCTAACAAGGTACTGTATTTCTATTAGCTGCATCCCAAACTCTAAAAGGAAGGGACTATTATATCAGTGTTCAGACCTGAGATGAGACATGGCCAACCACCTCGGTCATGATGAGCATTGGGGTTGACTTTCAAATGTTTAATATATCTAAACTCTCTTAGAGAATCATCTTACCTATGAAATTAGAAACTGTTATAAGTCAGATGTTCAGAAACCAAACCAGGTGTGTTTGCAAAGAGAATAGCCCTCCTCAGAAGCATGAGCTCATTGAGAATGGGATCTCATTTTCTGTATGATGCTGCAAACCACACATCCTCAACCAGACACCTTTTCAACTCTTGTAGGGCTCTAAATAGCATTGCAGTATGTGCTTAAGATTGACATTTCTAACTAAGAAAAATATCAGAATGAATAAAACCTGTAAAAAAAATTTACCAACTTTTTTTGTATTCCAATTGAGCATAGCCTGTGTTCCCCAACTGCATAAACATCATCATCATTATGATTTGATTGTGACACTTGTAGGTTATCAGGATTAAGAATTTCTCCTTATTGGGTTCTACTAATGTGTTGTACATAAAAGAAATTTGGTTCTGCTATTTACATTTTTATTTTAAAGTAAAAGTTGAAGTAGAAAGTTTAAGTATCTTAAAATCACTAAATAAGTTACAGTGAGAATCAGAAGTAGAGCCTATGATTGCTGTCCTATCTTCCAGTCATTTTTTCCACACTCACATCTTTGTTTCCTGTCCAGAAATCTTATGGCATACATGATGTTCTTTCTCCTAGGCCTTCCTGGCTGAATTAGAACAGAATTCTCCAAAAATCCAAAAAGTAAAGGAAGCCCTGACTGGATTACTGTTGACATATCCCAACTCACAAGAAGCAGAAAACTGGAAAAAAATGCAGGAAGAGCTCAGTAAGTTACCACAGGGATGCTACAGATTCACCTGTCTAAATTGCTAAATTTCTTCAAAGCAAATATAGAATTTCAGAATATTGTGTAGAGCAGGAATTACTTTTAGTTAATTTTCATAAGCAAACAAGAGACCCAGATCAAGTTAGAGAGTGAACTTGATAGGGAAAAAAATTAGAGATTCCAGTCAAAGTGGCAGAAGTTTGGCTTTCTTGGGCAAGTCAAAATGACAATCTGCTGTGATCAAGAACTAAAGAGAATATTGGTGATAAAAAGGAAAAAATGGGAAATCTAAATAATGAAAAAATAGATAAATTATGCTGTGTTCATCATATTGAACTATAAATTATGTAGATAAATGCTAGTATGAAAAAACATTGGTATCAAAGAAGTTTATAATATAGAAAGTTTTCAAAACAGGCTGTAAAATAACATCTATATAGATATTTTATGTGTGTGTATATGTAGTTCAATTTTATCACATATCTAAGTTTCCTATAACCACCACCACAATCAAGAGACAAAACTGTTATTTTAGTTAAAATTAAATGTAAGTTATTTTTAACTTTGTAAATATTTAAATAATGCTCCAGGGGTCATTTCCTGTGGTTTATTTGAACAGAATTTAGGGACTAGGACTGAGGCTGATGAGAGTAAAGGGATACATTTTCCCATTTCCTCTCTGCAGATTCCCGATGGGCCAGGGCCACGGAAGTGACAATGGCTCGGCAGAGGCAGCTAGAGGAATCTGCAAGTCATCTGGCCTGCTTCCAGGCCGCCGAAGCCCAGCTCCGGCCCTGGCTGATGGAGAAAGAACTGATGATGGGAGTGCTGGGGCCCCTGTCTATTGACCCCAACATGCTGAATGCACAAAAGCAGCAGGTCCAGGTGAGCAGCATCACTGAGCACTTTAGAGCAAAGAAGTGGGGTCAGGGAAAGCTTGGTTTGAATGCAACGTCAGTAAGTATATTTCAGATGACCCTGTCACGTCATTTACTCTCTGAGAGTCTCATTTCCTTCATTTAAGTGAGATATTTCTATCTTTCTTAAATCCTCAATCGAGGATATTTTTTCCATTGATTTCTTGACGAACTGGAAGGGAAGAGAAGGGACAGGGAGAGGGGAGGGGGAGGAAAGACACATGGATTGGTTACTTTCCCACTCGCACCTAAACCGGGGCTGGGGATGGGACCTACAGCTGAGGTGTGCCCTTGACCAGTAATTGAATCCGAGACCCTTCAGTCCGTGGGCCGATGCTCTACCACTGAGCAACCGTCCAGGGCTAAGTGAGATATTTCTAACATCTTTCTTGTGGTGTTTGTCAAATAGTAAATAGTCAATAACTATTATTAATATCATTAGCAGGCAGTAAGATCAATAGATGTAAAAATGAGAACTTCTAATTAAAGTGTAGAATCGTTTTTTACTTATAATCCTCAGTAGTAATCAGTAGTCATCCACATTACTTAATGCAATGTCTTATATCACCTAGCTCTACTTAAAAGTTTTCTGCTGATCAAACTAAAAAAAATTGATTTAAGTGCCAAATATCACAGAACTTTACGTGGGTCGAAGTAATGCATTTCCAATGAAATTCTCCTAGAACCTTTCTTTGTTCTACATTCCATCCCAAACTTGTTGCATTTCTTCTCACCATCCACCAAGTCCCTTAAATTAAGACCTAAGTGTAGTTTTTAAAAAAATATGTTTTATTGATTTTTTACAGAGAGGAAGAGAGAGGGATAGAGAGTTAAAAACATTGATGAGAGAGAAACATCTATCAGCTGACTCCTGCACATCCCCTAGTGGGAATGTGCCCACAAACAAGATACATGCCCTTGACCAGAATCGAGCCTGGGACCCTTCAGTCCATAGGCCAATGCTCTACCACTGAGCCAAACCGGTTTCGGCCTAAGTGTAGTTTTTGAAGGAACTCTTTCTTTTAGCCCCTGCATCCAATTCATTATCAAGTCCTATTTAATGCACTTACAAGTATTTTTCTAAACTAGTGTTTTTTTTAATTTTTAAGTCTCAAAACCCTCTTTTTTCCCCCCTTTTCTTAAAAAAATATATTTTATTCATTTCAGAGAGGGAAAGAGAGATAGAAACACCAACGATGAGAGAGAATCATTGATTGGCTTTCTCCTACATGCCCCACACTGAGGATCAAGCCTGCAACCCAGGCATATGCCCTAGACCAGAAATGAACCCAAGACCTTTCGGTCCACAGGCTGATGTTCTATCCACTGAGCCAAACCAGCTAGGGCCGTGGTCGGCAAACTGCAGCTCGCAAGCCACATGCGGCTCTTTGGCCCCTTGTGTGGCTCTTCCACAAAATACCATGGCCTGGGCGAGTCTATTTTAAAGTGGCGTTAGAAGAAGTTTAAGTTTAAAAAATTTGGCTCTCAAAAAGAAATTTTAATCATTGTACTGTTGATGTTTGGCTCTGTTGACTAATGAGTTTGCCAACCACTGAGCTAGGGCAAAAAATATATATATTTAAAAGAGTAGCATTGTTTTATATCTTTGCAAATTTCTTTAATATCTGGCTTAATAGAATATTCTCAAAGATTTTTTTTTTCTGTTTTAGCATTCAATTGTGTTCTCAGATCTCATGTAGCCTCTGGAAACTCCATTGAACATTTGTGAGAGAATAAGAATTTTAAAAGACAAATAACACCCTATGTCCCAATAAAAGAAAATTCACACACACAAAAAAGGCAAATAACATCTTAGTATTATTTTAAAAATAGTTTTGACCTCCTGGATCCCTAGTAGGACTCAAGGGGCCCTTGGATCATAATTTGAGAACCACTGCTCTCTTCCTTCTCTTCTCCATTCTGGATGCCTCAGATGGGCTTAATTCTAATCCTTTATCATTGCAACAATCTATACAGAGCTTTTTTGTCTAGTTTCTCCTCTACACTTCAGTAAGTAACTCTACACAGTTAACAGATTATTTCCTTAAATCATATATCTGAATATATTAAAATATTTCAGTGGCTCTTGGCTGCCTGTGGAACAAAGTCCAAATACCTTCTTAGTGTGGTATATAAGGCTTTTCACAGTCTGGTCCCAGTTTTTCTTGCCAACCTTGTTTTTAGCTCTCCCCCATACACCCAAGTTTCTACCCACACAGATAATGTGTTCTTTTCCAAACATGCACATTCATACAGCCCTGTGCCTTTGGCGATCTTCTCTGCTCACTCGGGGAACTCCTACGTATTCTTTATTGGGTCATCTGGGAAGCCTTGCCTGATCTCCCTCTTCTACTTTTTTCATCCCCCATAGAATTGATCCCTCTTGCTCCTTGCTTTCACAGTTGCATGTTCCCATCAGTGTTTTATTATTTTAATTTTTGTTATGTTCTATTATTTTTCATTGTTTACACATCTGTTATTCCCTGAGGTCATGTCTTACTTGTATTTTTATACAGAGTAAGTGCTGAGTATTTCCATAAATTTTCTTACTTAATCCGTGCAATAGTCAATTAAGTACTTCACTATCCCATTTTACAGAGGAGAAAGCTGAGATTTGGAGAACTTTTGAAAAGTTGCCTAAGTTTATGCATCTAGAATGATGGAGTCATTTCTTGAACTCAGACATTTGACTGCAGAACCTATAATTCTAACTTCTTTGATGAGTGAGGCAGTAGATAGGAAAGAATAAAAAGGCGTGGTGCTTGCTTTAAAGAAGCTCATTGTTTAATTGCGCTCTATTATAATGAACAGGTTATATGTGCTATAGGAATTAGGAGAAGAAACTAAGGAAAATGGAGGCATTGAGAGTTGAAATGACAACCAGCCAGTTATATAGCTGGCTCTGGGATCCAGAGTTCCTAACTCAGAGGCCTGGGTTTTGCCTGGCAAAGCTGATGAATGCCAATCCAGAAAGCAAACTGATTTCTCAGCCAAGGTCAACCTTAGTAACTGATATTGAAACAGAGTAGGCCAAAGAAAGAATAGAAATTAAAGACACAATCAGTGATCCTCCTAAAACAAGGTTTTATTAAGCTGTTGTTATAAATGATACTCTGTTTTCCTAATAACCTGGTACTTGGAGTTTTCTGGTTTGTTTTTCAGAAGTTGGCACTACGTCGCACAATGCAAAGTCAGTTTTTGTTTTGACACTGATTTTAGATCTGTTTTTCTCTCTAAACATTCTTGTATCATTTCTTTTACAGTTTATGCTAAAGGAATTTGAAACACGCAGGCAACAGCATGAACAGCTGAACGAGGCGGCTCAGGGCATCCTGACAGGCCCCGGAGATGTCTCTCCATCCACCAGCCAAGTACAGAAGGAACTCCAGAACATCAATCAGAAGTGGATTGAACTGACTGACAAACTCAATTCCCGTTCCAGCCAAATTGACCAAGCCATTGTCAAAAGCACCCAGTACCAGAAGCTGCTCCAGGACTTGTCAGAGAAGGTGAAGGCGGTCGGACAGCGACTGAGTAGCCAGTCAGCCATCAGCACGCAACCTGAGGCTGTGAAGCAGCAATTGGAGGAGACCAGTGAGATTCGGTCTGACCTGGAGCAGTTAGACCACGAGATTAAGGAGGCACAGACACTCTGCAATGAACTCTCAGTGCTCATTGGTGAGCAGTACCTCAAGGATGAGCTGAAGAAGCGTTTGGAGACAGTTGCCCTGCCTCTCCAAGGTTTGGAAGACTTGGCAGGTGAGTTGTGTTGAGGAACACACTAAAGCCGTTATTAGTGGCAAACCAAAAGAAGGAGTGGGTTAGTGGTAGCCTTAAGAATGTAGGAAGACTCTAAGGTAGCTTTTGGACTCAGAATAGGGTTAACCTACCCCTTTGTCCAGCTACAGTGATAACTATTATGGTCATTACACATTGATTGGACATTAGCAATATGTGAAGCGGTACATAACCTGGTCCTAGAGATTTGTGCTCATAGATGTACTTATAGGTGGAGTTCCACACCTGCTTTCACTGATGCTTACTTATTTTCTTATATCATGCACCTGTGCACATACATATACATGTACATGTACATGTACATGTACATGTACATATACAAATTAGAACATGTTCTTGACTTCATGGCCTTGTACAAGAAAAAGATTGTCATTAATTCATTGCCTCTTTTTCTGGAAACATTTATGGACTTTTAGCAGCTTAGAAGTAAAAGTTCACTCTTACTCAGATCACCTCACACAAGCACGTCACACTGGCAGCCGGCGGACTGTGGGCTCCATTAAAATAGTATATGGAGGAGCCTCGCTATGTGTCTCCTTTATGGTAGGCCCTCAATTAACGTTCGTTTCCTTCCCCTAAGATTAGACCACATACGCTCAGCAAACATTTTATATGCCAGCTCATACTTGATTTAAATTTGATTTTCTCATTTCAGCTGATCGTATGAACAGACTCCAGGCAGCTCTTGCCAGCACCCAGCAGTTCCAGCAAATGTTTGATGAGCTCAGAACCTGGTTGGATGACAAACAAAGCCAGCAAGCAAAAAACTGCCCAGTTTCTGCAAAATTGGAGCGACTCCAGTCTCAGCTACAGGAGAATGAAGAGTTTCAGAAGAGTCTTAACCAGCACAGTGGTTCCTATGAGGTGATTGTGGCTGAAGGAGAATCTCTGCTGCTTTCTGTGCCCCCGGGAGAAGAGAAGAGGACTTTACAAAACCAGCTGGTGGAGCTCAAAAGCCATTGGGAAGAGCTTAGTAAAAAAACTTCAGACAGACAGTCCAGGCTCAAGGACTGTATGCAGAAAGCTCAGAAATATCAGTGGCACGTGAAAGACCTCGTGCCATGGATAGAAGATTGTAAGGCCAAGATGTCTGATTTGCAGGTCACTCTGGATCCAGTGCAACTGGAGTCCAGTCTCCTGAGATCAAAGGCTATGCTGAGCGAGGTGGAAAAGCGCCGCTCCCTGCTGGAAATACTGAACAATGCCGCCGACATTCTGATCAATTCTTCCGAAACGGATGAGGATGACATCCGGGATGAGAAGGCTGGGATCAACCAGAACGTGGATTCCCTTACAGAAGAGCTACAGGCCAAAACAGGGTCACTTGAAGAAATGACTCAGAGACTCAAGGAGTTCCAGGAAAGCTTTAAGAATATTGAAAAGAAGGTTGAAGGGGCCAAACACCAACTTGAGATCTTTGATGCTTTAGGTTCTCAAGCCTGTAGCAACAAGAACCTGGAGAAGCTCAGAGCCCAGCAGGAAGTGCTGCAGGCCTTGGAGCCTCAGGTGGACTATCTGAGGAACTTCACACGGGGCCTGGTGGAAGATGCCCCGGATGGATCTGACGCTTCCCAGCTTCTACTTCAAGCGGAGGCCACCCAGCAAGGGTTCCTAGAGGTGAAGCAAAGAGTGAACAGCAGTTGCATGGCAATGGAAAACAAGCTGGAAGGGATCGGCCAGTTTCACTGCCGAGTCCGGGAGATGTTTTCTCAATTGGCAGACCTGGACGATGAGCTAGATGGCATGGGTGCTATCGGCAGAGACACTGACAGCCTCCAGTCTCAAATTGAGGATGTACGACTGTTTATTAACAAAATCCAAGCTCTCAAGTTAGACATAGAGGCTTCTGAAGCAGAGTGCCGACAAATGCTGGAGGAAGAGGGGACCCTGGACTTGTTAGGTCTTAAGCGGGAGCTAGAAGCCCTGAACAAACAGTGTGGCAAACTGACAGAGAGGAGCAGAGCGCGTCAGGAGCAGCTGGAGCTGACGCTGGGCCGTGTGGAGGACTTCTACCGGACGCTGAAAGTGCTCAATGACATGACCACCGCGGCGGAGGAGGGAGAGGCTCTCCAGTGGGTAGTGGGGACCGAAGTGGACATCATCAACCAACAGTTAGCAGCCTTTAAAGTAAGTCTTGCCTTTGTTTTATTTTTATTTTTTCTGTCTAATATGAGTATTTCTTTTCTTGTAATTTGGAAACTGGTTGAGTGTATATTTTCACTTCTGTCCCGGTTTCATTATTCCTACTAACATCACCATCAAAGTGTACTTTTTTTGAGACTAAACAGTCTCTTGGACTTCTGAGCAAAGGTTTGAACATTTTTCTACTGTAATGTATTTCAGTGTTTATAACCAATTAAGGGTATATAAAGAAATGTCCAAATCTCATCTCTTACTCTAAGAATCTCCTCTTAGGAAATTCTGGAGATTTCAAATTAACCAATTATAGCAGGTTTCTGATCTTCAAATTGAGGTGTGAGAAGCCATAAGATAAACATGGGCTCATCTTCCTAAAGTGTTGGGGTTTTTTGTTTGTTTTTCACAGATTTCAAAGGAAGATTATTGGTTTATTGTTGTATTTAGAGTAAAATGCAAAATTCTCATGATTTATTAAGATAAAACATGACACTTCAAAGAAAATTTCCAATTATAGCAAGTAGCTTAAGACTGCACCCTAGCGTCCTCAAGAGTGCAAATCCTCTACCTATACGGAAGTGTGAGACTGCCTTAAATTGCAAAAATGTTTTAATTCTTTTCCTGAGTCAGAATTACTAATCCTGGGGTTTTGGGAGTCTGGTTAAAACAACAGAGGAAGATGAAAGGAGTTGACTCAAAGTGCAAATTGGCTGAGTCTGAGTCTTGGCTCTCATTGCGTGAGCCTTTCACCCCGAGTTGACTTTGTTGTAAACACCTAAAAGCGCCTCTCTGCTGCTCTTTCCTTCCTCATGCACAGAGTAGATTTGGAAAGGATACTTCTAGAACTTTATTTCCATCACTAGTCAATAGTGAACACTCCTGCCTCCAGAGCTAAGATGTTATCTCAGCCCCTTTCTGTAAGAATTCTTCCTGTTAAAAATATGGGTGGAGAGGTGGTGTTGTCACCAGGTCAGAGCCACGTGGTCCTGAGAAAGATCACGGATTTGTAGAAAGAGCCAAGTTCAGGAAGGTGGCGTTTCAGAAGGGCCCCTCCAGGAGTTTATGGTATGTTCAGCATTAAAGTGAGACATGGGCTGACGGCCCCTTACCGTGTTTGGAGATGCTGCAGTTTGGAGTAACACAAGTCATCATATTTGGGTTTCTTTAAGCACTCAAGAAAGGAAGGGGCAGGTAGAGGAAATTCAAACCCATGAGCCCACTTGTTTTCCTCTTAGAAACTCCCACATCTCTGTTCCAGTGGCAAGGAGGTATTCCCTGCTCGCATGTGCGACTGATTTCCTCTCTTCCACTGCAGGCGTCTCGAAAGCAGATTCTTCTACAGACATGCTTCATTGATCCAGTTTACTTGGCTTTGGATTGCTTAGAACTCTAACCAACTAAATGGGTTTCTTAGAAAACTAAAGCTAATCCCTCTAGGCTTTAAAATAGTTTACTGGCTATATTCTGGTTTATATGGGAATTATTTTAATGTTTATTTGCCTACTTTTCTACACACTATATTGTACATACGTTTTTCTTTATGAGTGCAGGTTAATATTACTAAAAAGATGATACTGTTCTCTACAGTGTTGATGTCCTCAAGAATATTAGAGACATTTGGCCTGCTTTATATTAAATATTCCTAAATTACTATGCGGTTTGAGTTTTATGTTGTAAGCTTTTGTTTCAGGCCTCGACATTGTTGTACTGGCTGGATTGGCAGTGTGTATATATGTGTAGTTTTTTGTTTTTCCCATTACCATGATATCAGGTATTAATTCTTGCTGGTATTACTTCTCACTACTGGCACTGGGCCTGCCTTCAGCAGTCTATCCCTTCCTTATCTCCAGCGAGCCAGAAAATGAAGAAAACAAGCCTGTTAAAATTGTATTAAATATGAGCTGGAGCAGTCTTGTTTCACTGACTTCTGAAAATAACTAACCCTCCCATCACCAATACTAAGGATGTGAAGGCTGGGACCAGACACTGATCAACTGGTCACCTGCAGAGAGAGAGGGTTTATCTGCAAGGGACTGATGTTGACAGAACAAGACTGGAAGAAGAGGGAGAGAAAGAGAGTGAAGTTCTATGCCCTGTGTCTATCCTCCGCATGTCGGGGATGGAAATCAGAAACAGGGTTCTACCTTATAAAGCTCCACCTTATGTAGTCAGAGGCTTGGGGACAGTTTTTGTCTCCTCCCAGCAAAGGTCTTTGGTCCTGAGGGGAGGAGCACACTCCTGGCTCGGTTCATGGTGAGCTCATGGGAAGTAAAAACAATGAGGGGGGAAGCTCTGGGTCAGTTCCCTAGAGGCTGGTCTTCTCAGACCCATTCTAAGGTCTGAGTCATTTTCGTGATTCGAGCGTTGAGTTCCTGGGTTAAGGTTCAGCCATAGATAAACTCCCCTCACACCAGCAACACGCCATATTCATAAAATGTGACTGCTTCCAGATTTAAATTGTTTCCAATACGGGAAAACCAGAGATGAAGATAAATATTTTGCACACAGCATTACCTCTAAGTTTTTAGCTTTTTCTTTATAATGGGATCATCCTCTGCTGGAAAGAAGAGGATATAAATCTAGGTGACTCCGCTGGGGTTGGGTGGACTAGACACGAGTGAAGGCTGTGGAGAACCTCGGGCTTTCTTGGGACTGCAGTAGTGCTGATAAATACATGGAGAGGCAGTCAGAAAACTTGTTTTCTTAAATGAACATGAAAACTATAAGTCGTTATTCCTAGAAAAGGCTTTCCCTCAATTGCTTCTAATAACTGATAGAATCTGGCCAGCCAGTGTGGATTTAGCAGATAAGCATGGAAGACAGCCCCTTTCCTGTCTAAACAGGCAAAGACCTCAAGGCCCTTTGCTGGATTCAGCTCTTTATTGGAAGTAGAAAGGAAGAAGCCATTCCAGAGCTCACAAGTGAGAATACTGAGCATGCTTTCAGAAAACTGGAAGGAAAAGACTTGGGCTACTAGTAATCTCTTCAGGAAATTCTGTTTTCCTGACCTGGAGAGTCTCTTATTATTGAGGAAAAGGAATTGTATGTACATAACGGGACACTAACAAGAAGAGAAGGAACTTTATTTCACTAAAATTTAAGCCAAAGAATTCTCCCAAGGTGAACTTTCTGGGAAGGGTAGAAAAAGACTTGAAATTTGGAAAAGAAATGTATTAAGTCTGAAAATGACAAGAAGCTTTCCTCATTTTGAAATTCTCAAGAATTTCAAAGTAGTCAAGAATTGAGATTATTCTGATTCTTAACTCCTCCCCTGGACCCTACCCCCACCCAGAACCAGCCTGGCCTTTCAGTCTAGAAACGTGGTGGTGTTGGCATCCTACCGGTGGGAAGTATCAAGAACCCTGGGTATGCCGTCCTGTACTCCATATCTTGTATATATTCGTATTATGTATTCAGGCCATGCTTCAGACTTGGAACTCTACCACTCAGCAGCAAGAAAAACCTAGTGGGAAAATTGAGACATTTTTAGGGTATGTAGATTTCTCAAAAGGTTCACTTCAACTGATAGAGCATTTGAAGCATCCACGCCTGTTGGTTTATTTCCCCCCATAGGTGAGGCAGCAGGCTTCCCTAAGACTGTTCTCAGTCTTAATTCAGGTTGAGCCACGCCCAGGGTCAGGGACTGCATACACATGCAACTTCTGTCTGGAGACTCAGCATCCTACTCTGAAGTCAGAACAAGAAAACCTTGTAAACCTCTTCATTGGATTTCCAACCTTGGGCTTCCCCATGAGCATATGTGAAAACTCTGGGAAGACATGGTCTGACATGGAATTGAAAGACTGCCAGTTTACACAAAGATACTTATTCCTTCCTTTCAAATAATCACAAACACAGTATCAGCCCTTCTGTGTTTTTGCCAGTTAGGTTCACTAGAGAATAAAGCAAATGAGGTCAGCATCGTATACCTACCCTCAGAGAAAAAGGAAATCACTCTTCAGGTGTCTGCGGATTCACAACAGCCAAGATGAGTTGGCGAGGCACCCCTACTCCCACCTTGTGCAGACCTTGGCTTGGCAGTGTGTTTTCCCTCTTCCTTAAGCTTGGCTGCTTCAGTAGTAACCACTGGGGTCCGCGGAAGTAAAGAGAATGTTGCCCTAGAACAGGGTCTCTCAGCCTCTGCACTCTTGATATTTGGATTGGATAATTCCTTGTTGTAAGGGCTGTCCTGTGCATTGTAGGAAATTTAGTAGCATCCCCGACCTCTACCCACTGGATACCAGTAGCTACCCTTCCCCAGGTTGACAACCAAAAATGTCAGTACACATTGCCAAATCTCCCTAGGTGAACCAAAAAGACAAAATCTGCCTAGAAGAAAATTGCCATCTCTATGTGGGAACAGTAGTCAGTTGGAAAAAAACACTTGTTGATTAAGTTAAATTTGGGGGGTGAGGGGAGCAGCCCCTGGTAATCTGGTTATGACTGTGTAGTAGCAAAAAGTGCCTCTACGTCTGCCTTTCTTTAGGCCAGGCCCTGGCTGGATTCTTTTTTTTTTTTTTTTTTTGCTGGCACCAATCTGTGTGATTAAAACCTCCTTGTCACTTTGCCTAGCATCTACACTTTATTTTGCACAGAGTTGTTGATGCAGGTGTTGGTTGATGATGCATTTCTAAAGAGAAGAGGAACTTCCTTTGTGGAAATACTTCAGGGAGTCTCCTTGTTCTGTGTCTTTAAGGGGAGACTACAGTTTGTCTGTTGTTCTCCGCAGCGCAGGAGCTCACAGTTTGGCTGCTGATATTTATAACCCAATGTGACTACCCCCTTCCCCCCCCCCCCGAATTCCAATGCTGTGTAATAATCCTCTCCACCCTCACCATAGGGCCTGGGTGGGGAGACGGTGAAGGAACCTTTAAGGCCTTTAAGTTTGCTTCATGGTGAACTTTTTCCAGTCCCATTTTAAAATATCATTAGTATTCTAAATACCAGCATCACAAGCAAAATCCCAAGATAGCAGCCTTTACATCATCTTAAAGGAGCCTCATTCATGCCTCAGTGAAGGTAGGAAAATCTATAGGAAGGTTGTCAAGAAAATGTTGTTTGGAAATTTTAAAGCAACTAAACTAATATATCTTCAACCAAAAGGAAGGACTGAACAGTTTGATTTACATTTACTGAAATTCTTTTATATATATATATATTTTTATTAATTTTAGAGAGGAAGGGAGAGGGAAAGAAACATCAATGATGACAGAGAATCACTGATCGGCTGCTTCCTACACAACTGCCACTGGTGATCGAGCCCACAGCCGGGCATGTACCCCTGACCAGAATCAAACCCAGGACCCGTCAGTCTGCAGGCCGATGCTCTATTCACTGAACCAAACCAGCCAGGGCTACATTTACTGAAATTCTTCACATCTAGTGTCAGCGTGTAACGTTTTCAACTAAGGTTCATCATATGATTTTTGTACAGGAAGGAAGAAAACTATGTTTCCAAAAAACTAGAATATAGCCAAAACCGGTTTGGCTCAGTGGATAGAGCGTCGGTCTGCGGACTGAAAGGTCCCAGGTTCGATTCGGGTCAAGGGCATGTACCTTGGTTGCGGGCACATCCCCAGTAGGGGGTGTGCAGGAGGCAGCTGGTCGATGTTTCTCTCTCATCAACGTTTCTAGCTCTCTATCTCTCTCCCTTCCTCTCTGTAAAATATCAATAAAATATATTTTTTTTAAAAACAAGCAAAAAACTAGAATATACCCCAGGCAGAACTTGTATTTATTGTTGAGTATTCAGTAAGTGAATGCATTTGAGATTAGCACAGACTTGCAGAACAGGATAGATTCTTGCTGTGTCTAGAAATGCCTAGTAAGTGGTCTCAGCCTTAGCCTAGTCCTAGAGCTTCAGAAAAGAATCCTGGCCACTTTCAGGCTAACTGGCTGGCGCAGGAGCTGTAAGCCATGAGTCTCTAGGAAGTGGGATGAGTTGCTTTGAAGGGCACTTCATTGTTAGAGTTGTTTGGTTCACCAGGAATAAAAGGAGTCCTACAGGGAGTCATGTCAGGTCACTGCACCCCAGGGCTGTCTCCTGCCAAGCAGATTCTTCCCCAGTCTCAGCTGTCCCGGGTGGGAAAACCTAGCTATGGGGAGAATGTGCTCCCTCCCCACCTTCCTTAACACCACACCACTGCACTCTCCCGTGTTTTTCAAATACCAGTCTCTGGCATTCGCTGTGGAATACTTATAGGGTACACATATGCCCTAGGTCTTCACAAACTATTTTCCTACTACCGGCGCTGTGATTTGAAATGTGGACCTTTCAGGACTTTGGCCACCCAGGGATGAGAATAAGTGCCACGTGGTAATGGCCCATGGATCCCTATGTGGGGGCAGGAGAAAAGCGATTCCTATTCCTTTCTGCCCGTCCTTACTGAGCACTTGTTACCAGTACTTGTGATGGGTGCTGGGGGTCTCAGAGAGTCTCTTGTTACCAGTGTAGTATGGGAGATGGACACAAAGAATGTAGTGTTAAGTGCAATAAGAGAGACCTATATCTGAATGGTCTCTAATCGTAACCTCCCTACCGCCTCCTCCTGTAAATCAGACATTTGAGATCCAGTTGCAGGTAGGAAAATAGACTTGAAGATGTTAAGTGGGTTTTTCAAGCTGAATATCAAGTAAATGTTAGAACTGGGGATGGAAAAGTCTGTTTGTCACCCAGTGGTTCTCAACAGTGATTCTCAATTGAGGGACATTTGACAATGTCCAGAGACATTTTTAAATTTTCATGACTCGGGGTGGACTGCTACTAGCATCTAGTGGGTGCCATTGAATACACAGGATAGCCCTTGCAATAAAGAATTATTCAGCCCACTTCTGGAAAAATAGGGGGTTTCCTAGTTTACCTCTTCATATTCCATGACAAACAAGTGTTAACTGATGAAATAGTTCCACCGCCTAGGGAAGCGTCATGGTTTTCCTCTTTAAAAAAATAGTTAAGAAATTGTGTTGGTTCTGAAGTGACTTACTCAGATCTGTTGGATAAAGTCAGGATCTTGGAGAACTAATTTGAGTCAGTGGCTAAAGAATGCTCTCCATGCTTGACCAGTCCCCACCCCACCCTGCCACAAGGCTCCTGCTGTGGAAATCAGTCATCTGTGTATCTCGAGCTGCTTCCTGTGGGGTGTGTTGTGGAATGGCATCAGCCCCTGCACCAGCTGGGAGTACTGATCTCAGTGTGATTTTATCAGACTCTGCCTCTTTTGAGCCTTGCTGTTGGGAACAAAGGATCCTCTGTTCAGAATGCAGAGCTAGTGTGATTGGACAGTCAGCATGTACGCACTTGGTTCCCACGGAAGAAGAAAAAAAAGACATAAATTGTGCTGTAGCTTTCTAAAACTTGGGCTTCCAAGGTGGTTTCCCCTTAGTTCCTGTCTGTATTCACGGTTCTCTCTGTGAGTGCTTAAGCTCCCCACATCAATGCAGGAGACATCTGATCTAATGACTTAAATGGCAGCGTCCTTCAGAACTGGTCTGCATCTAAACCTTCAGTCTTTTCCTTCTCCAGGGTTGGAAACTGCATTTTAGATCTCTACTTTCTTTCCAGTTTTATTTCTTATATAGACCATTCACTCCATCCACTTCTCCCAAAAACTCCTTATATGCTTTACCTATTTTATTTCTACTTATACCTGAAGTCCCATATTTCCACAAAACCTTCTTGATCTCCCCAGCTTACTATTCCTGGTCTTCTACATTGCTTAAAAGGTGTAATCATTTAGCCTTTATCATATATTGCCTAATCATATAGTTGGAGATTAGTAAATATTTAACTGATTGGATGAATGCTCTTTATTTCTCATTCAAAATGCTGTTTGCTCTGCAAGACTTGAGGTATATGCTTGGGTGTCCTGAGAAATTCTGATCCTAGCCTTTCCATTTTTCCTCTAGGCTCCCTTCCTTCTCTACTAGTTAGCATATTTTATTTTATTTATTTATTTATTATTTTTTAAATATATTTTATTGATTTTTTACAGAGAGGAAGGGAGAGAGACACAGAGCTAGAAACATCATGAGAGAGAATAATCAACCAGCTGCCTCCTGCACACCCCCTTCCAGGATGTGCCCGCAACCAAGGTACATGCCCTTGACTGGAATTGAACCTGGGACCTTTCAGTCTGCAGGCCAACACTCTATCCACTGAGCCAAACCGGTTTCAGCTAGTTAGCATATTTTAAAGGAATACAATTTCATTTCAGTACTAACCTGAACAAAAGCAAAACTAAGAAAGAAATTTGCTATTGCAGATATACTTAAAGAAAGCCAGACTCTGTAATACTGCTTTGTAGTTACCCATCACTTTATTTATTTTTAAATTTTATTGTTTAAGGTATTACAAATAGTAGTACATACTATTTATTGTTTAAGGTATTACAAATAGTAGTACATTTCCCCCCAATGACCCCCCATCTCCCCTACCATCGCTGCCCCCCCCATACTTGCCCTCGTCCCCCACCCCCACCCCCATTGTTGTCTTGTGTCTGTTGGTTGTACTTATATGCATGCAAAGAAGCATCAGACTGTCCAACTGCAGTGGGAAGGTAGGGGAGGGTTGGGGGGATAAGAGATCAACCGAAGGACTTGTTACCCATCACTTTAGAGTCATTGTCATTTATTCAGCAAGTTTGCAGTTAAGAAGAGTCTTCACACTTCAGTCAGCTTGGCAAGTTGAAAAAAAAAATTGAGTATGAGTCTGAATCAGAAATATTCAGCTTTCAATGTGGCTCTATCATTTACTATCTGAGTAACCTCGGAGGAAAATACTTAAACTCTGTATATTTACTTCAACTATAAAATGTGAACAATGGTAAATCATAACTTTGGGGCTTTAATGAAAA
Source organism: Vespertilio murinus (assembly GCA_963924515.1). Taxonomy (NCBI): domain Eukaryota; kingdom Metazoa; phylum Chordata; class Mammalia; order Chiroptera; family Vespertilionidae; genus Vespertilio; species Vespertilio murinus. The sequence continues at coordinate 24,592,286 of OZ004706.1, forward strand.
TTTAATGAAGTGATACAGGTGAAAGCATTAGGCATATATTAAATGCTCGGTAAATGATAGCATTCTTATATTTTAAAGAAGTTTATTCAGACTTATAAATTAGAATGTTGTGAAATATTTTTATATTGAAAAATAAGAAAAGTCATGCCCTTAGTACCTAGGGATGATCATTTCCCAAAAGACTTGATCTAAAAACCAGCAGAGGATTAAATTCATTCTTTTCTTCTTGGAAAACTGGAGATAAGGATAAAGTAAAATTAGTTTGATGGTAGCAATGAAAAAGACAAGGGAAGCACAAGTCTATAGTCCGGTTCAAGCACGGCACCAGCATTCACTTGTGAGCTGTGACAGCCCCGGGGTATGGAAGCTGTGAACCACAGGAGAGACTAGCTGTGCAGACCCATGGGCAGCAACCCTGTCCTCACTATGCAATTGTGGGGAAAGCTTATTTTGTGGAGAGTAAATGTACAGCTTGTTTTTAACCTTAGAGTAGAAATGCATAGGTGGGTTTTGGTCTAAAACATAGCTTTAAATTATATGTATTTACTCATTTATTCATTCCTATCAGAATCCCACAGCTAGCAAGTATTTCTGAGGTCATTTTGACCTTGGCTAAGGTGCTCTACAAATCAATGTTATTTTCATATCATTAACCAGAATTAACCAGAAGCTAGTACCAGCTCAGTGACTTCCCTCATCACAGTTACCCATCAGATCAGCTTTAATGATCTCAGGGTCCTTGCCTAATTAGCTTTTAACATAGACCGTGTTCTCTTCCTCTGCTGCCATGCAATGGCAACTACCAAGTCAGCATCTTTGGGAGAGACACCTCTTAATATTAATCAGTCATTAATTAAAACATTGAGATGTGAAAGAAAAATGTCAGCCTGATTTCAGAGGAAAGCAGCTTAAATATACGGATGCAATTAATCTCTCTGCCAAATACATGTACCACATCAAGATGTATTATAGCATAGCTTTAGTTCTTCACATTTTCAGCAAATTATGGGTTTCTAATACTTGGTTATGTATATATATATGATTCAAGGGAAGAAGATGATAAGAATTGAAAGAGCCTTAGCCAGATTGGCTCAGTTGATAGAGCATCGGCCCACGGATGAATTCAATTGTGGTCAAGGGCACATACACTTCCATTTGCAGGCTTGATCCCCGTTGGGGTATGTGCAACAAGCAACAAATCAGTGTGTCTCTCACACTGATGTTTCTGTCTCTATCCCTCCCTTCTACTCTCTCTAAAAGTCAGTGGAAAAATATTCTCAGGTAAGGATTAAAACAAAAAATTTTTTGAAAGAAATTGAATTTATCTTGGGTCTTCTCCTGCTTGAATTAATTGCATCCATTCAAATGAACCATTTACTATTTCATCTTGCAATTCACTCCTGAAGGGAGAGCTCTGATTTTAGTCTAATCCTTTAAATGTAAACCTAAATGATTTGTTTGTGGTCAGTGTTAAGAATTGCTTTAGAATCAAAATGAAAGAGAGTTTTCAGAAGTATCTTTCCTCTGTATTATTTATCCTGTCTCCTTTTCTAATCCTGGAGAGAGGACCCCTATAGCAAGATATCTTGGAGATTCATCCCAGAGGCAGCCAAGCAAGTTTGTGAAGTCATTCACTTGTGACAGTTGTAAAGTCATGCAGCTCTATCACTGGGAAACGCAGATGGTCACTTTCTCTGGAAAACCTCCCCAGTCACCAGGCCACACCTGGCCTCTTAGGGAAGAAGAGCCCAAAGAGACACAGAAAGACTGGCTGGCTAGAAAGGTGACATCAGGATAGCACAGTGTCTTGGAAGCCAAAAGAACAGAGCCTCAAGAAGAAGGGAGAGCCCTCGCTGGTTTTGATCCGTGGATAGAGCATCAGTTTGCAGACTGAAGGGTCCCAGGTTTGATTCTGGTCAAGAAAACGTGCCCAGGTTTCGGGCTTGACCCCCAGCAGGGGGTGTGCGGGAGGCAGCCAATCAATAATTCTCTCATCATTGGTGTTTCTTTCTCTTTCTCCCTCTCCCTTTCTCTCTGAAATCAATGTTTTAAAATTTTATTTTTGAGGGAGGACTAATACTTTTTCACCACTGGTTATACTTACCCCCTATAATCTGATCCCGTTCCTATCACTGTGCTGAAACTGTTCTCTTGGAAGTATTCATCTGTTAAGCAGCATTTCTTAAAACACTCCTGTCCATTTACTTCCCATTCCCTTCTCTGGCTGCTTCTTCTGCTTTCTTTTTTGGTTTGTCTTCCTACTTCCCAAACACATGCTTCCTGAAATTCTGTCTTCTGCTTTGTTCTCTCTCTCCACATGAAACCCAGGGATGCCCCCCCCCCCCCTTCACTGTTGTATTGGAGGATTCCAAATCTGTAACTCTACCCTGAACTTCAGTCTTTTGTGTGAGGGGCCTTTTTGGACACCTCCATTCACATGGGTAATCTTTGAGTACTTCACACTCAGTATGCCCTAAATTAAATGTGTGGTCTTCTTCAAATATTGTCTTCCTCCTGCTTCTGTTTTATAGTATTGCTATGCTTTCAAGAATCCAAACGTATACTACAGCATCATTTTACATTTATTTTCCCCCCTATACTCTACCTTCTCTCTGGTCAGTTGTGAGGTCCAAATATTCTGCCTCTGCAGTTTCTTTCACAGCCTCCCACCCCTAATTTTCACAAGTTCAGGCTTTTTGTTACCTGTGTAATCCTCCTGATTGCTTCAACTTCAGTCTTCCTATCTACAATCTGTCTTATACAAACTGACGCCAATGCAGCATCTGCAGGCCTAGGCTCAATCTTAAAAGCCCAAGAATTTAATAGCTGTGTTACTGTGGACAAGAAAGTTGACCACCTTCAAGTTTCATTTATAAATTAAGGATTGGGATATTTTAAAGTGAGATAATACAGATTAAATGGCAGTTGAATTAGAACCAAGTCCCAAATTCTTAGCACTCTTGCCATACACTGCTCAATAATTCTCATGACTTCTGGTAACTTTAAATAAGTAAATCTTGCTGTACTAATGGGTTTTCTGATAAAGCATAAATTCCCTGGTTTGGCATTCAAGGGCCTTGGTGAACTGGCCTTGAGCTACTTACCATTCTGACCTCTCATTTTTCCTTCTTTTAAAGCTCTGTATTTAAGCCTCGCTGACTTCAAATTTGCTTCTTTAGGATCCATGCCTTTTTAGGTTTCCTGCTTCTAACCCTTCACTCAGCAATCCTTGTCTTCACCATCTCTGTAAAAGTGTACAAGTCCTGATGAGTAAACTTATTTCCTTCATAAAACCTTCCCTGGTTCCCCTGCTTCCTTTTCTTTCTCCCCCTCTAGTCAGGCATTTTTTAACTTGCAAAGCCCCATACTTTTGTCATCACCACTGTCTTGGTGAGTAGCAAAAAGAGGAATTAATACACTGTCTTCTGGAAATTTTACAAGCAGGAAGGAGCCTATATGGGTCATGGGAGTTCCTGCAAATGTGTGGAAAATTTTCTCATGGGCTCAGGAGCCCATTAGAACTCAAATAGCATCAAAATCCGTAGTATCCCATTTAAAACAAGCTTTACATCTTGCTGTATAAGCTTAATGAGTCACCCAGTAGCCATCTTTATATAATAAAAGCACCAAAGGATGGTAATGACTGATGCCCAACAGGTACAGACTAATACTGTGGTGTTTCCCCTTGCCAGTAAATAAATGCTTGTGGAGTCTAGAGATCCTGAAATGAAAGGCATTTTGTAGATTTAAAATGGGCAAGATCCAACCGGTCTTCTGTATCTTCTCTAGTCAGCACTAATCCTCCGGGAGAGGAGGGGTGGGTGAAAAGGCATTACAGAATCTGAGGAAGTGTGGATCGGGGTCTCCAGATCGTCAGAAGGGTCTAGTGGTTTAAGTATGGAGCACAAAGAGGCAGAATACCAGGTCTAAAACTTGGAAAGGATGTAAAGAGACTCTTTAATTAGGAAGATAGCAGGAAGGGCCCGGATTGTTCTTTCTTCTAAGTTTACTGAAGAAAAATCGGACACCAAATTCTGTTCTTAGGAATTTCTAAATGAGTAGAGAATTCTTTGAACTCTGTAATCAACTAACTGGAAACTAATTTGAAATTTGGCTTCAGCACATATATTTGTGGTTGCAGAAGTGGGGGAAGCATCCAGAGTGGTTATCTGGAGCTCCTTGTACTTCCCTTTTAAAAAGTTTACACACAGCATGTGAAATGAACAGATGCTTTTTTTGTTGTTGTTGGAGCTATCAGGGCAACAAGAGGCTGAACACTGTATCAGGTATTTATTTCGGTCGCTGTGATGGCTCTTGGCGGAGATCCACATACCAAAACTAAAGAGAAACTAACTCGTGAACACATAAAAACTAAGACACGTTGTGGAAAGAGACATTGTGCTTCCTCTCGTGATTTCTTCCTAAACACATACTGATGATAAAGAAGGAGCAAAGCAATCTTTGGCTTCTTTGAGGTTGGGGGCTTGGGAGGTTGGAGAACTTTTACCCAGTCCTTTCTCTAAGGTTGTGTTACACTTTTGGATGTTTTGTTTTGTTTTTGTTTTTGTTTTCTGTAATACTGCCCTAATGCTTAGAGTGTGACTTCAGTTGAAAAGCAGTTTGAATCCAATCTTCATAGTTGCTAAAACACTCCACTTATTTTATATTATAATATGGAGCATTGGTGAGAATAGGGTAGATAGGTATGGGAAGGGGGAGATTGAATTGATTGGTGAGGAAACAGGAAAGGAATTTCTGCCCTGGAAGTTTGTGATTCCACATCAAGATCATTTTTTTATAATAGAATAACCACCCACCCTTAGTCCAGAGCCAGAATTCCTCAGATTCTTCCAGCCAGAAGGGCCCTGGCACACTAACAGTGTTATGATATCAGAACACTTAAGTGAATGTATTTGGCCGGAGAGATTTGCTAGTGAAATTGATCTTGCCTTCCCTAGGTTTTTCCAGTTGTACTGAATAATTAAAAGAAAATTAAAACCTGGATTCCCTGAAATGCTAAGTATCAGATCTGTAAGTTGATCAAGCCCCTAGGAACACAGTGTGACAGAGTTAGAAGGAAACCTAAAGTTTATCCTAAACCGATTGCGGATTTTAAAATCTGTTTCCGAAATTCTCTGCCAACTGATTGCCTGAATTTCCGGATCGCTTGAATTTCTGCTCACACACCTCCAGAATCAGGCATTTCACCACTTTGAGGGACACCCTATTCTTTGATTAGCTGTGAGAAAGCTCTTTGTTTGAAATGTGCCCTTGGATCTTCCTGTGTCAGTTTAAGGAGCTACTGTATCAGAACAAGCTTCCTTCCTCCCTTGTTCCAGTCCTTCAGATAGATACTTCGTATTTATCATACTGCCTGGGACCTGCTCTAGGTCAAGCATTTGTTTGTTTGTTTGTTTTGTTCTTTCTGCTGTTTGCTCCTCCGGAGACAGGGCTTCTAGTGTCTTGCAGGGTGGAACCAGAAGGACTTAGGATTTTAGGGCAGCTCTTTTAAACGTTTTATAATTAAAGAATATTAAAATTAGTCGAAACCAGTTTCGAATCAGTGGATAGAGTGTCAGCCTGTGGACTGAAAGGTCGAGGGCATGTACCTTGGTTGTGGGCACATCCCCAGCAGGGAGTGTGCAGGAGGCAGCTGATTGGTGATTCTCCCTCTTCAATGTTTCTAACTCTCTATCCCTCTCTCTTCCTCTCTGTAGAAAATCAATAAAATATATTTTTTAAAAGAATATTAAAATTAGAAAGAAAATCAAGACATAATCTAGTCTGTGCCCCTCTCAGTTTACAGATGGGAAGAGAGTTTTTCAGATTTGAGTGGGTTGAATGGATCAGCAACTTCTTTCAAAGTGAGAAGTAAAGTGTAAAAAACAGTTTGCCGTTGAAAGGTCTTTTATTTGTTTAATTCTGAGCAGGCTTCAACCCACACCTCATTTTTGCCAAGGACCTCTCTGGCTTCCTAAGTTCAGGGTTGCACTGCCAGATCTCCATACACCAACTATTGGCTACACTTGTTTGAGTAAAGGATAGAAATAACTTTTCCATAAGTTTGACTGTATATATTGACCGGATGGTCCAACTGAAATTTTAATATTTTTCCCCCTTCAGAAGTGTAGGTGCCTCTAGTAGACAGTTTCCTGGGTTTCCCTTTGAATTTCTTTAACTGTCACCAGGTGACTTAGCTTTTCTAAAAGCCAAATGCTGTGGGCAGAATTGTGAGCCACCTTCCTATAGCATTTTCTATCATCAAACTGGAAGTGCAGATCCATGCATTTCAGCTGGCCCAAAGAGGCTCAGGTTTCTCTGGATGTGTGCAGCATAAAGGAGCCCAGGTGTTTGGCGTGGACACTGCTGCTGGCATCTCCGGAGTCATTGACACCACTCAGCTCTGTGGGCAGGAACATGTGGTTGGGGAAAGGGACCAAGACCTGATGTGAGGGGGAGGAGAGGGAAGGCGCCTGGAGTTTCCCCATAACTTGGTCTCTGAGTTTGTCCGAATTCCTTCGGACACCAGGAAAGTGCTGGGTTCGAGGCTGGGGTGTCCTCGGACCTGGCCGGGGCGCGCTAAAGGTGACATTGGAGGGACTCGGAGAGCCTTTGGCGGCCGAGCTGGAGCCAGCAGCGAGGCGGGCGGCCCTGCTGGCAGATGGGGCCCCGCGTGGCCCTTGCCAGAGCCGGCTGGCCGGGGGCGGCGGGGGCGCCCCTTCTGGGTCCGCTCGGGCCGGGCTCGGAGCCGGCGCGGGGGGCGCGGCGGGGCGGCGGGCCGGGCCAGGGGAGGGGCGGGGCCTGCCTTTGTCGGGGGATTCGCGCGGCCCGGCGGCGGCTCCCTCCTCCGGCCCGGCGGGCGGGGCTCTCCCTCCGGCGGGGGTGCGAGGGGCGTGGGCCGCTGGCCGGGGCCGGCGCCCGGCTCCCGCCCAGCCGCGCCGAAGCCCCTCCTCCCGCGCCTCGGCCTCCAGTTCTCGCCGCCGCCCCCTCTCTCTCTCTCTCTCGGCTCCGCTCGCTCTTTTCCCGGCCCCGCCTCCCCCTCCTCCCCCGGGCTCCGCTCCGCGCTCGGGGCTTCCAGGGGGGCTGCCCGGGCGGGCGGGCGGGCGGGGCGGCCCGCGGAAGGGGAGGAGAGCGGCCCGCCAGCCCGGCACTTCCAGCGCGCGCCGAGCGAGCGGCGCGAGGGAGCAGGGCTCGCCCCCGCGCGGCCCGAGCGGAGCCTTTGTTCCAGCGCGAAGTTCGCATGCCGGCGCCGTGACAGCTGCGGCGGGGAGGCCGGCCGGCGGCGGCGGCGGCGAATGGAGGCGGCTGCTTGACATGCAGCCCGCGGCGCGGCGGCTGCGGGCCGGGCGGCGGCGGCGGGGAGGCGGCTCCCACGGCACGCGGGACCCGGCCGCCGGAGGGACAAACTAACTTCCTGCGCGCGGGAGCGGAGGCCGGCGAGGCCCGGAGCCACCTGCCAGCCTGCGGTGAGCACCCGGCCGCCGGGCGCGCGGCGCGGCGCGGGGGAGCGGGCCGCGCGGAGCGAGCCGGCCGCAGACCCGGGGCGGCCGCCGCCGCCGCCCCCCGAGGCCCGCGGGGCCCCGCTCGCTCGCCTTGTTTGCGGCCGCGGCGCTGGGCTGTGCCGGGAGCCACAACAATGCCATGATGTTTTGGAGACAGGAAGCCCCAGACTGGTCCCGAATGAAGGACTTCCTGTGTTTAAAGTTTCAGGAATATCCGCCGACCAGCCCAGTTCAATTGCAAACACCCGAACTAGGGAGAAGGAATGGCTAATTCGGACCAGCTGGACTCTCCAGGGGTGGAACTGAGGATAAAATGAGAGGAATTCTTAAGAGCTTGGACTATACATGAAGCCTAGGGAGGCTGTGCCATTGTTAAAGGACACGATCGGTATAAATCCTCTGCTTCCAACTCTCCTTGGATGAGAAGTGAGTGGAACTAGATATTGAATAAGACTTGTCAATATCAGATGGTTTTTTTATTGCTTAAAGTAGGGAGAGCCGTGCTCTTTAAAAAGAAAAGAAGCCATACAAGGAATTATTTTGTTTGTTGAGTAAATTATACCACTTATCTGCAACTATGAGGCTGTTAGCCTGTGGAAAAAAAGCTGTTCCGCTTAGAGCGTCTCCCAGAGCTGTTTCAAAGTGGAACTTCCAGGCTTTTATAGAGGGCAGATCCAGTTGGTTGCTTGGGATTATGAACATGTAAAGGGACTTTTAATTTACACAATGCATTTTTGGGGAATTGATGAAAAACATTTAAAAGGTTGATGGTTTATTTTGATTGAAGAAGTATGGGTAAGCCACTCAGCAGGCCAGACTGTTTAAGGCGGAACCCCACCTGCCTGGGGAAAGGAGAGGAAGAGGATGGCTATATAGAGGATTGCTATGTCCCACAGCGATCTATATATGACACGATGAGGATAAATGAACAAATTGACCAGGGGTCAAAGCTTAATCAGACTTCAAAAGGCACCATGGAAAAGATGGAAGGAAGTACTATATCCAGCAATGGTACGTTAGGAGCAGCATCTAATGTTTTTGAGTCTAGAGCACCAGAAGGCAAAAAGCTAGATGAGCGAATAATATTTGATGCTCTGAAGCTCAGCAGTGATGTGCAGAAGTTGGCACCTGTGCCACCCAGAAGGCGACCAAATGCAGAACGCAAAGACAACGTTAACAGGAGGTCATGGAAGTCCTTCATGCCGCCCAATTTCCCAGAATTTGCAGAAAGGATGGAAGCGTCACTCAGTGAGGTTTCAGAAGCTGGTGCTTCAAATCCTTCCTTGCAAGAGAAGAAGGAATCCAGTTCGGCATTAACAGAAAGTTCTGGCCATTTGGACGATAGGGATCCTCAGTTAGAATCAGTTACTCTGGAACATGTGTCCAAGTCCGTAGGCATTCCAGAAGTGCAGGATGCGAAGGACTTAAGTGGAGACTGCCAAGACTTCAGGTTTCAGCAGCACAGCGAGAGCTCTCCCCATGAATTCCAGCCTCTCGAATCAGAAGCCGCGGCTCCACGCGGTAACACAGACCTAATGCAGGAACACAGATTCTCAAGTGCAACGTGGCCCAGAGCCATGAAAAGTTTGGCTAAGGGAGGCTTTAGAGAGAAGCAGCACCCCCTTGGGGACACAGCCTGCGCCGTGGAAATGCCGCCTCTCTCCCCCTGCCTGAGCGAAGAGCTGTTGGATCCAGAGTTGCAGGTTCTCATAACCCCCAGCCTGAGAGAGAAAACGGAGTCTGAACTAAAGTTTGAGGAAGACGAGCGATGGATTATGATGGAGGCCGAGGAGGAGTGGGGGGAGGAGGAACTGTCAGAGAGAGGAAAGACCTTTCTGATGGCGGATGAGAAAAAGAACAGCCTGGCGGATATTTTTGAAGAAGGAGAACAAGCAAACACCGCGGCAGGGGTGGAGGACGGGTTCCCTTGCTCAGCTGCCGTCTTGGAGCCTGTAGACCACCTAGCTCTTGGTCATGGTGGTTGCTCTGATGACCTGCAGCCAGCTGAGAACCACTTGGCTTCTGTTCCTGAAGATACACCTCTTGGTTACAGTTACATTCTCACAGGTGAGCTGCAAAACCAAACTGCCCAGGAGCTAGAGGGCCTTGTTTCCGATTTAGAATACACTGTTGATCCTGTCGATTCGGAGCAGCTCTCTGACACAGACTCAGTGCAGATGTTTCTTGAACTTGAAAAAGAATGTTTATGCGAAGAAGAAATAACTCCTCTAGTTGAGCTGGAGAACCCAGCTTCTGAAGGGCTGGCCCGATCCCAGGATACAGAAAATTCACTTGTAATGAGTAATGTTCCAGGGGCTGCCTTAGAAGAGGAACATGCAGACGTTTTAGATGTAAGGGTGAAAGGTGATAATACTGGATCGGATTGTGAACTTTTTAATGCCCTGGATTCTTCTCAGGTGCCTAATGCTGTGGAACTTACTGCCCACTTTGATATCATGAGAGACACTCCCACTGTTAGTGCGGAGTGTGAAAAAGTGCCTTTTAGCCCCAAGACTGCAGGGGAATTTAAGTTCAGACACCCAGCAGATCTGGAGTCACTGGACCCAGGAGGATTGCCCGGCTCTGATGGCAGAGCTGCTCACGAAGAAAACCTCTCAGCCTTTGAAGCTGAGCTAGCCAAAGAAGATGGCCGTTTGTTCCAGGTAGACTGCAGTCAGACTGAAGGGGAGGCTGAGAGGTCCCCCCTCAGTTCTGCGTTTAGCTGTGAACTAACAGATACTATCTCAGGATCTGAAGTAGAGGTGTTATCATATGATTCACATTTACTAACAGATGAGATTCACTTGGAAGCTGAGAAAGGAGCTATTAATCAAGAAAACAGTCTGACTTCCTTGGGAAGTGTGGACCCTTGTGAGTTGTCCACGGAGAAAGCTTATGGTGAGGCACAAGAGCTGGGTTGTGAAGCCCAGCTTTTGGAGGACCGAGCCCTAGCACATTTTCATAGAGGCTCCTCAGAGCAGGTCGCCCAGGATCTCCAGAGAAAGTCCCTCGAGTCAGGGATTCAGGGTCTGCACCTGCCGGATGGAGGACAGAGACATGGCAGTGATGGAGAGGGAACTGTGAATGACCTAAAGCCCACGCTGAGTGAAGGGGAGACAGAAATTAGAGATTCAGAATCATTGCTAAATAACTTTATGGGGGAACAAGTTACCAAAGCTAGTAATGCTGAACCAGTTTCAGAGGAATTGATACCCACCCCAGAGAAACCTGCCCCAACTGCTATAATGCCTACTGTCGAAGATGCCCTAGATGCTGCAGTGTCCACCCCAGAGGGAACTGCTGTAGCTGCTGTCATGTTGTCCTTTCCAGAGGAGAACATGGCAGTTGCCTCAGTGGTCACCATTGAGGCATATGCCCCAGCTGTTGCAGTGCCATCCACAGGGGAGGACATCCCAGAGGGCTCTGTCACCCCAGCTGCTGCAGTGCCCGCCCCAGAGGAGCCTACAGCCCCAACTGCTGTAGTGCCCACCCCAGAGGAGCCTACAGCCCCGGCTGCTGCAGTGCCCGCCCCAGAGGAGCCTACAGCCCCAACTGCTGTAGTGCCCACCCCAGAGGAGCCTACAGCCCCGGCTGCTGCAGTGCCCACCCCTGAGGAGCCTACAGCCCCGGCTGCTGCAGTGCCCACCCCAGAGGAGCCTGCCACTCGAACTGCTGCAGTGCCCACCTCAGAGGAGCCTACAGCCCCAACTGCTGCAATGCCCACCCCAGAGGAGCCTACACCCCCAACTGCAATGCCCACCCCAGAGGAGCCTACACCCCCAACTGCAATGCCCACCCTTGAGGAGCCTACAGTCCCAGCTGCTGTAGTGCCCACTCTAGAGGAGCCTACACCCCTAGCTGCTACAGTGTCCACCCCAGAGGAGCCTATACCCCCAACTGCAATGCCCACCCCAGAGGAGCCTATAGTCCCAACTGCTGCAGTGCCCACCCCAGAGGAGCCTACAGCTCCAACTGCTGCAATGCCCACCCCAGAGGAGCCTATACCCCCAACTGCAATGCCCACCCCAGAGGAGCCTACAGTCCCAGCTGCAATGCCCACCCCAGAGGAGCCTACAGTCCCAGCTGCAATGCCCACCCCAGAGGAGCCTACACCCCCAACTGCTACAGTGTCCACCCCAGAGGAGCCTGCCACTCGAACTGCTGCAGTGCCCACCTCAGAGGAACCTGCCCCCACAAATGATAGGGTGCCCACTCCCATCGAGCCCCCTACTCCAGCTGCTGCAGAGCCTGCTGTGGAGGAAGTGTTCCCTGCTGGTGTTCCCATCCTGGGAGATGCTGTCCACACTGACTCAGTGCCTCTATCAGAAGAAGGAACTCCTGTTCTAGAGGAGTCTTCCTCCACTGGAATGTGGATCAAGGAGAGCCCTGATTCTCCAGCATTTGGGATAAAAGAGGTGACTGGCACAGTGCTGCATGGGAACGAGCCTCCTACAACTGATGGATTAAATTCAAATGAGGTAATTGTCGCTCATTTTGTTGGGGAGAATCTAGAGCAAAGGGAGATTTGTAAGTTCTCTGACTTGGTGGTGATTAGAAAGGCACAGGCAGGCCTTTCTTTGGTTCTCTTTGGGGCTTCTGGTATTTTCTGGTCTTTTTATTGAGTTTATGGCGGTGGCAGTGGATACGTCTTTCACTTGGCAAAACTATATACTTCATTGTTGTTTTTTTATTCAGAGATAACAAAAGCCTAAGGAAGACAGATGTATACAATTGTTAGTTTACATTTTGAAAAAGATTAGCAGTAATGGGTGACTCTTGAAATTATAGTAAGCATGCTCTTCGCCTAAATCAAGAAGCTGCTGATTGATCAGTGATTATCAGCAGTCAGGTAGAGGCTAGAATATAGGTTTTGGAATGAGACCTGGGATACTACTTAATCACGTTAGGAAAATTATAGTTAGATGTCCTGAGTCTCCATTTTGTCATTTGTTAAGGCAGAACCCTGTGAATTTTGTGAGAATAAAATGCCGTAACCCATGGAAAGCATCAAGTGTATTAGATATCTGTCTCTGTCAATATCCTCCCTCTTTCCCTTTCAAATAGTTGAAAAAATTCACCAAAGCATGTTGGGTTAAAGCAATATACAGATGTGCAAATTACGTTTTTTTAATACAAAAAGCTGTTTATTAAAGCCAAAATAAGTCTAATGTTTATGAAAAAAGAGGTGTTCCAGTCATCTTGTCAAACTTTGTGTCCTGAAGCAAGTCACTTCCTTTCCTGTACCTCTTATTTCTTAATCTATAAAATAAGGGAGTTAGGCTCCTCGGTTTCCCTTAAAGATTTTTAGATTCTTAATGTTAGTGAACAGACTATGTTAAGAAGCTGTTGGGATCAATGTTCACATCTTTGAGCACTCCTAAGTCAAAGGAATATGAGATCAGCAAATTCTAGAGTTCACTGCCTAGTGTCATTTGATCAGCGGTAAGCAGTGGAGTGAAGAACTTAAAAGTTTAATCCTGGCCAGGTGACTCATCTGGTTGGAGCATCATCCTGTACACCGAGGAGTTGCAGGTTCGATTTTGAATCAGAGCACATACCTAGGCTGTGGATTGCGTCCAGTACAGGAGACAACCAATATATCCTCAGGGGAAGATAATTTAAAAAACAAAAAATAAAAGTTTAATATAATCTAATGTAAATGTAATGTAGCCGGGGGTTTCTGAGTGTGGAGGTGGTTTGGTTTTACACTATCCTCCGGGCCCAAATAGTGCCTTCCTTGTAGCAGACATTCACTGTTGACTGGCTGACTATCAGTCTCCAGGGACGCTACAAGAAAGATGGGTTCTGCCCTGGTGGTAGTTCAGTAGGTTAGAGGGTTGTTCCTATACACCAGGGCTGTGGGTTCAGTCCTTAGGGCACATTCAAGAATCAGCCAATGAATGCATAAATAAGTGGGACAACAAATCAATGTTTCCTTCTATCTACCTCTCTCACTCCCTCTCAAATCAACAAATAAAAAAAAAAGGAAGAAAAAGAAAGAAGGGTTGTTCTCTCATCCACTCCATTGCAGAGCCTTTCAGGTCAGCCTTAGCTCACTGCAGTTCATTTAAACATGCAACTACCAGCAACAAAAAACATTTTGACAATGAGCCATAAGCTGCCAGTTTTGCCACAGATCCTGCTGATGGTACTATCTTGGCCTTCACCAATTATTTTGTAATGTATCATTCCATCAAATTAGAATGCATCACCTTTTTTTATTTTTTTAATATATTTTATTGGTTTTAAAGAGGAAGGGAGAGAGAGAAAGAGAGAGAAATATCAATGATGGGAGAGAACCATCGATTGGCTGCCTCCTGCACGCTCCCTACTGGAGATCGAGCCCGCAACCCAGGCATGTGCCCTTGGCTGGAATCGAACCTTGGATCCTGTAGTCCGCAAGCCGATGCTCTATCCATTGAGCCAAACCAACCAGGGCTGCATCACCTTTATTTAAGTTTGATTCAGTTTTCTGAGTTTTAGTGAATTAGGGATCAACAACAAGATCCCAGTATTCTATCTAAAGTCACTGGCATTATTAGTTATACAGAATACTTATAGTGTAAAGCCTACAGCAATAATCAGTTGAAATACAGAAATTAAATTTTAAGGAGCCAATCAAATCTGCATAAAAGGAAAAATTCAGGGAAACCCTTAATATCAGTTCTCTGGGGTTTCTGTTTCCCCATCTACAAAATGAGTAGATGGAGCTACATAATCTCTTAAGGATCCTTCTAGCTATAGTAGGTAGCCATTTCATGCCATGTTCTGTTATAAATGACAGGAGAAGGAAATAACAGTCCAGCTGCAAGGTAGTTCATCACCTTTGAAGTATGGTTACTTTATGGAATGTCTGGAAGCAAGATGCCTACATCTTTGTACAAAAGGAGAAATCTGCTCCATAGCCATAGCCAAGACTGTTAACCAATAAGAGTGTAGAGAGGCTATTTTAAAAATATTCATTAAAACAAAATAAATATCACTATAGAGTATACAGATTTTGCTAAATTGATTTTTTAAAGTTTTTGCAAGATGAAAGTTATGGATTTCATTTCTTCCAACAGGGTTTCTAGAGGCAATTGAACCTGTCATTTTTATACATAAACACTTAGAACTCAACAAGTGAATGTATTCAGAATGTGTTTTACAGTAAACTACTTTAGATCCTCTGTGTGTGTGTACGCATGTACGCATGTATACGTGGTTTAAGTAGATGGAAGCTTTTAAATAGCAATAATGAGAATTTGGCAAAGAAGCACAATGTCAGAATTTGTTTGCTATTTCTATAGTGGGATATAGGCTCACTGAGAGCAATTTGTAGTTACTTAAATGCTCTTCTCATTTAGAGACTTACTTAGTCTTATTTCCAATCACTGGGGAAGAAATAAACCTTGTGTATAAAATAGAGGTTCTATAAAATTAAAACTTGCCCCAAAAGTCTTTAAGCAGAAATCAGAGAGCCCTAGAATATCAGTTCAGTGTTTAAATGCTTAGCTGATCTGCAGAACCTTCGTGGATTTGTTTGTTTTTCCTAACACTATTTCTATACAATGATTCATTTATTCAGTGAATAAGAAATAAGAGGGATATTAAATTTCAATTGTGGTATCAGGGAAAAGATTTTAAAACTAAACCTAAAGGATAAATAGAAGTTACTTAGCAAAGAATCAGAGGGAAGAACATTCCAGACAAAGGAAATGGAAGCTGGGAAGAACAGCGTGTTAGAACTAAAAGACCAAAGGGCCAGGCCACAACGACCAAGGGTTCAGAAAGAGTGTCTTGAAGTGAATCTAAAGACAGGATGCAGTGACTAAGAAAGACATCCTCGCCGAAACCGGTTTGGCTCAGTGGATAGAGCGTCGGCTGGCCTGTGGACTGAAAGGTCCCAGGTTTGATTCCACTCAAGGGCATGCACCTTGGTTGCAGGCGCATCCCCAGTGGGGGGTGTGCAGGAGGCAGCTGATCGATGTTTCTAACTCCCTTCTTCCTTCCTCTCTGTAAAAAATCAATAAAAAAAAGAAAGAAAGACATCCTCAAAAGTATCATACCTTAGACCTAGCCAGTTTGGCTCAATGGATAGAGCATCAACCTGCCAACTAAAGGGTCCCAGGGCATATTCTTGGGTTGAACAACCAATCAATGTTTCTTTCTCTCCCTCCCTCCCTCTTCCTTCCTCTCTGAAATTAATAAGACTATATCTTAAATAAAGTATCACACCTTAAAAACCGTAAGAGGCTATTGAAAGATATTAAGTAGAGGAGTGGTGGTTCCATTTACTTTTTTTAAAAAATATATTTTATTGATATTTTACAGAGAGGAAGGGAGAGAGATAGAGAGCTAGAAACGTCGATGAGAGAGAAACATCAACTAGCTGCCTCTTGCACACACCCTACCGGGGATGTGCCTGCAACCAATGTACATGCCCTTGACCGGAATCGAACCCAGGACCTTTCAGTCCGCAGACCACGCTCTACCACTGAGCCAAACCGGTTTCGGCTCCATTTACTTTTTTTTAAATATTTTTTTATTGATTTCAGAGAGGAAGGGAGAGGAAGAAAGAGATAGAAATATCAATGATGAGAAAGAATCACTGATTGGCCCGATACTGGGGGTGGAGCCTGCGACCGAGGCATGTGCCCTTGACTGGAATCAAACCTGGGATTCTTCAGTCTGAGGGCTGATGCTCAAGCCAAACCAGCTAGGACACCATTTACATTTTTTAAAGCTTATTTTTAGTTTAAAGATAGAGACAACTGGTCCACACTGATAGTAAAACATTCTCAACAATATTTGGGGTTTATAAATCTCAGATTTCTTCTGTCTTATGTTTTATTAATTTGTATTATAATAGATAATTTGGCATAAATACAGAAAAGACTGAATGGTTTGCTTTTTTTTTTTTTAATCACACTGGTGCCCAGTGTGGCTTTATGGTTGAGCATCCACCCTTGAAGCAAGGAGGTCATGGTTCAGTTCCCCCCCAGGGCACATGCCTGGGTTGCTGGCTTGATCCCCAGAGGGGAGCATGAAGGAGATGGCTGATCAATGATTCTCTCTCATCATTGATGTTTCTAGCTCTCCCTCTCTCTAAAATAAAAAACTTTTTTTTTTTAATCACACTGGCTAATATGTGTAGAGTGGATTTAAGAATTCAAGGACAGAATAGAGAGGCCTGCTAGGCTACTGCAGTTATCCGGGTTGCTTGGACTAGAGATGTAAGTAGATTTGAAGACAATTGAATGGATTCAAGATATATTTTGTAGGTAGAATCAACAATACCTGATAATGGCCTCTGTTTTAAGAGGGAGGGAGAGGAGATGTTGAGGACGGCTTCTAGGTTCTGGTTTGTGCGAGTGAGTGGATGGGACAGTAATATATTGTTGATTTAGGGAAGAACAGGTTTGGGGGGAGGAGAGGAAAGCAGGAAGTACTGTTCAGTTTTGGAATGGTTAGGTTCAAGGTGCCTGCGAGTCATTTGCATGGCAATGTTAAGAAAGTAGTTGGATATACAGTTTTCAAATCATAAGCATTTACCAAGATTAACATTGAAAGCCATAGGGATGGATAGAATTGCCTAGAAGAGAGTGTAGAATGAGAAGAGGACCCAGGACTGTCATTCTTCCTTTATCCCCGCCCCCAGGCACTAACATTTGGAGATCTAGAAGAGAAAGACAGCAAAGGACATCAAAAAGGATCAGTCAGGATGAAAACTGAGAGAATATGGTATTACCAAAGATAAAGGCATTTAAAACATTCTTTGGGAAATTTTCTGTTTTATGTCTCTGTATCTTACTTACATGGCGCAACAATTTTTACTAGTGTTCTGCTGTGAGAAATGTCTGCCAGCTCTGGGTAGTTAATAACATGACACAGTCCTATTGAAATACCAAGGAGTAGGAATTTTAATGTGTCTTAAAGCACTGAATTTGCAAAACAGATTTATTTGGGAGTTAAGAGAAGGGAGGAAGTGTTTTTCAAATTTACTCTCTTTAATATTCTGTTCACTGTATTCAAAATAAATATTTAGATAACATTTAGTTAGAAGTGCTTTCCTATATGTTTAACTTTCTGAAAAAAGATGAGAAAAATACCTGTATCTGTCAACACAGTCCATAGAAAGGAGGTAGGAAACAAAGGAAGAAATCAAATGCTTCTATGGGAAATAGTCATACACAAAGTAAGTTCAGATTTTAATAAAAGATTAAGTTATTTAAATATTTGCTTTTCTGTGTTATTAACCTCATTATCCAATATAATTTCTTGCCGAGGTGGACATATTCATTATCTGTGCTTAAGTATAATAGGCGCTAGCCACACGTGGCTGTTGATCACATGCAATGTGGGTATAGTGTGACTGAGGACCGGGATTGTTAGTCAGATAGCCACATGGAGTTGCTGGCTACCATACTAAGACAGCGCAGAAAGAATATGAATGTCACTCACAGAGTGAGACAAGATTTGATGGTTGGTAAGGAGGCTCTTCAGTGGACTCACATCCTTCCTCAGTGTCTTTGGCTGTCTGCTTCCTTTGCTTTTCCAACCCCCATCCCACCACCACCATTTTGTTGCACCCAAGCAATTAAAACATGGAAGTTTGTTTTATTTTTTTTCCCCCCTCTGCTCTGACTTTTCTTCAGTGAAAATATCTTTAATACAAAATGGAATCATGGCACTTGCTTTTTCTGGGAATCATGTTGTGGGGAAATAGTCGTTTTTAGCTGAACTGCCTTGTAGGGTTGCCTAACAAAATATGGTGTAATCAAATTATAGTATAAGATGAAGCACACTGGTAATTTCCTTTGTAACCTTCCTCTTTTAGTGTCCCCTGGGGCTTTCCCTCCCTGGTGACTGACTTATCCATTCTTCCTATAATCCGTTTCTTAATCTTAGTGTGGTCTGTGGTCTCATAGAGGCCAAAAATTAGTCTTATCCAAGGTTAAGAAATTGTTTTTCCACATTTGTTTTCTATTTTCTGTCATCCTTCAGTCTTAATTGACTCACCTATCTTACTGAAACTGAGGAACTTTTTGTGGAAGAAAAAGAGGTGGGAAAATATCTAGATTGGTAAAATATGGCTAATTTTTATCCTCTGATGATTGAAAGAAATCTGATCTTAGGGACAAATATTTACTTCATTAGTTTCCTTAAAGTGGCAAAAGTATTATTTTTCCTCTTTGGCTCCTTTAGAAACTTCTAAGTCATAATGGAGTGCAACTGCAGTAGAAACATGCACATTGCCTGTTACACTTGTTCACGTTGTTTTAAAATGCTGTTGTTTTGTGGTAAACATGGATATATAGTGTCATTTTTAAAATATTGTATTTATGCCAAAACCAGTTTGGCTCAGTGGATAGAGCGTCAGCTGCGGAAGGTCCCAGGTTCGATTCTGGTCGGGGGCATGTGCTTGGTTGCGGGCACATCCCCAGAGGGGGGTGTACAAGAGGTAGCTGATTGATGATTCTCTCATCTATGTTTCTAGCTCTCTATCCCTCTTCCTCTCTGTAAAAAAATCAATAAAATATATTTTAAAATATTTTATTTATATCTGCATCTTAGAGTTGTGTCTGAAGTTGTTAAGGACATTTCCCAGGACTGGCCTGTTTCCCTTTGTAATTAGAGAAATACTGTATCAAGATTATTGTCTATGTGTGGTCGGTGGCCCTGAAACAAAATGGATTTAAATGGCCACAGGGGGATTAAGCTATGCGGTTGTCATTTTTCATATTGTTAATATGTTTGGGCTAATTGAGTTATTAGTCCTAGTCAGAGAAGAGCATTGCATATATCAGTGGTCACTTAAAGCTTTTCCCCAAGGTATTTTTAATCTTAAATAGTTGTCATTTGGTATCATTCTTCCTTTACGAATTTATATATATATATATATATATATATATATATATATATATATATATATATATATATATATCACATTTACTTATATCTTCAGGCTGATGCTTCTCTATTGATTTTTATGTTAAAAATTAAGCACAGATTAAAGAGGAAAAAGAACCTCATGAGTCATTCATTGGGTTAAAGACCTAAGTAATGCTATAGCTCTGTAATTATTTGTCCATAGGAGGTCATACTGAAATATGAAACTACACCCAGCAGGTGTGGCTGAGTGGCTGAGCATCGACCCATGAACCAGGAGGTCCAAGTTCAATTCCCAGTCAGGGAACATGGCTGGGGTTTCAGACAGGAGGCAGCCTGTCAATGATTTCTCTCATCATTGTGTTTCTGTCCCTCTCTCCCTCTTCCTTCTGAGAGAGAGAGAGAGAGAGAGAGAGAGAGAGAGAGAGAGAGAGAGAAATATGAAACCACATGTTTCCTTAAGAGTTCCTTATACAGAATGGCTTGTTTTTACTTTTTATTCCTGCCCTCCTTTGTTAAATCATATATTTCCCCAAAATAACCTGTCGCTGTGTCGTAGAAGGTCTGTTTGCCTTGAGATTAAATCTTCTTTGGCTTACAATTATCTAGATGTTTCAGAAAGAACAGGTGGATCCTCTTCAGATGAAATTACAGCAGGTGAATGGACTTGGCCAGGGATTGATTCAGAGTGCTGGAAAAAACTGTGATGTACAAGGTTTGGAACATGACATGGAAGAGATCAATGTCCGATGGAACACACTGAATAAAAAGGTAAGGGATGGGGCGAGTGCAGGGAGTAACAAGTATACTGGATACTGGGAATGGAGGACAAAGAAAAGGGACATCTAAATCTAAGATTTCCCTGAACATAAATAAAAATTTAGCGGTTGCGATCTCAGTTACGTAAAGGGGTCAGTAGTAATTTAAAAAGCTCCCTTCTTATAATGAGCCTCCATATCTGTGATACAGGTTGCACAAAGAATTGCACAACTACAGGAGGCTTTGTTGCATTGTGGGAAGTTTCAAGATGCCTTGGAGCCATTGCTCAGCTGGTTGGCAGACACTGAGGAGCTCATAGCCAATCAGAAACCTCCATCTGCTGAGTATAAAGTGGTGAAAGCACAGATCCAAGAACAGAAGGTAAGTGAGAATGTTGAGACAGTGAATTGTAACAGCCACAGAGAATGGCAGACAACACATTTGCTTATATTTTAAGGAGCATTAAGGTTAGGAGTTTCAGTAAAATCCTCACATACTTTGTGTGCTCCTGAAAAAAAAGGTAGGGATTTATTTTTATCATCTTACCAATGTACTAGCTTACTGTGGCATGTAATGGACTGGATAATTTTACATATCCATTTATCCTGTTTCAATATTTGAGTCACACCTTTATCTTAAAAGGTTTTTGGTGTTTTCAGAGTCAGTGATTCTAAATAATGTATTTATCGTGTATAATGTTCTAATTAGACATGGGGTTTTTTTTGGCTTAATTTTAATTTCAGTGTATTTTTCTCTTAGTTCAAAGTAAGTTTCCTGTTAGTCACATAATGGCAGTTCACTGCTCTATTTAAAAACTTAAGTATATGAAAAGTTAATATAGATAGTAGGAACTATGCTGTATATCTTATGTTTTTACCTCAAGGTGGGAAAAAAAACCCTTCTGTTATTCAAGTAAGCTTAGGATTTGGTGGGGTGGGGATTTGGGTTTTTTTTGTTTATTTGTTTATTCTTAAAGTGACCCCATGTTATCACTTTCCATTCTCTTTAAACATGTCTAAAATAGTTGCTCCAGCGACTCCTAGATGATCGAAAGGCCACGGTAGACATGCTCCAAGCAGAAGGAGGTAGAATCGCCCAGTCAGCTGAGCTGGCTGACCGAGAGAAAATCACTGGACAGCTGGAGAATCTGGAACGTAGATGGACCGGACTACTCAGCAAGGCGGCGGCCAGGTAAAGCCGAAGTGGTGTTCAGAATGGGTCGGGAAGGTTGGTTATGTCCTGTTATTTACTTGCTATCCTGGGGTGCTCTGAAAGCTCCCGGTGCCTCCGCAGTGCTTTGGGAGGTGTGGAATGGCTTATAACTTGAAAAGGGACACGTTCTTAGAGGTGATGCTCATAATGAAAACACTCTCAGAAACGAGCCTTAACTCCTGCATGCATTTCTCAGAACTGGAAGACTCCTTGCTCTGTCTTATTCTGCTGCAGACAATCATGGCTCCAAACGACAAGACGCAGACCCCTACAACCCAGCCAGTTATTTTCTGAGTCTTTGAAACGGATCTTTTCCCTTCATATTTTAAATAATGTTTTTGATACTTCGAATTGAAATTTATACTATTTCTTTCTGTCAGCTTTTTCTAATAATACATGTATTTGCATCAAAGACCTAGTCTGTGGTTCTGTTAAACGTGTGCATTCAAGAAATGCATGAACTTTACTTCAGTAAATGGCCAAAAGACAGGCCTCCAAGGTAGTGCTTTCTCTTTCCACAGCTCTTAGTTACCCCAGTGTCACTTGAGCTTAATAAATCATGCGGATGTCTTTACTTTTAGCATATACAGTTCCCAGTTTTAAAAATAAATGCTAGCTAATCAGAAATCATTATGAGAGTAATAGAGTTGATTATTTATTATTGTAGCCGTTCAGTTGTCTAGATAGCCAGTGGCAGTCTGCAGATACCTTCCACTTCAGTCTCTTTACTTCTACCTGCTTTTGGCTTCTTTCTTTCTCTTAAATTTTTATTTATTGATTTGAGAGAGAGAAAGGGGGAGAGAGAAACACCAACCTATTGTTCCACTTATTTGTGCATTCATTGGTTGACTCTTGTATGTGCCCTGACCAGGACTTGAACCTACAAGCTTGGTGCATGGGGATGATACTCCAATCAACTGAGTTACCCAGCAAGGGCTGCCTAATTTATTTCTTACCTGAGTTTGCAACTCAGATACTTATTTTTATTTCCAGACTACACTGCTTTTCTTCTCTCTCCGTACGTTTTCACCAATATTGCCAATAATCTTCCAGTTATCTAGGCCTAAAGCCCCAACCCAGTTGTTACCCTTCCCACCTGTCCCAACTTTGTGTCTCACACCTACCGGGATGCTAAATTCTATTTATTTTTACAGTGTCTTCCCAGTCACACACCTCAGTTCATGACTTAATGCGTTTTCACTTGGGCTAGTTCACATGAGTAGCTCCTCTGAGGTAGCTTCCAAACTCAGCACTCAGTACTATACTGTCACCCTCAGGCTTTTGTCTCTTCGCATGCTCAAAGACATTTAATGACTTCCTGTTGCCTATAAATAAAATCTAAAGGAACCCAATATTCAAAGCTTTCTACTATTTGGCCTTAACCTATCTTTCTTAGTTTTCACTATTCTTCTCAGTCCTTATATTGTAGGTAAAGGAAATCATATTTTGTTCTCCAATATCTTATATCAGTTTCCTCATTCTTTCTTGTTTGGTGGTTCTGCATCTTCCATGAAATACTTTTGGCCATCTTCCCTTCTGTAAAGCTTTTCCTTATTCCTTAAGCATGAATAACCTCACCTTCCTCCTAATTTTCATAGCTCTATCAGTGCTTGTACTGCCATGGTCATTTTTTATGTAGTGCTTATCTCGCAAGTCCATAAGTTCATTAAAGTCATGATTTGTTTCTAATATATCTTTTTATGACTCACTTTCTACCCTAACCAGTTTTACCGTACTAGCCTAACAGTTTCTAGGCCATTCTTTTAAAGAAAAAATGCGAAGAGCAGCTTTATTTGTTATAGACATTCTAAAGACTTTTATTTCAATTTTTAATACTGTATTTTTTAATGCCTCTAAATTATGTTCGCTGTTCTCTTTGCTACTCCAAGTCCTGTATACATTGAGTTCTTCAAACTTCAGATTCAAAATTAGAGATGAGTTAGAAAGACAGAAATTAGTTGTAATTCTAGTTTAATATTAATCTTTAAAATAATATGTTTTGTTGTATTATTTAAAGATATATTTTGAAGGTTGGCATAAATAAGAAAGGAAATTCTATACTTTATAATAATACTTAAAAATGGCATTTAAAAATAAATTTTCCTTGATATTCAAACATAATTGAATATTCAGATAATTAAAATGGCAACTATTTATATTTAAACTTTTTTTTTTTTTTTGGTCTGGCACACACTTCATTTATTCTGATGGGTCAGGTGTCCATTCTGATTGGTTTTTTTTTTAAAAAATAAATCTTTATTGCTCAGATTATTACAATTGTTTCTCCTTTTTCTCCCCCATAGCTCCCTTCCACCTGATTCCCACCCCACCCTCTGCCCTTACCCTCTCCCCCACTGTTGTCCTCATCCATAGGTTATACAGTTTTAATCCAGTCTCTTTCTGCACCCCACACCCCTTTCACCCTGATAATTATCTATCCACTCCCTTTCTTTGCCCCTAATTCTATTATATTCACCAGTTTATTTTATTCCTCAGATTTTTAATTCACTTGATCTTCTTCCTCTTCTTAAGTAATACCTTTCAGCATTTCATATAATACTGATTTGGTGGTGATGAACTCCTTTAGCTTTTTCTTATCTGTGAAGCTCTTTATCTGCCCTTCAATTCTGAATGATAACTTTGCTGGATACAGTAATCTTGGTTGTAGGTTCTCACTATTCATCACTTTGAATATTTCTTGCCACTCCCTTCTGGCCTGCATGGTTTCTGTTGAGAAATCAGCTGATAGTCTTATGGGTGCTCCCTTATAGGTAACCAACTGCTTTTCTCTTGCTGCTTGTAAGATCTTCTTTTTGTCTTTTACCCTTGGCATATTGATGATGATGTGTCTCCAAGAATTTTTCTTTGGATTCCTCTTGTTTGGGGTTCTGTAGGCTTCCTGTACTTGTAAGTCTATTTCTTTCACCAGGTGAGGGAAATTTTCTGATATTATTTCTTCAAATATGTTTTCAGTATTTTGCACTCCCTCTTCTTCTGGAACCTCCATAATTCTGATGTTGGTGCGCTTGCAGTTGTCCCAGAGGCTCCTTACACTATCTTCAACTTTCTGGATCCTCTTTTCTTCTTCCTTCTCCAAAGGAGTGTCTTTTGGCTCTTTGACCTGATTCTTGTGTTCTTCCATTCTGCTGTTGGATCTCTGCATACTATTTTCCAATTTAGTCAGTTTATGTATACTTTTTAGTTGGGTCTCATGAAGATTATCGAGCTTTTCTAGGATATTCTTGCATAACCTTAGAACCGTAGTTCTGAACTCTATATCCTCCATCTCTTTTGTTTGAGATCTATTTCCTTGTCTCGGCATTATCACTATTTTTCAGAGTTGGTAGGATAGCTTTGTGTGTTTGGTGTCCTATATAGCACAGTGGGTCAGCCTCCTCAGTTACCTGAGGTAGACACTCTTGGTGATCCCCTTTGTGGACTTGCGTGCACAGCCTTGTTGTAGCTAAGTCTTTTTTGTTGTGAATTGCCCTTCAGGCCAATTGGATGTGGGTATCAGCTGTGTCTACTCTGGGATAAGTTCTGTATTGGAGACAGTCTTATAGGATCTGACTTGAAAAACTGCAGAAGCCTCTGCTCAGCTTGGATGGGGCGGAGTCTCAGGGCTGAACTGACAGTCTTGGCTTCTGCCCTGCCCTTGTGCACTCGCCTGAGTTTCCGCCTGACCGTCCCAGTTTCCCCAAGGAAGAGCGTGGGTGCCCCAGGGGCTCGCCTGGACTTGGGCTGGTCTCTGTAGTCTGGAGCTTCTGACTCCTTCCGCTACGGAGAGGCCGCCACCTTGTACAGAGAGGCAGCGGCAGCCTCCGTGGTCAGACCTGGAGCTTCTGACTCCTTCCGCTACGGAGAGGCGGCGGTCAGACCTCAGCGCGTTCTCATTCGCGCGTGCACGAATGTAGACCCTGCCGGCTGTGGCTCCCGGTCCCAGGTCTCCCAGTCTCTGAGTCTCTGGGTGCCTTTCTCTACAGTCCAGACTCCACCCGTATGAGCCTAGGACCACGGAATTTCAGCCAGGGTTGGGTTCAGTACAGTCGGAAAGGGTTCCATGCAATCGGGGAATTCCTCCCCTCCCGCCAGGCAGGCATTCGGCGGCTGCACTTCCTCTCCGCGCACGCGAGCGTCTCCCTACCTGAGCGCTTTTCAGCTCCCAGTCCAATCCGTGAGCCTCTCTCTTTCTTTCTAGTTGTAGCTATTCCACTCCGCCAGCTTTCCTGAGGTTTTGGTGAAGTCCTTTTTGATTTTAGTTGTTTTTTTAATTAAATTGTTGATGAGGCGGCAGCATAGGAGACTGCGTAGGCCGCCATCTTGGTTCCGGTTCTAAACTATTTTTTATTAAAATAAGTTTGTCCAGGCTCTTGCCGGGTAGCTCAGTTGGTTAGAGCATCATTCTGATACATCAAGGTTACAGGTTCAATCTCCAGTCAGGGTACATACGAGAATCAACCAATAAAGACATAAATAGTAAAACAACAAGTCATTGTTCACCTTTCTCTCTCTAAAAATCAATTTAACACACACACACACACACACACACACACACAGTTTGTCCACAGGACTTGGCACTAGGTAGCTGCTCAGTAAAGGCTTGCTGAACTAAAGTGCATCCTATGCACCTGGGCCTTTTCAGCTGTGACATAGCATTTAGTCTGTTCTCAATGATTCAAAGTATCACTATGCCTTTATTATTAATCTACTAGAGGCTTGGTGCAGGAAATTCATGCACAGCGGAGGAGGGGTGGTCCCTCAGCCCAGCCTGCACCCTCTCCAATCTGGGATCCCTCTCACAATGCAGGACTGCTGGCTCCCAACTGCTCGCCTGCCTGCCTGCCTTCCTTCCTGATTGCCCCTGACCGCTTCCCCCCTGCCAGCCTGATTTATGTCTAACTGCTCCCCTGCCTGCAGGTTTGATCGCCTCCAACTGCCCTTCCTTGCAGGCCTGGTGCCTCCCAACTGCCCTCCTCTGCTGGCCATCTTGTGGTGGCCATCTTGTGTCCACATGGGGACATCCATCAGCTATTGTGTGTTGGAGTGATGGTCAATCTGCATATTACTCTTTTATTAGATAGTATAGAGGCCTGGTACATGGGTGGAGACATGGGGCAGCCTGAGCGAGGGGCCTGTGGTGATTTGCAGGCCAGCCATGCCCCCTGGAGACCCAAGTGGAGTTCTTAGTATCTGGAATTTACCTTCCATAATTGAAATGTTGTAGCCTTGAGTGGAGGCCTAGGCTGCAAGGGCAGGCGGAAATCTTGGCTTCCTCCGTTGCCGGGGGAAACCCAAGCCTCTCTTCTGCTCTCTGTGGCTATAGTCATCTTGGTTGAGTTTATTTGCATACTCACTCTGCTTGGTGGGCTGGCTTATGGGTTGGGTTAGTGGAGTGGTGGTTAATTAGCATATTACTCTTTTATTAGGTAGTGTATGCTAATAGAGTTCTGTGTTGGTTTTCCATAATAGACTGCCTCCAATATTCAGGTTTCCTCTCCCCTTTGTAACCTGCTGTTTTTCATTTATAGGAAACTTGAAATTCAAGCTAATTATGGATGTTATATAAAATAAAATATACCATTTTAAGTGAGCTATTTAAAGTCCATAGTTCTTGCTGAGTGAAATAAGCCAGTCAATGAAAGAGAAACACTACATGACCTCACTCATTTATGGATATTAAAGAACATTATAAACGAATGAACAGAAAGATAGATATAGTGACAGTAAAACAACAGGCAGACTGCCAAATGACGGGGTGGGGGGAGGGTAGGGAGATCTGGGGGAGATAAGAGATCAACCGAAGGACTGGTATGCTTGCATATAAGAACAACCAATGGACACAAAACTCTGGGGAGGGAGGGCATCTATGGGGGGGGGGGCAATGATAAGCTATGTACACAGATAATACCTTAATAAAAAATATTTTTAAAAAAATCAATAAAATATATATATATTTTTTTTTTTAATTTCCAAAAAAAAAAAAAAATAAAGTCCATAGTTCTGCCATTTGTGTTGGCAAATGTAGCTAGTCAGTGATTTGTTTGTTTGTTTGTTTGTTTTTTCCTTAAATCTGGATTCAAAGTTGTATTTTGGGCCTTGAAATTACTAGAAGCCTTACTGGATTTAGGGAGGTGGGAAGGGAGTTCTAGTTCATATTCTGCCTTTGCATTTCAAATGCCCTCTTCTCTTCACTCACAAAGTGAAGGTAGTAGTGACAGAGGAAAAAAATGAGGACTTGTGATTTTTCGACTTGTTTAAACTTTATTTTAGTCTCATGTTCAGATGATGCATGAGCTACATTGCATAGGAGAAAGCATTAGAAGGTCTGATTCTCATTCTCATGGTACTATTTCTATTCACTTGGTACCTTGGAGGAATCTTTCTGTAGTGGTTCTCTCTTTTGGAATAGTGGGATAGTTATTCTGCCTGCACTACTATGTTATGGCAGAATCAAAATAAAGGTAATGCTTATGAAAAATGCTATATATGTGCATTCTGTTTAGTATTGATATTTAAAATGTACCTAGTAAAGATTGATCTTTTATTGACTATAGTACTGTTATCCATCTTAATGTGACTTTCCACCTTAGCAGCTTGTTCTGTATATTTGTGTAGGCATAAACAGCTGGAAGATATCCTGGTTCTGGCCAAACAGTTTCATGAGACAGCTGAGCCTATTTCTGACTTCTTATCTGTCACAGAGAAAAAGCTTGCTAACTCAGAACCTGTTGGCACTCAGACTGCCAAAATACAGCAGCAGATCATTCGGCACAAGGTAGGAAGTAGTTGTGGTAAAGGAAAACAAAGAAATGGAATCAGTCGCAACAAGATGTGTTATTTTGGGGGGGGAGGGTTAAAGTTTAAAACATGGTCAAACTATTAATTGGAGTAGTCACATCCTTGATAGATACTAATATGCTACCATCATAAAAACAAAACAGCTATTGTGTTATTTTCGCCCTTCAATAGATAAACTTTTTGTACTATTAATTTATTACATCACTTGTTCATTGTTTCATGTTTACTTTTCATTTATTTTGTTTCTGTTATTCATTTTTTCCATTTGGATTTCCAGGCTCTGGAGGAGGAAATAGAAAGCCATTCAACAGATGTGCACCAGGCAGTCAAAATCGGGCAGTCCCTCTCCTCCCTGACATGTTCTGCAGAACAGGGTGTGCTCTCAGAAAAGCTAGACTCATTGCAGGCGCGGTACAGTGAGATTCAAGACCGGTGCTGTCGGAAAGCAGCCCTGCTTGAACAAGCGCTGTTTAACGCCAGACTGTTCGGGGAGGATGAGGTGGAGGTGCTCAACTGGCTGGCTGAGGTTGAGGACAAGCTCAGTGCAGTGTTCGTAAAGGATTTCAGACAGGAGGTCCTGCAGAAACAGCATGCTGACCACCTGGTATTCATGTTTTCCATTCTTATTGTTTATGTTATCAGTTATCCTATAATTTTGATCCATGTTTCTCTTCGTTTATTTGCTTTTTTATTCCTACCATTTCAACTTTATATACAAGTGCATACTCATTGCTTAGAACTAATTTATTTTCTGACAAGTCCATGGGAATACTTGTACTTAAACTGAATCAGTAATTCTAGAAGATGACCCAGAGTGTAGTCAGGGGCCATCTCAATTCCAATTCAAGTTTTACATCCTTAGGTAATGTATCTCACCCAGTTTCCATTCGAACAGAAGTTTTCATAAAACCAGATTGCCTAACTAGTTCCCAAGGTTTGATCATATAGCTATAACTTTTTAAATATTTCTAGAATTTATATGATCAAATTCCTGGGTTCTGAGTCATCTTAGAAAGAATAATTTGCCCTTTTCATTTCATCAAATTAAATTCATTTCATGAGATTTCTTTGAGGATGGTAAAAATAAGCAAAGGAGAGGGGTTTTGTTATTTTTTGATCATCTAAAATTCTTCATTTATTTCAAATATTGAAAGTTTTTAATCAGGATTTAAATCTGCCTACTTCTTGGTGACTTTCTTCTTTTGAAATTTCTGTCTTCTTATTTGTTTTGGACATAGTAGATATTTTTCTGAATGCTGCTCTACCTTTTTTAGGTTCAGGTTTGGTAGCAATAGATTGTGAAGTTGATTTAATCCTAAAACTCTATCCAGTACAAAAGAAAGCTTGCCTATAAGTATCTGATTTAATTATCTTGAATAATTAATGGTGTAACCAAAGAGATAATGAAAGAGTCAAATATCTGATGTTCTAACTAAACTGGTATTCCTTTCCTTACTTTAAATTTCATCTCTTAAAGGTCTCATTTCTTTCCCTTTGTTGTGTCATAGTTTTAGGATTAATGGTATTCTTTCCTTTCAGGCTTTAAATGAAGAAATTGTTAATAGAAAGAAGAATGTAGATCAAGCTATTAAAAATGGTCAGGCTCTTCTAAAACAAACCACAGGTACTTTGAAAAGTTCATCTCTTAGCACCTTTATATGTTTACAGACAATCACGTATCCAGGGAAATAGCACCCTGCATTAGCCACTTCTCTTTGGATATCGAAGTTTAGTATTCACTGTTTATATTACCTTGTCCCCATTGTGTGTGCTTCCCTGGCCCCTGTCAGCCAGCAGCCTGGGTTTCTATTTCCTGCTAACCCTTGTGAAAACTGAAAGACTGTGTGTCTCACATCTGCTTATAGATTATGGCTCCCCCGTCCTCTAACACGTTGAATGCCGGCATTCACTGAAAGGTTTGGGAAACGTCTAGAATCACCTGCAGATGAACTCTGACCCTCATAATCTAAGAAGTGGCTTCTTTATTTTTAAAAAATAATTTTTTATTGTTGAAAGTATTAAATATGTCCCTTTTCCTCCCCTTTTGTCTCCCCCCTCCCCCCAGCTCTCCCCTGTTCCCAGCCCGCTGTCCCAGGCCTTCACGTAGTGTCTGTGTCCATGGCTTATGCATATATGCAAACAAAGTTGATTACCTCCCACCCACCCACCCTCCCCCATCTTCCCCCCGAGATTCCGCATTCTCTTCTATGTCTCTGGATAGAAGTGGCTTCTTTATTGATTAAAACGTTTACTTCCCTCCTGCCTTAGTGTGGGATGCTAGGTGAAATCGCTATCATAGGAAGAGAGCATCTATAAAATGTAAGCTCTGATTTGAAGAAAGGAGGATTAAGGAACTTGCTCATCTCTAGAAGGTGACTCCCTCGTGTTCTCTTAAACATGAATAATTGTGTGTGCCGTCCCACAGGTGAGGAGGTTTTGCTTATCCAAGAGAAACTAGATGGAATAAAGACTCGCTATGCAGACATCACAGTCACTAGCTCCAAGGCCCTCAGAACTTTAGAGCAAGCCCGGCAGCTGGCCACCAAGTTCCAGTCCACTTATGAGGAACTGACCGGGTGGCTGCGGGAAGTGGAGGAGGAGCTGGCGGCCAATGGAGGACAGTCTCCCACAGGGGAGCAAATACCCCAGTTTCAGCAGAGACAGAAGGTAAGCTGTCATTTCACACTAAAAGGAAGAGGATTCCTCTGAGAATTCTTGCATTTAAATTCTTAAGTTTTATCACTAACTCTACCTTAAATCTATACCAAAAATTTTTGTTTGCCTTCTTATTTACTCATGGACAGTAAGACTGTACATAAAGGCAGACCACTTGTTATGTCTGAAAAAGAAAAGAAAAAATGAATCTCGCCCTAGCTGGTTTGGCTCAGTGGATAGAGGAGCATCAGCCAGTGGACTGAATGGTCCCATGTTTGATTCTGGTCAGGGGCACATGCCTGGGTTGAAGGCTCAATCCCCAGTGGGAGCCATACAGGAGGCAGACAATCAATGATTCTCATCATTGATATTTCTATCTCTTTCTCTCCTTCTCCCTTCCTCTCTAAAGTCAATTAAATATATATATTTAATCTCAAAAACCTAGGAAGTCTGCTTTGTATAAAACATTTCGAATTTACTTTTATGATTCATTTGCTAAAGCGTGCTGCCTGGTTATGTTTGATTCTCTTGCAAGATCTAGTGCAGTTCTGGATGCACAGAAATAGGTACTTAAAATGTACTAAGAGTAAAGCATTTGAAGTAAGGAGGAAAAAGAAAAAAGCACTAATAGTTTTATGCAAAGAGAGTTTGGCTCAAGAAGTACATACAGTTCTAAGCAGCAGCTAAGCTTAAAATCAGGCTTGGAACGATTGAAAAATCTAAGACAAAAGAATAAGTAAAGGAAGGAGGTCAAAGCCCTGCTGGGACATGTGGCAGAGACACCACTTTTCCACCCAGCACAGCTGCTGATGTGCTTAATTTAGCAAGGTCTGGCCTGAAAACTTTTTTCCCTCCTCAGGAGTTAAAGAAAGAGGTCATGGAGCACAGGCTGGTGCTGGACACAGTGAATGAGGTGAGCCGAGCGCTCTTAGAGCTGGTGCCCTGGAGAGCCAGAGAAGGGCTGGATAAACTTGTGTCCGATGCTAATGAGCAGTACAAGCTGGTCAGTGACACTGTTGGACAACGGGTAGAGGAGATTGATGCTGCTATTCAGAGATCACAACAGGTAATGTTTATGCACACCTCTGCATTACCATATCAGGCAATGGAAATATGTATATGAAATACACAACTATGACCCACATAAATATAGGCTCGGGAGTAGAAAAAATGAGATGGAGGTAAATCCAATGCAATAATTTCAGTGATGAGAAGTAATTGAGTAAAGATATGTAAGGATGGATTTGATTTGACCTAAATTATTTGACTCTTTGAGCAGGGAACTTTGGGAAGAGTCTAAGTGGCTTCTCCTTAGCTAATAATGCCCTGTACAGGCAGTTGGTGATGGAAGTAGATTATACCTAGAACACAAGATCCAAATGCATCACAATCTTAGTTTGACATACTCAACTGTTAGCATTAGTTGGAAGAGGGAGGGAACCAAGAACTATAATTACTATCAAATATGTCAACCAAAATAGCAGAGCCATCCAAAATAGTACCCTCCCAAGTAAACACAGGTATCATATTGCACTCCATCTTTTTTCCTCCCCACTTTCTTGAAAAAGTTACTGGCTTTTCTTTGTAGCAGGATACGCATCTAATTAATATGCCATGGTATAAAAATAATATTACATGATTTCTTGGGTTCATAGTGATAAATAATTGCTTTGTGAACCACACAGAAGTTTGCTCTGACTGCAAGTGCATTCCAGTATGTATCAAGACATAATATCTCTAATCTTAGCCAGATAATTGAGCATAAAGTTATCCTGCTTGAGAGCTTTCTTTTCTCTTTAAATATTAGTGTAGATTGGCAGAGTTGAAGAGGTAGAGTTAAAAGATTCAAGGACCTAGATCAAACAGCAGTGAAGTAGACTATGTTCTTAGTTTTTCTTTGTCACTTTTTAAAGGTTTGCTTCTCCAGCTGAGGGAGTACTTCCAAGTTAACTTGACTCAGCTGTCTTCTGCCATGTTAGTTTATCTTTAAACATGACTAAACCTATTAAATGTATGGATAGGTAGAAGGATTGACAGAAAGAGCACGGCCTCATTACAACAGATTAGAAGTATATTTCTTTTTAAGAGTGTTAATCTCCATTGTTGTTTCTAGCTGTAGGGCCACTAACTATAGGACCATTGTTGTTTCTAGCTGTAGATTCTGTAACTTCTTGCTAAAGAAGTTAAAATGGGATCAACTCACATTTGTTGAAGTATAAGCAATTCTAAATTGTCTGCATTTTGGTTTGAATTCTAAGAAGGAATGCCCTCGCTCTGTATAACACGGTTATTTTTCTTCAACATGTCTGTTAGTACGAGCAAGCTGCTGATGCAGAACTAGCTTGGGTTGCTGAAACAAAACGGAAACTGATGGCTCTTGGTCCAATTCGTCTGGAACAGGACCAGACCACAGCCCAGCTGCAGGTGCAGAAGGTAAGTGTAACACTGGCATATCCATTGTGTCCTGATATATATATATAGTATATTATATATAGTATAATTAGCTTAGCTTAGAGTGACTAGGAGAGAGTGTCTGACCACTGTTCCAAGTCAAGTGGAATGATGCAATGTCATGATGGTGGATATAGATTAATTTTATAAATATTTGGTTAGGAGGAGGAGGAAGAGTTTTTTTGCTTTGTGAAAAGGTAGAAATAGGCTCATTAATCTAGGAAAGGTTAATAATTTTATAAATTATTTTCATGAGGGAAGAATTTTTATAAGCTATTAAAAGATAAGCATTGAACTTGTATGGATAGGCAGAGTGTCAGACTAGACAAAACAATTTTTGATGTGGCTTTTTTAAACAAATAATTTTTCATAGGTATGTCTAACTTTTTACTGACACAGACTTGGGATCCTTTTACTTCTTGATTTAAATTGTTATGTACTTTTCTCAAAGGCTTTCTCCATTGACATCATTCGACACAAAGATTCAATGGATGAACTCTTCAGTCATCGTGGTGAAATCTTTGGCACATGTGGAGAGGAGCAAAAAGCTGTATTACAGGTAAATTGCATTTGTTTTTTCGCCGTATTCTTATCTTGATTACCATGAATTAAAAGTACAGTTGTAAAATTATACTTAAGAAGGTTAAGTTACAGTTTTCTTCCTTCATTACTAATAATGAGTGACTTTGAGTTACCTTTCAAAAATCTGATAGATTTTTTGAAATCATAAGCAGATACTTTTTCTTCAGGTCCTAAAGATTACACCCATTTCTAAAAGCTTGACCACGAATTAGTTTGTACACCAGTTTTCTTTTATTTTTATACTAGAGGCCTGGTGCATGAAATTCATGCACAGGAGGAGGGGTCCCTCAGCCCAGTCTGCACCCTCTCTAATCTGGGACCCCTCAGGGGATGTCCAACAGCTAGTTTAGGCTAACTGCCTCTGCCTGCTGGCCTGATTGCCCCTACCTTGCCCCCCTTGCTGGCCTGATCGCCCCTAAGCACCTCTGCCTCAGCCCTTGGCCTAAGCTGCAGACTGGCCTCCTTCTGCGGGAGGCGACCTGTTGGATCAGGGGAGGTACTGCCCCATTACCCTGCGGCTGCCTGAGCCTCGACCCTCACAACCACTGCAGCTTTATCCAGAAGGACGTCGGAAGGTTGTCCAGAAGATCTCCAACCTAATTAGCATATTGTCCTTTTACTAGTGGCCCAGAGCATGACATTCATATATTGAGGGGAAAGGGGGAGGGGAAAGGTGTCCCTCAGCCCGGCCTGCTCCCTCTCCAAAGTGGAACCCCTCGGGATAACCAGCAGTCAGACATCCCTCTCACAATCCAGAACTGCTACTCCTAACTGCTTGCCTGCCTGCCTGTCTGCCTGATTGCCCCTAACTGCTCCCGTGCTGGCTTGATTGCCCCTAACCACCTCTGCCTCAGCCCAGCATCCAGGACCCAGGATGATTCCTTCCTCCAGCTGACCACAGGCACCCAGAATCCGGGCTTTCCTCCCTCTGGTCAACCATAGATGCCCAGGCCGGCAACAGCCGCAGGGGATGGTGGGCAGGTGGCTTTGCCTGGGCTGCAGCTGCAAATTCTGGTGCCCAGTACTGCATGGTGGGAGGCTTCTCCGTCTACCAGACTGTAGCCAGCCGCAGGTGCTGGTGCCTGGACTTCAGGGGTCAGCTTCTCCATCTTCCCTGAGATGCAGTGTGATTGACTTCTCCAGCTGGCTATGGCCTGGGATCAGGGGGCAGGTGGCTTCTTAGTCTCCCTTGCCACACCCAGCCTCAGGCGCTAGGGCTCGGTTTCTCCATCTCCCCCAGGACGTGGGGCAGGCGGATGTGAGGCTTCTGCTGCTGGCTACAGCCTGGGATCAGGGGCAGGCAGCTTCTTTGGTGTCGTGTCCCGTTCCCCTACCCCACCCCTCCGGCTTCAGCCAGCCTCAGACACTGGTGCCCGACTTCTCCAACCCCCACAGGCCCTGAATGGTGGGGGTGGGGGAGCTGCTGCCATCATGTTTTCAGGTTAATTTGCATACTCACTCTGATTGGCTAGTAGCGTGGCTGAGTGACAGTAACTTGCATATTTCTCTTTTACTATTGTAGATTAGTATAGATAGGGTACAGGTAACCATTTTCTTAGAAATATTTGTAAGTTGCTGAAACCGGTTTGGCTCAGTTGATAGAGCCTTGGCCTGCGGACTGAAAGGTCCCAGTTTCAATTCCTGTCAAAGGCATGTACCCTGGTTGTGGGGACATCCCCAGTAGGGGGTATGCAAGAGGCAGCTGATCAATGTTTCTCTCTCATCAATGTTTCTAACTCTCTATCCCTCTCTCTTCCTCTCTGTAAAAAATCAATAAAATATATATTTTTTTTAAAAGAAAGAAAAAAAAATATTTGTAAGTTGAATGCACTACTTATCCCAAATATACACCACAAAATTCCAGGTTTGTGGAGACTTTATTTTTCCAATTACCATTTACATTCAGTATTACTTTATATTAGTTTTAGGTGTACAGCATAATTGATAAACAATCATACTTTTAAAGTGTTCCCTCGATATTTTCAGTACCCATCTGGCACCCTACATACTATTATAATAGTATTAACTATATTCCCTATGCTGTACTTAATACTCATGACCATTTTATAATTACCAATCTGTACTTCTCAATCCCTTTGCTCTTTCACCTACTCCCTCACCTCCCCTACCCACTGGCAAACATGAGTCTCTTTTAAGTCTGTGAGTCAAGTCTGTTTCTATTTTGTTTATTTGTTTTGTTCTTAATTCCACATATAAGTGAAATCATATGATATTTGTCTTTCTCTGATTTCAGTTAGTGTAATACCCCTAGGTTCGTCCAAGCTGTCGCAATGGTAAAATGTCATTCTTTTTTATGACCAAGTAATAGTCCATTATAGATAGGGACCATAGCTTTTTTATCAACTCATCTGCTGATGAGCACTCGTTTGCTTCTATATCTTGGCTATTGTAAATGCTGCTGCAGTGAACATAGGGATGGATACATTCTTTAGAATTAGTGTTTTAGTTTTATTCTGATAAAATTCCCAGAAGTGAAATCACTGGGTTATAAGCCCGTTCCATTTTTTAATTTTTTTGAGGAACCTCTATGCTGCTTGTGGAGACTTTTTTATCAGAGGGAAAAAAGGCAAGTTAAACTTCATGGGCAAAGACCTCCATCATAGCTCCTAAGATGTTCAGTCCTAAACTGATGCATTATAATAATGTATATCTAAATTTGTAAAAGGTTATTCACTAAAAGGTTAATTTTGCTGAGTTGTGTTATGCTATTTTACTATATTTGAAATAGCTTTTCTATTTTAAAAATTATACAAATAACATACATATTTGATTAAGGTAAGTATAAAGAAAATGAAAATCAGTTGCAATCTTACTAGATTATTAGTTCATATATTTTAACATTTTATTATTTATTTCTTTAGGCTTTTTAATGTATATATGCCTACTTTTTTGTTGTTCATAGGAAAAGACAGAGTCTCTAATACAGCAATATGAAGCCATAAGTCTGCTCAACTCAGAGCGTTATGCTCGCCTTGAACGGGCACAGGTCTTGGTGAACCAGTTTTGGGAAACTTATGAGGAGCTCAGCCCCTGGATTGAGGAAACTCGGGTGTTGATAGCACAATTACCTCCTCCAGCTATTGATCATGAGCAGCTCAGGCAACAGCAGGAGGAAATGAGGGTAAGGAGTCTGCCTCGTTTTATTTACTTGCAAAAATGAAAATGAGCTGTATGATCTATTCAAGTTTATATTAAGAAAGTCTTAATCAGTTAGAATTTCTCTGCATAATAAAAATACATATCTGAATTATTTCTTTTCTCCTTTAATATGAATCAGGTAAAGAACACATTTATAGAGATATCAGAAACCTGGGTATTGCAGAAGTAAACATCAAGGGAATTTAACATCTTCCCAATGACAGTGGGATGTTGTTAGACTTAGGGTGTGGTTGTGCTCTTTCCATTGGTGAGGCCCCAGCTGGAGTGGGTGAGAGCCAGGAAGGGCTATTATAAAGCATTTGTTGCAAGTAGATAAGATGAAAGGGAGATTTGTGGACACATCAAGGAATGCTATGACCACATTTAAAAGATACTTTTTAAATGTTTATTTTATTTGGTTTATGGCTTGTGCTTATTCCTATCTCTATTCCTGTAAGTGGAAGAATGTAAACCAGAAGTAGCCAGCAGTAAAGTCAAGAAGAGGTTGGATTATCAGAAATGTTGCTATTTGTAGCTTGTCTTGCTTAGTGTCTCTGTCTTGGGAGGAAGACAGATATTAAACAGTGGAAATTACAATTACTACATTTAAATATTTATGAGTGTAGAAGATGGTGGGGTTAATTTGCATTAGAGGGTGAGAGTTAGAGAGAGGATGTGGCCTGGGAAGGCTTCCGGGTGGTGGGACATCTGGACTGGGTTTTAACAACTGAGAGAACCGAGTAGTGTCAGAGCCCAAGACTTAGGTGTTTCCCCCTCCTTAAATGATGAAATGCTGGGATTTAGTTACTTGGTTTGTTTTTTCAAAGTTGGTATGAGCTCTGATCAAAGTACATGAGGGTAGGGCAGGGGAGGTGGGGGGAATACGGACATGTATGTTATACCTTAATCAATAAAGAAAAAAAGCATTTAAGAAATAAACTGGTATAAAAATGCTTATTTTAATCCATATTTCTTTAAATAGCAACTGAGGGAATCCATTGCTGAACACAAACCACATATTGATAAACTGCTAAAGATAGGTCCTCAACTAAAGGAGTTAAACCCTGAAGAGGGCGAAATGGTGGGAGAAAAATACCAGAAAGCGGAAAGCACATATGCCCAAATTAAAGAGGAGGTGCGCCAGCGGGCTCTGGCTCTGGACGAGGCTGTTTCCCAGTCAGCTCAGGTACGTGTGTGTCTTAACCTCATATGACCTTCAACTGTCCTTTAGTCTGAGCAAGATGTTTCTATATCAGATACACCTCCATGCTCAGGAGTATCTAGACCAGGCCTGGGCAAACTACGGCCCGCGGGCCGGATCCGGCCCGTTCAGCTATTCTATCAGGCCCGCGGAGCCGAAAGAGCAGAGGGTTCTCTTGCTCTCCCCTCCGCTCCTTCACCAGCAGCCCAAGATGAGAGTGCCAGCATGGTCAGGCTGCTTTTGTTCCGGCCCTCCAGTCCAGTTTAAGAACCCATTGTGACCCTCGAGTCAAAAAGTTTGCCCACTCCTGATCTAGACCATCCTGCTGATGGTACAGGGACTAGGAACCTTTGTTGGTCTGCATTTTTATTGCAAGGATCATGGGTATGCTTGCGCCTCAAGGAGGATAAGATGTGTCTTAGTTGACATACATTGTCTGTTGATAGTTTCCTTAAAAATTCTATATTGTGATGATCCTTTAGCAAGAATAGTTCTGGGTAAGTTCACCCTAAAACAAATGCCTAAAGAAAAGTCATATTCCTATTGGACCTATTACTTTTGAGACTTAAAAGACAGCACATTAGATCTCTTACCCAGGAAGCCACCAGCGCTCTCCTAACTCAAAGAAAGATGCTTGGGTAGAGAGAAGTAAGAGCCAAAGAGAAAGAAACCACAGTGGAACAGTGGAGTTGATGCATGTAACTACATACTTTTAACTAATATGTTACTGTTAGTGGTACTTTTGTGATGTCTGGGTATTTTATTCCTGTTTAGTCAGTATTCTTGGTTAATATTTGTACTTACTCAAGTTTTTCCCCCTCCACCTTCCGTCCCATCTCCCACTCACACTGTGGAATGTGTCACTTTGTGTTGTTGCTGCCTGCTCCTGTCTTCCCCACATCGTCACATTTCATTGTTGTGTTGACCGCGCCCACCATTACAGATCACAGAGGTAAGGTACTCGCCCCCACTGGGATTAGGGTGTATTTATGAAGCTGAGAATTGAGGATTACCTATCAGGAAATTTCCCTTCACTTCAGTGGGATACGTTTTATTAGTTCCGTTTATTATGTCAGTTTCATTTGGGATGGAACCTAGAAGTGAGGGAGTGATGAGAAGTGATTTTGTTAAGGAAATCCACCATGAAGTTCTAATAGGACACTTACAGTCATAGAACTTATTCTGATTAATAAATTCAGAGTTGGTTTTAGATAGCTTTTTTTAGGGGGGACAGGCTTACCTATTTTGCCCCTCTTTCTCCTCTCTGCTTCAGATTGTAAGTGAAATTTTACAATTATAGTCATGTTATTTAAAGTACTAGAAAAGTGGGAAGATAGTTATTCTTTTAGAAAAAGGTTAGATTTGGCCTTCTTTAATTACCTTTCATTGTGCCAACATTTTCCTTTCTCTCTGTCACATATGATGGTTATTAAATTGCATGCTATGATAATTTTAACTCCAAGTCATTGAGCATATTGAGTTCCCCATTCATTTACATAGTTGGTGGAGAGCACCTAACTTGTTGGTCTAACCTATTGCATGCAACTGTCATCTGAGATGTTGACACACTGAGTCTTACCAGTTTCATAGTGTTGTCTCTTTCTCGTCACATTTCTGGTATATTACTTAATTTTTTTATTCTTAAAATAAACATTTATTTTCTTATTCTGATGGGCCAGCTCTGGTGTACTATGCCCAAACCAATTAGCCAACCCCAATAGCTATCAGCCTAGGCTGTGTGCAGTTTCTCCTAGACAGTAGTGGATGTATACCTTGACCTTATTCCCTAACATTCCCCCCGAAGTATGATGAAGTATTGCTGTGGCTAATGGTCTGACATTTATGCAGTTCCATGATAAAATCGAGCCCATGTTGGAGACTCTGGAGAACCTTTCCTCGCGCTTGCGTATGCCACCGCTGATCCCTGCTGAAGTCGACAAGATCAGAGAGTGCATCAGTGACAATAAGAGTGCCACCGTGGAGCTCGAAAAACTTCAGCCTTCCTTTGAGGCTTTGAAGCGCCGCGGAGAAGAGCTCATTGGACGGTCGCAGGGCGCTGACAAGGATCTGGCTGCAAAAGGTGCTTGATGAATTATTTTTAAAGAAAATTAATGCAATAAATTCTAGGCTGTGGTTACCTCCAGTGTCCCTCCAGATGAACTTTATTGAATGTGAAGGCAGTCCCCAAGTAATAAGTATTCCAGAAAGTCATTTGGAAGTCATTTAGAATTCAGAACACATCTGCCCATTGAAACAAGGTACAATTGGTAGTTAGATTCCCAGGCCAGAAAACAAATGCTCCTTTAACCCCTTATATGAATGAACTGCAGTATCAATCGTGTGTAGAACATACTGCCTTTTATAACATTTTCCATAGGAAACATAGCAAATGCAACACAGAACACTGGAAATAAAGTGCTCAGTCCTTTTTGCAAATTAGGGGTTTTGTATGTGAGCAGTACATGTATGTATGTATTTGTTTAAATTATTTTATTTTTTTAACCTTTATTGCCAAGATTATTGCAGATGTACCTCTTTTTTCCCTCATTACCCCTCCCCACCCAGCTCCCACCCCACCGCAGGCCTTTGCCACCCCATTGTCTGTGTCCATAGGTCATGCATATGCCTGTGCAAGATGTTTGCTTAGCCTCTTCCCATCTCCCAATCCCCCTTCTCTCTGAGATTTGTCAATCTTCTCCTTTTCCAAGCCTCTGGTTCTATTTTATTCACCAGTTTATTCTGTTCATTACATTTATTTATTTTGATTTTTAGATTTAATTGTTGATAGGTATGTATTCGTTGCTATTTTGTAGTTCCTATTTTTTTTATCTTTTTCTTCTTCCTCTTTTTAAAGAATGCCCTTCAACATTTCATATAGTAAGGGTTTGATGGTGATGAACCCCTTTAGCTTTTTCTTATCTGTGATGAACTTTATCTGACTTTCAATTCTAAATGATAGCTTTGCTGGGTAGAGATATCCAGGGAGGTGCAGTGTCAGGCACAGGCCAGAGCCACGCAGCAGGAGCTACAGAGCGATCTGCAAATTCCTCCTTTTTGTATCAGGTTTGGAAGTGCCCAGATGAGGCCCAGCTATGAAGCAAGGCAGGCTGGTGCTGGTGCCAGCTCTTGGGCCTTTTATTTTATATTTTTTAATATATTTTATTGATTTTTTTACAGAGAAGAAGGGAGAAAGAGGGATAGATAGTTAGAAACATTGATGAGAGAGAAACATCAATCAGCTGCCTCTTGTACACCCCCCACTGGGGATGTGCCCCCAACCAAGGTACATACCCTTGACCTGAATCAAACCCTGGACCTCTCAGTCTGCAGGCTGATGCTCTATCCAGTGAGCCAAACCAGTTTCAACTCTTGGGCCTTTTATTGATAGGTTTGGGGCTCTCTGAATAAACAAGGACAGGCCATTCATATGCAAAAGTCCTATTACACACAGCTTGGGTGGGGTTGTAAATTGGATGTGGCAGGGTCTCAGGGAATCACCAAGGTGGAACAAACAGAAATGGCTGCCAGTCAGCCCTCCAACTGTGGAGATCCCAGAACAGGAACAATGACCCCTGCCAACATCTCCATTTGGTAGAAAACTGCCCTCTAATTCCTGCCCCGATGCCAGATAACGCAGTTCCTCCTCCTAAGTGTGTGCGGGAGCTTGTTAGGTTCAGTTCATAGTGCCGGCCTTCTAGGAGGAGCAGCTGGGTCTCCAGCAGCCTCTGTGTCCCTGAGCCCCAATCCCCACTGGTTTCTATAGCCCACAGGTCTTACTGGCCATAGGGACTACTTTTCCCAGCTCTGGGACCCCTTGCTCCTCGTGGTGACCTCCGCAGACATGATCTCCCTCCTGATTAAAAAAGGACATGGGTGGTGTGCCCAGCCGGCTGCGTTGGGCCTGGCTGGGCGCTTGGCAGCCACCGAGCTCTGCACCTGGGAAAGCTTCCAGGCGCTGGCCCCGAGGGGAGCTGCTGAAGTAAAAGAATCCTGCAGCCGTTGCATGCTATCCATAGACATGGAAAATGGCTCTGTTGGTGTAAAAAATTCCCATGAGAATGGGAGACTCCCAATCCTGCAGACGGGCAGCGGGGTTTGAGGAGCAAGCTGGTGCTTTTCAGGAACAGGAAATTGGTGGAAAATCCCTGCTGTTGATGACAAGAAATGATGTGCTGACAGGACTTCAGTTAAAGTTGGGGCCTGCTCTGAAAATCTATGAGTATCATGTAAAACCTCTGCAGTCAAAGCATTTAAAAAACAACTCTTCATAGTACAGTCAAATTGGGGTCTCAGACCTCAAAAATACATAATGACATAATTTAGTTTCATGTGATGAAACTTTGTAAACAGAATACATACATATGTAAATGTAAAGAATTTCAACCAAGTGAAACGTCATCCTATTGGATAGACTAGGTAGGCAATCCATCAGCTGACCTGAATTGAGCTAGGAGGAGCAAGGAGAACAGATAGATGGGATGGTTTTCCTTGTGGAGTTTGTCAGAGTACAAAGAAATCAGTGTTTGACATGAGTATATGCTCTTGCCCAGAAAAGGTCTGAGGTCATAAGGACATTCTTCCTTTCTTCATAGATGGCTTTCCTAAAATTCTTTTAAAAATTCAATGGGATGAGCATGTTTTGGTTACAGACTTGGGGTGGGGGAGAAAGAGGAAGGGATCGCTGTCTCCCTTGAGCTCCTCTGCTTCTTAGAGCTTATGTTATTGGGATGGAATTGCTGACCCCTTTTTTACAGAGGGTCCTCCACTTGACCTTACTAAGTTTTCACTGGGATATGCTGCAACTTTTGAAATGAACATGCATCTTGGCCCCTTTAGAAGCAGAACCATAACTCTGAAATGAAAGGTTGTGTATTGGGGATATCCATCCATATTCAGCTGGCTTTCACAGGGAGTAATGGTATTTTCTGCATAGCATTGCTTTTAAATTGATTGTTTCCGAAGAAAGCATTATTTCACTTTATGGTTGTATTTATAATAATTTGTTTCTGAAGAAATTTGCCAAGAGTTACAGACCAAAAAGCCTTGTTATTAGTAGAAAATACTTTTATGTACATTCCTTCATGATGGTGTAATATTTTTAAAATTGTTCTGATGCTTTGTTTGATTCCTGG
This sequence comes from Vespertilio murinus, assembly GCA_963924515.1. Taxonomy (NCBI): domain Eukaryota; kingdom Metazoa; phylum Chordata; class Mammalia; order Chiroptera; family Vespertilionidae; genus Vespertilio; species Vespertilio murinus. The sequence continues at coordinate 24,635,608 of OZ004706.1, forward strand.
TTTGAGTACTTGTTTTTAAGAACTTGAAAAGGTGGAGTTGCTGCATCTCTGTTCAAAAAGACATTTGTTCAATCTCTATATGTCGATGCCTTATTGGATTGTGTTTTGTGGTTGCAATAAAGCATTGCTTCAGGGTGTTTAAAAAAAAAAAAAGCATGTAGGTGTCAGACCAGCCAGTTCTATGCCTTCGCACTTCCTACCAGTCCCAGGGTGCTTTCTTTACTTCTTTGGTTGTAGGACTTGCATTCAGCTAGCTTTCCGGCGGTTCTGGCTGATGGCTATTTTGTATTTTAGTTGTAATTTTGATGTGGTTGTGAGAGGCGGCGAGTACAGGTGTTTACCTATACCACCATCTTGGTTCCTCCTCCTGAGCAGTGCCTTTATATTAGGTGGTAACTCATTCCCAGATTACTTCTGTGATCTCTTTTTGTGGGAAACCAATGTAGATGAAAATGTAAATGTAGACATAATAATAAAGCTAAGGAGGTATATATAAATTCTTAGACCTTCTTGAAAGATAAATTTAGTGAAAATGTGAGGATTAGATGGTATTTCTGATGAGGCTTGGAGAAGTCCTATTCTTATCTCTTTTTTACCCCCTCAGAAATCCAGGACAAATTGGATCAAATGGTATTCTTCTGGGAGGACATCAAAGCTCGGGCTGAAGAGCGAGAAATCAAGTTCCTTGATGTCCTAGAACTAGCGGAAAAGTTTTGGTATGACATGGCGGCTCTCCTTACCACCATCAAAGACACTCAGGACATCGTCCATGACTTGGAAAGCCCAGGCATTGACCCGTCCATCATCAAGCAACAGGTTGAAGCTGCTGAGGTAAGAACAAAACAAAACTTCTTCTCTGACGTGTTTGTTTTCTGAAAAAGGCACTTTTTCCAAGTATGATGTGTTAACTGCTTAGCTAAGCTGAGTTGCCTTAAAAGCTGTTTAAGTTTAAGAAGATATTTTCCACTTGAAAGAAGTATCTGCTCATTATAGTAGATTTCCTTTTTTATTATAAATACGAGTTTATGACCTACACCAACTGTGATGGGTTCCATCATACAAAACTAGTTTTCTTGTCAGTTTTAAACTTAACAATTCAAATTAATAGGATATGTTTAGAAAATTCGGTTTTGCTTTCATTTCTGAATGTAGTCCTTGCTATAATGTACACCGAGCATGTCAGACTCGGGGCTGGTGACGCATTTAAACAAGGCATGTGGCCTGCCAGCCACTGGTTTGACATGCTTGGACATTAGTTTGTTTTTTAAGTATATTTCTTTAATGCAAAGAAAAATAGAAGGTAGAAAAGCAAATAAATTCTGGATTCATTATCCAAAGATGATAATTATTACATTGACATACCTTTTTCTAGTCTTTTGGGGGAGCCTAGTTTTTATTTTTATTTTTTAAATACTTTTTTTTTTTTTAATTATTACTTCAGAGGAAAGAAGAGGGAGAGAGAAATAGAAACATCAATGATGAGAGAGAATCATTGATTGGTTGCCTCCTGCATGCCCCCCACTGGGAATGGAGCCTGAAACCTGGGCATGTGCTCTGACCAGGAATCAAACCGTGACCTCCTGGTTTTAGGTTGATGTTCAACCACTGAGCTACTCCAGCCAGGCTAGTTTTTAAAAAAAAAATTTTTATTAAATACATTTCTCCACTCATTTTGTCCATTTAGTATAAGCTAAGCCTGTCTTAATATTATCTCTCCCATATCTTTTATTTCAGCTAGTCTCCCTCTCCCCAACCCTGTCATTTTTAGGACCTGGCAGGAAACTAACTTTGTTCAAAATTATGCAGCTTAGTGTTCCTATTATTCTAGTCTCTCCGCTCTTAAATTTGTGACTTGTGCTATACTATTTTCCCTCGTTGACATACTTCTGTGTAATGTGTAAAACTTTTGGCTATAGATTATAATCTCCTTGGGAGCAGGAAGGATGAACCTTTGGTAAATTATTTAAGCTCATTATACCTTTCTCAGACTGCTTCATATATATTGTTCTATGTAGTTCATAGATATGTACATAAATATGAAAAATAACTAGTCTGAAATGTCACTATGTATATATGTGAAATAATATCAGTGAAAGGTTTTTATGAATTTGACAGATTCTGTTCAACATCTGCTATTGATGAAACTATAGTTACATTTCCAAAGCTTGGGAAGTTCTGTTCTGCTTCTGTTTTGGCTTATGTTCTGTTCATTTATATGTAGACTATTAAGGAAGAGACAGATGGTCTGCATGAGGAATTGGAGTTTATTCGAATCCTTGGAGCAGATTTGATTTTTGCCTGTGGAGAAACTGAGAAGCCCGAAGTGAAGAAGAGCATTGACGAGGTGTGGAGAAATAGATAAGGAGTTTAGACAAAACATTTGTGGACTTAGACTGAACAGGAGTATTAATTGAAGAATCTGGTTGACTGTTTTCCTCTAGATGAATAATGCCTGGGAGAACTTAAACAAAACATGGAGAGAGCGGCTAGACAAGCTCGAGGATGCCATGCAAACCGCTGTGCAGTATCAGGACACTCTCCAGGTGAGGACCAAGAGGTGACCGCCATGGAAAACAGCCTCCGTGGTGTCATATTCAGAATCCAGCGTAAGAGCGGATCACCTTTCAGGACCACAACATTATCTAACTAAGGCCACAAGCTCTTCCTGTATTTCTAGCCAGTGTTTCCCACTTCTTATGTGAAAAGTACTGACGTCCAAATTTCTACTCTTCTCATCATGTGTTCACTATATGACTCTGGTGGTTGCTGTCCAGGGAAGCTGGCCTTACAGGGAGAGCCGCTGGCTAGAGGTTCCGCACCCAGCTTATCTTGAAGCACAACTTGGCACAGTAGCTTTTGCACATCCTGAGCTTGCTAGCCGGCCATGAGAAATAGTAACTTTGTCCCTACTTAGTTTTGCCAGATCACGGTTTATTTTGGCCACTATCCCAATTTTTGTTTCATTCGTAAGTCCCCATGTTATTTGAATAAAGACCATTATTCTTTCCCTCTGCACCTCCCTCCCCATCTGAAAACACAAACAGTACTTGGCACTTTGATTCATCTCTGCTTATTTAAAAGAGATAATGCTAATTCTTTCCCGATTCCTTGTGTTTCTGTTTCTGACTGCTTATTTGTGTTTTCATTTTAGGCTATGTTTGACTGGCTAGATAACACCGTGATTAAACTCTGCACCATGCCCCCTGTTGGCACCGACCTCAACACTGTTAAAGATCAGTTAAATGAAATGAAGGTCTGTATCTGGGAATGACTTTTGAAGAAGGATTGCTTCTTTTAGTTTTTAAAGACTTGATTTGATGTTAACATTAAATATGTTTTTGATAGGAGTTCAAGGTGGAAGTTTACCAACAGCAAATTGAGATGGAGAAGCTCAATCACCAGGGTGAACTGATGTTAAAGAAAGCTACTGATGAAACGGACAGAGACATTATACGAGAACCATTGACAGAACTCAAACACCTCTGGGAGAACCTGGGTGAAAAGATTGCCCATAGACAGGTAAGGCAGCTGGTGGAGTACATAAATGGACTGCTATCTACTGCTTTCAATTCCCTAACAATTGTTTTCTTTGTATTGTTTTCTGAGTAGCATAAGCTAGAAGGGGCTCTCTTGGCTCTTGGCCAATTCCAACATGCCTTAGAAGAACTAATGAGTTGGCTGATTCACACTGAAGAGTTGTTAGATGCTCAGAGGCCAATAAGTGGAGATCCAAAAGTCATTGAAGTTGAGCTAGCGAAACACCATGTAAGTTTTTTTTTTTTTAATTTCTTTATTGATATGTGTCCTTATTCCCCCATTACACGCCCCCCAACTCATGCCCTCACCCCCGTGTTGTCTGTGTCATTAGTTAGGCTTATATGCATGCATACAAGTCCTTTGGTTGATCATCTCTGAGCCTTTTGGTTTCAGACTAAATATTGCCACCAGAGGCCTTTCGATGTTGTGTACCTTGGAGAACCAGGTTTGATGTTATCTGTAGAGATAAATTGTTGTTCAACATTTTTTAGGTTCTGAAAAATGATGTTTTGGCCCATCAAGCCACAGTGGAAACAGTCAACAAAGCTGGCAATGAACTTCTTGAATCTAGTGCTGGAGATGATGCCAGCAGCTTAAGGAGCCGTTTGGAAACTATGAACCAATGCTGGGAGTCAGTGTTACAGAAAACAGAGGAGAGAGAGCAGCAGCTTCAGTCGACACTGCAGCAGGTCTGTGCCTCGCCCAAGTTAGGCAGGTGGAGCTGTGCAGAGCTGTGCATGTAACGTTCGGAAGAGAGTCTAAGTCACTGCAGGGAAAGCAATTTGGGGTAGAGCCCCCTGTGTCTTGAGAGGAAGATATTTCTGTGCTGGAACGAACATCTTTTGTCTTAATGGGGTTTTTTGGATTAGTTTGTAGCTAATCTCTTTATTTACAATTCAAAGTTAGCAGATTTTGCTATAGCAGACCTGTTCACGGATTCAGTTATGTCTTAATCGAGTCAGGACCCTCCATATTCATCCTCAGCAGTACCTTAGTCCAGAGATCGCCAACTTTTTGGAACTCACAGACCAACCAGTGTCCTGTGGACCACCAGTTGGCGACCACTGCCTTAATCAATCCATTGGTTATATCAGACATTTATAATACAGGGTTGGGCAAAAGTAGTTTTGTAGTTGTTCAAATAGAAATAGAATGAATAATTTATTAAGTAATAATACAAGAATAAACTTTTGTGTGCACACAACAGTAAACCAACTTTTACCTACAAGGAGATCTGGGGAATCCTGCTAGATTCTGAATAAATAAATATATTGGCCCCAGACCAATCCAGTAGCATAACAGCTCTGCCTGAGAACACCCCAATATTCCTCCCTCAAAATAGATTCCTCATGCCTGGCCAGGTAGCTCAGTTGGTTAGAGTGTCATCCCAATACTCCAAAGTTTCCTGGTCGGGGCACATACAAAAATCAACCTATGAGTACATGAATGGGTGGCTCTTCCTTTCTCTAAGATCAATAAATAAAGTAAAAAATAGATTCCTCATATCATTATTTAGAATGTTTACTTTTGAAGGATTGACTACTGACCTTCCTAATGTCTTTTCACAAAAGGCCCAGGGTTTCCACAGTGAAATTGAAGATTTCCTTCTGGAACTGACTAGAATGGAGACCCAACTTTCTGCATCCAAACCCACAGGTGGACTTCCTGAAACTGCTAGAGAACAGCTTGACACACACATGGTAATAGAGATTTCCTGAAATTGAGCATAAGCATCCTGTAGTCAGTAGCTCCTGATGTATATCTGGGAATCTACAAAGAAATGCCTTTTTACTGACATTATAATACAACCTTGAGGACTCAACCTACATACGTGCTTTTTATACCCTACCACATGCAGCAGTGGTGATGGGAGAAATTGGCTGGAGATACATTGGTCAGCTTGTTAATTCTGAAAGGGACAATTTGGTGGGCACAAGAATATTGGCTTGAAAGTGAGAGCATCAAGAAGACAGATGGATACATAGCACAAATGTGGTTGTATTTAAGAAAATTACCACTTCAGTGGGATTTAGGGAAACCCAACAGATACTAACAGTTTTTCAAGAAAGTAGCTGAGAACAAAAGGCATAATGTTTAGGCAAATTATTCATAAAAAGGAAGTTAATGATTGGTGTTTATATTTAAGGATCTTTGATCCTTAAAATTTTGTCACCAAATAAATGAAATTTTTTAAGGATCAGAGATTTATTTGGTGACAAAATTATTTTAATACTAAGCAAGAATGGTGGATTTCATTCCCTAGTTGTTAATAGTTTAAATCCAAAAGAAAGGGTTTTAATCAAAGTGAGACCTTCCTGGACCTTTCCAAACTGTGTTTGTGAGAGAGAGAGAGAGAGAGAGAGAGAGAGAGAGAGAGAGAATCTTCCAGAAAATTTACATTATTGATATCTTTCCTGCCTTTTCTTGTAGGAACTCTATTCCCAGCTCAAAGCCAAGGAAGAGACGTATAATCAACTACTTGACAAGGGCAGGCTCATGCTTCTAAGCCGTGATGATTCTGGGTCTGGCTCAAAGACAGAACAGAGCGTAGCTCTCCTGGAACAGAAGTGGCACGTGGTCAGCAGTAAGATGGAAGAAAGAAAGGTATCACCACAAGAGACAGTGTGTGAATATGGTATTTGAGTAGTGTGTGTGGTGATGGCATGTAATTACCATCTCGTTTCTGTGAAGATTTTTTAAAGACCAGTATATTGAACCAGAATTTGTAGAACTGACGTCCTCAGAATTGCCATCATACTAATTATCCCGCTTTTCTGTCATTAGATTTCTATCTTCCATTTGTGTCAAGTTGCATTGATGGTTCTAATTTCTGCCAATATTTGATTCTTTTTCTGCATCTACCAGTTAAGACATTACTGCCTATTACTGTTCAATGTTGGACTCTATATCTATTGTTACTCAGAATTGTTGTATTCCTACTTAAACACAAAGTTATGCAGGAGTTGGTGACTTGGGATTAGGAGGGTGGGAGCAGAGCATGCAGGGAGTATGACAAATAAAGGTACACAAGGAATTTGGAGTCTAGTGTTAAGTACAGCATACAGAAAATTGTACTAAAAATCAAAAGAGAACTAAATAATATGGCCCCTTCCCACTCTTCCCCCCAAAACCACATTCTCTTCCAAAGAAAAGTGATTAGGGAGCAAAGCCCCAAAACACTGGTTTTTATGAGTATAGAGTCTCAGAGCATCTCTGCAGAGTATTTCTGTGCTGGGCAGATCAAATAAAATATGTGTGCCCATCTCTTGGCCACATGCATTCAGCAAATAGTTGTTAAGCATGTATGTGCCAGGCACTGTGATCGGTATATAGCAGAAACTATAAAGGCATGGTTCCTATCCATTTTAATGGGAAGAACAACACAAATATTTATACATAATTGAGCATTTGAAAAGCTGAACATGGATTTTTCTAGAATTCTTCTAATGTGGGATCTGGTAATTTTGTTATATAAAGAATGGCCCAAGGACCTGAGTGTATGGATGCATTCTAATTCTTGAGAGTCTGTTGCCTATAATTCCCACAGAATGCAGAACTAATGCCAATTAAAGTAACTATGGCAGCGTCTGGCTCAAAATCAAGAAGTTTCTAGAGGATTTTCCCAACAATGGAACAGGCTGCCTCAAGAAATAAATATTTAACCCATCATCAGTAGAATTGGTAAAGCACAGGTTAGATGTCAAGGATAGTTGTTGCTGATTTGGCAAGAGCATAAAACAAGTAGAAGAGCCCTAGCCTGTTTGGCTCAGTGGATAGAGCATTGGCCTGTGGACTGAAAGGTCCCAGGATCGATTCTGGTCAAGGGCACATGCCTGGGTTGTGGGTTTGATCCCCAGTGGGAGCCATACGAGAGGCAGCCGATAGATGATTCTCTCTTATCATTGATGTTTCTCTCTCTCTCTCTCTCCATTCCTCTCTAAAATAAATAAAATATATATTTTTTAAAACAAGTGGAGGATTTCCTGCCATCTAGGAACTTGGTACTGTATTAAATTCTAAGCATTTCTGTGATAGATAATTTGCTTAGATTAGGCCTATATGTTTTTTTAGCATTCATTATAGTGGTTTTTTAGGTTATAAAAGTAACCTGAAAACACAAAGAAGAAAATAAAAGTTACATATAACCAATTAACAGGAATTAACATTTATAGTATACATCTTGGGTTTTCTTCTGTGAATATTTTGGATGTCTTCATTTTTAACAGCCTATCATTAGTCTGCTTTGCCTGCCTGGTATGGGCTGGGGCAGAGGCCCTCACCCACGTGTTGCGGGTAGAGGTCTCTGTGGATGGAGCTTGGAGACTCTGTGCTATTGGGGTGTGCACATAGACAGCTGCACATGTCCTGGCCAAACCATTGTTTTTGTCACCTGATTAGATAAAAACATCTAAAAATTTATGTCTAGGATTGTCAGGTTTTTGCTTAGAATATTAGGGCTTTTATTAACTTTTCTGCGTATAGCATAAGAATTAAGTTTCAGACTCAGGCATTTAAGGTGCCATATTTCCTAAAAACATTTGAACTGGCACTGTGGTGAGTATTTGCTCTAGTAAAGTACTTCTCATTGGTTGTTTTCATGCCACAAAAAGTACATACAAGGAAAATGAGACTCCAGCCAAAGCGGTTGCAGCCCTGCAGCTGTCACCATGGAGCTGTTCGCTTGCATTGTGCCCGGTTTTACACCTGTTCCTTCAGGCCCTGGAAGTGGGGAGTGGCAGAGGAGAGCTCAGCTGCGAACTGTGTCCTTTCTCATAAGCAGTTGTTTCAGACACTAACATTAGAATGTCCCCTTCTTTGCAAACAAGGCATGTTTGGAAGTTGGTTAAATGAGGCTTCCTTTTTAGAGGTCATTTCATTTGGTGTACAATTCACGCCTTTGTCCTTCAAGCTGTAATTCCTGAATTTGGCACTTTTTGTGTGTGTTTTCATTGAAATTCAGTCAAAGCTGGAAGAGGCCCTCAACCTGGCAACCGAATTCCAGAATTCCCTGCAAGAATTTATCAACTGGCTCACGCTAGCAGAGCAGAATTTAAACATCGCTTCTCCTCCCAGCCTGATACTAAACACGGTCCTTTCCCAGATAGAGGAGCATAAGGTAATGATGACACTAGGATGTCGCCTTCCTTTGAAAGGACTGGTTGTCTTGTCTTCCGTATAAACACAGCAATATTTTCCCACCAGGTTTTTGCTAATGAAGTAAATGCTCATCGAGACCAGATCATTGAACTGGATCAAACCGGGAACCAGTTAAAGTTCCTTAGCCAAAAGCAGGATGTTGTTCTGATCAAGAATTTGTTGGTTAGCGTCCAGTCTCGGTGGGAGAAGATTGTCCAGCGATCTATTGAAAGAGGCCGATCACTAGATGATGCCAGGAAGCGGGCAAAGCAAGTAAGTTAGAAAAGGAAGGTTCTGATTACTGAACAGCCTCGGGCTGCAAGTCTTGAGCCTCTGGATGAATTCACATAAAAGTGTCGTATAGTTCTTCACTGTTATAACTTATTTCTTATAAAATTGTAGTTCCACGAAGCTTGGAAAAAACTCATCGACTGGCTGGAAGATGCAGAGAGTCACCTGGACTCGGAGCTGGAGATATCCAATGACCCAGACAAAATTAAACTGCAGCTCTCTAAGCATAAGGTAAAGCAGTCAGGGCCTGAGCTCGGAATTTACTAGAAATTTTATCTGGGTGAAAACATCAAGATGGTGAAGCCTGCATTCCATTTCACGTCTAGACAGTGTCTAACTGTGACAATTGCTCATTTAAGTAACAGTTCAAACAAAGTGATTGTGGGGGTAAACCTTAAAATTAAAACTCTAGACTTCTAGAAATCCTAGGCTTTTAGAAATATGCGCTGCTTTGACATAAGAAAAGACTTATAAATCCTTAAGGGTAAGCTCTTACTAGTTCAAGAAGTAGTCAGAGTGAAATTGTATCTAATTACCAACCTGGAAATGCTCGAAAATTTTTCTTTGTTCCAAATCAAGATGATATCTCACACCATGTTTTTTTGTGTTTTTTTTTTTTCTTTTCATTTTGAAAACAGGAATTTCAGAAAACTCTTGGTGGCAAGCAGCCTGTGTATGACACCACAATTAGAACTGGCAGAGCCCTGAAAGAAAAGACTTTGCTTTCCGATGATACTCAGACACTTGACAACTTACTGGGAGAAGTCAGAGACAAATGGGATACTGTATGTGGCAAATCTGTAGAGAGGTGAGCATGAGTATCCCAAAACTACCTGAGAGACTGTTACTGGACTCTATAAAGTGGTAATAAAGCATGTGCATCAGTAACAGGTTTGATAGCATCTCGGTATCTCCAGTTCAGTGAGGTATGAAAAATTTGAATAAAATGAATTGAAATTCTTTCATTTTACACTCGGACATTTTTGTATTAGGAAGAATCTCACAGTAATAGGTCAGTGACTCAGTATTTGTAAATCACCAACTTGTAAAACCGCTAGCTGTCTCACCGAGGGCCCTCACCGTGCGCTGGACACTGTGCAGAACCCCTGCACGTGTGTTACCTCAGCCAGCATGACATCTGATCTGCACTGAGCAACTTTTCCTGAGTATGAGCCTAACAGTGCCTACTAATCATGTAATCCTCAACAACCACTGAGGTGTGGGCACCGTTATTCCCGGGTTACAGATGAGGAAACTATCATTAAGAGGTTTCTTAACTCCCCCAAGGTCACTCAGCTACTAAGCAGCAGAGCTGGGATTCGAAACTATTTGGTTTGGTCCTAAAAGTTGTACTTTATCCATTTGTACCCACTATGCCATATTCAGTATTACTATATTGCTATCTAATTTATACTCGCAAATTTTTGGTGAGGCAACTACGGTTCAGAAAGGTGAAGAGACAGGCCAGGGACTCACAACTGATACAGAGCTAGGAGTTAACCCTGACTCCAGGCCATTACCAAAACCATCGTCCTGTACTGGCGTGGTAAAGTAATGAACACAGGCAGACCTTGGTCAGTAGGGTGTGTCCATGTGTATAACTGCTGGACTAAGATGCCAGAAGGACATCTGTGCCTGTCTCCTACCTACACTGTGATTAATTCATTCTAGAGACTGGTTTGATTTAAAATGTCTAGACATCTCTCTCAGTCACTTTTTACTGTGTTTAACCCTTTCAACGTGGAGGTCCCTCTATGTAAAGGCCAAGCAGTATTTCCTTTCAGCAGTCAGAACTGTGGGCCATTCATCAACAACACCTAAAAACAGCAAGGTTTGTGTGCTTTCTCAGGCAGCACAAGTTGGAGGAGGCCCTGCTGTTTTCGGGCCAGTTCATGGACGCTTTGCAGGCCTTGGTCGACTGGCTGTACAAGGTGGAGCCACAGCTCGCCGAGGACCAGCCCGTGCACGGGGACCTCGACCTCGTCATGAACCTCATGGACGCCCATAAGGTGAGGGGGAGACCGGGCTGCATGGAGGGCAGAGCCGTTGGGGCCTCCACCTCTGTGCCTTCTCCTCGCGCTGAGGGAGAGAGGACGTCTGAAAGAGCTGGATCTCTGCTTCTGAGGGAGGCGGCTCCTTGCTCTGCGAGTTTAAACAAACTGCTGCTGGGATTCTACATCAGCCGCAAAGAATTTACCAAAATTGGTTAGATTTAGATTTGGCAATGTGGCAACTTCACTTTGAGGTCTCCCCACCCCCTTCCTATTTGTATCTCTCAGATGACTCACAAAATAAATTTAAAGTCAGGAGCCCCTCAAGACAAATATTACACTGAGTGTAAAATGAAACTGCTTTTTTACTACTTTCAGGCCCAGCACCATGGCAGCAATGTTTAGTGTGACCCACACTTGTCATGCTGAGCATTTAATTTACCCTGAATATGTCATACTCAAGACATAGGTGTTCTTATTTGACTCCTACAATTCTGGAAATGCTTTAACATTATTCCCTGAGACTCCAGCTAAGCAACTTATCCAAAGTCACATTGCTCATATTTTAGAGCCTCCTTTTCTGGTTAATTTTTCTTATGCCTCATCCTGCCTCCCTCTGTGCATAAAAGACACATGACTGCAACTTACCAAAGAAATTGAACTAAATGATAATTTCCTGTATGGTTTTGCTTCTTGGATTCAAAATGTTTCTCATCCTAATTCTCCTGAAGGTTTTCCAGAAGGAACTGGGAAAGCGAACAGGAACCGTTCAGGTGCTGAAGCGGTCCGGCCGAGAGCTGATTGAAAATAGTCGCGATGACACCACGTGGGTGAAGGGGCAGCTCCAGGAGCTGAGCACTCGCTGGGACACTGTGTGCAAGCTCTCCGTCTCCAAGCAAAGCCGGCTTGAGCAGGCCTTGAAACAGGTCAGAGACGTTTGTCGGGAAAGCCCCAGGGTTTCAGTTTGAACAAATTTATTCTAGTTTCTTTATCATGATCGGTTCCAGCCCATCTCAAAATGAACACAACGTCAAACATTGGTATTCTGAGTGTTCTGTAAGACTTTAGTATTGATTTGTATTAGACAAATAATGAATTCAGTTAGTTTTCAAAGATCTACAAATGAAAGATAACCTTTGTGGGACTTTGATAGGGCCATCAAATTCCTGTGATGCGCTGAGGATTTAGTCCTAGACCCTTTCCTTGGCACACCCCAATGGTCAGGACCTTGGCTGCAGAGAGAGGTTCCATCTTCTGTTCTTGACTGTTTCAGGCGGAAGAGTTTCGGGACACAGTCCACATGCTGCTGGAGTGGCTTTCTGAAGCAGAGCAGACACTTCGCTTTCGGGGAGCACTTCCCGATGACACTGAGGCCCTGCAGTCTCTCATTGACACCCATAAGGTAATCCAGCCACAGGGCATGCTGACCGTGCCACCCACCACGGCGAGCAGTGCCCACCCACCAAAGGAGGGCAGCTTTTGCTTGTGACCTGCAGACCTCTTGTGCAAGGAACAGCCAGAGTGAGGCCAGCTTGCTGTTTAGCAGGAATGACAGGGAAATGACTGGCAACTTTTGTGACACCTTAAAGATTGTTCATTTATTTTGTTTTTGCAAACATAAATACATGTAGGTTGTAAACAAGTCAGATATCATGGCATTCTATAGAGGAAAACATAGACTGTTCCGCCTCTGTACTCCTAACCTGCACAGTTTTGCTGCACTTTCCTCATTGTTGCTAGCTTCAGGCCCTGTCCACTCCCACAGAACCTGGGCCTTCGGTGAGACTGCCCTAATGAGGGGGTGTGTTTGCTGTTTTAATTTTTTAGTTTCCCACTGACTGGGAGATTTTAATTTTGGTTTTGTCATTATATTCTGTTGTAGTTATTTTTTTTTAAGTAGTGTTTTATTGCTGTTATTTGTCCAAGACAATACTTGTTGCTCAATTTGAAATGAATAAAAACAGGATTTTTTAAAAAATGAGGTCATTCAGAATAGGAAAATAGGCATTTCCAGTTTGGGAAAAGGGACATACCTCTGCAGCATCTTTTAGTACTGGAAAGAAAATGCCAGCGATACCCGATAGAGGCATTTAGAGGTCCGTGACAGTGAACACACTGAGGGGGAAAATACACTGGATTTTTTAGTTTTTCCCCATTATAGTGTAAATAGTGCTATCAGAGTAGGTTTTGTGTGTGTGTGTGTGTATGTGTGTGTGTGTGTGTGTTTTAATAATGGTGTCTTATTTATTGATTTGTTGAATTTTTACTTTTATTTTTGAGAGAGAGAGAGGAAGAGAGAGAAGCATCAATTTGTTGTTCCACTCATTTATTCATTGGTTGATTCTTGTATGTGCCCTGACCGAGGATTGAACCCACAACCTTAGTATATCGGGTTGATGCTCTAATCAACTGAGCTATCCGGCCAGGGCTAGAGTAGATTAGTTAGTTGGTTGGGTTTTGTTTTCTAATCTTTTTTTGTTTTGTTTAGGAATTCATGAAGAAAGTGGAAGAAAAGCGAGTGGATGTGAACACAGCGGTGGCGATGGGAGAGGTCATCCTGGCTGTCTGCCATCCTGATTGCGTCACCACCATCAAACACTGGATCACCATCATCCGGGCTCGCTTTGAGGAGGTGGGTCCCTGGCTTTAGAGGAAGATGCACCTGATAAAACAGTTTACAGCAACAAAATACAACAGAGCTCCCTCCATAAGAAATTTTTCACTCACTGGGAAAAATCTCAACAAGATTAAGTTAGTGTTTTAGTAATGAATGCTTTCTTGGTACTGGGCTGAAATCTGGAAGACTAGTGTTGGTGTAGTGATTTGTTAGCTGATTGCGTCCTCTGGATACGTGCACATTCCTCCTCCATCCTCAGAAGTCCTATGTTTAATAGGATGTACTAGGTTTACTTTTAGAAGAGCTGATTTCTCATTCTAGTTAACGCGGCTCTATCACCAAAGGAAGAGCTAAGTCTCTTAACTGCTTGGGTGCTCTTTGCCCTAAATAGTCATTGTTAGGATCAGATGAAAAAGGACTTTTAAAAGAAAGGGATTTGCTTGACTAAAGGAGGCAATGATTTCTCTCCCCCAGGTCCTGACGTGGGCTAAGCAGCACCAGCAGCGTCTTGAAACGGCCCTGTCAGAACTGGTGGCTAATGCTGAGCTCTTGGAAGAACTTCTGGTGTGGATCCAGTGGGCTGAGACCACCCTCATTCAGCGGGACCAGGAGCCAATCCCTCAGAACATTGACCGAGTTAAAGCCCTTATCGCTGAGCATCAGGTATCTTAACTGCATCCTGTGGTCACTGGTATTTCCTTTGCCCTATGTGTGTCCTAGTGAAACTGCTGCTTAACATATTCCTAGAGACTTAGCTTAAAGCATCACACACTTACCTCACAGTGTCTGTGGGACAGGAGTTGACATGAATTTGCTGGGTCCTCTTTTTAGGGTCTTATTGGGCTGAAATTAAGGTGTCAGCCAGTGCAGCAATTCTCATTCAGGCTCATTCAAGTTGTTGGCAGAATTAATTTCCTATGGTTGTAGGACTGAGGTCTCCATTTTCTTTCTTTAAATTTTTTTAAAATATATTTTATTGACTTTTTACAAAGAGGAAGGGAGAGAGATAGAGAGCCAGAAACATTGATGAGAGAGAAACATTGACCAGCCTCCTCCTGCACACTCCCCACCGGGGATGTGCCCATAGCCAATGTACATGCCCTTGACCGGAATCGAACCCGGGACCCTTCAGTTCACAGACTGACACTCTATCCCCTGAGCCAAACCGGCTTAGGCTCTTTAAGTTTTTATTGAATTTACTAGAGGCATGAATTTGTGCCTCTAGTGTAGGGTCCCTAGCGGCTGCGGACCTGCTGGGGCCTCCCTCCCTTCCCCCAGCTGGCCCCACCCCCTGGAAGAACTCCCGATGGAGGGGACAATTTGCATACTACACTTTTATTATATAGGATTTGGGCGACTGGTTAATAAAATTATATGGATTTCAAGTATATAATTCTATAATGCATTATTAGGATACTGTATTATGTGTTCACTGCCTAACATCAAGTTTCCATCATCATGTATCCCTGTACCCTGTTGTACAACACCCACTTCCCTTTTCCTCTGGTGATCATCATACTGTTGTCTGTCTATAACTTTTGTTGTTGTTGTTGCTATTGTTTAATCCCTTCACCTATTTCACCCAGTCCCCTTTCCATTTCTTGCTGACAGCCAGGAGTTGCTGTCAGCTCCTAAAGGCTGTCCTCGGGTCTTACCCATACATGTAACAAAGCAGAAAGAATTCATCCATCCGCTGCCAGGTGCCCGCCCAGGTCTTCTTTGGCACCCTGAGTGGCACTCATTGCTCTGACTTCCTGGTCTTCCTCACTCACCTGTGAGCTCCTTGAAGTAAAAGCTGTGTTTCATTTTTTCAGGCTTTCAGCACCTGAAATGCCTGCTCAGTTGTCTTTCTTGCAATGAGTGAGAAGTGTACAAGGCATCTATCAATACCTCTGTCATGGGCTTGGCCTTTGTTAGTAAGAAGTTGCCTCATGCCATCTTAGTCCAAGAAAACTCTCAACTCTTTTTCTGTTGTTTGTGTTTAACAGACATTTATGGAAGAGATGACTCGCAAACAGCCTGACATGGACCGAGTCACCAAGACGTACAAAAGGAAAAACGTAGAGCCTGCGCACGGGCCTTTCATGGACAAGTCCCGCAGCGGCAGCCGTACGTCCCCGCCCTGCCCCCGCCGCTGTGCTCGAGCTTCAGTCCTGCTGTGGACGATGAGCACTTCCCAGATCCCTGTCAAAAATGTCCTTTCCTCTTCAGAGACCACTGGATTCTATCTAAATTCTTTTTTTTTTTTTAACTCAAATTTCTTAACACTGACATACAGTAACTCTACTACATTTTCTTGGATTGTTATGAAATTTCAAAATAAGTCAAGCAAATTATTTTGCAGTGATTTTCCATTGTTTTGGTTATCAGTGCTAGCTGTTTATATTTGGTTCACATTGACTTAATCATAAACTAAATGAGCTTCGCTGGCACCATTGCAGTTTTAGTTGATTTGACATTTCCTCAGTTCACTAAGGGAGGACAGAATTGATTGAAAATATGAGACAAGACCTATCGGCTTGGAGGAGAATCACTAGTTTTGAAATTAATATGTTTCTGTATCTAAATATCGCCAGGTGCCATGTTTCTGTTCTGCTAGTGATTGGATGTCATTATGAAGGTCTCCCGAGTCCTTACATGTGATAGTGTGTCTCTTCCTGAACTGACATATTCAGCTTTTCTAATCTTGTGGTTATTTCTCCTTTTAGGGAAGTCCTTGAGTCAGCCAACAGCTCCTCCCATGCCGATTTTTTCACAATCTGAAGCAAAAAACCCACGGATCAACCAGCTCTCTGCCCGCTGGCAGCAGGTGTGGCTGTTAGCGCTGGAGCGTCAGCGGAAGCTGAATGATGCCTTGGACAGACTGGAGGAGGTAAGGCCTGCCAGGCAGCATCCTTAGAGGGAAGTAACAGTCCTTCTGAGCCCTCTAATCTTCCAGCAGCAGAAACAGGCCTCTGTGAGTCTCCCAGGAGAAAAGACACATGTATGAGTAAGCCACTCACAACAGAGTAGGCCAGAAAGCATGCAACCAGCCAGGCTGAGGGTCTGTGATCTGACCCTCCTCAGCAGCTGGCTGTGATCAAGAAGCCGGTGTATAACTTTGCAAAATTACCTCCAGGTATGTAGCTTACCCCAGAAATCATTATTGATCCCTTTAAGTAAAGATAAAAGCTGCACAATTACAAAGTAAGAGTATTTTTGTGATCTTACTATTCTATTAATCTTCACTAAATTATGTAAAGCAAATGTATTCTGAAGTACCAACACCAGTCTAAAAAATACACTGCCACACTGTCTAGTTCCTAAAACAAACTTCTGCTATCTTCCACATTTCTTTATTTGTGTCCATCAAAGCAGCTGTGCCCGGCAGTGAGTATTCTATCTTTTTTGTTGTTGTTTTTGTATTAGGTCAGTTGAGCTTTAAGCATATTTGGTTTTTGGCTTTTTCTTTTTTCCCTCATTCCTCCCAACTTTGGAGTTTGAGAGACTAGGGTTGGGAAAACTGCTCTACTGTTAAAAGCCTTCCTACGTCAGTATCACTAACGTAGTCCAAGTAGCTAAACATCGCCTTGCCCCCCTCACGGGCTGCTGCTGTCCGTCAGAGCCAGACGTTTAGCATGGGAGGCAGGCAGGCAGTTTGCGCCCTCTGGTGCCATTCCAAAGAAGCATGCTCACGTGCAGGGTTGGATTCTTAATGCTTCCAGCCAGAATCCGATGACCTCATCTCAGAAAATGGTGGGCAATGGGAGCCTGCTGAAGTGAACCTCTTTTTTTTTTTTTTTTTTAATATATTTTATTGATATTTTACAAAAAGAAAGGGAGAGAGATAGAGAGCTAGAAATGTCAATGAGAGAGAAACATCAACCAGCTGCCTCTTGCACACCCCCTACTGGGGATGTGCCCGCAACCAATGTACATGCCCTTGACCAGAATCGAACCCAGGACCTTTCAGTCCGCAGACCGACGCTCTACCACTGAGCCAAACCGGTTTCAGCTGAAGTGCACTGCACCTCTTGGTCATAGTTTCTTCAGTCACGTGAGGAGTGCTAATATGCACTTCTCCTCTGGGTTAGAATTCATTCCCTGACGGCTAAGCTGATCCTTTGAAAGGGGGCAAAGGGAAAGCAAGGCTGGCTCCACCCTTTCGCATTCTCCTTGCCCCGTGTTTCTCGTGGTGGTGGTCAGTCACTTTCTCCTGCTGCTCCGTCACACCGCAGCCCGTGTGGCAATCGTGGTTCCCCCTGAAGGAGCCAGGTGGTATCTCCGCAGAAGAGGCAACACAGGTACCATTGTTGGTGCCCTGCAGAAGGCTGCACGTCTTTACTGTGTGTCTGAGAGTTTTGGTGTGCTCTGG
The DNA here is from genome assembly GCA_963924515.1 of Vespertilio murinus. Lineage (NCBI taxonomy): Eukaryota > Metazoa > Chordata > Mammalia > Chiroptera > Vespertilionidae > Vespertilio > Vespertilio murinus. Next base: position 24,653,534 of record OZ004706.1, read on the forward strand.
GCAGGTGTGAATGCCAAAACATGGGTTTTGTTAACACTCCTCACTTGTCTAGTTGAAGGAATTTGCCAATTTTGACTTTGACGTCTGGAGGAAAAAGTATATGCGTTGGATGAATCACAAAAAGTCACGGGTGATGGATTTCTTCCGGCGAATTGACAAGGACCAGGATGGGAAGATAACCCGTCAGGAGTTTATCGATGGCATTCTAGCATCCAGTGAGTCCAATCGTAATTCCAAGCATGGTCACTTCCCTAGTTTGTAAAGGCGATAATCTGGCTGAACTTAAGGAAGTTAAGGAAGAACTATAATTGCTTACTAAGATTGGTCTATCGTTTTCTTGGCGAGAATAGCCTCATTTTGCTGGGAATAAAAAATGGCAAGTCTTGTTTGAGGTATAGATAAGGAGCTAAGTTTTGTGAGTAATGTGGTTCTAAGCAAAATGTTTGAAAAAATACATTTTTCATTACATCAGTTTCTGACACATAACAGCTTACAAAATGTATGGTCTTATTTATTTTTAGCAAAGTAAATAACTGAGGCATCAGTAGTTAAGTGATTTTCCAGGGTCACAAAGCACAACCTACAACTGTGCTGCTTTACACGGGGAGCCGGGGGGGGGGGGGGGGCCTGTTCGGGGTAATATTTGAGCTGAGACCTAGATGATGAGAAGGCTTCAGCCAACTCAAGGTTCGCGGGAAGAGAGAGGCAGAGGAAGCAGCAGGTACAGAGAGCTGAGGTGGGAATGAACTTGCTACGTTCTAGGCATGAAAAGATTAGCACAGCTGGAGTGTAGGGGGTAAAGCTAGAAGGTAGGCAGCAGCTAGTTAACTAACTCAGGGTCTTACAGGTCCTGGTGAAGTGGTCAGACTTCATTCTAGAAACAGTGGTACAGTGATCAGCCACCAGAAGTTTTTGGCTGAGTGACAATATAGTCTGATTTACATTTTAATAAATTAACTCTGCTACTGAAAACATTCACCTTCTTTGGAAAGCAATTTGTCAGTAGTCTAAGTCTGTGGTTGGCAAACTGTAGCTTGTGAGCCACATGCGGCTCTTTGGCCCCTTGAGTGTGGCTCTACCACAAAATACCACAGTCTGGGCAAGTCTATTTTGAAGAAGTGGCGTTAGAAGAAGTTTAAGTTCTCAAATTTCAATCGTTGTACTGTTGGTATTTGGCTCTGTTGACTAATGAATTTGCCGACCACTGGTCTAAGGCAATTATCTAAATAGAAGAAACTTCATCCTACTAATTTCAAGTTGTCACTATTCTGAAATAATTTAAATAATAATAGTGGAGTGGATAAATAAATTCTTTTAAAAAAATATACTTTATTGATATTTTACAGAGAGGAAGGGAGAGAGAGAGAGAGCTAGAAACGTCAATGAGAGAGAAACATCAACCAGCTGCCTCTTGCACACCCCCTACTGGGGATGTGCCCACAACCAATGTACATGCCCTTGACCGGAATCAAACCCGGAACCTTTCAGTCCGCAGACCAACGCTCTACCACTGAGCCAAACTGGTTTCGGCGATAAATAAATTCTTAAGTTGGGTGGTAGGTCCTTGGGTTGTTATAATATTCTGTTTATGCCTTTCAGTATATCTGAAATTGCACTTTTTTTTAAATGCTTGGTGGGCCAGGGTAGTCTATAAGCAAAAACTTAATAGTCTATTTTGTAGGTTTCTAAAGTTGAGTGTGAATTGCTTTTTAGGAAAAAAATCAAGACATAAATGTTTTTTCTTTCAAGTAGTATTTATTTACCTTCCAACCAACCATGTAAGCCTCTTATTGTTCCAAATGTGATTCATTTTCTCCAGAGTTCCCCACTACCAAGTTGGAGATGACAGCTGTTGCTGACATTTTTGACCGAGATGGGGATGGCTACATTGATTATTATGAATTCGTGGCTGCTCTCCATCCCAATAAGGATGCTTATCGACCAACAACTGATGCAGATAAAATTGAAGATGAGGTATGGGAAATAACTGTATCTTGAGTACATTTTTGACTATAGCTTTCTACTGTCCTGAGGTGGGTTGGGTAAGGTTGCCACATCAGCCCTGGGGCTCGTCTGTTAGGAGGTGATTGTTGGGAGTTGTTTAGGGATCCACTTTGTGGGTGATGTTGTACTCTAGCTTAGACTAGAAGGCTTCTCACTCAAGTGGGTCACATTTGTGTGGTGCTCTAAAGGTGACAGAAAGCCTTACCTGGTTCACAGATACTGTGTTGCTTGGTCCTAGACTCCTGGTCCTAAGCATCCGGCCTCAGCATCCAGGGGGGTGGTCTTCAAACGCAGCATTTAAGGGGTGAATGCAAAGTAACGTTTAAGATGGCATGGACACTAAGCAGTCTGCCTAGTTAAGAATTGTGTCATATTGAAAATTCAAGAGCAAATTAGTCAGTAGTACTAGGATATGTTGGTCCTGGGAAGGGAGGCCGCAAGGCAGTGCTAGGAATTCCTGCTAGGTTGGAATTCAGATCAGTTCATAATTTGCTTTATTATTTTACTTTGATGATAGCATATTAGCCCATTTCTCTCTCGCTGTCTCAAGTATCCCAAGTTCTAAGAACAATGTGTTTTAATTTGGAGTAGAAGATAAATGTTTGTATCAAAAACCTGAAATGCCTTAAAAATATATATTGAATAGGTTCTCTGTTTAAATGTAAAAAATTTTTGTGGTTTTTTTTGTTTGTTTTTTAAGAGAGTCTTCACATTTTTCTTTTTTTGTTGTTCACAACCAATAGGTTACAAGACAAGTGGCTCAGTGCAAATGCGCAAAAAGGTTTCAGGTGGAGCAGATTGGAGAGAATAAATACCGGGTAAGGACGAGAAAAGCAGTTCTGTGTATGGCGGTTTCTCCTACTTGGCCCTTTCAGGCAAAAGCAGCCTGACACACGGCGGACTCCACGATCCCACCTTCCCACTGCCAGCGCCTGGAGGACCAGAGCCAGTGGGCCTGGGATGTGTCTCTACTTTCCAAATGCCAGGTGTCCTGTTGGGCTAAGCATAATGCCCTTTCTGGTTCATATACAGTGCTATATCTAGCTAATAATAGCTTTACTTGAGTTCAGTGTAGGAGACATTTCGGAGCCCTCTCTTTACTATTGACCAAAGTCTTTTAGGAAAGTGAAGACACTTCTGTAAGATAAAGAAACAGTTGTCTAATGACTGACATTCACCAGAGCTGGTCTTTGTGAGCCATAGTGGTTCCTGGGCTCAGAGCTGGAGGGAATGTGTCAAGGCCCTCAGGGACACTCTGGCCTACAGCCCTACTCTGGGCTGGGCTACAAATGGTCTGGACGCCCTGGGGAGTGCCAGGCTCAATGGTCTTCGCTAGCAAGTCATGCTGAGTGCGGCCACAACTGACAGTGAACTGTGCTGTGTTTTAGCTTCTTTTAGGACCAGGATTTGAAACAGGGCTCCTAAAATACATTCAGCAATTTGTCAAGAATTCTCTAAAGTCCTAAAGAAAATCTGTGATTGGCAAAGAGAATTTAAGATGGCTAAGTCAAATTACAGTAAGGAAAAAATAGGGGTGGGGGAGAGATAGGAAAAAATATAGGTTCCATTAATACATCAAAAATGTCTTCAAAGTACACCTGCAGCACACTGCTGCTCATGGCCGGGGAGTGTTGGGTGACTCTGCCTTGAACCAATCTAGGGCATTTAGTTACCAAAACCCCAAGCAGTCTTATGCTTGCTTGTTGGGTTTTGTTTCTTGGGTTTTTCAATTACCTATAAGAGAGATGAATTAATAAGAGCAACATAGGCTGTAAGAATGGTTAACATATGTCACTGTACTTGAAGACTGGAATCATGATTATATGACTTTTGTTCCTTAGTGTTAATTTGATAAAATGTTCATTTTTTTTTTCTCTTCCATTTCCTTCGTCCTTTACTCTTACTGTCTGTAGTTCTTCCTCGGCAACCAGGTACAGTTTGCCTTGCGACGTTCTCCTTGGTGGAAATGGTCTGTGTGGCTAATGCTGCCTGTTCTTTGCTGTGGGAGAGGACATAGTCTGAAGCATGCTGGGGTCACATCTGGTTGTCTTACCAAGTGGAGGCACTGCGACAGGGCTAGTTGTAGAGCTGTCTTAGCAAAAGGTGATAGAGATGAAATTTTCCATTTAAAATTGGATTGGCTGAGGATGATGGTGGTATGCTGGGCTGAGTTAAAAGTAGTATAGTTCAGGGAAATTGAAGCGTGGTATTATCAGTAAATTTTTCTAAAAACCTGGTCTTGTACTTGTATGTTGAAAGTCGGAATACCAGACAGCACAATTCTGACTTATACCAAAGTCTTCTGACAGTAAACACAACTTTTATAATTCACACTAACTCAAAAAGTCTTGGGGTATTTAAATATTGTGTCTTTAAATACCTTACAAATAATTATAGTTACTTGCACTTATGTTGTATTTTATCAGTATAAGGTACGTGAGAAATGTAGTATGGACATCATAATTGGCCATAGCCTGAAGTTTGTCAATATGGCCAGCCAGCCAAAATCTAATAGAATCAAATTAGACCTGCATCAAAGATTGAATGCTTTTTTACTCCACTTGGTAACTCTAACCTTTAATCATAGATCTTTTTGAGGGCTCTGGGGTCCTGTGTCTTCAAATGGAAGGAAGTTGCATGGGTAAAATCTGTTTTGTGATAGGAAATCAGAAAACTCTAAGAATTAATTTGAAGCCCTCAATCAATGTAAAATCCCAGGCACTGTAGTAATTACTAACTACAGTAACCTTTTGGACCAGTGAGAACAGTGAAAACTTGCTCTAAATAAATCATTCCATAAGGGCGCCAAGTCGTACCTAAAGGATGTGCCTGTTAACTGATTGCTGCATGCAGGTGCCGGGGCCCCTCAAGACTGAGGTCCTCTGCTGCTCCACTGACCACATCGGGTCAGACACGTTCACTCTCATGTTGGGAAGAGAATGATGAAGTTCATTTTAAACCGTAGGCTTAAAGAGTTACATGCAGTCATGTCATAGTCACTGCAAGAGCCCATGTCCCTTAAGGGATTTTCCATTTAAGAGAAGGAAACAGAAGTTACTGTTGCCCCTAAGACCGTTCTGAGGTCTTTGCCTCACCACCACCCTGCTCTGCCAGGTGTGCAGGGTCCCCATTTTTAGAGCTGCCGTAACCTCTCCCACCACTTGTCACCCAGCCCTCAACTTCCTTGGACACTGGCTACTGGCTTGGGCCAAACCTCCTTTTCCCCATAGCTCAGCAGAAACAAGTTAGAGTCTTTCAGAGAGAGCTTTAATAGGAAATTAAAGGGGAAAGAATGAAATAAATGGAGTGAAGGCTGACAAATAAATTATAGGACACTCTAACGTAAGAACAAAGGACAACTTGGGATCCCTTCCCGAGTTACTCTGGGAAGTACATAGGCCCTCATTTCCTTTCTCTCCTCGCCTACCTGGAGAGGACCTCCGAGTGTGACTGGGCCGTCACTGCTCCTGGGTCTGGTGGAATCCTGGATTCCTAGCCAAGGGCCTCCCCTGTCACTCACTGGGTTCGGCCTGAGAGGCCAAAGGGGCAGCTTCCTTCCCAGACAGGACGTTTATCCCTCCTCACATCTCCGGTCTTCACACTCCACCGTGCTGTTGCTGGGGTCACTGCTTAAACACTTCACAGCTGTATGGAATGATGTAGAACGATTTTATTTTCAAAGTAAGGGGCTGGGGAGTAGAATAATACATTTCCAGCCACCTTGCCTATATAAACAGTGAACTTGAGTCAATGCAGTATAATACAGAGAATTGTCACAAGTATATTCATTTTGAGGGAGGCTGGTCATGTGTCCTTCCTTCACAAACATTCTTTTTGGCATTTGTGTTTTTTGTTATAGTTTTCCTTTATAAGTTTTAAAATCCTAACTGATTAAATATTCCCTTCTCTCCCCCCCCCCAACCCCAATTTTCTTTGAATTAAATAATTTTAGGAATACTATTTCTTCAACCATTTGATTTCTGTTTTGGGATCTCAGCATGATTCTCTTTTGTTGCCTCTTAATTTATTTTGGAAAAAGGATAATATATGCCGTGGGAAACTTCAGTATGTTAACAGCTCTGAGAATCAGGAATGTTAGGCAAGAAAAAACATATCAAAATGTTATGCTTGTCTTAACATTCCAAAATGATTGTTGAATACAGTTGAATATATAATTCACATGGTAAATTATATACCATGATAAATTAAAAATTCGATTTCTTCATCTAAATTTTAGTATAAATACTGTGTAATCATTTGTTCAGCTGAAGAAACTTCTGCTGGTAACATCACAATCAGTACTTTGGATTTCTGAAAATCTGATATGGAAAATCAAATTTCCGTCTAACCTTGTAATGACGATGCTTTGCAAGGGTTTCCCGGAGGCTTGGAATACTTGCCATTCTCCATTTAACTTGGGCACACTGTATTCAGAAGTTGACGTCCACCTTATAGCCATCTTTCCTTTTGTGAAAAAAAAACTAACAAAATAAGTAATTTCCTTGTTCGGTTTTAATTTGGCCAGAATGTTTAAAAGAATCCAAGTGAGCTAATGTTTTATATATCCTTCTCCTCCCCCTTTGGTCAGGGGTATGGCCATCATAAGGTAATTTTATTAACGTATACTGGTCAGTAGCTTTATATTTCATTTCTTCCATATTTTAAATTCTTTTGTGGAAAATGAAAAATAATGAGAGTTCAAATTCTCCCCAAACTGTCGGATTGTCATTGCATCTGAATACAGTCTGCTTTGAAAAGGCCACTGGCCCGCGCCGAGGCCCACGCACTCATGGTTTCCCCTTGGTCCTGCAGTTCGGAGACTCCCAGCAGCTGCGGCTGGTCCGCATCCTGCGCAGCACGGTGATGGTTCGAGTTGGTGGAGGATGGATGGCCCTGGATGAGTTTCTAGTGAAAAATGACCCCTGCCGAGGTAAGAACCATCCTGAGATGAGCTACACGTTAGGTGTGTCCTCACCACTGAGCTTCCCTGCCTGCACAAGCAGCCGGGGATCTGTTTATGTAGCTGTTGAGCTGCCCAGATGTCACCTTACTAGCACAGATCAGAACGTGGGAGCGACAGAGCCGACCAGGGAAAGAGCAAGAGAGCCTGGTGCTGTTGGGGAGACAGTAATGAGAATTGGGAATTTATTGGTGTCAATGAATACTTTGGTTTGAGGTGTTAAATAAACAAAGTATAGAAAGGAGCCTGATAAAGCCTTTTAGGGTCCCAATTGGAGCTCCAGATCCCTTTGCCTAAGACTCGGGGAGGGTAGTGGGCCCCTTCCGTGCAGGGAAGGACTGGGAGCTCCCGTGACCAGGAGGCAGGATGAAGAACACCCAGCAGTGAGCCTCTCCTAAGACAGATGGTCACCCAAACAAGACCACGGTATCTGCTAGACACGAAAAGGCTGGTGTGTCCACCCAAAGGCCAGAGGAAACGGTAAACATGATACTGACTGATGGCACCTGCAGCTAGAGGGTGTGAGGGCTGCAGAGGGAGAGATGATCAGGTTCCAGCCGCTAAATCCTCTTCAGCTGCACCTTCCCCTTTTCCTACCAGCCGAGCTGCATGGGGGTGTACAGGAGGCTCTCCAACTGTCTGCCAGTTTGTCTTTCTTGACCCAGTTTCTGCATTTCCTGCTCTGTGTTTATATTTTTTTATTCTAGTTCACCATCCTGGGAGTAAAATAAAGCGCTCTGATTCCAGCTCTTCGGTTTCCAGTCAGTCTCCCATAGGTTGGCTTTTAAGCTTTGTCCCTCTTACCCACACCCCAGCCTGTTGAGAATGGCTTTGCTTCTTAAATTGTAGCACCTCTTGGCTCTGTGGTAACTGCTGCCTTTAAGAATGCTTTGAAATAGCCAAACCATAGCTTTTCTAACTATTGTAAGTTAATAGAGCATAAAATACTCCTTAACAGAACCCACAGAATTTGTTCTGAGTTTTTACTTATTTAACAAATACCTATATAGCTTTATACACAACACACTATTAAAAGCACTTAACAAGTAATAACTCTTACACCTCTGTGAGGTGTAGGTACTACTGTTATCTCCATTTCACAGAATAGGAAATTGGAGCGCAGAAAAGTTAGGTAACTTGCCTGAGGACAGACAGCCCATCAATAACAGAGATGGGATTCAAGTCCAGGACAGTCTGGTTCTATGTGCTCTTGGTCTCTGAGACCAGCGTACCCATCATCCCTTGTCTGTATTCCTGGTTCAGCCCGCATTATTAATTATTTAGGCTTACTTATAAACCTAGCAGAAATGCTTACAGTAAAGTTATATGACTTTTTTGGAAGTGAGCTATAGTCATATTCTGAAGCATTTATGGTAAAGCTAAATGGTACAATTCTCACATAGTTCTTATTTTAACTCATTCTGCATTTATTCCAATAAATGAGAGTAATACTTTTCATCAGGAGTTTCTTTTTTAAAAAATAGTTAATTTTGAAAACATCTATTCTGGTCAAAACTGGAAAAGGTGTAATCAGTTTTAGAATTTAATTATATTGCAAACCAATTTCCTTGATAGAAAAGTCCTCTCATTGTTCTAAATGAGGAGCAATATGTTTCATTTTAATCTTAACAGTAAAACAGCATTGTTCCTTTGTAAATCTATTGCTAAGGTTTTATTTTTCGTGTCATGTATGTTTGGACTAAACAAACAGAAGGGGTACTGCATGCAGCATTTTGGGATCGTTGGTTGCCTGTTTGCTGCCTGCTCTACTTGCTCTATCCACGGTGACACTGTGCTGCTGGCCAAAAGAAACACTGCCTGCTTTGTCCTCTTACTATTAAAACTTGGAACCCCAAGGGAATTTGGGAGGGCCATCTAATAGCTATTTTCTGTGGAACAGAGTAGCCTTTCAGCATCCCTTGGAGCACACAAGGTAAGGCTTTCCCTGTCTCTCCAGGAGTCCTCCTGAGCTCAGCAGTCATCTCAGTTGCGTTGATTGTGGAGTCAAGAACTCCGCTGCAGTCTTAGATGTCACGACTTTACCAGTGATGGACAGGATGAGCTACTTCTATTCATGTACAAATTGTGCTAGGAGGGGAACACTTAAGGGATGGGTGAATGTAATGAGTAACTTGGAAACGTTTGAGCACTGCTAAAAAGAAACTGTCTAGGATCCTATAAAGATTGCTATGGCTTCTAAAAGCTTCTGGCGTAGATTTGGTATTCATTTGTGGCACATATCCTTGGCTCTCCAGACAGTAGAGACTTATACTCAGGACAGTATAAGATTTGACAGGTTTGTAATACCAGTGTGCATGATGTTTTGTTACCTCATTTTACACACAGTTTAAAAATGTAAAAGAGCCCTGGCCAGTTTGGCTCAGTGGATAGAACATCAGCCCTCAGACTGAAGGGTTCCAGGTTCGATTCTGGTCAAGGGCACGCACCTTGGTTGCAAGTTCCCCAGCCCTGGTAGGGGTGTGTGCAGGAGACAACCAATCGATGTGTCTCTCTCACATTGATGTTTCTGTCTTTCCCTCTTTTTTCCACACTCTCTAAAAATCAATGGAAAAATATCTTTTGATGAGGATTAACAAATCCTATCTAAGAGTAATATGCAAATTGACTGTACCTCTGCTACACCCACAAGTCGCACCCACCAGCCAATCAGGAATGAGTATGAAAATTAACCCAACCGAGATGGCTACGGCCACAGAGTGAGCAGGAGGCTTGGGTTTCCCTGGCAATGGAAGAAGCCAAGCTTCCTGCACACCCTGGCCAGCCCAGGCCTTTACTCAAGGCTACAAAGTTTCAATTATAGAAGATAAATAAATTCCAGGGCCTCTGCTTGGGTCATGGGGGGTGGGGGGGAAGGGAGGTGGGAGGAGACCTGGCCAGACTGCAAACCACCACAGGCCCCTTGCCCAGGCCTCCCCATGCCCTAAGGGACCCCCACCCTGATCCAGGACACCTTTCAGGGCAAACCAGCTGGCCCTCACCTGTGCACCAGGCCTCTATCCTATCTAATAAAAGAGTAATATGCAAACTGACCATCACTCCAACACACAATATGGCTGCCCCCATGTGGACACAAGATGGCCTCCATAAGATGGCCAGCAGGGAAGGGCAGTTGGGAGGGATCAGGCCAGCAGGGGAGGGAAGTTGTGAGCGATCAGCCCTGCAAGGGAGGGCAGTTGGGGGCAATCAAGCCTGCAGGGGAGGGCAATTAGGGGTGACCAGGCTGGCAAAGGAGGGAAGTTGGGGGTGACCGGGCCTGCAGGGGAGGACAGTTAAGGAGGGACCCAGGCCTGCAGCAGAGAGCAATTGGGGGTGGAGGGGAGAGACCAGGCATGCAGGGGAGGGCAGTTAGGGGCAAACAGGAAGGCAGGCAAACGAGCAGTTGGGACCAGTAGTCCTGGATTGTGAGATCAGTAGGATCGGGCCTAAATGCATAGTCAGACATCCCTTGAAGGATCCCAGATTGGAGAGGGTGTAGGCCGGGCTGAGGGACACACATGCCTGTGCACGAATTTTGTGCACCAGGCCTTTAGTAAATAATAAAAAGACATCAGATAGCACATGGCTGAAGATAAATTTAAAAAGTGAAAATACTCAGCACTGCCAGAATGGGAGATTTCATTTTCTGAATTCAGTCATGCCAAAAATTATCATGATGCTTTAGATGGAAATTAAAAACAGTGCCTGGCCCTGACTGGTATGGCTCGATGGTTAGAGCACCAACTTGCCCATCAGAGGGTCTCAGGTTTGATTCCCAATCAAAGGCATCTACCTGGGTTGCAGGTCCAATCCCACCGCTGGTCAGGTTGGGAACAGGAGGAAACCAGTCACTGTGACTCACATCAATGTTTCTCTCTCCCTCCCTGCCCTCCACTCTTTCTAAAAAAATCAATGGAAGAAAATATCCTCGTGTGAGGATTTTTTTAAAAAAGTGCCTACCTAGTAGACCTTTACCAATTTTTGAGCATTAGACAAAGTAGTTTCCCAAAAATTTAGTGAAAATCAAGAATTTTATGAAGATTTAAATGGTATAATTTGGCTTAAAACTTTTAATTGTAGTAAAATACATACAATTTGTTATCTTACCCATTTGAACTGATTAAGTTCAGTGGCATTAAGTACATTCACCTTCTTGCTATCATCACCCATCTAGGAAACTTTGGTCAAACTAAAACTACCTATCAAACCAAGAGCTTAGAACTGAATTTTAACTAGCAGGTCTGCTCCAGCCAGCGTAGGTGGCCAGAGTAAGTCCCTTAGGAAATGGTGGCCTTTCTGGTGGCTGGAAACTGAACTTGAAATGGCTGTCTTCACAATCTAGTCCCCAAGATGTGATTTTTATTTTTTTTTTAATTTTATTTTATTAAGGTATTTTCTGTGTACATAGTTTACCATTGCCCCCCCCCACCTCCCATTTATGCCCTCCCTCCCCAGAGTTCTGTGTTTATTGGTTGTACTTATGTTCATGCATACCAGTCCCTCGGTTGTTCTCCTATCTCCCCCCAGGTCTCCTTCCCCTCCCTGCTGTCATTTGACAATCTGCTTGTTTTATGGTGACTATCTCAGGACCATATGAATAGAGTCCGCTCCTCCTCTGGTTCTCACCGCCCCTTCCCCTGGGTCCCACTGCTTCCCCTGGGACACACGGCTCACCCGGGGCACTCGGCCCCCTGGGACACTCGGCTCACCCGGGGCACCCTTCCCCTTTGGGGGGTACGGCTTACCCGGGGCACATGGCCCCCTGGGACACTCGGCTCACCCGGGGCACTCGGCCCCCTGGGACACTCGGCTCACCCGGAGCACTCGGCCCCCTGGGACACTCGGCTCACCCGGGGCACTCGGCCCCCTGGGACACTCGGCTCACCCGGGGCACTCGGCCCCGTGGGACACTCGGCTCACCCGGGGCACTCGGCCCCGTGGGACACTCGGCTCACCCGGGGCACTCGGCCCCGTGGGACACTCGGCTCACCCGGGGCACTTGGCCCCCTGGGACACACGGCTCACCCGGGACACCCTTCCCCTTTGGGGGGTACGGCTTACCCGGGGCACTCGGCCCCCTGGGACACTCGGCTCACCCGGGGCACACGGCCCCTCTAGGGTGTTGGGGTCGCATATTGGAGGTGCCGCGCTAGCTTCTTGCTAGCATGGCGGGGTGGCTGGGACAGCTGCAGTTGGGCTGAGATGGTTGCAGGTGGGGGGACCACCTTCAAAGGTGTCTCGTTCGGTGTGGGAGCGGAACAGCTGCAGACATGGAGGCTAAGTTCTGAGGTCGCCCACTCCCTGAGCCCAAGGCGTGGTGAGCTCTGTTCTTGGTGGATTTCCTTTATTCTCGGTGGCAGTGGCGGGTGGCGGTGCCAGGTGCAATATTGACGGTCGCTCCTGTGGTTCTATTACCACTGTAGTTTTAAAGTTCACATGGCAGTGGTAGTGAGAGCTTCGGCTTGGCCATGTGGCATCGGAGGATGGGCTCGCCTGGGTGGGTAATGGAAGGCACCGTGCCATTTCCTCACCAGCGCGCTCCATTTCCCTCCCAGCATGGTGGGTGTGCTGGGAAGATTGTGGGCGGGCTGTGATGGCTGCATGGGGAGAGTCCGCCCTCAATGGTGTACTCTTTGTTGCGGATGTGGAGCTGCTGTGGATGCAGAGGCTAATTTCTAAAGCCACATTCTCTATGAGCCCGCTGTGTAGTGAGCTCTGATTTTGGTGGATTCCCATTCTTGGGGGCGGCGGTGGGTGTGGCAGCAATGGTAGCTCCTGTGGGTCAATTTCCCCTGTAGTTTTAAAATCCGCATGGTGGTAGTGTCTGATGCTTTGGCCTGGCCATGTGGCAGTGGAGAGAGGATTCTCCGGGTCTGCCAATGGAAGGTGCAGCACCAGCACAGCGCGCGCGAAGGCCTGGCAGAGCAGGCCGCGGGCGGTGGCGGAGAGTCCCCGCGATGTCTTAGTCTTTCAGACTTAGTGGAACGCTTCCCCTGAGCCAGGACAAGCAGTACCACCACAAATATTGGCCAGCTCAGTGCTGCCCCTCTACAGGTGACAGTAGGGGCATCCTCACCTTGGTAGGCCTTTGCTCTTGGAGGTCTTAACCAGTGGAAGGCAGCACGGTACAGAACTGCCCCACCTTCTCAGTCCTCCGCCAAGATGTGATTTTTAAAAACATTCTTTAAATCATAGTAAAATGCATATTTCTTCACTGCAGAGCTTTCTAGAGCTTACAAAACGATGATTGCATTAGGGCTGGGGGGTTTGGGGATCACACACAGCTTTTACTAAACTCTTTTTAAAAAATATATTGATTTTTTTACAGAGAGGAGGGGAGAGGGATAGAGAGTTAGAAACATCGATGAGAAAGAAACATTGACCAGCTGCCTCCTGCACATCCCCACCAGGGATGTGCCCACAACCAATGTACATACCCTTGACCGGAATCGAACCTGGGACCCTTCCGTCCGCAGACCGATGCTCTATCCACTGAGCCAAACAGGTTTCGGCTAAACTCCTTTTTGTAGGAAACTTCTCAGACACCTCAGTTTGGGAAATTCTGCTAAAAGGAATGATGCTGTGGAAGATACTGAACTGTTTACAGATAGGAAATTTTTATTGAGAAATACATGCTGGGGGGGGAAGAGGAAGAAGAGAGGAGGGAGGAGGGAGAGGTGGGGAGTAAGATGAGAACCAAGGAGGCCAATTGGAAGCCTCCCGGGTGGAGGAGATGCTAGTGAACCACGTGGTGTATTTGCAGAGATTTGCGGAGCATTAGAAGGCAGAATCAGTAGACAAACTGCCACCAGGGAGGAGGCACGTGCACCGGCTCCCAGGTTTCTGGCTCTGCTCCTATCTGACCAGTGACTGGATGTAACGTCTCACCTCCGGGAGGGGCGTCTGTGCTGGGATGTATGGGGGAGTCAGGCACGACCTCCAATGGCTCTGAAGTCTCAGGTGATGCGCTCGTCACCAGCATGAAAGTCTAAGGGAGAACAGGGCTGTGGACAGAGCCCAAGGGGTGTCCGTGCTGAAGAAGCCGGCAGGAGGGGGAGGAAGAGAAGGCAGCGGTGTCCTGGGAGCCAAGGGAGGGAGGGTTCAAGAAGGGAGCAGGCAGCAGTGCCCCCACGTGCACCTCACAACAGCAGAGAGCTGTGCTACCTGCACGTTGGCAGGTTTTACTTGCACTGATACACTTGTGTGTGCTCATTGCCTCCTCCTCCCTCCCTCATACAGAGCACTGTAAATTGAATGTGCTCACATTATATTTTGGAGCATGTGCATTGGTCTAACATTTTGGAGATCAGTTGAGTGGGCACAATCACTTGTAATCTCTAAACTTGTAGTTTCTAGCCGCAGTAAAAGGCCTAATGTAGAAAGGAACCACAGATATTTTGTTTCTAATAGTTCCCTTTCCCCTGGCTTTTCCATTTGTTAGATCTGTCTAGTAGCGAGCAGATTAGGTGGGTGAGGAGGTGGAGGTTTATTGAGGATAACACCTTTCAGTGAGAAGTAAATGAGGAATTGTTTATTTAGATTTATGGTATCTTTCCCATTAAACATTTGTATTGGCCACACTTGGTATCTTCTGACCGAATCCAGATTTTAAGTTCTGGCTCACAGCTCCAAGCCATGGATAGCACCTGAGCCTTCAGTGCTGCTTCCGGACTCCCCACCTGGACGTTCCTCTTCCCCCCATAGACGTCCTTCAGCTTCTCCCCCTTTAGGTTCCTGACGGGCAGGTGTTGTGCATGGTTTGATCTCTTTTCCCTCACATGTGTACTTTTTGATGATTCTGTCCTCATCTTTCTACCGTCCTGAGTTCCTGGACCCCTTTCTTTAGGATCATTACCAACTGAATTCAATAGAGAGTGATCTGTTTTTCTCCGCTATTTCGTTATCATGTATCTTGCAAAAGCTGAGCAAAAAGTGCACACATCCTGTGAGTGATAAAAGAGGGTTTGGTTTCGCCTCTGAGGCTGGAACTGCTGCGCCTGCTCTCCCCCGCCCAGCGGACAGTGGCCAGGCACGCTCGTGACAGCAGACTGTAATGGCACTTTTATGCAAAGGTGTTTTTATTGTAGCAAACCAAGGGGCTCATTGGGTCATGACTGCTGTGGGTAAGGATCATGACAAGGCTGATAGCTCGTGAATTTATCTCTATTTTAGAAGGATTAAGTATGGTACTAAATCCATAACTTCTAGAACTTACGATGGGGTCAGGCAGCTATATGACCATCAATGACGTATTTTATAAGATTAACTGACACTGTGTCTATGTGTTTATTCCCTTTTTAGCACGAGGTAGAACCAACATTGAACTTAGAGAGAAATTCATCCTGCCTGAGGGAGCTTCCCAGGGAATGACCCCGTTCCGATCTCGGGGTCGAAGGTCCAAACCATCTTCCCGGGCAGCTTCTCCCACCCGCTCCAGCTCCAGCGCCAGTCAGAGCAACCACAGCTGTACCTCCATGCCGTCTTCTCCAGCCACCCCGGCCAGTGGGGCCAAGGTATGTGCTCACCGCCACCGTGCGCCTTCCCAGATCTCCAGTGGTCAGTGTAGCCTCTGAAAGGCCTCTGTGAGGAGGAGGAGAATACCAAGACGTGTGGACCAAGTTCCCCCAGCCCAGGCTGGCCGGGTGGGCCTCGCAGTGCAAAAGTACAGGACCTACAGCAAAGGCACATTTATTAAAATGTGTACTCGGGGCATTAGGTCAGAAGCGCTTTTTTCAACATAGTCTCAGTGTGAAGCTGAGTGCAGCCAGAGTTACTGATTTTGAAAATCCTGGCCCTGTCCATGCAGCTTGGACTAACGGGCAAGTCTGTTGTTAAGACAGGTTATTAGGAAGACTGCTGTTGCCTTTCTGGCTGGTCCATCTCATCCGTCGGACTGATATGCATTTTATTTAGTTTTCTGTTTCTTTTAAAATTTGGATCTTTCATTTATTTATTTTTTATGTTCCCAATTTGCTCCCTTTCTGTTCCATTTTCAATGTTTCCCGTCCTTCCCTTTGGATTTCCATTTCGCAGACGCCACTTCAGTTCTCTCGCTGTTATGACAAACCCTGGTTGGTAAACAGTAAAGCTGGCACCCCAGTCAGGGACAGCCATTATCCTGACCTCCAGCTGCCCGGCCCTGAGGTAGAGTATGGCCTTGCCGAGTGAGGACACGGTCAACGGGGCCCCGGCCGGGGCCGAGAGTGCGCCCCGCCGCTCTCCTGGCGGAGCCCGTGCTCTCTCCGTCCTCGCGGTGCTTCTCTCAGCTGATCATCCAGTGAGATGTGTTTCAGTGTTTCTAACTCAGCCCTCAGCATTGGAGACAAGGAAGAGATGCCTAAGACTGGGCTGTTTAACAACTTTCTGACAGGTTGATAAACATTGGTCGTGCCTAGTGATTTGTTTAGTGATGTATTATAATCAGGCCTCTTGGAGTCTCCAATTATGAGATACCCAGATGAGTTATGAACACTTGAAATTCACCTGCGGTGCATGTTTCCTTCTTTGCTGAGAACAAGAGCGTGGTTGGCGTCACCGCGCTGGTTTGAGGCGTGGGTGCTGCCAGGCCCAGTATCAGCAAAGGATGCTCTGAGGCTCGGAGGTTAGCTTCTGGATTTCCTGGCCTCGGCACTTGGGTTTCTGTAGCCTTGATTTGAATATACATGAACATTGAAATGTGTTCACGTGTGAAATACACAAGCATTTGGAAGAGCAGTGTTTCAGAAACAAAACATAGACTAGTGACTTGTCTGATAGCAGGACAAATTGCATTCTAGCTTCTCTGGTAAAACTTTGGGTTCTTGTGCCTTAAAAAATAGCACTGCCTTGTGGTGTAATGCTCAGCCAGAGAAACAGGAAATACAAGAACAGTGCCCGCAAATGGACTGCTTGCTCTGGGATGCATCCGCTCCAGGCTGGTTTAGAACATGATCTGGGGACACTTCTGCTAAAACCCCCAAGCCACCCTGTTTGTCTCGCTTCTCTTCCTTAATGGCTCCAGTTTTCTGGAAGTTTTAAAAGTTCTAAAATGTTAAATGTTTTAATTATACACTACAAATTCTCATAGGATTCTGCTAGGTCAGCCTTTTGTTTGGTCTTAAGGTTTCACCTTTCGTTTCATTTCAAGGTTTCGTCTTTCCTTACATATCGGTGTTCTGCGGCCAGGCCCACCGATGACTCCAGCCCAGGGTCTCTGGGGCGTGGCCTCCGGCGGCATGTTCACCGTGGTAGCTTCTGAAACTGCTCTTCCTCTGTGGGGGCCAGGAGCCTCTGTGCTTGGATGTTAATCACTCTCTCGCTTCTGCTGCTGCTCTGTAAATTAAAGAAATACAAGAATCACAATGAAATGGGTGCTTTACTCTCCTGTTGGTATAGACATTTTAAAGGTCCTGGAAAACAATTCACCCAATTGATTTCAAGGAAAAACTAGAATAGTAATGCGCTGGCATGAAATGATGCTTAAAACAGATTTAAAATAGTCTTTATCCAAATTAAGTCTGCTACTGTCTTTAAAAACAAACACTCAACCTGGCCAGTGTGGCTTAGTGGTTGAGTGTCAACCCATAAACCAAGAAGTCCCCTGTTTGATTCCTGGTCAGGACACATGCCTGGGTCGTGGGCTCAATCTCCAGTAGGCCTGCAGTGGGAATATGCAGGAGGCATCTGATCAATAATTCTCGCTCATCATTGATGTTTCTATCTCTCACTCCCTCTCCCTTTCTCTCTAAAATCAATAAAAACATATTTTTCAAAAAGCCTGAAAGATCTTAACCTGTCTGTACCTACCTAGTGTCAGGGAGTGCAGTAGTATTCAGAACTCCATATTAAATACTTGGGGCCAGCCGAAACCGGTTTGGCTCAGTGAATAGAGCGTCGGCCTGGGGACTGAAAGGTCCCAGGTTCGATTCCGGTCAAGGGCATGTACCCTGGTTGCAGGCACATCCCCAGTAGGGGGTGTGCAAGAGGCAGCTGATCAGTGTTTCTCTCTCAACAATGTTTCTACCTCTCTATTCCTCTCTCTTCCTCTCTGTAAAAAAAATCAATAAAAATATACTTTAAAAAAATATTTGGGGCCAGAACTCAGACCTCACATTTCTAACCCCAAAACATTCATACTTAGAATTGTTTGGATTTTTTTTCTTTTACTTATTCACCATATTTCAACCCCTTTTAAGTGCTGGGCTTTTACTATTCATGGATTCTCCCGCCCTCATTTCCAGTAGGAATTTGTCAGTCAGATAAAAGGTACTGAAAGCATTTTGAAATTTTAAATTGGAACATGAACCTTTATTTTGGGAATCATCAAAATACATGACCCAGGACTCTTCCAAAATAAATCTTTGTTTTCCTGGACTTTTAATTTGCTTTTTCAATTAATTAAACATAAGGAAACCTTTTAAATTTTTAAATTGAATTTCTATCAAAGATTTCACCAAGTAAATAAAATCTTTTTATTTTTTTAAGGTTATTCCATCATCAGGCAGCAAGTTGAAACGGCCAACACCAGCTTTTCATTCTAGTCGAACCTCCCTTGCTGGTGACACTAGCAATAGTTCTTCCCCAGCCTCCACAGGTGCCAAAACTACCCGGGCAGGTAAGTACCTGAGCACCAGGATGGAGTGGGAGGGGCCAGGCTGGGAATTTGGAAGCTGCAGCTCCTCAGCTTCACTGCTGCTCAGGGAGCAGATATGAGAGTAGCACTTGGGTGTCATGCCCCGAAAGACACACCTGCACACCGCTGGCCTTCGCTGCTTCTCCTGTCACTGCAGCTGGCTCAGACCGGCCTTCAGAGAGCACACACTCTCAGTCAAAGCCAGGCCACCTGCTCTCCACAGAAATGTAAAGATCGGAGAATGTCAGGAAGAAAGGGCCTCTTGAATCGGGGCCTTCTCAGAAGCCCAGTTAGTGTGGGACGGGCAGTTTGCTAGTAATTTCTCCAGCACCCCTTATTTATTCTTACTGCTGGTGAGCTGAGAGAGTCAGAAAGATCCCATGTGCTGCACTTGCCATCACTTTGCCCCCTTCTCAGTCTACCCAGACGTTACTCCAGCTGGACACTCCGGGGGCCAGCTGAGTAGCAGTGCTGGTTTCTGGTCCTCGGGAGGCAGGCCTCTCGAGTGAACCACAGAGCCAGAAAAGGTTTTGGCCTCTCTGTGTAGATGAGGAAACCGGGGTCTAGAGAGGCTCTGATTTGCCCGAGGACACAAGGTATTAGGTCAGAACCTGACATGTCTGCTAAGGCTGCTGCTTTATTCTTGAATTCCAGACCCCAAAAAGTCAGCCAGTCGCCCTGGGAGCCGGGCCGGGAGTCGAGCCGGGAGTCGAGCCAGCAGCCGGCGAGGAAGCGATGCCTCTGACTTTGACCTTTTGGAGACGCAGTCTGCTTGTTCAGATACTTCAGAAAGCAGCGCGGCCGGTGGCCAGGGCGGCTCCCGGAGGGGGCTGAGCAAGCCGTCCAAAATCCCAACCATGTCCAAGAAGACCGCCACTGCCTCCCCCAGGACTCCGGGCCCCAAGCGATAACACTATCAGCACCCGAGCCTCTGTCCTCCGAATCCTGCTCCATACATTCTTTGGGTGTATATTTATTCTGAACGGGAGAAGGTATATTGTTAAAAGTGTAAAAGAATAATTGTGTTATGAAGCTGCCTTATTTTTTTTTCTTTTTGTAAGTTACTATTTTCATGTGAATATTTATGTAGATAAAATTTGCCTCCTGGTAACCCTATAATGGATGGGGCCCAGAAATGAAATATTTGAGAAAAACAAATGAAAAGGTCAAGATGAGAATATGTATTTAAAAAAGAAAGAAAAAAAAGCCACTAAGGGTTTCTGTATGTGCAGGGTTATAGACCTGCTTTATCTTTTAGGGTTATTCCTAAATGCATCTTCTTTATAAATTTGACTTGCTGTCTCAGCAAGATAAATTATATTTAAAAAGTAAGAATCCTGCAGTGTTCAAGGAACTCTTTTTGTAAATCACAGACACCTCAATTAGAACTGAGGGGAGGACACTTCTAATTGCTTTTTTCATTGTTTTTAATGTGTGATTTTAGCTGAAGAGGGAACCTCATCTAGGTAACATTTGCACATGATACAGCAAAAGGACTCCTCCACTGCAATACTGTCTCTGACACACAGCTGCTAGAATTCAGGGGTGAATGTAACTAACTGTTCAGAAAACGTCAGAACGTCGGGATTTTTAATAGTCCTGGTTTGTAACGTATCTCCAGCCCGGCCACCAGTAACTCCTGTGCTCACCGGGACACCCAGGCTCTCGGCAAGGGGAGATTCCCCGGTGGCTTCTGAAAGATCGATTCGTTTATCTGCACTTTTTGCTATTTATTTAAATGGTCGATCAACTTCCCACAGACTGAGGAACGAATTCCACAAGCCTATTCTGAAAATGTGGACCTAAAACACTTGCTCATCCTTTAAAGGAGTTCACCAGCACACTGTTACCAAGTCCCGTTTGCTTCCGTCTTTTTTTGTGTGTAACAAAGTCAACTGACCAAGTGACCATGAAGAGGAGCTGGCTGGGCTCCTCCTTTAGCTGCTGTTCCTCTTCAGCTCCGACCACGTTGCTGTGTGATTATCTCAATTGGTTTTAATTGAGGCAGAAACTGAAGCTCTACCAATGAACTGTTTCAAAACAAGACACTTTTGTATTAAAATTGCTTGCAGTAACTAACATTTTATATTTCCTGATTTTCTTTTCAACCATTCCCTTATATATAACATGTTACTCTGGGATCTGATTGTGTTTTCGGTACTTGAATGCATTATTGGAATCAAAATGTCGTGATGGATAAATTATGGAGCTTATTACTAGATTTTTTTCTTGTTTATTTTATCATTAATTTTATTTAACAAGACAACAATGAAATAATCATGCTGTTAATGTAAACTTGTAGGGAATCTGTCCCACTTAAGTGATTAAACAAATACCGATATGTAAGAAGATTCCTATGGTGGAAATCACAGACATCCTCTCTAGAATGGCTGTGGATAGAGAATCAGCCTGTGCACAGAAGGGCCCAGAAAGGGGACAAAGTGATGGCAAGGTACAGCGTGTACCTTGATGCATGCCCGACCCCGGTCAGGATGCATGCGGGAGGCAACCAATTGATGTGTCTCTCTTGCATCGATATTTCTGTCTCCCTTCCACTCTCTAAAAATTAATGGAAAAATATCCTCGAATGAGGATTAACAGAATAAAATCACAGAGATCCTGGGGTTTGAGACAATGGGGCCAATTTCCCACAGTGTACTGGAATATCTGGTTAAATGACAGAGTTCCAGAGATGGAAGCAAAATTGATCATCAAATCTAACTCCTTTGTTTTACTTAGGAAGAAACTGGGATGAGAAAGGGCTTTTTTCTGAGGTCACAGGATGAATAAATGGCAAACATGGGCAGTGATTCTAACCTATGACTCGATTCAAGTCCTGCAGTTCTGTTTCCTCTAGCCCAGCCGTGGGCAAACTATGGCCCCTCGGGCTGGATCCGGCCCATGGAGCCGAAAGGGTTCTCTTGCTCTCCCCTCCGCTCCTTCACCAGCAGCCCAAGATGAGAGTGCCAGCATGGTCAGGTTGCTTTCGTTCCGGCCCTCCGGTCCAGTTTAAGAACCCATTGTGGCCATCAAGTCAAAAAGTTTGCCCACCCCTGCTCTAGCCCCTCCTTGACAATAGCCAAATACTAATTGCAACCATGGGAATTAGCCTAGGAAATAAACAGAAAACCAGAGGGGTTCAAACTCAGACACCTGCTGACTCACTAGGCCATGCTCTTGGGGTTTGGAAATTTGGTAAAATGGACCATGTCTGCCAAAGCTGTGTGAGACTAAGTACCCAGAGTCAAAGGATCTGCAACCCTGACAGCTTCAGAAGGGCATGCTTACTCCTCTCCATGGAATCGAGTAACTAAGATGCCAGGACTTCGTGTAGGACAGCATTTTCACCCAAAGTTGCTTCCCCCTCTCAGCCTCCCGGCTGCAGAAATGTGCTGAAAACAGCTTTGTCTCCATCGTTCAGAGTCTGGACCATGGGCACTTGTTTTTCTCCAACAAGGGCACAGGTTTTCCGTGCTCAGTTGTTGCGACAAAGCTCAGCTACTGGTGGAATCTTCAGAAAGTGTATTTCCATCCAGCAAACACCTGTGTGTAAGACTGAGAAATACAAGGATACCAGAAAAGGGGTTAGTTAACATAAAATGACGGTTCTGGGACAAATGTAAGTAAGGCCTGCAGATTTGGTGGGTGTAGAGGATGACTAGGAGTGCCTGAGGCCTGCCTTGAGGGACTACAGCTATCATTTATTGAGTGCTTACTGTATGCCAGTCACTGTCTTATGTGATGTACACTCATTTAATTCCCACCACAGTCCTACAATCGGGAGCCCCATTGACAGGTGAGAAGCAGCGTGAGAGGGGTTACGCAACTTGCCCAAGGTCACCGAGTTGCCAAGTGGCTGGGGGAAAGCCCTTGTTTAATGCACTTTCTCCAAGGAGCCTTCCCCGCTCAGTTACCTTCCAGTCCCTCATCGCACCCCCCCCCCCCCAACTCCCTCTTCCCTTCCAGGCATTTGCCAGCCCCTCTGTCTGAGCACAACCTTCATTCTGCCTCCAGAAAAGACTGCTCATTTTTCACCCTTGTTAGATTGGGGGCTGCTGGTTAGCTTCGTCTCTGATTCAGGGCTCAGCCCAGAGCAGCCCATTAGTTTATGGGAATGTGAGGCTATAGCTTAAAGAACAAAGCTATCTCCGCTCAACTAAATTCAGAGGGATTTTTGCCATTACAAGAATCGCCCCCCACTGAGCTGTTTGTGGTCTAGCCAGGAGCCCAGCGGTGGGCAGTACACCATCTGGGAATTACAGGCTCCGACCCAGTCCCCAAGTGATGTGGGCTCCAAGGGGAGTGCCGGGGGTGCCCTGGAACACTGAAGGGCAGGAGCTTCAGAGACCTGACCAAGCCTGACGCGGGGACACCCCTGCCTCTGTGTGCAGTCAGCAAGCCCTGCCTCGGCGTGCAGTCAGCAAGTCCTGTGGAGTCAGCCTTCAAACCAGTGTCTGCCCTCCACCCCATCACCATTAGAGGATCATTGTCTTCCCTCTACACCCTTTCCCACCACTGTTCGGTGGGCCTGACTCCAGTCTCCCTCCCTCCGACCCCCAGTTCCCTCTGCTTCCAGGCTCTGGTTTTGCCCCAGGCACTTTCTTATCCAGATTTTCTGTTGGGGAAAAGGCAGACAGGCCGAAACCGGTTTGGCTCAGTGGATAGAGCTTCGGCCTGCTGGACTGAAAGGTCCCAGGTTCGATTCCGGTCAAGGGCATGTACCTGGGTTGTGGGCACATCCCCAGTAGGGGGTGTGCAAGAGGCAGCTGATCGATGTTTCTCTCTCATCGATGTTTCTAACTCTCTATCCCTCTCTCTTCCTCTCTGTAAAAAATCAATAAAATATATATTTAAAAAAAAAAAAAAAAGGCAGACAGACTAGGCATGGGTTTAAGCCTCCAGGAAATGATAGTTTAGATTTAAGACTTGATATTTCTAAAAGTTTGAAGTGATCGTGGAAAAATGTGAATGTTATTGGACATCATTTATTTTGAGGTTCAATCTTGAATCCACACTGGGGCACCATAACCATATGGTGTCCGGAGCCCTCATCGGGCCTCCCCGCCAGGCCTTTGCGGCTAAGGCTTGCCAACCCCTCCGGCCTCACCCTCAGCCTTGCCGTCTGACCCCAGGTTCTCCGGGCTCTACTGAGCAGCACACCCGTCCCACCCAGCGCCACTGTTGTGTGATAAGGCGCAATCCTCGACCCTGTGTGCCTCCGGCTCCTCCTCTGCTAGAAGAGGCGTTTAAATGCACGAGAGTGAAAGAAATGGTGCAGCCAAAACCGGTTTGACTCAGTGGTAAGGCGTCAGCCTGCGGACTGAGGGGTCCCGGGTTCGATTCCGGTCAGGGGCATGTACATTGGTTGCGGGCACATCCCTGGTAGGGGGCGTGCAGGAGGCGGCTGGTCGATGACTCTCTCTCATCGATGTTTCTAGCTCTCTCTCCCTCTCCCTTCCTCTCTGTAAAATATCAATAAAATATATTTTTTTTAAAAAGAAGAAGAAGAAGAAGTGGTAGAGACCATACCTGGCATATGTGAGTGCAAGTAGTTACCTGCCTCTGCTGGTATGCCCCCTTCAATCTCATGGCCTGACGCTACTTCCTCTTCCTGGAACACTTTCCTCCCGCTGACCTTTCCTATCGTCCCCACCTCCTTCCAGCCTTCTGAGCTCAGTCGAGCACAGTGGTCGGCAAACTCAGTCAACAGAGCCAAATATCAACAGTACAACAATTTAAAAATTTTTTTTGAGAGCCAAATTTTTTAAACTTAAACTTCCTCTAACGCCACTTCTTCAAAGTAGACTTGCCCAGGCTGTGGTATTTTGTGGAAGAGCCACACTCAAGGGGCCAAAGAGCTGCATGTGGCTCTCGAGCCACAGTTTGCCGACCAATGGTCTAGCAGACACCTGCCCCCAGCACAGCACCTTTCCATAAGTGACCAAATGTACGGAGAACGCGCCTAGAGAAGAGCAGGCTGTGCGTAAGGAAACTTACCGACATAAGGAATGCCCAAACCTGTGGAGAATTTTAATGAGCGTTATTTGCGTCAAACAGATGACCATTGCCAGGAAGCAAAAAATTTAGCAAATTGAGAAAAATGTTCTGGTTACTGGCGGTCTTGTAGCTTACTTTATACATTAGAATCAAAGAAGGAGACATAAAAAGGAATACATGAAATTCATTGATGGCAGATTAAGGGGTGAGAGAAAGCAAAGCAGGAGAAATCTCTGGGATTGGATGAAAAGTAAAACAGACACATACTGATTTTCCATTGGTGGATACAGGATAGTTCATAATTAACATTTACAGCACATAGGAATGGTATTCGGGGAACAAGATAACAGGTGCGGTGGGTGTGACGTGGGGTGGGGGGCGTATCTGGAAAAATAAATTGCTCTGACATTTCAAAGGTATGTTATTTTGTGCAAAAAGACAATACCCAGGCTCACTTACGTAAAGACTGACCTTTGTCAAATCAAGGAAACTACAGGAATAGCTCCGATGTGACTACAAGCCATCACCAACTCTCGGGAATTTTCATGTTCAGACCATCCTGTGTGGTTACTTTCCGTCTCTGAGTTTGAAGGCTCGCATGCGGGCCTCCCCTGACTGTCGGGTTTGGTATGTGACCTCTTTCTCTCTACACTAGTCAATCCTGGAGTTCCCCTGAGGGGCCTCCTCTTGCAAGCCACTGAGGGCCTTGACAATTAAGATGGCGCCAAGGCGGTTCCCAGGCCTGGCAAAGAGTCCTGGAGCTCCTTGGCAGGGCTGGAGGCGGGTGCACCAGGCACAGCCCAGGAGATTGGGCTCACAAATAGGTGGTAGACAAGGGGGCTGGCCAGAGCTCTCAGGAGCCAAGAGGGCGGGGGTCCCCGCAGCAGCGATAGAGCAGGCTTCCGGGAAGAAGACTCTCTAAGCGACGACGCACCCAGAAGGGCTGCAGGGGAGGCGCCGGGAGGCCGGCCAGGAGCTGCGGTGGCGGGGATCCTGGGCCCAGCTGTGCTGGCGGAAGAAGGCGCCCACTCTCGGGCCTGGCTGGCACCCACGGAGCCCTTCCAGACGGCACTGAGGTCTCCTTTCGGGTTCGGGGGTTACACAGGCACCAAGGCGGGGCTGCCGGCTCACCGCGGGCCAGACCCAGACTCAGGTTCCCGCCTGGCGGGGGCGCTCAAGGACACGCCCCGCGGGAGCGCAGGTTCCTGGTTTCTCCGGACCCGGCCGCTACCCTGGAGCCCTCGGACAGCGGCCCCGAACCGCCCGATGGCGTGGTCAGCGGCTGCGAGGTCAGCCCGGGACGACCCTGACGACCCGACAGCTGGTCCTCGTGGCCCGGGTCGGACCTGCCCACCACCCACCGGGTCGCACCTCCGGGCGCACCGCCCACAGCAGCGATTACCGCGCTCGGCTCTCCCCGGGAAGGCGGGTTCCGGCCTTGGCCCCGCCCCCGCCCCGCGCCCATTGGTCAGGCCAGAGGGGGCGTGGCCCGGAGGCGGGACGCCGGACCTGGCCGCCGACGGCGCGGCGGAGCCCGCGGCTGTGCTGAGCGGAGCTCGAGGGCCCGCACCTCCCCGGGCGCCTGGGCTGCGCGGCGGCGGCGCAGACACATCAGCCGCGGCCCCCGGGGAGCTTCTGCCTCGGGTGTTGGCGTCCACGCCGCCGGCCCAGAGCCGCGACAGGTGCCGCGCGGGTTCTCCGGGGACCGCGCTGCCGCCGCCGCGGGCACCTCCCGCCCGTCCCGCCCCGCGACCCCCAGCGCGGCCCGCCGCGCGCCGTCGGGGAGCCTCAGCCCGGCCGCGGCGAAGCGGATGCCCGTCGGGTGAGCGGCGTCCGCCCGCCATGGCCGCGCGCCCCGGGCCGCTGTGGCTCGTGGGGCTGGCGCTGTGCGCGCTGAGCGGCGGCGGCCCCAGCCCGCGCCCCCCGGCCGGCGGCCCGCCCCGCCGCCTGGGCCCGCGCGAGCGCCGCGACCTGCAGCGCGAGATCCTGGCGGTGCTCGGGCTGCCCGGCCGCCCCCGGCCCCGCGCGCCGCCCGCCGCCGCCCGGCCGCCCGCGTCCGCGCCGCTCTTCATGCTGGACCTCTACCACGCCATGGCCGGCGGCGACGGCGAGGACGGCGGCCCGCGCGAGCGGCGCCTGGGCCGCGCCGACCTGGTCATGAGCTTCGTCAACGTGGGTGAGTGCGGCCCGCGGGGCGGCGAGCCCGTCCGCGCCCCCGTGGCGGCCCCGCGGCGGGAGCGCGGCCGCGGGGACCGTGCCCAGCCCGGGACGGAGGTGCCCCGGGGGACCGGGGGGACCGCGAGGAGGACAGGGCCCCGCGGGGGAGAGGGGGCTGCCGGTCTAAGGCGGCGGGTCCCTGGGCTGCGGGCCGTCGGGGCGGACGCGGGAATTGGAGTCCCGGGGCCAGTCCAGCCACCGCCTCAAACACACCCAGAGGTGGAATCCCGGGGCGTCAGGTGGACTGGGCAGTGCCAGGAGGACAGTCTGGCCCCGGGGACGGTGAGTAAACAGCCGTGATGCTGTCCCTGAGATAGGGCGGCCGAGGAGAGGGACAAAGTTCACGGAAGAACGCCCGTCCCATCACCGACATGACGGCGGAGAGGAGCCCGGGTCCTGAGTCCACAGCGGCCCCTCGGCGGCCTGCGGGCGGCGCTGTGGCCGTCAGCCGGGCGGGAAGGCGAGGACTCGGCTCAGGGGGCGTCTGTGGTCCCGTCACCGCGCCCCGAGCCCAGGACACGGCTTCCCATGCAGCGAGTGTCCAGGCCTGTGGATGGCCCCGGGGGCAGCTTGGACCCTCATCGTTCTCCAGGCAAAGCCCAGCTTTCCCCTCTGCGGCCCGATCTGGAGCCATTTCCCTTCAAGTTCTCAGAAATATCCGTCTCCGTTACTAAACTCTCCTTAATGTGCAGTCGTGACTATTCGTCCCCCGTCCCCTCTGCCTCCTGCCTGTGGCCAGTGATGGGCAGGGGCCTGGGCTCAGAAAGACACTAGACTGGACCCGGGGACCCAAGAACTGTAGCTCAGCTCGAGTGGGGAGAGCTGAGGGGCTGGGAGCCGGGAGGGGACCCTTGCCTCGGCCACCAGCCTCCCTCCACCTGCAGCCTCGCCCAGTCCTCCCAGGAGCCCCGGGAACAGCCAGGGTGTTCGTCCCAGACGAGGACGGTGAGGCTGGGGAGGCACGGTCACCCCAGGACGGCGGGGCCTCTCCGTGCCCGGCCAGCAGGCCCGGGTTGGTACCTCTGTCGGGGCACCAGGCTCTCGGGGCGGAGGGAGCTTTCGGAGAGGTCCAGCAGAGGAACCCAGCGGATGGGGCAGCAGCAGGAATGGGGAGGTCCTCGGCCATTTGCTCCCTGCAGGAGGGCGGGAAGAGGGGCAGCCGGGAGGGCTGGTGGTGGGCTGGGGCGGGGCAGTGAGCAGTAGGAGGAGCTGTTCGCTTCTGCAGAGAGCCCAGTGCCAGGCGCCGGGCTTGGGTCACTGGTTCGGGGTGCTGCCCTCCTGGTTAGAGGGCCGGTGGGGACGGGACAGGGAGTGTGTGGAGCTGAGGCTGGAGCTCTGAACGTGGGACAAGCTGACCCAGGGCTCGGGACCAAGAAGAGCTGGGGATGGAGTCACCGGGAAAATGCCCCCCAGGGAGGCATCTCCCAGTGAGTCACCGCCCAGCCCGTGTCCTGCTCCAGCCAGCGGCCCCTGGGCCGAGGCGTGCACAGCCCCAACGGGAGCTGCTGCTGGGAATCAGGCAGGGCCCCAAGCTCAGGAAGACCTGGCGCCCCTCCCGACTCTGCTGTGTGATCTGAGGCCAGGCCCGCCCTCTCTGAGCCTCAGGCCCCTCCTTCTACAGGGGCCCCTAGTGACCAGGGCGTCCTCGGGTTGTGGTGCGATTGGCTGGTACTTGGGAGGAGCCGAAGGTCAGCCCCCTCTTTGCGGGTGACCCTGGGCCTCGCCGCTGACTCGGGTCCCTCCCAGCCTCTGCCCAGCCCTGGCCCAGATGTGACAGGAATGTCCCCATGTGTGTGATGCACACGTGAAACCCAGAAACAGACTTTAAAGGCCAGGCAAAGGCGTTTCCACCAGTTTTTAGAATAAAAACCAGCCCTTGAACGTCCATAGCCTCGTCTTATGGGCTCAGAGAGGCTGAATGGCCAGCCCGGGCCACACAGCATGTCCATGTCATCATCGAGGCGGAGGATCCCAAGCCGCAGCTTCTCCCCCCCGCCCCCATCTCTGTGTGTCCCATAAGGTCTAAGGCCTGTGGGAGCCGCACGCCGGTCCTCGGTCTGTGGAAGCCCCGCTGTGGGCGGCCCCGCCCGCTGTCGGAGGGACCTCTTTATTCTGACACACTAATTGCACTAGCAGGACTCTCAGTGAGAGTGGCTTACCTGGTAATTACCCAGACTGATGTGGGGATTAGACACCTCGCAGGACTCTTTTCTTGTTTGGAGGCCCAGGCCCCGGGCTCCGGAGCCACGTGGGTCTAATAGCAGGGACGCTGAGCTGTCAGCTCCCACGCTCCGGCTCCCACACCTGCTGCCTCCCGCCCCGCCTCTCCCGCCGGCCTCAGCTGGCTCCGAGACTCCAGGCCTGGTGCCGGCCCGGTCCCCGACCATCAGGGGCAGTGTGTGGGGCCCAGTGGCCTTGGACTTCTCATGGGCCTCCAGCACATGGTGCAGGCCTCGTGTCCCAACAGATACTTCTATTCGGAACCCGTGTCATGATGGACGGAGCCCGTGATCGGAGGCCAGGGCTGTGGTCAGAGCTGGTGGCCCTACCTGGCCTGTCAGTCTCATCCATGTAGAATCTTGGCTTCCCATGGGCAGGACACAGTAATGGGGACATATTGATACCTACGTGGGGAAGGACAGAGCCTGTCTCTGGTGTCACCTGGGCTCCGCGAGCGGAGAGAAGGCTACACCTTGTCCTGGCGGGGCTGCCATGGATTCCTCCCCCTCCTGTCAGGTCCTTCTCTTCTCTGGGCCTCTGGGCTCCCGTCTGGTCTATAGAGACGGCGTCAGGAAAACGAGGGGCCTCCCAGCTCTGACCCTGAGGCTCTGTGGGTGGCACCTTCTCACAACACGACCCCGTTCCCTCTGCGCACACGTGTGACTGGCGGCACCTCAGCCTTCTCAGGTGGACCCAGCCCCTCCTGAGGAGCAAAGAGGCAGGAAGGACCAATTCTCCTCCTGAGTCCTCCCAATCATGTCAGTGTGGTGACAGGAGCTCCTCTTCCAGAGTGAGAAGCAGACACGAACGGCAGTGCAGGCAGAAGTCCAGCCAGAAATCACTGGGGCCATCTTCACTTTGTCCTCCCCCTTCCCTGCACAGACCGATTTCCTCCTGGGTCTCCGGGGACAGAGGACAGGCGTTGACAACCCGAGGCTGCTGTATTTGGGAGAGCGGGGCTTGCTGGGAGTGCGGGCTCTGGCCCGGCCCTGCTCAGCCCTGTGACCTGGAAGGGCTGACTCTGCCTCCATGCGCCCAGGCCACTTTCTTTGGTTCTTCACTAGGGAATGCTTTCATCTTTTTCACCAGTTCACAGAGCAAATGGTCATGTGGCACCTGCTCTGTGCCAGGCACAGTTGTAGTTACTGAGATATGACAGTGAGCAAAGCAGAGCCCCTGTCCTGGTGGGAAAGACAGACGACAAACACAGAGCCACAGAGGCGACTGCCAAGTCTAGTCAGTGACCCCCCATCCGGACACAGGTCGGGTGGCAGGGGTGTAGACAGGACTGGGCTCAGGGTTCTGACCTGGGACCCAGACAGGATTTGCATGCTGCCTGCTCTAGTGTGGCCGGGACTTTCCAGCCCACCTCTCAGAGCCTCGGTTTCCTCTTCTGTAAAACGGAGGTGCTCACTGTACCCACCGTCAGGGCTGCTCCGGGTCATGTGAGGTGACACCCAGGGATGACCTCAGCCCAGACCTCCACATCTGTCCCTTCACTGCCCTCTCATAGCTACTGTCATGTTTGTGAAGGAGGAGAACGAGGCTCAGAGACGGTCCTTGGTTTTCCCAAGGCCACACAGCAGGTGGTCCCCCTGCCCGTACATCCTCTGCTCTCCTACACAGAAGCTGCCTCTCCCCCCTCCCCCCCCCCCCAGGCCTGGCCCATCCTGAGGTCCAGTAAGGGCCTCTGGACTGGACCGGACTGAGTGCCTGTTGTAAACTGAGAATCCCGTTTTTAGAGTGTCTATTGTTTGGGGGCTTACAGAAAGAACACACGCTCCTCACACAGCATTCGGACCAACAGGCACATGTGACATGAGGCCCCGGAGCCTCCCAGCCAGTCCCCAGGCAGCCACTTTGTCGTTTCTGTCCCCACACGCTCATCTGGCCTGCTCTTTGAGGTTCATGTGAACGGAAGCATATGGTGTATAATGTGTGTGGTTATTTTTTTCTTTTAATACATTTTTAATATACTTTATTGATATTTTACAGAGAGGAAGAGAGATAGATAGAGAGCTAGAAACGTCGATGAGAGAGAAACATCGACCAGCTGCCTCTTGCACACCCCCTACTGGGGATGTGCCCGCAACCAATGTACATGCCCTTGACCGGAATCAAACCCGGGACCTTTCAGTCCACAGACCGACGCTCTACCACTGAGCCAAACCGGTTTTGGCTCTTTTAATACATTTTTAATATTTTATTGATTTTTTACAGAGAGGAAGGGAGAGGGATAGAGAGCTAGAAACATCGATTAGCTGCCTCCTGCACACCCCCCACTGAGAATGTGCCTGCAACCAAGGTACATGCCCTTGACTGGAATCGAACCTGGGACCCTTCAGTCCGCAGGCCGATGCTCTATCCACTGAGCCAAAAGGGCCAGGGTTGTAGTTATTTTTTATAAATGAATTATGTTGTGTTGCATGACCAGACCACATGGACCCGTTCTTACTGATGGACACATGGCTTGTTTCTGATTTGGGTTGTGAATAAAGCTGCTCTGAGCATCCTTGGACTCATCCCTCCAATGATGAGTAATAAGGCTACATCAAACTGGGCGCTCACCCCAACTCTGCCACTTGGGAGCCATGAAACTTTACACAGGTTCCTTTTAGAGTCTCTGACCCGCACTTCTTCACTCTTTAAGACACCTTTAGGGTGCAGGAGGCCACCTCCCCCGGTTGAGTAGGACTCAGCGAAATGTGCAGTGAGGCCAGCTGGATGCCCATCTCATGGCCGGAACTTCATAGGCGGGAGCTGGTGGATGCATTACCTCCTATTTCAGTGCCTTTGCTCCTGGTATACCCTCTGCGGAGACTACGCTCCCCTCCATGTGTGTTTGTAAAGGGGCAGGCAGAGGTTCCCATAAACCTGACTCTCCCCCCCCCCCCACTCCTCCCAAAGAGCCAGGCTCCCTCCATGGGTGGAGCCCCCGTGCTTCCTGGTTGGTGGTCACTTTCTGCTGTAGATTCGGGGTGTGTCTGCCCTCTTTATCCTCCTCCCAGGAGACCATGAGCCCCGGAGAGCAGGGACCAACCTGACTCTTCCTGCTCCCTCTGCCCGCTCTGCCGTGCCGTCTCTGGGCCAAGTTGGAGGAGAGGATTCAGCGGGAGGCGGGCCGCCCTCTCTGCCTTTTCAGACACTGACATGGGTCAGCGTGTCCGGGGTCCTCCCCGGGGACCCTTGTCCCTGAGGGTCCTGCTTGGAGCGGGGCGGCCGCAGCCGGCACCTCGGGGCACCTGTTGGTGGGAGAACCTTGAAGAAGGTGACCCCGTCCCAGGTTGCCGCCCAGAGGAACCCCAGGCCACTCCTTTTATATCAGCTCGAGTCTGAGAGTCCGTGTGAAGGACCCTCACGTGACATGCGACCCCAGGCGAATCTCTGCCCCTCTGGGCCTCAGTTTCCCCGTCGACGCAGGGCTGCCCTGAAGGCTTGTGCAGCTCCGACCAAAGGCTGTGCCCTCCCCCTGCCTCCCAGCGGGGCCGCTCCGGGCTGAGCGCAGAGTGGAGGCACAGCCCGTCCCCGCGGGAGAGAGGATGTGTCCCCGAGACCGCGGCTTTCTGGAAACGCCCACAGCTCCGTGCTTTCCCGGCCTGCACCGGGGGGCTCGCACCCCTGGCTCCCGTCCCCTCGGGGCTATTTTTGGCCTTGGCAGGCTTGATGTGGCGGGGTGTGCGGTGTCCCCTTTAATTTGGGGTCTGACGCCGGCTGAGGTCGGGTGGTAATTATGTGTGCAGAGCCGTTTATGGAAAGAGCTCTGAAAAGAGTCCGAAATGAGAACTGACTAAAAATACCGCAGCCTGAAACCTGGGCCTCCTCTCGGCAGCGCTGAGATTTCTGGGGGGGAGCCCGTCGGGATGCAGGATCGATAGGCGATCGGTTCCTCGGCTCCCCGTGGGCCTGCACCGGCCGAGGGGACCGGGTCTGCTCTGGTCTGAAGTGGGCCCGTGGCCTCCATGACCGATCGGACCAGCCAGCCCGGCCCAGCCCGTCCGCCCCGGGACCCGGGGGCCTGCCCTCCGCTCGGGCCGCCAAGTCCCACGGGAAAGTGAGCCACGTGCGTGGCCTCTGCTGGAGACGCCGTGACAGGAAGCCTCTCCCAGACCAGCAGCAGTGCCCTCGCCCACAGCCGGGGTGCTGGGCCCCAGCCACTGCCCTGGGGACCGGGAGCCTTTGTGGGGAGAGGCCTGGCTCCCCTCTGGGCCCCTGGAAGACGGGGGATAACAAGCGGGCCTTTGTGGTGGACGGGATGATGCTCACCAACTGAGCCACGCGGCCAGGGCCTCCTCCACCTCTTTATGTGACTGGTCCCCTTCCTCCTCCAAACTGGACCTTTCCCCCCCGTTTCCCAGGACTCGGGATGATGCACTGAGTCCTAGGAGAGGTTCTCAGCTCCCAGATGTTTGGCACTGTCCAGGACGGTTGTTAGGACCCGGGAGGAGAAGGCACCTGTGGGCAGACACGGGGGTGCTGCTCGTCCCCCACCGCACTCAGGGCAGCCCCCAGCGGGGATGTGGCCCGAAAGGTCGGCAGAGCCGAGGACGGGAAATCGGGTCCAGAGCTAGTGCTTGATGGTGCGGGCGATGTGAACGGACAGAGTCACAGTGCTGCCCGTGCTAGTCTCTGATACTCAAGTTGCCCCATTTTGACCATCACGGAGCCTTGGCGTCTGAGTACTTTTTCCTCTCCTAGGAGTCTCAGAGCGCTTCTTGCTCCTGGTTCGAGATGTTCCAGGCTCTGTGCATGCATGTCCTGCCCTGGGTGGCAATGGCAGACCACTGTGGTAAAGTGGTGAAGTGGGTCCAAAGTGGTGAATTGGGTCCCTGAGGGGCTCTCTGGGCAGGAGGCCCCGCCGCCCCGGCTTGGCCATCGTTTCTAGGCCTTTTCAGTAGCAAAGCTAGGGAATATGTGTTTCCTGTGAGGAAAAAATCATGACCTCAGACTTATATTTCCAATTCAGATGTAGGCTTTCAGGTTTCTTATATCTTGTTTAAAATAGAGTTTTGTTGATTTCAGAGAGGGAAACATTCATGATGAAAATCAAGAATAATTGATCGGCTGCCTCTTGCACGCCCCCTACTGGGAATCGAGAGAGCCTGCAACCCCATGTGCTCTTGACCAGAATCAAACCCGGGACTCTTCAGTCCACAGGCGGACGCTCTAACCCCTGAGCCAAACTTGCTAGGATGGTTTTACTTACATCTTCAGTTTTGTATTTCTATTTCTTCTGTGCTGAATAACTCAGTCCTCACCACATTAACATATTGTTTACTTTGTTCTACAATTTGATGTATTTGGAAGGAGACATCACTTCTGTGGCATTCTTCTCCAAAATCCATCATTTAACCGTATCTAACAAGAAAGCATCAGATAGACTCACACAGAGGGACATGCGACAAAGTAACTGACCAGTGCTCCTCCAAAGGGTCAGGGTCATGGAGGACAAGACAAGCAGTTGTGACAAAGGACAAAACAGCTAAATGCGAGCCGAAACCGGTTTGGCTTAGTGGATAGAGCATCGGCCTGTGGATTGAAAGGTCCCAGGTTCGATTCCTGTCAAGGGCATGTACCTTGGTTGCGGGCACATCCCCAGTAGGGGGTGTGCAAGAGGCAGCTGATCGATGATTCTCTCTCATCGATGTTTCTAACTCTCTATCCCTCTCTCTTCCTCTGTAAAAAAATCAATAAAACATATTTAAAAAAAAAAAAACTAAACTAAATGCGATGTGGGATCCTATATTGGATCCTGGAACAGAAAAGGCACATTAGTGCCGTTACCAGTTTGGCTCAGTGGTAGAGCGTCGGTCTGCGGACTAAAAGGTCCCGGGTTCAAATCCGGTCAAGGGCATGTACCTTGGTTGCGGGCACATCCCCAGTAGGGGTGTGCAAGAAGCAGCTGGTCGATGTTTCTCTCTCATCGACGTTTTTAGCTCTCTATCTCTCTCCCTTTCTCTCTGTAATATATCAATAAAATATTTTTTTTAAAAGAAAGAAAAGGCACATTAGTGGGAAAACTGATAAAATGCAAGGAAAGTCAATATTTAGTGAATGGTATTGTACCAATATCAATTCCTGGGT
Organism: Vespertilio murinus; assembly: GCA_963924515.1. Classification (NCBI taxonomy): domain Eukaryota; kingdom Metazoa; phylum Chordata; class Mammalia; order Chiroptera; family Vespertilionidae; genus Vespertilio; species Vespertilio murinus. The sequence goes on from OZ004706.1 coordinate 24,688,621, forward strand.
TTTGATAGTTATACTATGGTTTCCTTATGTAAGAAGCTGTTATCATCAGGGGAAGCTGGGCAAAGTGCACATCGGAAGTGTGTGTACTATGCTTCCAACAGCGTCTCTCTGGATTTAAATAATCTGAAACTGTTACAGCGGAGAGTGAGTCCCACACCCCACTCCGTACTGCCCCCCAGGGCCACCGTGCCCATGACGGTGCTCACACATACAGTGACCACTCTGGCTACTTTCTTGTTTGCTGTCTGGCCTCCCTGTGCTGCGCACTCGCTGGCTGCAGGCTGGTCCAGCTGGTCTGCAGTTTCCACAGGCCTGGCGGCTCCCCTCCAGCCAGCCCTGCTTCCAAATGTGCCGAGTCAGAGAGTGAGTGAGTGCTCCCGGCTGTGACCAGGAAAGAGCGCGTGCTCTTAGAAAGCCTCCAGTGCGTGAGGAGGCGGCGGCATAGTCAGAAGTCGTCTGTCACGTGCCCAGAAGGGAAATCATATGCCCCCCCAGATTTTGCAGATGGGAGAAGTAATTTACTACCCAGAAACCTTGCTCCAAGGCCAGTGGTTCCCATCCCCCGTCCGTGCCACCTCGGAGAGAGGACTGCTGGCAGCACATGCCTCAGATGGCCGGGATCCAGAGCAGGGGCCCCCGGCCCCCTGCCCCGCCCGGCACTATCCGTCTGGACCTGCCAGGGGACCTGAAATGAACTTCCCGACCCCACAACCAGCAGCAGAATTTATACCGGGAAAGCCCGAGAAGCCACGCTGTACAGACCTTGGCTTTTCCCATAAATTCCTCTGAGGATCATCAGCCAACAGCAGCAGGGTGGGAGCCGCCACGGGCAACGTCCCACAAGGCGGGGGAAGGAGCCCACTCGGGGGTGAGAACGCCCGGTTCCCTCTCCGTGGGTGGAAACGGGGAAGCAGAGTGTGTGCGGTGATCTCTGTCCCTTGAGCTTGATGGTAAGGAACCTTCGGCGCTCTCATGAAGAAAGGGTCCGTTTCTGCTTGTGCCCGAGCCAGAATGGGGCGATGGCCCCGGACGTTGCTGAGGGGTGCCGCCCGGTGCCTGGGCATCTTCAGCAGGCTCCAGACCCTGGCGGCGGGAGGTGAGGCTGCGCAGGAGGAGGTACTGGGGAGGGGACGCTCTTGAATAACGTGTGACAGGTACTTGCTGGACCATCGCGAGAGCCGGCGTTAGCAGCAAACGTGGCTTTCTGCAATCTCATCCGGCGTGGTGTCGAGCGCACGTTTTTCAGGTGTGGATTGTGAGCCCCGGGGGTCGGAGGCTTACAAAGGCCGGCCGGGGACAAGCACCCCTGGCAGCCAGCCACCTGCGTTCAAGCCGGACGGACACGTTGGGTGCTCGGTAACCTCTCTTTCATACTTACACTCAGAAACGGAAATCGAATGGCTCGTTTTCTCCCCGGTGGCTCTCGAGTCTCACACATGAAGCTCCTAGTGGTGCTGGCAGGATGTTGTCCCCGTGATGCACCATTTAAGTTCAGAAATTGCAGGCCAGCACCTGTCCCTGACGCCTGGGGAAGAGCCGTGGCTCCGGCCTCACCATCCCTCCTTTACCAAGCCCTTCCAGCCCTGATGGAGAGAGAGCTCCTCGCCTCCCCAGCCAGACGAGGAGACAGAGCCCCCGCAGGGAAAGGACGGGAGGCTGGGACCGGGAGCGCCAGCTCACGGCCAGACCTCACTTCTCAGCTCCCAGGGGACACTCCAGGTCCCACCAGACACTGTTCTTAAACTCAGCACTTTTCCCCCCCGTATTATTATTGATATTTTACAGAGAGGAAGAGAGAGGGATAGAAAGCTAGAAACATCGATGAGAGAGAAACATCGATCAGCTGCCTCTTGCACACTCCCCAGCAGGGATGTGTCCGCAACCAAGGTACATGCCCTTGACCGGAATTGAACCCGGGACCTTTCAGTCCGCAGGCCGACGCTCTATCCACTGAGCCTAACTGGTTTCGGCTTCACTCAAGTGGCTTTTGAGGAGAAGTATCCTCCCCAACCCAGAGAAGCAACCTGGGAAACACTCTACATCCACAGAGTTCCGGCAAAGAGACGGGGCCCGCCCCGTGGCCAGTTACAGTAATGTCTGGTGTAATGCTAGGTCCCAGAAAGTTTTATCTGTTTCTGATGAAAAGCATTCTTTTCCTACAAGTCCACCATCTTCCGGGGGTTGCCCGGAGCAGCCAGGGGGCAGCTTCCTGTGCTGGAGCTCCTGGTGGTTTATCAAAACACAGGCCGGCCGAAACCGGTTTGGCTCAGTGGATAGAGCGTCGGTCCGCGGACTGACAGGTCCCGGGTTCGATTCCGGTCAAGGGCATGTGCCTTGGTTGCGGGCACATCCCCAGTAGGGGGCATGCAAGAGGCAGCTGGTCGATGATTCTCTCTCATTGATGTTTCTGGCTTTCTATCCTTCTCCCTTCCTCTCTGTAAAAAAATCAATAAAATATATATTTTTTTAAAAAACAAAAACAGCCGAAACCGGTTTGGCTCAGTGGTAGAGCGTCGGTCTGTGGACTGAAAGGTCCCGGGTTCGATTCCGGTCAAGGGCATGTACATTGGTTGCGGGCACATCCCCAGTAGGGGGTGCGCAAGAGGCAGCTGGTTGGTGTTTCTCTCTCATCGACATTTCTGGCTCTCTATCTCTCTCCCTTCCTCTCTGTAAAATATCAATAAAATAAATATTTTTTAAAAAAAACAAAAACACAGGCCGGAGGTTCGGAAAGGGGGTCCGTTCAGGTGCCCAAGGTGCTCCTGACCCAGCAGGGAGGGAGGCGCCGGCTCGGTGCCCGCGGGGGGCTGGCAGGTTTGGGCGGTTCCCTCCGTCCCCGATCCAACATGGGAACCAGCCTCAGGCCTGCGACAGCGTCCCGGTGCCCCCCCGCCCGTCCCCCGCCTGGGACAGACGCTCTAGCGGTGCGTGCAGAGGGTCCGGGGAGGGTGTGCGGGAGCCCCAGCCTTCCCCCTCCGGGCCGCTCCCCGTGACGGCCGGCAGCCTGGCCTCCGCCCTCCCGCGGACCCGGGTTCAGACACGGCCACGTCGTGGATTGGGCCGCGTGGTCCCTGAGTCGCGGGAACCGTCACCAGAGGCGAGCGTGTGCGTGTGTCTGCGGAGGGCCCTGCCCCCCGCGCCCGGCCTGTGCGGACCACCCGGTGCCACCCGCGTCTCAGCCCGCCCGGCTCCGGGGCCCCGCCGCGTGCCCAGCTTCCCGCCTGACCGCGGGCACTGCCTTTCCGCTCCTCCGTCCGGGAACGGACACTCATCTCCGGCCAAACACGCGTGTCCGCGGCCCCGCCCGGCACAGCTGTCTGCCGGCCCCCGCGGCCCGGCTCCCCCAGGACAGGCCGCGCCCCCACATCCGCCTCTCCACCCGCCTGGTGGCCTGCGGTCACCGGCCCGGTAGCCAGAGAGGCTTTTTAAAGAGCCGCGCAGACGGGCAATTACAATCTCAGTGTGGGTTTGGGGGGGCGCTGGGCGGCTCCCGGCCCTGCTCTCCGGAAACACAGATTTGCGGTGTTGAAAGCGCCGAGGCTGAAGGGAGCCGGCCCTAAACACACCGTCCTGGGCGCTTCCGGCCGCGGGCCATGGGGTCCGTTCCGCACAGGCGGCCTCTCGCCAAAGTGGGGGACCAGGCCCCCAACGGAGCCACCTCGGCCCCTCCAGCCCATGCCGCACCCCTCCACGCACAGCTCCCACACCGCACCTGCTCCCGCTGCCCCGGCCCTGGCCCCCTCCGGCCAGGGCACAGCCATCTCCCAGGCCGAACCCCAGCTCTCCTCAGCCAGGCCCCGCAGCCCTCAGCCCGGACCCCGCCCCTCCGATCTGTGGGGGGCCCTGGCCCACTCAACCTGTGCATTCCATGTCCCTCTGCCTAGAAACCCTCCCTGCCACCTCCCCACCTGCCCAGGTGTCATCCCATCCTCTGAGGCCAGTTCAGACGTCACCTCCTCCAGGAAGCCCGCTCAGATCCCTCCACACCTCGGGACCTCCACCTCCTGGCACTGCCTGGGCCTCCCCGGGGCTGTCACTGCCTCCTCGCTTCTGGTTCCTTCCATCCCTCCCTCTGGCCCCTCCGCCTTCCCCAAGAGGACCCTCCCCAAGAGGACCCTGCCCCCTGCGCCCTTCGCTGTGTTCGATGGCTGTGTCTCCCTGTCTGCGCTGTCAGCTCAGCTCCAGGCCTTTGCTCACAGTGGTCCTTCCTCTGCAGCATCCTTGTCCCGTGACCTCGGGGAGAATTCACTGTCCCCTCCAGGCCGGCTCCACTGTCGCTGTGAGCGCTCCCGTCCCACGTCCCGTCCACACACCGGGGGCTCTGGAGCACTCGGCCATGTCCCCGCCGCCACGCGGCCTCCTCCCCTGGGGTCTGACGTCCGTCCCCGGTGGAGGGACTGTCCTCTCTGCCTCATCTGTGGGCAGAGACAGAGGGGGCTGGGCCGGGCCTGTGGGTGGAGGCTCGGGGGCCAGAAGGGAGCGGCCTTGTTGGCCCCTCTGGGCACCGGGCGCTGTGCTGGCACCTCACTGCAGGGCCCGGGTGTCAGCACGGGGGGCAGAGCCGGGGCAGGCCCACCCCCCGGGGAGGAAATGCCTCTCCCGGCTGTCCCGGCCCCTGGTCCCCGGCCTGCACCCAGGAGCCGGGCCCGGAGCCGGAGCCAGCAGCGCTTTGTCTTGCAGTGGAGCTGGAGCGCCCCCCGGGCCACCAGGAGCCCCGCTGGAAGGAGTTCCGCTTTGACCTGACCCAGACCCCGGCGGGGGAGGCGCTCACGGCGGCCGAGTTCCGGATCTACAAGCTGCCCAGCGCCCACCTGCTCAACAGGACCCTGCACGTCAGCCTGTTCGAGGTGGTCCGAGAGCGGGCCAACAGGTGCCTGCCCCCCCCTCACTCGGGGTGTGTCCGGCCCGGCCCCGGGGACAGACAGGCTTCCCGGGAGCCCCCCCCCCCTCCGAGAGGAAGGATGCTGGGACCAAGGCCCCGGCCCCTGGCTTCAGCCCCTCCTGCTGCCCTGGCTGTGGGGCCTTGGCGGGGCACTGAGCTCCCAAGCCTCAGTTTCCCCGTCTGTCCCGGGGGCAGCACGCCTTCCTCGGTAGAAGCAGGGAGAGGCCGGGAGGCGCCAGCTCAGGGCAGGAGCGGTCCCCGGGGCACAGGAAGCAGGAGGCGGCGGCGGTGCGGCTCCGGTTAATTGTTCTTTCGTGTCCACAGGGAGTCTGACTTGTTCTTTTTGGATCTTCAGACGCTCCGCGCGGAGGACGAGGGCTGGCTGGTGCTGGACGTGACGGCGGCCAGTGACCACTGGCTGCTGAGCCGCAGCAAGGACCTGGGGCTGCGCCTCTACCTGGAGACGGAGGACGGTGAGGACGGGGGCGGCGCCTTGTCCCGGGGCTCCGCTCAGAGGCCCGGCCGCACCCCGCTCTGCACCCCGACCTGTGACCCCGCAGGCTGCCCCCCAGCCCGGTCCTCACCGGTGGGGGAGCCTCCAGGCTCTCCCTCACCCACTGGTGTTCAGGGCGGGGCCTCCTCCATCCAGGCGGGGCACCGGGAGCCGGAGGTGGCCCAGATCCCTGTGTGGCCACATCAGGGCGCGTGGCGGGAGCGGAGGGCGAGGGGAGGTGGAGGGAGAGGAGCGGAGAGAGGCAGCGGCACCCGCGTTCGGGGAGACCAGCGTGGGGTGCGGTGCTTGGGGAGCTGTGACCGTCACAGTCGGGGGGCGGCAGGGTCTGGTGTAGCTTCCCATGGAAGACCCTCAGGAGGAGTGGCCACTCCGCCCTCAGTGCGGGCGGCCCCCAGGGACGGCTTCCCCGAGGACGGTGCGTCCGGAGGGGAGGTAATGACGGTGGGAAAGCTGACCGGCACCGCCTCAGCCAGGCCGCCAAGGTTCCCGCGGAAACTCATTGGGCTCTCGTGTCCCTGGATATGAGGGCCCGGGAGGGCTCTGCTCCTCGGGGCTCTTCTCCCCAAACCACGACCCCAGTGTCGCCGTGAGAACAACATCGGACACACCGTGTGGAGGGGCAGCCTGCAGAATGCCTGAACTGACAAGGTCATCAGTAACCAGGGCAGCCTGAGCTCGGCCCCAGCCCCGAGGAGCCGGGGAGGTCATGGCTCAGGGCCCTGGGGGACCCGATGGGGCCGGGGGAGGAGAAGCCCCTTGGGGAAGCCGATAAGTGAGATCTGAATAAAGCATGCTGGTTAGGTAAGCGGGTATCGATATTGGCTCATTAGTTGTGGCAGATGTACCGTAGTCATTGAGATGTGTCATTTCCCAGGGGACACTGAGTCCGGGTGCAGGGGAAGTCTCTGTATAAGCACCTTTGCAATGTTTTTGTACATCTCAACTATTGTAAAGTGAGAGCTTTACTTACTGTCTGCATAAAGTGAGCACCCTGACCTCCGCGAGAGGTGTGAGCTGTGGGGGAGAGGAAGGGGAGCCAGAGAGGCCCGGCAGCCGGCTGTGGATTATGACCGGAGGCGTCCGGAAAGCTGACCGCTGGGCTCCGGTGGGCTTTCTCACCTGGACTCCGAGTCTCCTGTGTCCTGAGCGGACACTGTCCTCCCTCCTGAACCGGCCTCTGGTTCACATTCTCTTGTAATCCAAGAGGGACACGAGGCGTTTCATCCTGACTCCTCAGTCTCAAAGACTTAGAGAAAAGTGGGTCTGTATGTCTGTGTTTCGGGGGGAGGGGGCAATCTGACTGCGGCTTTAAGTCCTCCCCCTCTCCCCCCACCCCCTACACATGAGGAGCTTGCACTTGCTAAGCATGGCTCTAGGGGGCGCACAGCCAACATGATCCCTGGGTAAGAGCTGCTAGTTCCAGCGGGTGCAGGAAGGCCTCTCAGGGAGGCCTCGTGGGGGGCTCACCCCAGGCAGGGACAGGCCCTGGGATGGAGGGGGAGGCGGTGCTCACTGAGGCACAGCCTGCGGAGTCGGGGGACAAGGCCAGGGGCATGGCAGAGGGGGTGGGTGGGATGGAGCAGACACCTTGGGGGCTTCTGGGCAGATGATCCCTGGGAGTCGGAACGTCCCAGCGGCAGTGTGGAACAGGCCGAGGCTCCCAGGGAACATGCGCGGCACCCACAGGCTGGGGGCTGCTGGCCCGGGCGCCCCTGAGTCAGCCAGGCCGCGGGCTCCACTCCGGGCCACCTGCTGACAGGCGCCCTCGGCTCGGGGCTCCGGGGCCGCCTCGTCTGGGCCTCCCTGGCCTGTCCCCTCCGCTCGCAGAGCTCCCATGTGGCCTGGGGCCTGTGTCCTCGTGGTTCCCCCGTGTCCTCCTGACGGCGACTTGCCGGGACCCAAACTCTCCCAAATGCTTCCGTCTGGGCTCCTCCCAGTGATGGCGCCTCAGCCTCCTGTCTGAGCAGCTCCGTCCGCCTGGAGCCCTGATGGGCCCAGAGCCTTGTTCGTGGCGGTGACGTCATAGGTCAGAGGTTGGTCTTAGGATTCATTAGGTGTGGACACAGGTCCAAAGCTCAGCTCGTTGAGAGCTGACCTTTGAGCAGGCGTGTGGGTGGGGCCGCCATGTCCTCGGCCCGTGTGTCTGATGGAGGCTCCTGTCTGACCTGCTGATGGCACCAGTGTCCGTGCCACGTGTGTGCGTCTGCGCACGGTAATGTACGTGCTGCACGCTGGACGTGCAAGTGCATGTGTGTTTATGTGGACATGGGTGCGCATGCCCGTGTGTGTCCGTGGTGCAGCTTTGAGGGGAATGCACACGGCAGTGGCAGGGTGGTCACTGTGTTGGAGAAACAAAAAGGAGTTGGTTCTCACGCTCCCCACGTTGTTACGTTGCTGGGTCGGTGACAGCATCACGAGGTCACGGGGGACAGCAGGAGGCCAGGGCGAGGGGTCCTGGTGGCGTGGACGTGGCCGGGCGGAGGAGCGTTCTCACAGCGGCCTCCGTCTTGGAGGCCGTGGTAAAACCCACGTTTCTAGACCCGCCATTCCGAGGGCGGAGGCCCCAGCCATGGCCTCCTTCCTTTCCCAGCCACGACCCGGGCCTGCGGACAGAGCGTGGGCTCCGGGATCGGACGGCCTGGGCTGAGGCCGCTCTGGGACCCTGGTCCCGCGTCTCCGCCCGCCCAGCCTGCCTGTCTGGCGGCAGGAAGCAGGAGGGCCTGGCCAACCAGCCCGGTGCCCTCGGCCCCCGGGACATCCCGGGAGGAGGCGGGGAGGGGGACCTCAGACCGAGGTGGGCGACGCCGGCCTTCGGATGTGGAAGCCGGGCACAGGGGCCGCCTCAGCCCTCATGCCCCTGGGCCGTGCCCGCTGCAGAGCCGTGCCCTCGGTGACGCTCTCTCCTCTGTCTCAGGGCGCAGCGTGGATCCCGGCCTGGCCGGTCTGCTGGGGCGCCGGGCCCCGCGCTCCCAACAGCCGTTCATGGTCACGTTCTTCCGGGCGAGCCCCGGCCCCGGCCCCGTCCGGGCGCCCCGGGCGGTGAGGCCCCTGCGGCGGCGGCTGCTGAAGAAGACCAACGAGCTGCCGCAGCCCCACCGGCTCCCCGGCATCTTCGGTGAGGCCCGGCCCGGGTCCGAGGCTGGAGGCCCAGGACCCGCGGTGGTGGCGGAGCCTTCTGGCCCTCACGAGGGGTCAAGCAGGGGTCACCCTCCAGCCCCCTCCCGACCCCCTCCCTGCCCCAGGCCCCCGTGGACGGCCATGCCCTGTCCCAGGCCTCCCTGCCACCGAGTCCCCCTGTGCCCCCGGCTCCGGCCTCCCAGCCTCCTCAGAACCAGGGGCCCTTCCCCGGCAGCACCCCCTGTGCCGGCTCCCTCCCCGGCTCCTGCGGGAGGCACAGTTTAGGCGAAGGTCTCCCCACCAGGCCAGACCCTCGGAATCGGGGGGACAGGCTCACCCGGCCATGTGCCGCTTTCTTTCATGGGAGTCAGCCCCCTGCTTGGCCCCAGCATGAGCCCCGGACCTGGGCGGTGAGGAGGGCGGTGGGGGAGGCAGGAGGGTCTCAGGGGGGAAGGGGATGCCACCGCCGCCTGGTGGCAGAGCCCCTGGCTGTCTGTGGACACAGGAGGCCCAGGCTGGAGCCGGAGGCGGGCGGAGGGCTTCCTCTGGAGCCGCTGGGAGCCATCGAAGGCTCCTGAGTGGACCCCGCACCAGCAGAGCTGCAGGGAGGGCTCTGGGCCCCGGGGCTGTTTCCCATCATCCACTTTCCACAAACGTGCCCCGAGGGCATCCCGAGACCCCGCTCCTCTGTCCCCGCAGACGGCGCCCACGGCTCCCACGGCCGGCAGGTGTGCCGGCGGCACGAGCTCTACGTCAGCTTCCAGGACCTCGGCTGGCTGGTAATGTCCACTCTCCCTCGTAAATGGCGACCCCCCTGAGGGTCACGCGTGTCTCCAGGAGGGGCAGACTTGGTTTTGTTGTGTGTTTTTTTTCATGTATTATTTTCTTCTGGGTTTTCCAAGTGTTCTCAAAGGAGAATGTGATCACTTTATGGTGAAAAGGTGCTTTTTGGTAAAAACTGAAAATGGAGACAACCTGCCTCCTGAGCCATGAAAAGTCAGGGTACAAAGGGCCCCGAGGCCAGGCTGCCGAGCCTCTGCCTCTCAGGACAGCGGCTGGGGGGGGGGGGGCAGCAGGAGGACCACCCCAGGACCACAGAGCTTGTCCAGCTCTGTCCGCTGGGGGTCTTGGGGGGATGCCAGGCTTGGGGGGAGGGGGCTGCTCAGGGGGGCCGAGGGTGAGTGACAGGTCCCTGAGGCTGAGGGAGGGAGGGGGGGGTGAGGGCAGCCCTGAACCCGCCTGTGACAGGTGCTAGAGGGAGGGGCCGCCTGGTGGACTCACCTCCTTCCGTTCCCCACAGGACTGGGTCATCGCCCCCCAGGGCTACTCGGCCTATTACTGTGAGGGGGAGTGCGCCTTCCCGCTGGACTCCTGCATGAACGCCACCAACCACGCCATCGTGCAGTCCCTGGTCAGTGCCCAGCAGTGCTGCCGGCCCGGGGGGCGCCGAGGAGAGGGGCTCGGCAGCCTGGAGGGGATGGGGGCGCCTGCTCGGTCTCGGGGGTTCTCACGTGGAACCTCGGCTGAGTGCACGTGTGGGTCAGCTCCCTCACTGCAGCAGCTGGTCCCTGGGTGGCCGGCCTGCGTCTGCAGACGCAATGCGATGCACACACTCACATTCACACTCACACACACACTCACACATTCACACTCACACACATACACCCTCATACACACACATTCACACACACACACATACTCTCTCTCACACACACACACACACACACACACACGTGCACACATGCACGTGGGGACCTGCAGGTATGTGTGGTGGTCACATGCACGCACACACAGAACAGATGTGCATTCATTCCACCTGGGTGCCTGTGTGCTCTGAACACGTGTGCCCATGTGCACAGGATTGTTCAACCTCGTGACACGTGCACACGGGGTGAGACAGGCGTGTGCGCTCACCACCCTTCACAGGGAGTCGGGAGAGTCACCCATCGCCCTGAGCGCACGTGTGTCTCCAGGAGGGGCAGACTTGGTTTTGTTGTGTGTGTTTTTTCCATGTATTATTTTCTTCTGGGTTTTCCAAGTGTTCTAAATGGAGAATGTGATCATTTTATGGTGAAAGGTGCTTTTTGGTAAAAACTGTGAAAATGGAGACAACCTGTTTCCTGAGCCATGAAAAGTCAGGGTACAAAGGGACCCCGAGGCCAGGCTGGGGACCCCCTCTCCTCTCAGAAAGGCTGCATCCCCGAGGGGCCGCTTCTCCCGGCTCCCGAGTCAGGACGGGCCTCCCCGCTTCCCCTTCAGAGCCATGGCCGGCACCCGGGCGGGGTTGCCGGATCCTCTCACGTGGGCCTTTGACTGCCAGGCCCCGACACCTCATGGGGGGGCGGGAAGTGGGGAGCAGTGGCCCCCCGTCCAGCCTGGCTGACATCCTGCCGCGGCCTCGGCTTCCCCGGTGGCTGCGGAGAGGCCCTGGGCCCCTCGCCAGCCCAGCGCCCCGGGACCGTCCTGGCCGCCGGCTCAGAGCCGGGGCTCCGGGACCAGCGGGCGTTGGGGACAGGGACCAGCCTGCCGGACGGTCCCCATCAGAGAGCTCCCCCCGGTCCCGCAGCCCCCGTAGGGCTGGGCTCCCCCCCCCCCCCCGGGCCCTCGGAGCGGCCCCCTCACCCACGAGGGAAGCAGTGTCCTCCCTCCCGCCCCAGAGCTCGGGCCGTCGGTGGGGCCGGACCTGGGGTCGGTGCTAACTCGGCGCATCCTGCCAAGGCGCAGGACAAATATTTGTGTGGAGCCGAAATAGCCCCACAAGCAGGCTCTCCTGGGGGAGCGGTCCAGGCCGAGGGAGCAGGCTCACCGCCCCCGTCCGAGTCCTGCCCCGGCCCCGGGCCGTGTGCGCTGCTCCCTCCCCTCCCAGCCAGACTCCCTGAGCGCGGTCAGGAGGGGTCAGTGCTTTGAGAAATGGCGGTGTTGGACCCCAGGGGTGAAGCTATAACCCGAGGCTTTATCCAGTGGCTCATGAACACGCCTGGGACCAGCCAGGAGGGGGACAGGCCACACACAGGGCTGGACGGGGCATGGTCAGGGTCATTGCAGAAGCCCAGAGAAGCCCGGTCTGTGGCTCAGAGGTTGAGCGTCGACCCATGAACCAGGAGGTCACAGCTTGGGTCTTGGTCAGGCACGTGCCTCGGTTGAGGGATTGATCCCCAGGAGGGGACGTGCAGGAGGCAGCTGATCAATGATTCTGTCATCATTGATGTGCCTCTCTCTCCCTCCCCTTTCCTCTTAGAAATCAATAACATTTTCATAAGGCAGCCAAGAAGAGGGAAGAGTGGAGGGGTCCTGGGGGGGGGGGGTCGGTGCTTCCGGGGCCTCAGGCATAGGACCTGCCGTCCGGTGCCTTGTGTGCTGGGGCCGGCAGGGCCCTCGGGTCTGAGGGGAGAGGGTGAGGCGGGAGCTGACAGGAGCCAGGCTGTGCCCTAAGGCCCGGGGCGGGCAGGGGGCAGGAGGGCGGATTTCCACATCACACCTGCCTGGTGTGGCTGGAGGTGGGAGGGTCGGCCCGGCGCTGGGCGGTGCTGGCGAAGGCCCGGCTCACCCTCTGCCGCCGCCCTCCCTGCAGGTGCACCTGATGAAGCCAGACGCCGTGCCCAAGGCGTGCTGCGCGCCCACCAAGCTGGGCGCCACCTCCGTGCTCTACTACGACAGCAGCAACAACGTGATCCTGCGCAAACACCGCAACATGGTGGTCCAGGCCTGCGGCTGCCACTGAGGCCCCGGCGGCCGCGGCAGCGCCTCCCGCCGGGCCAGCCCCCTCCAGAGCCCGAGACCCTCAAACGCAGCCATAGCTCTGGAGGGGCCGAGGGGAGGGCTCTCCTATCTGCCCCCATTCCGCCAGGGCCTGGTGGGTCCTCTCCAGCCCCTGGCCCCTTCCCGGGATCTGTGGTTTGCTCCCCACCCCCACCCCTCTGTAGGGACGGACGCACATAGCAGCCATAGTGTCAGCACAGGAGGCCTCACTTAGCACCGTCCTGGGCCTTCATGGTCCACTCTGTGGGTGGATGACTGGCTGGTTGGGCCAGGGCTCTGGGGTGGAGCAGGGGTGGCCTCTACCCAGGGTAACATGGGCACTTCCAGGGCCTAGTTCGACACGTGCACGTCCTCAGTAGTGAGCACAGAAGAACACGCCGGGTGGGCTCATGCCCTGGGCCTGCCCTCCTGCCTGGAGAAGCAAGAAATCTCAGGGGCTTCCAGTTCCCTCCCTGCCCCCGTGGGGGACTCAGCACTGGACAAAGGGAACTGTGAGCAGAAGCAAAGCAAGGACAGACTGCCAGTCTCAGCAGACTGGCAGCACAGACCACCACTGCCCGGCCTCTCACCCGTGGCCGTCAGCCAGCACCGGGTTCTCTCCCCACTGGACATGGACAGGGTCTCAAAAACCTCAACACAAACCTTTCGGAGCTGACACGAACAGGTTTCGCTCCTGTGCTAAGGAGCAGTGCATCCCCGGAGCAGAGGGCCTCGGCCACCTCTGGCCGGGCATGGGGCACGGGTGGCCACTGTGGGTGTCTGCCGGAGTCTCGAAGGTAGGAACAGCCTGGTCACCTGTGTCCTGGGCCTTGGGGCCCGTGAGCCAAAGAAAAGGCCCCTGTCCCGGGGGAGTGACCGGCGGTAATTAGGGGGAGCTGGGTGGGAAGGTTCCCGGAAACCACCGTTCTCCTTGGAGCGGCCGAGGCAGTGGGAGTGTTTATTTGATTTCGGACTCGCTAACCCTGTAATTAACCTGCTGGGGCAGACAGTCCAGCTGCCTGAGCCCTGAAATACTGTGTCGTTAATAGCAGATCCTGGGCCCACCCCAACCCGCAGGCGCAGCCCACAGAGGCAGAACGACCCGTGTGCCCAAGGACGCGCATCCCCGGGGTCCGCTCTGCCCCGGAGGGCGGGCTCCCGAGAGCCGCTCTGGGGCGGGGGTGGAGGCTGGGCCAGGCTGCAGGGCTGGGAGGGATTCTGGGAGTGAGAGCCGAGGAAGAGGCCCTCCTCGGTACACAGATGAGCCCAGGCTGGCAGGGAGTGGACCAGGCAATGGCGGGAATGTCAGATCTGTATTCTGGTCCCAACTCAGCCAGCCACTGACCTGCCTACAGTCTGAACCAGCCCCTTCCCCATTCAGGCTGGTTTCCCCGCCGTGACAGGAGCCCGCAGGATTCTCCCATCTCCAAAGGCCTTGGGAGGACGTGCCTGCCACCATCCCCGCGTCCCAGAGCCGGGTGCCCAGCGGCCAAGGACGTGAGACCTGGACCTCCTGAGCCTCCCCCTCCTTTCAACACCAGGGCAGGGGGGGCCTGGGCACTGCCGACAGGTGCGGTATCTGCTCTCTGCCGTGCCGCAGACAGCTTGGCCCGGCTCAGGGTGCCAGGCCAGTGTGTGAAATGAGCATTTTAAGGATGCCGCCTGCCTCGCCCAGCGGGACAGGAATGAGACACGAATCCCTTCCTGCCATAAAGCTGAAGGTGCGGCAGCCATGGCTTTCCTGAGACGTGTGGCACCTCCCACCATCCAAGCAGCCGCCATACACCACCCAATGGAGAAGGCCTGGGGGAAGGGAGACCGTTACAGACCAAGCCGGAGGTGGCAGCGCGGAGTTACCAAGGCCACCTTGTCTGGCTGGTTGCCTGGCAGCCAGTCTGGTTGCCTGGCAGCCAGGTTACATCCGAGACTGCACGTCAGAAGCATGAATGCGGGCGCCTCGGGCCACTGGCAGCCAAGTAAACACTGGCTGGAGGATGGGAAGGACAGGCGAGGGGGGGAGGGGAGGAGGGGAGACCGCCGTTCTCAGCACCCCTCGCTATTGCCAGCTTATCAGGCACAGCTCTTGTCTTTCATGTGTGTGGGGAAGTGGGTAATGTGCCCCGAGAAATTCCCTACAATTTCACAGGAAAGGAGGCTGTAGCCGGGAGACAGCAGGTTTGTGGCCAGATCTGGCACCAAACCCTGGCGCGGCCTCTTGTTGGTCTGACTGAGCCGTGTAGCCTGTGATCGCACCGTCCCTGGTACAAAGTGGAGTTGCTCCCGCCATGGCAAGGCCGCGGTGGGACCAGGTCTGTTCACAGCACTTGGCACATCTGAACAAGTGTGTGCAGGGAGTAGCATCTGTGAGCGCTCTTACTTCAAATAATTTGCAAATGTGGCTTCGCACTCCTCCGAGCCTCAGGCACACACCGGACACCCGAGTGCTGCCGTCTTCTCTTCAGAGCGGTGCTCGCCCCGAAAACCCGAGCGCGGTGAACTGTGTCTGTTATAAGCTGGCAATCTCGGTGTGGGGGCGGGCGGGCACCTCCCCGCTTCGGGGGGCCCTGGCCAGCGGTGCCCACCTCGGCCTCCTGGGAAGTTGAAGGGAACAACTTTGTGGGTCTCTCTTCTTACTGGGAGCCCTCAGCAGCCATTTGACTCTCTGCTAAGTTTTCCCTCACTTAATATTAATTACATGTATGCTGAGGAAACTTTTGAAAAGAAAAAAAAAATGGATATGAATGCACATAACCCCACCACAGAGAAAAGATCATTAATGATTAGTCCAGTCTTTTTTATTGGCACATGTATGTCTTTATTCATGAGACACAGCTATTTTACAAAGTAAGGATCATATTCTATGCACTACTTGGTGATCTGACTTACTGAATTTATGATATATTCTGAAATTATTAAATATTCTTTGAAAACATGATTTAAGCAGCATTCCACATCTCTTCTGAGTTTTCTTACAAACCAGGTCGCAGCAGCCCTGCCCAGAGGACGGGGGAGGAGACCGCCCCTGCGTGGTTCCTGGGCTGGCCCTGCCACCGAGCCGGAGTCTCAGGGTCAACACCTGTGCGGGGTCAGGGTGGACCCAGGGTGGCTTCTGGGGAGGCTCTTGCACCCCATTGTCCCACCCACCAGCCTCCTGGCCAGTCTGCTGTTCCCACCTTCCCAGGACACCAGGGAAGGCCAGTGAGTGGCGAGGTCCCTACAGCCTCTCCCTGGTCCCTCGGGGGGGGGGTGTGGGGGCAGCCCTCCCTCCTGGGGCCTGGCCGGCCTGCTCCATGTGGCAGCATGTCACACCCAGACTGGCCATGCGGAGTCCGTCACACCAGCCCTGAATGGCTGCCGGTCCTGACGGCTGTGAGCGGACGCCTAGGCCAGGCAGCGAGGGTCTCTGCCGGGAATACTGTGGGCCGTGCGGCGGCTCCCGATGCCACAAGTGGGCTCGTCCATCCCTTTGCGGGAGCTGGCCTGGGACATGAGGCCACCGGCCTCCCCTCCCCTCCCCTCCCTTCCCCTCCAGGCTCAACCTGATCTCAACCCCAAATGAGATCCAGCCCAGCTCAGCCCCGCCCAGCAGACTCTGAATGCTGAGATTTGATTCAGAGCAACTAACAGGCCGCAGGAGCAGTGGCAGCGCTGCAGGGTTCTGGGGCTCAGGTGTGAGAGGCTGAGGCGGCCCCGCCGGCCCACACTGTTCAGGTGAGGGGCTGGCCTGGCACAGGGAGGGGAGAAGGCTTCTTTTTCTTAATATGGAACGCTTCGTGGATTTGCAAGTCATCCTCGCGCAGGGGCCGTGCTAACCTCCCTATTGTTCAGTGTGAGCAGATGTGCCGCTGGCGTGAGCACAAGGCTTGTGTCCCAGCACCAGGCACGGTGCCTGGCAAAAGAAGGGCCCTGGTGCCCTGCGGTGAAGGCCCGAGACCCACTAGACCATCAGACTCAAGACCAGCAGGTGTGGCCTGTCTGGTACAGGAGGGGAAAGCGGCCAGCGGCGCTCTGGCCCCGCTGCTCTGCCTCGGGGACAGCTGGTGTGTGTGTGTGTGTGTGTGTGTGTGTGTGTGTGTGTGCAGGACAGACAGCGACAGCTGCAACCTCCGAAGATGCTGGGCCCGGGCTTCCAGGCGGCAGTACAGGAACCGGGGTTGTTTGACTAGAAGAAAGCCACACACGGCCGTCCACGGGGGAGGGGGACCGGTGCGGGGTCCCGGCCCGCGGCGCCTGCAGAGAAGCTGCTCCAAGCCAACCCCAGGAGGCCGGCACAGACCCCGTTTAGAGGGCTGGGCCCGGCTGCCGGGTCCCGATGGCGGGTACAGACAGCGCCCCTCACACGTACTCCCCGCAGTCGGAGATGATCACCTACCTTCTCCTTCGGCCTCCCGTCCTTGCTGCCCTGCGCCTTTGTGGGAGCAGAAGAGAAGGGGGAGGGAGGGTGAAGATTAAAGGGGCTCAGGGACACCCCCCCCCCTCCAATCCCAGGCTGACAGAGCCGCCCCTCCCGGAGCAGCCGCCCCTCCCGGCCACAGGACGCCGCTCCCTGTCCCACGGGCTGGGCACCGAGGCGGCAGCACCCACCTCGATCTGCCGCAAGACGTCCAGGCCTTCCGTGACCTCCCCGAACACCACGTGCTTGCCGTCCAGCCAGTCCGTCTTGTCGCACGTCAGGAAGAACTGGGAGCCGTTGGTGTTTGGGCCGGAGTTGGCCATGGACAGCAGGCCTGGGGGGGACGCGCAGTCAGCCCTCCACCGCCCCTCAGCCCGGCCGACGCCGGGACAGACAGACCACGCGATGTCTTCCTTCCCCTCAACGGTGAGCAGGGATTCAATCACTTCAGACGGATTTAACCTTCATTTACTCAACAAGCACTTCCTGTCTACTCTAACCATTCCTGTCTACTCTAACCAGACCGGATGGCCCCGGCTCTGGGGGAGTGAGCCTCGTGGGAAAGAGTCACGAAGAGAGCTGAGCCGACAGCGTGACGGAGCGAGGCCAGGCACAGACACGCGTGCCGGCACCGGACAGAGGCAGCCACCCAGGGAGCGGTGTGACGGGTGCCGGGCACCATCACGGGGCTCCGGGAGGGGCCATCTGAGTGTCTCGGGCCCCGGCCGGGGGCTGAGGGCGGGTGGCACGAGGCGCTGCGGCTGGTGCGCGGTGGCGAGAAAGCCGCTCTTCCCGCCGGGCCTCTGCACGGTGCCCCGTGGTGGACCATGCGTGTCCCCCTCCATCTCGATGCAGGGCAGGGCAGGGTGTCGGACACCTAA
This sequence comes from Vespertilio murinus, assembly GCA_963924515.1. NCBI lineage: Eukaryota > Metazoa > Chordata > Mammalia > Chiroptera > Vespertilionidae > Vespertilio > Vespertilio murinus. The sequence continues at coordinate 24,706,146 of OZ004706.1, forward strand.
CTGACCAGCCCGAGAACGCTTTAAATATTCCAGTACTTCCTGTGTGTGTTCTATGTGTCAGCTGCTTTCCGGACATGGTGGTGAAAAGAAAGGCCACATCCTACCTCATGAGGCTGCCATTCTCAGAAGGAGACGGAAAACAAATAAGAAGAAAAATAAATGTGTAATTTTTACAGGCAGTAAGTGTGTGATGGAAAGTGCAGCTGACTCCACAGATGCAGAAGGTAGGAAAGTGCATACAGAAGCAGGTCAGGGACGGGTGACAGGTGTGACACCTGAAGGAGGTGAGGGGCACCCGAGGAGAGGGGAGCGGGGAGGCGTCAGGGGCGGGTCTGTTGGCCCTGCTGGGTGGATGTGACTGGGTTTCTATTCAGACGGGCCACCTGACTGCCTCTCGGTATCAGACTCCAGAGGCAGGAGCAGCCTGGAGGCGAGCGCCGCAGACCTCAGTGGTGGGGGAGGGTGAAGGGCGGCGGGCCAGGCGGTGAAGGAAGACGCGGACGCAAGGTGAAGAGGAAGAGGGGTCAACGATGGGTTCTAAGTTTCTGACTCACCAGCCGGGTGCCTGGTACCCTGTTTCCCCGAAAGTAAAACAGTGTCTTATATTAATTTTTGCTCCCAAAGATGCGCTAGGTCTTATTTTCAAGGGATGTCCTATTTTTCCATGAAGAAGGTCTTATTTTCGGGGAAACACGGTAGTGGCACTGGCTGAAACAGGAAGAGCAAGAGGAAGAGTTTGGAGAGAAGAGCCAGAACTGTTGGGCGTGATCCGCCGGGACTGAAATATGGGGATAACTTACAGGGAAATGGAAAGCCCGGGGATGGGATGGGACTGTCTAGGACAGGGGTTCCGGACAGGGAAACACTGGCCCGGGAGGCTACTTGGAAACCACAAGGTATGTTTTTGGTCCGTGATGGGTGGGGAGGGGGAGCACCTGGCATTAGTGGGAAGTGAGCCAAAGCCCTGAGAAAAACGATGGTGTCGGGGGAGCAGGAGACTGCCATGTTTTTAATTAAACTCCTAGAATTCTTTTATTTAAACTATGTGCAATTATGACTGTAATAAACATTTTTTTAAAGGCTAGACTGCAGCAAAAGGGTAAAAAGGATCATTATGGCCAGTGTCGCTCAGTTGAGGATCAACCCATGAACCATGAGGTCATGGTTTGATTCCTGATTAGGGCACAAACCTGGATTGCAGGCTTTATCTCTGGGGGGGGCGGGAGGTGTGTGTGTGGAGAGCATGCAGGAGGCAGATAGTGATCGGCTCAGTGGATAGAGCATCGGTCTGCAGACTGAAAGGTCCCAGGTTCGATTCCGGTCAAGGGCATGTACATTGACTATGGGCACATCCCCGGTAGGGGGTGTGCAGGAGGCAGCTGGTCCATGTTTCTCTCTCATCGACGTTTCTAGCTCTCTATCTCTCTCCCTTCCTCTCTGTAAAAAAAATCAATAAAACACACACACACACACACACACACACACACACACACACACACATATATAAAGGATCATTATGAACGTTTAAGAAAATCTGACTCACAACTGGGAGTAGTAGTTACCTCTGGGAAATGGCTGCAGACAGCGGGAATATTTTTTAGCTTTTAACTTATAACCTTAAAAATAGTAACTTTCTCTGGAAAAACCTAGCAGAGATCTCTTTAACCTACTGATCAATGCTAACCTCACAAATACTGGAAATGACGCAGGTTCTTCCTAATAAGACGCACTGACAAGGAGACAGTGGCTCCTGAGGCATTCCGGCCAAACACGTCACCTAAACCTGCCCTGAGGCAGGACCAGCGCCTCACCGAGAAGCGACCTCACACAGTGGCCTGTCCTCTCCACAGATGTCACCACCACAAAAGACAATGAAAACAGAGACCACTAAGACTCGACCACGGAGTGTGATGTGCAAATCCTTGTTGGGAAGAAATATTGATAACGTTACTATCAAGGAAAATATTGGGATAAGTGATGAAGTTTGAATATGGGCTGAAGATTAGTTAACAGGGTTGCATTGATATTCTGTTTCCTGATTTTGATAGTTTACTGTGATTAGCAAGGGAATATTCTGATCTCAGGAAATACCTACTAAATTATTTAGGAATCAAAGGACATATCTTCAACTTCCTCTCAACTGGTCCGGGGGAGAGGGGTAAATATTTGTATATAATAAGATGATAAAGGACAGGGGCAAAAAGCAAATTAACAAACGGAAAAAGGACATATGGGAGTTCCTTGTATGTATGTATATGTATATCTGTGTGTATATATACATATATATGTATATATACACACATATACATATATGTATATATATTTATATTTTTATATATATGTATATATACACACACAGACATAATTTTTAAAAACACACTATAAAACTAAACCAGATGGCAATGAAAATATGTCATCACTTTTAACTGCTTGTCCTTCCTAATGGTCCTAAGCCTTTGTAGAGCTTCAAAATGCCTGCCCTGCCTCATTTGTCTCCGGCTGCTGGGACCTCAGATGACTCACTGGGACTCGGGTAGAAATCGTTCGTGCCCAGGGCGCAGAATTGCAGGCAGCTTCCTCCTCGGCTTGCTCAGCCACAGCTTCGACCGGAGCCTGCTCAATTCTTGTCATGGAAACGACATCTGTGCGCAGGAGTATCTGGATGCGGCCGGCTGGCTTGCTCCCAATCTTGATGTCCATGTACACCTGAGGGTTTGACCGGGCCTTTTGGCCGGGGCTCTCCCTGGGAGAGAAGAAATCACTAGGTTAGAGAGCACTCCCTGAGCAGGGCAGCGAGCAGTCTTCTGCATATACACCCGGAACCCAGATGCAGGGAGCAGGTTGGAGGTGCCGACAGGGGGGCCTGGCCCCGCGGGGGCTGCAGGAGGCAGAGGCCATGGCCATAGCACTGAGCTGGATCAGCAACGGGAGACGGTAGCATAGCTCCAGCCCGCCCTGCAGGTAGGCGCTCACCACACTCGACCTGCCCTCAGGGACGTAGGCTTGCTTCACCCTCACTGTCGTCACGAGTAACACTGTTCTAGCCCAACACAACTCCCAACACTTCACACCCCAGCTCAAGCCCTCTCACCTTACTGCAGTCAGAGAGGCTCTAACCTTCTCCCTCCTGCCTAACCCTACATACTCACAGGTTGGCTGCACTGGGACCAAGGAGGGCAGCCATCTTCCTGTACCTCAGTGCTCAAAGACAGTGGAGGAGTTGGGCCCTGCTTTATGCTCCCAGTAGACAAGGCTGACTAGATAAATAAAACATTCATTACAAACTCTCCATTTGTGTGATATAGAAAGCTCTATTGTCTTTGACCGCCTTATAGTGTAGGTAGGTCAACATATAGGCACTGAGCCTGGCCAGTGTCGCTCAGTGGTTGAGCATCAACCCATGAACTATGAGGTCATGGTTTGATTCTTGATTAGGGCACATACCTGGATTGCAGGCTTTATCTCCAGCAAGGGGGTGGTGGTGGTGGTGGTGGTGGTGGTGGTAGGGGGTGGGTGGAGAGCATGCAGGAGGCAGATAGTGATTGGCTCAGTGGATAGAGCGCAGGTCTGTGGACTGAAAAGTCCCAGGTTAGATTCCAGTCAAGGGCATGTACATTGGTTGCTGCACATCCCCGGTAGGGGGTGTGAAGGAGGCAGCTGGTCCATGTTTCTCTCTCATCGACATTTCTAGCTCTCTATGTCTCTCCCTTCCTCTCTGTAAAAAAATCAATAAAAAATATATATATAAAGGATCATTATGAACGTTTAAGAAAATCTGACTCACAACTGTGACTAGTAGTTACTTCTGGGAAATGGCTGCAGACAGAGCGGGAATATTTTTTAGCTTTTAACTTATAACCTTAAAAATAGTGACTTTCTCTGGAAAAACCCAGCAGAGATCTCTTCAACCTACTGATCAATGCTAACCTCACAAATACTGGAAATGACGCAGGTTCTTCCTAATAAGACGCACTGACAAGGAGACAGTGGCTCCTGAGGCATTCCGGCCCAAACACCTCACCTAAACCTGCCCGAGGCAGGACCAGCGCCTCACCGAGAAGCGACCTCAAACAGTGGCCTGTCCTCTCCACAGATGTCACCACCACAAAAGACAATGAAAACAGAGACCACTAAGACTCGACCACGGAGTGTGATGTGCAAATCCTTGTTGGGAAGAAAAATTGATAAAGTTACTATCAAGGAAAATATTGGGATAAGTGATGAAGTTTGAATATGGGCTGAAGATTAGTTAACAGGGTTGCATTGATATTCTGTTTCCTGATTTTGATAGTTTACTATGATTAGCAAGGGAATATTCTGATCTCAGGAAATACCTACTAAATTATTTAGGAATCAAAGGACATGTCTTCAACTTCCTCTCAACTGGTCCGGGGGAGAGGGGTAAATATTTGTATATAACAAAATGATAAAGAACAGGGGCCAAAAGCAAATTAACAAACGGAAAAAGGACATATGGGAGTTCCTTGTATGTATGTATATGTATATGTATATACCATATTTGCCGGCGTATAAGACGACTTTTTGGCCCTGAAAAATATGCCTCCAAGTGGGGGGTAGTCTTATACGGCGAGTATATAACAAACTCTGGATTTTTTAGTGGAAATGTTAGGGGGTCGTCTTATACGCCCAGTCTCTTATACGCCGGCAAATATGTATTTTTCAGGGCCAAAAAATCGTCTTATACGCCGGCAAATACAGTGTGTGTGTGTGTGTGTGTATATATATATATATATATATATATATATATATATAATATTTTTTATATATGTATATACACACACACACACATAATTTTAAAAAATACACTATAAAACTAAACCAGATGGCAATGAAAATATGTCATCACTTTTAACCGCTTGTTCTTCCTAATGGTCCTAAGCCTTTGTAGAGCTTCAAAATGCCTGCCCTGCCTCATTTGTCTCCGGCTGCTGGGACCTCAGATGACTCACTGGGACTCGGGTAGAAATCGTTCGTGCCCAGGGCGCAGAATTGCAGGCAGCTTCCTCCTCGGCTTGCTCAGCCACAGCTTAGACCGGAGCCTGCTCAATTGTTGTCATGGAAACGACATCTGTGCGCAGGAGTATCTGGATGCGGCCGGCTGGCTCGCTCCCAATCTTGATGTCCATGTACACCTGCGGGTTTGACCGGGCCTTTTGGCAGGGGCTCTCCCTGGGAGAGAAGAAATCACTAGGTTAGAGAGCACTCCCTGAGCAGGGCAGCGAGCAGTCTTCTGCATATACACCCGGAACCCAAATGCAGGGAGCAGGTTGGAGGTGCCGACAGGGGGGCCTGGCCCCGCGGGGGCTGCAGGAGGCAGAGGCCATGGCCATAGCACTGAGCTGGATCAGCAACGGGAGGCGGTAGCATAGCTCCAGCCCGCCCTGCAGGTAGGCGCTCACCACACTCGACCTGCCCTCAGGGACGTAGGCTTGCTTCACCCTCACTGTCGTCACGAGTAACACTGTTCTAGCCCAACACAACTCCCAACACTTCACACCCCAGCTCAAGCCCACTCACCTACTCCAGTCAGAGAGGCTCTAACCTTCTCCCTCTTGCCTAACCCTACATACTCACAGGTTGGCTGCACTGGGACCAAGGAGGGCAGCCATCTTCCTGTACCTCAGTGCTCAAAGACAGTGGAGGAGTTGGGCCCTGCTTTATGCTCCCAGTAGACAAGGCTGACTAGATAAATAAAGCATTCATTACAAACTCTCCATTTGTGTGATATAGAAAGCTCTATTGTCTTTGACCGCCTTATAGTGTAGGTAGGTCAACATATAGGCACTGAGCCTGGCCAGTGTCGCTCAGTGGTTGAGCATCAACCCATGAACTATGAGGTCATGGTTTGATTCTTGATTAGGGCACATACCTGGATTGCAGGCTTTATCTCCAGCAAGGCGGTGTGTGTGTGTGTGTGTGTGTGTGTGTGTGTGTGTGTGGAGAGCATGCAGGAGGCAGATAGTGATTGGCTCAGTGGATAGAGCGTAGGTCTGTGGACTGAAAGGTCCCAGGTTCGATTCCAGTCAAGGGCATGTACATTGGTTGCGGGCACATCCCCGGTAGGGGGTGTGAAGGAGGCAGCTGGTCCATGTTTCTCTCTCATCGACATTTCTAGCTCTCTATCCCTCTCCCTTCCTCTCTGTAAAAAAAATCAATAAAACACACACACACACACACACACACACACACACACATAAAGGATCATTATGAACGTTTAAGAAAATCTGACTCACAACTGGGAGTAGTAGTTACCTCTGGGAAATGGCTGCAGACAGCGGGAATATTTTTTAGCTTTTAACTTATAACCTTAAAAATAGTAACTTTCTCTGGAAAAACCTAGCAGAGATCTCTTTAACCTACTGATCAATGCTAACCTCACAAATACTGGAAATGACGCAGGTTCTTCCTAATAAGACGCACTGACAAGGAGACAGTGGCTCCTGAGGCATTCCGGCCAAACACGTCACCTAAACCTGCCCCTGAGGCAGGACCAGCGCCTCACCGAGAAGCGACCGCACACAGTGGCCTGTCCTCTCCACAGATGTCACCACCACAAAAGACAATGAAAACAGAGACCACTAAGACTCGACCACGGAGTGTGATGTGCACATCCTTGTTGGGAAGAAAAATTGATAATGTTACTATCAAGGAAAATATTGGGATAAGTGATGAAGTTTGCATATGGGCTGAAGATTAGTTAACAGGGCTGCATTGATATTCTGTTTCCTGATTTTGATAGTTTACTTTGATTAGCAAGGGAATATTCTGATCTCAGGAAATACCTACTAAATTATTTAGGAATCAAAGGACATGTCTTCAACTTCCTCTCAACTGGTCCGGGGGAGAGGGGTAAATATTTGTATATAATAAGATGATAAAGGACAGGGGCAAAGAGCAAATTAACAAACGGAAAAAGGACATATGGGAGTTCCTTGTACATATACATATACATATACATATATATATATATATAATATATATATTATATATATGTATATATATTATATATATATGTATATACACACACACACATAATTTTTAAAAACAAACTATAAAACTAAACCAGATGGAAATGAAAATATGTCATCACTTTTAACTGCTTGTCCTTCCTAATGGTCCTAAGCCTTTGTAGAGCTTCAAAATGCCTGCCCTGCCTCATTTGTCTCCGGCTGCTGGGACCTCAGATGACTCACTGGGACTCGGGTAGAAATCGTTCGTGCCCAGGGCGCAGAATTGCAGGCAGCTTCCTCCTCGGCTTGCTCAGCCACAGCTTAGACCGGAGCCTGCTCAATTGTTGTCATGGAAACGACATCTGTGCGCAGGAGTATCTGGATGGGGCCAGCTGGCTTGCTCCCAATCTTGATATCCATGTACACCTGCGGGTTTGACCGGGCCTTTTTGGCAGGGGCTCTCCCTGGGAGAGAAGAAATCACTAGGTTAGAGAGCACTCCCTGAGCAGGGCAGCGAGCAGTCTTCTGCATATACACCCGGAACCCAGATGCAGGGAGCAGGTTGGAGGTGCCGACAGGGGGGCCTGGCCCCGCGGGGGCTGCAGGAGGCAGAGGCCATGGCCATAGCACTGAGCTGGATCAGCAACGGGAGACGGTAGCATAGCTCCAGCCCGCCCTGCAGGTAGGCGCTCACCACACTCGACCTGCCCTCAGGGACGTAGGCTTGCTTCACCCTCACTGTCGTCACGAGTAACACTGTTCTAGCCCAACACAACTCCCAACACTTCACACCCCAGCTCAAGCCCACTCACCTACTCCAGTCAGAGAGGCTCTAACCTTCTCCCTCCTGCCTAACCCTACATACTCACAGGTTGGCTGCACTGGGACCAAGGAGGGCAGCCATCTTCCTGTACCTCAGTGCTCAAAGACAGTGGAGGAGTTGGGCCCTGCTTTATGCTCCCAGTAGACAGGGCTGACTAGATAAATAAAACATTCATTACAAACTCTCCATTTGTGTGATATAGAAAGCACTATTGTCTTTGACCGCCTTATAGTGTAGGTAGGTCAACATATAGGCACTGAGCCTGGCCAGTGTCGCTCAGTGGTTGAGCATCAACCCATGAACCATGAAGTCATGGTTTGATTCTTGATTAGGGCACATACCTGGATTGCAGGCTTTATCTCCAGCAAGGCGGGGTGTGTGTGTGTGTGTGTGTGTGTGGAGAGCATGCAGGAGGCAGATAGTGATTGGCTCAGTGGATAGAGTGTCGGTCTGTGGACTGAAAAGTCCCAGGTTCGATTCCAGTCAAGGGCATGTACATTGGTTGCGGGCACATCCCCGGTAGGGGGTGTGAAGGAGGCAGCTGGTCCATGTTTCTCTCTCATCGACATTTCTAGCTCTCTATCTCTCTCCCTTCCTCTCTGTAAAAAAATCAATAAAACACACACACACACACACATACACACACACACAAACACACACACACACACATATAAAGGATCATTATGAACGTTTAAGAAAATCTGACTCACAAATGTGACTAGTAGTTACCTCTGGGAAATGGCTGCAGACAGAGCAGGAATATTTCTTAGCTTTTAACTTATAACCTTAAAAATAGTAACTTTCTCTGGAAAAACCTAGCAGAGATCTCTTTAACCTACTGATCAATGCTAACCTCACAAATACTGGAAATGACGCAGGTTCTTCCTAATAAGACGCACTGACAAGGAGACAGTGGCTCCTGAGGCATTCCGGCCCAAACACCTCACCTAAACCTGCCCGAGGCAGGACCAGCGCCTCACCGAGAAGCGACCTCACACAGTGGCCTGTCCTCTCCACAGATGTCACCACCACAAAAGACAATGAAAACAGAGACCACTAAGACTCGACCACGGAGTGAAATGTGCAAATCCTTGTTGGGAAGAAAAATTGATAACGTTACTATCAAGGAAAATATTGGGATAAGCGATGAAGTTTGCATATGGGCTGAAGATTAGTTAACAGGGTTGCATTGATATTCTGTTTCCTGATTTTGATAGTTTACTGTGATTAGCAAGGGTATATTCTGTTCTCGGGAAATACCTACTAAATTATTTAGGAATCAAAGGACATGTCTTCAACTTCCTCTCAACTGGTCCGGGGGAGAGGGGTAAATATTTGTATATAATAATATGATAAAGGACAGGGGCAAAAAGCAAATTAACAAACGGAAAAAGGACATATGGGAGTTCCTTGTATGTATGTATATGTGTGTGTGTGTGTATATATATATATATATATATATATATATATATATATATAAAATATTTTTTATATATGTGTGTGTGTGTGTATATATATATATATATATATATATATATATATACACACACACACACACATAATTTTTAAAAACACACTATAAAACTAAACCGGATGGAAATGAAAATATGTCATCACTTTTAACCGCTTGTTCTTCCTAATGGTCCTAAGCCTTTGTAGAGCTTCAAAATGCCTGCCCTGCCTCATTTGTCTCCGGCTGCTGGGACCTCAGATGACTCACTGGGACTCGGGTAGAAATCGTTCGTGCCCAGGGCGCAGAATTGCAGGCAGCTTCCTCCTCGGCTTGCTCAGCCACAGCTTAGACCGGAGCCTGCTCAATTGTTGTCATGGAAACGACATCTGTGCGCAGGAGTATCTGGATGCGGCCGGCTGGCTCGCTCCCAATCTTGATGTCCATGTACACCTGCGGGTTTGACCGGGCCTTTTTGGCAGGGGCTCTCCCTGGGAGAGAAGAAATCACTAGGTTAGAGAGCACTCCCTGAGCAGGGCAGCGAGCAGTCTTCTGCATATACACCCGGAACCCAAATGCAGGGAGCAGGTTGGAGGTGCCCACAGGGGGGGCCTGGCCCCGCGGGGGCTGCAGGAGGCAGAGGCCATGGCCATAGCACTGAGCTGGATCAGCAACGGGAGACGGTGGCATAGCTCCAGCCCGCCCTGCAGGTAGGCGCTCACCACACTCGACCTGCCCTCAGGGACGTAGGCTTGCTTCACCCTCACTGTCGTCACGAGTAACACTGTTCTAGCCCAACACAACTCCCAACACTTCACACCCCAGCTCAAGCCCACTCACCTTACTCCAGTCAGAGAGGCTCTAACCTTCTCCCTCCTGCCTAACCCTACATACTCACAGGGTGGCTGCACTGGGACCAAGGAGGGCAGCCATCTTCCTGTACCTCAGTGCTCAAAGATAGTGGAGGAGTTGGGCCCTGCTTTATGCTCCCAGTAGACAGGGCTGACTAGATAAATAAAACATTCATCACAAACTCTCCATTTGTGTGATATAGAAAGCTCTATTGACTTTGACCGCCTTATAGTGTAGGTAGGTCAACATATAGGCACTGAGCCTGGCCAGTGTCGCTCAGTGGTTGAGCATCAACCCATGAACCATGAGGTCATGGTTTGATTCCTGATTAGGGCATATACCTGGATTGCAGGCTTTATCTCCTGCGGGGGGCCTGCAGGAGGCAGATAGTGATTGATTCTCTCTGATCACTGATGTTTCTCTTTCTCCTTCTCTGAAATCAGCAAAAATATATTGAAAAAGAAAAAATACAGCAAAACATAGGGGTATTGAATTATGAGGCCAAGCACTGGGGTTAAGATATGGCTCTGCCCTTGAAGAACTGGCTATGAATGGGGAAGGGACGTCCACACCTGAGAGAGGTACACTTCCCACACCGACACAGCCTTGCTTTGAATCTCAGATCCACCACTTACAAGGCTGTGTATGTTCAACAAGTTATTTGACCTCACTGGTCCCATTTTGTCACCTAGAATTGGGGATAATAATAGTATTTATCTCAAAGGATTGTCAATAGGATTAAATGTTTGTAAAGCAGTTAGAACATAGAGTAAACAACAATTAAATGTTTGTTAAATAAGTAATGCCAAAACAAAGCAGTAAATGCTTGGAGAGAGGGTTCTACGGAAGCCCAGAAGGGACACTAACTCAACTGGAGGACTCAGAAAATTTCCTGGAGAAGGCAGCAACTGAGCTCAGTTCTGACAGGGAGTAGGAGTTAACCAAATCAAATGAATTGGAAAGGGCATTTTAGGCAAAGGAACTGCTTATGCAAAAACATGAGATTTATAGGTAACTACAAACTCTTGTTTCATGGACCTCCTATCCCAGACTCAATGCTATAGATGAGGGACCCCTAGCTGAGAGTGACATCATCAGATCTGTGCTCAGGCAGCTCTCCCGGCTGCTCGGGACAGGACACAGCCTGGGGCTACTGTCACTGCTCACAGGAGAGACGACAGAGGATAAAGGCAAGAAAATGTAGCAGGAACAAACCGGAGAGGAGAGATTCAGGAAGACATAAAAGATAAAATTAGTCGGCTATGGCAAGGCATCAGATCAAGCTGTTGGCAATCAGCAAGAAGTTCCCGGACGAAGCGGAAGTAGCGGCTGAACCCAGCAGCTCCTGGTAATCCAAGAGAAGGTGTTGAAAGAACTACACCTCCTTAAGCAGGCTGCCAAACTGTTATTGCAGCTCGGTTTGCTCTTCCACCAACCTGAAGTGCCAGCATTTCGGGGAGCGCTCGCCATGTCACAAGCCAACCTGGCCAGCGCAGTGGACTCGGAGAACACTTTTTAGACTACTTAACTCAGTGCCAACCATATCATGTGGCAGAGTCTGAGTTGCCCCAAACCAAGAACAATTCAACTGAAAGTTAACACTGCTAGTTCCTCAGCGAATCTAATCTCATTCCACCCTAATCTCATTGCTATGGCATCTCAGAGACGGGCTAAAACAAAGGCACTAGCGGAGGAGGAGGTGTTGGTGTGTGGGTGGTCTGCACTGAAACCTGCTGTGGGAAGTGGTGAGGCAGATTATGGCGGCGCGATAAATCTTCACCTTGAAGGTGGACTGGAATGAGCTTAGAGGAGACTGAGAGCATTGAGCGGGAGATAAAGATCCCGAGAGAAAAAGACTCTTCCAAGGAGCCATCGACTTCTTGCTCATCTCATCAGGCCAGGCCCCCAATGAAACCCTTCACTCTCGCTCGGAACGCACCCCGAGCCAAAGTATTCCGAGCTGGCTATTCGAGGCTGGTGTCTGTGATGGTGGAAGACCCGGATGATCAGCATGAGAAGCTGGGAGAGTTAACAGATCAGGGAGCAGCCAAGGCAACATCAGAGGTCAAAAGAGCCGCTCAGGAACAGGAAGAGCAGGAAGATGAGCAAGTGCTCCACCATGCCCGGGAGGGGGGTGACCGAAAGAACACCCCTCCTACGAGTTGCGACAGAACCCTAATCCTTCTCACAAGACAGGCCTACAGGGAATGTGCATCTTCCCCAAGAAGGAAAGCTGGGCAGTCATCCGCTCCCTGGACGCCTGCGTCAGCCCTGTACCCTGATAGCAAAGATGCTTAGCCTTGCTTTGTGTCTAATAAAGTGTCAAGCAATTGGGTATTTTGTTTCCTAGCTGAGGAACCAGTGATTCTTGTTTTGAATCTTGTTTTAATGAACCATTATCCTTATCATGCTGTATTTCAATTCCTTAAGTGGAAAGAAGAGTATTGAGAAATGGCTCTCTATAATCAATGGCTGTAAGAATGACCCTTAAAAAAATATTTTTAAAGGAGTTAATTTTGGACCCTTTCATAAAAATTAAAAAACATGAATTAAGGTTCATTAAAAAAGCCGAAACCGGTTTGGCTCAGTGGATAGAGTGTCGGTCTACAGACTGAAGCACCAAACCTGACATAATCCTGTAGGTATTCTATTCCTTGGTTGTTAATTGGTTTAACTTCACAAGAGGGTCACTTTTCAATGGTTCAAAAGAGCCTCCCTTTCCGCCCTGGCTGGTTTGGCTCACTGGACAAGAGCGTCGGACTGCAGACTGAAGGGTCCTGGGTTCAATTCCTGTCAAGGGCACATGCCCAGGTTGTGGGCTAGATCCCCAGTAGGGGGTGTGCAGGAGGCAGCCAATCAATGATTTTCTCTCATCTTTGACATTTCTAGCTCTCTCCCCCGCTTCCTCTCTGAAAGTAATCTATATTAATACAAGGGTAATATGCTAATTAGACTGGGAGACCTTCCAGATGTTCTTCTGGACAAAGGCATGGTAGCAGGGCTGAGGTAGAGGTGGTTAGAGGCCAAGAGGGGAGGGCAGTTGTGGGTGATGAGGCTGGTGGAGGGGTGGGCACTGGGGGTGATTAGGTCAGCGAGCAACAGGCAGTTGGGGGTGAGAAGACCAACGGGGGCATTTGGGGGCGAGCAGGCCAGCGGCAGGGGAAGTTGGGGGCAAGCAGGCAGGCAGGCGAGTGGTTAGGAGCCAGCAGTCCTGGATTGTGAGAGGGATCCCAGATTGGAGAGGGTGCAGGCCAGGCTGAGGGACACCCCCCCCCCACAACACACACACACGACCTTCTCCCCCACTCCCCCCCCCCCCCGGCATGAATTTCATGCACTGAGCCACTAGTCCTATATAATAAAAGGCTAATATGCAAATTGACCAAATAGCAGACTAACCAGTCGCTATGATGCATACTGACACACCAGGGGGTAGATGTTCAACACAGAATGCCTCCTGGTGGTCGGTGCACTCCCACAGGGGGAGCACTGCTCAGCCAGAAGCCTGAGCTGGTGGGCTGATGGTTGGCGAGCATAGCGATGGTGGCAGGAGCCTCTTCCACCTCCACAGTAGGGCTAAGGATGCCCTACTGCTGGCTTAGGCTCACTTTGGGAAGCAGGCCCAAGCCATCAGTTGGACATCCTGAGGGCTCCTGGACTGTGAGAGGGCACCCCTGATCATCCACAACTGCCCCCCACCCTCCCCCCCCCCGCTGGCTCCCACCTGCCCTCCCCACTGGCCCCCAACTGCCCCCCTACCACTGACCTGCTCACCCCCAACTGCCCCCCTGCCACCAGCCTGCTCGCCCCCAACTGTCCCCCCCCTCACCAGCCTTATCACCCCCAACTGCCCCCCCCACTGGCCTACTGGCCCCCAACTGCCCCCCTACCACCGACCTGCTCACCCCCAACTGCCCCCCTGCCACCAGCCTGCTCGCCCCCAACTGTCCCCCCCTCACCAGCCTTATCACCCCCAACTGCCCCCCCCTGGCCTACTGGCCCCCAACTGCCCCCCTACCACCGACCTGCTCACCCCCAACTGCCCCCCTGCCACCAGCCTGCTCGCCCCCAACTGTCCCCCCCTCACCAGCCTTATCACCCCCAACTGCCCCCCCCCACACTGGCCTACTGGCCCCCAACTCCCCCCCTACCACCGGCCTGCTCGCCCCCAACTGTCCCCTCCACCACCAGCCTTATCACCCCCAACTGCCCTCCCCACAGGCCTGCTTGCCCCCAACTGCCCCCCTGCTGGCCTGCTCACTCCAAACTCCCCCTCCCCTCTGCTGTCCTGATCACCTCAGGCTGAGGGACCACTAGTCTTTTTTTTTTTTTTAAAAAGAGCCTCACTTTTTAAACTAGAGCCCTAAACAGTTCTCCATAATCACTTTTAGATATTTCATGAAATCCTGCCTCTTATGCAAGATTCATAATTTTAACCTGCAATTAATTTACACTCTATTTGCAGTATATTGTCCTAGAGCAGTGATTTTCAACCTTTTTCATCTCATGGCACACATAAACTATTACTAAAATTCTGCTGCACACCAATAAAATATTTTTCATTGATCTGACAAAAAAATTTTTATTCATTCACACAGGATGGCTGTTGTCATTTTTTTGACAATCTAAAGGAAATTAGGACAGCACCCCTGATTAAATTAGTCAGGTACTGCATGCTTTAAAAATTCTTGCAGCACACCAGTTGAAAATCACTGCCCTAGACTAAAGGTCAAAAAACTTTCTGAAAAGGGTTAGAGAGTAAATATTTTAAGCTTTGCAGGCCACATACAGTCTCTGCTGCATATCCCTCCCACCTCCCCCCCACCCCACAAACACACACAATCTTTTATTTTATTGTTATTTTATTTTTTGCACTTGTGATTTCTTTAATACAAATTGCTACCAACACATATGTCAAGATATGGCAGACTATGCATTTCACTAAAGCACTTTAAGCATAAAGCACATTCAAATGACATAAATTCATGCATAAAGTCCAAGAAGTGTAGGCAACCCTCTCTCTAATCAGAATCCTTTGTTCCTCGGTTGCAGATGAGATAGGGCACAATCTGTTGCAGACAGGGCACTGTTGTAAAACCAGGATAATGTTCTTGAATTAAGAACGTCCTCATTAAATTAAAAAGACTTTCCCAAGTGTCTTCCAACAATGCACAGTAGGTCCTCGGGTTAAGTCGGAGATCCGTTCCTACAGTGCAACATAACACGTTTTCACCTTAAGTTGGAACACACCTACATAAGCACCTAGGTCATTCACATAGAGCACATACACAACAATAATGAAGAGAAACAGTTAAAAAAAAATTTAAAGATAATTCCTGACCTTCACTTGTGGTAAATAAATAATAAAAAACATAAAGCACATATATACATACGTCAAAATGACTTTTTTTTTTATAAATAAATGGGAGATAGGAATGTAACCACAAAATGACATACAAGTCCAGCATAACCCAAGTACTGTCTATAGTATATTCTGCTGACCTCTTAATTTCATAAATTAACTTTCCTTTGATTCCATTTTTATGATAGTTCAATTTTGTCTTAAGATTGGTTTAAATTTATCTAACTCTATACACGTTCACAAATATTGCATACACAGCATCATCGTTAAGACAGAGTCAGCAAACAAAAGTCTTATTCAGAAAAAGAGAATTCACGTTTCCTGCCTGGCTTTCTTCTTCTCTTTTTGTTGGGGAGATTCCTAGCTAGTTTCACACTTGGCACACTGTTTTACTTAGTATTTGACTTGGGTTTCTCTGACTCTTGTAGCATCAGTGCCACTTGAGCTCTTGCCAGAATCACTTTATAAAATAAAAGGCTCCGTAGAAACAGCAGGTGGAAGTCTTCATGGGATGGTTATTTTTGACCATTGCTTCTACTGGATCTCGAGTGCTTACGGTTTTCTAAGAAAAAGCTTTTTCCTATTTTGGATGGATTTTAGATGTATTCACTAGAAGCTCTTCTCCAATCTCTTTTTCTAAATCTTCTGGGTCCTGTACAGGGGTCTTGTCGTCACCTTGCTTCTTTTTCTTTTCAGATTTCCTGGTTGAAAGAACACCCTTTTCTTTATCATTATCTGAAACTTTTTGATCAGTAGTAGTGAGAAACTGGCTCAGCAGTAGACCCAGAAACAGCGGAGTTAAGTGTGAGAGATGCAAAAGAAGCAGAATTCTATTCAGAGATATTCATTCTCCTGTCCACACTAGACCAAGTAGCAATGCCAGAAAATATTGGTCACTCCAACTCCTTCCATTCCCATTAGCGTCTCCAGTATCTTGTCCTCAAGCAGATGGCTGTTTTCCTCTCGCCTGCAGAAGTAGATGAAACAGAGTTCCACTTCTCTTCACCTGCACTTATGAGAGGTGCCTTATAGACTTTTCATTGCAGTCTCCTCCATTTATACTGACTGAGGTTTTCATTTAATCCTGAAGAAACCTGAAGTTTAGGATCTCTTTTTCCAGGCTTAAAGTTGCCAACACAAATATTTAGATGAGAGTCACCTTTATTCTTCTTGGAGCCAATATGAAATGATGCAGTTGTAAATTGCTTGGTGGTAACTATGATGGTATTTCCAGAACCAGTCTACATCTTGTAAGGTTTACGGAACTTTAAGGTTCCTTCATCAAGTCGTACCCACCATGGCATAACCGTCTTCCCATCATGGCAAAAACAAGTTTGCATTGGTTGAACGTCAGACATTGATTTCTTCAACCCTTCATTTTTCTTAACCATCGCTAATGGTTGCGTTGCTTTTACACTTGGAGGAAATCGGGAACCTTGCTTGTCAGGCACTTCAGCAGCTTGCTCATTCTGACTAACCCAAATATAAAAGGTTTCTAGATCGTCGGAGTCATCCCTTCGCTGGAGTGCCATCCTGTGCATCAAAGGGTCGTTGGTTCGATTTCCGGTCGGGGCACTTGCGTAGGTTGCAGTCGGGTGTGAAAGGTAACCGGTTGGCAGTGGTCTCCCATAAGGATGCCTCTCTCTATGCGAGTCTCTTACGTTGGGCTGTTTCTTGCCGGCCCTCTTCTCTTCCCCCCGGGGGCTCTTCAGCGCAGCCGGGGCGGCGGCGGCCGTCTGCGGCGGCGCAGGTGGCGCGGGCGGTGCGGGCGGTGCGGGCGGCGCGGGCGTCAGCTCCCGCGGGTTCTTCCGCCTCCTGCGCGCCCCGGCGCTCGCGGCCTCCTCCCGCCGGCTCCGGCGCCTCCGGCGGCGCAGCTCCCGGACGGTGGACGAGGCCAAGAAGCAGGAAGAGACCCAGCCATAGACCAGCAGAAAGATAACCACCAACAGGAGAAAGTGCCAGCCAATCAGGATGCACAAGCTCTTGTATTCTTTCAGGAACTCCAGACCCCGTTTAAGGATCTGACCGAGACCTATATCGTCCATCTTCTTACCCAGCCACCTGAACCACCCATCCACCTCGTAGCCAAGATCATGCAGCCAGCTGCTTACGGCCATCCTTCCAAGCGCCAGGACGCCGGGTGCAAAGCCGCTGAGGGAGCAAGATGCCGAGGGAGAGTCAAGGGAAGCGAGCAAGGGCCGGGCAGACGGCCTCAGCGCATCGGAGACGGGATCGGCCGCTGACAGCAGCTGCCAAGCCGGGATCGGCGGCGCCGGAGCCGGATCGGCCGCTGACGCAGCTGCCTACCCGGGATCCGCGGCGCCGGAGCCGGATCAGTCGCGGAGGAGCCGGATCGGCCGCTGACGCAGCTGCCAAGCCGGAGCCGGATCGGCCGCCGCTGACGCAGCTGCCAAACTGGGATCCGCAGTTGACGCGGCTCCTGCGCCGGAACCCGGATCCGCCGTTGACGCGGCTGCGGCGCCGGAACCCGGATCAGCCGTTGAGGGGGCTGCCGAGGGGGCTGCCGGGAGGAGGAGGAGGGAGGAGAGGGGCTCCCAGCTCCCCCTCGCCAGCCTCGCTCTGAAACCCGGAGGAGGGGGCGGCGGAGGAGTGTCTCCAGTGGCGGCCACTAAGCGGCGCCAGTGCCACCAGGCTGACCTCTGGGGATGGAACAAAGGCGGCTTCCGCGCACCGGGGATGGGCGCGGGTCACATCCACACACAAACTTTTAAAAAATATAAAAACCATTTCGCTCACAGACCACACAAAAACAGGCTGCAGATAGCGCTGGCACATCATCTGTAGTTTCCCTACCTCCAATGTAGATATAGAACAGTCAGGGAAAAATTGGTCAACAAAGATGGCTGGTACTTATTCAAATGTTAAATGGGGGGATATCTGAATAAGAATTAAGTTTATAAATAGTTCCTAGTGAACACTTTTAAATGATGACAACTTTGCTTCCTATGAACTGTGACTATGGAAATTAGAAACACAGGCTGCACATGAGGCTGCTGTGTGCAGTGACTAAGCACCGGGAACAGCGCCAGTAAGCAGCTAAGGCTCTCAGCCCGCCATCAGCAGCTGCTGCAGTGCCAGCCCCCTCCCCAAAACTCATGTCTGCAGTTCAGCTCTTCTTGCAGTTAGCACTTAAATAAAATCAGTAATTCAAGCACAGAAGACAAGACATTTTCCCTTCCTAACTGCCTGAGGTGTGTGTATGTATATTTAACAAAGAACATATACTGACTGCTTGTAAGAGTTGGTGGCATACAGCCCTGTTCCCAGAGAATGGAAACAGAACACACACAGAAAACAGGCACTAGAAATGCTAGTCAGAAGGCTCAGAGCTCTGCAGGACCTGTCTTCGCAATCTAACTACATGAGGGGAACTTTTAGCCAGAATTTCCTAGCTCTTGGCAACTGTCAACACAAGCCACATTTCAAATGTACCTCTGAACATGACCCCGTTTAGAATTAGGTCTTTGCAGATGCAATTAGTTAAGATGAGGTCATACTGGACTAGGGTGGGCCCTAAAGCCAATGAGTGGCATCGGTATAAGAAGATGAGGCAAAGCCCTGGCTGATGTGGCTCAGGTGGTTGGGCATTATCCAGTGCCAGAAAGATTGCCTAGAGCACATGCGTGGGTTGTGGGCTTGATCCATGGTAGGGGGCATATAGACGGCAGTTGCTTGATGTTTCACTCCCATATCAATGTGTTTCTCTCTCTCTCTCTTAAAAAAATATCTTATTGATTTTTTACAGAGAGGAAGGGAGAGGGGTAGAGAGACAGAAACATATCCACAAGAAACATTGATCAGCTACCTTCTGCAAACCCCCCGCTGGGGATGTGCCCGAAACCAAGGTACATGCCCTTGACTGGAATCGAACCTGGGACCCCTCAGTCCGCAGGCCGACGCTCTGTCCACTGAGCCAAACCAATTGGGGCTCCCTCTCTCAAAATAATTTTTTTTTTTTTTTAAGAGAGAAGACAGAAACATACAGAGAAGGCGGCCGTGTGAAGACTGGGGCAGAGATTGGAGTAATGTAGTTACAAGCCAAAGAGTGCCAAGGATTGCCAGGAGCCACCAGAAGCCAGGAAGGAAAGAATTTTTCCTAGAATAATCAGGGAAAGAATGGCTCTGGAATACTTTTTTTTTTTTTAAATATATTTTATTGATATTTTACAGAGAGAAAGTGAGAGAGATAGAGAGCTAGAAACATCGACGAGCTGCCTCTTGCACACCCCCTACTGGGGATGTGCCCGCAACCAATGTACATGCCCTTGACCGGAATCAAACCTGGGACCTTTCAGTCCGCAGACCGACGCTCTACCACTGAGCCAAACCGGTTTCGGCGGCTCTGGAATACTTTCATTTCATATTTCTAGCCTCCAGAGCTGTAAGAATAAATTTCTATTGTTTTAAGTCATTATGTTTGTGGTAATTTATTATGGCAGCTCAGGAATCTACTCTATCCATCCAAATGGAGAGTGGCACCTTTTGTAACCAATGACAACAGTAACACTAGTTAAATAGTGAACAGTGAAACTTAACTCTCCCAACTCCAACTCCAATTCAAAACAGAAAATCTGCGGTGCTTTTCCACAACGGCAGAGATAGGCAGTTAATTATGTGGACAAGAGAATATGGTAGTTAATTATGTGGGAAAGAGGAGGAACATGGCATATCCTGATATCATTTAAAAAGTGAAAATCAAATTGCAAGATTTTCTTTGGTTTAGTTAACAATGCTTCCAAAAATATTACTTTTGTTTATGTCAATATAGCTAAAAATTTTAAGCTTTGTAGTACCCAAGTCTACCACTACACAATTTAAGTCTTAAAGTTACTTCCAAGCATTTTGATAACCTTTGTTTACAAGACATAGAAAGTGGGGGAAAATGTTGATCTATCAATTGAGTATTAACTATAAACAGAGCACTGATCTCACCACTGAGTCAGGTAAATACTTCAGAAGGAAACAGAACAATTTTAGTTGACAGAGAGCAAGAAAAAATAGGAGTTACTAATTTATAGAATGCAGAAGTAGAAAGGCCTCCAAAAGCCAGCCTTACCATTTTATTTAAGAATTGAAGAACTATTTCCAGTAAGACATGATCTCACTCATCTAGGGGAAATGGTGAACAACATAGACTGATGAACAAGAACAGACCCAGAGAAAAGGAGCCATGGGTCAGACTGTTGGACCTCAGAGGGAGGGTGGGGATAAAAGGGAGAGATCAACCAGAGGACTTCTGTGCACACATGAGCCTAACCAGTGGTCAAGGACAATAGGGGGGGTGGGGGCATGAGTGAGGAGAGGGATTGAAATAAGGGATTGAGGACAAATATGTGATGCCTTAATCAATAAAGAAATTAATTTAAAAATAAAAAGAATTGAAGAACTTGCCCAGCTGGTGTGGGTCAGTGGTTGAGCATGAACCTATGAACCAGAAGATCAAGATTCAATTCCCAGTCAGGGCATATGCCTGGGTTGTGGACTTGAGCCTCTCTCATTGATGTTTCTATCTCTTCCTCCTTTCCCTTGTGAAATCAGTAAAAACAATATGCATATTTAACCGATTTGGCTCAGGAGATAGAGTCGGTCTGCGGACTGAGGGGACCCAGGTTGGATTCTGGTGAAATCCATGTACATTGGTTGCGGGCACATCCCAGGTGGGGGATGTGCAGGAGGCAGCTGGTCGATGTTTCTCTCTCATCATTGTTTCTAGCTCTCTAGCCCTCTCCCATCCTCTCTGTAAAAAAATCAATAAAATATATTTTTAAAATATATGTATATTTTTAAAAAGAATTTGAGAGATTTTTATGGATGACTTGTTGCTCTCCCACACTGCAAGTATTATTAGAATTAATGCTCATATAAAAATAAAAATTAAATTAAAGAATTGAAGAACTTAAGGCTCAAAGAGTTTGAGAGTCACATACAAAGTTAGTGGCAGAGCTGGGTCTAAAACTCTTACCTTAACAAATGACAACCAAGGGTCAACTAGAACCATGACACTGTAACTGTGGTACCAACTGAAGGAAAACTCACCCAGATGAGCAGAGGCCAAGGCTCCCCTGTGGAGGCTGAGCTTCCCTCTGCTTCTGAGAAGTCCCGCTGCCAGTGCCTGGCCAGGGCTCAGGTGGCTGGTGTCCTCTTGTGCACCTGCAGGCTGCCGCTGTGATTCCCCATCAGAAGACATGCCTGAGGCTGCGGGATGGCCCCATAGCTGACCCATGTTTCTCTTTCCCTCTTCTTCCTCTCGCTCTAAAATGAAAAAACAAACAAAAACAAACACATATTGAAAGCACAGTTGCCAAGAAGGGAAATCTGGTCAGAAGATGTGATAGGTTTCAGCTACCCAGTAGGTGGTGTTAGACAATAACCTGACTTATCAAGAATTATCAAAAACCATCTTCTTACTGATTCTTACTATATAGTTTATAAGTTAAATAATCAGAAATCACAGGCCTCAAATGGTTCCAATGTAGAGAAAACCTTTCTTCAAAATGGACAAAACGTGAGTCTCTGCACATTTCAGCCCACGCCTATCCCACCATCTTGGCTTCATGATCCTTTTCCATGGAAGAGGATGGGAAAAGACCATTCCTTTTCCATCACCAAGATCAGTGACATCCTCCTCCACTTCATCACATACCAAATTATACTGAATACACATGACTTAATGTTTTTCTCAAGCTTTTTCCCTGAAGAACTTAAGGCTCAGAGAGTTTAAAAGTGACACACAAAGTTAGTGGCAGAGCTGGATTCTCATTAGGAATCTAAACATGAGAGACACTGATAAGACTCATCTGTTCCATATTCCAGTGGAATCTGAATTATCGGTGATGTCTCCCAAAGGAATAAATGCTGCATAAAGAACTCTGCCATCCACCTCCTCTGCTGGCCCATCTACAAAGGCATCTAGCCCCCTCTGAACTAATGGCCCCCACACTCTTGGTACAGTGGCAGTAACAATGTGCTAGCGAGAGAGTCAAAGGCTGGAAAAGGAGGAGTCCTCCCGTCTTTGGGTACACAACATGACTTCCCCCCACCCATCTTCAGCCCGACATCTACCCCTGACACCTTCTAAATGAGCTCAACACCTCATTTCTCCTTCCTCTGTACAGAGACTAGAATGACTCCAAGAAAGGGCAAATCTGATAACAGCACTATCCTGCTTAATAATATCGCCCTGAAGTTCACCAATGCCCATAGGACATGTCCAAATTCCCTAGCTTGACACATAAGACCTTCATAACCTGAACCCTGCCCACATGGCTAGTCTCTTCTCCGCTTCCTCAGTCCAAACTATGTGCCTCCAAGTGCTGGACTTGCTTCACCCCTCTGGGCTTTGGCTCTTCCTGTTCTCCATTCAGGCCAGCGCCTGGCTCCCACCTTGGAGCCTCACTCTTGACCTTTCAAACCTAGCTCAGGCCTCAGCACATCAGGGTGTTTGCCCTCATCTCTGTGGATGGAGTGGTCATTCCGGGAAAACCCCAGCTCCCCTCCTCAGCAAGCAATCAGACAATCCAGTCACCTGCTCACCAACCAGTGGTGAGGCTGTTTCCATAATTCCCTACCTATTCTGGAAATGCCTCATCTGAAGAGCTAGGGCTGAGAGTTTGGGATGCGGACCAAGGTCCCAATAACAGATCTCACCATTGTCTGGATCTAGGGTCCAAAAGAAAGGACTCTGGGCAGCGCTAGGTCCAATGGAGCCATCGGGTCATGAGCACCTTTCAAATTGCAGGGATACCAGAAGGAAACTGGCGACAGACTGATTCATTTGCCTTTCAGCATAACCATTATTGCTTGTCTCATTTTTGTTTCTTATATTTCCAGTAGGACATGTTCTCACTCATCTAGGGGAAATGGTGAACAACATAACGGATGAACAAGAACAGACCCAGAGATGTCGGACCTCAGAGGGAGGGTGGAGATAAAAGATCAACCAAAGGACTTCTGTGCACACATGAGCCTAACCAGTGGTCAAGGACAATAGGGAGGGTGAGGGCATCGGGGGTGGGAGGGATTGGAATGGGAGTTGAGGACAAATATGTGATACCTTAATCAATAAAGATATTAATTAAAAAAACAAAAAAAAGAGTCGAAACCGGTTTGGCTCAGTGGATAGAATGACGGACTGGGGTCTGAAAAGTTTCAGGTTGGATTCTGGCCAAGGGCATGTACCTTTGTTACTGGCATATTCCCAGTAGGGGGTGTGCAGGAAGCAGCTGTTTGATGTCTCTCTCTCATCGATGTTTCCACCTTTCTATCCCTCTCTCTTCTTATCAGTAAAAACTAATGTTATAGTAATAATATAGAATGTTATAAGTGTGTGAAGTGTGATAGTGTGGATTGTATAACATTAGAATATAATAATGGATTATATATAATAATGGATTATAATAATTAGAATATAAATAGTGGATTATTTAACAGCGTGAAACCTGTGTGAATTAAAGTTAATTAAATAGAAATACCATTAAACATTGTAATAGTGATAGAATAAGATATTGTTTAAACTGTGAAACCTGTGTGAATTAAAGTGTGTGACATACCCTATACAAAGTACAGGTGGCAGAGGGCCCCAGCCTCGGCGCCATCTGACAAGGGGAGATAAGACACACGAAGACCAGAAGACTACGGAGCTGATGACATCAGAAGAGGACAGAAATTCACATAAAAGGAGGTGCCTGACAGCCAGAACTCAGAGCAGTTCTCTGCTTCCACAGAAACTGTTCTCCCTCTCTGACTCCTCTCCCAAAATCCTTAGCGCCGGATCGACCGAGACTCGATCCCTGACCTGACTGAGCACGAGCGACTGTGGCCGGCCTGTGCCCGTCGTGGTTCGTCGTGTGTGTCTGCTCCTCTCCGCTGTGTGGCCTGCCTGAGTGTTGGAAGCCGCCAGGACTTAGGTAATAAACCGTGTGGATTCGAGCATCTAACCGTGAGTGTCTTGGGTCTTTTTACTCTAAGCTCGTGCCTTACAGTTGCCGGCCTGGGAAAGCATCAGCCCGCGTTGTGCGCCCTAAGCTGGGAGTAGGCTCGCGGCTGGTCACCTGCTGTTCCAACCCAGAGCGAGGACATAATACTAAATTAAGGAAGAAGTGGCACAATTGGCGTAGCAGGCAGGATTCCAGGATTCTGGAATAATTTGGGAATCAGAGTAGTGTATCGAATTTGCCTAAGCAGGCAGGCATCTCTAGCCACGTAAAAAAAAAAACGGGTCCATGGTCAACGATCGCTCTCTCGAGTCATTTGGGGACTCCTGGATATTCTAGTTTAAAGGACTTCGGTCCCTACTAGATTAAAGGAGGCTACCTCTGCGGAGGTAGTGATTACCTAAGACCGAGGGAAGGGAACTCGAAAACTGCTAGCGCACTGTAGGTCACAGCCCAACTGCCACCTCCTCTACGGGGGAGAGTGATCAGCCTGGTACGGGGTTTATAGGTCCCGGCTATTCCTACGTGCGAGCAGGGCTTGGAGGGGCCAGAGAGTACCCAACAATAACGTGGTGGTCAAGTTAACTTGCCTCGCCCACATTCGAAGCGATCCAATCACCAGCACATAAAGGGAAAGGCTACCCTCCAGAATAAGGAGTTGGAAGTCTCAAAAACAAATTACTTGGCAAGAGAAAATATTTCCGAATTACTAAATTAAGGGGAAAGTGCAAGTAAAATACTATGTAAAGTAAAAGGAATAACTAAGAGAATAACTGATTTTTGTAGTACTGCCCATGCGAAGGTATTTAAATATTTGTTCCCCAATATTGAAGTAAGGCTCAATAAGGTACCAGATAAGGCCATGTATCCCTGTGGGAGGAATGGACCTGCACTAACACTCACATACCCCAGAAGTAGACATCGTGACTAAGCGTTTTCTAGCTAGATTCAGAGAAACAGCTGAGCCAAGGTCAAACATACCAGCAGAAAGCCAATGGCGACCTCTACAGGACAAACTGAGAGAGAAATACAAGATTCAATATACACCTAGGCTAGGACCAGCAGTCACAAATGAACCTCAAAATTTAATACCAGTACTGGAAAGGGCACCACCACAAGAGGTAGTTCCTGTTTTGTTACATACTACACATAATCTAGAAGTAGATAATAATAAGGGAAAACAATTAGCTAGGAAAGTTGTAGAAAAATATTCATCAAAACCAGCGGTTTTAAGAAAAAAGACAGTTAAACAAGAAGGGAAAGACGATGAGATTATGGAATTTGTAACATTTAATAGATAAGAAATGAATGAATTAAGAGGACTAATGAATAAGGGAGATAAAGCAGATGTAGATTGGTTAGTCAATATGTGTGATAAAGGAGGAGAAACTTTATTAGTCTCATCAGAAGAATTAAAACAAGTACTAGATACTATACAAGCACCAAAATTAAGGAGAGAATTAGAAATCTTAGTAGAAAACTCTCCTGCAGTGGTAAAATCAATATGGAGATGGATATCTGAGGCTTGGATGAAAGCTTTTCCTCATGTTGACTTTTCAGCCTCACAATTTACTAAACCCTGGCATACTTTAGCACAGCTACAAACACAACTTGGGAAATTAACACTTTTAAATGGTATATATTATCCACTGGAGAATCCATGGGAAGTAGGAAATGTAGAAGGAATTGTCAGATGCCTCATAAAAAATGCCCCAGAGGGATATAAAATACAAATGCAAAATCTGTTAGCAGGATCTAAATCTTCAGGAGAAATTAGAGAAAAAATAAATTTACATCAAGATATAATTACTGATACAAAATTTACTTATAAAATAACAACACCACAGACAAATAATCTTAGGACTAATCAAAACGTAACCTACTCTCAAAGGCCTGGACAGACACAGAGGGGACAAAGATATTTTAAAAGACAAGCCAATTATTGGAGGAAGAATAATCCATTTTTCAGAAACCCATTCAATACAAATAACCAACAAAGAAATTTTCCACCTATAGATAGATTTCAGAGAGATAACACAGATATCCCTGGACTGGTACAGTGGAATCCCAATCCAAATCCAAGGTGGAAAATCCAGAAATAATAACCCTTTTCAGCAGGGGCCAAAACCTTCCCAATTTTCTGCCACCCATTTTCAAAAAACAGATGGGGCCCCCGGAATTACAACCCAAACGGGGGCCAAAAGAACCAGTATACACGAACAAACTAAGTATCCTAGATGAATGTTATAAATTAAGGGATAATAGACCATACACAATGCTAAACCTAATAATACACAACAAGACCATACCCTTTCAGTTCTTAATAGACACAGGATCACAAATAACATTAATACAACATCACACTATACACAAGAAAAATTTTATAACAGTTGAGGGAGTAACTGGTAATACATTACATGCATATCTTATAGATGTAATAATATTATATAGGGATAGAAAAATCAAAACCGTTTGTTATGCAGCTGAAGGTATTACTAGCGTCCTAGGGATGGATATCATCCCAAAAATTTATGAAAACTTTTTGAAGACTTTCAATTTAGTAAAGTATCAAGTAAATTTGGCCCAAATACAAGCAGAACCAATAAAATTGCCAGCACCAATAAGATCCTCATTTACCCCTCAGTATCCACTTAGGGGTGGACATAGAGAAGTAACTGAGGCTATAGAAAACTTAATGAAGGCCGAAACCGGTTTGGCTCAGTGGTAGAGCGTCGGTCTGTGGACTGAAAGGTCCCGGGTTCGATTCCGGTCAAGGGCATGTGCATTGGTTGCGGGCACATCCCCGGTAGGGGGTGTGCAAGAGGCAGCTGGTCGATGTTTCTCTCTCATCGAAGTTTCTAGCTTTCTATCTCTCTCCCTTCCTCTCTGTAAAATATCAATTATATATATATATATATAACTTAATGAAGGAGGATATAATTGAATTGGGAAGGTCTCACATTTATAATAGCCCAATATGGCTGGTGAAAAAACCATCAGGGGATTATAGAATAACCATAGATTACAGAAACTCCCAGGAACATTACCAAACACACAAGAGGTTATAAACACAATACAAAGAGACAATCCTAATTTCATGGCAGCAATAGACTTAAGTGACATGTTCTTTGCAATACCACTACACGAGGAAAGCAGGCAATACACGACATTTACATGGCTAGGCAAACAATACCAATTTAAAAGATTACCAATGGGATACAAACATTCACCTACAATTGCAAACAACCTTTTAGCAACATATATAAATCCAAATGAATATGAAGCAAAAAATTTTACAATACATAGATGGCATACTCATATACCATGACAACTTACAAATACTCAGTAGAGATCTAGACAAATTGATCACCACACTTAGGAAAAATGGATGGACCATAAATCCAAACAAAATACAACAACCAGGTACTACCATTACCTTTTTGGGAATAAATTGGACAACAGAAGGGAGAAAAATACCGGACAAGGTAATAAATAAACTAGATAATCTGAAAACTCCCAACTCAAAAAAGGAAGCACAACAACTCATGGGATTGTTCATGTTCTGGAAACAACATATTCCTTATCTGGCAGAAATAGCTAAACCTATTTACGCAGTGACACGTAAGGCTATAGATTTCAGATGGGGAGAAGAACAGGACAAGGCCTTTCAGGAACTCAAACATTATATACACCTGTTTTCCACTCTACAAACTATTAAACCTGGAGAGAAAATATTCCTGGACATAGCATTCATAAAGGAACCTGGTCACTGGGGCCTATATAAAAAATCCAGTACAGACCAGAGAATGATACCTGTAGGATTTTGGTCTAAAAAATTTCCTTTCTCCCCCTTTAAGTATTCCTACTTTGAAAAACTTATCTGGACTCTATATTCCGCACCAACACATACTGAACCACTCACAGGTACACAAACAATTACCATAAGGTCAACATTGCCACTTGGGGCATGGCTTAAAAT
This sequence comes from Vespertilio murinus, assembly GCA_963924515.1. Taxonomy (NCBI): domain Eukaryota; kingdom Metazoa; phylum Chordata; class Mammalia; order Chiroptera; family Vespertilionidae; genus Vespertilio; species Vespertilio murinus. The sequence goes on from OZ004706.1 coordinate 24,734,537, forward strand.
GTCAGCAGAGGATTTGGCAGGCACTCAGATTGAAGAAAAGGTACTTGCCTGGAAATGGTACATTAACACTCGCAGCACCGTCAATGGGACCAATAACCCACCAGCTATTTTGACTGAGGAAGTTATTAAACTGGCTGTAGAACCACCCACTACAACCAATAATAACTTCGAGCCGATAGAAAAACCTATCGGGGTCCAAGGACCTAAATACTCACCCGTCTTAAAAAACTGCTGGTTTACTGACGGGAGTGCGACCATCTCCGGAAATCAGTACCTGTGGAGAGCAGCCGCCTTTAACCCTGCATCCAAAGAAGCCCTGTTGACCTCTGTAAGTCTAAATCAGCACAACATGCAGAACTCATTGCGGTATATTTAGCCATAGAACACTCTGTCACACATAAATTTCCTAAACTCTATCTTTTCACAGACTCATGGGCAGTCTATAATGCAATCATACTATGGTCTGCAAATTGGAAACTTTCCAATTGGAAAATAAATGGGAAAAACCTATGGTCCAAGTAATATTGGAAAAAAATTAACTCACTTTCACAAAATATCAAAATTTTCATCACACACATCTCTGCACATGCAAAAGACACATCTGACACTACACTATTCAATAACATAGCAGATTCACTAGCAAAGGGGCTAGAAATAGATAAAACCATACAAATCTATGACAAATCACAAACTGTATACATAACACTTGCAATTACAACACAAGACCCAGATACAGAACCATATATACCTCAAATTCCAAAATTAAAACTAAAGAAAGATAAGAATAATAATTACAAAATCATACCTCCAGAGCCTGAACAATTACCAATTTCTTTTATAAAAAAAAATCCATGAATCTATGGGACACATAGGCCAATCAGCAATGATGAAATGGTTTCTTACTAGGAATATACATGCTTCAACACAAAATATCAAAGCTGCCATATACCAATATACAATGTGCAAAACAACACAATTATTCAGGTATACTACACCACCAAACATAACTAAATCATTAATACCAAATCAAATTTTACAAATTGACTTTATAGGATCACTAACAGTACCATTCTCACAAAAATACGCATGCACAATAGTGAACACGTGCACAGGCATCTTAGCAGCCACAGCCTCATCACATCCAGATTCTAAAACCACCATACAAGCACTGTTCAGTTGGTTCTACACCTAGGTCCTCCCCAAATAATAGAATCAGATCAAGGCACACACATTACGGCAGCGAATGTACAAAAAAATTGCAGCACAATTTGACATTGATTGGACTTTTCATCTGCCATATAACCCTACAGCGGCAGGAACCATTGAAAGAAACAATGGAGCCGAAACCGGTTTGGCTCAGTGGTAGAGCGTCGGTCTGTGGACTGAAAGGTCCCAGGTTCGATTCCGGTCAAGAGCATGTACATTGGTTGCGGGCACATCCCCGGTAGGGGGTGTGCAAGAGGCAGCTGGTCGATGTTTCTCTCTCATCGACGTTTCTAGCTCTCTATCTCTCTCTCCCTTCCTCTCTGTAAAATATCAATAAAATAATTTTTTAAAAAGAAACAATGGAATATTAAAACATAAAATTCAAATATTATTACAGGATTCAAAATTTCCAAATTTATAGGCATTATTAAATCATGCATGCCTACTACTAAATTCTAGACCTAGACAAAATAGACCCTCTCCATTGGAACAATTGTACCTTCCTCATTTATTAAACACTGAAGCCTATGTTTTTCCAGAAATTGAATCACATTATCAACATACACCCAAACTTCTTAACTAGAGATAATAATCACTTTTCAGTGAACATATATGTACCATTTACATTTTAACACTTCTTTGAGATACTACAACTTTCTATATTGCCCACCTTCTTACCACAGATCATTTGTCAAACTCTCCAATTAAACCCAGTACAAAGTTCTTTTAGAATTTACACACACTCAAATGCCTTACAGCACAATGGTTTCAAGATTCTCTCAGACTTAGATCTGTATCTATAATACAAGCACAGATCTGTGACCCTTTAAATAAGACCATGGAAGCTCTTAGATTCAATGATGGTACAACACAAAAATTGAATCTATTGACATCTACCTAAACGAAGAAAATAACACATGCATTCAAAAAGCCATGGTAAACGTAGTACCTTATATGTCACATTTAATGTATTTCTGGTGCACAGTAAGCAAGGAGGATTATGACTATGGAAATTATGAGGATGATTATAATGAGGATACAAATTTAACGACTGCACCCACAATCTTAACACCTTCAACAACACCAAACACACAAACCCCAACACCTATACGCCTTAATTATATGCCTATATTTAAGCCACCAGTAAATAATCCATCATTACCATATGGCTTCCCAGAAACAAGCAATTTTAACATGACACACATAGTGAAAGAAGGGGATATCACATATTACCAATACTACCTCACAGACTTTCCGAATTTTCCTACCTTTGGAAATTTCACGATTAATACCCCTTTGGGAGGCACTTCAGCAGATTCACCCTTCAGATACATGTTTTCTCCTATTAAAGCTACTATTACACCAGAAGAATTCCTGAAACATGATAGAAATTATTGGCCATTTAGACATATTCCACAAGTCTTAACTCAACTAGACCATCCAGTACAATATTATACACATCACCAATATGGACCACAAAGTCCATATTTTGGGACCATTTCCAAAATTTGTTTCAATGCTTTTTTATCAAAGTTTACTGATGCAGGAAATATCCACCCTAACAAACTACACCAAACTAATACCGGCTTTTTGGTGTATTAATATAACTAAACTTAATACAAACTTTAGATATAGCTTAGAAAGAGCCACTGATGAACAAATTAAAAATGGCTTCAACAAATTTGCACTTAAGAAATTTTTGGGACTCTGGAATGGTGATCACACCTTCAAAGAATACACACACGCAATTAATCAAATACTCCACACTAAAAATGACACAATCCTATATCTTAACTATTCCTGCATATGCACCACAAAGAATACAAAAAATGCTGACAACCTCGCAATCATATCCGGAAATAGACCATCTACTACACTCTGTAATACAACAATACTAACACCATCATATTCACCACTCTTACATGATCTTCATAATGCCGGTCAGCATTATTTCCAATTAAAAGAAAAAACATGGACCATTTGGGATAACAGCCGTACTGATTATTTCATACCAGACACAGAACAACCATTATTTAATGCTTCTATGGTTTCTTGGCCATTTATATTTACTCCCATCTTTGCATTTAATACTACTTACTTCAGAAACACCTGTACCAAATTTAAATCTCATAGGCCCTTACCCTATGTAGTCATACAAAAATACAATAAACAACAGTCAACACATCCTATTTTACCATTCTTAAGACACCCTGAAGAATTTGGCCCATTCCCTGTTACATCAACAAAAAATTTTACCCACACAATACATTGGCTGGAATACAACAACACATACCCAGACTACCCACCTGAAGGAAGGAGCTGTACAACTAAATATTATCCCACATCCACAATACTCATCTCAAACACATGTTATAATATGACATTAAAACTTTACTTAGAATATCCTAATTATACTTACATTCCAAAATTACTTATTCCGCATGACAGCCAAGTATGTCCACCTGAACCCTTGGTTGACCTATATTATAATACCTCATACAATTTAAAACCCATCTCTTGGTTTAACACCTTTGGAGTCTCTATAAATTTGAAAAATCTTAAACGCATTGTAGGAACATTTGCTACAGGCTATCAAATTTCTCAGTTATTACACGAAGATGGTAACTGGAAACTACTACATTTAAATCTACATTCACCTATTACAAACCATTCATTTACACCTTTCACTGATTTTTACTTTCTACCAAATGTTAAAGAACTCTGCTACATGATACCCATTAAACCATGCATAATACACAGAGGTTGCTATAATGCTACACATTGTTTAAGGACTATCCATTATGATCCAGTATTTTCTTTTGGTATTCAAAACCCAGAACCGTCATTTCAAAATCCACCTAAGTTGATGACTAAGATATCAGATCCAGTTAGGATTATTTTTCAACCCATTGTCACAGCTACAACTATACATTTCACACCATCTGACTTCCTCGTTAAAACCATGATACCAGAATGTAGGACATTTCCTATTCAGGTTCTTAACAGACCTTTTCCTCAGCAATACAGAACAGCGAGAAGGCTACTTACCGCTGGATGTAGCTTCTTTTGCACTGGCCTCATTGGCAGCTTCTGTTTCCATTGCTAATTCTATCAAACTTACACAATTACAACATAATTTAGATAACTATTTTTCTCAAGCACAACAGGAACAGACTAGAATTCTGAAACTCATATCATCTAGTTTTGATTCAGCATACCAATTAATTTTTCAATTACAGCAACAACTACAGGTAGTAAAATATGCTCTTAACAAACAAGAAAATATAAATCAAGAAATATTTTCTGAACTCAAACACATTGAATATAGACAAAACAATTTTGAATTGAAATACCAATGTCAACTAATACAAGATAAATTATATGCAGCACATACCGATTTATATAATCTTTTAACTTTGGGACAAGGACTCAATCCTCTATGGAATGATGGGGTGGCCACAATTGACTACTCCAAACCCATAGGATGTAACCTTGATATTTCATGCCAACTGACAATACTGTCCACAATGGGAGGTGAACATTTAGCAGTATATGACATACTAGACATTCCATTCAAATTACAGGATACATGGGTACAGACAACCTCTGATTTGTTATTTGTGAAACCATACTTTTTTCAAAAGTCACAACTATCACAAATTAATTCTCATATCTATGTGGCACAAGATGTACTAACAGTAGACACATTACCTTTATCCATCACACCTCTAGCTACTAGAACACCAAAAATCTATAATTTGGGAAGACACAGATTTGTTATCTGCTTCACAGATTTCAAATACTATAACCACATTACACAAACATTTAATTATACAAATTTATATGATTCCTGCACATTGATAGCAAACACAATGGCTGTCCAAATTAACAATGTTACCCATTATTCTCATTTTGACATACGAACTAACCTATATTATTCACCAGATATTCCTCTACTAGACAAGTTGAAACCTATTCATTTTCATGCTCCACCTTCTTTAAACTCTTCTATCTCTAAGTTACAAACTCTACAATCTAAAACTCTACAAACTATTAATAAATTCAAAAAGCAAACTTCACAGCTTCACCATCTGGTACTCCTCGTAAATGCAAAAGCGGTATCTACAATTTCCAACTATGAATCCTCGGGAAAGAGCTGCGACGCCCTGCACACTATTTCTTCACTTTGGACTACGGAGGCCTGCGAAGTTGAACGTAACACCTTGAACCCAGTACACTGGATTCAATAAGGACTAGCCTCATGGACCACAACTTCGCATATGATCAAAGAAATTGCCTTATTTTGCCTTTGCTTATTTTTTATTGCATTTATTGTTAAAATTTTGAAGAATTGTGCTTATGTAACTCATACAACTATAAGTGATAAAGATAAAATAATTGGGTCCCTTCTGACATGTTCCCTTACGGGTGCCATCAGGGATCACCGGGTGGAATGTTATAGTAATATTATAGTAATACTATAGAATGTTATAAGTGTGTGAAGTTTGATAGTGTGGATTGTATAACATTAGAATATAATAATGGATTATATATAATAATGGATTATAATAATTAGAATATAAATAGTGGATTATTTAACAGCGTGAAACCTGTGTGAATTAAAGTTAATTAAATAGAAATACCATTAAACATTGTAATAGTGATAGAATAAGATATTGTTTAAACTGTGAAACCTGTGTGAGTTAAAGTGTGTGACATACCCTATACAAAGTACAGGTAGCAGAGGGCCCCAGCCTGGGCACCATCTGGCCAGGGGAGATAACACACACGAAGACCAGAAGACTACGGAGCTGATGACATCAGAAGAGGACAGAAATTCACATAAAAGGAGGCGCCTGACAGCCAGAACTCAGAGCAGTTCTCTGCCTCCACAGAAACTGTTGTCCCTCTCTGACTCCTCTCCCAAAATCCTTTGCGCAGGATCGACCGAGACTCGATCCCTGACTTGACTGAGCACAAGCGACCGTGGCCGGCGTGTGACCCGTCGTGGTCTGTCTGCTCCTCTCTGCTGCGTGGCCTGAGTGTTGGAAGCCGCCAGGACTTAGGCAATAAACCGTGTGGATTCGAGCATCTAACAGTGAGTGTCTTGGGTCTTTTTACTCTAAGCTCGTGCCTTACAGTTGCCGGCCTGGGAAAGCATCAGCCCGCGTTGTGCGCCCTAAGCTGGGAGTAGGCTCACGGCTGGTCACCTGCTGTTCCAACCCAGAGCAAGGACATAATAATTAAGGAAGAAGTGGAACAACTAAATAAAATATATTTTTTAAAAAAGAAAAAGAAAAAGAATTGAAGAACTTGCCCAGCTGGTGTGGGTCAGTGGTTGAGCATCAACCTATGACTCAGATGATCAAGGTTCAATTCCCAGTCAGGGCATATGCCTGGGTTGTGGGTTTGAGCCTCTCTCATTGATGTTTCTAACTCTTAATTCTTTCCCTTCTGAAATGAAAAACTGGTTTGGCTTAGGGAATAGAGCATCGCTCTGCGGATGTTCGATTCTGCGGAAAGCCATGTACATTGGTGGCCGGCACATCCCCGGTGGGGGGTGTGCAGGAGGCAGCTGGTTGATGTTTTTCTCTCATCATTGTTTAATGGGTGTCATGTAGCAGAGTTCTTTAACATTTGGTAGAAAGTAAAAATCAGTGAAAGGTGTAAATGAATGGTTTGTAATAGGTGAATGTAGATTTAAATGTAGTAGTTTCCAGTTACTATCTTCGTGTAATAATTGAGAAATTTGATAGCCTGTAGCAAATGTTCCTACAATGCGTTTAAGATTTTTTCAAATTTATAGAGACTCCAAAGGTGTTAAACCAAGAGATGGTTTAACTGAATCAGAGTTCAGAATAATGATGGTAAAAATGCTCAACAGAGACCGGAACCAAGATGGCGGCCTAGGGAGTCTCCTAAGCTGCCGCCTCATCAACAATTTAATTAAAATCGCGCACGGAGAGGAAGTGCGGCCGCTGAATGCCTGCCTGGCGGGAGGGGAGGAATTCCCCAATTGCACGGAACCCTTTCCGACTGTATTGAACCCCAACTCCAGCCGAAACCCCGTGGTCCCAGGCTCATACAGGTGGAGTCTGGACTGTAGAGAAAGGCACCCAGAGATTCAGAGACTGGGAGCCGCAGCCGGCAGGGTCTACAGTCATGCTCGCGAAAGAGAATGCGCTAAGGTCTGACCGTGGAGACTGACGCCGCCTCTCTGTACAAGGTGGCGGCCTCTCTGTAGCGGAAGGAGTCAGAAGCTCCAGACTACAGAGACCAGCCCAAGTCTGGGCGAGCCCCTGGGGCACCCACGCTCTTGCACAGGGAACCTGGGACGGTCAGGCAGAAACTCAGGGAAGCCCCGGAAGGCAGAGGTCAGGCGGAAACTCAGGCGAGTGCACAAGGGCAGGGCGGAAGCCAAGACTGTCAGTTCAGCCCTGAGACTCCGCCCCATCCAAGCTGAGCAGAGGCTTCTGCAGTTTTTCAAGTCTGATCCTATAAGACTGTCTCCAATACAGAACTTATCCCAGAGTAGACACAGCTGATACCCACATCCAATTGGCCTGAAGGGCAATTCACAACAATAAAGACTTAGCTACAACAAGGCTGTGCACGCAGTCCACAAAGGGGATCACCAAGAGTGTCTACCTCAGGTAACTGAGGAGGCTGACCCACTGTGCTATATAGGACATCAAACAAACAAAGCCATCCTACCAACTCTGAAAAATAGTGATAATGCCGAGACAAGGAAATAGATCTCAAACAAAAGAGATGGAGGATATAGAGTTCAGAACTACGGTTCTAAGGTTATGCAAGAATATCCTAGAAAACCTTGATAAACTTCATGAGACTCAACTAAAAAGTATACATAAACTGACTAAATTGGAAAATATTATGCAGAGATCCAACAGCAGAATGGAGGAACACAAGAATCAGGTCAAAGAGCCAAAAGACACTCCTTTGGAGAAGGAAGAAGAAAAGAGGATCCAGAAAGTTGAAGATAGTGTAAGGAGCCTCTGGGACAACTGCAAGCGCACCAACATCAGAATTATGGGGGTGCAAGAAGAAGCGGGAGTGCAAAATACTGAAAACATATTTGAAGAAATAATATCAGAAAACTTCCCTCACCTGGTGAAAGAAATAGACTTACAAGTACAGGAAGCCTACAGAACCCCAAACAAGAGGAATCCAAAGACTAATTCTTGGAGACACATCATCATCAATATGCCAAGGGTAAAAGACAAAAAGATCTTACAAGCAGCAAGAGAAAAGCAGTTGGTTACCTATAAGGGAGCACCCATAAGACTATCAACTGATTTCTCAACAGAAACCATGCAGGCCAGAAGGGAGTGGCAAGAAATATTCAAAGTGATGAATAGTGAGAACCTACAACCAAGATTACTGTATCCAGCAAAGTTATCATTCAGAATTGAAGGGCAGATAAAGAGCTTCACAGATAAGAAAAAGCTAAAGGAGTTCATCACCACCAAACCAGTATTATATGAAATGCTGAAAGGTATTACTTAAGAAGAGGAAGAAGATCAAGTGAATTAAAAATCTGAGGAATAGAATAAACTGGTGAATATAATAGAATTAGGGGCAAAGAAAGGGAGTGGATAGATAATTAAAGGGTGAAAGGGGTGTGGGGTGCAGAAAGAGACTGGATTAAAATTGTATAACCTATGGATGAGGACAATAGTGGGGGGAGGGGGTAAGGGCAGAGAGAGGGGGAGGGAATCAGGTGGAAGGGAGCTATGGGGGAGAAAAAGGAGAAACAATTGTAATAATCTGAGCAATAAAGATTTATTTTAAAAAAATAAAAAATAAAAACAAAGCAAAACATACTGTAAAATTAGCTTTTATATGTACAAACGTCAAGTATCAAACAATATTTATTCCCCACTAATTTCCTTTCCTATTTACCTATTTTCATTACTTATGTTTCAGTTTTCACAAATAAAAACTAAACGGCAAAATAAATAAATAAATAAATAAATAAAACCACAGTGGAAATTGAACCACAGGAGTGACCATCGCTGCCGCACCGGCCACTGCCACCGGCCACCGCGAATAAAGGAAATCCATCGAGAACAGAGCTCACTATGCCCCAGACTCAGGGAGTGGGCAGCCTCAGAACTTAGCCTCCGAGTCCGCAGCTGCTTAGCTTCACCACCGAACGAGACACCTTTGAGGGCGGTCTCCCCGTCTGCAGCCATCTCAGCCCGCCTGCAGCTGTCCCAGCCTGCCTGCCGTGCTAGCAAGGAGCTAGCGCGGCGCCTCCAAGTCACGACCCCAGCATCCCAGAGGGGCCGTGTGCCCCGGGTGAGCTGTGTATCCCAGGGGGCCATGTGCCCCGGGTGAGCTGTGTGTCCCAGGGGGCCATGTGGCCTGGGTGAGCCCTGTCCCCCCAAAAGGCCGGGTGTCCGGGTGAGCCGTGTGTCCCAGGGGAAGCAGTGGGGCCCGGGGGGAGGGGCGGTGTGAACCAGAGGAGGAGCGGACTCTACTCATATGGTCCTGAGATATAGTCACCATAAAACAAGCAGATTGTCAAATGACAGCGGGAGGGGAAGGAGACTTGGGGGGAGATAAGAGAACAACCAAAGGACAGGTATGCATGAATATAAGTAAAACCAAGGAACACAGAACTCTGGGGAGGGAGGGCATGAATGGGAGGTGTGTGCGTGGGGGGGGGGAGGGCAATGGTAAGCTATGTACACATGTAATACCTTAATAAAAAAATTGAAAAAATAAATAATAAATAAATGAATAAATAAATGAAAAAAATAATAATCAGAAATCATAGGCCTCAAATGGTTCCAATGTAGAGAAAACCTTTCTTCAAAATGGACAAAACGTGAGTCTCTGCACATTTCAGCCCACGCCTATCCCACCATCTTGGCTTCGTGATCCTTTTCCATGGAAGAGGATGGGAAAAGACCATTCCTTTTCCATCACCAAGATCAGTGACATCCTCCTCCACTTCATCACATACCAAATTATACTGAATACACATGACTTAATGTTTTTCTCAAGCTTTTCCCTGAAGAACTGAAGGCTCAGAGAGTTTAAAAGTGAGATACGCAGTTAGTGGCAGAGCTGGATTCTCATTAGGAATCTAAACATCAGAGACACTGATAAGACTCATCTGTTCCATATTCCAGTGGAATCTCAATTATCGGTGATGTCTCCCAAAGGAATAAATGCTGCATAAAGAACTCTGCCATCCACCTCCTCTGCTGGCCCACCTACAAAGGCATCTAGCCCCCTATGAACTAATGGCCCCCATACTCTTGGTACAGTGGCAGTAACAATGTGCTAGCAAGAGAGTCAAAGGCTGGAAAAGGAGGAGTCCTCCCGTCTTTGGGTTCACAACATGACTTCTCCCCACCCATCTTCAGCCCGACATCTACCCCTGACACCTTCTAAATGAGCTCAACACCTCATTTCTCCTTCCTCTGTACAGAGACTAGAATGACTCCAAGAAAGCGCAAATCTGATAACAGCACTATCCTGCTTAATAATATCGCCCTGAAGTTCACCAATGCCCATAGGACACGTCCAAATTCCCTAGCTTGACACATAAGACCTTCATAACCTGAACCCTGCCCACTGGCTAGTCTCTTCTCCTCCGCTTCCTCAGTCCAAACTATGGGCCTCCAAGTGCTGGACTTGCTTCACCCCTCTGGGCTTTGGCTCTTCCTGTTCTCCATTCAGGCCAGCGCCTGGCTCCCACCTTGGAGCCTCACTCTTGACCTCTTAAACCTAGCTCAGGCCTCAGCACATCAGGGTGTTTGCCCTCATCTCTGTGGATGGAGTGGTCATTCCGGGAAAACCCCAGCTCCCCTCCTCAGCAAGCAATCAGACAATCCAGTCATCTGCTCACCAACCAGTGGTGAGGCTGTTTCCATAATTCCCTAACTATTCTGGAAATGCCTCATCTGAAGAGCTAGGGCTGAGAGTTTGGGATGCGGACCAAAGTCCCAATAACAGATCTCACCATTGTTCTGGCTCTAGGGTCCAAAAGAAAGGACTCTGGGCAGTGCTACGTCCAATGGAGCCATCGGGTCATGAGCACCTTTCAAATTGCAGGGATACCAGAAAGAAACTCGCTACAGACTGATTCATTTGCCTTTCAGCATAACCATTATTGCTTGTCTCAGTTTTTATTCTTATAAGTATATTTCCAGTAGGACATGTTCTCACTCATCTAGGGGAAATGGTGAACAACATAGACTGATGAATAAGAACTGACCCAAAGATATGGAGCCATGGGTCAGACTATTGGACCTCAGAGGGAGGGTGGGGATAGAAGGGAGAGATCAACCAAAGGACTTCTGTAAACACATGAGCCTAACCAGTGGTCAAGAACAATAAGAACATAAGTGGGGAGAGCGGGAAATTGGAATGGGAGGTTGAGGACAAATATATGATACCTTAATCAATAAAGAAATTAATTTAAAAAAGAAAAAAATTGAAGAACTTGCCCAGCTGGTGTGGGTCAGTGGTTGAGCATCAACCTAGAACCAATGATCCAGGTTCAATTCCCAGTCAGGGGATATGCCTGGGTTTTGGGCTTGAGCCTCTCTCATTGATGTTTCTAACTCTTCCCCATTCTCTTCTGAAATAAAAAAATAAATAAAAAGGTATATTTAGCCGAAACTGGTTTGGCTCAAGAGAGAGAGCATTGGTCTGCGGACTGAGTGGTCCCAGGTTCGATTCTGGTGAAAGCCATGTACATTGGTTGCAGGCACATCCCCGGGTGGGGGTGTTCAGGAGGCAGCTGGTGGATGTTTATCTCTCATCATTGTTTCTAGGTCTCTATCCCTCTCCCATCCTCTCTGTTAAAAAAATCAATAAAATGCAACCCAGAGCAGCTGTGTGACCTGGAGGAGCGGTGTGACCCTGGGGAGCCCTGAGATCCGGATTAGCCATGTGATCCGGAGGAACAGCGTGACCTGGAGGAGCGGTGTGACCCCGAGGAGTCGTGTGTCTCAGAGGGGCGGTGTGAAACAGAGGAGGAGCGGATTCTATTCGTGTGGTCCTGAGAAATTTGGACAGTCTGCAGTCATTTGCTACAGAACACTTTGTTGTATTTCCCTACAAAAACAAATGGGAAAAAGTGTCCCCCTGAAATTCAATTATGGAAAAAAAACACACAGAAACCTGAGGAACAGAATAAACTGGTGAATATAATAATCAGGGGCAAAGAAAGGGAGTGGACAGATAATTGTCAGGGGGATAAAGGGGTGGGGATGCAGTAAGGGAATGGATTAAGTTCGTATAACCAATGGATGAGGACAATGAGGGGTGGAGGGGGTAAGGGCAGAGAGTGGGATGGGAACTGAGTGGTGAGCAACTTTGGGGGAGAAGAGGGAGAAGCAATTGTAATAATCTGAGCAATGAAGATTTATTTTAAAAAAACAAAAAATTATATATATATATATATATATATATATATATATATATATATCCTATATAATGAAAGCCCAATATTGCTTAAAATCAATAAAATATTTTAAAAATATATGTATATTTTTACAAAAAACTGAGAGATTTTTATGGATTTGATGCTCTCCCATACTGCCAGTATTATTGGAATAAATGCTCATATAAAAATAAAATAAAAATGAAAGAATTGAAGAATTTAAGGCTCAGAGTTTGAGAGTCACACACAATGTTAGTGGCAGAGCTCGGTCTAAAACTCTTATCTCTTTCTATTTTTTAAAAAAAATGTATTTTATTGACTTTTTTACAGAGAGAAAGAGAGAGCGATAGTTAGAAACATCGATGAGAGAGAAACATCAATCAGCTGCCTCATGCACACCCCACACTGGGGATGTGGCCACAACCAAGGTACACGCCTTGACCAGAATCGAACCTGGGACCTTTCAGCCCGCAGGCCGGCGCTCTATCCACTGAGCCAAACTGGTTTTTGGCTAAAACTCTTACCTTAACAAATGACAACCGAGGGTCAACTAGAACCATGACACTGTAACTGTGGTACCAACTGAAGGAAAACTCACCCAGATGAGCAGAGGCCAAGGCTCCCCTGTGGAGGCTGAGCTTCCCTCTGCTTCTGAGAAGTCCCGCTGCCAGTGCCTGGCCAGGGCGCTCAGGTGGCTGGTGTCCTCTTGTGCACCTACAGGCTGCCGCTGTGATTCCCCATCAGAACACATGCCTGAGACTGCGGGATGGCCCCACAGCTGACCCATGTTTCTCTTTCCCTCTTCTTCCTCTCGCTCTAAAATGAAAAAACAAACAAAAACAAACACATATTGAAAGCACAGTTGCCAAGAAGGGAAATCTGGTCAGAAGATGTGATATTGAAAGCACAGTTGCCAAGAAGGGAAATCTGGTCAGAAGATGTGATAGGTTTCAGCTACCCAGCAGGTGGTGTCAGACAGTAACCTGACTTTTCAAGATTTTTCAAAAACCATCTTCTTACTGATTCTTACTATACAGTTTATAAGTTAAATAATCAGAAATCATAGGCCTCAAATGGTTCCAATGTGGAGTAAACTTTTCTTCAAAATGGACAAAACGTGAGTCTCTGCACATTTCATCCCACTCCTATCGCACCATCTTGGCTTCGTGATCCTTTTCCATGGAAGAGGATGGGAAAAGACCATTCCTTTTCCATCACCAAGATCAGTGACATCCTCCTCCACTTCATCACATACCAAATTATACTGAATACACATGACTTAATGTTTTTCTCAAGCTTTTCCCTGAAGAACTGAAGGCTCAGAGAGTTTAAAAGTGACACACAAAGTTAGTGGCAGAGCTGGATTCTCATTAGGAATCTAAACATCAGAGACACTGATAAGACTCATCTGTTCCATATTCCAGTGGAATCTGAATTACCGGTGATGTCTCCCAAAGGAATAAATGCTGCATAAAGAACTCTGCCATCCACCTCCTCTGCTGGCCCACCTTTCAAATTGCAGGGATACCAGAAGGAAACTGGAGACAGACTGATTCATTTGCCTTTCAGCATAACCATTATTGCTTGTCTCATTTTCGATTCTTATATTTCCAGTAGGACATGATCTCACTCATCTAGGGGAAATGGTGAACAACATAGACTGATGAACAAGAACAGACCCAGAGACAAGGAGCCATGGGTCAGACTGTGGGACCTCAGAGGGAGGGTGGGGATAGAAGGGAGAGATCAACCAAAGGACTTCTGTGCACACATGAGCCTAACCAGTGGTCAAGGACAATAGGAAGGGTGGGGTCATCAGTGGGTGGTGGGATGTGAATGGGGAGTTGAGGAGAAATACGTGATACCTTAATCAATAAAAAAATTAGGGAGGCCTGAGGTCACGTGAGGAGTGTGGTTCTGGGAGTTCTCCTAAAGGTAGAGGAAGGGAGCGTGGGGCACAAGGTGGAGGCGGCCCGGAGCTGACAATGGGTTTTCTTTACGGCTTTTTTGGTCCCATTTGTGAGATTGATGTTGTCCTTAATGATGGGGAAACCAGGAAAATGGTGGAAATGAAAACTGAAGACGGCAAAGTAGAAAAACACTATATTTTCTATGATGGGGAATCTGTTTCAGGAAAGGTAAACCTAGCCTTTAAGCAACCTAGGAAGAGGATAGAGGATAGAACACCAAGGAATTAGAATTGAATTTGTTAATCAAAATGAACTTTTCAATGATAACAGTAATACTCACGAATTTGTAAACCTAGTGAAAGAACTAGCCTTACCTGGAGAATTGACCCTGAACAGAAGTTATGATTTTGAATTTATGCAAGTTGAAAAGCCATATGACTCTTACATTGGTGCCAATGTCCGCTTGAGGTGTTTTCTGAAAGTGACAATTGTAAGAAGACTGAGAGACTTGGTAAAAGAATATGATCTTATTGTTCACCAACTTGCTACCTACACCCTGATGTTAACAACTCTATTAAGATGGAAGTGGGCATTGAAGATTGTTTACACATAGAATTTGAATATAATAAATCAAAGTATCATTTATAGGATGTTATTGTTGGAAAAATTTACTTATTAGTAAGAATAAAAATCCAACACATGGAATTACAACTGATCAAAAGAGAGATCACAGGAATTGGACCCAGTACCAAAACAGAAACAGAAACAGAAACAGAAACAGAAACAATTGCTAAATATGAAATAATGATGGTGCACCAGTCAAAGGTGAATCAATTCCATTAAGACTATTCTTAGCGGGATATGACCCAACTCCAACAATGAGAGATGTGAACAAAAAATTTTCAGGAAGGTGCTTTTTGAATCTGGTCCCTGTTGATGAGGAAGACAGAAGGCACTTTAAACAGCAGGAGATCATTTTATGGAGAAAAGCT
Organism: Vespertilio murinus; assembly: GCA_963924515.1. Classification (NCBI taxonomy): domain Eukaryota; kingdom Metazoa; phylum Chordata; class Mammalia; order Chiroptera; family Vespertilionidae; genus Vespertilio; species Vespertilio murinus. Next base: position 24,750,070 of record OZ004706.1, read on the forward strand.
CCTGAATAACTGAGGAAACAGAGAACAAACTTTCACCAGCGATTTAAATCAACAGAATCACAGGCCTCTCCTGAACAGCCTGAAATGTGAACTGAATAGGAGAAAAAAATAAAAACTCTTAGAACTGTTGAGATTAAGTTTGGCTGATTAAAGATGGTTGCAGCATGAAGCGGGGGGGGGGGGGGGGGTGTTACTGCATACTTTGATGATAAGCACTCATATATGCATTAGTATAAACATTAAAGACTTTCATGAGTAGGCTGGTAATTGTAATTTTGCTTTCTTTATGCATAATGTAGACTAGACTATAAACCAATTTCTTCTCCTATTTCATGCCAATAATTACCTCTTATCCTCTGCATACAAAAGTAAATATTTTGTGTTCAAATAAAATTAGAAAACCTGAGTGGCCCTTACATCCTACAGAGATTTAAAACATGGCATCTTGAGGAAGCAACAAGATGGCTGCAGAGGTAAAAGCCTAACTGCAGTCGCACTCAACAATTTCAAAAAATACAACTAAAATATAGAGTGGACACTATCCAGAACTACAGGAAAGTTGACTGACTGGAAATTCTACAATTAGAAGGGAAGAGAAAACCAGAAGGAAAACCAGAGGAGCTGTAAAAGCCTAAGGTACGGAGGCACGGTGCGCATGCGCAGGGAGAGGACGGAGCCGGAGAGGAGGGGTGGCTGAGTGCCTGGCTGGCGTTCCCCAGCGGGAAGGAGATAAAAGCTCCAGACTGTGCTGAACCCCAACTCCGACTGCACTGAACCCCAGTTGTGGGCTTGTTGGGGGAGAGACTACACTGTCTGGTAGTGGGTGAAACTCTAGAGTGCCTTTCTCTCAAAGGTGCTTGCAGCGAGTACCAAAGGACACTGAGGTACACTGAGACTCGGGAACCTCAGAGGGCGGGGCTAACCTGAAGCCAAGGCTGTAGGCTCCACCCTGAAACTCCGCCCCATCCAAGCTGAACTCAGAGAGGCTTTTGCAGGTTTCCAAGTCTAGTGGAGTAAGGCTGTCTCCTGGCATAGACACAGCTGGTCCTCCCAACCTACCAACTCAGGGAAGCAGCGAAAATGCCGAAACGAGGAAACAGATCACAAACGAAAGAAATGGAGGACAAAAAGCGACTGGATATAGAGTTCAAAGCCACGCTTATAAGGTTGTTCAACAATCTCTTAGAAAAGGCCGATAAAATAAATGAGACCTATGAGGATATGATAAGGGATCAACAAGAAATAATAAAGGGTCAACTAGAAATAAAGAATACAATCTCTGAAATAAATAATATTATACAGAGTCCTAAAAATAGATTGAAAGATTGCAAGAATCAAGTCCAAGATTTGGAACACAAAGCCAGAAGACACTCCTCCGCAGAAGCAAGAAGACAAGAGAATCCAGAAAGTTGAAGATAGTGTAAGAAACCTCTGGGACAACTTCAAGGGAACCAACATCAGAATTATGGGCATCCCAGAAGATGACAGAGAGCAAGATACCGAAAACATATTGAAAGAAATAGTGACAGAAAACTTCCCCCACCTGGGGAAAGAAATAGACTTATAAGTACAGGAAGCACACAGAACCTCAAACAAAAGGAATCCAAAGAGGACCACACCAAGACACATCATAATTAAAATTCCAAGAGCTAAAGACAAAGAGAGAACATTAAAAGCAGCAAGACAAAAGCAGGTAGTTACCTATAAAGGGGCACCCATATGACTGTCAGCTGATTTCTCAACAGAAACCATGCAGGCCAGACGGGAATGGCAAGAAATATTCAAGGGGATGAATAACAAGAACCTACAGCCAAAAATACTCTACCCAGCAAAGCTAACACTCAGAATAGAAGGCCAGATAAAGAGCTTCACAAATAAATTTAAGCTAAAGGAATTCATCACTGCCAAGCCAGAATTATATGAATTGCTAAAAGGGGTTCTTTAGGAAGAGGAAGAAAATAAAGATAAAAATTATGAACAAACACATAACTATCAACAAGTGAGACTAAAAACCAAGGAAGTAAAAATCATGATGAACAATATTAACGGGTGAATATAATAGAATCAGAGGTATGGAAGGGGAGTGGACTGATGATTCTCGGGGAAATGGGGAGTGGGTTGGGGCGGAAAGAGACTGAAGATAAACTGCACCTATGGATGAGGACAATGGGGGATGGGGAAAGGGCAGAGAATTGAATGGAAACTTGGTGTAGGGGAGCAATTGGGGGGGGGGATGAGGAACTTTTGTAATAATATGAACAATAAAGATTTATTTAAAAAAAATAAAAAAATAAAACATGGCATCTTATATTTTTGAGTACTACATTTTTGTTCTTACATGTGTATTTGAAAAATGCAAATGGAATGTTTCACTGTAAGTGCTTCTGAGTCTACCATTCCTAAGCTTCCTGAGTTTTATTCTTTGAAGTCTTCTTTGGTTAAGAATATTAATGTTTCCCTTGCAGAAATAATGTGGCATGTCCTTTACAGCCTTTTTCTTCTGTCATGCTAAGTAACCATTATGCTACTACTAACCAGCAGGTGCACTGTATTTTTCTGCAATGTGGAGTTGAGTCTACGTTGGCATTTAGAATTTGTTAAAACTATTTTTTCAGTTAATTCTTTGAAAGAGATTTTTTAAATTTAAGGAATCTTTTTTACCACATACGTGCAAATATAATTTTCTTGACTGTACAAATATTCTCTTCCCTTTAAAGTGAGAATTTGAGGATGGGGGTGATTTAGGTGGACCTGTTAATAAGCATATAGTTATCCAGATCTTGGGCCAATATGTTAAATTGGAACTTGGGCTCGTTCAAACTCAATTTTAAATTTCACCCACTCTGTTTAAATTTTAATACTGAATTCAAGTCATTTGTTCAACATCTGTGAGAAAGCTGCAGTCATGTGCCTAAGGTCTGATCTCAGGCACACTAAATGTGGGTATAGGAACTAAAACAACGAAGCCTGTTGTGTGACACCACTCCACATATGACTGGTTGGTTTTTGTACCAATATGTCTTATACACTTCAGTGCAAGTCTCGTGAGTTAACCTTCCTTTATGAGTAAGCTAAGTAATCCAGATTACATTTCTTTAAACTGGTTTTACTACTATTGCACTTTGATAAAATGGTCGGTAACCAACTTTTCTGGCAACAGGTTCCATGTGCCATGTGCTGGAGCATCTATTTTAAATGTGGATATGTGTAAATGGTCATATTTCCCTTTCATGCAAGTGCCTGTTCAGAGTTTCAAAATTTAATAATGCCAAACATTCTTATGGTCACTTGCATGTTATCTAGGAAATATTCACAGAAAATTTGAAAACCAATTGTATTTATCCAGCCTCAAATCATGTGACCATGGTGTATAATAAAGAATTTGAAATAGAAAAAAAATTAAATTAAAAAACAAAAAAAAGAGCCGAAACCGGTTTGGCTCAGTGGACTGGGGACCAAAAGGTCCCAGGCTCGGTTTCCAGTCAAGTACATGTATGTTGGTTGCGGTCACATCCCCAGTAGGGGGTGTGCAGGAGGCAGCTGATCGATGTATCTCTCTCATCGATGTTTCCAGCTTTCTATCCGTCTCTCTTCCTATCAGTAAAAACTCAATAAAATATATTTTAAAAAAATAAAATAAAAAGAATTGAAGAACTTGCCCAGCTGGTGTGGGTGAGTGGTTGAGCATCAACCTATGAACCAGAAGATCAAGACTCAATTCCCAGTCAGGGCATATGCCTGGGTTGTGGACTTGAGCCTCTCATTGATGTTTCTAACTCTTCCTTCTTTCCCTTCTGAAATCAATGAAAACAATATGTATATTTAGCTGAAACTGGTTTGGCTCAGGGGATAGAGTGTCCGTCTGCGGACTGAGGAGTCCCAGGTTCGATTCTGGTGAAAGCCATGTACATTGGTTGCGGGCACATCCCCGGTGGGGGGTGAGCAGGAGGCAGCTGGTCCAAATTTCTCTCTCATCATTGTTTCTAGCTCTCTATCCCTCTTCCAGCCTCTGTGTAAAAAAATCAATAAAATATTTTTAAAATGTATGTATATTTTTACAAAGAATTGAGAGATTTTTATGGATGACTTGTTGCTCTCCCACACTGCCAGTATTATTGGAATAAATGCTCATATAAAAATAAAAATGAAAGAATTGAAGAACTTAAGGCTCAAAGAGTTTGAGAGTCACACACAAAGTTAGTGGCAGAGATGGGTCTAAAACTCTTAACAAATGACAACCAAGGGTCAACTAGAACCATGACACTGTAACTGTGGTACCAACTGAAGGAAAACTCACCCAGATGAGCAGAGGCCAAGGCTCCCCTGTGGAGGCTGAGCTTCCCTCTGCTTCTGAGAAGTCCCGCTGCCAGTGCCTGGCCAGGGCGCTCAGGTGGCTGGTGTCCTCTTGTGCACCTACAGGCTGCCGCTGTGATTCCCCATCAGAACACATGCCCGAGGCTGCGGGATGGCCCCATAGCTGACCCATGTTTCTCTTTCCCTCTTCTTCCTCTCGCTCTAAAATGAAAAAACAAACAAAAACAAACGCATATTGAAAGCACAGTTGCCAAGAAGGGAAATCTGGTCAGAAGATGTGATAGGTTTCAGCTACCCAGCAGGTGGTGTTAGACAGTAACCTGACTTATCAAGAGTTATCAAAAACCATCTTCTTACTGATTCTTACTATACAGTTTATATATTAAATAATCAGAAATCATAGGCCTCAAATGGTTCCAATGTAGAGAAAACCTTTCTTCAAAATGGACAAAACGTGAGTCTCTGCACATTTCAGCCCACGCCTATCCCACCATCTTGGCTTCGTGATCCTTTTCCATGGAAGAGGATGGGAAAAGACCATTTCTTTTCCATCACCAAGATATCTTTTTTTTTAAAATATTTTTTATTGATATTTTACAGAGAGGAAGGGAGAGAGATAGAGAGCTAGAAATGTGGATGAGAGAGAAACATTGACCAGCTGCCTCTTGCACACCCCCTACCAGGGATGTGCCCGCAGCCAAGGTTCATGCCCTTGACCGGAATCGAACCTGGGACCTTTCAGTCCCCAGACCGACGCTCTATCCACTGAGCCAAACCGGTTTTGGCCATCACCAATATATCTTAATAAAGAAATTTTTTTAAAAAAGATGTAAATATAAGTGTGGTAATATAAAAATATAGACTATTAATTACCTATAAATTTTGTTATATACTTTTGTATAACAAATATATAATTGGATATATAGTTCACATATTAAATTATATCATTTAAAAAAAAAAAAAAAACAGCCAAAACCGGTTTGGCTCATTGGATGGAGTGTGGACCTTCAGACTGAAGGTTCCCGGGTTTGATTCTAGTCAAGGGCATGTACCTTGGTTGTGGTCACATCCCCAGTAGGGGGTGTGCAGGAGACAGCTGATCGATGTTTCTAACTTTTTATCCCTCTCCCTTCCTCTCTGTAAAAAAAAAAAAAATCAATAAAAAATATATTAATAAAAGAAAAACAGAATTTATGAGACCTCAAGAAAATTTAGGAATCGATTAAAAAATTAAAAATTAAAAATTAAATAAAAATAAAATAAAAAAGCAAATTGCAAGGATAAAGCCCCATGACATGAGGCCCTGGTCACCACGTTCCGCCAAGTAGATTGCGAGCATCTTTCAAACTGCGCAGGTAAACCCCCACGAGACCGAGCCCGCTACGCGTTGACGCGTAGACGGCCAGCACCTTTCAAAGTGCGGGTAAAACCCCAAGAGACCGAGCCCGCTACGTGTTGCCGCGTAGACGGCCAGCACCTTTCAAACTGCGCGGATAAACCCCGAGACCGAGCCCGCTACGTGTTCCCGCGTAGACGGCCAGCACCTTTCAAACTGCGCGGATAAAACCCGAGACCGAGCCCGCTACGCGTTCCCGCGTAGACGGCCAGCACCTTTCAAAGTGCGGGTAAAACCCCAAGAGACCGAGCCCGCTACGTGTTGCCGCGTAGACGGCCAGCACCTTTCAAACTGCGCGGATAAAACCCGAGACCGAGCCCGCTACGTGTTGCCGCGTAGACGGCCAGCACCTTTCAAACTGCGCGGATAAAACCCGAGACCGAGCCCGCTACGTGTTGCCGCGTAGACGGCCAGCACCTTTCAAACTGCGCGGATAAAACCCCGAGACCGGGCCCGCTACGCGTTGCCGCGTAGACGGCCACCTTTCAAACTGCGCGGATAAAACCCCGAGACCGGGCCCGCTACGCGTTGCCGCGTAGACGGCCACCTTTCAAACTGCGCGGATAAAACCCGAGACCGAGCCCGCTACGTGTTGCCGCGTGACGGCCAGCGCCTTTCAAACTGCGCGGGTAAACCCCCACGAGACCGAGCTCTGCCCATTACGTGCCGCCATGTATATCGCGAGCATCTTTCAAATTACGCGGGTAAAACTCCAAGCCCGGGCCCTGCCCGCTACGTGCCGCCACGTAGATCAGTAGACCGCCAGTACCAACAACCAAACTGCGCGGGTAAAACCCGCGAGTGACAGGGCTCTGGACACGACGTGCCGCGTAGATCCGGTTCGAAGTGCGCCGGTAAAACCCGTGAAACCGAGCCCTGCCCGCTACGTGCCGCCATGTAGATCGCGAGCACCTTTCAAATTCCGCGGGTTAAAATCTCAAGACCGGGCCCCGCTCGCTACGTGCCGTGCCGCCCCTACGTACTGCCGCGTAGACGGCCAGCACCTTTCAAGCTGCGCGGGCAAACCCCCACGAGACCGAGCCCTGACCGCTACGTGCCGCCACGTACATCAGTAGATCGCCAGTACGAACAACCAAACTGCGCGGGTAAAACCCGTAAGTGACAGGGCTCTGGACGCTACGTGCGTGCTGCGTAGATCCGGTTCAAACGGCGCCGGTCAAACCCGTGAGACCGGGCCCAGCCCGCTACGTAGATCATGCGCACCATTGGAACTGGGGGGGCGGGGACGGGGACAACCAATGAGACTGGACCCTGACCGCTACGTGCTGGCGCCACGTAGATCGTGAGCACGCCCGGACCGGCCGCTTTGTGCGGCTGCGTGCCACGGACCAATCGCAACCTCGGTTCCTAAGACGGGTGTCACGTTAAGACCTGTGTCACCGCCACGCAGGCCCGCCTGCGTGCCACGGACCAATCACAACCTCGGTTCGAAAGACGGATGTCACGTTAAGACCTGCGTCACCGCCACGCAGGCCCGCCTGCGTGCCACGGACCAATCACAACCTCGGTTCGAAAGACGGATGTCACGTTAAGACCTGCGTCACCGCCACGCAGGCCCGCCTGCGTGCCACGGACCAATCACAACCTCGGTTCGAAAGACGGATGTCACCGCCACGCAGGCACGCCGCAGCGCTGTCAGCCATCTTGCCCACTGGTTCTTCCGCCGGAAGTTCACTCCCGGGCCCCGCCCCTAACCCTCTAGCGCTGAAGCCTGCACCAACCAGGTTCCGCCGTTGCACACAGTTGGGGGTGGAGGGGCGCAAATTGAAAACGCAAATATATAGCGCACTACCCACGATTGGGCCAGACCTTAAGGAAAAGGAGAGCTGACCAAAACGGAACATTCCAAGGAATGTAATCACATGGGTGAGCCTGCCACGCTGAAGAAAAAAGGGAGGGCACGTAGACTGTTAGCCTTGGCCGGATATGGTTGTTTTGAGGACTAAAGGAACCACGAAAACACTTAGGATTTGAGCAACTGTTTGCTGTTGCCACTCAGACCTCTTACCAAACCTTTATCACTGCCAGGGGAAACCCCAAGTTGCATAACTTGGGGAACTGGACCTGCTGACCTGCACGCAGGACTGTTGTAGAAATGAGATCCCACCAGCACGTCATGGAGGGAGGGGTCAAGTTCTGCATATCTCATGTCCTTCAGAAACATGCCACCCCTATATCAAATCCAAGGCCAGCTTTGATCAGATGCCTGTTCCCTTAAGTTAAATGGAGCAATTATAAAGTCTTCCCATAAACAGAAAGAAATGGGGCAGTTATGCACACCTAGCTAACCCAAAATAGCCTGCTTATAACTGCAGGAAAGTATAAGCGATACAGAACTTCACTTGACCCTATTTACATCCTAAAATTATTTCCAATGAGAGAGATTTGTACAATAAAACTGATCAGAGTACAACACAAAATAGGCAGTTTTATGGAGTTTTATCTTTATTGAGAAACTTAAAGACGTGGATACATCAAATAAAACCAATTTCTGGGGGAGGGGGAAAGATCAAAACCCACAACAGGGAGAAAAAAAAAAAGTTAACACTGTCTGAGCCGTAGCGGAACCCAGAGAATATATTTTTTTTAATTGAAAAATTCTAGGTGCATCATAATTGACCTTTTGATACAAAATGACCTATTAAATTTGCAATTTGTGGTTCTTAGTGTTGAGGTCCATAGGACAAGCTAGGAAGTCTTCAAACCTTGAGCTGAATTTCATGAGGGGTTATTTGGCTTTTGAATCCTGAAAAGAAAGGCACCAACATAAATAATCAAAAGAACCAGAGATTCACTGAAATCTCTGGCTGATAAAAGGTATTACAGAGTAGGGTTTCTCAACCTCAGTGCTCACATTTTGGCGTGGATTAAATTCTGCTGGGGCTATCCGGTGCAGTGTAGAATGTTTAGCAGCATCCCTGGCCCATACCCACTAGATGCCAGTGACACATTCCCAGTTAGGAGAACCAGAAATGTCTCCTGACTTTGACAAATGTCCTCGGAAGGGGCACACCTAGTTTAAAACCACGGACTTGGAGGATAACAGTCTGTAAACTCCTACACACTCCCTCCTTCTAAGCCATCCTGCACTAAAAACTTCTACAGTTTTATGGTTCTCTTGCTTAAATTCCAAATGACAAGCCAAGGAGCCATGGCTATGATAAGTCAACCCCAAACATCATACCAGCTCTAACCTGCACTTTAAAGTCCTTGACTGTGCCTCTGCTCATTGAGTTCTCTCCTTTACCAGCCTTTGTCAGAGGTCCTAGTTAAGTTTCACTCACCATTCCCTGCAGAGAGGGACCATGGCCCCCAAGTCCAGAAGATGAGACTGGAACACATACTGTAATTGGTCAGGTGTGTGTCTGTCTCTTCCATTTTGACACCAAGGCCTGTGCCTACTGTGTTCCCAGAGCTAAGCAGCAGCTATATACACAGCTGACCCTCATAAATCTCAAACCAGAAAGATGGTCATAGAAATAAGTCAGTGAGATCTGATTATGACTACCTGTATAGTCTTCATTATTCCAAACCAAAATGTGATTCTTAAGAAAATCTGCTTATAACCATCAGGAAAGGATAATAAGTTATATAAAGAACTTCCAAGGAGGTGCTCTTTTTTGAGAAAACTGTTGTTTGCCCCTTGTAATTTCTAACTCTTCATGTTAATTCATCCAGATGATTAAAAAAAGGAAAAAAAGAAAGAAAAAGAGAAAACTATGGCAGCATCCCCAAGTTAACTGGCTCTACCTATTGTCCCTATTATTTTAGGAAGATATTCACAAGTCAAAACTATTATAGAAAACAAAAAACAGCCAAACGTACGTTTTTTCCTTGCCTAAGAGGTAGCAGCAGCAACAGTGCCCACCTTCTGGGCAGCTTCTTTCTTGGCATGATGAGCCTGTAGAACTGCCACAGCTTCATCCACCTGTGAGAAATCTCCAGGTGGTCAGTGACATCTAAGCAGAGCCCCTCCACTCCTCCCTGATGCCCAGATCCAGTGGTGGCTTCTCCTGGTGCTGCTTTCTCAAATACCCACACCACGGCGGCCCCTTCTCTCTGCCACATGTGGGGCACCGGTCATCATCCGCAGCTGAGACCACTATGCTCACCTTGGAGCGGAGAGACTCGGGGGACTCCAGCATGTGCAGCAGCTCAGAGTTGTCGATCTCTAGAAGCATTCCCGTAATCTTTCCAGCCAGGTTCGAATGCATGGTTTGGATGAGAGGGAACAAACGTTCGCCTATGGGAAGATACTCAAGTAAAAACCAGGTTGAATCCCAGGAAAGAATGGACACTGACGTCCAGGTCAGTACCAGGCTCTGACCCCCTCCTCTGCAAGCACGTACCCAGCATCTGCTTCTGTTCCTGGGGGGGTGCTGCAGCCAGCATGGAGGCAGTCAGGGGCTCCTGCCCCTGCACATGGACCGCAGGCTGGGGTGCCTGGGAACCAGGAGAGGCAGCGGGTTAGCACCAAGGAAAAGACTCTGGAGGGTGATCAAGAGGTGACCTTCAACACCTGAAAGTCTACTATGTGAAAAAGGAGGTGGCGTAAGTTGTCTTTGCTGTCAAGGAACTAACTGCAGCCTTGAGGGGTAGAGTGTGAGGTGAGGAATCGTGGTGTGGGCACACACACACACCGCCAACTACCCTAAGAACAGCATGCTGTTGGAAGGGAAATAAAACAACCTATAATGCTTGGCAACCATCTATCACATGATTTTGATTTATTTAAGGCTGTTTACCCAAGAATTCAAAACCTTATTGATAAATAAGATACAGTGAACATGTGTACATATAGACTTTTCCTAAAAATTAGTTTTTTCCTTTAGAGTGAATTCCTAGTAAGGACCAGGTCAAAGGGTATGCATATCAAACCATTTATAATTACATCCCACATAACCTTTATTGTACCAAATGTTTTTATTGTATCAAATACTTAAGGACTATCAACATGCAACGTCAATGCCAGTTAGAGCTCTAAAAATAAGGCCTTGTAGGCAAAAAAATGTTTCACATAGCATCAAGTTCTGGGGAATATTCCACTTCAAGGGCATGGAGCAGGAGGAAGCAGCTCCTGGTGTGTCCAAGGCTGGTGTGTCTCCTCCAAGCAAAGTGCTACTGGGCTTTTCAACAAACCAGTTGCGGCGTGGCTTGCCTAGGTGGCACAGCTCCAGAGATAGCAAGTTCCAGCTTAGACAACCTAATATCTGGGTCCAACGGCCCCACCTCAACTCAACTCCTCTGAGGCTGAATTCTGTGACATGAAGTTCTTTCCTGCCTTGATTTACTGATTACCTTACAGAGCAGCTAAGGATCCAACTAAGCCATTGGAGGTGAAAGAGAAATGGAAGCTCAGTGAGCTGAATGAACACATATATTATTAAAAGGAAAGCAGGAAGCACTAGCAGCCTCCTCTGGGGCATATCCAAGCGAACTGTTTCAGGAAGAACACCGTTAAGCCCCCCTCTGGCCCGCTAGAGGCCCCTCGAGGGCAGTGTCACCACATAAGACACAGCATCCTGACACAGAGCAGGCATTTAACACCTACTTAAAAGAATCAAAGCACGGCATCTTTTAAATCGCAAGGCAATGGGGAAAGTCCTTTAGCGGTGTTTGGTGGACCCACCTGCAGAGGTGGTATGGCAGGGTGAGGGCTGCGGACATTGGAGGCATACTTGTAAGGTGCAACAGCCCGAGGAGCAGCAGTAGCCACAGCAGCGCGAGGTGCTAAGTTCTGCACAGCTGTGGGAACACCTTAGGAAAAGAACAAGTAAAATTAAAGCCCATCAGCCTGGGCAAAGACCCGTCAAATCCCATCTTTCCCCATTCTGTGTGCATCCAATACCACCTCCAGACTGGCAGCTGTCAGTCAGCCCTTGCTGGGCGGCACCAGCCCCACCAAAGTCCATAGCCAAGCGGTCCGGGCACTCAGACCCTACAACAGACCAGCAAATGCACATCAGTGTTGGCAGATGTCCAACTGGCACGCCCCACAGAAGGAGAAATTCCAAAGTATGTTCAAACACATCACACATGGGGCCTCTACTGCTACTCTCAAGGAGCAGCCAACAGATAGCATACAACTCTTTACTCCTCTTGGAATACATGACATACTCTGTAAAAACGTTTTCTTAACTCTCCCAACTCCACCCAGAAGTACGGGCTACCTCTAGTCATCCAGCTAACCAACTTCTACCGCTCATCTTGTTCACATGGCTCACCAGTAAGCAACGACTCTTAAAAGTAACCAGCACTACTAGAATGAATTGTTTCTCTGCCCCCTTGACCTACCTAAGCACACAGCTAAGATTACAGAACCAGGACTCAAAGATGAGCCAACAAACTGACCAACCCCGGGCAGAACCTAGTCATCCTGATCCCTCCTCCCCAGGCCATGCATCTCAAGGCTAGTTTGCTCACCGACTCTCTGAGCAGTGGTAGGGAGGCCACGAGAGGCCGGAGCATTACCAGTTGGAGCCAGATGGCGAAGAGCTGGACGAGGTCCAGACTGGCGTATAGCACTTGGCATTCCTTGGAAGCCTTGTGAAAAGACAAAAGTTGCTCATCAGCAACGAATGATGTGGACCAGAACTTAGGCTGCATCTCAGAGGTGAGGCAAGGAGGAGAGGCAGTGGAGACCAGAGTAGGAATATCCTGGGTAATCAATCCGTTTCCCACCACCTACCTTGAGGTCTCCCACCTTGCTGCCAGCGTGGATTAGGTCTCATCTGTGCTAACTGGTTAGGTGTATAATATGGAGGCCTTCCCTGAGCCTGTAAGAGAGAGCACCCAAGCCATTTTATTTCAAGGACCCGAGTCCACACTAGAGAAGCATCTGATCTCACTACCAAGCCTTGGCTGATTCAGGAGGAGGCTCTCTCTCTACTCAAAAGGTCAGTTAATGGAGAGTATTTTATTTTATCCTTGCCACTGTACAAATGAAGATAAATCTTCATTTTATTTGAAAGACCCTTTCCTATCGGTCTAGAACTCTGATATCCCTGACCGTTGCAGGAGCCACCATCAGTGTGCAGGTTCCGGAGCCATGAATGTATTGCAGACTCACCTGTGGAACTGCTGGCACAAAGTAGCCACCAGCTGCAGGCTGGAACTGATTTAAGATGGCATTGGCAGGGAGTGCTCTCATTCCAGCTACCCGCTGCATATACTGGTTTGTCAGGTGAGCCTTTCGCTCTTCCTTCCTTTGGGCCAGGGCAACATACAGTGGCTTGGAGCCCACGATGCGTCCATTCATCTCGGTGACTGCTTTGGTAGCCTCCTCAGGAGATGAGAAGCAGACAAAGCCAAACCCTTTGCTTCTCCCATCCTCCAGCATTACCTACAAAAAGGAGACCAGCTTTAGAAAAAGGCGTTCTAAGTCCAAGCCGCTATTAAGACTCAGAAAACCTAGGTTCTGCTGAAAGAGAAATCAGGTTTAGGAGAAGGGTTGTTCACCCTGTTCCAGACCAAATGAGTCACAACTTCGACTTAGGCATTTTCTTGGTTAGGTTTTTAAAAGTTCCCAAACACTATGAAATGGCTAACGGTTTAAAAACCAGGAACTGAAAGATGTCTCCCGACATCCAGGAGCACAGCGATCTCTAGGTACCCACAAGAGATCTGGAGTTAACGTCAAGCAATATAATTGTAGAATTCATCTGCCTAAGACTTTGGTGAACAGAATTTTAATAAGCTGTTAGCACGGTCAGGATCTGCTTTGGAAATACCACATGTGGGAAGGAGTTAAAAAACCGATGACTGCTATTCAATGGGAGTAACCCCAGAAAAATGACCAGCTGGGAGACAGTTGGATTCTAGTCCTGGCTCTGCAGCTTCTAAGCTGTACAACGTTAACAGAACACTTCCCCTCTGAGCCTCAGTGTCCATGAGGCAAACAGCTACAACGCTACATGCCCACTGGTTCAGGCAGTCATTTCCCAGTTAGTCTTTCACAAATGGCTCTTTCCCCACCTGAAAAGGTTCTTTATTCCTTCCCCTGGTCTGTCTGTTCACAAGTGCTGGTAGCAATATGAATGTGTATGTGCCTGGAGAGCCTCCTGAGGGGAGGACGTGGGCGTAAAGGACTTGTGTATTGACCCAACAACTCTCTACCCATGAAATGGGCCAACAAGATAAAGAACATGATAAATGAAAATGGTGCCTGTGAAACTTCAAGACATGGTTCTTTTGCTCTCTCCTTGTAAATGTCAACTGGACTGCTGTGCTTATTAGCAAGGAGACCAGCATTCCTTGCACTGATAGGCAGTCCAGGGGGTAAGACGGAAGGGACGAAGAACCAGAGGACCTGCAGTGGTCTCTGGCCACCTCTCTGCTGTAACACTCCCAGGTTGTGAGTGACTTAAGCTAAGTGCCAGGACCTGAGTCTTCACAGGCTCAGCCAGCCTCCTTTCTCATCACCTAGAGCAGTGTCTCCCAAACTTTTGACAGATGTGTACCCCTTCTATAATTTCTGCAACACTAAGTACCCCTTGTAAAAAAAAAAAAGTTATTAAAATATATTTATTTTTTTATTTTTTTTGGTACATACACAAATAATAAACAAAAAATAAAATTATTCATAATAAAATATAAATAAAAGTTATATTATAAATAACATTTATTTGCACACCAGACCATCTCACGCCTCACAAGACTGTCTTGACTTGACTCATGAGAACGTAGAATTGGGCACAACTAAGCGCGGTGCAGTGCATACCCCCACCAAACTCTTCCCGTACCCCTGGGGGTCCGCGTACCACACTCTGGGAAACACTGACCTAGAGGACTTTGCGACACCTGCTGCCCCGCTCGCTGCTGAGCAGGACTAGAGTCTGCAACAGGCTATGACCCAGAACTTTCAGACCCTGTCACAATCCTAATGTGCCAAAACCACAGCACACCATCCTGATATAACTAGCATTCTCTTGCTCAAAGACCCAGATTCCTGGATTTTAAAATGGGGTTCATATACTTACCCTGCTAACTCAGTTGATTTGATTATTAAAGAAAAATCAAGCAAATGAGGCAAATTTCAAAGCATGGATAAACAAACTTCCTACTCATCTTCCCTTCCTTCTCAGACTAGGATGGAAATTCTTACCCCAGCTCTAAAATCCTCACAATACCTTCGTTCAGGGAGAAAGTGTGGCAGAGCTGTAGAGACAGGCCGCAAGACAAATGAAAAACAACCCGTCTGGATTTCCTCTGCTTTTCTGTGGCACCATCTGTCCCCACACTAGCACGAAGCAGCAGAGAATGGGAAAGATTCAGGTGCTCTGGGGGGTTGGCAGTGAGGGACTCATATTCATCACCATATCCTAGGACTTGGGAGACAAGACAGCGCAGTAATAACCTAATGAATTGTCATTCTCCAGAGCATACACTCAGATGGCTAATTGAATGCCAGGAGGAATTTGTTAGATTAATGTGGTAGCTACTCTCAGAAATGAACACAATTTAGATCCTATTCCATCAATGAAACGAATGCCAATAAACTGCTAAATGATTACAACTTCTGCTTTCAATCCGAGAATCTCAGTTTAAAATACCTTAGCACTGGTGATGGATCCGAAAGGAGAAAACTCTTTCCTTAACTTCTCATCATCAATAGTGTCATCCAAGTTCTTAATGTAGAGGTTCACCCCCTACAGCAGAAGAATCACTGTTAGTCTTTTTTTTTTTACCCCACCCCCACCCCGCTCCTTTCCCCCTCCCCCATATATTCCACAGACAGTGGTTCTCAAAAGTGTGGACCTCAGACCAGCAGCATCAGCATGCTTGGGTACTTGTTTGGAATGTAAAATCTCAGGTCAGAATCCAAACCTAATGAACTCTGGGGCCCAGCAACCCCTGTGCGTTTGTTTTTACTGATTTTAGAGAGAGGAAGGGAGAAGCAGAGAGAAACATCGATAAGCTGCCACCTGCATGCCCCCTAGCAGGGATTGAGGCCACAACCCAAGCATGTGTGTGCCCTGACTGGGAATCCAATGGCAGCCTCTCAGTGAATGGGGCACCGCCCACCGAGCTACCTCAGCTGGGGCAGCAATCGTGTTTTAACAAGCCCTGCAGGAGATTGGATGCAGGCTCAAAGTCGAGAAACTACTGCTCTAAGATTCTGATGGGAGCACCATGTACTCGCCTGCTATTATCATCATCTCCTCACAGCTGCTCTGGCTGACCACTCATCGCAGCACAGCTCTCCCTTGCCACCAGTCCAAACAAATGAGTACCATTTAAATAAAAGGAACCCACATAACTAAGACTGAGGCTTCCGGAAGAGAGTCCCTAAAGGAATAAATTAATCTCTTTGGTCTCTGTTCTAGAATTGCTGCTATGTCTGGTAGGCACACCCTTTTAAGCCTGACGATGGTGAGCAGGCTCCAAGCCCTCGAGAAAGCCTGCTAAATACCTGGGTGCTCTGCCAGCACACATAGTCAATTCCTTGTTGGCAGGCTGTGCCAAGACCACCTCTCACCTGATAGCGACTAATTCTCTCTTGTTTTAGCTGTTCAAATTTCCGTTTTAGCTCGGCCTGCCGTTCCACTTTCTTCTGTGCACGGCCTACAAAAATGACTTTCCCACCGATTTCTTTTCCATTCATCTCCTCCACAGCCTGAAGAAGAAATAAATATGCACCTTCAAAACAGGATGCAGCCATGGATATTGACAACAGATTGGTCTGTTTTATTCTGTCTTTTTCTGTGATTGTATCTACTTGCCTCGTCTTGATTTATAAGCAAAACCTAAGACAACCTACAAAAATGTGTTTTGTAGTTTATCTAGAAATAATACAGAAAATATTGCTGTTATTTTTGGTGAAGAAAGTCGATTTTGTAATTTATTTCGACGTAAATAAAATGTGGATTTGTTTAAATAAATAAATAAATGGCAGGATGCAGGTGCGGGGGCCTTGCTCTGGAGATCTTTAAGACCCACCAGAAATCTTCCTTTAGGGCTAAAAACTAATTTTACTCTGTCTCTGACGTCAGCTACGCAAAGTCAGACCACCTCATCAATAACACAGGGTTAATATTTAGTTGGGTTATTGGCCCAGGTAACATGGGGGGGGAAATAGCACAGGTGTATAAATACAAGCGTAGCAGACAAGAGCCTGGCTTGATCATCTGGCTGTCATTAAATTCAGTTCTTTTGTGGGTACTAGATGACACATGTAGCACAGTGCTTCGCCCACAGGTAGCTGTTGTTCTATTATCAAATCACAGGCTCTCTGGCCCATAGTTCCCTTGCCTATGAATGGGAACAAACACCTGTCCTATTTTCAACCTGCAAGGTCGAAGAGCTAAGGTGACAGGTATGTGCCAACTGCTTTGAAAACAGTTAACTGATACAGTAACATGTAACACCCCATCAGAAGGCCATACTAGAGCATAGTGACTGTGCATCACTACCAGACACTTCGATAATTCCAGCTCTGTGTCACCCTAACTGCACTCCGGAGCCACTTCCTGTAACATTTTCCCGACCCTGGTGGTGCTCTCACCTTATTGGCATCCTCGTGTTTTTCGTAACTCACAAAGCCAAAGCCTTTGGATTTCCCAGTGGGATCTCTCATCACCTTGACACTTAAGGTCTTACCTATTACCAAAGGACAGAACTATTAGTAACACCATCTGTTCCACAGTTGCATCTGTACCACAGTTCAAGGAGCCCACTTGAAGCAACCTCTTGCTGAACCCAGATGGACTACTAAGAGACACTGTGCCTGGCCTTCTAATTCTGACCAAGCTGCGGAGATGGCCTTGGAGCTTGGATGAGGTAAAGCTAAGAGCTGAGGCCTTGGATCTATTCTTAGCTACCCTGTGATGTTTGTCATGCAAGGTATTTTACTTCGGGGTCTAGGTGCCCTTTTCTCTTCACTGAAAACAGATAAAGTCCAGGTCTGGTGGACTATGAAAGAGGGCACATTGGGCCAGAGGACCTGACTCACCAAACTGGCTGAACAGCTCTTTCAGATTCTCATCATCCACCTCTTCCCCAAAGTTTTTGATATACACATTAGTGAATTCCTTGGCTTTGGCCCCAAGCTCGGCTTCCCGCTCTTTCCGAGACTTGAATCTGCCCACAAACCTAAAAGGAACCCATGAAAAACAAGTGATCATCCAGAGGAACAAACCATGATTTCCAGGGACCCCAAAGGAATGCAGGTTAAAGGCTGACAGGAGAGGTTAAAACACAAGTCCCAGTCCAACCATCAAGAAAGCAAGCTCAGAAACGCCCGACTCCCCACAGAAAGAAAAGGAAGCAGGACTGTCCTCCGGGACCAGCCCACTGGCTACTCCTACCACATCACACTGCCTTCGTGCAGAAACCTGACGGCCATGTTTTTTAAACGTCCATTTCTGTGCATCTATGTAAATGCATAGAAAAGGTCTGGAAGGATACAAACCAAACTGTTAACAGTGGTTAATCTGAGGAGTGCAGTTGCTGGAGTGAACTACCTTTAATTTTTCACTTTATTCATTTCACTGTTGTTTATACTTAATAGGAATATATCCATGCATTGAATATCTTTAGATTTCCCTCTGGTGTTATCTTTGCAAATACACATTGTCAATGTAACCCATCCCCTGGTCTGCTCAACAACACAAAGAACAGCAATGATTTTTGTTTATGATAGCCAAGACTTATTGTCTCCTCTCCTCTCCTTTATTCTCCTCTCCCTGATGGTTTAGCTAAGATCTCCATATCTCCATTCTGCAATAAACCACACCAAGGCAACAAGGTCTATTATAGTGTCTTCTGCAATGGGATGTGATTTTTTCTTTTGAGATTTTTTTTTAATTGTAACCAAATTAAGGGTTACTGTGGAGCCAGACTGTTAAAAGGCTACTGAGTCATAAATTAGCCAAGTGGAGTTCTAGGGACAATTTGGCAAGTGACGCCATGGACAGACCCAGGTCACATGGTGAATATATAGCTCCTGGTAAGCCCAGGGCCCTCTCCACTCTGCCGCCGGCCAAGACCCTTGCTCAGAGCGGGCTTAGAGCTGTTTACAGCCAGCCGGGGTGCCAATGGCCATAAAACCCAGACGTGTACTTTTAAAGGGAGAGACGGCAGGCCATGGCTTGGGCAGGAAGCCCACCTTTGGTGAGCCACAAGGGCTGCCACGGCTCGGCAGGAAGACTCACCAGCCCAGGAGGAGAGAGTTAGGAGCAGGCCACACTTGGGCCGAGAGAACCAGGGCCGCCTCGTGTGTGTCAGTTAATACCGAGGTGGGGCCATGGTTGGCTCATGCGTTGGCTGTGGCTCCAGACTGGGACACTCACACTTTGCGGTCATTGAGGAGCATGCCGTTCATCTTCTCGATGGCCTTGTCTGCAGCCTCCTGGGTCTCGAAGTGAACGAAGGCATAACCCTTAGAGCCGTTCTCATCACACACCACCTGTCAAAGACAAGGCAGGCCACGTTAATGCCACTGGGCAGCTCCCGAGATTCAAGAACCATATGGTCTCTCAGGCAGGGTCTCCCATGTCTGAGGCTTTTAGCCCACCCAGGGGCAAACTGCAGGAGACTACAGCAATTAAGGTTTTTCTAACCCTCACCACAGCATCAGGCACTCAGTGATGTTCCATTTACAAATGGTAGCCACTATATCAAGCTGCTTCTATCCAAATGTTTTCTTCACTAAAAACGCCAAGATCTGGGTGTAAAACTCAGTGCTACAGAAAGACAAACCATTTTTTAAGCCCGTTAACAGAATTTCAGTCTGGTGTGGGGTTAGACATGTAAACAACCACCACACAAGTTGTTAGCAATTCTCCGCATAAACAGGTGCAGAGAAAACGAAGGTGAGTTTATGCTTCTAAAATGACTACACACAGCTTCCTGAAAGCCACAGGCACTGCTCTGGCTTCCCGCCCCCCACAGAAACCTTCTCTGCTTTCCAAAGTTAGAAGACAGGAAGGATATTTCAGGCAGAGGGTAGAACAAAGGCCCAAAAGCACCTGCTAATTATGCTAGGTTGTGGCATGAGATATCTATAGGGAACTTTCAGGCCTAAGAGCCATTTCCAGAATTTTGAAAATTTACATGCGCTGGCACCCAAAACCCAGGCAGTTTCCCATTTAGTATTCATCTTGTTTTCAGAATACAGTTATTCTGCTTCAATTTAATCCGTGTTTTACCTTGCAGGACAGGATGTTTCCAAACGCAGAAAAAGTATCATAAAGTGCCTTGTTATCAATAGATTTGTCCAAGTTCTTGATGAAGACGTTCCCCACACCAGATTTTCTCAAAGAGGGATCCCTCTGAGACCACATGATGCGGATTGGCTTTCCCTTAATCACATCAAAGTTCATAGTATCCAAGGCCCGCTCAGCTGCAAGAGAAACACATTTCAGGTCACGTAGGTAACTGCCACTATCCCAGGAAAAGGTAACCCCAGGGCTTTTCAAGATAGTAACTCTGATAAAAGGCAACTTTTAAAATTAAAGGGTTTCAGATGCCTCTAGCCTGTGTTGCTACTGAGGGTAAGATAAGTTCTTGCCAAGAAATCTACTTCATGGCTGAAGTCTCAACCCCTCTAGGTCTGCATCCTGGGTTATTGGGTAAGGGAGTTAGGCAAGATCATGTAAATGGCCTTATGGCACCAGGATCAAATGATAACATAGCAGTGGGGGATTTGTTCCAAGACACCCCCCCCGCCGCCCCCAGTGGATGCCAGAAACCACGGATGGCACCAAACCTTATGTGTGTTTTTTTCCTGTACATACATACATATGGCAAAATTTAATTTATAAACCAGGCACAGTAAGAGATTAGCAGTAACTAGTAATAAAATAATTTTTTTCACAATACACTGTAATGATAGTTATAAAGAAGGTGGTGTCTCTGTCTCAAAATATATTC
Source organism: Vespertilio murinus (assembly GCA_963924515.1). Lineage (NCBI taxonomy): Eukaryota > Metazoa > Chordata > Mammalia > Chiroptera > Vespertilionidae > Vespertilio > Vespertilio murinus. Next base: position 24,770,672 of record OZ004706.1, read on the forward strand.
AACTTTTCACTTTTCTTTGGTATATCTGAATTGCCTGCATCACTGCTCTTGTGCTTTGGGGCCATTATCAAGTAAAATAGGGGTTACTGGAGCACAAGCACTGCATTACTGCAGTCGATCTGGCAACTGAGACGGCGACTAAGTGACTTGACCAACTGGTGGACAGTGCACAGAGCATGAGCATGCTGGACAAAGGATAACTTGTCCTGGGCAGGATGGCGGGAGATCTCATCACGCTCCTCAGAACGGCGTGCAATTTAAAACGTATGAATTGTTTATTTCTGGAATTTTCCATTTAATATTTCTGGACCACAGGTGACCACAGGTAACTGGAAATGTAGAAAGCAAAACAGGGATAAAGGAGGGACTACTGTTTAAGGTTTTTTTGGTTGTTTTTTTTTTGTGGATTTTTTTTTACCATTTATAAAAGACATTGCAGCCTATCACTCAGGGTGACAGGTGGGACAAATGAAATTACCCATTTTATAAAATTAACAGATGTATGCTCAGGGTGGTGAAACGATGCAGCTAACTAGTGATTAAGAAATTAACACCCACCTGGGCGGCCCACGTGGCTCAGTGATTGATAATCGACCTATGAACCAGGAGGTCATAGATTCAATTCCAGGGCTGTGGGCACATGCCTGGGTTAAGGGCTTGATCCCCAGTATGGGGCATGCAGGAGGCAGCTGATCAATGGTTCTCATTATTAATCTCTCTCTCTCTCTCTCTCTCTCTCTCTCTCTCTCTCTTTCTCTCTCTCTCACATGCCTGGGTTAAGGGCTTGATCCCCAGTATGGGGCATGCAGGAGGCAGCTGATCAATGGTTCTCATTATTAATCTCTCTCTCTCTCTCCTTTCCTCTCTGAAATTAATAAAAATGTATTTTTAAAAAAGAAACGAACACCATTGTCTAACCATTACGCTATTAAACACATGAAGCTAGTACAGAATATCGAATTAACAGAACAGTGAGCAAGTGATTGGGACTGAAACTGTGCTATCCCTGGTTCCAGCCCAATTTTCTTATATTTTCAGTTTCTGAATAGAAATTGATTCAGATAAAAAGCCTCAATCACCAAAAAGATAAATATTCATAGTCACACATAGAAATGTTCTTTGTACTACGAGACAGGAAAGATAAAACTGCAGCATCTTGCTGCTAAGCAGACAGTGCACGTAGGCCCTGCACCTGGGTGATTTCCAGGCCTTCAAATCCCTTGGTGTCCAAACAAAATCTCCACCCAAAGCCCTGGTCCCTTCGCTTCCCAACCAAATCCACGTATGCACCATGGAGACCATTTTAAAGGACCAAAAGCTAACATTTATCATCACAGGCAGTCAGGAATCATTCTCTTCACTCGTAGCAACAAGGAAGGACCCAGGGCTGGTGGCCATTTACCCTGATTTATGCAATGATAATATTACCCAGGAATGTCCTCCACGCAGGAATGGGGGGTGGGAGGTTTTCTGTCTCCAAGGCACTATCTCACTTAAAAAAGAGGACAAAATTCCCTAACTGCCCCTCAGCCAGCCAACAAGTATCTCCTTTTTCACTCATTTGCACACCACCTTTTTTCCATCTCCTTCAGGTGCGCTCCTCAAGAGTGGGAGGGGAGGAGGCCAGGAGGCAAGGGAGGGGGCAAACCCAGATCGGGAAAGGGGAAAGGTCCAGGCTCAGTGGAGTCTGCTTGTGACGACCAGCTGAGACAGAAAGCCTGGGACCCCCACTGTGTGCTGGTGTTTCATCAATTAGCAGAGAAGGAACCCATTTCAACACAACCCCTTCTATTTCCAGACAGTGCTGCAGAAGGCAAGTCAGCGTGGCCTGACAAATCGGGCTGGGCTTATTTATAGCAGGGAGAGGGCCTGCAGAGCTATGTGTTGGCAGACAACACTGACCAATGGCTTCTGCTACTATAAGTGACAGGACTTCTGTTCAGAGGCGTCAAGGAGGCAGGCAACTGCCAACACACCCACTACTCCCACCTAAAAAAAGGCCACACTCGGCTACCTTCTTTGTGCCTGTGGCCAGACCACGTCAGCTCAGAGCACACGGAATGGATGTGTATCCATCCAAACAAATCCTATCCCCTGGTCTCAGCTGCGTCGTCGTGGGCAAGTGGCATTCTCTGTGCTGCCCAGACAGACAGCAGACCGCGTAGGGACAATAAGGACCCGGAGATCCTCTGCCCACGGAATGGCGTGTTTCTCCCAGTAAATGATCCCTACAGTTGTTCCTTTTTAATCTGGAGTCATGTGCAGCCCCTGATTAGGTTTCCTCAGGCCTCACCACTGCCACCACGCCTGCCTGCGGCATTCCTCTCCACGCCACTGCTCCGAGCTAAGGCCCAGTGTGGGTTTCACTGCATTGGCAGGCCCAGCCTGGCCTCCCAACCTCCTGCAGTCTTTTCCTTCCCAGGCACCCTGCGGTCTTCAGATGGGAGGCAGTCGAGGGTTTTTGACAAGTGTTAATGCGCCGTTCTTCAGGTGAATCGCTAATTCCCATCAGCCAGCGATTTCCATAGCTACACGGAGATCCATTCTCCACAGACCAGGCCTCATCCAGAGAGAGCTCCCCTCCCCCCTCCCCCTCTCCCCCCTCCCACCAGCTGCAGACACCCAGAGCAGGGTGCTGGCCTGGCGCACGAAGCACGACGCTCTGGCGGCGCTAATAACGCAAGCGCCTGCTCACATTTAACGCACAGAATTATTCCCCTGCTTCCTACGTGCCTTGAGAGATGCTTATCAGCGCACACACACACCACACACACACACACAAAAAAAAAAATCAAACGGATTCTCAGTTCCAGGGTGAAGGCAGGGGAAGGGGCAGCCGTTTTTTTGCAATCCAAAATTTCCGCATGAATTGTTATTTCAACCGTGCTGTTCCTGGCAGGCCTAACGAGGGTACCTAGCCCGTGGATGGCTCGCCCAGGGACTCGAATAGACCGCAGCTCCACCGAACCACACGCGCACGCACACACACACACACGCACACGCACACCACACGCACCGCGGAGGGATGACGGTGCCTCCCTCCCGAAACCATTTTATGGTCTCCTGGGGCTCCAACCCCACCGCCACCACTCCGATTAGCCCCAAGGTCACCCAGTTTAGCAAGTGGTGGGGGGACCAGACTGGGAAACACTCTGGTCCTCGGGCGCCAGGGCCCCCCAGGTTCTCAACCCCTGCATCCTGGCTCCCCGCACGGCTCCCGTGGCAACGGGTGCAGTGGGGGTGGTGGCGGTGCCCCCCCCCTCCTCCTCCTCCATGGGGGTAGGGACCAGCCTGGCGGATGGCGCCCAAGCCCGGGCCCCCCTCCCCCACCCCTCCCCTCCCCCACCCCCAGCCAGCCCCAGCCGGCCCCAGCCGCAGCCCCGGACCCCGGGAATTCGCGGGCAGCCCTCTCCACTCACCGTCGGCCGGCTGCTGGAAGTTGACGTAGGCATAGCCCAGGGAGCGGCGGGTGATCATATCGCGGCACACCCGGATGGACAGCACGGGCCCCGCAGGGCTGAACTTTTCGTACAGCATGGCCTCGGTGACGTCCGAGTGCAGGTCGCCCACGTACAGGGAGGCCATGGGGTAGCTGCTGGCCGCAGCGTTCATCTCCCCAGCCCCGACGACCCCGAGCCCCGCCAGGTCTGCAGTCGGAGGAGCGCCCGAGAGACAAAAGAGGGGTTCTGCCCGGAGCGGGGCCCGCGCCGCGGCTCACAGGTGGCAGCGCCGGCTGGCGGAGGCTCGGCGGCGGCAGGCGGCGAGCGGCTCGGGGGCGGCTCGCTCCGAGCGGCTGCGGGACCGCAGACAAAAGGCTCTCTCCCCAAAAAAAAAACCCCACCACACACACACACAATATGGCCCTCCCGGGGAGGTGGCAAAGCCGCCGCTCCCGACCTCCAAAAAATAAGCCGCTATTAAAAACGGGGGGCTCCGCTCCGAATCACAAAGATTCCTGGAAGCGCCGGGCGAGCGGTGCCCACGCGGTGCCTCCCGGGTGCGCGTTTCCCGTTAAATATAGGCCTCGGGCTGCGGGCGGTTTAGGATTACAGCAGCCGGGGACGAGGGATGCAAAATATTTGTCGGTGTCGGCGCGGCGAGCCTGGGGGGCCGAGCGCGCAGCCGCCTTCACGCCGGGGCGCGAAGGGCAGCGCGGACACGTGGTGCGCGCGGGGAGGACGGCGCGGGGGGCGGGGGCGCGGGGCTGCCACGCGGCGCGGGCGGCGGCGGCGGCGCGGCGGCGCGGGCGCGGGCGCGGGCGGGCGGCGGCGGCGGCGCGGAGGCGCGTGGACGCGGGCGGCTCACCACCGGACCGACAGGCGGGGGCCGACGGACGCCCAGGTGCGGCGGCGGCGGCGGCGGCGGCGGGCAGGCCGGGAGCGTGCACGAGTGACTTCCCCGCGGGTTCTCCGAGGAGGATTCGCTTTTTCTGTCTCTATTTTTTTCTATTTTTTTTTTTCTCCAGATTTTAGAGCGTTTTCCGAGGTTTTTTTTTTTTTTCCCCTATCTTTTTCTCTTTTTTTTTTTTCTCTTTTTTTTTTTTTTCCTTCAGGGTACTGAGCCCGAAAAGCGGGAGAAGCAGCGGCGACCCGGGGCGGAGAGAGGCGGCTAGGGGAGCCTCCGCTCCATTTATACCCGCCCCGGGCGCTGCTGGTCGAAGGGCGCCTCGCGACCTGGGCGCAGTCGTGCCCGCCCACTCGGCCCGGGGGCCCGAGGCGGGGCGGCCACGCGAGAGAGACCCGGCGCGGCGGCGCGGTGCCACAGCGACCCCTGGCGCGAGGAGGACCGCTCCGCGGGGCTGCCTGCGCCAGACCCAAAGGGCCTCTCCGGTCCCTCGAATGCTTTTGCAAAACAGCTCGCCGCCTCTGCGGCTCTCTGCGCCTCTGCGGGGGAATAGAATTCATAGACAATTTAACCCACCCACACGCATAATATTTACAAGCAATGCACCACTTAATTGTACAATGGAGGTGACATGAAATAAATTGTAATTATATAACAGGCCCAGGATGTTGGGGCCCAAATACAGGGAAAAAAAACATTCTGAGGTTTTCAGAATGTTGGGACCCAGTGGTAAAATCATCAAGCGTGGACAGCTACAATGGTAGTGGTATCTATGGGTGGTGGAATTTTCTAGAACCGAACAAATTTCGGTTACGTTTCATACAACCAAATGCAGTCATCCCTCTTTGTACATGATTGTGGCATTTCTGGAAGGTTAGTTGACATTTAAGGGCACAAAAATACTTTCTGCTTCTATGTAAAAGGGGGTCTAGGCTCTGAGGCTGGGGGCAGAGGAAGAAACTTTATTTCAGCTGGTCTAATTAAATTGACATGAGACGGATTAACAAGAGAAAATAAATGTAATGATATATGGAAGTATAAAAATTTCATATACATGAGAGAATCAGACACACAAACACAAGGTTCAGAGACAGAAAGGTAAAATAAGCTATATGAAATATTTTGAGTTTGGATGAAGTGAGATGCGGGGGGAGGGGGGCTTTCAAAGGAGAAAGAGGGTCGCAAAGAGGGTCATTAGCAGGACAATAAGAAGAGCAGATGTTGAGTAATTAGATGTTTGCCTACCCTACAGGTAGGTTGTAAAGAGTTAAATCTGGTAATAACTCTTGGTATGGGCAGGTGTCCAATTTAAATTCTTTAAGGGATGGGGGTAAAAGTTTGTCCTGAGCCCGCAGGGTCTCTCTTGCTTTCAGCCCAAGATGCTTCACATGCCACAATGGCCTATCTTGGAGAAGCCTGTCCCGACAGACCACAGAGCCGCCTTTGAAACTTTCCAAGAAGTTTAACATTCCAGAACCAGGGTTTAAGGGACTGTCCGTTCCTTATCTCACTAAACCAGCCTCAGCCTTGAGAATCGGGCAGTTCCTGTTGAACAGTTGTGTCTCATTTCAGGAGATAGTGACGCAGGTGGGCTCCCAGAGTGAGGCCTGGGCTGCAAGCAATCAGGAATTTAATAAGACGCATATCTGTGTAAACAAAAGAAAAACAATGGTTAATGCGCAGGGCAGCCTATAATCCCATCTCTGAGCTCTTCTCAAAGCAGCCAGTCCAAGGTTTCTAGATATCTTGTCTGGAACCACCTTTGCCTGGAGTGAGGTTAGGCGGTTGATCTGGTGAATTTTCCCTTGACTACAGTTTGTATGTTTCCGGGGGTCTGTCTGCCACAGGCATGGAGATTGTCCACATGTGAGAGATGTCGTGGTGATTTTTCTGAAATGTATTACAAGTTGTCACACGGGAGCTTGCATGGGTTTGGGGAAAGGATAGTTTAGTTCTCAGTGGTCACAAGTTAGAAGGGCGGCAGAAAAATTGGGATCGTTAGTTTGCAGAGTCATAGCAAACTAAAGGAGGAAATGAAAAGAATTCCGCATCTAGGACAGTTTATGGGTAGAAAACAAAAACCCCCAAAAGATAATGAGCATTTACTAGAATCCAATATCCACAAACGTGCTTTGCTGAAACATAATTTTCCCTCTAAACTCATCTCCATTTTGCCCTGGCTGGTATGGTTCAGTGGTTAGAGCGTCATGCCGTGAAGGGAAGGGCATTTGGTTCAATTCCCTATCAAGGCACAAACCCAGGTTTTGTGTTCCATTCTCAGTTGGAATTCATATGGGAGCCAACCAACCAATGTTTCTCTCCTCACTTCCTCTAGAATCAATGGGGGGGAAAAATCTCCATTTTTACCAAAGATAACCAAGTTAAGACTAATTTGTTAGCAAAATAAGTCTAGTCTAGTAATCTTGGCCTGTTGTTTGTATAATTACAACAAGAGAGCAATTTATCATATAGGCTCTTTTACATATGCTTTTCTGGAATTTTTCACTAGTGACCCACAGGTTGATCTTTAAATAGCCTCTCGAGGCCAGAAAAGCTAAGCCAAGAACTTGCCGTCAGATCTTGCTTGCAATACCTTTAGATCTGGGCTAATTCTCCTCTTCTTAAGGTCCCCAGAATATGCTGCATTTGTAAAATACCCAGGTTCCATTTGTGCTGTGTTACAAAGAGAATTGTTTCTTCTCGAACTTATGCAAAAAAAAAAAAAAAAAAAAGCAATATTGCCATGAAAATGAGAATACTTACTGAGAGTTTCTGAATTCTGAAGAGATAATGTAGGAAGAAAAAGATGTTTCAGTTCTGATTTTAAAGGTATAATTTACCAAATTGCTATAAGTGATAGTAATTTAAGAGGAAATTTTCCTTATATCTGGGGAAAAAAAGAGCTCTTAATGTTTCAAACACGAAGTCTTTTTTTTTCCCCCTCATCAGATTTCTCTTATTTTGTTGTCACTTTACAGCTTTCTCCGTGTCTTCGGTTGCTTGATTTTGTCAGTGTTTTCCACCATTCCTGAGCACACGAAATTGGCCTCACGTTGCCTCTTGATTGTGGTAAGTGAAACCTCGGCTTTTCAGCCTTTGTGCTCCTTTCTCTTTCCTTCTAGTCATAAGCCTTCCGTTCAGCCAGCTTTCCGTGGTTCTGGGCGGCAGACATTTTGTCTTTTTGGCTGTCTTTTTGAAATTGTTGTGCGAGGAGGCAGGTCAGTTGTTTACCTACGCCGCCACCTCGGTTTCTCCAAACACGAAGTCTTAAACATTGTAATCATCTTCATCAATTCATTCGGTCTCGTGTAATTAAGGCTTGTTCTGCTTGAATCCAGTTTTCCTGTTAGTGTGTAGACCTGGCCTGACGGTAATTCCAAGAAGTTTCTAAGACTTCCTGTCAGGGTTTGCATGATTTTCTTAGTGAGGTGGGCGCCTTGATCGCTAGAGATTGTAGAAGGTATACCCCGCGTGGGAAATACAATTCTCTAACAGTTTCTTGGCCACTGTGAAGAAGGTGTCAGCCTGGTGGCAGGACAAGGCTTCAATCCGTGTGGAAAATATACATGCAACAGGAACATACTGAGGCCTGGCCAGCGCGGCGGCGGCGGTTGAGATTTACCTACGACCCGGGAGATCATGGTTAGGTTCCAGTCAGGCCATATGCCTGGACTGGGGGCTTGATCCCCAGTGTAGAGCCTGCAGGAGGAAGTCAGCCAATGATTCTCATCATTGATGTTCCTATCCCTTTCTCCCTCTCTCTTCCTCTCTGAAATCAATTAAAATATATATATATATATTGCCCTAGCCATTTTGGCTCAGTGGATAGAGCATAGGCCTGCGGATTGAAGGATCCTGGGTTTGATTCTGGTCAAGAGCATGTACCTCAGCCACAGGCTCCTAACCCTGTTTGGGGACATGTGGGAGGCAACCGATCAATGTGTCTCTCTCACATTAGTGTTTCTCTCTGTCTTTCTCTCTCCCTTCCACTTTTCAGGAAAACAATGTCCTTAGGTGAGGAAGATAATAATAATAATTATTATTATTATTATATATACATAATTTTTGTTTTTTATTTCTTTTATTTTTAAAAATATATTATATTGATTTTTTTACAGAGAGGAAGGGAGAGAGATAGAGAGTTAGAAACATCAATGAGAAAGAGTCATCAATCAGCTGCCTCTTGCATACCCTCTTCTGGGTATAGGCCTGCAACCAAGGTACATGCCCTTGACCGGAATTGAACCTGGGACCCTTCAGTCTGCAGGCTGATGCTCTATCCACTGAGCCAAACCGGTGTCGGCTAATTTTTAAAAAAAATTTTTAAAGGATGTTGATAACCTGTACCAAGTAGCAGTTGAATGAAAGCCAACTTAAGTGCACTATGGTGGGTGAAGAAATGTAATAAAAAAAAAAAAAGTGGGTTTTTAAAAAATGGTGTTTTTCCAGGGATCCCAGGTGAACCAAGCATCCGATTTGGATCTCTCATCGCCCTGACTATTCATCTAACTTACAGCCATTGTTTCCCCACCTCAGTTTCTCTGATTCAGACTGCTGTCATGTTACACAGACATCAAGATGGCAAAAATCTGGCAGTGAGGGGTCATTTTTGTAAAAGCAGAATGGACTTCATTTACATATGCCATATCTTTATAGATTTTATCGCTGCTGCCTTTGCATGAAAGCAGTGGTTGGCAAACTGCGGCTCGAGAGCCACATGTGGCTCTTTGGCCCCTTGAGTGTGGCTCTTCCACAAAATAGCACGGCCTGGGCGAGTCTATTTTGAAGGAGTGCTGAAACCAGTTTGGCTCACTGGATAGGGCGTCTACCTGTGGACTGAAAGGTCCAGGGTAAGTTTAAAAAATTTGGCTTTCAAAAGAAATTTCAATTGTTGTATTTGGCTCTGTTGACTAATGAGTTTGCCGACCACTGAGCTAGAGGATTCCAAATACAGAAAGTTAGCTCTTACTCTTGAGAAGATTCTGTTTTCTTCCTAATTACAAACAAAATTATTTTGTTTGTAAAATTATTTTGTAAAAAAAAAATCTTTGGCATTTTTTTTTTAGCAGAAAACTTTTCACAGTATCTTAGCAGCAACAAGACCAATAGTTCCAAGAAAATTTTGTCATCTTAGCAGGTGAGAAAATATTAAGTTAAGCACACTATTGGCATTAAAGCTTTAAAAAACACACCTTCATTCAGTCTTATCCAGCTTGATCACACATTAAATTCTTTCTCAAGATTTCTTTTCACAAACCTTTTACAACAATCTTTGTTCCTTTTAATTTTCTTCTTGTTCTCTTACCCATTCAGAAATAATCAGCTTATTTTAGGACAAGCCATTTTCTTTTAATTTCTTCAAAAATACACTTTCATGCCCTAGCTGCTTTGCCTTCGCTGGCCTGCAGACTGAAGGATCCCAGGTTTAATTCCGGTCAAGGACACATGCAAGAGGCAGCCAATTGATGATTCTCATCATTGATGTTTCTATCTTTCTCTCCTCTCCCTTTCTCTCTGAAATCAATAAAAAATATATATTTTTAAAAATATATATTTTATTGATTTTTTACAGAGAGAAAGAGAGAGGGATAGAGAGTTAGAAACATCGATGAGAGAGAATCATCGCTCAGCTGCCTCTTGCACACCCCCCACTGGAGATGTGCCCGCAACCAAGGTACATGCCCTTGACCGGAATCAAACCCGGGACCTTTCAGTCCGCAGGCCGACGCTCTACCCACTGAGCCAAACCGGTTTCAGCAATAATATATATCTTTTAAATGTAATATATATAAAATAAACTGGTTCATTGTGAGAAAAAGCTAATACACATAAATAGCTGTGAATGTCTGTAGAAGTGTTCCTTGTTACTATTACTAAGCTTCATTTCTGTGAAGAGAGAAAAGTTACCTGAGTGAAAACAGGACAGAGAACAGCATGTGTCAAGGCCCTGAGCAGGGAGTGGGCTGGAGCTGAAGACTCCCACATTCCGGGGGAGTGGAAAACACCGCCTGCTCTTGGGGAGGTGAAACAGTTTGGACTTTATCTGAGATCAAAGGGCAGAGCTGAAGGATTTTAGGAGGGTTCAAAATATATTTTTTTTAAAAAGAAAAAGGAGAAGAAAAGAAAAGAAAACTCTGGCTGCAGAATGCAAAAAAGTATTAGAGGGTAGAACCAGCTAGTGTCCTCAGTGGTTGAACTTTAATCCATGAACCAAGAGGTCACCGGTTTGATTCCAGGTCAGGGCACATGCCTGGGTTTCGGGCTTTTTTTCCAGTAGGGGGTGTGCAGGAGGCAGCTGATCGATGATGTTTCTCTCTCACCGATGTTCCTATCTCTCTATCCCCCTCTCCCCTAAAAAAAATAAAAATAAATAATAAAATATTTTGAAAAAAACAACAACAGCAACAGCATTAGAGGGTGGCTGCAGAGGAGCCTGGAAGGAGATGGCCACTAAGGTGGTGGCCCCGGAGATGGAGGAAGTGGCTTGATTTGTAAAAATTTAGTATCATTTGTGATTAACTGGATGGTTCCCAAGTTTCTTGGGAATAAAAACAAAAATACATTGTTTACATCTAAGCGCAGTGTTATGGCTTAGTTTTAGAAGGGAGGGACTTGCATGCCCACTGAAGTAGGCACCTGGACTCCAGGACTGCAAAGCCCACGCAGGACCTGATCAGGGCAAAGGGGGTGGCAGAGGCTGGGAGCATAGCTTGGCCCGTGACCTAGAAGGAGGCCTGAGCACGTCAGAATAAATCCACCTGTATTGGGGACATGAGGGTGTAATGTTTTGTTTCCCTGGGGCAGAACCTACTCTCTGTGTGTCTGCACTTAATAGATGGTATGACTGCCTAAACCGGTTTGGCTCAGTGGACAGAGCATCGGCCTGAGGAATGAAAGGTCCCGGGTTCGATTCAGGTCAAGGGCATGTACCTTGGTTGCGGGCACATCCCCGGTGGGGGTTGTGCAGGAGGCAGCTGATCGATAATGAGTCTCTCTCGTTGATGTTTCTAACTCTCTATCCCTCTCTCTTCCTCTCTGTAAAATATATTTTTTTAAAAATAGATGGTGTGATGTGTCCAGGGTTGGGAAGAGGAAGAAGAAAAACTTTAAAAGTAAGGAGGTGGGGCCAAATAGTATGGTTCAATGGTTGAGCGTCAACCTATGAACCAGGAGGTCACGATTCAGTTCCCAGTCAGGATACATGCCCCAATTGCAGACTCAATCCCCAGTGTGGGGCATGTAGGAGACAACTGATCAGTGATTCTCACCATTGATGTTTCTATCTCTCTCTCCCTCTCCTCTTTCCTCTATGAAATCAATAAACATATTGTTTTAAGTGAGGAGTTGGGTACAGATGTGAGCCTCTGCCGCTGAGGGCGTTGCTGTACGGCAGAAAGGTAAATGCGAGTGTCCCCCGTCCCGCATGGTTCAGGGTTTGAGTCCAGGCTCTGGGGGAGGCCGAGCACAAATGAAACAGACAAGACAAGAAATAATAATTTGGAAACTGGGGGCCAGATGGAAGCCCAAGACAGGACTCGGCTTCGCTCTGGCCTTGCCACCCGTTTAATTCAGGTTTGAGAAACACCCATAGCCTTTAGGCAGGCAATTTCCAGTAACCGGCAGACTATCTTATCAGTAAGGATTTACCAGACTGTATGGTGTGGAAGTTGCTTCAGCTACCATTGTCTCCACTGACCTTTGCCAGAGTTTAAGGGTCACCAGCCTTCCAGGACTCCTGTCCACACCTCTCTGCTGGTGACGACAAGGGGCTGCTTCCCACAGGTAAAACATTCGCCTTCCGGACTCACTCCTTCGTCATTCAGCTTACTTTATGTGGCATTCCTAGGAGCCAGGCTCTCTCTGCTCTGGGGAGTGTGTGTGTGTGTGTGTGTGTGTGTGTGTGTGTGTGTGTGTGTGTAAACCTGGCGAAAGAGCTTTGAATCTAGAGACTTTTAAAGGTAAGAGCAGGGGAAACCCAGCCCCATCCTCCAAGCAGGAGGCCAGTTCTTTCTACAAGAGCTCCATTTCCTACACCCAACAATGCTCCTGCCCCATCAGGAAGGAAGACCCTTCCTTGTCCACGGACAGCCTCTTTGAGATCTTCGAGGTTTGACGCACACCCCAAGTTCAAGACGGCTGCAAACTTGGCCCAGCGGTGGTCCTATCTCCTCCGGTCCTCCCTCATCTGTATGACGGGCTCAGTAAGCCCTTTTAGGGGAGAGGGACCCAGTGCCTGCCCACTGCAGAGAAGACATTCTTTTGTTCCTGTCCGCCCTCCCCACACTGTGAGCTGCTAATCTGTCTGACACCTTGCTGGCCCTTACAATTAGAGAATTCTAAGAATAAACCACCAGTTGACGTGTCAGACATAATTTTGAGACCTCAAATCAGTACTTATCATGTGTGTGTGACACGACCAAAGATCCGGCTGTAACGATCTGAAACTGGCCTAAAAAAAGAACAGAAACCCACCACCATCTGTAGAGGTCAAGGGAGAGAAATGAGATTCATTGCTGCTGTCTTCCGGTCAGGGCCCCAGGCTGGGTGCTGGCCACAGACATGGGCCTTCCCCTGGACTGGCCTCGGTCTGGTAGTAACAGCTGACCACGGGTAGCTGGCAGAAAGCAGGAAGCCATGAAAGCATGCTGCTCCTGACTCCTCAAGACAACCTGCTGTCGGGTGTACTTGATTGACAGCTGTTGCCCTCTGGCTTCGCCATCTCGTTCACTGGAGGGCTGCACTTCCTCAAGCTGCTCCAGCCAATGATGAGCAGGGTGGAGGAGCCAATGCCCGCCTACTCCCACCTGTCATGGAACTCTTCTGATGGATATCCCACTAGGACTTTCCATCTACCTGGGTAATATCTTCTCAAAACCGTGCTGCAGTCTGAAGCTCCTCCGACCCAATGCTTCCTTCCTGTTTTCCTTAGGACAGGTGTCAGACCTACGTTAGGAAATTTTAAATATATATATATTTTATTGATTTTTTTACAGAGAGGAAGGGTGAGGGATAGAGAGTTAGAAACATCTGTGACAGAGAAACATTGATCAGCTGCCCCCTACACGCCCCCTACTCGGGATGTGCCCGCTACCAAGGTACATGCCCTTGACCAGAATGGAACCTGGGACCCTTCAGTCCACAGGCCGACACTGTGTCCACTGAGCCAAGCCAGTTAGGGTCATCAGGAAATTTTTGAGGAGATACGAGTACAAGTGGGGTCCCGTGAAGGGGGTAGTGGGTTGATTGATCCCCTTTTCAGCCTCACCTGGGCCTCGTGGTCTGATTATCTCACAGGATACCCATCACGGTTTAATGAAAAGCTCGCCCGCCCTGCCTATTTCTAGTCTCATCTCCTTCATCTGTCACAGGCATTTCCCCAATAAATCTCTTGCACACGTCATCCCCTCTTGGTGTCTGCTTCTTGGAGGCCCCAAACTAATACACAGACCGTGTGCCACAGACTCAACAAGCCTGTCTCTTGTGGATGGCCTCTTGTGGGGAAGTTGATAAAGCAGGTTGCCATCGCCAATTCATTTCCTGTTGACAGGAAGCATATTCGGCCACCCAGTGTCCGAGCCCCTGGGAAAAGGAGGCTGTCATGAAAGTCTGGTAGCAACAAGCAGGAAGGAGCATCCAAGAGCGGCGGGGATGTGCATGCTGCTCAGGAGAGCTGCTCAGGAGATGGCAATGCAGCTTCCTGCCCACAGCCTGACTCTGACGCAGAAACAGGCTCAGAGAAAAGAAGGAGGGTTTTCGTAGGCTCCACTCAAGAGTTGAACCAAATCACCCCTCAAAAGTAGCTGCTACTCTTGTTCAAATTCATACTCACCATACTGACTTCTCACTTGAAATCTGACGTCTGGAAAGAACTCGCCCCCCCCTAGAAGGAAGTGACCTTGGAGGCTGCAGGGTTAAAGGCAAGGTCACCTCCTTTAGGGTGGGTGAGTTCCAAATCCCCTGCCCCTTCTGGTGAAAATCCTCTGCATTCCCCAGTGTAACCTGGGGGCTTCTTGGCCCTGGAGCGCTTCAGGCCCACCCTTTGCCTACTGAAACGGAATCTGCATGTTATCAAGATCCCCAACAAGATCTGAGAAACTCCATCCCACTGTGCCCTGCCCACCACCCGCTCCGCCCTGCCCGGGACTCCATTACTGTGATATCCATACATTGCAATACTATTCCGCAACATCAACAACAACAACAAAAGTACGAGTACATGCTACAGTGAATCTTGAAAACATCATGCTAATTGAAAGAAGCCCATGTGGACGGAAGTGCCACGTGCTAACCTGACAAGCTCAGGGGAGGCCTGCATGGCGGTCTTGCAAACTCGAAGACCTAAAGTAACCACAAAGGATGGCCTGACATTAAAAATTGAACTAAAAGCAGTTATGGTGGGTAATCACCTCCTAGGTCTGTATCTTCCCTGACAAGGTCAACCTTTGCCTTCACTGAGCCATCTGTCTTTTTGCATCTATGACAACTTACTATAGAAATGTCAAGGTTACTGGCAACTTCCCTTTTTTTCCGGACCCCTCAGGACACAATCAATGCCCTGGGCATCAGGACAGATACCACAAATTCCTTCATTGTTATCCTGTTCCGCTGTTGACTGTTAACTATCCTACACCCACCTAAGTGAAAGAAATATAAGTCCGTCATTTTGCTTTTCATGGACTCCCAGAGGTTCCCCCCCCACCTTGCTTCCTCCCGCCTCTCTAATCTATCACCAAAGGATTTCTTGTAACATGCTCACATCTTCTTCTTTGGTTGTGATGTATAAAACAAGGTGAGAAAAACGCCATTCTCAGGAGCATTATTCCAATATGATGAGATTCTGCTTCCCGGCAATTGTCCAACAATTTGGCTCAAATAAACTCACAAAAATTCTTTATAGGTTTGAATGTTTTTACGTTAACACCAGTCACAAAAGACAGCATAGGGTAAGAAACGGTTTACGTGAAATGTCCAGAAGAGGCAAGGCCAGAGACAGAATGTGTCCCGGCGTTTCCTAGGCTGGGGGGTGGGCAGAGACCGGGAGGAAATGGGGAGTGACTGCTAATGGATAGGGTTTTCCTTTTGGGATGGCATTTTTAGCAATGAAAATAATACAAACTTTAAATGTTAAATGGGCGAATTGTATGGTTTGAATTACATCTCAGTGAAGCTGGCATATATATATATATATATATATATATATATATATATATATATACACATATTCAGTGTTTGCCACAGAGAATTGTGTGAGCACTCAGTAAAATCATGTATGTCAAGACTCACCGGCATGGCTCAGTGGTTGAATGTTGACCTATGAACCAGAAGGTCACGGTTCAGTGCTCAGTCAGGGCACATGTTTGTGTTGCAAGCTCGGTCTCCAGTCGGGGGGGGGTGCAGGAGGCAACTGGTCAGTGATTCTCATCATTGATGATTCTCATCATCTCCCTTCCTCTTTGAAATCAGTAGTAAAATATAAGCATAAGAAATAAAAAAAAAAATCCAAAAATGAATGTGCAATGATCTCTGAATGAAGTACAGATAATGTTTTGGGAAAAATCACAACAAAGAGAAGTAAGTAACCTATCCCTCCATCCCTCCCTCCACCCACCCAATAATTACCTGACACTTACCGGATGCCTGACATGGGGAGCAGAGATGAACACCATGGGAGGAAGGTATGCAAGCAACTGAGTTCCATTGCAGCACAATACATGAATGCCTTGGGGAGGACACACTCGGTAGAAGGCGGGAATAATTAACTCTCTGAAAGGCCAGAAAAGGGATCTCCTAAAGGGCGCTACACCTTTTCCTTTCCAACTAAAAAGCAATAGTGAAGAAAGCCAAACCCTAAGGAAGAAAATAAAGATAAAGGCAAATCCACTGCCACCATCACCACCATGGAATCACTGTTTTGTGGAACCCTTCCATGCATTTCTCTGTGGTCCTTCAAATGTGTATCCACTCAGCACTGAGTGATGTGTGACCGGGCATGCACTCAGGTCAACCCAGCTTGTTCCTGCTCATACCCTTGTCAATAGGGTGAACCACAAGTCCCTCCAACATTCCCTACTCATGGGCACTCACATTGCTTCCAGGTTGGGACCGTGACAAAATATTGCCATAAACATCTTGACTTTAATTGCTAGGTTGGCCAATGACAAGGGCTGTGAAAGAACTCACAGCTAAAAGAAGAGAGGCAGAGGGGGTGGGCTAGAAGGGTCAGTGCGGGGTGGGGGGCGGGGGATGGGGAGAGAGAAGGGGACATATGTAATACTTCCAACAATCAAGATTTAATTTTTGTAAAGAAAGAAGAAGAGACACAGAGAGGAAGTTTATACTTTCCCTAAAGGGAAAGGGCCAGTGCATTGTTAATCAATACAAGGGCAAGAAACAAAAGGCAATATCCCCTTTTAGCCAACAGTAATGACTACTGTTGCTAGGTGACAAGGAGGGGGTAGGATTTGGAGGCTGAAAATGAGCAGTTGTCAGGGGGTTTGCAGTCGGGTTTTTTGTGTTTTTTTTGTTGTTGTTGTTTTTTTCAGGAGACAGTCCTGGTAGACATCCTAGGAAGGTGTCTTATCAGTATTTTTCCCAAGCTTAGAGCCAGAGTCACGAAGAGTTCAGGAGAGGGGGGAAGGGCACTTTCTACAAAGTAGAGACTTCTTGGTGGGAATCAGCCCTTAGTCCTGAAAATAGCAGGGAGGAGGGGCACGCAAGAATGTAGTCCTGAGAGTAACTTACCTTGTCTTGCAGTTTGAACAGAGGGGCTGTCTGAATTCAGATGAGCCAGCAATCTTGGGGTTTAATTACCAGGTGCTTCTCATAAATTGTGGAAGGCCACAGCAAAGAAAAAGAGGCCTTTTTCTCATCTTCACACAGGGATGCTAGCTAGCTGGATGGGATTTCAAGCCTCAATCCATCCAGGGAGGTTTTTAAAAATGGTAGTAACTTAGGGGTGTTCATAGGTGGAGGGAAGCAGATGGAGTGAAGAATCACGAGACAGGGTCCTCAGGAGAAGAGGAGGAGGTGGGCTGTGGGCTCTGGAGGAGGGGTTAGATTGTGACAGAGGAAGGGGATCCCCTCCGTTGTCCCTCTCCCAGAAGAGGGGAAAAGGCGTCCCCAGTCAGGGTCGCCATGCTCTTCGGAGAGCCCTCCTCCCTGGCTTGCTACATAAACTACAGCTGCGCGGCCCCTCCCATCCTCCCCGTGCGGGGCACTGGCTGGAACCGCTCCTGGGCCTCATCTTCCAGGGCTGGTGCCTTGTCCATTCTCCAGGCCTCAGCTCAAGTGTCGCCTCCTCCCCAGAGAGGCCGCCTTCCCCCTGTGGATTCTCCGCCCTGGCACTCTTATTCCCCTTGCAGAATGCATGAGAATCTAGAATGCACTCATTTATTTGGAGTGTGAGCTCTAGGAGGGCAGACACCGCTGGTCTTTCTTATTCTTAGTTCCCAGTGTAGGGCCCCAAGATGGAGGAATTGACCTTCCCCACTGCCTGTTCCAGGATGTGACCTTTACGGTTAAAGATTAGACAGGGATGAGGTCAGTTCTTTATGGTTGAAGATTAGGCAAGAATGAGATCAGTCCCCAGAAACTCCCTACCCTGAGGACTTACCCAGAGGAATGGGAAGGGGAGAGACAAAGGGGACTGTTGACTAAGCATAGACCCTGTCATAAAACATGTAATTAACAAGCCCAGCTCCCCTTCTTGGGATTTCCTTGTTCCCTTCTTCCCCCTCCATGTGTAACCCCACCTGCGTGTGGTCTTTGCCTTTATAAACTCATGTTCTGCAGTTACTCGGTGCTCCAGGCAGCCAGCCCTGTTGCTGTCTGCCTGAGACGCCCCTGCGCTGCGCTTGTATTAAAACCTCATGCTTTTTGCATCTAGTTTCGGTCTTGGCGTTTGACTTGGGGTCGTCGCCCCCTTCGTCAGACTCACCGGGGGTCTTGGGACCTTACACCAGCACAGAGAAGGTGCTCAACAAACCCTTCCCACTCATTCGGTTCCCAAACCGGAAGAATGTGGGCACGGTCTGAGAGGGCAGGGCGAGGCTAACTCCTGACTCCATTTTTTACTGTGGGGCAGGGCAGAACAGGGCGGAGCTATCCTCCATTTTGTGTAACGATCCTAGACCTCACCCAACCAATCAGGGTCAGCCAAAGCAGAGACATCACCACCCTTATAAAACCCCTGGACTTGTCGAAGTTCGGCCTCTCTTCCACCATGTTGTCGGTGTGAGTGGAACAGAGCCCACGCTAGCATGGAAGAGGCTCTTTTGTTTATTGCATCGGACTCGGCTCCCTGGTGGTCCTTGGGGATCACGAAGTCTGGGCATAACAGGTCCAGTTTCCCTCTCACCGGGCACCCCAACCACAACTAGCCAATCACCCAGTCAAAATCCTGATCCCTCCTAGTAGTGCCTCCAGACCTGCCCTCATTCTCTCACTCCAACTGGCCTCAGTCTGAGCCTGGGTCTCCTCCCCACGGCCTTCCCCTCTCTGCACGGCGGCCAGAGTTATCTTTCCCAAGAGCAGCTTCCGGTCAGACTCCGGCTCACACCCTTCGGCAGCTCTCCTTTGCCTTCAGGCTCACCGTGAAAAGCCTTAGCAAGTTCTTCCCAAGCATCTGGCCTAGGTTCTCCTCTCCCTCCTGGTCCATATCCCCACCCTACACCTTCTCCAGCCTCTTTGTGAAAATGTCAAAAGTCTGCTCTAGAAGGACATTCTTCCCTTCCTGTGGGGATGTGCTGGCAACGCCTCCTTCCCCACCACCCCACAGTGCCAGGTTATTTACTGTGGTACCCCTGAAATTTAGCACAAAGTGACCCTTAGAAATCCCTCCTCCCCCCTCAATTCCTTCAGCAGACAGCTAGAGAACCGAAAGCCTAGAGGGCAGTTTTGTAGGGATCTTAAGCGGAAGGTTTCTGTTGATTTGCAGGAGAAGGGAGACATTGGTTCTGCAGCAGCAGTGGGGGAAGGAGCCCGCATGGTGGGGGCTTGGAGAAAGAGCAGACAGGCCCTCGGGGAAGCAACGTCAGAGGGAGTCGAGTCTTCCTGAAGGTCAGAGAGGCTCGGGAGTGATGCAGGCTGAGGGGGCTGGGTCACGAGGATTGAGCCTGTGCGGTGTAGTGGTCAGGGGTTTGGACTCTGAGCCACATAGGTGTATGAGTCATCAACACTTAGGTGATGGTGATAACCAGAGGGGCTCCCCCCGCCCCCATCATGTCTTGTGATGCTGAAGAATGAGCTCCACAAGCTCCCCAGACCAAAAGTGTGGACAGTTTATCACAAGCAGATTCAGACCCCCCCCCCCTCATGGGGGGTGGGGGGTTAATGGGCTGCCCCCTTGAAGCCCTGTAGCCCATTGGTATGTATGTGCTACGTGTCTGCTTCTATATCTGTCCCTGCTGTCACCTGATTGGTTCCCACAATTGTTCTTGCCCAGCAAGGGACCGGAACGCTCCCTGTTTCCATGCGTCATTTTCTCTGTTCCTACGCCGAACCTTCCCTGTTTCTATGCGTTCAATTATCTTGTAGCTACAGGCCCTCCCTTGTTTTCCCCTGCCTCCCGCTTTGAGTCGAGAAAAATTTCATAATTTCTGCCTGGTTGGTTTCTGTGATTAGGCTGCTCAAACTGCCGTGTCTGCCTCTGCCTTTGTTTTCCACTGCTGTACCTGCCTGCATTTCAATTTAACCCTCTTGATGCAAACTGTAATACCCGACTCCGTCCTGAGCATGCATAGTCGTGGAGCCCTGGTTAGAAGGGAGGCCACAGCCCCTGATTGGGGTGACCCCAAACCTTAGCCTGGGTGAGCTGGGCCCATAGGATGCAGGGGCTAGAATCCAGGGAGCCCCGGCACTGGTGCTGAGACCAGCGGATCACAGAAGAATTCCCTTGTCTGGAAAGGCCTTGAATCTGCAAAGGGAGAGAAAAGGAAAGATTTGGGCGGAGGGTGGGGCTTGGTGGGCGCTGGTGAGAAGGCAGGCTCCCCCTGCCCGTGGCAGGTCGCCATGGCACCTCCTGGATGCCTGCAAGCCGTCTCCTCACCTCCCTCTCACACCCCTGCCGCCCACCCTGAACGTGGCAGCCAGAATCGCTCTTCACAAATGTGAGACCACGTTCCTGGCCTCACCCAAATGAAACCCCCTCAGAGGCTTCCCATGGCTGTTAGGATCGGAGCTGGCAATGGTGTTTTCCAGACTGAGGTGGCAAGGCGGATGCTTTTCAGTGGGAATGGGAGGAACATTTTTTTAATTTCAGCTATGTATTAGAAAAAATATGAGTGCATGTCTTGCTTAGGATAAGGATGCATAGGGAGGCAATTTAAACGACATTTTTGTTGATGTTGTTAATCCTCTCCTGAGGGTATTTTTTTTTTTCTATTCATTTTTAGGGTAGGGGTAGGGAGAGAGGAGAGAGAGAAACATCAGTGTGAGAGAAACACATCAATTTGTTGCTTCCTGTGCCAGCCTCACTAGGTGCATGCCATGCCTCAGACCTGGAATTGAACCTGTGACCCTTAGGTGCATGGGCCGATGCTCTAACCACTGAGAGCACTGGCCAGGGTTAAAGGAAAATTTTTAAGGAAATATGAGTAGTAGTGGGGTCCCCTGAAGGGGGTACTGGAATGATTGAGGTCACTTCTCAGCCTCACCCGGGCCTCTCTGAGCCTCTCTGGCTCTAGCTACACTGGCCTGCAAGTCCTTGGAAATCCACTTGCTTATCTGCCAAGAATGTTCTGAAATGTTCTCTCCAGACTCACTCCTCCACCCTTCCCCCATCTCTTGCTCAGATAATGTCCACTCACCCTTCAGAGCTCCATTCCAGCCTCTCTCTCGCTGGGGCTGGGGCTGGGGCTGGGGCTGGGGTATCTTGTGGTGGGGGTTCCTGGTGTGGTGATCTCACAGGCCCCCAGTGCTTGCCCTTGCTGCACTTTGGGATGACCTATTCTGTGTCTGGAATTAAATCTACAGCTCCCTCTAGAAATGTAAGCCTTTTATTTTATTTTATTGATTTCAAAAAGGAAGGGAGAGGGAGGTAGAAACATCAATGATGAGAGAAAATCATTGATCCACTGCCTCTTGCACTCCCCCTACATGTGTCCTGGCCTGGAACTGAACCGCGACTTCTTGGTTCATAGGTCCAGGCTCAGCCACTGGACCACACTGGCTGGGTGAAAGTAAGCTTCTTGAGGCTGGACTGTGTCTGGCTCACCATTGTATGCCCACCGGCTAGCACAGTGCTAGGCGCGTACTAACCACTCATTCAAATGAATGAATGAATGGGTCTATGAATAAACTCAGTGATATCACCAGCGTCTGCCTGTCCCTAAGGAATTAGGAATTGCCTCCGCACCAGCCTTTGTAAAACGGGCCCGTGGGCCGAAACCGGTTTGGCTCAGTGGTAGAGCGTCGGTCTGCGGACTGAAAGGTCCCGGGTTCAATTCCGGTCAAGGGCATGTACCTTGGTTGTGGGGGGCACATCCCTCGTGGGGGGTGTGCAGGAGGCAGCTGGTCGATGTTTCTCTCTCATTGACGTTTCTGGCTCTCTTCCTTTCCTCTCTATAAAATATCAACTATATATATAAAACGGGCCCGTGTTTTCAGGTTGTATCAGGCCTCAAAAATTATATAGCTAGTTGAGCAGAGGGTTGAGGACATTGGGAGGTAAGGACAATGGGGGTGGGGTGGAGTATGGAATACTCCTCCCAGAGGCACGACTGAGAAGGAAGGAGATGGGGTTTCAGCCTCTCCCTTTCCACCTGTCACCAGGGGTCATGGAGACGGGACCCGAACAGATCGGGCCCTCTTCTTTGGGGGCTCAGGAGAGAGAGGCAGGCTGGGTCGGCAGCTTCTGTCCTAGGTCTCTGAGGGCCCCCACCCGCTCCTCGCTGGCCCTGGGCCTGGCCTCTTCCTCCTGGGCTTCTCCCCACACCCAGTGCTTGCTTTTCTGACCCCTTGATGGCAGACCTGTAAAATAGGAAGGTTTAGGTCCAGAATATACATTTTCATTTTTAAAACTTAAAAAATATTTCTTGATAATCCCATGGAATAATGTAGCAAACACCCATGTCCTCATTACCCAGCACAATCAAGTGCTAACACTTTTGCTCCAGACATACTTTTTATATAAAAGTAAACAGAACACCGCAGATAAGGCTGAAGGTCAGTTTGTTCCTCCCCCCAGGCCAGCTCCCCGGCTCCCTTCCATTCCCAGGCGCAGTTGTTACTATTAATCAGATTAATCCTTCTGGTCTAGTTCTGGTCATGAAACAGAATGTGTATTCAGAGCAGCACTATTCGTAATGGCCAAAACGTGGAAACAGACCAAATGTCCATCAACTGATAGATGAAGAAACCAGCGTGGTATCTCCAGATGATGGAATATTATTAAGCAATAAAAAGAAATCCAGGGCTGTTCCATGCTAACATGGACCGGCCTTGAACACATACACGAAAGAAGCCAGCCACAAAAGGCCACATAACATAGTATATGATTCCATGCCTACAGATTTGGCAGATGCTTAAAGACAAAAGAGAATTAGTGGTTGCTGGGGGCTGGGTGGGGAGGCAGGAGGAATGACCAGTGACTGCTTACTCCTTATCACTAAGATCATCCTTTTGGGTGATAAAAATGTTCTAAATCAGGTGGTAGTGATGGCTGTGTAACTCTGTAAATAGAATAAAAATCATTGCATGTGTTCTTTAAAGTGATTACTTTTGTTATGTGAATTTTATCTCAATAACAAAAAACAAACAAACAAACAAAAAGCCAGAATGTTATTTTTAAAAAATATTTCCCCGAGTTTTTTTCCTACTGTATAGATGGACTTCTGCACCTTGTTTACTCAGCATTGATGGATGCATGGAGATCTGGCTCACTTATCTGAACTGTTCAGATGCCTTTCATTGTGGGAACATACCGTAGGTTCCTGTCCTACTTGTGAGCAGTACAGGGGAGGCAGTTTTCTCTAGGAACAGCGCTGTTTCAGACAGCCCTGATGGTGTCTCCTGGGGCACATCTGGGGAGATTTTCCCCAGGCCATTCCAGAATCTCATATAGTTGGAATTCCTTTTCCAGAATCTCATATAGTTGGAATTCCTTTTCCAGAATGTCATATAGTTGGAATTCCTTTTCCAGAATGTCATATAGTTGGAATCGTACAGTAGGTAGCCTTTTTAGATTGACTTCTCTCCCTAGGGCAGTGGTCGGCAAACTCATTAGTCAACAGAGCCAAATATCAACAGTACAACTATTGAAATTTCTTTTGAGAGCCAGATTTTTTAAACTTAAACTTCTTCTAATGCCACTTCTTCAAAATAGACTCCCCCAGGCCATGGTATTTTGTGCAAGAGCCACACTCAAGGGCCCAAAGAGCCGCATGTGACTCAAGAGCCTCAGTTTGCTGACCACTGCCCTAGGGCAATTGCTGGATTGGAGGGAAGACAACCCTTCAAAATATTGTCACATTGCTCTCTAGGTGGTGGTACCAATTACACCCCATCAGCAGCTTATGAGTTTTCACAAGTCCTTACCACCAACACTTGTTATCACCAGACTGGTTTTTACCTATGTGATGGTTGTGCAGTTAATTTGTATTGGTATTTCCTGTATTTCTAGTTATTTTTCTTTTTTTTCTCCTCACTCCCCTCCTCCCTTCCTGCCTTCTTTTCTTCTTTGCTATTTTTCTTGGCTATTCTTGGACCTTTACATTCCATATGAATTTGCAATCAGTTTGTCTAGTTCCTTTTTAGGTTTTTCATTGGAATAGTTTCAAAGTCATGGATTTATTTGCAGTTTACCCAGCATTATTACTATATTGAGTATACCTCCCTCTATGAATAAATGATATAGTTCCATGAATTCAGGTCTTCCTTTATTTTTTGAAATATACTTTATTTTCTTAGAGAAGTTTTAGGTTCCCTGCAAAGCTGAGCGGAAAGTACAGAGAGTTTCCATAGATCCTCTGCCCCCTCCATGCACAGCCTCCTCCGTAGCAACAACCTGCATATTCCCCACAGAATGGAACATTTGCTATAATCGATGGACTTCCACTGACACATCATTACCACCCAAATTCGCAGTTTACATGAAGGTTCACTCTTTTTTTAAAAAAAATATTTTTTAATTGATTTTTTTATAGAGTGGAAGGGAGAGGGATAGAGAGTTAGAAACATTGATGAGAGAGAAACATCCATCAGCTGCCTCCTGAACCCTCCCCACCTGGGATGTGCTCACAACCAAGGTAGATGCCCTTGACCGGAATCGAACCTGGGACCTTTCAGTTTACAGACCGACACTCTATCCACTGAGCCAAACCAGTTCTGCGAGGGTTTACTTGTACATGTTATGGGTCCACCGTTATGGCATATAGCAGAGTCTCACAGCT
The DNA here is from genome assembly GCA_963924515.1 of Vespertilio murinus. Classification (NCBI taxonomy): domain Eukaryota; kingdom Metazoa; phylum Chordata; class Mammalia; order Chiroptera; family Vespertilionidae; genus Vespertilio; species Vespertilio murinus. The sequence continues at coordinate 24,795,403 of OZ004706.1, forward strand.
TAACAATCCTCTGTGCTCGCCCATCCCCATCCCTGCCTCTTTCAATTCCTGGCAACCACTCATCTCTTATTGTCTTCAGTTTTACTTTTTCCAGAATATCATCCAGTTGGAGTCATCAGTATGTAGCCTTCTTAGATTGACTTCTTTCCCTTAGTACTAAACATTTAAGTTTTCTCCATGTCTTTTCAGGGCTTGATAGCTTCTTTCCTTCCTTCCTTCCTTCCTTCCTTCCTTCCTTCCTTCCTTCCTTCCTTCCTTTCTTCCTTCCTTTCTTTCTTTCTTTCTTTCCTTTTAAGCTGAATAATATTCCATTGTCTCAATGTACCACAGTTTTCCATTCACTGGCTGAAGGACATCTTCATTGTCTCCAAGTTTTGCAATAATGAATAAAGCTGCAAACATCTGTGTGCAGGTTTTTGAATAAGCATAAATTCTCAACTCATTTGGGTAAATACTAAGGAGCACGATTGCTGAATCATATGGTAATATATGTTTAATTTTATATTCTTTTACATGAAAACATTTTATAGTTTTCTGAAAAAAATCTACAATTTTTCATTATATATGTTTCTAGATGCCTTATAATTTTTTGTTGCTATTGGAAATAGTATCATTTTGTTGTATTTTCTTGTTGCTAATGCAATAAGAATTCAATAAGAATGCTCTTGATTTATGGGGGATTATCTAGTATCTAGCAAATCTTGCTAAATATCCTTATTAGTTTTAATACTCTGCACGTAGGTTCCTTTATATTCTAAATAGAAAATAAATCATATACATTAAGGGTGGTGTTAATGCTTCCTTTTTATTTCTTAAACTTCTTATTTATTTTTATTACTTTATTACATTAACTAGAAATGCCAGTAAAATTGTGAATGAAGAGCACTCTTATAATTTTTTACAGCAATGCTAGAGTTTCACCCTTAAATATGATGTCTAGATATTTGGCAAACAACCTTATCAAGTTGATGTATTAGTCTACTAATCTCAACTTGTCAAGATTAAGAAAAATAATGAGTTTTTTATTTTATCAAATGATTTTTATATCCTGTGCTTGTAATTTTTTAATGTATTAAGCCTAGGAATTTTTTTCCTGGTGTTAGGCAAAACTCTACTATATATTTCTATGTTTTAATATAATATGCATTTTGCTTTCTGTTTTATTATTTAGGATTTTTGCATATATAACATAACTAAGCTTATTCTATAATAGTTCTCACCTATAATTGCATGTGCTGGGTTTGATGTCAATATTATACTAGTAAAGTTAGGTAGCTTTCTCTCTTTTTTAAAAAAAAATATTATCTTTTGAATTTTTTTTTTGGGGGGGGGGGTCAATCCTCACTTAAGGTTGCTTTCCATTGGTTTTTAGAGAAAGTAGAAAGAAAATCTCTCCTTTTTTATTTTAAATCTCCTAAAGCAGTTTGTATAAAATAGGTTGTATTAGTCAGGGTTCTCCAGAGAAAAAGAACTAATGGAATGTGTGTGTGTGTGTGTGTGTGTGTGTGTGTGTGTGTGTGTAGGAAGAGAGGAGAGGGGAAGGGAGGGGAGGGGAAAAAAAGAAAGGAGAAGGGAGGGGAGGGGAAAAAAAGAAAGGAGAAGGGAGGGGAGGGGAGAGGAAAAGAGGAGAGGAGAGACTTATTACAAAAAATTGGCTCAAAAAGTTCTGGAGGCGGAGAAGTCCCAAGATCTGCAGTTGGCAAGCTGGAGAGCTGATGTATATAGTTCCACTCTGAGTCTGAAGGCCTCCGACCAGAACTGATGTTGTAGGCCTCAGTCCAAACACCCGTGGGCTTGAAACCCAGAGAGACCACACATTCCAGTTTGAGTCAGAAGGCCAAAAAAGACCTACGCCTCAGCCCAAACAGTCAAGTCAGGCAGGCCCAGATCCCTCTTACTGTTTTTCGGTTCCTTTCAGGACTTCGACTGATTGGACGAGGTCCATCCATATTATAGAGAGCAATCTTCTTAGGTAACCAACCAATTCAAATGTTAATGTCATCCAAAAATTGCTCTCACAGACATACACAGAATAATATCTAAGCAAATCACTTGGGCACCCCATGGCCCAGTCAAGTTGACACATAAAGTTAACCATCACATAGGGAGAACATGGTCTTTGAAGGTCTGGAAAACTCAACGATGTAATCTATTGAGCCTGTTGTCCTGGTGTGTGTGTGTGTGTGTGTGTGTGTGTGTGTGTTTGTGTTTGTGTGTGGAATTTGGCTAGCTTATTTTTCATGAGGATCATGTCTGTGAAGCCATTCAGCCCTGCAAGATCCCACATGGGCTTGTCCTTCCTATTTTCCTTTGAGGAAGACTGCTATATATATATATATATATATATATATATATATATATATATATATATTTGCTTTTTTAGAGAAAGGAAGGGAGAGGGATAAAGAGTTAGAAACATTTGTCAGCCACCTCCTGCACATCTCCCACTGGAGATGTGTCCATAACCAAGGTACATGCCCTTGACCAGAATTGAAGGAGGGACCCTTCAGTCTGCAGGCTGCCGCTCTATCCACTGAGCCAAATGGTTAGGTCAGGAAGACTACTCTTCACATACTCCAGGAAGACTACGAGGATCCAGAAGACCAAGGGAACCAAGGACCTTGGGCTATTTATTTTATTTGTAGAAACTGCTGGCTTTGGGGCTACACCATTTAGGAGTTTGGATTGAGCGTAGCAGTTACCAAGTTGTAATTTTAATTGACCACTAGGGAGCAGTAATGGATCAAGAATGGATGCAATATAATAAAAGGGTAACGTGGTAAATGATAGATAGGTTTCCATCTAGTTGGTTTGGATCAGTGGATAGAGCGTTGGCCTGCAGACTGAAGGATCCCAGGTTCAATTCCAGTCAAGGGCACATACCTGAGTTGTAGGCTTGATCCCCACTGGGGGGTGTGCAAGGAGTAGGTAGTCAATGATTCCCTCTCATCATTGATGTTTCTCTCTTTCTCTTTCTCTTTCTCTCCCTTCCTCTCTGAAATCAATAAGAATATATTTCTTATTAAAAGGTAGGTATCCCATGTTCTTCCCATTAGGATCCTGAGACTTGGCTCAATGGACAGAGCATCAGTCCATGGACTGAAGGGTCCCGGGTTCGATTCCAGTCAAGGGCGTGTACCTTGGTTGCAGACTCCATCCCTGGCCTGGTTGGGTGTGTGTGTGTGCGGAAGGCAACCAATTGATATCTCTCTGTTCTCTCTCTCTCTCTCTCTCTCTCTCTCTCTCTCTCTCTCTCTCTCGCCAGCCTTGCCCCCTTCCACTATCTCTAAAAATCAATGGAGAAAAAAAATGTCCTCAGGTGAGGATTAACAGCAACAACAAAAACTTGTCCAAATAATATATTAAATAGAAAATCTGGAATCTGTCTGACTCCAAAATTCATTGTGTCTCGCCTAAGTACAATAAATACTCATCTTTCGCTCATTTTTCATTCACTTATTCTAGATCAATATAGCAAAGTAGCTAAGAATTTAGTCTCTGTAGTCAGACCATGTGGATTAAAATTATGATCTACCACATACTAGCTAGCAGTACAAGAACTCTACCTCAGTTTCCTCATCTGTCTGTGAAGACTTTAGGATTTCCTCATAAAACTATGGAAAAAATTTCCATAAAACTATGTGGGAAAATGAAACAAGATGAACATAAAAAGTATTTGGAACAGCCTCTGGCACTTAATAAGTACTTAATAAATTTGAACTATTGTTTTTTTTTTAATTACAGGACTTTTTTTAAAAATATACTTTATTGATTTTACACAGAGAGGAATTGAGAGGGATAGAGAATTAGAAATGTCGATGAGAGAAACATCGACTAGCTGCCTCTTGCACACCCGCCACTGGGGATGTGCCCGCAACCAAGGTATGTGCCCTTGACCAGAATCGAACCTGGGACCTTTCAGTCCGCAGGCTGACGCTCTATCCACTGAGCCAAACTGGTTTTGGCGAACTATTGTTATTAACTAAACCAATATTTATTAAGTCACTATGTGATCTATTACCATTGTTTTAGATATAGGGGATGAATGGACTACACACACACACACACACACACACACACACACACACACACCTGCTTCCTGCAGTTTACATTCTAGGAAAGGAGATAAACAGTAAACAAAATAATAAATTTTTGTATTTTTCTTAGAGTCATGAAAATAGCCAAAAATGGAGCCTGAACGGGGAATGGAGGCAATCAATTTCTGCTCGCTTCTCAGGAAGTGTCAGCCCTTTTCACCCTCACAAGTGGGAGGCCAGTTCACCTGCTGAATGGAAATGGACCTTGATTAGAAAAGAAATCCCGAGTCTTACTCACACTTGCCTGTCGCACACAAGTTAAGTCATCTTTGGGGCCTGGACTAATATCTTTTCTTTTTATGTCTTTGTTAATTCCCACCTGAAGATATTTTCTCTTGATTTTTAGAGAGAGTGGAAGGGAGGAGGAGAGACACATGGATGGGAGAGAGAGACATCAATTGGTTGCCTCCTTCACGTGCTCTGAAGAGAGCAGGAATTGAGCCTGCAACGAAGGTATATACCCTTGACTGGAATAGAACCCAAGACCTTCCGTCCACGAGCAGATGCTCTGTCCACTGAGCCAAATTGGCTAGGTCTGGACACTGATATTTTTTAAAAGCATCTAGGTGTTTTCAGTGCATAGAGTAGTTGTCTGAATACTTCTCTCGGTCAGTCGTCCACCCCACCCCAAGCAGGAGTGTCTTAAACAAAGCCTGGTCTTGGCCTTCACCTGGCACAACCTTCCATGGCTTCCATCACCAAGCCCCAACTCTGCCTAGCACTCAGGTCTTTCACAATTTGGGTCCAGCCTCTCTCCGTTGATGACGTGAAGGACCATGACTGACAGCGTTTCCTACGACCCTAGCATAGCCCCGAGGGCTCAACATGTGGTTGCCCCGGCCCTCGGGGCAACAACGAGGGCACACAGGAACCACCTAAGAGAATGAAACAAACAAGGGGCGCGAAGAACGGAGGCAAGACAAGGTTCTGATCAAGCCTCAAGATCTTTGTTGAAGCGTTGTGGTTTATAAGCGCTCAGGAGGGGAGGGGTAGGATAAGGAGTTGCCATGGGGTGATTGGTTGGGGACTGGGTATCTGTCCTTAGCTGATTGGTTATTCTGATGTGGGAGGTTCTTTTGGCCTTTGGCGCGTGCGGACTTTCTATGCTATTGCTCAATGAGGAAGTAGGGCTGACCAGGAAGTGAGACCGAACTCTGTCTTTATGGTTCCCGGCATGTGGTGTCCCAACCTTAGGAGACAAAGCTTTGGCTCAGTCTCCCTCATTTCAAGAAGAGCATTTAGATCTCACTCATTTATGGATAATAAAGAAAATTATAAACTGCTGAGCAAAACGATAGATACAGAGACAGTGAAGTATCAAACAGAATGTCAAATTACAGCGTTAAGGTTAGGGAGAGGGGGGAGAGATAAGAGATCAACCGAAAGACTTGTGTGCATGCATATAAGCATAACCAAGGGACACAAAACCCTGGGGGGGGGGGGGAGTGAGGGCATGTATGGGAGTGGGGTGAGGGGACAATGGTAAGATATGCACACATATAATACCTTAATAAAAAATGAAAAAAGAAAAATAAAATTAAAAAAAAAAGAAAAGCCTTTAGCACTATGCCTGGTACACAGTAGCCATTCCTGTATCATCCATGTTTTATAGATGAAAGAGCTGAGGTTGGGGAGCTGCCCAAGTTCATAATCCTGGTGAGTGACAAGCTGGAGCCTGAACCCGGGAAGTGCAGACTCCTCTCACCCTATTGCTGAAGGCCCGTGCCCCACGAAGAGCCACTTCCAGAGCCCGCCTTGACGGGGTCTCCAGGCCTTTGCACAGGGGTTCCCTGCTTCCGTCCGCTGTGGGAACGCCTCACTCCCTCCTCCTCCAGAAAGCCTTCCTCCCCGCGTGCTTCCCATGACCACCTCAGGCAAGGCAATACCACCCTCCGTGGCCCCCTCAGCCTTCTCCACAGACCTCTCTCTCACAAGCTCACTTAGATAGAGGGCACATGCCCTCAGGGTGGCAGTGTCCTTGTCACCCCAGCCGGGCCTGGAATGGAGCAGGCCTCTGCCAATGTTTGTTGCATTTGTTGCTAATCAGACCCATCAGAGAGAGCCGGGCCAAGGGTGTGGAGAGCGGGGGCACCTCCTGCCCTCAGCTGCCCTGTGCTCCCCAGAGCCAGCACACACGCTTTTCTTTGGCCGGAGCTTCCTCCCCGTGGGCCAGAACTGCCAGTGCCCTGGCCCCGGCTCTCACTTCACTCTCCCGCCTCCTCCCAAAGTCGACCAGTGGGAGGTTCACCTCCACGGGGGCCTGTACCATCCAGCAGGTTGAGTCTGGAAGATTCTTCGCCTTCCCAGTTCATTTACTCAACAAATGTTTAGAGCACATTGACTGAGCCAGGAACAGAGCTTGGTGCTGGATGCAGGGTCGAGGACACACTAGGCGTGGTCCCGGCCTCACGGAGCTTACATATTGGTGGGGGGGGGGGGGACAGTCAGCCAACAAACACGTGTAAGTGGTGTGCAACAGCAAGTTCCTCATAAAGGGAAAGCACAGGGGACTGTGAGACAGGCTAGCTATCCATAATAGTCAGGGAAGGCCTCTCTGAAGGCGACTTTTGAGCCAGAGCTCAGCCAAGCAAAGGGTGGGGGAAGAGCATCTGGTAAAGGGATCGGCACATGCAAAGTCCGGGAGGTGGGAGCCGGGTTGGGATGCTGAGGAAATGAAGGTGGGCCGGGGTAGCAGAAGCACAGGGAACAAGACTAGGGTTGGCAAGAGATAAGGCTGGAAGTGAAGTTGAGACCGGAAGAGGAAAAGCTTGGATTTTATCTTTGGAATGAGAGTATAATAGAGCAAGGGTTTTAAACCAGAATCAATCCTATATAACAAAAGCCCAGTATCCCAAGTGTCCAGTCATCCTGTCAGCCATTCAACCATTCAAAATGGAACATGCTGATGATATGCCAAGGCTGCTCAACTGCCTGCTATGGTGTGCATTGACCTGACCAAGGGGCAGACAGTTGACCAGTCAACCAGTCGCTATGACATGCACTGGCCACCATGCACTGGCAGACGCTCTAACTGGTAGGTTAGTTTGCTGGTGGAGTCCGGCCAATCCAGACTGAGCAAGATGGGCCAGACATGCCCTGGAGTCCTACCTCAGCCCCTCCCCAGCTGGCCAACCTCCTGCGTCTCGCCCTAGGTCCAATCGTGCACCAGTGGGGGGCCTCGGCCTGGCTGCAACCTCTCACAATCTGGGCTGAGGGACCCCCCTCACCCCAGTGCACCCATTTTGTACACCGGGCCTCTAGTATGATATAATTTGCATGTTTAAAGCTCTGTGGTCTCTGCTAAGAAGTGATTGACAAAGCAGAGGGGATGAGGGCCTCTGTGGGACAGGATCTGGGGCAGGTGATGTGGACAGCTCAGGGGGGTGGCTGTGGGTTCACAGAGTTGTGAATAGACTCCAGAGATAGTTAAGAAGTAGGATCACTCAGAAGGTTCCAGAATTTCAGAAGAATTTTTTAAAAAAAAAACTTTATTGGATGTCTGCAACACCCCCAGCAGAGGGGTGGGAGTCGGGGGCACCAGAAAGGCTTGGGGGTATGAGCAAAAGATACAAATCCTTAACCACGGAAACAATTACATCCAGCCACCCCTTCCCCCAGTCTCTTGGGGAAAATGAACCCAAGAGCAACCAAGATGCTCAAAGTTCTGGGCCCTCTCCACTTCCTCCAGTGGTGTCCACAGATTCTTTTGGAGTTGGGTGCTGGAAACATGGGAATGAGATTCCCACTGCCCACTGTGAGGAAATACATGCCGGGCCAGGAAGTCTCCAAACTACAGGACTGATCTGGTGTCCTGGGAGTAGTGAGCGACCACCTGGGAAGCCACAGAGGGAGGAAGGGGAGAGAGAGGGAGATGGAGGGGAGGAAGAAGGAGTTCTTCCTGCTTTTTGTGAGAAAGTGGAGTTGGTCTTACCCTCTGCCCCCCCCCCCCCCGGCTTCCTCTGTCCCAACCCCAGGGGCCTGCCAAAGGCCCTGTCCTCTGTGGCCCCCGACACTGCAGGCAGTGGCCCCTCCTCCTCAAGGCCGCACATTTCGGCTGGTGCTGGACTGCAATCTGATGGAAGAATGACTTGAGCGCTTTAGGCCTCCTTGAGGAATCTGTCTCTTCAAAAGAGCTTTCTGGGTCATTTAAATGACCTCTGCCCTCTGACCCACTTCCCTGAAAAGGCCCCTTTCCTCCGGGGTTTTTGCAAAGTCTACTTTGGAGCCCAGAGAGTCTCCTTCATTTAGCCTCTGGGGAGGGCAGTTCCATCAAAGGGTGGGATGTGAGAATCTTCATTTAGCCTCTGGGGAAGGCCATTCCATCAAAGGGTGGGATGTGAGAATCTTCCTGGCGGCTGACATCTGACGTGTTTAATGACCAGTGTGCTACCAGCACCAACATAGCCCCCGGAGGGCTCTGTGACCTTGGGTCTGCGGGGCACCAACCGGCACAGGGGTCCTGGGGGCAAAGCCATGTGGTGGGGGACACCCAGAGCCACTCGGGGGATAGCAGGGCGTTGCCATGGAGCACAGATGTGTTTCTACATCTTAACAACAGGTCTGGCAGCCCTGGTCCCGTTGAACGCCGGTCCTGGGTCTAGCCCAGCCTCGTCCAGCCTCTGCCCTCCCTCGGGGAATGGTGGCTGGGCCGTCTGTTCCCTCTGGGAGGACGCGCGGCCTGGGCTGGAGCTGGGTGCGGAGGCGGCCTGTGAGCCGAGCCAGAAGGGCGGGATCCTGGGCGAGCAGGATCTCAGGCCCCCGACCCGCTGCGCGACCTTGCGGGGCCAGGCCGCCTCTGGCCGCCCTTCCTCCGGGCCTCCTCGCGGTTATTTCTGTCCAGCCTGCAGCCTTGGCTGCCCCAGCAGTCTGGGCTCCGTGAGCCGGATGCAAACCAGGCAGCACGGACGTCTGGTTCTGAATCCCAAGAGGATGGCTCTCTGAGCGCCAGCCGTCACGTGGGAACATGGCTGTCCGCGCCGTGCGCGCAGCAGGGACCTCACGCCTGGAGGATGGCGGCAGCGCGGGGCAGAGAGCTGGGTTCTCTGCTCTGTCCGGGCTCCGGTCTGAGCGCTGTCCCCGGCCTGGTGGTCAGGGCCGAGGAGCCGCACTGCCGCCGGGAACCCTCCCGGCTGTGTGCAGGGAACGGCTGGTCAGCTGGAGGGGCGGCGTCTGCAGCTGGGAAGAGAGAGGGCAGCAGCCGGCCCTGCGGGGCTCCCGGCCCCCAGGCCTGGCCGTGGCGGACAGCGGCTCTGTGCTGTGTGCTGTGGTTCGCGGTGCTGGGCGGGCGGGCGAAGACAGGGGGGCGGGCAGACACTGGGTTTCAGCCCCTGGGGCCTGGGAAGGCTGCAGCCAGTCAGTCAGTCCCTGCTCCTGGCTGGGGTCTGATCTCTCTTTAGGCCAAAGCTTTGTTCCCAGAGCCCAGATTCCTGCCTGCTGGCCCTGCATCCTGGGGCAGGAGAAGGGTCTGGGCGAGGCTGTTACTAGCAGGTCTTCCGGAACGCGTGTGTCCAGGTCAGAAGTGAGAGCAAGCCCCTGGGGTGAGAACCGCTAGGGAAGCTGGGAGGAGCGGTTAGGAGGGGGTAGGGGGCCTCTGATGGGTGAAGACGCCGCCGCCGGCACTCATGAGCCAGTCCAGGAGGCAGGGCAGGAGAGGCAGAGCCACGTTCAGCTCCTGGAAAGGAATCCTCCTCACTGCGGGGCAGGGCGGCTTAGAAAGGCCCGATGTCCGTGACCTCGGAGGCCCAGGAGGGGCAGAGCACGGCCCGCGCCGGCCGCCCGGCGGGCCCGGGGGAGGAGGGCCTGGGGGCCGGCACACTGGCATAGGCGGCGGACCTCCCGGCTCCAGGGGCCGTGGGGGAGGACGATGGCAGGAGGGGTGCCACGTGGCTGCTGCGGGCAGCCCTGCCGCTGGGGGCCACGGGCAGGGGGGCGGCTGGCCTCTCCAGAGGGCGGACCCTCCGGGCAGAAGATGCCCCTCGGCCGGGCAGCAGATTCCTCCGGGCTGGCAGGAGGGTGCCAGCGGCTCTGCGCAGAGGAGCCGTGCGGAGAGCCGGGGTGGGGAAAGCCAGAGAGGAGGCGCTGGGGAGGACGGGGCCGGGCACCCTTCCTAGGATGGCGAGCTGGCCGCTGGGGGCTGACAGCCCCGGACAGCCGTGGAAGAAGGACCAGGGCCAGGCAGGGAAGGCCAGGGGGCCGGCGGGGGTGGGGGAAGGCTCCATCTCGGCCGCGTAGCTGTTGAGGTGGGAGAGAAGGCGAATCCGCACGGGGTCCGCCCGGCTGCTGGGTCCTTCCAGGACCCCCAGGTACCTGATGACCTCCGTGAGGCACTCCCGGAAACCGATGCTCCGGAAGTCGACCGCCAGCGTCCGGGCATCAAAGAATCCTGCAAAGGGGGGCGTGGTGAGGGCATGCCCAGGGGAACACAAGGAGCCTGGGGTCAGGCGGCCCGAGTCCTGGGCCTGCCGTCCCCACGCGCTGCCTGTGTGACCCTGGGCCCCTCACCTCTCCCAGCCCCCACCTCTCTGCCTGCAGAGAGGAAACATCCCTGCCAGGGCGGAGGGGCTGGGTTGTGAGCATCAGGTGGTTCACTGAACGATGGAGCGTGATGCAGTGTAAGTACTGTTTTCAGCACAATCTATGACTAATAATACAAAGAAGAAGCTGCGACCAGAAAGCAGAGACCTGCCAGGGGTGAAGGGCTGAGGGCGTGGAGGCCTAGGCCAGCCCTGCCTGCTGATGAGGGCAGGGCTGGGAGACTCGTGGAGAAGGCAGGAAGTACCATGTGGCAGGAAGCCCGAGGCCTTTGGAAGCCACTGCACAAGCTGCCTGACCATGGACAAGCCTCTTAATCTCTCTAGGCCTCAGTTTCCTTAGCTGTAAAATGGGCATGTAACGGTACCTGTTGCATTGATTTGTGTGGGTGAAATGAAATGAAATGAAATGGTGCACAACCCGGCCAGCGTGGCTCGGTGATTGAGCATCGACCTATGAACCTGGAGGTCAGGGTTTGATCCTGGTCAGGGCACGTGCCCTGGTTGCGGGCTTGACCCCACTGTGAGGCATGCAGGAGGCAGCTGATCAATGATTCTCTCTCGTCATTGATGTTCCTGTCTCTCTCTCCTTCTCCCTTCCTCTCTGAAATCAATAAAAACAATAAGTAATAAAAAAGAAAAGGTGCGCAGAAATGCTCAGTAACGTAAACGCTAGCCACCATTTATAGTTCTGCTTGTCAACCAGCCAAAAGGGCCGTCTGGAAAGTGACTCCACTCGGCCCTCAGCTGCTGCCCAGGCTGGGGACCCTCTCGTGGGCTGATTTCCCTAAGGAATGATCAGACGGCTGCCCACTGCCTCTTCATACCTGCCCTTCTCTCCAGACCACCCCTGGGCAGCCACAGAACAGCCCAGAGAGCAATGGCCTGGTGACTGTAGCAGCAAATATCTGGCCCCTGGTTCCCAGCGAGGCCCCACCGGGGACAGCTGGGCAGGAGCCGGTGCTTGCGGTCAGGCCGCCCTGGGAGTGAGTGTGCTGGTTCTGCTGTCCACGTAGCTGTGCTGACCGCGAGCAATCCCTTCCCCTTCTGTGCTCACTGTTCGTTTTTAATATGTTTTTTAAAATTGATTTTTTTAGAGGGAGGAGAGGAAAGAGAGAGAGAGAGATAAAGACACTGATGAGAGAGAAATGGATCAGCTGCCTCCTGCACGCTCACAGGGGATCGAGCCTGAAACTCAGGCATGTGCCCAGACCAGGAATCGAACCGGTGACCTCCTGGAGCATGGGTTGACTTTCAATCACTGAGCCTCACTGACCGCACTTCACTGTTCTTTTTACTAGCGTTTGTTGAGTTCTTATTAGCACTTAATTTGCATGATTTAAGTTTCTTTCATAAAAACCCTTTTTTAAACAATTGATTTTAAATAGAGGGAGAGAGGGGGAAAGAAAGAGGGAAAAGGAAGGGCATAAAAACCCTTTTGTTATTCTCACTTTAGGGATGAGGAAACTGAGGAATAGAGAAGTTAAGGCATTTGTCCAAGGACACAGAGCTAGTAACAGTAGGGCCAGGATTCAAATCCAAAGCCAGCAGCTCCCAACCACAATTCTCTGTCTTCCCAGGAGGCCTTAGCCCGACAGCAGCCCCACCCAGGAGGTTTTTGTGAGAACCCAGTGAGATAACATTAGTGAAAGCATTTGAAACGATAAAACGCTGCCGGGATTAGTCACTCTCTCTCTTCAGTGGGATAACCACACACGCAGTGTGAACTCTCTCCCCACTGGCTGACCGGGGACCCAAGTTTCCACTGTTGGCCGTGACTCCTTTGGCAGAGGTTCTCCCAGTGACCACCTGCATCAGGGTCAGCGGGCGTGCTTCCTACTCTTGCAAATTCCTCAACTCCAGTCCAGGCCTACTGCCTCAGAATCTCCGGGGTGTGGCCGCGACTCTGCCTGCCCCCAGATGACCCTGCCACACACGGAGGGAGAGGCCTGGCTGGGCCCCTGGACACGCCACTGTCCCCTCCTCCACGGGGAGAACGCTGAGGCTTTAGGACGTAGGCCTTTGTGGCCAGGTCTGTGGAGCTTCCCACGGCTTCCCAATTGTGAAGTCCCCAAATACACGGAGAGGCTCCAGGCAAACACAATTTCTGTTTGTCCGGAAGTCTTTTTAAAACGACAGTTCCACGGCTGTGTTGTAATAGACCCCATCAAAATAACAGACGGGGTTGCATTTGCTACAATCCTGAGACGGATCTTCCGCGGTGAGCATGACCCGTGACCAATCCCTGCCGAGGACAGAACGGCCCCGAAAGCTAGACCGGCGGGGGGCGCACGGGTGAGCCATCCGTGGCCGGAGGGAGAAGGAGGCCGTTCAGGCTGATGCTTAGCGAGGCCCCGGGGCGGGGGCCAGCAGGAATAGCCGGGTGGAGAAGGAGTAGAGATGAGGAGAGCGTGGGGACAAAGGGAGAGACGAGCTCTGCGAATGTTCTGCCTGGATCTGCGTCCGCTCCCACGGACCGTGAGCCCCAGGAGGGCGGGGGCCACGTCTACTGGGCTCATTAGGGTATCCCCAGGGCCCCACCCCCGAACGCCGGCCGCGTAAGTGACGCCCGGAGGGGCAGAGCGCCCGTACCTGTCCCGCCCGTCGCGTGGAGCATTTTCAAGTGATCTACCGTCATCTGCAGGACCTCGGCCTTCTCCAGCTTGGAGGAGCCCTGTGTGCACAGAGACAGACGGGGGAGTGTTTCCCTCTCTCTTTCCAGCCCTCTCTCTGAGAATCCATTTATAAAAACATCTAGAGCTCAAAAACACAAACAGAAAAACATGCAGCGCTCAGCTCCCCCGCACAGAGCCATTAGCTCCCACTGCGTCAGTGCTCCCACCTTCCCCCCTCCATCACTGCCCCTCCATTCTCCTCACGTCTCCCGGGAGCATGCTTGCCCACCAGCGCCAGGATGCCGCTCCTGGACCCCCCACCCCCCACCTCCTAGGCCCGCTCTCTGGGGACCCACGTTCCTACTCACCACACCCAAGGGCTAGCTTATCGTCTAGCCCCCAAGAGCACTCCTCCTCTTTCTCTCTTGGGAAATGTTTCATGAGCCTCCAGCATGAAGGAGGAGACTCTTGGGGAAGGGGGGGGGGACATCTGAGGGTCAGACTCTGCATGGCAGTGCCTGAGGGCAGGTGGCAGGTCTCCTCCATCACTGGGCCTGTGAGGACCTCAGTGAGCATCAGTGGGAGGACTCACTGCTCTCACCAGCAGAAGAGAAAACACATGACCCATGATGGCCCCTGGAGCACAAGCCTTTGAGGCTGTCTGACTCCCCTCTGCCCTCCTCTCACCCCGACAAGGTCACTGCCAGAGTGCTCCCTCCCTGAGCAGCCTGTTTTGCCTTCCGGTAGCTGCGGAAACGTCAGCAGGGAAGAGGGTTAGGGCGCTGTAGAGCCACGGAGTTCTATGTTCCAGCTCTGCTCTGCCGTGTGCTGGCTGTGGGCCCCGGTGTGGGTCACTGCCCCTCTCTGGGCTTCAGTTTCCTTACCCGTGCCACGGGCACAATACTCCCCGCTCTTCCGGATCATCCTGAGGATTCAACCCAATGGGACGGTGGATGTAAAGCCATAACGCCGGAGATACCTCTGCAAGCGTACATTTCCCTCCCCCTCATCCCTGGCCAGTGACAGATGTCAGCAAACAGCATCACAGAACGGCAGGCAGCGGCTCACAGCAAGCGATGCCACAATGATACAGGACCCTTCTCCGCCACGCTCACCGACCCCTCCAGCGCCATCAGCCGTGTCACCTACCTGCTTCTCGAAGGCGGTGGGCACCAGGCGCCGCAGTTCGGAGAGGCTGCTGTTGATGCGGTCTCGCCGCCGCTTCTCTATGATCTAAGGGAGGAGGACAGGAGCTTACACGTCGGCACGTCACAGTCAGTGCCACACGATGGACAGTCACTCATTCTCCTTCCCAATACTTTTGTGAGGGAGATAAGTCTATTCTTACTTCATGGAGGGGGAAGCTGAGGCGCAGAGAGGGGCAGTGGCTTGTTTTGCAAAGTTGGGAGAACTCAGCTCTCTGGTCTTGACCCAAAGAGGGATATGCTAAACGGTTAACCACTGGCACCGCACCAGCCAATCAGAACGGGGGCCCTGGAGACCCCTGCGGGGCCAGGAGGTCTGAGGAATCTTAGCACTGCCTTTCTCCTCCACGCTATCTCAGTCTCTTCTCACAATAGTGGTAGCAGAGTACTGACAGCAGGGCAGAAATTATGACACCCATTTTACAAACGAAGAAAATGAGGGCTGGCCCTAGCTGGTGTGGCCCAGTGGAGAGTGTCGGCCCGAGGACTGAAGGGTTCAATTCTGGTCAAGGACACATGCCTGGGATGCAGGCTCCATCCCTGCCCTGGTCAGGGCATGTGCGGGAGGCAGCCAAGTGATATGTCTCTCTCACATATATGTTCCTCTCGCTATCTCTCCCCCTCCCCCCCACTCTTTTTGGAAATTAATAGAAAAACGTCCTCAGATGAGGATTAACAACAACAGCGAAAGCAAATGAGGGCTGGATGGAAGCGGTCTGTGTAAAGCTGTCTGGTCAGTGAGTGGCAGGGCTGGTGCCAGTGCAGACCCACAGCTGCATCTATTTTTTTTTTTTTGACTTTTTAAAGAGAGGAAGGGAGAGGGATAGAGAGCTAGAAACATCGATGAGAAAGAATCATCCATTGGCTGCCTCCTGCACACCCCCTATTGGAGATGTGCCCGCAACCAAGGCACATGCCCTTGACCGGAATCAAACCCCGGACCCTTCAGTCCGCAGGCCGACGCTCTATCCGTCACGCTCTATCCACTGAGCCAAACCGGTTTCGGCCCACACAGCTGCATCTTGGGGGAAAGTGGGGCTGGGATAAGATGGCCAACAGCAAGCAGGGGCACTGCCTTCTTTTGTCCCCCTCACTCACCCCTCCGCACCCAGAGAAAAAATGAAAGTTCTGGGTTCAGAGAGAAGAGTAAGGCTGGGATAGATAATATTGGCTAATTGTGTGTCACGTATTGCTCTGGATGTGTTACCTTAATTCCCTTAATCTTCAAAACGACACTTTGAGCCCTAGCTAGTTTGGCTCAGTGCATAAAGCACTGGCCCTTGGACTGAGGATCCAGGTTTGAGTCCGGTCAAGGGTATATATCTTGATTCCAGGCCCTGGTCAGGGCATGTGAGGGAGGCTTGCACAACTGATGTCTCTCTCTCATATCCATGTTTCTCTCTCTCTCGGTCTCTTCCCCCTCCCTTTCATTCTCTCTAAAAAATTGAATGGAAAAATATCATGGGGTTAGGATTAACAACAACAACAAAACCCTAACACTTCGGGGTAGGTACTGTGATGTCCGTTACACAGGTGATGAAATGAGGGCCCAGAGAGGTTAAGTATCTTGCCCAGGGTCGCCCCGCTAGCTACTTGCAGAGCCAGGATTTGAACCCAGGCCGTCTAGCTTGCGGTGATGCGTCGGACCAGGTTTCTGGAGGCTAGGCCCCTGGGGACCCAGTGTAAACCTCTGCTGGGCAGCTCTGCCGGGGGGACACCCACCCCTCGGCGTTTCTTCCGGGCTTGCATCTGCGAAGGGCTGGGGGTGGACAGCGGCCTGGCCATCTGGCTGGAGAGGAAGAGAAAGGCAAATCTGTCAGAGCGGGAGGACCATCTCCTGCTCCTGGCCTGGGGTGACCTCGCGGGGAGCACAGCCCCCCGCTGGGCGTCTGTGGTCCCCTGGCTGGGAGGAGGCCCGGGCCGGCGTGGGAGGGCCCCGTTCTCTCCGCTCTCCCCGGGCCCACTGCTCGCGGGTCGAGTCCCTCCCCGCTCCGGGTTAGCTGCCCCGGGGCGGCGGGGGGAGGTGGGGGGGCGGGGTGTCTGGTGGGGGGGGGCGGGGTGTCTGGTGGGGGGCGGCGGATGGAGGGAGGGGAGGTGTGGGCTCGGTTCCCGCCTCCCCCGGCCCAGGCTCCCGTCTCCCGCTGCCGGAGGGCGGGCACGGAGCCGCGGCCAGCCACTCCGGCTTCTGCAACCCGACCCCGGGCGGGGCGGGAGGGCAAGGGCCGGCGGCGGCGGCGGGTTGGGTTTCAGAGGGAGCCGCTGGGAACGAGCGTGGAAAGAGCAGATGCCGCCGCTTCCCACGGGCCGGCGCCGGCTGCCCGCCCTCCGCCCTCCGCCCTCCGCCCTCCGCCCGCCCGGCTGCAGCTGCCGCCGCCTCCCACGCGGGCGGCATCTGGGTCACAGGCCGCTCGCGGGCCCTGGGGACGCCGATCCGCATCACTGCGACCCCCCTGGTCCTCTCCCCCTCCCCTCTCCTCCCCGAAGGCGCAGCCAAAGGAGGGATGTTTGCTCGCAGCCCAGGAGTTTCCATCACCGGGAAGAGGCTTAGCCCTCGGCCTTGTCGCCTTCCTAACGGTTCCTGCTTCCGGGGTTTTCTGGAATGGGGGGCATGCGCTGGGCTGCACCGAGGCCATTCATCGGGCCAACACCCAGAGGTGCCGCTCAGGCCCGCCCTCCAGACCCTCAGCTCTCATGGCGAGACACCAGGCCATCAAATAACCTCAGCCTAGTGACTCCTGCCATTTCAAGTGCAAAACGCCACCCATCTGAACAGGAGCCATGAGCTTGCCTCCACCTCACACGGGTCCCCTTCTCCCTGGGTCCCCACCTCAGCGAAGCCACCCTGTCTTCTGGTTCTGCAAGGGGGACGCCTGGCCACCGTCTTTGATCCCCCCTCGGCCCTCGTCCGCCTCCTTGGAACCTAACACACATGTCACTTCTGCCCTCCGCATCTCCCCGGCAGCTCTCAGGACCAAGCCCTATCACCTTTCATCCAACAACTGCGAGAGTCTACTTGGCACCCCACCTGCTACCCTCTGCAAGCAGCAGAGTGATCATTTTAAATGCAAATCTGACCTTGTCACACTCTTAAAACGCCTCAGGGGTTCCCCAAAGCTTTTAGGATCCAGACCACCATCTTAAGGCAGCCCCGAGGGCCCCTGTCACCTCCTAGACACATCTCTTAGGCTCTCCGTGTTCCAGCTCTCTGAGAACGTACTGACTTCTTCCTGTGGTTACACGGACCGGTCCCGTCGCCTAGCACTCTCTGCCCTCTGCCCACACGTCTCCTGGCCCCCAAGCTCCAGCCCTGTTGCCTGATAATATATTCTACCCTCAGGCCACCATCCTGGGGAGGCCTTTTCTTTCCCTCTTCTTCTTTTCTTTTAAATCCTCACCCAAGTGAGGTTATTTTTTCCATTGATTTTATACATTTTAAAAAATTTTAATTTTATTGATTTTCCACAGAGAGGAAGGGAGAGGGATAGAGAGCTAGAAATGTCGATGAGAGAGAAACATCGACCAGCTGCCTCCTGCACACCCCCCACTGGGGATGTGCCAGCAACCAAGGTACATGCCCTTGACCGGAATCGAACCTGGGACCTTTCAATTCACGACGCTCTATCCACTGAGCCAAACTGGTTTCGGCTTCCATTGATTTTAAGAGAGAATTGGAGGGAGGAAAAGGGGGGGGGGGGAGAAAGAGAAGGAAGAGAGAGAAGAGGAGAGACAAACATCTCATGAGAGAAACACATGGATTGGTTGCCTCCCACTCTCACACTGACCAGGCCAGGGATTAAACCTGCAACCAAGGCACAAGTACTTGACTGGGAATTGAACCTGAGACCCTTGGGTCTGAGGGCCGATGCTCTAACCACTGAGCTGCCGCCGATGGCATGGGGAAGCCTTTTCCGAGGTCCCCCTCCTACTAGGTACTCATACCCTACTCTACAGTCCTCGGTCTCCTGCATTCACAGCAGTTAGGACCCTTTGTTGTCTCACATGGTTGTTTGGTTAATGTCTGTCCCTCTAACAAGTCTGAAAGCTCCATGAGGTCATGACCCATGTCTGCCTCATTCACTATTGTAGCCCCGAGCGCTTGGAACATGGCAGAGCTCCCTCCTGCCCTCATCTGGAACATCACTGTCGTAGGCCATTGCGGTGCGGGGGCATCTGAGGCTCACCCGGAAGGTCCCAGTCCCCATGACGGCTCCTTTGATGTCAGAGGTTGGGTCATTTTCATCATCTGCTCAAAGGGAGAAGGCTGCAGGAGAGAGACCAGACCAACGTTTGTCGGGTCCTGCTGCTACCCTCTGGCTTTGGGCGGCCACATCTGGAAAAGGCTATCGCCCCCCGAACATCTGGACGAGAAGGTCCGGTCAGAGACGGGCGAGAGCTCCTGGGAGGGACGGCCCAGCGGGCCAGGCTCCGGGAACAGATGGCCAGGCCCTGAGGTCGGCAGGGCAGCTTGTTGACAGAGCTCCGCTGGGGACCAGCCCCGGAGCCAGGTATCTGAGAAACGCAGCCTTTGTGGCCCCAGGCTGGATAAGGCATCGCTAGGGGTATTGGGTTAGCTCTACCCACGTCACCGCGGCCGAGCCTGATCCCTCCTGAGGGACCATCTGTTGGAGGCTGACGCACCCCTTTCAGGGCAGGTGGCTCTGCCGTCCCTTTTTCCAGGCCCCTGGTCCCTTGTTCTCCGCAGTCTCACCCCACTCCCACAGCTAGCGGGCAGGCCTCACCGCACGGTTCCCCGGGCGTCCCTAAGTGCGCATTCCTCCCGCCAGCCTCACAAAAGCCCCGTTTCACAGAGGAGCATGCTGAGGCTCCGCAGCTGAGGCAGTCTGCCCAGCCTGCGCAGCTGCTAAGGAGCAAAGCCAGCATGGGAAGCCGCGTCTTCTGGCTCCAGACTCAGCATTGTTTCCCCTCTTAATTCCCATTTCCTGTATGTCTGAATAGCCCTCCAGTCCCCTTCTCCTCAGCGCTCCCCAGAGCTCAGTGCGTGCTCATTTCCAGGCTGCGATCTGGCCCCGCCGCGGGCAGGGAGGAGGTGCGAGAGCTTCTTGGCCGAGAGCCTGAAAACAAGGCAGATTTTCACGGGCCCGGAGAAGACAAGCTGGCCACCGAGATCTGCTCCAGGGCCCTCGAGTGGTTCCTCGCCAGAGTCCTGGGGCGGGGACGGTGTTCTGGGGTGGTCTGGCTGCCAGTCCTGGCCACCCTCAGCGCGCACCCTCAGCGTCCCCCGGGAACGCCCCGGGGGAGCCCGTGTGGATAATCCCGCTCACTGCGCATCAGCCGAAAGCAGAATGGCAGTGCCCTCAGTGAAGGGGTTTCAGACAGCGCTGAGCCCTCTGGTAAAATGAGGAAACTCAGAGAGGGGAGGGAATCTGCCCCAAGCCACACAGCCAATTAGAAGAAATTTCAAGTTTCCTGGCTTTGAATCAATCCAGGGCTCTTACCAGTGGTACACCCCCTATATTCATGGTCACGACTTGCAAAATTCATAGCCAGTACTTTTTGTTCTAGACGGCATGTCCACAACTACTTGTCTTATTTATTGCACAACAGCCCGGGGGGTTAAGCTTTACTGAGGCCATTTCATTTCGTATTTAGGAAAAAAACAATCACTGGATAGATGGAGTGACAGAGACACAGAGAGTTAAGAATCACGGCCAGTTAAGTCCAGTCTTCAGACTTCCCGTCTCTTCATTGGACTACAGCCTTGTGAACGTGCGCCCTCCAGCCCCTTAGAGAGCGCCATTAACCGGAAGTTACCTTGCGCCAAAGCAGGGAGACATGCGTTGGGCGTTGGGTTCATATTAGCACTCCCATTTTGTAAGGGAGAAAACGGAGGTTCAGAGATGCCCATGTGAATGGTGGTGGGAGTCAAACTCAGATCCATCCGACCTCAAAGTCCGCCACGTGCCTTAACACACGAAGGAACAGCCCACAGACCCTGACCCAGTGCCTGACATGGGGCAGGTGCTCCCTGAGTGTTCGCAGAAGGGGAAGGGAGAGGCCGTATGGGGTCCCCGCCTGTGTCAGGGGCCTGGGTTCGGAGAAGAGCCCCGTGGGTGATTCCCACGGACAAGGCAGGATGCCACCGCCAGGCAGAGGCCCACAGTGACAGGGGACACACTCTGCTCTTTACTCTCACATCTCTGAGTGTGGGGGGTTTGCGCCCTGCCTCTGACCCCCAGGGAGGCTGGCTGCCCCCGCCCCCCCCCCCCCCATGTTCCCTAGCCCTTGCCACTGTTTATCTGGCTGTCTTTGTACCCGAAGCTCTTCTTCTCTGAGAGTTCCCCGAGGGCAGCGGCTGGGCAGGATACATCTGGGCCCCCCACGCCCAGCCTGGGGTCTGGGCCACAGCAGGCACCGTTCAGTGATCCCTGAATCGAAGCATTGATGTCTGCGGGGGGGAGGGCCCCTTGGTGAGTGCTACAAAGAGGGGTCTATAAGTCAGCTCCGCCAGATGTCCAACTGCTTTCTCTCCTCCGATGGGGTCTGCTCCTCTAAGAACTGAGACAGCCTCTCAGGACGGGCTCTAGCGGAAAGGACAAAACGCTGCCCACTGATTCTGGAGGCAGCCCAATGCCACCGCCTTCGAGAAGCCCTCCCTGCCGAAACCGGTTTGGCTCGGTGGATAGAGCGTTGGCCTGCGGACTGGAAGGTCCCAGGTTCGATTCTGGTCAAGGGCATGCACCTTGGTTGTGGGCACATCCCCAGTAGTGGGTGTGCAGGAGGCAGCTGGTCGATGTTCCTCTCTCATCGATGTTTCTAACTATGGTATCTCTCTCCCTTCCTCTCTGTAAAAAATAAATAAAATATTTTTTAAAAAAGAAAGAAAGAAAGAAGCCCTCCCTGCTGCCTTTGGTTGTGAGTGGCCTCCAGCTGTGTGGGTGCCTTCACTGCCCACAGTCCGTCCCTCTGCCCATCTTCCGTGCTGTCCATGGTCTTTGTGTGACCTGGAAGGTCACTGGCCAAGCTGCAAGTTCTTAAAAGGCAGAAGCCAGCTCGGATCAGCCTAGCTCTCTGGTGTCTATTTCGTGCCTCTGATTCATGAAGACTCAATGACAATGAATTTGGACCCCCCCCCCCCCGCCTCCATCCCCACCACGTGGTGCTAGGCTCTTCCCCTGCACCTCGCAGGCATGGACTCAGGGAATTACTTATCTACAGGGTGGGTTTTTCCTGGCTGGTATGGCCCAATGGTTGGGCATCAATGGTCACAGTTCAGTTCCCGGTTAGTGCACATGCCCAGGTTTCTGGCTCAATCTCCAGTAGGGGTTGTGGCAGCCGGTCAAAGATTCTTTATTATCATTGATCCTTTTATCTCTCTCTCTGAAACCAACTAACTATATATATATATATATATATATATATATATATATATATTAAAGGTGGTTTTTTATTATTTTGTTTTGTTTTTCTAAACAACTCAAAAAGGCTGTTAAGCTGCATGGAAAATTATGTTATATATCCCAGAACCCAATGTACAAAATGCAAGGGCAATGTCTATTGCCTTACCTCCAATTATAAGTTATAAAGAATTGAAAGCTGGTGGCATTTTTTTTTTTAAAGCTGGTGACATTTTACTAGGATTGTGACTGAGGCGGGATCCCCTAGTCTTAGAAACTGGAGATCGCTGAATCTATGAAATGCTCTCAAAAACATCCCTAAGAACAACATGGACACCCCGTCCCCTTCCAATTCTATTCTAGACAGACAGACTGGGTGAGCCCAGGGAGAGAAGAGAGCCCTTTCCGCCCTGTTTCACTGCCGAGGCCACGGGCGCACAGAGGGAAAGCAGTGGCCCAAGGTCACGTGTGAGTTAGTGGCAGCTTTGGGGCTGGGACCCAGGCCTGCAGACGCCCGATCAGCCCCTGCTGCCCTTTCAGGTTCTGGGTGCCATGTGTTGGGTTCCTGACGCTAATTAAGCGTTTGCCTGGAGCTAGGTCGTGTGCTAAGCTCTTGGCATATACTATCTCATTTGATTTTCCCAATATTCCCATGAAAATGGGTCTATTATTTATACCCATTTTATTTTATTTTATTTTATTTTTCGCAAAGAGAAAGGAAGAGGGATTGAGAGCTAGAAACGTCGATGAGAGAGAAACATTGACCAGTTGCCTCCTGCACATCCCCTACCAGGGATGTACCCGCAACCAATGTACATGCCCTTGACTGGAATCGAACCTGGGACCTTTCAGTCCGCAGAGCGACACTCTATCCACTGAGCCAAACCAGTTTCGGCAATACCCATTTTATTTTTAATTCTCACCTGAGGACACACTTAGAGGGAGGATGAGGGGAGAGAGAGGAGAGGAGAGGAGAGGAGAGGAGAGGAGAGGAGAGGAGAGGAGAGGAGAGGAGAGGAGAGGAGAGGAGAGGAGAGAAAATAGCCATCAGTTGCCTTCCCTATATGCCCTTACTCTGGGGTCAAACTTGTAACCCAGATATTTTCCCTGATGGGGAATGGAAGCGGCAACCTTTTAGTGCACAGGATGACCCTCACCCACCACACCACTCCAGCCAGGCTATATCCACTTTACAGATGAGGAAACCGAAGTGTGGGTTGTTCACAGAACTTGGACGTAGCAGAGCTATCCGACTGTTCAACCACATGCATGTGCAGTTAGCTCCTCAGGTTTGAAGCGGGTCCGAATATTTACCCAGAGCAGACAGACCTTGGCAGGAGGCGGTGGATCAGACAGGGCCCTGGGACTGGAGCCTAGGCCCGTGCCCTGACCGCGGGCAAGCCAGCTAGGGCTGTCCTCAACCAAAACTGTCTTCAAAGTCCAATCTGCTCAAAGGACAGACGTCCTTCTTCCCTAGACGTCCTGTATGCAAAGCGCACCCAAATTAGGGTAAAATTGGGGCAGGGTGGCTGTTCTGCACAGTGGGCTCTGGGCAGGGGGTGTGCCAACAGCCTCTGAGGGTTTTTCCTAAGAGCCTCCTCGCCAAAGGTCTCACCTGGGCACCTCGACAGAAAGAGTTCGCTCATTGGACGGACCTCAGACCCGCGGGCCGAGCACTGCCTTCATCCGAGCATCCCGCACCCTCAATGGAGCACCCCTGGCCCGGTGCATGTGAGGGCACAGTGCACCCCGGCCCCCTGCACCCCGCCCCCTGCACCCCGGCCCCCTGCACCCCCGCACCCCCACCCGCACACACCTGCGGGCCTCGCCCACGCCCGTCCGCCGCGGACCCTCCGCGGTCAGCCCCTTACCCAAGCTCTGCCTCGCGGCCCACGTCGACGGGGCCGTCGGACTCGCCGTCGGAGCCGCTGGGCTGCCGGGGCCGCTTCATGGCGAGTGCGGGCTGCCGGCTCCGGGGCGCTCGGACTCCGCCGGGGAGCCGGCCCCGCCCCGCCGCCCGCCGGCCCCGCCCCGCCCGCCGCCCTTTCCCAGGCCCGCCCCGCCCCGCGGCCGGCGCCCCTCGCCCCCGCGGAGACGCCGCCCGGCCGTGGGAAGGCCCCGGGCGGTCGCCGCCCCCAGACGCTGGGAGGTCCGGCTCCGCCGCCGCTGGCCCCGCGCCCTGGGTGGCCTTTGGCAGGTGCCCCGTCCGGGAGGCCTCCGGGTAGCCGGGTCCGGCTGTCCCCAGGTCGCCCCGGGCCGGTTTGCCCTGTGGAAGCGCTTGGGCAAAGGGGGACCCCACCGGCTCCGGCCCTGGGGGTCTGGGTGCGGCCACACGTCCAGTTTGGTGAGGGTTGGCTGGTGGCTGTGGCTTGATCCTGACAAGGACCCCCAGCAGCTTCCCCCCTGTGGAGTGTGTGTGTGTGTGTGTGTGTGTGTATGTGAGTGTATGTGAGAGTGTGTGTGTGTGTGAGTGTGTGTGAGTGTGTGTGAATGTGTGTGAGAGTGTGTGTGTGTGTGTGTGCCTGGCCAAGGGGCTGCGTCTGTGGACCTGTGTGGAGGGGGCCACCATAATCAGGTGTCTCCACGCAGGGCTTGCGGTGGGGGTGAAAGAGCAGTCCTTCTCAGAAGACAAACCCCATTCTCCAAATGCAGGGGTGGCTTCCTGGGTCCTGGCCCGTGAGTCTAAGGCACGACGTCTCTGCCCTGCCACAGGCAGCCTGCCTTCCCTCTCCCTGCCCGGAAGTCCCCTCCCAGGATGCTCCCCTCTGCTTCCTTCAGAGCCTTGGGGGCTCCTCTGGGGTACCGGCCCAGGAGATGGCAGGTGGACCTCTGAGGATCCCCTGCGAGTCCCTCTCTCTAGGGGCTGGAGCACCCACTGGGTGAGCACTTTGGAGTGTTGGGGGTAGGCTGGAGCGTGCCTCCCCACCCCCTTTTGAGGCCTGCCTCGGCTTCAGTCTGAGCCCTCTCTGGTGCTCTAGGCCGCCCAGGCCAGATCGGAAGCTGGTGACCTGGGATCTGATTCCCAGAGACACCCCCCCCCCCCCCCCCCGCCATCTAGTCAGGTCTTGAGGGACCTTGGCCAGAGCCAGTCAACATCGGCGGTCCCATTTGGGGATGACAGCAGACTCTCACAGGTCTGACCCCGCCTTCACCCCACTCTCACCCCCACCCCCTCTACCCAGTAAACGCTGGTAGTTAGTACCTGCCTCGGTTTGTGCAATTAAAAATGTCTCCAGCCCTGACCCGTGTGGCTACGTGTTTGGAGCATTGCCTGTGCACTGAAGGCTCCTGGGTGCCATCCCGGGTCAAGGACATGTACCTTGGTTTTGGGTTTGCTCCCCACCCCAAAATGGGGTTCAGGTGGGAGGCAACCAATCAATGTGTCTCTCGCACATGGATGTTTCTCTCCCCCCCACTCCCCCCACCCTCCCTTCCTTTCATTCTCTCTCTGAAAAGCAATGGGAAAAAAATATCCCCGGGTGAGGATTAACAAAAATGAAAACAATTTTTAAATGTCTCTAGATCATACCAAACGTTCCCTGGGGGAGAAATCGCCTGGGTTGAGACTCACTGGTGCAGAGGAACAGGGAGATTTAGACACTGAGCGGAAGAGAAAGAGCCGTGAGAGGAGACGGGGAAGGAACGGCCAGGGAGGTGGAGGGGAGGAGAGGGGGTGGGTGGTACAGGAGCCAGAGGGTGTTTCGAGCACTTGGTCATTATCCTTTAAAGTGCCCGTCAGATCATGTCACTTCTTGCTTAGAACCATCTATGGGCTCCCCATCGTACTGAGCACAGACTGCCAACTGCTTCCCGTGGCCTGTGTGTATGTAGGGTGACTGTGCAGTTTATCATCGGAACCTGGGACGGCTTTGAAAGCGAAAGGAGGGAATACTACCGCGTTTCCCCGAAAATAAGACATCCTCCGAAAATAAGACCTACTTACAGGTTTCCTTCTGAGTGAACTATAAGGCATCCCTCCCCCCCGAAAATAAGGCCCCCAGGATTCACAGTTTGTCTGGTTTGTGTGGACAACTACCGTACTACCGTACCGTATACAGGTAATCAATTTCCTTTATTTCCATTTAACAATAAATGTGTACCGTATTCTTCCTCATGGAAAAATAAGACATCCCCTGAAAATAAGACCTAGCGCATCTTTGGGAGCAAACATTAATATAAGACACTGTCTTATTTTCGGGGAAACAGGGTAATGACTTCACTGGGGCAGTTCAGAGGGCACGGGTGTCTGGCCCTGCCCCTGCCTCGCTCACTCAGCCACGAGAGCCCCCCTGCCATTCCAGCAGTTGGTGCATTTGCTGTTCCTTCTGCGGGGAATCCTCTTCTGACGCTAGCTGCTTCAGCAGGACGTACCCTAACACCGGAGTCCTCTCCCCCAGATCTTCTCGGATTATCTCACGCGATGCCAGTCTTTGCTCAAATATTATATCCTCAGTGAGAACTCTCTTTCAAAAAATAGATTTTCATTGATTTCACAGAGAAAGGGAGAGGGAAAGAGAGATAGAAACATCAATGATGAGAGAGATTCATTGACTGGCTGCCCCCTGCACATCCCCTACTGGGAATAAAGCCCGCAACCCAGGCATGTGCCCTTGACCGGAATTGAACCTCGGACCTTTCAGTCCACAGGCTGACGCTCTATTCACTGAGCCAAGCCAGCTAGGGCAACTCTTTTGACTCCCCATCTAAAATAGCCACCAGCCGATACCGGTTTGGCTCAGTGGTAGAGCATTAGTCTGTGGACTGAGGGGTCCCGGGTTCGATTCCGGTCAAGGGCATGTACATTGGTTGCGGGCACATCCCCGGTAGGGGGTGTGCAAGAGGCAGCTGGTCGATGTTTCTCTCTCATGGACGTTTCTAGCTCTCTATCCCTCTCAATTCCTCTCTGTGTAAAATCAATAAAGTATATTTAAAAAAAATAAATAAATAAAATAGCCACCAATCCCCCCAGTCACTCTGTGTCCCCCACCTCACTTTATCTCACTGTATGCAGCTGGCACTATCGTTGATGTTATGCATGTTGATTTAGTTGGTTGTTGTCCCTTGTCCCCCTCCAGAAGATGAGCTCATTGGGGTAGAGACTCCCCTTCGGTTCCCTGCTGCCTCCCCAGCACCCCGCACAGTGCCCGGCAGGTGGTAGGGGTGCAATAGACCTGCTGGCAGAATAAGCTCATTTGAGAAGCTTGGCTGGTGGGTAAGTGCGCCATGGGGACAGCTGGAGGGAGAAGTGGAATCCGGGCTGTGTTTGCTTTTGCCCGGTTTCATTTTTAAGATGGAGGAGAGTGTTTGGCATTGACCAAACAGCAGGAAACCGCTCCATGGGGCTCTCGGAAAAGGCTTTCGTGTGGACTGTGATGTTCTGTGTGTGTGTGTGGGGGGGGGGGGGAGGGTAGGGCAGGAATCACTTTTGTTGCTCATTGTTATGTCCCTTAGTGCCTAGCAAAGTGTCTAGCACCTAGTAAGCACTTAAAATGTGTGTGAAATACATAAACCAATAACCCCAAAATAAAATGTTATGGCACTTACCATGTACCAGGCACGGTACTATCGGATATACATTTGTTTGTTTGCTTGCTTTTCTTATTAACACAGCATTTATTTGTCTTCCTCCTGTCAAACCTTGAGCCAGCCACTCTCCCCAGGCTGCCTGGGGACGCAGAGGAGAAGGAACATCCGGGGCAGACGAGGCGCGGGAGCAAGAAGGATGGAGGTGCAGGCAGCTCCCTCGCAGGCCAAGAGGCTGAGACAGGCCCCCAGCAGGCACAGTCGCTTCATGGCCTCTGAGAGGGCACAGCCCAGGGGTCGTAGGAGAGCCGTTGCTTCAGAGAAGGGTTCCTCCCAAACACAGTCCCAATTCCAGGCCCGCCCCCTGCTGTGGCAGCCCCAGCCCCATGAACGTGGCTGCTGTGTCGGAGGCCTTGACAGGGCGCTGGTGTGGAAGCTGCCGCTAGAAATAAGCCCGGTGAGGGGCGCTGGGCGGCCGAGCTGTGGAGGCTCCCACGGCCGGGGCCTCTGGTGTTTCAGCACCACCACAGATAGCCACCCGTGACCGGCTCCCTGGGGGCCCGGACCAAGGAGGGTGGAGACACAGGGTGCCGGCACACGTTGTCAGGGCATGAGGGAGCTGCGCCAGTGCAGAGAAGGCAGCACATCAATTCATTTAGATCTCACAACAACCTAGTATTATTATCTTGTCTAATGAGGCAGAGGGAAGTTAAGTTACGTACCGAGATGGCACAGCCAGTGAGTGGTAGAACCGGGACTCTGACCAGGCAGGCTGGCACCAGACTCATGCTGGAAGCCTCTGGATCATGCATTCCGGTGGGGGGACCAATCAGGAGACTCATGCGGCAGCCAGGCATGTGGGGCTGGTGCGGAGGGGGGCGAAGAGGGGACAGATCCCGGCCACGCTGGGGGTCCTGTCTGGGTGACGGAGTGGGCGCAGGTGACAGTGCCGATGGGAAGCACAGCAGAGGGCGGCCACGCTGTTTGTGAGACCCAGGGCACGCCCGGGAGGAGAACCCGGAGCGGCCGGGGCCGCAGCAGAGATTTGGTGGCCGGTAGCCGAAGCCATGGGAACATGAGATGGCACAGGGAGCTAGTACAGAGCAGGTAGGAGGAGAACCCAGCGGAGAGGCCCGGGATCCACAGCCGGAGGGACTGGGGAGGAGGCAGGAACGCAGGAAGAACGGGGCACAGGCCCAGGCCAGAGAAAGCCAGGAGTAAGGGCTCGGTGTCCAGTCCAGGGGCTCTGAGAGGAAGGTTCACAATCAAGAGGCCACAGAAGCCTCCGCGTGGACGGAGGAGGCAGAAGCAGGGGCCTGATCCGTGGATCAGGAAGTGTCGGAGGGAGGAGCAGGTTTGGAGGAGGGACGGGTAAATGAGAGGGGCTTAGGAGAAGGCAGAGGGGAGCCCCGGGGAGCCCAGGAGCCGCAGTCAGCCTCGGTCCAAAGGGAGGGAGGCAGAGAGGGGGCCTCCGCCCTCCCCACTCTTCCCATCCCCCAGCCCTGGATCTGAGCGAGCAGGAAGAGGTTTTCAAGGGCAAGTTTCAACTGCAGCGGCCTTTCTCAATCCCTGGCTCCCACTCTAGGTCAGCCCTGTCTTCCCTCGGGGCTGGTATTCACGTTACCACACTGACAAGGCCTGGGCTCCGAATGGCTGGGCTGCTCGGGGCCTTATGCTGGGCCCGGCCTCTGCTGGGCCAGGCACTGAGCCTCTGCCTGCGGGCGGGGCTCTCCGGGGCCCCAGAGGCGAGGGTGGTTGGCACAGGGAGGCTGGGGCCGGGGATGGCAGGACCTAACTGTGCGATCACTTAGTCTGTCCCCAGCACACAAAGTCTGTCGTCTCCTCTGCGCCTAGCAGCTTCGGGCTCATGGTGGCTGTCTGACAAATACTGACCCGGTGACCGGTGATGGGGAGGGGAGCTGGGGGCCACACAGGCCTCTGCCTTCCCTGTGGAGGACGTGGTGCCTGACCCCCAGGCCAGCGGCCACAGAGTCCTACTAGATACCGTCCTGGTTGGAGGGGGGCGGGGCGGGCTGGGGCACCGGGGCCGCTCCGTCTCCCCTCTGCAGAGCCGTGGCCCTCCCTTTGTGTCTGGGGACACAGACCCAGAGAGGGACAGACACAGCCCTGCAGCCCCACAGGAAGGCAGGAGGTGGGCCAGAATGAGAGAGGCCTTTCTAGCCCTATCCACGGAGCCAAACTGGACAATACTGGTTTGGCTCAGTGGATAGAGCGTCGGCCTGCGGACTGAGGGGTCCCAGGTTCGATTCCGGTCAAGGGCATGTACATTGGTTTCGGGCACATCCCCAGTAGGAGGCAGCTGATTAATGTTTCTTTTCTTTTTCTTTTTAAATATATATATTGCTTTTTTACAGAGAGAAAGAGAGAGGGATAGAGAGTTAGAAACATTGATGAGAGAGAAACATCCGTCAGCTGCCTCTTGCACCCCCCCCACTGGGGATGTACCCTCAACCAAGGTACACACCCTTGGCAGGAATCAAACCTGGGACCTTTCAGTCCACAGGCTGAAGCTCTATCCACTGAGCCAAACTGGTTCCGGCTGATGGATGCTTCTAACACTCTATCCCTCTCCCTTCCTCTCTGTAAAAAAAAAATCAATAAAAAATATATTTTATAAATAAAATAAAAGGGTGCTATTGCTTTAAAAAGAGAAAGAGAGAGAGAGAGTCCTTTCTCTGCCGTGGTTTTCTCACTGCTAAAATGTGATAATAACAAATTTGACCCCGTGGGCTTGTTGTGAGGATTGAGAGAGGTAAGGCGCACAGAGCGGTGCCCGCTGTTTGCTGCAGTGCTGGCGCCGGCCTGAGCCTGTCTCCCTGCAGCCTCTCCTGCGGAGCCTCCTCCTCCCCCAGGCTTTACCCGTTCTGAGCCAGCGAGCCCCACGTTTATACCTCCAGCACAGACCCTCTTTTCCGAGCTTTGGGCCCATATATTCAACGGCCCGGTATTTCTTCTCACACTTACGTAGGTCCATCTATGTACCCGGCCCGGGTGTGTGGGCTTGTCCCAGAACACCCCCCCTCCCCAGCCGCCTGCGCCCCCGCGGCCTCTCCCTCCATCCGCAGAGCCTCCAGATGTCAGGCATCGCCATCACCAGCTCCCTCCCTCTGAGTGTTGTATCCTGAGAACAGCCGCAGCCTCCTTTCCTCACCCCCTCCCTGACCCCTGCTCTCCCAGGCCCTCTGTCCTCCCCCTGCCCTCCTGCCCGGCCCCCCTGGGACCCACGGCGCTCACCCCCCACCTCCCCAGCTGCCACCACAGCTGGTCTCTGGCGGAATGTGCAGCTGCTGTGAGCCACATGTGACGAGCAGGCGAACAGGCGGTGCCCAGCCGCCCCGGGGCCCCCTGGGTGGGGGGGGGACCATCTGTCTGTGTCTGTCAGTCTGTCTGTCCCTCTCCCCTTCCCCCCCCAGCACACACACCCTCCTGAGCGCCTTCTCCTGGGGAAGGTGGCGGACAAAACCAGTTTGGTCCCCTCCTCCATCCCTGGGCTGCAGCTCCCACTTTGGGGGTCCGGGGGGCCCCAGCTCAGGGCCCCCCCAGAGCAGGCTGGCTGGCTGGCCCAGCTGTTGCGATGCAGATGCACACACACTGCTGTGCGCAGGCAGCAGGCAGCGCCGCCCCCATCGGCTGCTCAGGGCTCAGATGGCAGTGGATGATCAGAGCCTCCCTCACTCGCTCTCCCAGGCCCGGGTGGGGGTGGGGGTGGGGGTGGGGGTGCAGTGGAGGAAACCAGCGGCCTCAGACACATTCCAGAGCCCCCCTGGCAGCGCCCGGAGGCTTCTGGGCCCCGGGGCCGCGCCAGCAGCATCTGTGCCGGTTCCCACACCCCGGCCTCTCCGGAATCCGCACGCGTTTCTCCGCTCTGTGCACGTGACGTCAGCCCGGACATGGAGGCTGGGCTGGAGGAGGGAGAGGGGCTG
The DNA here is from genome assembly GCA_963924515.1 of Vespertilio murinus. Classification (NCBI taxonomy): domain Eukaryota; kingdom Metazoa; phylum Chordata; class Mammalia; order Chiroptera; family Vespertilionidae; genus Vespertilio; species Vespertilio murinus. The sequence goes on from OZ004706.1 coordinate 24,826,672, forward strand.
AGGAAGCCATGCTGGCTGCTGATGTCAGCCGGCCTTGGGGAGGGGGCGAGGGGAGAGGAGAGGGGAGGGAGGGGAGGAAGAGGGGACGGGGGAGGGGAAAAGAGAGAAAGGAGAGGGGAAGGGCAGAGGAGAGGAGAGAAAGGGGTGGGGAGGGGAGAGGAAGGGAAGGGGCTGAGGAAGCCATGCTCGCTGATGTCAGATGGCCATGGGGAGGGGGAGAGGGAAAGAGGAGGAAGAGGGGATGGGGGAAGGGAGGGAAGGGAGGGGAAGCGGCTGTCCTTGGCATTGCCCACACAATGAGAAGAGGACTTGGCCTCTGGCTCCTGCGACTGACTGGGCCCTGCACTGCCCTTTGCATTCCTGCCAGAGCGCCTGCCTCTCCCCTCTCAGGCCTCGGCTGGTTCATCTGTAAGCTGGAAACAAGGGTAGCCTCCACCCCCCACGGGTGACAGTGAAGGCTGTAGAAGCTCCACCTTATCAGAGAGCCCTCAGGTCTGGGCACCGCCCACTCTCTCACCATTCCCCCGTCTGCACCCCGGCCCTCCAGTCCTCATTATTTTTAGGTCGCACAGCAGAGGTTCTCGCTTTTGAGTCTGTACACAGTCCGCCTTGAAAGCCCCTGTCTGGAAAACTCCTACTCAGCCTTCAGAGCCCCAAGCCGAAGTCCCGCTCTGGGAAGCCTGCCCACACTCCCTCGGGGACCAGTGCTGCCTCCTGTACTCTCCTCGTTTCCTCTGGGGTGGCCGGACCTCCGCACACTGCTGCTGCCTGCTTACCTCCCCGGACCGTGGTCCCCAGGCAGCCGTCCTTTCCGGGGCTGACGGCCGCCCTAAGGAGCCCGGGCACAGCACCCCGTAACCTGCGGTGTCCACGCATGATCAGGACGTGGCTCTAGGCCCGGCCCTGCCCTGATACTGCCACGGGAGCGTCTCACCAGGTCTGGTCTTTTAAAAAAATGTTTTTATTTTATTTTATTTTTTTTTAAAGAGAGGAGCCGAAACCAGTTTGGCTCAGTGGTAGAGCGTCGGTCTGCAGACCTAAAGGTCCCGGGTTCGATTCCGGTCAAGGGCATGTACCTTGGTTGCGGGCACATCCCCGATAGGGGGTGTGCAAGAGGCAGCTGGTCGATGTTTCTCTCTCATCGACGTTTCTAGCTCTCTATCTCTCTCCCTTCCTCTCTTTAAAATATCAATAAAAAATATTTAAGAAATAAAGAGAGAGGAAAGGAGAGGGATAGAGAGATGGAAACATCAATCTGAGAGAAACATCGGTTGGCCCCTGCACAGCCCCTTCTAAGAATTGAGCCCGAAACCTGGGCATGAGCCCTGAGTGGGAATTGAACCAGTGACCTCTTGGTTCATGGATTGGTGCTGAATCATTGAGCCACACCAGCTGGGCATCAGGTCTGGTCTTAACAGGCAGACGAAGTAGCTTACGAGCTGCCAAGGTATTTTTTTTTTTTTAAATCCCCAAACAAGCCATGATCTCCCTTCTCCCACCCAGACCAACCCAGCCAAAGCCCCACTGCACCGAAGGGGAAACTGAGCCCCAGAGAAGGGAAGTCAGCGGTAGAAACCTGACTGGACTCCAGGCTCTTACCCCAGTCCAGGGCTCTGAGGCCCCTTCCCCTCTTGGGCGGAGGGCACGGAAGCTGGGAGCTGATCGTGGGCTCGAGGCAGGGCATGGGCTGGGAATGGTGAGACCGTTAGGCACAAGCCATCCGAGGGGGCAGCTGGCTGTGGGGCTGTGTGTCAGGTCTCAAAGACAGGTGCGAAGGCCAATGAGAGGTGTCAGAGCTTCACTGAGGAAGCCGCTCGCTCTCGGGATAAAGGGAGGGAGCTAGAGTAAACAGGAAGAGCCTTTTAAAAATATATATTTTATTGATTTCTTACAGAGAGGAAGAGAGAGAGACAGAGAGTTAGAAACATCGATGAGAGAGAATCATCGACCAGCTGCCTCCTGCACACCCCCTACTGGGGATGTGCCCGCAACCCAGGTACAGGCCCTTGACCGGAATCGAACCCGGGACCTTCCAGTCCGCAGGCCGACGACGCTCTATCCACTGAGCCAAACCGGTTCCGGCAGGAGGAGCCTTTTGATGGCGATGGAGGTGGACACCTATCTTCAGAGGGAGAAGGAAGGAGGGTCGGGAAGAGCCTCCCGCTGCAGTGCCGCTCTGAAGAAGTCTAGTCAGGCCCAGAGTCCAGCCCGCCACGGAGGAGCCGTGGAGGGCAGAAATAGCCTGGCGCCGTCCCCGGAGCCCAGGCCCGGTGGGAAAACACGCTATCTTCGGATCGGAAGGTGGAGGCCGTTGGTTAATGACAGTCCCGGCAGCTGGCTCTCTCGGAGGCAAATGTGAGTAATGTGCCTCCCGGCAGCGGCACAGGACGTGTGTTTCGCAAGGTCGCCCGGCCCAGCGAGCAGGTGACAAGTTCGCACCCTTGGGCTGTGGCTGCTCTGCGCTGGCACCGGGCGGGCTGGAACCACCAAGAACTTCCCGGGCTCCGGGGAGGGGGGGGGTTTGCCAGGTGAAGGAAAGGAGGAGGATTTCGACGAAGTCAGGTGGCGTGTGGTGGTTCAGAGGGAACAGGGCTGAAGTGGGAGCAACACCCTGACACTAACTTTCTTTCTGCATCGGTTAGTGTGGGTCCTCAGACAGGTGGCTCCCGCTCTCTGTGACTCGGTGTTCACCACGGCAAGATGTGGGTGAGAATGCCCTCATGCAGGCCTTCATTGCCCAGATCCAAAAACGGTGGGATGAGGGGTACCAGTCTTCTGGTCCCTGCTTCCTATAGAGGCACCCATTAAAACCCAAACTTCCCCTACATGGCAGAAAATTACTTGTACTACCCTCGAGGATCAGGAGGACAGAGCATGATCTAAATTATGCTTAAGGTAAGCTCACATTCTCTTGTGTGTGTTTTGTCTTAAAAATATATATGGTCCTGCCAAAACCGGTTTGGCTCAGTGGATAGAGCGTCAGCCTGCGGACTGAAAGGTCCCAGGTTCGATTCCGGTCAAGGGCATGTACCTTGGTTGCGGGCACATCCCCAGAGGGGGGTGTGCAAGAGGCAGCTGATCGATGATTCTCTCTCATTGATGTTTCTAACTGAGCATCGGCCTATGATCCAGGAGTTCATGGTTCAATTCCCAGTCAGGGCATATGCCCAGGTTGTGAGCTTGATATCCACTGGGGATGTGCAGGAGGCAGATGATCAATGATTCTCTCTCATCATTGATGTTTCTCTCTCTCTGAAATCAATAATACATATACATATACATATACATATACATATACATATACATATACATATACATGAGAGAGTCAGTATAGTGTAGCATTTAAGATACACATTCTAGCCAAAACCGGTTTGGCTCAGTGGATAGAGCGTCGGCCTGTGGACTGAAGGGTCCCAGGTTCGATTCCGGTCAAGTGCATGTACGTTGGTTGCAGGCACATCCCCAGTGGGAGGTGTGCAGGAGGCAGCTGATCGATGTCTCTCTCTCATCGATGTTTCTAACTTTCTATCCCTCTCCTTCCTCTCTATAAAAAAATCAATAAAATATATTTTAAAAAAGATACACATTTCTAGACCCTAACAACTTGATTTTAAATCAAGCCATGCAACTTACTAGCTATGGACCTTAGGTGAGTTACTTTACCTCTCTGGACCTCAGTTTGCTCATCTCTAAAATGGGAATAATAATAGTACCTACTTCATAGGGTTATTGTGAGAATTAAATGATTTGTATAAAGTGTTTAGAAAAAAAATCTATTCACTGTTATGTGAATTTGTCATTTTATCCTTGAATTATCTGTTATAAATTTTTTTAATGACTTATTGGCAAGTAAAACTGACCAGTAATAAGCAAAAGAAAAGAATACATAGCTCTAGGGTCTTGAAAGAGCTCTGCAAGTTGAAGAGGGAGGGCACAGTTTCTGCATCCCAGCGCTCCAAGCCACAGTCACACCTCTGCCATGCTGAGGGGGTTCTGCTCCCAAACGCAGTCCAAGGTCATGCCAGAAGGTGGAGGATTTGGCTATGGCACCGGAGGCCTGGGCAGGAGAGAGTGTTGAGCCACCACCCCTCCCATCGCCCCTCCTACCACCCCTGCCCTCTCCCTCACCTTAGACATGGTCCATTGGCTACGAACCAGTGTAAGCAGCTTCGGTTCCGCTGGCCTTTGGACATTATAAAAACTCCACATCGAAACTAAGACATCTCAGAACACAAAGTTTCCATGACGTTCTCAAGTAGGTGACCTCAGGCCCCCGAAAGAATCTGCTGGACAGGAGGCAGGAGAAAGGAGACGGATGAGGAATCACATTTCTTCTTATTCCTCCTGCCTGGGTGGAAGGTGGAGGACTTCAGGTCAGACAATCAAGGAGGCACATTGGGGTCTCATAAATATATTTTAAAATATATTTTTATTAATTTCAGAGATGAAGGGAGGGGGAGAGAGAGAGACAAAAACATCAGTGATGAGAGATCATTGATTGGCTGACTCCTGCATGCCTTGTACTGGGGGTCGAGCCCGAAACCCAGGCATGTGCCCTTGACTGGAATCAAACCATGGACCCTTCAGTCCACAGGCCAACACTCTATCCACTGAGCCAAACTGGCTAGGCCTGGGTCTCAGATTGACTGGAGGCCGGGGAACGGGTAAGATAAATGTGGGTAAGTTATGCCAAGCTGGTCGGGGTATAATAATATGTAGGCGCCAACCTCCAAGGTGACCTCTGACTAGCTCTACTGCCTGGGGCTCACACCTGTGTGTGGCCCCCTCCCACAGAGTATCAGGTTGGTCTGTGTGATCAATAGAATATGGTAGAAGTGATGCAACATCACCTCCAAGGCTGGGTCATAAAAGACAGTTTTTAAAAGTGAGTTTGCCTGCTTGTTCTTGGATTACTCCAGGGAAGCCAACCGCTGTGTCACAAGGACACTCGGGCAGCCCTTGGCGAGGCACCGGGGCCACCTGCCATCAGCCACGTGAGCGCGCCCTCTCGGAGGTGGGTCCTCCAGCCCCAGTCAAACCTTCGGATGCCTGCAGCCCCCGCTGACAGCTTAACAACAACCTCAGGAGAGTCTGAGCAAGAACCACCCCGCTCAGCTACTCCTGGATTCCCAGCACACAGAGACTGTGACAGAATAAACGTTTACTGCTTTAAGTTGCTAAATATCGGGGTCATTGATCACACAGCAACAGATAACTCCCATGCCTTTGGTTTTCCACCCAAATAAGCCACAGGTGACTCTTAGGCGATCTTTTTAGGAAAGATATGCGACATATTTTACAATATTGCTCAGAATGACAGCTCTGAAATGGCATTGGCCGCAAAGAGCTGACCCAGGACCATCGGCCTGAATTCAGTCGTTTGGTTACAGGCACAGTTATGGACGGTAGGGCTGAGGGACCCCGAAGTGAAACTGGAGCTGCTCCTTTGGGCTGTGGGAGAAAGATCTCGGACCTACAGATTGCTCAAGGGAGGAAGTGATCTCATGATGCATGGAGTGTTGAGGGAGCCTCGCTGAGGAAGTGGTTTTTGAGATGCTCCCTGACGGGCCTCAGTGGGTGGAGGAGGAGGGGGTGACAGGAGAAATGTGGTCATGGACAGGTGGGCGTGGACACACTGGCCTTAGGTTGGGTGGGCTACGGAGGGGGCTGTCGGGCAGGAAGAAGGATTATGTGAGAGCTGAGGCTGGAGTCTGAGTCACCCGCTTCCTCCTCCATTTTGCTGTTGTTCCTCTTCTTCTTCCCACTCCAATCCCCCACCTTGGTAGGTCCAGATAGGGATTCAGAGTCCACGCCGAGAGCACTGCCGGGGGAGCTTGTCTTCTCATGGGCTCAGGCTCCATCCGCCGTGGAAGCTCCCCTCAGGGTGCTCTTCATGTGGGGCAAGAGGTCTACAGAGAGACACTGGCGCCCATGGATGGAGCTCATCTCAGCCTGCTCACTCTGTGTGTCCCCATTGGCATTTCTTGAGGGGCCCATAACCATAACCCAGTCTGGGAATACAGTTGTAAAGGGAAAAACAAGACAATGTATGTTTCTTTTCAATGTATTCTGTTTATTTGAATGGCTTTAAAGAAGCAGAAGCCCGTGTTGTAAAACTGAGGTCTAGGACAAGCGTGAGGAGTGAGAGGGATCCACACTGACAAGCACGTAGCACCCTTTATCATGTGACCAGGAAAATGCTGCGGGGCCAGACCTAGCTGGGGGCTGGGGACGGCACAGTGGGCCAAGAGAGCGCAAAGCTGGGCAGGTGTGAGCAGTCTTACCTAGCCCCAGGCAAGGGAAGGCCCACAGATGAAGAAGCATGCGCTCCAGCTGCTTAAGGAGGCACTTAGGAGGTGGGCCATAAAAAGCGACCCAAGGAGGTCAGATTAGAAGGAAGACCAGGTGGTCAGGTTAGAAGGAAGACCAGGAGGGCAGGTTAGAAGGAAGACCAGGTGATCAGGTTAGAAGGAAGACCAGGTGGGTAGGTTAGAAGGAAGACCAGGAGGTTAGGTTAGAAGGAAGACCAGGTGGGTAGGTTAGAAGGAAGACCAGGTGGGTAGGTTAGAAGGAAGACCAGGAGGTCAGGTTAGAAGGAAGACCAGGAGGTCAGGTTAGAAGGAAGACCAAGAGGTTAGGTTAGAAGGAAGACCAGGAGGTCAGGTTCTGAAGGAAGACCAGGAGGTCAGGTTAGAAGGAAGACCAGGAGGTCAGGTTAGAAGGAAGACCAGGAGGTCAGTTAGAAGGAAGACCAGGAGGTCAGGTTAGAAGGAAGACCAGGAGGTCAGTTAGAAGGAAGACCAGGAGGTTAGGTTAGAAGGAAGACCAAGGCAGCTCACATTTGCAAAAGATAGAGGTAGAGCTACCATTAAGCAGATGGTATAAAATAGGGCTTCTGACAAGTAGATACAAACACACGACATGTAGAGGCTTCATTTTAAATCCTGCTCTGAACTGGGGGTGCTGAGATGCTCTTAAGTAGAAAACTGGGAGCTGATTATATGTATGTCATTAAGTTAATAAAGAAGTTTGTATGTTCACAGTTTCAAACACACAGGGATGAACTAGGTTATCTCTCAGGTCTCTTAAAGGCCCCAAACTCTGTGAGTCTGAGTGTAACATCCTCACACTCAGTTACTCGGTTCTGAAAAAAGCAATTCGCTAGGTCTGAGCCAGAGGGTGCCCACGGAAGGGCCAGCTTTACCTTACAAGGTCTGTTTTTTTTCGGTTGCACACCGTTTTCTGGATTCAGAATAGTTGCCGACATTTAAAAGTCCAGATTTGTAGCTCTGCGTGAAAAATGGGGCAAAAATACCCGGCAACACCAGCCCACAGACAGCAACCATGCCAGACAGAGCTCGTGCCCTCCATTTCACCAGAGACCCTGCCTAGTCCTCTCTGCTCATTTTCGCTTCCTGTCTGGCCCTTGGAGGCATCGGGTTTGGGGCGTGGCCCAAGCATCCCATCTGTGGTGATGCCCCGATTTCCCATTTCGTGGCAGTTGTCAGTCCAGCCCAGAGGCCTTTACCCTAACTCCACAGCAGTCCCATCTTAACAGTTGGCCCACGAAGGCCAGCTGTGTGGGAGTCGGTGACTCCAGGCTGCTGGGCTTCGGTTTGCCTCACAGATGAGTAGCTGAAATGTTGCCAGCCATCTTTCGCTTTCACAAGTGGAATCCCAAAGGCCTCTGAGGGACGGCCCATCAGGGAGGTGCTTCCTGACCGAGGCCCAGGGTAAATGACTTCTGGGCCAGCCGAGAACACCCAAGCAGAGGAAAGAATCCCCACCTAGGCTGCAGGGAGGGGGGGACCCGGGGTGCAGCGCAGAAGGCAGCTGTTCGACCCACGGCATTGAGATGAGCAGGGCAGCTGTGCCCAGCAGGTCGTGCAGGTGCCGAGGAGGTGCCCCTCATGCCATAGTGGGAATGTCTCCATCCGCATTTGTGCACAGTCTTCCCCACTATACATGTTAGCCCTGGACCGTCGGGGGGAGGGGGGGAACAGGTAGAGATGGGAAGGCAGGTGTAGCCGAAAGGAGTTCTTGGGGCTGCAGAGGGAAGGGGTGAGAGGCAGAGTGTTAGGAGCCAAGACCTTGTTGGCCAGAGGGGGGGAAGCGAGAGAGAAAGAGAAAAGGCCTGGCCCCAGCAGTCCCCACGCTGCACATGTGCAAATGCCCATGAGATGACAGGGATAGCCAGAACTAGTCTCAGGAAGCAGGCTTGGCCATCAGTATGTGGAGCCCAGGACACTTAGTCAGCAGATAATCATCCTGTACACACACACACACACACACACACACACACACAGAGACATACACACACACACACACACACACCACAAACACATATGTGCCATCAGCAGAGATATCTGACCCATCACACACACCTACATATTGAGTGTGTCCACACACACAATCCCAGCGGTTGTTGGTAAAAGCAATTAGCTCACCAGGCAGCTACATTTTAACAACACACGTTTTCAGAGCACCTAAAGTACATTTCGGCTAAGCTGCCTGCCAGGGTTCAGCACAGGCACCAAGAACCATGGAAGGAGAGAAAAACAACCAGCAAATGAAAACCGGCGTCACTGCCGCAATCAGCCGAGTGCGGGCCTGCAGCGCCACCTGGTGGCGGGAGGGGTGCTTGCACTGTGCTCGGAGAAGGTGAAACCAAGGACACTGCGTCGCAGACACACCTAGGAAGCCACCAGCGACAGGCGGCCATTCTCCCTCTTTGTATTCTGCCCTTTGTTTCTCAGCGTCGCACGACAACCTCCGAAAATAATCATCCGGGGCCTCGCGTGTTCCGTCCAAAGCAACATCCAATGGGGATGGCAAAATATGTTTCCTACTCTCACGCCCACCCCAACCCCCCTGGTCGCTGCTGCCAGGCAGGCTGGGTTGAGAAGGATTCTGAATCTGGGCTCAGCGGGGAAGGGCATCATGGTGGAACAGCGACAAAAAAAAAAAAAAAAAAAAAAAAAAAAACATGGCTTCCCCACTTGTCATTCTTGCCATGGATCCTGGAACCTCAGCAAATCCCCACATCTGCAGGTTTCTCCCGCTACACAATTCCATCATGAGGGTATATGAGTGTTTCTCGCCCACACCTCACAGCACAGGAACACTGCCGTTCCAGACGTCACTGGTGTTTTCTCTCGCCCGTGGCCAGTAACTCCCGGGCCAGATAAAGCCCTCCCTGGGACCGTCCTTGTGAAGAGCGTGCTCTTGCTCCCACGGGGAGCACAGGACAGCCTTAGATCCAAGCACTGAGTCAATACCGGGCACCTCACTTTACCCAGAATTCATACTGCGCTGAGGCCTGTCCATCCTCCGGCGCTGATCACTCCCAAGTGGTCCCATGAGGACAGTAACAAGTCAAGAACAACAAAACTACCCCGCGCGGATGATGGACAGCCAGCGGGGCTTAGCCCCAGACAGGGGCACCGCTCCTGCCCTCCGCCCATCAGCTTGGGAGGGCACACTCCACTCAAATCTGCGTCTCAACCACGTTTCGAATTACAACAAACACTGGGACACCAGAAAGTCGTCAACACTTGAAATCCCGACGTCTCAGACGACAGGGGTCTGCCGCGTTTAACATCGAGGTACTCAGCTAGTACCCACGAGACTCCACGCCCCAGCACTGCCCACAGGTGGGCGCGTGTCCCCGCATGCTTTCCCCTCGGCGGCGGCGGAGCCGGCCTCTGCCTCCGAGTGCCCAGGGGCCTGAGAGCAGGTCCTTCCCACCAGAGAGCAGGCTGGGCACGTTCGCCTCAGCCCCTCAGGGGGGGTCAGCAAACTTTTTCAGTAAAAGGCCAGATAAATATTTTCCGGGCCTCGCTCTCTGTTGAAGCAATTCGGCTCTGCTGCTGTAGTGTGAAAGCAGCCGCACACACACACACATAAGCAAACAGAAATGGCCGTGCCCCAGGAAAAGGTTTGAAAAACAAATAGACAGGTAGTGGGTCCGAGGAGCCATGGTTTACCAAACCCGCATCAGCCCAGTTCAGGGGGTTCTCCAAACTGGGTTCCCCGGAGGGTGGGGTTTGTTTGGGGTGCTCCAAATGTTTGGCTTCCATATAAATCCTTCTTAGCTATTTAGGAAGCTATAGCCAAAATGTACCCACTCAAGTGTGCTGAGCGTTTTAACACGCAGGAGGTCGCTATGTTGAAGAACTGTCGGGGGAACTCCCGTTATGAAGCTTCTGTTGCCATCTCTAGGCACATGTCTGGGTCACACGGCAAAATGGCTAAGGGCCGGGGGCCCCACGTCAGCCTGAGTCCCCGTGCAGCCTCTCGCTAGCTATGTGACCGGGCAAGTGGCTCTCCTCCTCCAGACCAGCACGGCCACCCCAGAGGGCGCACACCGGCCATGGCGCTGGAGCAGCCGCCGGGAGCCTGCGAAGAAGCCCCTTTTCCTGGGTCGTGGGCACAGGGGGCGGTCTCAGCGCAGGGGCCAGGGCAGCTGAGGGGCCAGGACAGCCGAGGCCATTCAGGGGCGCTCAGAGCTGCTTACCAGCGGCCCTGGAGACATTTCTATGTTTTAAGCACCAGTTTGTCTGGACTGGCGCGTACCAGCTGAACGTGTCATTCATTACAGTGCCACGTCCATCTTGGATTTGAACTCCTTGCCGGTTCTGGTGTCTCCTGGCATTTTCGGCTACATTCCCCCCATCTGGTTGGGCTCTCGGGGGAAAGGGGAGGGGGCTGTCTGGCAATGATCTTAGCGGTCTCCGTGCTTAGTAACAGGGCTTCTGTCTTTCTGCTACGTGGCCGTTCCCACCGGGCCTGGGGTTCTGTTGGCCAGCACGTCCCGTTCTGCAGGACTTGCTGGGCTGCGGTGCTTTGGGCTCCAGGGTCGGTCCAGCACCCCGGGAGCTGCGCCCCTGAGCCCCGTGCTGCAGAGCAGGGTGGGCCTGCGGCTTTGGTGCTCACCGGGCCTTTCAGTTTGCCTGCTGAATGCTCCTCCTCACCCCTGGCAACAACCAGGTGCGTCTAGCCGCTGCCCCAGCCTGCCCCCAGCACGTCTGGCCTTTTGTCCCAGCCTCTGGGATAAAGCGTTCCCCCCAGGCCCGAGCCGCTCATGTCTGGTTGCAATAATAGAATTTGGACCCGACTGTCTCTCACCGCCCTGGGCTGTCTATGTCTGTTAAGGGTGGTTCCAGTGACACCCAGGCTTTTTACTGCACCTTATCTCTCGGCTTCCCGACAGACCCAGAAGAATCATTGGTGTTCATCGCTAGGTCCCGGGGACAGGACTTCTTGGCTCCCAGAATGCCTGGGGTTTGTCTTAATTAGGTGACATCTGGTGCTGTCTTCACGGCGCACATGTCCACCCTGGTCACGCAGCCTGCTGCCTGCCGGGGCCCCGGAGGCTCCAACAAAGGGGCGATTCTGGAAGGGGGTGAGGGGTGGGTGAGCAGATGTGTCTGTGGCTCAGCCAAGATCAAAGACGACTTGGGTTTGAGCTCCCTGACCTCCTCCTTCCCTCTTAGGCCTCCCGGCGTCTCTGGCTGGGCTTGGAGCCCGAGTGGAGGAAGGAGCTCCAAACCAAACGCTCTGCCCTGCGGCCTGCTCTGTCTGTTGCCCAAGAAGATCCCAACCGGATGGGAATGGACCCGTGCAAAGACATCGTCCTACCCGCCCCTCCCCTGGCAAGGCAGTCGGTGCGGGGCCTCTGCCCTGGGCACTCGGCACAGCCTGGTCCTGCCCCCTCCTCCCCCCTGACCAGGACCAGCCGCTAGGACCAGCCGCTAGTCTAGGAGCTGAGAGCGAAGGCTCAGCGGAGCGCTTCAATTCTGGCCCAAACTGTTGCTTCAAGGCAGAACCACCTGTGTGTGCTCACTCTTTTCTCCCTCCTGGCGACCCTTCTGCAGCTACTGCCCTGCCCTGCATTGCCCAGAACCTGTGCCCGTTCAGACCGTGAGCTGAGCCCTCAGAAGGACAAAGGTCAGGCCCCCGATGGCTCTCCACGCCTTTCTCCTGCCCCCGCAAGTGTTCCAGTTCTCTCTCTCTCTCTCTCTCTCTCTCTCTCTCACACACACACACACACACACACACACACACCGCCAGGCTCCTGCCCACGTTGGCTTTCTTCACCAAGAGCTTGCTCACAGCGAGGCTTGCCTCCCAGGATCCAGGCAATCAGCACCCCCACCCAGACGCCTGCCCGCACCTCTGGGCCTTCCTGAGGGACCAGCCATGGCGCCACCACCCCTGCAGAGGGCACGGCAGGTCACGGAGGAGGGGGCTGTCAGTCGGCAGTGCGGATTCTACCTCGGAAGTGGTGACGGAGGGCTGGCTGCAGGGGCTCCTGCAAGGGTGTGGGGTTCTCAGGTGAGCCGCAGAGGGCATCCCTCCCACGGCACCCCGTTCCCACAGCTGGAGGATCTTCCTCTCTAACTGGTCACGGCCGCAGACCAGGCCACCCCACCCTTCCCACACCGTCTCAGCCTGGACAGCTTCCCCCTTCGGCCCCTGCACTTTCTTCCCCCTGGGCCCCCAGCAGTGAACCCCAACACCCCGCTGGTCTCCCTGCTGGCAGGGCTGCTTGGCGACACAGCAGGATACAATAAACGAGGGAGAGAGGGTTGAGGTGAAGGGGGTTGGCAGGCTGAACAACTGAACTCTGGCTAAGAGCAAAAGCAAAGGAAGCAGTGGGCAGGCTGCTGCCAAAGTGGCTCCCCAGGAAGTGCCCGCCGCGCCCCCTGCTGGCTACACTAGAGTTTGCATGCAGTTTAATTCACTCCCTCATTCCTTTCCCAGATGGGTAGGCCTGGCAGCCGACCCCCCCACACACACACCCACACCCAAACGGCGCCCTCTCACCCCCCATCACTCAGATGAGAGGATCCCCGGAAGCAAATGGGTCATCTTATCCAGTGGCTTCCAAATGAGTAAAAGTACAGGTCGGGTTGCTGTGGACGATTGTGCGTTTTGCCCGGTAGACAGAGGCCCCCGGGCTGAGGAGCCAATGGGGGCTGACATCCCACTTACGTCCTGCTAATCTGACTGTGTACCCCCACTTACATCCTGCTAATCTGACTGTGTACCCCCACTTACATCCTGCTAACCTGACTGTGTACCCCCACTTACATCCTGCTAATCTGACTGTGTACCCCCGTGGGGGTGTGGCCCGCCCAGAGGAAGGGCCTTCTTGCCATAAATCATCCGTAATCTGCGCAGAGGGGCCGCATAGACCAGTGGCAGCCCCGGCACAGAACGCTTCTTTAAAGAGGGCAACCTTACAAAACCAAGCTCTTTAACTAAAGGCAAGTTTGAAAACCACCCCAAAGATGGGGACCCTGAGCCCCAGGAAAGGGGGGGGGACTCGCTCTAAGTCACACAGTTAATGCCGGGATCTCTCCCATCCCTCAAAGCAGTGCTCTTGGCACAACATCCACCTGGTTTTCACCCCAAAAGCCCTTGTGAGGCACCCTGGCTTCTCCGACCCTCCCCCCCTGCAGTCCCATCCACCTCCCCTGAGATCCAGCCACGGTCTTCCTTTCCCAGCCGGCATCCTGGCACAGCGTTGGCCCCAAACGAGGCTGGGGAGATGCCGGCCCCGCCTGCATGCTCTCGTACCAGCGCCTCACGCCCGGGGATGAGGGCAGACATGCAGCGAGGCAGTGCGGTGGGGCGAGGAGGGTCCAGGGGAGGAGGGCAGGGCGCCGTGCCCGGAGCACAGCGGGGGGCCGGCGAGGAGGCTGGGGCGCAGCTACTGGGCAGCGGGGGCCTGCGTGGCAGGCGCGGCCCGCCGGGGTGTCTGTGCCACGCCGTAAGGCACGTGGGCGGCCACCGTGCCCATCTCCTGAGCCCCGGCCACGTGGAACATCTGGTCGTCAAAGAAGATGTGCGGGCGGATCTTCTCCAGCACGGGGCCCTTGGGCGCGCCCGCCAGGAACAGGGCCTCGTCGGTCTCCAGGCCCCAGCTGCGCAGGGTCTTGAGCGCCCGGGCCCCCGAGCTGGCTGCGCTGCGGGCCGTCACCAGGTAGGTGCGGATCGGGCACTCCAGCCGCAGCCCCTTGGAGTAGAACTTCTTCTGCAGCCTACCCAGGGCCTCCAGGAAGCCCTTGAGGGGCCCCTACGGGAAGGGAAGGCAAGGGGAGGCTGTGAGCTCACCCCTCTCCCAGACACGCGCCCCCTCTCCAGCTGGGCCCCTCCCCGAAGCGCTCCTGACTTGGTGTTTGGGGGCCGGACAGCTTCTCACGGTCCCCACAGCTCGGCCCTGCTGTGCCTGCTCAGGTCACTCTTGCCCATGGCAGTGTGGGTGCCTGCACCGCTGCGATGGGGGGGGGGGGTGTCTGTGTCAGAGAAGTGTGCAAGGATCGCCATTCCTATGCATGTCCTTCTATGTGCCCCTCGGGTGCATGGGCATCTGGCCTACCGATCCGTAGTATGACCCTCTGTGCTCACCAGCAGGGAGGATATTAGAAATATGTAACAACCACAGCCCGGGCTGCACACAACGCGGACAGACAGACCGGCGTGCGCTGGCCCAGGCGCCCCGCGCTGGGTCTCCAGGGTCAGGGAGAGGTTCGCTCTCTGCACTGCCGGGAGCGGTGGCGGTTAATGAGGACAGAGAATAAAGAGCCAGAGGGCGGTACAGAAGAAAAGCACAACGGCAGCCGGAAATGGGGGGGGGGGACTGCCAGTCTTGGGGACCCCTCGCCTCCCGGGAGGCTGGAGCCTGCCACTTGGGGGGAAGACTGTCCTGCCCCGATCCCCCGGGGTTTCGGAGGGAACTGGTGAGAATGGACGCCCGCTGAGCGGTGGGAGGGGGGGCTCTGGGGTGGTGTGGATTTTTGTTAAATGTACAACCAGGAGCTCCCAGGACGACTGGAGAGTCCCCGCAGCTCCGGCCCCAAGAACTTCCAACCAGGCTCTAGGCCAGGGGTGGGCAAACTTTTTGACTCGAGGGCCACCATGGGTTCTTAGACTGAATCGGAGGGCCGGAACAAAAGCAACCTGACCATGCTGGCACTCTCATCTTGGGCTGCTGGTGAAGGAGCGGAGGGGAGAGCAAGAGAACCCTCCGCTCTTTCGGCTCCGCAGGCCGGATAGAACAGCCGAACGGGCCGGATCCGGCCCGCGGGCCGTAGTTTGCCCACGGCTGCTCTAGGCCCTAGAGTCTAGGGCCATTCTGCTCTCAGGGAGACACCCAAGCCGTTAGACAGCGAGTCGGGGTCCCTGAGCCCCTTGCATGGATGGATGGATGGCAGGAGGTGGTGAGGGCGGGGGCGCCCAAAGCAGAGGGGCCGCTCCAGACCCCACGCCCAGGGGCTCCCCCTGGCCCAGTCCCTGTCCCTCTCCTCCAGTGGGGGGCGTAGGGGAGCCTGCTCAGAGGGGCCGGGAACCTCAGAGAGGGAGTGAGGGTTCCAGAGGGAGGACGGCGGAGTCAGAGGGAGAGGTGAGGCTTCAGGGGAGGGATGGAGACCTCAGAGAGCGGACGGGGACTTCCAGAAGGGGCTGCAAACCCCAGCGACGAGCAGCAGAGGAGAGGTAGGGGCTCCCGAGAGGGGCGTAGAGGGAGGATGGGGGCTTCGAAAGGAGGACGGGCCTGCCGGGAGGGGAACAGGGGCTCAGTGGAGGGGCAGGAGCTCACAGAGGGGCGCCGGGGCCCAGGTGAGCGGGAGGAGGGCTGGAGGCTTGGTGGGGGGACCTGGCTGGACTCTGGGCCACACTCAACGTCTGGTCCCAGCCCAGGGCAGGTTCCGGGGAGCCGCCGAGGGGCTCTGGGGGAGTTTGGGGAGCACCTGGGCCAAGGGTTTGTTCTCATGGGCCTTCTCGTGCTCGAAGAACCTGTCCAGCCCGTGGGCCTTGACGATGCGCTCCGACTCGTCCGAGAAGAGCACAGCGTCCCCGTCGAAGGCCACGCGCAGCTGGCTCTGGGACACAGCCACGTCCCTGCTGGGGCTGAAGATGGTGGCGGCTGCGATCCCTGGGCGGAGAGAGGCGAAGGTTGTCTACCTTTGCCCTGGCAAGAGGGGCCCCCTGGCGCCTGCCTCAGCTGCCTGGGCCAGGAGAGGGCTGGCTCAGGCTATTCTTCAATATATATATATATATAGATTTCAGAGAGGAAGGGAGAGGGACAGAGATAGAAACATCAATGAGGAAGAGAATCACCAGTCAGCTGCCTCCTGCACGCCCCCCACTGGGGATGGAGCCTGTAACCCAGGCATGTGCCCTTGACCGGAATCGAACCTGGGACCCTTCAGTCTGCAGGCCAACGCTCTATCCACTGAGCCAAACCAGCTAGGGCTATTCTTGCCCCACCTGCCTCTCCCAGGACTCGCAGCAAAGCTAACGAGGGCTGACATCCAGAACATTCAGCACCTGGCCAATGAGAGTGGATGATGGCCTTTGCTCTGAGGGCCCTGGCCCGAGTTTCCCTTTATTTTATGTATTTAAAAAATATATATTTTATTGATTTTTTTTACAGAGAGGAAGAGAGAGGGATAGAGCGTTAGTTACATTGATGAGAGAGAATCATCGATCAGCTGCCTCTTGCACACCCCCCACTGGGGATGTGCCCACAACCAAGGTACATGCCCTTGACTGGAATCGAACCTGGGACCTTTCAGTCCGCAGACTGACGCTCTATCCACTGAGCCAAACCGGCTTCGGCGCTACTTTCCCTTTAGTTGCTGCTTTGTGGGAAGGTCTGGGGGAGTCCCGGGAAGCAGGGTGGGGTACTTAGAGGACTCAGGACAAAAGCCATTTATCAATCAGTGTGGATGCTTTATTATCTAGTAAGGTCACGCTGGTATGGGCCATCGGAATGTCCTGGCTGGAAGGGAGGGTCCCCCGGCCACTGATATCCTTCCCGGAGTTATTCCCAGCCCCTAATATAGACCTACAGGGGGGCTGGGAAAGGACCCTGCCCCTGGCTCGGCCTCGCTCTCTTGCTGTTGCTTCCGGCAAAGCCTCTCACCCGCTCTGAGCCACAGTAAAATGAAGGATGTTTCAGCTCTGCCCGGGGCTGAGATCCCAGGCTGACTCTGGGGTGGAGTCGGGGTGGGCACCCCCCCAGTCTTCTGCCACAAGGGCACCCCGGTATGCCCTTCTCGAGGCAGGCTGGCCATTCAGGGTTCCTTGAAGCAACGCGGGTGGCCAATAATTCCAGTAACCATGGCACAGACTCTCTGCTACCCTGGGCCTCGCCAGAGGTCAAGGTGCCTGTGGGAGACCCAGGCTAGAGCTACCGTGGACACGAGAGCCAGTGCTGGCGGCTGGGGACCTGGTCAGCAGCTCAGCCCACTCCTCCTCCCTCATCTCTCCGAGGGCCGCTCGGCCCTGCTCTTCAGGAATCTGGGATCACAGGGGCTGGGCTTAGGCAGAGGTCTGGAAGAGGCGAGCAGTGTCAGCTTTGCTAGCCTGAGGACGTTATTTGTAGGACCAGGCCCCGGGCATCGGGCCCGGCACCTTCTCAGCTCTGCCAACGACGGAGCCAAGATGAACCCGAGCCACCCCGCCCTGGGCAGCGCCTGCCCCTGCCACCCCTTGCTCTCCAGCCTGAGCTCAGATTGCAGACACACAGAGGCGCGCAGGCAGGCCAGTGCCGAGGCCCCGAGCAGAGGGGTGGCATCGTGGAGGGAAATAGCTTCTGGCTCCTGGTTAAAGATAGCCTCCCAGAGGCCCAAGCAGCTCAGAGGGGAGGCACCAGGGAGAGAGAGAGGCCAGGCTTCCAGGCAGGAGACCGCATGCCGGAGAGGGCGAATACACCGCTGACTGACAAACCTGCCAGCAGTGCTGAGCCTGAGAGCCCTCTCCGGAAATGGGGCCAGGCCGCCTGTTTCCTCCTATGTGCAATAGGAACACACACCCTGTTGGAGGACCAAGGCTGGGTCCACCACCCACACACTGACCCTTGAGAGAGACGAGGGCAAAGCTCTTTGTCCGCACCTGTGGCTGGACCTCCTCACCTCACCTCAGCTGCTGGGATGCTGGCCACTTTCCAGACCCTACTCATTGCCCACACTGGACTAGACACTTAGCTCTCTCCCCATTGGCCCCGACAGGGACGGAAGCTGCCCGTGGTCACACGGGAATCAGAGCTCCTACTGACCCGGAGGTATTCCTAGAAGGGAGTAGCTTTCTGGGCTGAAAGGAGGGTTTCCATGGAAACAGAAGCCTGGGTGTCGGCGATGAGTAAAAGCATCCTTCACATGGTAGGGCAGGGGCTGGGAGAGTGGATTAGATGAGCAATAATGAATAGGGGGGGAGGGGGCTTGTTCTCAGATTTATTGGACAGGTCATAGGAATTACCAAAGGTACCCTCTCCTCTTCCAGTTACCATGGCAACCACTAGCGCCTGCTCAGAGCTTTAGGACCAGACCTCCCCTTCTGGGACCCCTTTGCCAGCCTCCCCCTATTCTCCCTCCCCAGCTTGACTCACCTTGTTCAATGGCTTCTCGAACTTTTTCTGCATCAGCTGACAAGTAGAGGTTGGTGTGATAGGCCTTGAGGTAGCAGATGGGGCTATTCCCTCCTGTCATGCAGAACCTCTCGATGAACAGGTCTGCGGAGGAGACAGAGAGTACTCCGGTGGTGCCCGGGTCAACCCGTAGGGGCCTCAGAGTGGCCCCTCCATCTCCAATAGACACCACCTTGGTTCTGAGTGATGGTGGGACAGTGGGGTGATTCTCTGAATGATTTTAGGCCAGCAGCCCCCCCCCCCTAAGCCCCTCCCTCCTTCATCCATGAAATGGATGATCACCTCTGGAGCAATTGCCTGGCTCACAGTAACATCCTCTTGTCCCGGAGTCACAGTACTACACAAGGTGGATCCCTAGCCATGAGGGGCTCTCTTGGCCATAGCTGATTGGATAGGAACAGACACATGATCCAAGCTGAGCCAATCACAGCCTGGTCTGATAGTCACCTAGTACCCTTGCCTGCACAGGTTGTAAAAATACTTGCTGGTTGGTCAATGGCTATTGCTCTGAGCCCACTGAGTTAGCACAACACTACCCCATCCCTCACACAGAACAATCACTGTGAAGGAGTAATGCGGGACACAACAGGGATTCTTCTGGAAGGGCTCTGGCACTATAGGTGCTGTTTATCCTGATTACTCAGTGAATACATCACAGGTGGTTAACTTTGTTGTTGTTGTTAATCCTTGTCCAAAGATATTTTCCCACTGATTTTTTAGAGAGTGGAAGAGAGGGGGAAAGGCAAAGAAACATCCATGGTAACACATCAGTCGGTTGCCTCCTGCACAGGATCAGGGCCTGGGCCGGGGAGGAGCCTGCAACCAAGGTACATACCCTTGACCAGAATCTAACTGGGACCCTTTGGTCTGCAGGCCAACGCTCTATCCGCTGAGCAAAACTGGCTAGGGCTATGGTGGTTAAATATTTTGAAGATCATTCTTTGCTCCCAGAAATTTGAAATCAGGATTTAAAAATGCCAAGTGGTCTGGCTGGTGTGGCTCAGTTGGTTGGGTATCGTCCCATGCACTGAATGGGACGATTTTAGGCCAGTCTGTCATCCATATTGTTGTCATGCGATTTTTCTCAAGGGAAGAGGAACTATGACTATACGCCGGTTTGATTCCCGGTCAGGCACACGCCCGGTTGCAGGCTTGATCCCTGTAGGAGTGTGTAGGAGGCAACTGATTGATATTGCACTCTTACATCGATGTTTCTCTCTCTCAAAAAAAAATCAATAAAAAATCTTTTCAAAAATGCCAACTGGATTCTCTTTGTTTTCTAAAACAAGGACTTGTTCAGGAAAAGCAGCAAAGCCTCGTTTGGGGAGAAAAAGAGATAGGGGAGGAAAAAAAGAAGAAGAACAGAGTAAAGAAGCAGACTCGCTGAGAGAAGCAGATAAGGGCTCGTGTGGCCCAGAGAGAGAGGAGCCCAGGAGAGATTTCCAGTTCTTGGATGCAGGTCTTTCTGGTCCAATTTACTTCTTGTCCTGTGGTTCTAAGAGACACTCCTATAACCTAATAAAACATTCTTTTCAACTTCATCAGTCTCGGGAGGGTCAATTGCTTCCAATTAAGAATTAGAGGGACATGGGTGTGGGCTAGAAGGAGTCAATGGGGGAAGGGGTGCATCTGTAATACTTTCAACAATGAAGATTGTTTAAGAAGAATTTGAATTAGGCCCCATTCTCTCTGAGGACTGCATGTTTCTCCCAGCGGCCTTGGGAGGCCTGTTAGCCCCACCGCAGATAGAGAAACTGAGGCTTGGGGGCAGCAAGCGCCCTGCCCGGTCACATAGGGAGTGGGGCTGGGCGGTGGTATGCTGGAGCTGGCGTATATTGGCTTGCAAGAACTGAACGTTAAGCATCCTGGGATTTTTTTTGAGCCAGTTAAATTGTTCAACTGCTGGTAGCTGGAAATGAGTCATAATAAGTGGGAATGTTTATATCCTGAAGGTGGCAAAGCTACAAATTTTTTTAAAAGAGCCAGTTTACCAGTTTTGGGTTTCTAGTTGGTATATACCTTTACCCTGCAGAGGTGTGGCCCCATCCCCAGGTACCTGGCAGGGGTGTCCCAGGGCCAGACCCCTCATGCTTACCATAGTGGTTGATGCTGTTGATGAGACGGACACCCACTTGAGCGTGGTTGTTGGTGACAAGGACGATGTCAAAGATGTCCTCACTGTCCGGGTACAGGTCCCGGAGCTGCTTGTTCACCGCCTCCAGAGCCTGGGTGGGAGAGGGGAGGCCTCCAGCTCAGACCCCTCGGAATTAATAGCTGGAGTGGGTAGCCAGAGTTGGTAACCAGAGTTGGGGAGGACGCCGAAACCGGTTTGGCTCAGTGGATAGGGCATCGGACTGTGGACTGAAAGGTCCCAGGTTCGATTCCGGTCAAGGGCATGTACATTGGTTGCGGGCACGACCCCTGTAGGGGATGTGCAAGAGGCAACTGATTGATGTTTCTAACTCTCTATCCCTCTCTCCTTCCTCTGTAAGAAATCAATAAAATACATTAAAAAAAAAAAACAGAGTTGGGGAGGACGATGGGAGAGGAGAGGGGAGGTCAGGGGCCAGAGTGTGTGTGAGATCAGTGGACACGGACTCTCTCCGGCTAGTCCCTGCCATTGTGCAGATTGATTACTGCTCAGGGCTGCCTCACTGGAAGCGCGAGTGGAGGCTGAAATCCAGCCCGTGCTCCACTCACCAAGGTGGTCCGTTACCTGGTGTGGGGCTGCATTAGCCCAGAGTATGGGGTGGCCTCTTCCCACAATGGCTTTGTCCCTCGCCAAGCCGTGCTCCTGTGGGCTAGCATCCTCCCCGAGGGTCCTTTCTCCTTACTCAAACACCCATGCAAGTGCTTTGTTCTAACACCCCCATCCAGGAGTGGACCGCCACTCACCTTCACGAAGGGGAAGGCCGGCCCGGGGCTGAACGGCTCATTCTCGTGTTGCAGCTGGTAGCGCACGTACTCCTCCACGCCCTGCTCCATGTAGATCCGCTGCTCCTCGTCCATGCGGAACAAGGCCCGGGAGGACACGGCAATGGTGACTGCATTCTGAGGCTTGGGCTGCAGAGGAGCAGGAGAAGGGCCATCACTTCCCCTTCCCTGAGGTGGGGCTCGTGGGCCAGCCCCTCTGAGTCCCGGGGCAGGGAGGAGAAGGCCAGCCCAGCCTCTGCTAGGAGGCTTGGTATTGGGCAGGGGCAGACCTAGGAGAGGACCTCCTCTGTGAAGGACCCATGAGGGGACTGAGCGAGATGAAGGCTCCCCACCAAGAAGCAGGGACATGCCCTTGGGGAGTCTGCAATCTAGCCAGCCACCTGGACACAACAGATGAATGAATACATTGTATGGAGCCAGAGTATGACTGGTGCTCAAGATGGTCTTCAGATGGTTTCCATTATAAAATGAGAGCTACATGTCCTTAGATGGAAATGGTACTTAGAAACATGACAACTATAGAAGAACATTTATCTCCAGCCCAGATCTTCCTCCAGCTCCAGACTCATGTATCTAACCGTCCAGGTTGACTAACCAGACACTCAAACTCAACATTCCCACTACAGTCTCTACCCCTAAACCTGGACTCCTCCCTTCTTCCTCATCTCACTGCTAGGCACCACCCTGCACTCATCACCTCAACCAGAAGCCCAAAATTCAATGCCAGTCTTCCCTCTTCCTCAACTCCCTTTCCCCACCAGCAGCCCCACTAGAATCCATCCACTTGTGTCTTCCCCACCACAGTCCAGTCCATCATCTCCTCCAATATGTCATCCATATTGCTGTCACGGGACTTTTCTCAAGTTCAGATCTGATCCAGTCCCCCCACCCCTTCAGTGGTGCCCACTTTTCTCAGACTCCAGTTGTTAGCTTTTGGTATGGAGTAGGAAGCTCTTCATGACAGACCCCTACCTCGCTCTCTGCGCTCGCCTTCCCATGACCCCACTTTGCTCAGGCTGAACTTTCTCGGGTGTGAGCACACCTTCCATGCTTTCTCTGACTCTTTGCACATGCTGTTTCCCTTCCTGACCTACCCTTCCCCTGACTCTCCACCCAGCTAACTTCTACCCAACCTTTGGGTCACAAACAATGTGTCACCTCTAGGAAAGCCTTCTTTCACCCTTAGTCATGGGTTTGCCACCTCTTCTATTTCTTTTTCTTCCCCTTTTCCCCCTATTTCCTTTTAGTAAAATTTAACAATAAATTGTAATTGCTTATTTCTGCTTCTAGACAAAGTTCTAGAGAGGAAGTAAGAACAATGCCTACGTTCTGAGGGAGGAGGAACTATATGACTATCTTGTTCATTTATTGCATCTCTAGTGCTTGGAACTATACCTAGCACCATAGTAGGTGCCCAGTAAATGTTTAATGCTTCTAAACTTTTAAATAACCTATTTTACTGGGAAATATTATTTGCCATGACAATTTAACATGAACCAGAAACTTCAGTTCAGTGCCCTAATCAGTTCAGCTTGCTCGATATAGTAGGTACTCTGAGAATGTTTTTTTGATTGATGCCAATTTGGTGAATATTCGCTGGTTCTTTTTTTAAAAAATATATTTTATTGATTTTACACAGAGAGGAATTGAGAGGGATAGAGAGTTAGAAACATCAATGAGAGAGAAACATCGACCAGCTGCCTCTTGCACATCCCCCACTGGGGATGTGCCCGAAACTAAGGTACATGCCCTTGACCGGAATCGAACCTGGGACCTTTCAGTCTGCAGACCAACACTCTATCCACTGAGCCAAACCGGTTTCGGCTATTCGCTGGTTCTTTATGCCAGGCACCTGGGCTCTGCCTGGGGGGGGGGTCCTGGTACAGACTTAGCTGCTGTCCTCGGAGCTCACAGGCTGGTAGGGGAGAAAGTCAGGTAAATAGAGATGCAAAAGGGATCAAAATAGTGACAGAGCCGAAACCGGTTTGGCTCAGTGGATAGAGCGTCGGCCTGCGGACTGAAAGGTCCCGGGTTCGATTCCGGTCAAGGGCACGTACATTGGTTGCGGGCACGTCCCCAGTGGGGAGTGTGCAATAGGCAGCTGGTCAATGTATCTCTCTCATTGACGTTTCTAACTCTCTATCCCTCTCAATTCATCTCTGTATAAAATCAATAAAATATATTTTTTTAAAGAATGAGTGACAGAACACAGGTGAAAAGCAAAGTCTTGGTGACAGGTTCACAGGAAGTTGTCATGGGAGAGGAGGAGGGTGAAGTAAGGCATGAAGAGGTGAGCACACACATGGTGGTGCATCCACAAAGGTGAGCAGAGCCCAGGGCATGGGGGTCTGAGAACAGGAGAGCAGGAAGGTGCTAGACTAGAGGGCCTCCTCTCAGAGCCCCAGGAGGATCTCAGAACTCCTTCACCATCTCCACTAGAGTGGAGCCGGGGGCCTGCCATCACAGCGGCAGCTGGGCCCTTTATAATCCCTGGGGATCAGGATGTGGGTTCCCAAGGGGCTCACAGACACCCGGAGTCCCACTACATCTCTGTGACCCGAGCATCATTCTCACTTTACAAATGAGGAGCTCAAGTTGGGGGCAAGATTCATAAAGGGACCTGGCGCCTGGTCAGCGTGACTCAGTGGCTGAATGCTGACCTATGAACAAGGAGGTCATGGTTTAATTCCCAATTAAGGAATTATATGCCTGGTTTGCGTTCAATCCCCAGTAAGGGGCATGCAGGAGACAACTGTTCAATGTTTCTCTTTCTTTTTTTCTTTTCTTTACTTTTTTGCTATTTTAAAAAAATATATATTTTATTGATTTTTAATAGAGAGGAAGAGAGAGAGAGAGAGAGAGAGAGAGTTAGAAACATCGATGAGAGAGAAACATCGATCAGCTGCTTCCTGCACACCCCCTACCTGGGATGTGCCCAAAACCAAGGTATATACCCTTGACCATAATGGAACCTGGGACCTTTCAATCCATAGACCGACGCTCCATCCACTGAGCCAAACAAGTTAGGGCCAATGTTTCATCATTGATGCTTCTATCTCTCTCCCTTCCTCTCTGAAATCAATAAAAATTATTTATACTTTAAAAACTTAAAAATAAACAAAGGGGCCTTGCTCTCTGGCCTGCTCCTGCTAGCTCTGCAGGTCACACACTGGCTCCGCTGTTTCTCTCTGGAGCCAAGCCTGACTCCAATCAGTTGACAACATTGAGTGATTACCACGTGACAGGCACTGTGCTGGGGACGTGGCAGGAAACAAGACAGGTGTGATCTCTGCCCCCATGGAGTTTATGAGCTGTCCCCAAGGCAGAAATTCGTGCCATCCTTCAAAAGAGCACTGTCCAACAGAACATTCTGTGACAATAGAAGTGTCCAGAGATGTCCTTGTGGCTATGGAGTAATTTGAATTGTGACTAGTGAGACTGAGAAATGGAATTTTTAAAAATATATTCTTATTGATTTCAGAGATGAAGGGAGAAACAGAAACATCAATGATGAGAGAGAAGCATTGATGGGCTGCCTCCTGCATGCCCCACAGAGGGGATCAAGCCCGCCACCCCAGCAATGTGCCCTGACTAGGAGTCAAACCGGGACCTCCTGGTTTATAGGTCGATGTTCAACCACTGAACCACGCCAGCTGGGCTTGAATTTTTTTTTTTTAATATACACCAAGTGGCCAGATTATTATGATCTCTGAATGCATAATAATCTGGCCACTCAGTCAGGGTGTGTGTGTGTGTGTGTGTGTGTGTGTGTGTGTGTGTGTGTATTAGAGGCCCAGTGCATGAATTCGTGCAGGGATGGGGTCTGGCCAGCCTGGCCAGAGGAAGGGGACATGGGCAGTTGGCTGGCCTGCCTGCAGGTCGAACTCCTGGCCAAGGGGACAATTTGCATATTAGCCTTTTATTGCATAAGATATACACTGAGTGGCCAGAGATCATAATAATTTGGCCACTCAGTACATATTTTTATTGATTTCAGAGAGGAAGGGAAAGGGCGAGATAAAGACATCAATAATGAGAGAGAATCACTGACCGACTGCCTCTTGCACATCCCCTATTGGGGATTGAACCCACAACCCAGGCATGTGTCCTTGACTGGAATCAAACCCGGGACCCTTCAGTCCCTAGGCCGATGCTATACCACTGAGCCCAGCCAGCTAGGGCTGGGCCTAAATTTTTCTTTCTTTAAAATATATATATATATATATATATATATATATATATATATATATATATATATTAAATATATTTTATTGATTTCTTACAGAGAGGAAGAGAGAGGGATAGAGAGTCAGAAACATAGATGAGAGAGAACCATCGATCAGCTGCCTCTTGCACACTCCCCACTGGGGATGTGCCCGCAACCAAGGCACATGCCCTTGACCGGAATCGAACCCAGGACCCTTCAGTCCGAAGGCCGACGCTCTAGCCACTGAGCCAAACCGGTTTCGGCTGGGCCTAAATTTTTTATTGTAATTTAATCAATTTAAAATGTAAGTAGTTATGACTGGTGAGTGGCTAATGAGGCTTTAAGACCTCAGGATAGAAATGAAGACCAAAGAGCTCCCCACGCTCGTGAGGTAGACCCCAATTTGCATTTGACTTCTACTCCAACCAAGGTGCTGTATGTGGCCAGCGGCCAGTCCAGGGCAGGGGCAGCACAGGTGCCTCTCCTGGGGCTCAGCTCCAGTGCGCTCCCAGGTGCTGGCCACCACCGTGTACTACCCTGTTTCCCCGAAAATAAGACAGTGTCTTATATTAATTTTTGCTCCCAAAGATGCGCTAGGTCTTATTTTCAGGGGATGTATCATGTTTCCATGAAATAGGTCTTATTTTCAGAGGATGTCTTATTTTAGGGGAAACACGGTAGTATCTGTGTGACCTTGGGCTGACACCACCCAACCCCCTTAGCAACTGAGAGCCTTCAAGGAAAGAAGGTAAAGTTAAAAGACCTAGAACAAGGGAGGGGAATGTCTGGCCTGCAAAATCATTTGCTCTGGTCCTGCCAAGGCATTAGGGGGTAGGTTATAAAACGTTTGATCAAATTTAGAGGCTAATTTTTAAGTTGGTAGTTTGTATGACCCTCGAATGATGTTATAAATATCCAAATGGCCCCTGGCAGAAGAAAGGTTCCCGACCACTGACCTAGAGAAGAAAAATGATAGAGGGATGGCCAGGGATGGTAAGAGTGGGGTGGAGGGAGTTGGGAGACCCACTCTCATAAGCCCAGGAGGCCTGATGGCTTACTGCCCCGGGGACGGCCCGTCATCCCTTCAAGGACAGAGAACCAGCTGCCCTCCCAGCCCCTCAGGCAGGTTCCCAAGCCAGCCACGCCAGCCCAGGCAGCCAGCCAAGGCCGCACTCTTCACTTTCCGTCCCACAGTCCCTGCCAGGCCGCCGTGCTCTGGGTCCCCTCTGGCCGACCTGCCCAGACCCCTTCCCATCCCACTTGAGCAATTGCAAGAAAACTATCCCAGCTGCCTTGACTCCAGGAGTCTCCACTTTTTTCTTTTAAATCTGGGGAAAGAGCCCTGGCTGGCTTGGCTCAGTGGACAGAGCATCGGCCTGGGGACTGATGGGACCCGGGTTTGATTTCGGTCAAGGGCATATGACCGGGTTGCAGGCTCGGTCCCCAGTGGGGAGTGTGTGCAGGAGGCAGCTGATCAATGATTCTCTTTCATCATTGATGTTTCCATCTCTCCTTCCCTCTCCCTTCCTCTCTGAAATCAATAAAAAATATATTTAAAAATATATATAGGGAAAGAGGCTCAGAGAGGGACAGAAATTTACTCTAGGTCACACAGCAAAGTCAGCACAGAGCCAGGGTAAGGTCCCAAGTCCCTGGCCTCTGTCCACATGGCAGCCCTCACCACAGGCCCCTCCTCAGTAACTCCCAGAAGACCCCGGCCCCTGCTACTTCAGCCGCTTCCCTGGGACGCGCCCCACACACAGCACTGCACTTTCCAGGTTTGGAAGAAATGGTGAGGGGCACAGAGCTCTCACGGCGAGGATTCTAAGGTAAGGTGACCAGATCGTCCAGGTGTTGGCGGGACAGTCCTGATTTCTAACAATTTTTCCTGTGTCCCGCTGCGTTTTAAAAAACTCCTGATTTTTGGAAAGATTGGAAAGATTCTTTCCAAAAATTGGGACTTCTTTAAAATGCCACGGGATGCGGGAAAAATTGTTAGAAATCAGGACTATCCCGCCAACACCTGGACAATCTGGTCACCTTATTCTAAGGGCGGGGCTCTCTTTGAGCTCAGGATGGAGGTTCCCAGGGCAGGACTCTGCCTCCCCACTCAGCCTGCTCTGACGCTGTGCAAGTCACGTGGAGCCTCAGGGCCAAGCGGGCAGGAGCTGCTGCAGGAAACGGGGATCCTGGCTGAAGACATGAGTAGCCCAGGATCCCGGCGGGAGAGATGAGGCTCCAGGTGGAGTTGAAGGAACAGGTGGAGGGAGCTGTCCAGAGCTGGGGAGCAGCGAGCACATAGAGGCCCTCCTGGACCGAGCTGCAGAGGGAGGCCACCCTGTCATGTGTTGTCAGGTGACCCTCCAGAAGTCAGAAGGAAGTCCGGATTCTGGATTGGGTGAGTTAGAAAGATCCTTACCCTAGACCGGAACTCAGCCTGAGAGCTCTGGCCTCCAGGGAGCCAGGGTCCTGCCAGCTCTCCCTGCCTCCCACCAGGGCTTGGGGCCAGGCTGGTGCCCCCTGCTGGCTTGGGGGTGGGATGGGCGAGGGGATAATGGTGGAGGGATAATGGAGGGCAATCCAACGCCACTCAGCCTGTCTGAGGAGCTCTCATTTTAGCTGATATAATTCTGCCTGTTGGGACCAAGATAGGAACGTGGCCAAAAGCTGTGACTTCTAGAATATCAGGGCTGCTGGGGGACAGATAGGGCTGCAATGAGGAAATCCTCTGACCCCATGAGGTGAGGGTCTCCTAGGGATCTCTGGGCTCAAATACTTCACTCGGGCTCTTGGGAAGGAGAATAAGCCCAGGACAGGCCTGCTGGGGTGCATGAGGCCTAAAGCCCCCAATCTAGCTTGTGGGAGGAGAGGCTATGGCAGGAAGTAGGGGCCAGGAAGCCACCAGGCACCTTGTCTCTCAGAGAAGTGTGAGGGCCAGAGGCTTGCAGAGGCCATGACTGACAGCTGGGCCTGAGTTCCCTGGTTCCTTGTGCTTGGGGAGGAAGTAAGTTGGTGAGCTCCCCCTGTCCATCCCCTTCTCTCCATCCCCAGACCATCCCCTTGTCCATCCCCTTGTCCATCCCCAGACCATCTCCTTGTCCATCCCCAGACCATCCCCTTGTCCATCCCCTTCTCTCCATCCCCAGACCATCCCTTTGTCCATCCCCTTCTCTCCATCCCCAGACCATCCCCTTGTCCATCCCCTTCTCTCCATCCCCAGACCATCCCCTTGTCCATCCCCTTGTCCATCCCCAGACCACGGCAGCTTGCTCCTCAGACAGGGACCGGCCTCCTTACCGGAATGCCTGCTGCCAGACGCACCCCCTTCAATCTGTTCATCACCGCCCAGGTGATCTTTCCAACATGAAAATGGAACCAAATTAATCCCTTGTTGAAACGTCCTGCATAATTCCACAATAGTTTCATAGGTTGTTTTTTTAAATTGTTTTTAAATATATTTTTATTGATTTCAGAGAGGAAGGGAAAGGGAGAGAGACAGAGAAGCATCAATGATGAGAGAATCACTGATTGGCTGTTTTCTGCACGCCCTCGACTGGGGATCGAACCCGCAACCAGGCATGCCCTTGACCAAAATTGAACCTGGGACCCTTCAGTCTGCAGGCCAGCACTCTACCCATTCAGCCAGACCAGCTAGGGCTGGTTTTCATGGCTTTTGAAAAAGCAGGTTAATCTTTTATTCAAATGAACTCTTGGGGGAAGGAAACCCCAGTGTGTAAACCAGATAGTACCATATCATATTGGTATGCATTTATTGTACAAATGCAAATGCATTACATGTACATAAAGCATTTACCGTATTATAACGTCAACCAATACGCTATAATCACACAGTTGCCTGGGTGATGACAAAGATGAAACTGGGAGTTAGGATGCCTGTGCAGACTTAAGCTTCATCATCCTGTCAGTCTGGGTCTGCGTTGGCTGCTTTTTGCAGGATTCAGAAAGCCCCGATTCACTCCAGTAAGTGGTTGCAAATGCCTTGTTTTCTTTTAAACTACAGGCCTCAAGAGACTCGGCAGTAATTGTCGGCAATCTCAGGATACTCTTCTATTAAACAGATCACAGGGAAAACTTTATTCTGCGGTTTGCTTTTAAAAAAATCAATCCTCAGCGTAAATGATTATGTTCGTAGTCTCCAAGATGGGAAAATGTCCACAAAACACATTTGAGTGAGTTGAATTTTATTATACATTTTTAACGGTTTAAAAAGTACTCTGAAGAAGAAAAAAGAAATCCTTGGTTTCACGGGGCTCATGGAACCTGGTTTTAAAACCCCTAACCTCACCCAGCCCAGCATGGCTCAATGCTTGAGAGTCAACCTATGAGCCAGGAGGTCATGGTTCAATTCCTTGTCAGGGCACATGCCTGGTTGCAGGCTCGATCCCCAGTGTGGGGCGTGCAGGAGGCAGCGACCAATGGTTCTCTCTCATCCTTGATGTTTGATAGGTTGCTCCCTCTCCCTTCTTCTCTGAAATCAATTTAAATGTTAATTAATTAATAAAACCCCTAACTTCACGGAATAAGGTCCCGGCTCCTTCACACGGTACTCAAGGCCCTCCACGGGCCTCTGGCATCCCTCCAGCTCTTCTCCCGAAGATCCTGCCTTCTCACTTCCCACTCAGTTGCCATCTGCCTGCCTTTTGCCCATCCTGTTTCCCTCTCTGCGTGGCAAAACCACTTTAAGATGCGGGCAAAGGCCGCCTCTGCGAAGCCTACCTGCGTGGGCAGTCACTCCTCTGCACCCACTGCCCTGGCAGGCCGTGGGCTTGAGCACTCACCACCTGCCGGGTCCCCCCTCAGGGCAGTGAGAGCGCCTGAGGCGGGGTCAGCCTTCCTCACCTCTCAGTCGCCCCATTGCTCAGGGGGCCAGGCGGGCGCTGCAGGACATGACTGCTGACAGGTGGGCCTCCTGGGGTGGGTCTTTGGGAGGAAGTGTCAGGCTGGAGCTCTGTTTTGGAGGATGCTCTGAGCCAGCCTCAGCTCTCAGTCCCCTTCCCCAGCACTGAGGACTGGCAAGCGGGAACTAGCCTGGCGCGGGGGCCAACCAGGGCATCAGAACTTGTGGGACTGGAGGGCTGAGACCACCGCGGAGGTAGCAGGATGTGGATGCCCACTGCGAAGGGAGCTGAGGTGCAGAGTCCGGCGTGGAAGCCCCCCAGAACCAGGGGCGCAGAGGCCTGGGCGCACCCTGGGGACGCGGGGAGCACAGCGCCCCGGCCCAGGGCGCATGGCCCTGAGCCAGACCCCAAAGTGCACGGGCTCCGGTACGAACCAGTGCTCGGATGGCAGACATCGGAGCGCACAGCGGGGAGGAGGCGGGCTTCCAGGGTCTGGTGTCTGCGGTCCGGGTGGCTTCCGCGGGCTTCCCCGACCGACCGACCGACCGGCTTGGCCACCGGCGCTGCCCCGTGCGCCCCGGGGGGGAGGGGCTGGCCTCGGGGCCGGAGCCGGGCCCCACAGGCTGCGTGGGGGAGGGGGTCCTGGCGTGGAACCCGAGCCCGGGTGAAAGCACGGAGCGGCGCTCCCAAAATAAACCCGAGCCCGCGCCAGCGGCCGGGCGCACCCCGGCGCCCCGGAGCGGCGTCCCCTCCGGGAGCCGCGGCCTCCGACCCCCCCTCCTCCCCGGTGACCTTCCCCCTCCACCCCCCTGCCCCGAGCACCCAGGGCCCGCGTGTACCGATTTGGGTTTCTTCTTGGGCGTGAGGTTCCCGCAGAAAGTGTCGGCTTCCTCCCAGCGCGTGGCCGTGGCCGCGGCGGACTCGGCCCCCAGCCCGGGCTCGCGCGGCTCCCGGGGCTCCGCGGCTTCCATGTCCGGCCGGACCCGGCGGGCGGCCGGGCGGGCGGCGGGGGCGGCGGGCGCGGGGCTCGCGGGGCTGCGCTGCGGGCGCGTCCCGGGCGGGCGGCGGCGGGCCGTGTGGGCGCGCGAGCGGCCGGCCGGCCGGAGGGCGGGGTGGGGCGGGGGTGCCACCCTCGCCCGCTCGGCGGCCCGCGCGTCCCTGCGGCCGGCGAGTGCGGACCAGAGGGCGGGTGGGGGGCGGGTGGGGGGCTGGCCTCTCCGGCTCTCAGGGGGGGTTGGGGAGCGAGGGGAGGCCTGACAACTTATTGCCCAGGATGACGGGTCCCAAAGGAAAAAAGAAAAGAAGGAAAAGCTAGCTGTCTCCTGCCCCCAAGCTAGCCTTGTCTCCCCCCTCCGTTGCAAGGACCCCGGGGTCCCCTGAGCGGCGTGCCCTTCCCTCGAACCCTAGCCCATTGCGCGGGGAGCGGGGAGGTAGGGGCTGGACAGCTCCGTCTACCGGGGGGAGGGGGGAGCCCGCCTCTAGCCGGGCGCACAGGGCGGCCCCAGCCCGGCAGCTCTTCCCCGTCGGGGCAGGAGGGCCCTGGTCTGCGTGGGGACCAGGCTCTCCGCCTGCGTGGGGCCCAGGTCTGAGAGACTCCCGGGGATTCTCTCCCAAGACCCGAGTTCCTGCTGGGCCCGCACTAGCCAGCAGGGGGCGCGCGCTCCCAGGCCCCCCTACCAAGCTTGGGTTGGTAAGTGAAGGGCTGTGAAGTGCCTGGATGGAGGGAGGGTGGGTGGAAGACGTTGGAGGGTGCTGGAATCAAAGACTCCCGAACCACCATCCTGCAGTGTCATGGCGAGCCTAGAAGTGTGCACAGGTGGGTGGAAGCAGCGGGGGGGGGAAAATACTGGCGTGGCCTGGAGGGCGTCTGCCTGGGACGTGGTACAGAATGGAGGGACCTGGACAGACTGCCATCCTGGGAGGAACTAACTACTAAACTCTGTGTGAGAGAAAAGGAGAAATAATAGCAATACAGAGTTTTAGGGTTGCCGAAACGGGTTTGGCTCAGCGGATAGAGCGTCGGTCTGCAGACTGAAAGGTCCCAGGTTCGATTCCGGTCAAGGGCATGTACCTTGGTTTTGGGCACATCCCAGGTGGGGGTTGTGCAGGAGGCAGCTGGTCGATGTTTCTCTCTCATCAACGTTTCTAACTCTCTATCCCTCTTCCTTCCTCTCTGTGGAAAATCAATAAAATATATTTTAAAAAATAAATAAATAAAAAAATTTTAGGGTTAGCTAAGTATGTGTTCACTTGCCCTACTCAAGTCTTGGAAGATCGTTTCCAGGATGAGGCCAAAGTCTCTCCCATCCTACCTGTCCTTTGGCAATGTGACTTGGGCATTTCTCCCAGAGGTGGGGTTGAATCTGAGTTGACCCGGGGTCTTGCTTTCACTGATATTATGCTGTAGACGTGATGTTATACAGTTCCCAAGCTTAAGCCTTCAGAGGCCTTGCAGATGCCATGTTTGCCCTCTCGGGAGCCAGCTACTAGGTAAAGAAGTCTGGACCGTCCTGCAGGAAAGTCCACAAGGCGAGGCAGAGCGGCCCTGGAGGAGAAGTAGCCAGTGGAGAACAGCAGTTTCCCCCGAGACTGTCAGCATCAAGTGCCAGGCATGTGAGGGGGCCATCTGAGCTGTTCTGGCTCCAGCTCAGCTCCAGGGGGATGCTGCTGGGTGAGCGGCCCCGGCCATGAAGCAGGAAGACCTCCCAGTTGAGCTCACAGAGTCATAAAATAAATAAATTATTGTTGTTTTAAGCACTAAGTTTTGGGATGGCTTGTTACACAACAATAAATAATGAAACTCTAGGAAGGGGTCAATTATTCTCAGGTGCCTCATGAAAGAGGAGGAGGAGGAGAAAGAAGAGGAGAATGAAGAGGAAGAAGAGGAGGAGGAGAAGGAAGAGGAGGAGGAGGAGAAAGAAGAGGAGAAGGAGGAAGAAGAGGAGGAGGAGGAGGAGGAGGAGGAAATCACCTAGGAGATCATACAGGTGGTTACTTGGGTGGCAGTGAGCACCTGACCCAAAGGTGAGCCACCCCCATGCTGTCCAGTGACCTGTGACCTGTGTGGCCTGGGTTGAAAAGTTGATCTGGGCCAGATTCCTCTTTTTCAAGAATTTGGAATTGGGAAACAGGGACTGGAAAGTCAAGCGTGGAAGCCGAGGATGCTGTGAAGTGCAGTTGGCTTCCAAGAGACCTGCATGAGCCTGAGTGAGCTGTGAGCAGAGTGAGCGGTCAGCAGAGTGAGCGGTCAGCAGGTAAGAGGGAAGAGGATGTGCAGAAGGGAGGAGAGACCCTACAGAGGAGGAGCCATGCTGCCCTGAGAGGGAGCACCTCGGTCCTGGCAGGTTCTCAAGTCCCAGGTGAGGCTCTGGCTAAAGTGCCCATCTCTAAATGTCCATATCTTCCACCTCACTTCGACAAACGCCTCCCTAAAAAGTTGGTGGCCATTGATTTGTGTGGTTTTTTTTAAAATATGTTTTTATTGATTTCTAGAAAGAGAGAGAGAGGAAGGGAAAAGGATGGAGAGAGAGACATTCTGCTGCCTCCTGCACATCCCCTACTGGGGATCAAGTCCACAACCCAGGCATGTGCCCTGCCAGGAATTGAACAGGTGACATCTTGGTTCCTGGGTGGATGCTCAATTGCTGAGCCACACCAGTTGGGCCCAATTTTTTATTTTTTTATTTTTATTTTTTTTACTAGCAACCTTTCCCACCTTCTTTTCCTAGTTACTGGCCCTGCCTCCCTGCCTCCCTGGTCATAGGAATAGGCCTGTGGCCCGGGCCTGACCAACTGTAGAGCCCTGTTTTCTTGGACACAGTGATTGAACCAAGGATGAGCATGTGGCCCAGCGGGGTCACTCTGCCGTACTCTTATAAATGGGTGCTTGGAGATTTGGCTCTTTCTTCTCTGGGGCAATGTGATCTGGGAACCCTCCTTTCTCTGAGGCATGGGGGATGCCCAGCTGGAGAGGACAATGAGGTCCCAGAGAGAAAAAAAGCAGAAGAAAGTAAAATGTTGAGCCTCTGGATCCAGCAGAGCCTGAACTTCCCAACTACATGAGCCACTAAGCCTCTCCTTTTGCTTGAGCTTCTTTGATTTTGTTCACTTGCAGCCCAAAGCCTCAACCAACCCAGTCTCCACACGTTTGCCCAGCTCAGCTGACGCTGACAGGGAATCCTGTGATGAACTGTGTACACGTGAGGGGCCAACTGCTTGAGGTTTGGGAGGCTTCACAGAGGAGGGCAATGATGTGGGAGAGGGACAATGGCGTGTGTACGGGCGCAGAAGCCTGAGCGATCCCTTAGGGAAGTGGGGGGCAAGTCAGGGTGCCTCAAACGCAGGGTGCAGGATGGGGAGAGGGAGGGAGAACAGGCTTTCGAAGTCAGCAGGTGAAAGATCATGCAGGGCCTTGCGGGAGGTTGATACTGAGGGCGGGGGGGGGGGGGACTTCTGGGGAGCTGCCATGGCCAGATGAGTGCTTTAGGGAGGTTACTCTGGTTTCTTCGGGTGCAGAGGGCAAGCCTGAGAGCAGGAGGTGGACTCACCTGGGCTAGAGACGATGAGGGTCAGGGGACGCTTTACGGAGATGGTGATCCAGGGCCTATGCACTGGGAGATGGGAAGGAGGCAGGACTCCCCATCCCCCCCCCCCCCCCCCCCCCCCCCCCCCGTGCGGCTTCAGCCAGGAATGGCAGCCCCAGCTCTCAGACTTCTGAGTCACCTCCTTAGGTTCATGGCTGCCCTGAGGCCAGGTCAGCCTCCTTCCTCCGTCCTAATTGCTTCCTGCCAAGGCAGCTGGGCCCCTGCAAGCGTCCTTGAGAAAGCCCTTGTAAAAGCAACTGAGCATTTCAGAAGGAAGCAGGCCCCAGCAGCTGCCACTGTCCCGGCCCCAGGCAGGGAGCAGTGCCTCCCTGACTACTGAGGGGGTCTTCTGAGGGGAACACTTCACCTCCAACTCCCACCCCCAATCCTTACCACATCTGGGTCAGTGCAGGGGGTCTCAGGGCTTTGGGCGGGGCCCCTGTGGATGGTGTAACGAACAAGTTATGCTCTACCCAACCTCTGCCCGCACTCCACGGGTCAACTGTGCATACGGCAGGACAAGGCTGTGTTTGTTCAGAAGAAGGGGTATATTTTCCCAATTAGCCCGAAGGTGCCACCGTAGTCTGGCTGCATCCTTCTAGGGGTGCTTCCACTCAGAGGGGATCCCTCCTCCGAATGAGTACATAGTGTACCACATGGACCATTGTAATCAGACTTTACTGATGCCTTCCACTGGGCAGAGGGAGAAGCCAAGCCCCATATCTGTTCCCACTAGCTTCCTTCTGGGGGGAGGGGGGACTGCTCTGCCTGAAGACCCCACATATCAGCACCGGGTCTGGCCATAGGTGATTTGGTCCCACCAAAAGCTAAGCTGAACCAATCAGATTCTTTTGCTTGAGACACAGAGGGGCATTGTCATCGCTGGTGAGGGTTGATACAGAGTTAGGATGCAGCCACTTTGTGTAGCGAAACCCAGGAAGTCTGGAGAGATACCAAGAAAAAGATGCAGCCTTAACTGGTTTGGCTCAGTGGATAGAGCGTCGGCCTTAGGACACAAGGGTCCCAAGTTCGATTCCGGTCAAGGGCATGCACCTTGGTTGCGGGCACATACCCAGTGGGGAGTGTGCAGGAGGCAGCTAATCAATGGTTCTCTCTCATCGTTGTTTCTAACCCTCTATCCCTTTCCCTTCCTTTCTGTAAAAAATCAATAAAATATATTCTTTTAAAAAATATATTTTATTGATTTTTTACAGAAAGGAAGAGAGAAAGGGATAGAGAGTTAGAAACATTGATGAGAGAGAATCATTGATCAGCTGCCTCTTGCACACACCCTACTGGGGATGTGCCCACAACCAAGGTACATGCCCTTGACCAGAATCGAACCCGGGACCCTTCAGTCCGCAGGCTGACGCTCTATCCACTGAGCCAAACTGGTTTTGGCAATAAAATATATTCTTAAAAAAGAAAAGAAAAAGATGCAAATATTGCCAAGGGGACAAGAGCCTGTGAGGCCCCGAGAACAAAAAGAGGCCCATTCTTAGTTCTAGTTCACGAAGGCCCGGTCATTCTTGATTTTCCATCTTTAGGGTCCCTTGTAATCGGCTCACTCCTCTCTTTGAACCATGAAGTGGGTCTCTGTTTCATGTATCCGGGTCCTTGCTGGAATAGGGACCTCAGTCCTAAGGAGTTGCTGAGGTACTCCCACGGTGTGAGCACCACCCCACCCCACCCCAGCGCTAGCCCGGCTGAGAGAAGAGCAGGACGCCTCGGCACAGTCACACCTTTTATTCACTGTCAGTGAGAATACACACACACCACAGCACAGGGTTGAACAGTGAGGGCAGCCACTGTGGGCACAGCCAGGAGCGGCACATCCATGGGGGCCGGGCCAGAGCGGTGAAGGAGTTGGGAGCACCCCTGTGCCACCCCCTCCCCCCTCCTGCCCCAGGCCTCCACACTCCCAGAGCCTCCACCAAGCAGCAAGGGCCAGACACCCTGGAGGCCTGGTTCTGCCCCCACACTCTGGCACAGGGACAAGAAAACCCTGGACATCTCAGAGAGAAGAATCCCATATTTTTTCTGAGACTTCTCAATTGCAGGATTTGAATTTTTTCCCCAAACACTGATGAATAAAATATGTAGAAAATAAATTCTTGCCCCCACAGTGATCTCTAAAGTCAGCACAAACCCTCACCCAGGGTGGGTCTTCAGGAAATGTTTGCTGCTTTAGTAAATTTCTGCATAAAAATTTACAGTGTCAGCTTACTACCTTGCCTAGAAACCCAAGTATTCTTCTCTCTCTCTCTCTCTTTCTTTCTCTCTCTCTCTCTCTCTCTCTCTCTCTCTCTCTCTCTCAATGCATTTCTATCTGTAGGGACTCTGCCATTGTCAGGAAAAGATGAAGTGCCTTTGCTTATGGGCTTCCTTTTCCTTAACTTTCGATTTAAGGTAGGTTAGTTAATCCTGACTATAGTTCAAAGGACGGGAGTGGCCATCGGAAGTAGCCCTTGTTGATGATTTTTAGAGATCAGAAGGAGCTCATCGATTGGACCGAAGATTGAATGAGGACAGAATACAGTTAGAAGATAGATTTGGAATTGTGCAGTTCAGAGTTGCTGCAAGGAGATACAGAATTTCAAAGGAGAGTCTGGATATATCACCGCTGTAACTGTCTGTATATTTTTGAGTCTATGTGAGTCATACTTCAATCTCTGCTAACCTGGTGCTCTGGGACAAGTCCCTCTCAGCTGAGGCAGAGATGGGAGGACTGCCTCTCTCTCCTCCCACCGCAGGGCCAGGGCTCTACCACAGGCGCTCCCAAGCAGCGTCCGTGGGACATCAGGAGCATGTGGGAGCAAGGCCTGTCCTGCCTGTGGCTCCTCCCATTAGCCAGATGGTGATCCCGGTCCCTGGCCTGGCATTATGTATTCAACGCTGCCGGGTCTTTGGCCTCACCAGCAAATATCAGCCAGGGAAATGAGTGCAGAAGCTTGGAGTGATCACACATGCCTTCACAGGTAGGACTTGCTGGGGAAAAGCAAAAGCAGTTCTCCTAGGGAGGAAGTTGATGCTAGAGACAGTGCAAGATGCTTCCAGGGTTCTGAGCCAGAGGCCTTCTAGGACAGCCTCCTAGGATTTGTTAGCAGAGCTGCCCAGAACAGAAAACAAGATGCTGGAAAATGGGGGGACATCAACCAAGCTCCTGTTTCTTTTTGGAAGACCCCAAGAGCTTCAGGAACCTCTTAGCAGGAAGCTTGTAAAAGGCCAAACTAACTTAGCTTGCCCCACAGTCAACCTCCGTACAACTCAGAGCCAAGTAAATGAGTAGGAAGAGACTGAAGGGAAGAACCTGCTTAGAGTCTTGGGGGTTCAAGTCTAGACGCTGTGCCACCTCCTGACTCTGTGCGTTTGCACAAGAGACTCCCCTTCTCTGCGCCTCGGTCTCCAAGTCCGGAGAAAGGAAATGGGATATGAAATCCCCACTTCCCTAGGCTGTGAGTGTAGAGTAAGATGGTGTGGGCGACAAGCCTTTGAAAGCCATGAAGTTCTGTGTGATTGGGGGTTGCGTTAGATTCAACGTTTGGGGGATGGGAACCCCACTGTGTAAAAAGCCTTCCATTGGAAGTGTCAGCTGAGCCAGGCTATTCAGTATCTGGGGTGCTGACTGACAGCACAAGATACACCTAAATGGCCAGCTCCTGAGAGCAATGGAACATCCTTTGAGGCATTACTGGATAAGAGCCTACTGGTTACTGGCCGAGGATGTGAATATGAGCCTTGGTGATAGGCAGGACAGAAAGAGGTGGCAACCCAGGGGCCTTGCTACCTCCAAGAGCAGCAAGTAGGAAGGTCCAGTAGGGTTTTGGACCAAAGGTCCACATCCCCAAGAGCTTCCTCCTGCAGAGAGAGAGGGCAGGTGAACCCTCAGAAGTAAGAGACGAGCTTCCCTGCTTCGCTGCAGGTACAATCTGCACCCCCAAGTCAGCAACCATTCCCTGTCCCCACCCTGGGCTGATAGCACCCGTACACGAGACTGTTTTCACCAGCAGCTCAAGAGGAAATCAACTGTCACTGCACAGGAAAGCCAATTTCTGATCACACGCATAGGAGGCAGTAGAGTGAAAGACTTAAAAGAAGCGAGATGAATTCTCCAGCAGTCAGAGCATGCAGCGGGATAGCTCACGGATCCAAAATCGGGAAGCCGACATTGGAGAGCAAAGCCAGTGCCCTCGGAGGACGATGAGTTACCTGCCCGATTCAGGATCCGGGGTTAGAACAAGCTTTTCAGGGGAGCGTGCCCAGCACTTTCTTGGGCATTTGGTCCATGAATGCAGCCTGGAGCCTCAGCAGCGGCCAAGCCGGCCTCCTCTCCTAGCTCCTCCCACTTCTGCAGCCGCGAGAGAACAAGCCATCCTCGAAACGAGACCAAACCCAGAAAGGAGCTACCAAGTGGTGGGAAATACACAGTCTCACTCTCAGCGAGCCTTGTTTTTGTGTTTCCGAAGGCGGCGCCTGACCAGAGTAAGTGTACCACAGAGATGCTCAGTGAACCGGAAAAGACCGGTAAAAAGGAAGCAGAGGAGGCTGTGGACGGCCACAGCTCGGGATCTGGCTTGATAAGAAAAAAGTGTTTTCTGGTGAGTGTGGTGGTATTTCCCTCTTTGTGTCTCTTTTTCCCCCCCATGAAAACGAGCATTTCTGTACTCGTTTGATTGTTTTATAAGAAATCAAGTAATATAAAGTATGTTTTAATACCCTAACCTAATAAAATTACGTTAGCTCCTTGTAAGGGCACTAAAAATATAGGTATTGCATACATTCCAACTTTCCTTAAAATTTCCACGTACACGGCTCCTAGACTTCCCAACACCTCATTTATCCTTCTGCAGCTCTGCATAGAACGGAGTGGAGGGATTTAACAGTTCCTCTCTAACTAACCAGCCTCACCCACCCTGCGCTCAGCCGTGCCCAACGTCTCTGACCGCCGGGAGTCTGCCCCCCTGTGTGAGCTTCCGGGAGGGC
This sequence comes from Vespertilio murinus, assembly GCA_963924515.1. Classification (NCBI taxonomy): domain Eukaryota; kingdom Metazoa; phylum Chordata; class Mammalia; order Chiroptera; family Vespertilionidae; genus Vespertilio; species Vespertilio murinus. The sequence continues at coordinate 24,866,674 of OZ004706.1, forward strand.
ACCGAATGTGCCGGGTGGACTACCATGTCCTTAGCACCCGGGGGTGCCTGGCATCGAACAGGTGCTCAATCGCTGTTAGCTGAAGAAAGGGCTGAATGAAGGCTCCAAAGCCAGGAGCCAAAGGGGCGGGGGAGGGTGGGAGGGAGCGGGGCAGAGACCGCCTTTAAGGGACATGGGTCCTTAATAAAGGACTGACCCGATTTGGCCCTTTACACTGGGTGGCTGTGGAATCACATCTTGTGAAATATAACCCCAGGAAGAACGGACTTTCAAAGCAGAGCCCCGGCCTCCCTCCTTAGCCCTGCCTGTAGGGGCAGAAGCTAACTCCCCTTTGCCCAATGGATGTGGGTTCTGGGCCAAGACTGGAGGTGGGCCGAGACCACAGGCTACCTGAGGACCTCTCTTTCCCAGCGTGAAGTGGTCCCCCCAAGATACTGACCGAGGGGAGCAAGGGCTTGGGCAGAGGGGTGGGTGGGCCAGGGAGTGAGGCTAGAGTAGCTCTCCCGCTGGGGAAGGGCCAGCCGGAGAGGTCACGGGGTTGGGCGGTGGCCATGCCCCTCCTGGCCGGGCCCCCCCCCTCACCGGCCTCTGCTCGCTCTACTTCTGCATGTCGCACTGCAGCAGCAGCACAATGGACGGGTCGCTCTTGGCCGCCTCCTTGAACTCCTCCAGAGTGATCTGGTCGTCCTTGTCCTGGTCCATCTTCTTGAAGATCTTGTCCACTCGCTGCTGGGGTGTGAGCCCGTCCTGGTTCATGCGCATCATGATCACGGTGCCCACCATCTTGTAGATAGCCTGGGGAGGAGCAGGGGGCAGGGGGGTTGGGGGTGAGCGGAGGGGGTTTGGGAGGGGGTTAGGGGGAATACCGGGAAACGGTGAGGATGCTGGACGGTGATGTGATGTAGGATCGTGAAGACCGGCGGTTGTGTGAGCATCTCACGCTGACGTGTCTAACACCCAACTCTTCCCTGTCAGCCTGCTCCTTCCCGGGCATTCATTTCCTGCCTCGGGAAATAGCAGATTCACTCTTCCAGTCGTTCAAAAGCCTTGGCACTGATTCTCGACTCTCCTTCTCTTGTACCCACATCCAGTCCTTCAGCGAATCTCGTCAGCCCTAACTTGGCAGCATTAAGAAATCCCATGTCTAACCGCTTCCACTGACTGCTCCTCCGCGGCTGTCACTCCCTCCGGTCCTGGCGGGGCTCCTGCAGGAGCCTCTAGCTAGTCTCCCAGCTTCCCATGGAAGCAGGAGCTCTGAGCGGCGCCGGCACACGACGGGCATTCAGCACACATTTGTTGAAAGAACAACGAGCCAAGAGCACTTAGGATCTGGAGTCAGACTCCCTGGATTTGAATCATGAACCACCACTTGCTCAATCTGCAAAACGGGGTTTCTGACGGTACCTACCCTCTAGGGTTGTTGGGTAAAGGACTTAGCACAAGGCCTGTCCAACACCACGCCCCCAACCCGTGCCAGGGGGCCTGGGAAGCGGGGTGCGGGGAGAGGTGGGTGCAGCGAGGAGCTGGCTGGAGTGGGCGGCGCCAGAGACGGGCCTGGCAGCGAAGACAGGGGGCGCCACCCCCGTACCCCCACCCTCCCCCGCCTCTCGGGTCCGCCCCGGCGCACCTCGATGATCTCCAGCATCTCCAGGCGCGTGATGCGCCCGTCGCCGTCCAGGTCGTACATCTCGAAGGCCCAGTTGAGTTTCTGCTCGAAGCTGCCGCGGGAGGTGACCGAAAGGGCGCAGATGAACTCCCGAAAGTCGATGGTGCCGTCGCCGTTCTTGTCGAAGGTGCGGAAAGCGTGCTGCGCAAACTTGGAGGCGTCGCCGTAGGGGAAGAACTGAGGGGGCAGCGCAGGGAGGGAGTTGGGACGCTGGCCCCGCCCCCGGGTGTCTGGCCCCGCCCCGGTGTCTGGCCCCGCCCCCGGTGTCCGGCCCCGCCCCCGGTGTCTGGCCCCGCCCCCGGTGTCTGGCCCACGCCCCACGCCCCCGGGCCCGCCCACCTTGATGTAGAGCTGCTGGAACTCCTCGAGGTTGAGGATGCCGCTGGGGCAGTCCTTCAGGAAGCCTTTGTACCACTGCTTCAGCTCCTGCTCGCTGAACTCGGTGTTCTGCACCAGGTCCTCCAGCACCTCCGGGGCCAGCTTGCTGTTGGTCTTCCCCATGGCGGGGCCTGGGGGACAGGCGCAAGCAGCCGTCCTCCAAGTCCCTGTAAAACAGGGTTCCCTGTATCAACAACAGCTCCCCCCCCCCATAACAAACCCACATTTCCACAGCCAGACCCCTCCTTCCACATCTGGTGGGGTATCCCTCCTCTCACCGCCACCCTCCACAAGCCCCATCTTCCCTCACCCGGGCTCTATCCTTCACCACGCCCCTTCCCACAGGAGCTCCGGCCGCCCCTCCCCCAAAAAGCTGGGGGCAGGTTTCCAGGATTTCTAGCCTTTCAGGCCTCCACTCCCCTCTTTCCACTGACAGGTGCTGCCTGCCGCAATCTTCATCCTCTCTTCCCCTGTTTACACCTCCCCTAGGTCCCCTACACCCACAGAATAGAGTCTCAAGCCTCTCCTTGCCCGGCGGAGCTTTCGCACTCAGACCTGCCTGCTTCTGCTGGCTCCTCTCCTACCAGGGACGGGAGGCAGGCTCCTCCCATGTCCCCCTGGGACCACCTCCCAACTTCTTCAAGGCCCCCGGGCCATCCCAGCAGGAAGCGTCTCTCCCTCTTTCTTCTGTACCAATAGAAGTCCTGGCCAGTAGCACTGATGACCCTGATGAGATTCTGCTTTTCCTTCATTCCCCGAGCGTTTACTGAGGCTGATGGTGTGCCAGGCCCTGTGCTAGTCATGGGGATGAAGTAGACACAAGCCAACTTTCCACTCATAATGAGGCCAAGGAGGTAGGTAGGTAGCAGCTGATGGTCAAGGGCCTCCAACCCATGTCAAGAAGCTCAGCCTTTATCTGGAGGGGGTTTTGAAGCAAGAGCCAGGGAGACAGCATTCCTTCCACCACCCTGACAGGATGCTTGCAGGAAGGCAAGTCCTGAACGAAGTGCCGGGAACCCAGGGAGAAGGAATGTGCTTCAGAATTTTTCCTTTGGTTGCGGTGTGCCAGATGACCTGGGTCAGGGGAGGAAGGCATGGAGAGCAGTGATGGGCCTGCTGCATAGTTCAGAGGAGAGACGATGACACCGGGGCAAGGCATGTGAGGAGATGGGGACGGGCTGACAACTGTGGGCACCGGCAGGACTTGGGGACGGAATGGAAGTGAGGGGGACGGAGGAGGGTAGGCAGAGGCTCCGACTTGAGTTTGAGTGGATGGAGATGTTGCTGAGAAGCAAGTCTGGGGCAGGTGAAGAGTCAGTCCTCAGCTGGAGGGTGAGCCCCTCGGGTAGCCTGTGCGAGAAGTGTTTGCCGAGCAGGGTGCAACCCTCTGCAGGAAGCGTGGTCACCGTGATGCCCCCTGGGGCCCTGGAGGAATGAACACTCCTGTTGGGACTCCATGGGAGGAATGTCCCTCCAGAGCTTGAGTTCCCCAGGACGTGGCCTGGGAGGTGACGTGGGCCTGCTTGGAGTCTGGAAAGGCACCAGAATCCAATGGCAGGGTAGCCTGCCATGAAGATACTCTACAAAAGGAAGCCTTCAGGCCAGAAAGAGGAATGCCCCTCTCACAGCCCACCCCAGGCCAGTGTGGCTTCTAAGCTTTCCTGCTGAGAGCACCACAAACAACAGAGGTTGGTCCGTTCCAGGTACCCTCCTTGGCTGCCTGGCCTCCAGCTAGTTACAAGATATCTCTGGGCCTCGGATGCCTCCCATGGGCCTCGAGGAAGATCGAGGAGCAGTCAGGGTGGCTACCTCCTCCCCTACCTACCACCCTCAGCGGATGAGAAATCCTGTATTCTCTCAGGAGAAGCCATGGAGGGGGTGCAGGCCAGCTGCAGAAACCTGGAATTGTGAGGTTCGAAACAGGTGCACTGGGGCAAGAGTCAAGGACACTTCTGGGGCACCACGGGCAGAGGGAGGTAGGCTCCTAACCCAGCTGGCCCCTCCTCAAGTCCAAAGTACATGGATGACTCAGGGTATAGTCAAGGAAGCTAGAGAACCCAGAGGTGGAAGAGTCTGATGGGGGAGGCAGGGCCTCTTCCGCTGTCTCCTGTGGAATGTGTCTGAGTGTCTGCATCAGGTGCAGGGTGTGGGTGGGAGCATGTCAATGTATGAGATTGCAAGCCTGTCAGAGAGCACTGTCTGTGTGTGTGTCATGGTGTCTGTGTGCCTCTCACCGTCTGCCCCTTTTCTCCTCCCTCCCACAATTCTGTGTCTCCTGGGCCATGCCTGTTCTTGGCCCCCATTTGGCCCCAGGCCCACCAAGGACTATGTCTTCGGCTCCTTTCTCCTTATCCCCTCTATTGCGTTTAGATTGGTAGGACAAAACTGGCAGCGCCCTTTAAGATCGATCCCCTTATGTTAGTGAAAACCCAGAGAGAGGAGAAAAGGAGCTTGGGTTACACAGCAGGTCAGTAGAAGGGCTCAGATGAGCACCTAAGCTGAACCCATGCTACTGCCTAAACCACTCCCTCCAAATCATGGCTACTCTTACCCAAGAGAAGCCTTCTCCACTCCAACCTGCATTTTGGGGAAAACCATAGCTCTGATCTCCCTCTTAGCCTCAGTGGGACCATCTTACTGAGCTCCGGGTCACAGTATCCGACACCCTTTGGAGTAGCCTACCAGCACTTCTAACCTAGCGCATCTACAGTCAGACTCATCTTCAACCTGTGGCTGTCCTCTCTCCATCACTCCTTCCTCCCCTTGTCCCAGGGGGAAATGCCATCTTAGTTACCTTCAGTTTTCCCTTCCCCTTTTGCCCTAGCTGCAACTTGCCACTAAGTCTTATTGTTGCTTCTTCTTTTTTAAAAAAAATGTTTTTATTGATTTCAGACAGGAAGGGAGAGGAAGAGATAGAAATATCAATGATGAGAGAGAATCACTGATTGGCTGCCTCCTACACAGCCCCCACTGGGGTTGAGACTGCAACCTGGGCATGTGCACTGACTGGGAATTGAACCAGAGCCTCTGGTTCATAGGTTGACACTCAACCACTGAGCCACACTGGTTGGGCTATTGCTCCTTCTTTTGAAGTGCTCCTGGAAACTTCATTATGTCCTTTCTCGCCCCTCAGTCAGGGCCAGGGGCACAGCCAAGGGGGCTGAGAGCCAGCAGGGGCACTGCTTGGCAAGCCATGCCTGTGGGCTCAACTGCCTCAGAGGAAGTACCTTTCTTCGGATTTCTCTCCTCAGAGGGAATGTTTTCTAGCCTATATTGCACTTTAGCCCAGAAGTGCAATATAGGCTAGAGCAGGGGTGGGCAAACTTTTTGACTCGAGGGCCACAATGCGTTCTTAAACTGGATGGGAGGGCCGGAACAAAAGCAACCTGACCATGCTAGCACTCTCATCTTGGGCTGCTGGTGAAGGAGCCGAGGGGAGAGCAAGAGGATCCGCTCTTTTGGCTCCACGGGCTGGATAGAACAGCTGAACAGGCCAGATCCGGCCCGAGGGCCATAGTTTGCCCACGGCTGGGCTAGACTAAGGGTGTCATGCCTGCGTGCCCCCTCAAACTCCAGATCCTCTAGAATCTGGTGCCAAGGTGCCCACCTGTCTAGCCTCACCTCCAATTCCTTCCCATACAACTATATACTCCTTTCAAACCAAGCTCCTCACTGCAGAACCTACCCCACCTATGGCGTAGCTGTTTTCCTCCCCCTAATATCCTTCTCTCCTGGACTCACGCAGCTCTAATTCGTCTGTAGACCCGGCTGCAGCCCGCTTCCTTATGACCAGCCTCCCCCTACCAGGACAGTGGACAATCAGCAGCATGAGGGCATGATAGACCTTGTGAGGCAGGGCAGTTGAGCCCCACAAGTATGTAGAGCTCTCTGACCCTCACCTGGTGCTCTAGAGTTCTAGGATGGAGCCTGATTTAGAAGAGGCCTTTGAATTACACCCTTGCCTGAGGCAGAAAAAAACGTTCTTCAGGTCTTTTTTGCTCAATGGCAAAGGGCTTCAGTCCACTTTGGAGAAGCTCAGAGAGCGAGAGAAGTGCTTTTCCTTTTGTTCCTGAGTTTGCCCTCTTGTAGCTGCCCCACACGGGATTCTCGCCCTGTCCCTCTGTGGCTGCCCCTGACCACCCTGCGGAGACCCGGGCGTGGTGCCAGCAATGTTCGGTGAAGGCTCCTTGGTGGATTACACGAGACGGGCAGAACCCGCTTCTTCCTCTGAAGAGCGGCCTCGGGCTATTTTATCTGTGTTCGGCCATTGCACCGATTTCAGGGGCGATGGGAGCCAGACCTGACCACAGGAAGGATTCGCCCAGGGTAAAGTAGAGCCCATCAGCAGCAAGGCAAAAGGCCAGAATGCACTGGGGCTCCTTCTGTTGGCGCTGCAGCCTGGCTGCGTGCGCAGGCTCCTCTGCTTACCTCTTGCGGGCTGCCCTCCAGCTGCAAAGGAGCTGGCACAGGGCCCTGCCCGAAGCTGCAGCTCCCTGTGCCCAGAGGCTCCTTCCGGAGGGCTGAGCTCAGGGCCGTGGGCTTCGGGTTGGAAGGTGGCAGTAGGGTGGGAGGGACTGAGGGATGCAATAATCCCACAGCCTCACCCAGCTTCAGAGAAACCGGTGCTGAGACGGTTGCCATGGTGACAACGGCTCCCTGGTCAGGAGATTTTTTCTCTCTTCCCAATCCTTCACTCGCTCTTCTTCAAGCAGCAGCCATAGAGGCAGCAGCTTCTCTCTCCCCTGGTCGACGAGAGGCAGGGGGTGAGGGACAGAGGATGGGCCCTGCTGACCACCTCTGCCTGGGGGCGGCCCGTGCGTGTAGGCTGCTGGTCTAGGAGGGAAGGGGGCCCAGGCCTGTGAGGGGGTCGCCTCGACCTAGGCCTTGGTAAGAAGCAATGTCCCTTCCCTGAGGACTAACCCCTGCCACCCCCCAGGGCCTCCTCTCTAAAACACCTCTACGGTTCAAGGAGAGAGGGAGAGAGGGTCCTGTTTTCTCCCGATCAGCCGTAGAACCAGAGTGAGCCACTGTTGAATGGCCATTCAAGATCATCTCATTCAGCCCGCCCTCGGTCCTGACGCCTTCCCCACCTCACAGGGGGTCAGCGAGGGCAGTGACTTGGCCAAAGTCAGACAGCACGGAGTCCGACAAGATCTGAAGCCGCTCTCCTGCCCTCCAGGCTCGGGCCACCTTCGGGAAAGGAGCGGCACAGTCCTCGGGGAGTTTTGGCCCAGTCCCTGCAGAGCCGCAGGAAGGCAGGGCTCGGGGGGGAGTGGCCGGGTGCCAGGCGGCCAAGGAGGGTACAGATTGGACAGACATCTGAGAGGAAGACTGGGAGGACGGGGTGCTTCGTCCGTAAGGGGTGAGGGGAATGGAGGAGGCTGGGACCTTGGTAGCAGTGACTGACAGGTGGGTAGGGGCGGTCTGCTGGGGACTGGAGTCCCTGGGTCAGCCTCCAACCAGGATGGAAGAGAGCAAACATGGGGCCTCGGCCCAGCGCTGAGACCTTGGAGAGAAGGCACTGTTGAAAGTGTTGTGAAGAGAAATGGGTGTTTTGGGGACGGGGGGGCTGAGCTGCTGGTGGGGCTGGGTGATGTGGGTCGAGGTTATCTACGGAGGCCGGCGGTTGCCAGGGGACTGGGTGGACTACCTGTCTCCAAAGGAGGGAGGTTGACTGGTGCCTCCTCTGGTACCAACAACACTGCACCCCCCTCCCCAGGTGTGCGTGTGAGTGTTGGGGGCCAGAGCAGTGGTTGTTTTTGCAACCCCTGGGGATAGGGAAGCAGCTCTGCCTCCTTTCCTGGGACCCACAGGGCCTGGACCTGGAGGGAGGGGTCCCCCCCCCGGGCTCCAGACGCGGCCGCCCGTGGGAGAACCTTCGGTCAGGGAAATGAATCAGAGAGGGCAGGAAACGAGATTGTGGAGGGGGAGGGGACCAGGGCCTCCGCCCAGCCCCGCCCGCGTTACCTGAGGCCGCTCGCGGGGTCGCCGGGTGGCTCCGAGCCTCGGCTGGACTCGGGGATCGAGATCGGCTCGCGGGTGGGCGGCCAGGTGCCCCCCGATCCGCGCCGAAGCCGCCTCCCGGCTCTGGAATCGCTGGTGTCGCTCGGAGGCGGCCCGAATTTGCATAAGCCCCGCCTCCCCCGGCGCAGGCCGGGCGTGATTGGCTCCGCCGGGGCGGAGTGGCGGGCGCGGCTTCAGGTGGGGACCGGGCGGCCGGCGAGGCCCCGCGGCGGGAGCGCACGCCGCCCGCCCGCCCGCGCTGACCTTCCTGGGCGCCGCGAGGAAGGGGGAGGGCTGTACCCCATCCTCACCGCGCCCCGACGCTCAGACCCCGGGCCACAATCTGGGGTGAAAAGTGCGGACGATCGAAATGGATTCGCAAAAAAAACCCCCATACAACCGCACGGTTGCTATGGAAACGGGGGAGCACCGCCGAGTTGCTAAACCGTCCCTTCCGGGGGCCCCAGCGGGGGTGGGTGGAAAGAGGGGGTGAGTCACAGTATGTGACCCCCTCCATGGCCCACCCGGACCTGGGGGAGGGCGCCACGGGCCGAGTGGGGAAGGGGAGAGGCAGAGGGCGGTCAGCAGCTCGCGCCTTGGCATCGCCCCTGCAGCACGCACTGCCCTCCCGGCGGGACCGGACCGAGGGCGGTGGGCACCGAGAACACAGCCCAAATGGCCGAGCGCCCGACCTCTCTCCGCCCCCTGGCCCCACGTGGGCTCCCTAACCCCAAGCCCCGCCAGACAGCCTTCCTTATTCTGACGCACCCCTCCTGCCCCAAAGACCTCTCGGGAATCTTCCCCCAAAAGACCCCTCTTTCTAGTCCAAAGACCCCTCACTCCGTTCCCCACCCTCCCGTCTTCCCGTCCCTTCGTGGGAGCCGGTCCCCCGCCGCCGCCAGGCTCCAGCCTCGGATGTTGACACAAGCCCAAGGCGGTTTACACTGAGCGGGTCTGGAAGGTTTCAAGGCCCAGGAACACCTACCTCTTCCCAGCACTTGGGGGTCTCCCCTGAGCCTGGCCGGGCCGCCCTAACTGCGCTGGCGGCTGAGAACTCCGGATCCAAGGCTATGGGAAAGAACCTTTCCTCCCTAAATTGGGGGAGAACGGGGAGCAGATAGCCTCCAGCTGTGCCACGTGCGGGGAAGGGATTTCTGGGCATCTGTCACCAGTGGGGCGAGGCGTCTGGGGATTGGTCCAGTGGAGCGGGGTGCTATAGAGCTGCAGGGGGACGATAGGGGGGTTGAAGAGCTGCAGGCCAAGAGTGAGGGAAAGCTTCTCTGGCTGGTCCCAGAAACTCCCAGTCCAGGTTCACTTGGGGGCAACCAGTGGTGATCTCTCTCTCTCTCTCTCCCTCTCCCTTTCCCTCTCCCTCTCCCTCTCCCTCTCCCTCTCTCTCTCTCTCTCTCCCTCTCATTCCATTCCTCCTTGATCACGTTTTGCTGTTCCATTCTCCTGGCTGCAGGCTGTCTTCTCTCTGAGTCCCTGGCAGCAGCAGAGCCCTAGCTGGGGCTCCCGTTAGCAGGCACATCCCTGGCCTCCTGGCCGATTGGCGTTTGTTTGGTGACTCACAGGGACAGGTGAGCACCTCTCTGCTCTGGGCTCCGGGGACCCTAGAGGCGGCCAGAGCTCGCCCCTGCTCACAGACAGCCATGCCCCAAGGCCTAAGGAAGTGGGGGAGGCAGCAGGGGAGGCTGGAAGTGGTGTCTGAAACTCCTTGGGTCTCATCTTTGCCAGTGACCCGCACAAACAGACCATGGGCAAGATGCTTCTCTCTCTCTCTCTCTCTCTCTCTCTCTCTCTCTCTCTCTCTCTCTCTCTCGGCCTCCCAGTCTGTAAAATGTGGGAGCTGGCCCAGGAGTCCCTGAGGAGCAGGGAAAGAGTTCCAACTAGCATGGTGGAGAAAGACTGTCGCCCTAAACAGAGTTATGTGGGCATGAATCTGAGCGCTCCACCACGCTTGTGAGCTCCTTAACAAGAACCAACATAATCGAGAGTGTGCTTCGAGTCAGGAGTTATCCTAACACTTTTATACATATTACTTAATTTTTTCCTCTTAAGAACTCTGTGAAGCAGGTGTTATTATGACTCCCCTTTGACAGATGAGGAAATTGAGGCTCAGAGGAGTTAAGTGACTAGTCCAAGTTCACATAGCTAGTAAAACTCATAGCTTGGATTTTTAAATATATATATATATATTTTTTAATTGCCCTAACCAGTTTGGCTCAGTGGATAGAGTGTCAGCCTTCATACTGAAGGGTCCCAGGTTCGATTCTGGTCAAGGGCATGTACCTTGGTTTCGGGCACATCCCCAGTAGGAGGTGTGCAGGAGCCAGCTCTTTGATGTTTCTCTCTTATTTATGTTTCTAGCTCTCTATTCCTCTCTGTAAAAAAAAAAATCAAAATATATATTTTATATATAATATATATAACATATATATAATTGATTTCAAAGAGGAAGGGAGGAGAGAGAGAAAGATCAATGATGAGAGAGAATCACTGATTGGCTGCATCCTGCACGTCCCCTACTGGGGACCTAGCCAGCAATCCGGGCATGTGCCCTTGACCAGAATGGAACTCAGGATCCTTCAGTCCGCAGGCTGACACTCTCTCCACTGAGCCAAACCAGCTAGGGCAGAGCTGGGATTGGAGCCCAAGTAGTCTGGCTCCAGAGCTTACAATCCTGGCCAGGACATATACTGCCTTCCAATCCTTATGGGAAGGGACCTTGGCTTGGAATAATCGCTCTGATTCTCCAAGGCATTTGAAAGGCACAGCCCAGGCTCCTGGGAACAGCTGCTCTGTCTCAGCCAACAAGGCATGGGCTTCCAGCAGTGCCGTGGAGCTGGGAGCAGGGGACACAGGGAGACGCACGCCTGAACTGGGTGCCAATGTGTGGCTTCTCCTGTCAGCCCCACCCTGGCCGTGGACTCTCACCTGGGACCCAGGACTCCCAGGTAAGCAAGGGAAGGAAGAAAGCAGGGGGAAGCTGGGGACGCAGGATATATGGGTCCTGCTCTGACTCTTTTAAAAATATATATATATTTTATTGATATTTTACAGAGAGGAAGGGAGAGAGATAGAGAGCTAGAAACGTCAATGAGATGGAAACATCGACCAGCTGCCTCTTGCACAGCCCCCACGGGGGATGTGCCCGCAACCAATGTACATGCCCTTGACCGGAATCGAACCCAGGACCTTTCAGTCCGCAGACCAACGCTCTACCACTGAGCCAAACGGTTTTGGCCTGCTCTGACTCTTTAAACCAGGCAGGACCGCCCATGAACCCCCTCGGGGCCTGGGACTGTGTCTGAGCTGCGGGTTATAACTCACCTTCACCTGTTCATAATGCCTGAGGCCCCGGTCCTGCCTCTGCTCTTCAGGTTTGATGTTTACTACAATAGCGGCTGACACTGATTGAGCTACTTCACATGTACCAGACTCTCTGCCAAGTCCTTTTCTGCATCAGCTCAGTCCCAGAGATGAACACTGCCAGGGGGTGATATTAAAAATATCTAACAACCGCCGAAACCGGTTTGGCTCAGTGGATAGAGCGTCGGCCTGTGGGCTGAAAGGTCCCGGGTTTGATTCTGGTCAAGGGCATGTACATTGGTTGCGGGCACATCCCCAGTGGGGGGTGTGCAGGAGGCAGCTGATCGATGATTCTCTCTTATTGATGTTTCTAACTCTATCCCTCTCTCTTCCTCTCTGTAAAAAATCAATAAAAATATATATTAAAAAAAAAATCTAACAACCTTCTTCAGGCATGGCATTACCTGATGCCTGGCCTTGGGGCTTGGCAAAGGACTTAGCATGTCTCTGTTTTGCCAAGAGGTACACTCTGGTTATTGGATCCAGGGGAGCAGATAGGAGAAAAGCTAGGGAGATAGAGGGCCCATGGGCTACTAATAACTATTCACTAGTCAATTGGGAAGTATTTTGATGTTTTAGCAACCAGTTCAGCCATACCCGTGCATGGGGCCCGATTTGCAGGCCTGGTTTTCCTTACCTCATTCCACAGCAGTGGATGGAGGCTCAGAGAGGTTGGGGAGCTTGCGCATAGCAACAGAGTTGGGATGCCAACCCGGGTCTGACTCTTAACCACGGACTGACCTGTGGTGCCGAGCAGTGACAGTGTCCTAGGTCAGAGCTGGGTTTCCACTTTCCTGCAGTTAATGGCTGAACCAGAGGACGGAGGCTTACGTGCTGGAGTTCTGTTGTGGCCTAGTTGTCCTCGGCTTTGGAGCCTGGGCAACATCTGCTCCACACTGTGGAGGGAGCAGGCCGTGCAGAGCGGGGGCGGAGTAGGCTGCAGGAAAGAAGGACCGGCGTGGCCGGGTGGGTGCCCTAAACAGGTGCAAGGAGGGAGGTGAGCCCAGTAGGGTTTTCTGTGAGGGCAGAGGTCTGCGGTCAGAGGCTACTTCAATTTGCTCCGACAAAGCGCAAGCATTCCTCCTCTTGTTGGCCCCAAATCGTGTCTTGATGATGGATAATGCCTTCCTGACCCCCTCCCTGGGTTTCCTCACCCATGGCTAGAGCAGTCTGGTGACAGCTGGAATTCCCCTGGGTCCTAGATAGTTCACAGTCTTCTTGGAGTCTGTGAGAGAGTGAGATCACCAGTTTTGGGATCCTTCCCTTTTTCCTATTGGCTAAGCAGGATTTTTTTTTTTTAATTTCAGAATATAAATCTCTCTTATTATCTTTTTTTTTAAAGATTTTTATTGATATTTTACAGAGAGGAAGGGAGAGAGATAGAGAGCTAGAAACATCGATGAGACAGAAACATCGACCAGCTGCCTCCTGCACACCCCCCACCCGGGATGTGCCCGCAGCCAATGTACATGCCCTTGACCGGAATCGAACCCGGGACCTTTCAGTACGCAGACCGACGCTCTACCACTGAGCCAAACCGGTTTCGGCTATCTTTTTTGTTTGGTTGCTTGGTTGGTCAATACATGGTGGCTAAAATATATATATATATATATATATATATATATATATAGAGAGAGAGAGAGAGAGAGAGAGAGAGAGAGAGAGAGAGAGTAGAAGTTCCCCATAATTTCTCCCTTGAGTATCACCTGCAGAGGACCTGTGCTTTTGTCTGCCCTGCCTTTTTATTTATTTATTTATTTTTTATTTTTTACAGAGAGGAAGAGAGAGGGATAGAGAGTTAGAAACATCGATGAGAATCATCGGTCAGCTGCCTCTTGCACACTCCCTACTGGGGATGTGCCCGAAACCAAGGTACATGCCCTTGACAGGAATCGAACCCAGGCCCTTTCAGTCCGCAGGCCGACACTATCCACTGAGCCAAACCGGTTTCGGCTGCCCTGCCTTCTTTCTCCTGCTGCTGCTGAAGCCTAGAGGGTAGCGGGGTCAGTGCATAGACTCTGGAGCCAGGCTGCCTGGCTTTGCATCCAGCCACAGGCAGGTCACTTTACCTCTCCGTGTCTCAATTTCATCCTGTGAAAAATAGGGATGATAGTGTGTGTTTTAATATTTTTATTGATTTCTGAGAGGAAGGGAGAGGAGAGAGAAATAGAAACATCAATGATGAGAGAGAATCATTGATCGGCTGCCTCCTGCACACCCCTCACTGAGGATCTTACTTACGTGTGCCCTGACTGGAAATCAAACTGTGACCTCCATGTTCATAGGTCAATGCTCAACTACTGAGCTACACCAGCTGGGCTCCAAAAGCTACTTTGAACTCTATTATCTATCTATCTATCTATCTATCTATCTATCTATCTATCATCTATCTAGCTATATACACCCACATTACATATATGTATATAAAAGATCAGTCTAGTATATATCCAAGTGCACAGACTTTCAAGTTAGACAGCCCATGGACAAGTTAGTTAACTTCTCAGCAATTCAGTTTCCTAGTTGGTCAATGAGAATAATAAAAATAATTACTTGTTATGTGAGGATTCAATGAGGATAAAGTGCTTAGCAGGGTGTCTAGCACAAGTAGCACTATATTCACAAACACATATGTCACGGTGAAGGCGCTATGTTAGTTGGGGCAAAGGCTAAGCTGCTGTAACAGATAGATACAAACATACAATAACTCAAATGCAATAGAAGTCTATTTCTTGTTTATGTACTTTCCAAGTCGGTGTCAGGTTGATGGATGGCTCTCCTTCTTAACGGGATTTGGGACTGAGGTTCTTTCTACCTTGTGGTTCTGTCATTCCCTAAGGGCTCCAGCCAGTGACAAGGAATTGAGTGGCCGAAGCTGTAAGTGGCTCACACCACTTCCTTTCACACACCAGGGAAAACAAAAATCATTCTAGTATTTCAAAGGAGGAATTTAATACCAGAGATGAAACACAAACCTGGTAAAAGGACTAAAAAAAAAAAAAAACCACAGGGAGGTTACCCAGATATTTCTCATTGGAGGAAGCCACTACCACCCCTGGGCTGGAGGGGCCGAAGGGACAAGGATACACCCGGAGCCCATGCTCCTTGCATTGCTAAGTCCATGGGTGCACCTGCTGCCTCCACGAGAACCACCCCCTCTGCTGCCCGCAGGAAGCCAGGAGCTCCCACTCTTGCTGCAGTCTGGAAGTCTGAAGTCACGTGGGCCTGTTATTGTCACTGCCAGCGCTGGAGTTCATGAGTGCCATGCTGCTGAGGTTGCTATAGTAACTGCCATGGCTCCTCCTCTGGAAGAGTACAGCTTGGGCAGGAACCCAGGAGCCTGCACTCACCCATTGTTTCTGCTTTTCCCACTTCTGGAAAAAGGGAAAAGGGCTTCTCCCTCTGCCTTCCAAAGTCCCACCAGTGCCTCTCCTTGGCAAAACCTATTGGGAGGCCAATGGAAAAAGAAATCTGAGAAAAGCTTCCAGCCCCTTGCTATACAGAGGACAGCATAACAGGATGAGAATAGAGTTGAGAATGTAGAGGGCCACCTGAGAAGGCACATGGACATTCTTTAAATTGTTAGCTGAGCCCAAGGCACTGGCAGAGTACCTTTGCCCAGGTGTCAGCAGGGGCGGGTCTAGATATGTAAATCCAGTAATGCTAGGGCCTAGTTAAGAATGCAAAGAAGCTCCTTTGACCCTATAAAATAAACCTGCTGCGAGGCTCGGGTCGCCTTGCGGCCTCTCCATCAGAGATGGCGCCCACCTAGCGCCCAGCTTGATGAATCTATTTCTGCCTCCATGGTCTCTTTTTTCTTTCTCTAATCCCCAGCTCCTCCACTCAGGAAACTGACGTTTTCCGTGATAGACACGGAAAACAGAGAAACAGCCCCCTCTCCCCCCCCCCTCCCTGCATGAGAACAAGCAGGTAAGTGACTGGTACTGTAAATTCAGAGCACTGAAGATTGTAGTTTCAGCCACCTTTCTGCAGTGTTTGCTGAAAAAGGCTCAAATTCAGAACTAGCTCACTCTCTACTCTCCCACCAGATTTCTATAAAGAGGATGGAGACAGGAAGAATACCACGACTGAAGAGGGAGGCGCATTGTCCTTGCCCCTCGTTATCTCTGGGTGTATTCAAGTGGTTTCCTTCCCCGAAGCTCTTCCCCAGGAACGAGCTCATTACGTTTTGAGGGATCCCCAGGAAGGGGAGTCTGACTCTTATTTCCCAGTCCCATCTCAGCTGGCCCATGAGGTATGCTGATCTGCCTTGGTGCTGCAAAAGCAGGGGTTGCACGGGGTAGGAAAAAGCATTGGGTAGAGGAGATGTGGTGGCAATGCCAACTGGAGAGAGGGTAAAGATTGTGCCCTTGAGTCGTCAGTGCCTGAGAGCTGCAGGAGATAGATCCGACAGTCCAGCACTGACCCACAGCCCTTTTTGCAGTGACTGACATGGACTATATCCAGGCTACCTCATAGGACAGCTACTATGGCTTATAGATATGGAGCACTGAAACGTGGCTAGTGTGCACGAAGAACTGAATTTTACATTTTCATTTAGATACTCACCTATAAGTTGTGCTTATTAGACTAAGCAGCACAGGTATAGACCCCGAAGTTGGGGGTGAAGAGGCTAGAGAAGGTTGGGAGCTGTAAGCTTGCTGGGTCCACCAAAAAGGAGCATAGCATGCGGCCACATGGGAGCTGTTTCCCAATGCCTAGAAAACATTCTAGTTTCTGGCCTAGACTGGAGGGGGGTGGGGCTGAGCCATCTGGGCTGGGTCTGCAGCCTCACTCACCCCTGATTGGCAGATAGAGCAGGTTGCGTTGGGCCATCTGGTCCTAATGAGCGGGCTGGAGACCACGGTTCCAGAGCTGGAGGGCAGAAGTAGCCTGGGGCCAGGGAAGCGTGCAGCTCCACGTGCCCTGGAGACCATCACACCGTCTCAGAGCTGGGAGCTCTGGGTGTCTACTAGAAATCTGCATTTTGTGTGCATTAAAGTTGGAGGACTGCTGACTTGTCCATCTTATTCAAGTCCAGGGAAACTGGAGGCCAAAGGAGGAGAAGTAAAAGCAGGGTCGTGGGTGCACTCGGGTGAGGAGTCTTGGGTGGGAAAGAAAGGGTCCCCAGAAAAGTACCCACTTCCAGTTGTACTATCAACGCCATGGGCTGTCATGTACCGCATGGTGCCTATAGGTAATAGTACTGGATTACATATTTGGAAGTGGCTAAAAGAATAAAATTTAGCCCTAGCTGGTTTGGCTCAGTGGATAGAGTGTCGGCCTGTGGACCAAAGGGTCCCAGGTTTGAGCATGTACCTTGGTTGCAGGCTCCTCCCCAGCCTGGGCCCTGGCCAGGGCTCATGCAGGAGGCAACCAATCGATGTATCTCTCTGCCTTTCCCTCTCCCTTCCACTCTCCCTAAAAATCACTAGAAAAATATCCTCGGGTGAGGATTAACCAAAATAAAAAAAAAGAATACATTTTAAGAGTTCTTATCACAAGAAAAAAAATTCTGTAACTATGTGTGGTCATTTTGCAGTGTATATAAATACTGACTCGTGTTGTACACCTGAAACTAATAGAATGCTGAATATCATTTATACCTCAATTAATAAACATATATATGGATTTTTAAGAAGAGGAAGGACCCCAGAATGAGGACGCAGGGTTTGGCTGCCTACGAAAATTTTTGTTTGTTTGTTTTCTTTTTGTTTGTTTGTTTGAAGTATTATAAATAGGAAAAATGTGGTGTGTGTGTGTTTTCTTTTCTGTTTAAAAGAACAAACAAAACACTTGTACAGTTTGAATTCTGAGAGGAAAATTTGCAGGTAGGGAAAGACCTCTCACTAAATCACCCAACTGGCCCCACCTTCCACCCCCAGGCCTGTGGAAAACAGGTCTGCTCAACGGGTGGGCCTGCACCGTTAGGATGAAATATTGACATACGGGCGTACTAGTAGGCAAATAGCAACTGCAATCAATAGTACAATTAATTGTTTAGAAATGTAATTTAAACTCATTAGTTCACTGGCTGCCGTTGTGAACATTGATACATGGGCCTCCTAAAATAGCTTCTCTGAAGAGAACACTGTCTGCCACTTCCCCCACGTCTCTGCAGACAGCACACACCGCACTGCTCATTCTTTGTGAAGCACGCTTTGCTTAGAGGAATTAATCATCAGTTTATCTTGATCCACTTAGTTTTAGCCCTTTAGCCCTAACTGGTTTGGCTCGGTGGATAGAGCATCAGCCTGAGGACTCAAGGGTCCCAGGTTCGATTACAGTCAAGGGCATATACTTTGGTTGACAGGCACATACCAGTAGGGAGTGTGCAGGAGGCAGCTGATCGATATTTCTAGCTCTCACTTCCTCTCTGTAAAAAAAATCAATAATATATATATATTTAAAAATAGTGTACCCTTTAGTTTGGTTTTTATCATTAGTGTATTAGAATATTTGTATAAGTAGTAAATGGGCAGGGTTTTGCTTTCATAAAATATCCAGAACTGACAGAAAAAAAATTTAAAGATGAATACTCAAGATAAAGAGACAATGGTGTTGGGATAGTGTTTCTTTTAAATATCAGAAATGAAAACCTCCCGAATCTGGGAGAAACATTAAAAAAATATATTAATAATTGCAGGTACTTAACTTGTGTGGCACTTGTACCACTCAGGATGGCAATTATGTCCTGTTAAAGTTCATGGTTTATAGCAGTTAGGGTTGGATCAGACAACACTATGAATAATATAGAAAAGAGGAATTATCAAGAGATTAGAACTTATGCAATTGTAGGGATTCCTTCAGGGCACAGCAGGGACAGCTTATCTCTGTTCCTCGATGCCTGGGCTTCACCTGGGAACATTTGACAGCTGAGGACTAACGTCTTCTGGAGACTTCTTTACACACAGGTCAGGTGCTTAATGCTGGTGTCAGTGCGGACGTCAGCTGGGGCTCTTGAAGTGTAGACAACAGAATGTGATTGGACCTCCTTCAGCCTGGCCATACCAAACTCCCATGCATGATCATGCATGATCTGTTCTCTTCAGCGAATGAAGATAACTTCATGGACCTAGAAGAAGGCAAACTGTAAGGAGGAAGAAGTCTGGGTCTGTGAATGACTGCATAGAGCCAAGCCCTCACCAGCCTGCATCAGACTGGGACACGAATGAGAAGTAACTTTTATTAAGTTAAGCCAGCCATTTACATTTTTGAATTGTTTGCTACAGCAGCTCATGTTAATTGTCCTGAGTAATAACCATTTCTAATCATTAATGAAGTTACAAATGACTTGAGATAGTCACCTGGTAATATCTGGAGTTGCAAACATCTGTGGTGATTCTTCTCACCATCACATCTTTTTCATAAGCCCTTTTAATGGGTACGATGCCAAGATTGATCTTGTAGCTCATATTCCCTACAGTGTGTTGGATGGACTATTTTCCCCCCAAGCCAAACTGTATCCAGCTTTATTAAAGATACTTTTCATAAACAATCATGGTATTTCAGGCAGGAGATGGGCAGGCAATCATTAACAGTATACAACAACTTTCACACTCCCTTCTTCAAATAACTACCAAAATCAGAAAGCCACTATAAAACCCAATGAAGTCTTCATCCGATACTCTGAACAGCGAATGCTTAGAGTGAGGGTTGACGTTTCACATTGAGCATACTGTTTAACGACTTTTCACAAGCCGACCCCGACTTTCAGGAAACGAAATGAAAATGGCAGAGAATGTCCATCGGTAGATCCACAACCTAAGGAACTGCTGCTCTTTTGAGGGATGCCATCTCGGTGGTGACACTGGAAAGTCCAGATTGCCCAACATACTGGAAATCAATGTTTGGGGGGTCAGGTCCCAATAGGTCTCTGGGCTTAAGGGAGCCAAAGTCTATGCATAAAGTGGAGAGGGAGAGAAGGACATAACAACGAATTTTAGTTTTCTCACAAGACAAGGTGTTTGTGCCAAGATGGCTAATGCGTGTCAACACCAAGAGATCCCTCCTCCCAGGGACCAAGAGGAAGTTTCTCAAAACTAGAAGGGAAAGATATTCCCTCCCCCCGACCCCCATAACAGTCCAGCTTTGGAGACATTCTATTAGTACTGTATGTCCTTTCCCAAAAAATAATATTGAAGTGTTCTGTGGGCTAACAACATAGCTTAAACACACACACACACACACACACACACACACACACACACCAAAAAATAAAATTCTGCACTTTTATAAAACTTGATAAATGATAGTATTTCAAACTGTACAGTCACCAGAAGTACACAGTTATCAAAAATGCACACACTTCACTGGGCATTCCCAGCCCCTTCGGCTTTCTGTCCTGGGCTGTTCTGGCGTCTCCATTTTCTGCAGGGTTATTCCCATCTTTGTCAGCATCAGCCTTCTCCTTTTTCCCTTTCGGTGCCTTCTCTCCCTCCTTTGCAGGAGCCATTTTAGGCTTGGGCTCTGGCTTTGGAGGAGCGGGTTTAGCTGATAACCTGGCGGATCCTCTCTGTGGTCCCTCCTTCGCCTTGGCTTTACCTCCTGTGGCTCCCGTCAGCCCGTCTCCTGGGCATGATGGCGACGGAGGCGGGCGGGGATGCAGCCGTGCGGGCTTTGCTCTGTGCGGAGGGTCGATCTTGTCTCCTCTCAGTGCTCTGGGTGGACTTTTGATGATCTCATATGTCCTTCTTGACTAGTGGTCATAACTCATGAGGTCATTTTATTGACATTTTGTGAGAAAAAAAGAACTTCATTGTCTTCCTATCACCAAGTTTACAAACCACTCAGGTCTGAATCTCTCCTGCCCCCCATGAAAATGGAGAAGTGTTCACCTCCTACCTAAAGGCAGCTTCCTGCAAGCCCTCCCTTCCCCCCCCCCCAACTGGGGATCGAGCCTGCAACCTGGGCATGTGCCCTTGACTGGAATTGAACTTGGGACCCTTCAGTCTGCAGACCAATGCTCTATCCACTGAGCCAAACTGGCTAGGGTGCAGGTCGACTTTAGAGGCACATTTAACGACTTTGCTATAATTCATTCATGGAAAAGAAATTAGGGAGGAGAAGGAGGAAAAGGAGAAGAAAGAGGAGGAGGAGGAGGAGGAGGAGGAGGAGGAGGAGGAGGAGGAGGAGGAGGAGGAGGAGAGAAGTTGAGAAAATAGTGTTTTAAGATCTAGGTTGAAATCCCAGATTTGCCTTATGCTACTTACAACTACCATGAACTAAGCAAGTTTCACGTGAGCTAAGGCTCAGTTTCATCATCTGTGAAGTGTGAAATAATACATATCTAAATGGGCATTCCTTTAATATACTTTAGATTACGTTTTTTTTAAAGATATATTTTATTGATATTTTACAGAGAGGAAGGATAGAGGGCTAGAGAGCTAGAAACGTCGATGAGAGAGAAACATCGACCAGCTGCCTCTTGCACACCCCCTACCGGGGATGTGTCCGCAACCAACGTACATGCCCTTGACCGGAATCGAACCCGGGACCTTTCAGTCCGCAGACCGACTCTGCTGCTGAGCCAAACCGGTTTTGGCTAGGTTACGGTTTTTAAAACAGCATGTCTATTTATGATCCAAGACTGCCCCCAGAGGTAAAATAAGTTAAATACAATCCCCCAAAGCCTTTTTTCTTCTCAAACTGTCCAGCCGAAAACTCAGTATTTGGAAAATCAAACGGCCCGATAACAACTGATCTTTAGTGTCTCCGATGTCTTTGAACCACAAGATCAGGCTTCCTCAGAGGGAACCAGGAAGGCGCGGCCCAGTTGGTTTTTACAAGGCCAAATGGCACCAATAAATTGATTCCCGGGAAAGGCAAGTTTCTCACCACCACCGATAACAACACACACACACACACACACACACACACACACACACACACACACACACACACCAGGAAGTCCAAATAGCTTTACAAATAAGTTCTCCGCATTTAAAAAAATAAGTTTTATTGATTTTTTTTACAGGCTGTGCTGGGGAGGGGTGCTACACACGGCATAATCTTTCTTAACTCCCAACCCCCCAACATGCTTAAGATAAAGGACTGTGAACCTATGTTAGCCTCATAAAATGAATTGATCAGCTTCTCCCCCCCCCCCTTGTCATTTGAGGGAGTTTGCACAATATAGGGGATAATTTGTTTTCTTAAAATGTGGAGAACTGCCCTGACTGGTTTGGCTCAGTGGATAGAGCGTCGGCCTGCGGACTGAAAAGCCCACGTTCGATTCCAGTCAAGGGCATGTACCTTGATTTCAGGCTTATTCCCCAGTAGGGGGTGTGCAAGAGGCAGCTGATCGATGTTTCTCTCTCATTGATGTTTCTAACTGTCTCCCTCTGTTTCCAATAAAGTCAGGAACAAGGCAAGATTGCTCTATATCACTACTGTTCACCATTATTCTCGAGTTCCTGGCCAATGTAATAAGAGAAATGAATAAGAGGTATAAGAATTTAGAAAGAGCCCTAACCGATTTGGCTCAGTCAATAGAGCATCGGCCTGTGGACTGAGGGTTCCAGGTTTAATTCCAGCCAAGGGCATGTACCTTGGTTGTAGGCACATCCCCAATGTGGAGACAAAAGGCAGCTAATCAATGTTTCTTTCTCATCGATGTTTCTAACTTTCTATCCCTCTCCCTTCCTCTTTGTAAAAATCAATAAAATATATTTTTTAAAAGAATTAGAAAGAAATAACTGTCTGTATTTGCAGGTTAAATTACTGTCAATTTGGAAAAATCCAAGAAAATCTAGAGAAAAACTATTTGAACTAATAAGAGAGTTTGGCAGAGCCAGTGGGTACAAGGTCAACATACAAAAATCAACATATTACTGTATAAAGAAATAAGAAACTAGAATATACCATTCTCAGTGTCAATTAAAACTATAAGATATCTGCTGAGACTGGTTTGGCTCAGTGGATAGAACGTTGGCCTGCGGACTGAGGGGTCCCAGGTTCGATTCCGGTCGGGGGCGTGTACCTTGGTTGCGGGCACATACCCAGTGGGGGGTGTGCAGGAGGCAGCTGGTTGATGTTTCTCTCTCATCGATGTTTCTAGCTCTCTATCCCTCCCCCTTTCTCTCTGTAAAAAATCAATTTAAAAAATATATATATTTATTTAAAAACCTATAAGATACCTAGGAATAAAGCTTATAAAAGATGTGCTAGACCTTATGAAAAAAAATACAAAATATTTTTAAAATATAAAAAGAATATTAAAGAATAAATGGAGAGGTATAACATGTGTATGCATGGGCATACTCACTGTCATAAAGATGTCACTTCTTGCCCATCCAGTTTGGCTCAGTGTTAGAGCATTGACCTATGAACAGGAGGTCATAGTTTGATTCCTGGTCTGGGCACATGCTCCGGTTTGTGGACTCAATCCCCAGGAGGGGGTGTGTAGGAGGCAGCCGATCAACGATTCTCATCATTGATGTTTCTATCTCACTCTCACTCTCCCTTCCTCTCTGAAATAAATAAAAATAAATTTAAAACCTCACTGCAGAAGAAAAGATAACTTGGAAAAGAAAAATTACATACAAAAGAAAAATCATATATGATATACATATGTTTAGATGCAGGAATCTGTAGTAACAGAAGGATTAAACACAAATTGTGCCCAAACTGAGTTTGAAGGCGCTCAAACCATTCTGAACCACCAAGAACTTCCTCTTCAAATATTTGTATGTAGCTGAGTCTAAATGTGCTGGGGACTGACTGCATAAATAGAGTCCAAAATTAGCTTTTATAGAGAATACAATATTTATAAAGGCTAAGTGATAAAAATATGCTAATTTGAGCCATATTCAAGAGTAGTCACAGGATTTATTTCAACTTAGACCATTGAAAGTTTTATTTTCCAGGAAGGGTTTTTTATAGTTCATATTGTTCAGAGTTGCCTGCACACGATGATGATGATATAATATGATCGATTTTCTAGTTGTCTTATTATTGCTTGGAAATTTTTTTTATAGATAACACACCTCTTTATTGTTTGTACCCATAATAGATTGCTTATACAGCCCTGCTCTTTTTTCTTTTTCTTTTTTTTTTTTTTTAGATTTTTAAAATGTATTTTTTTAAATTGATTTCAAAAAGGAAGGGAGAGATAGAAATACCAATGATGAGAGAGAACCATTGATTGGCTGCGTCCTGCACTCCCCCGTACTGGCAATCGAGCTGGCAACCCAGGCCTGTGCCCTGACAGGGAATTGAACCGTGACCTCCTGGTTGATGGGTTGATGCTCAACCACTGAGCGGCACTGTCCTGGCTATACTGATATGTCATAACTTTTCTTGGAAAAAGTGGTTCTCAGAGTGTGCCTCCCCAGCCAGCAGGTTGTGTCACTAGTTCCCAGTTCCACCGGGGACCTACTAGATCAGCAACTCTGGGAGCGGAGGCCAGAAATCTGTGTTTTAATAAGCCCACCAGATGATTCTGATGCCTGCTCAAGTTCAGAGCCACTGAGTGAGAATTTGGAACCTGCCATAGCTGGGGCTGGGGTCTGGGTCACTGGTGGATCCAGGGCTATGATAAGATGAGAGTGAAAGGCCGGAAACGTGACCACAGGGTCTAGGTTCTGGCAGGCCTGGACATCAGTTTCTCCGGTCACCAGTGAAGAAAAGTGTCCCTGGCTAGCAGAGAGAATGTCTTACCTTCTAGCCCCTCAAACAGTCTCCAGGGTTCAACGGCTGAATCAAAGGGAGGAAGACTCCTGGAGACTGTGGGTGCCGAGTGATGGATGGGCTTCAGTTTGGCTTTTCATTTCCTCAGGGGCTTCCACTGCTTGCAGCACTCAGCACCTGCTCACACTCCCGGGGCTGCTCCCCACATAAATGCACCCCCCCGTGATGGCAGCCCGCGTCCTGTGATTCAGCCTCGGCGAAGGAGGATCAGGCACCCAATGTGCTATTAATAGAATTTTCCATTTCAACGTTATTTGAAAGAAGCTTTTCTCGGCTTCATTCATCAGATATTAACACTCCGCTCAATGCCAAGGGATGGTGCCGGGTGGGCTGGAGCTGCCGTGGTAAACAGATTGACAAGGTCTCTGCTCTCAGAATGCTTTCTCTAGCAGGAGAGAAGGGGAATTTTTTAAAATGTATTTTATTGATTCTTTACAGAGAGGAAGAGACAGGGATAGAGAGCTAGAAACATCCATGAGAGAGAAACATCGACCAGCTGCCTCTTGCACACCCCCCACTGGGGATGTGCCCGCAAACAAGGTACATGCCCTTGACCGGAATCGAACCTGGGACCCTTCAGTCCGCAGGCCGACGCTCCATCCACTGAGACAAACTGGTTTTGGCCAAGAAGGGGATTTTTAAAAATAGATACAAATTGTACTGAGTGTGGTCATGATGTCTAACTGCTCCCATCAGAAGTCCATGTGTGCCACGCCCCCCTTGTATCACCTACCTAACAGTCTCTAAAGATGGAATTTCCAAAACTTAATGGATTTAAAAATATATATTTAGCCCTGTCCCCAAAAGGGGCCGGGTGTCCCGGGTGAGCCGTGTGTCCCAGGGGGCCATGTGCCCCGGGCGAGCCGTGTGTCCCAGGGGAAGCAGTGGGACCCGGGGGGAGGGGCGGTGAAAACCAGAGGAAGAGCGGACTCTATTCGTGTTGTCCTGAGATAGTTACCATAAAACTAGCAGATTGTCAAATGACAGCGGGGAGGGGAAAGAGACCTGGGGGGAGATAAGAGAACAACTGAAGGACTGGTATGCATGAATATAAGTACAACCAACGAACACAGAACTCTTGGTAGGGAGGGCATGAATGGGAGGTGTGGGGGGGGGGCAATGGTAAGCTATGTATACATATAATACCTTAATAAAAAAATAAAAAATAAATAAAATTTAAAAAATAAAAATAAATTTAAAATATTTTTTCTTGCCAAAACCGGTTTGGCTCAGTGGTAAAGCGTTGGTCTGCGGACTGAAAGGTCCCGGGTTCGATTCCGGTCAAGGGCATGTACATTGGTTGCGGGCACATCCCCAGTAGGGGGTGTGCAAGAGGCAGCTGGTCAATGTTTCTCTCTCATGGACGTTTCTAGCTCTCCATCTCTCTCCCTTCCTCTCTGTAAAATATCAATAAAATATATTTTTTTAAAAATATTTTCTGTAGCCTCAGGAATCTGCTTTTAGGCTTGAGATCATCACTGACCTCAAAGAATCATCTAGAGCCAAAACCGGTTTGGCTCAGTGGATAGAGCGTCAGCCTGCGGACTCAAAGGTCCCAGGTTCGATTCCAGTCAAGGGCATGTACCTTGGTTGCGGGCACATCCCCAGTGGGGGGTGTGAAAGAAGCAGCTGATCGATGTTTCTCTCAGATTGATGTTTCTAACTCTCTATCCTTCTCTCTTTCTCTCTGTAAAAAATCAATAAAATATTTTTTTTAAAAAGAATCATTTAGACAGTGACATCTAGGATCATGGAGTATTTCTAGAACATTTTATGAGAGAGGTAGGGTGGTTATCATAATGATAACTGTTTTGATACGCATCCTCTTTGGACCAGTCACTTTGGGGGGTCCCTCTGAGAGGGATAGTCTTTGGAAAAGAGCTGTGCCATTGAAGTCAGTTATTGCAGTTTTGTATACTCAATAAATAAACTCAGTACTCAGTCATTATTGGCTAATGTGAGCAAATTACTTGAGCTCCCTGGGTGTGGTGGGTCAGATGGGATGCTAGCCTGTCCCTGAAAAAGTCTGTGAGGACTACAGGTCTGTGGGTAGTTGTCCAGCACTAGGCCTGACACAGAGCAGGTGTCCATTTCACCTCCTCCTTCTGATCACATTGCATTTCATTATATACCTGAATACACACATATGAGAGTTTATATGGTTGCTTTATATTCCCACCACTCCTCTCTCAGAGGACTGACTTTGCTCAGAGACTGTCGCTGCTCCTTCCCCGCCCGTGGCATTCTGAGTGGTAGCATTCAGGTGTTAAGGGTTGAACTGTCCTCTCTTCGATCAAGTTGGGACTGGAGGGAGACAGCCACCATCAACTCTTCCTTAGTCTGCTGCATCAGCCTCCTGACCTCTACAGCTCAGCCCTCTCCTTTCTGAACAGTGGTCAGACAGAGCACATTTTACTATGTATGTATGTATTTATTTATTTATTTTTAAATAATCCTTTATTGCTGAAAGTATATTTTTTTGTCCTCTACCCCCCCACACACTGACTCACTCCAGAGAGCACATTTTAGAACATAAATGTGACCACGAATTCCCCCAGTTACAACCTTTGGTAGCTTCTTAAGGCTCCCAAATCCTCCACGTGGCTTACAGGGCCCTGCATAGTGTGGCTCCTGCCCACCTTTCCTGCCAGATGTCATGTGCCCCACGTTCTGGCCTTTCGTTCCCAAGTGTGCAGAAGCTGTCTCCTCTCCCTGAAATCCTTTCCCCTGCTTTCTCCTCTCTCAGGCTCCCCTCCCTCCAGGTTTCAGCTTAAAAGTGACTTCAGGGAGGTCATAACGCACTGCTCTGTCTAAAACAGGTGGCCCCATAATTTTCTACCACACATGTCTATCTTATGTACAGTAGGTCCTCGGGTTACGTCGGAGATCCGTTCCTAAGGTGCCACGTAACGTGATTTTCACCGTAAGTCGGAACCCATCTACATAAGCACCTACATCACTCACACGGAGCACATACACAGCAGTAATGAAGTGAAACAATATAAAAAATTTAAAAGAAAGATAACAATCGCAGTTTAGGTTCTTACAAGGGTATTTATTGGATCACATGATCTCATACACCTAGAGGAAATAATGAACAACATAAATGGATGAACAAAAACAGACCCAGAGAAAGAGAAGCAGTGATCAGACTCTCAAACCCCAGAGGGAAAGTAGGGGAGGGTAGGGGTAAGGGAAAGAGATCAACCAAAGGACTTGTGTGCATGCACATGGGCCTAGCCGGTGGGGGGCATATGTAGGGAGGGGTTTGGGATGGGAATGGGGGGATGAGGACAATTATGTGATACTATGATCAATAAAATAAATTAATTAATTAAAAAAAGAAAGATAACAATTCCTGGCCTTTGCTTGTGGTAAATAAATAAATAAATAAATAAAAACATAAAGCACATATGTACCTACATCAAAATGACGAAACTTAAAAAAAATAAACACTGTAAATGGGAGATAGCAACGTCCGTGACCTAACTGTATTAGCTAGTTTACACCAGGACTCAGACTCCACACCCTTTTCTCCTGAAGAGCCAAGTGTGGCCATAGTCTCTTGCCCTTGTAGTGTGAAAGCAGCCACCGACAACACTTTTAGGAATGAGCACGACTGTGTTCCCATAAGCCTTACTTGCGGACCCTGAAACTTGAATTTCATACATTTTCATGCGTCACGAGCCGTTCTTGTTTTAATGTTTTTCTCAAGTGTTTGAAAATGTGAAAACCAGTCTTAGCTTGCAGGTTGTCGGCCCGAGGACCGTAGTTTATTTGTAGTAGCTTTGTTACAGAAAATGGGAACAAATCAAACAATGCTCCGAGTTTGGAGTCACACTTTATTCACCGCGGTGGGCTCAGAGAAAATGAATTCGAATTCTGAGCAAAGCGACAAGCAGAACTTCCCTTTTTATTAAAGAGCCAGCTCTACGTGTGTTTAGTGGTTATCTCGCTGCTGGCCTTGAAAGCAACACAATTAAAAATGCAGCTGGCATGGCATTGGGAGTATGGGCCTATCCAGTCTCTGGCCTACAAGGTCAGACAGCTAAGTTTATCTTCCTCATGATTCAAGCAGGCTAAAGCAGGCTAGAAAGCAAAGTTTGTATTTTTTTGTTTGGTTGGGTTTTTTTTTTTTAGAATAAGAGGCTATCTAAAAAAATAGCAGAGAATTTCCAACAGCAATTTTACAAAATATGGGTTAGCCTTCTCAGTTTATTATTTGCGGACCTGGACGGATTGGGCCCAGGATTGTTTCCAGCAGCACTGAGCACCCGGTGGCGGCCCGGACCACGCAGCTCTCCCACCGGGTGCACCTGCAGCGCGGCCAGCGGTTCCCCCAGGAGCCGAAGGCAGCATGGGCGCCCCGGGGTGGGCGGGGCCTGCGAGCCGGAGACGCGGGGCGGGGCCGCGAGGAGTGGGCGGGGCCTGGGAAAGGGGGCGGGCCGGGCGCCGGCTTCCGGAGGAAGAGCGCGGGAGCAAGATGGCCACTACCAAGCGTGTGCTGTACGTGGGTGAGCAGGCGCGGGCACCGGGCAGGGTCTGGGCGCGGGACCAGACGCGGAGGGCGGCGAGTAGCTGTCTGGGAGGGACCTGTGGCGGCACTGCTTTGCTTCGGGTGTTAGCCCGGGACGTAAAGATCTTTCTGGTTCCCTTCCAAGCCCGCTAGCCTCTAACAGGCACCCCTTTCTTTCTGAACCCGGAGGATCGGTAGAGGAATAGGATGGGCTTCCACATCCCCGCGCCCATTTAGTTTACCAACTTTCGCTTGCAACGGGGGCTCAACCCAGGCGCCAAAGGAAGGATCCTCAGGCTAGCCAGGCGGAAGTGAGAGTCCCTTCAGCAGCACAGTTTGGTGGGGGGCGGACATCGATGACATGGGTCTGGGTGCGGGGAGAAATGGCCCCTCCGTCCGGAGAGGTGAGGGCAAACTTTTCAAGATGCTGTGGTGCTGGAGCTGATGATCCCGTTTTAGCCAGGTAGTCAACATAGGGGCAAGTGGCCGAAACCGGTTTGGCTCAGTGGATAGAGCATTGGACTGAAAGGTCCCAGGTTCGAATCCAGTCAAGGGCATGTACATTGTTTGCGGCCACATCCCCGGTGCGGGGTGTGCAGGAGGCAGCTGGTCGATGTTCCTCTCTCATCGATGTTTCTAGCTCTTTATCTTTCTCCCTTCCTCTTTGTAAAAAAACCAATTATATATATATATATATATATATATATATATATATATATATATATATATATATTTAAAAATAGGGCAAGTGTATTTACTGAAAGGGAGCAGCAAAAGCCCAAAAGTGTGAAATAACCTTACACTTTATGAGCAAGTGGGTCATTTTAGAGAACCCAGAGAACTGGAGAAGCAGAGGGGGAACAGCTAAAGAGGTGGGGAGGGCTCCAGTGATGAAAAGCCTGCAAAAGAGTTTGCACTTTTCTCCTGAGGAAAGTAGGAAACCTTTGAAGGAGTTTAAGCAGGGAAGTGATGGGTTAAAATCTGCACATTCCCACGATCCGTCCAGTTGACTCTGTGGAGGGGAGGAAAATCAATTAAGAAGCTATTGCAGTAATTCTGGGACTCAATGAGGGTGTGCAAGAAGGGTGAAGAGGGCAGTGTAATTTGTAAGTGTGGGTGAAGGAGCAGTTGAGAGTACTTATGTACCCGAAGAACTGGATGGGAGGACCTCTCCCCTTAGCTACAGGATGCTAACTGGGCTGCAGGGACTTCTCAAGAGAACCAACAGTGGCTCAGAAGGCCCTTGGCTTCTTTGCAGGTGGACTTGCAGAGGAGGTGGATGACAAAGTTCTTCATGCTGCTTTTATTCCTTTTGGAGATATCACAGATATTCAGATTCCTCTGGATTATGAAACCGGTGAGTCCTTTTAGTGTCTCTTATGGCCAGAATCCAACTGAGAAAATAACTTAAACATTTGTGT
This sequence comes from Vespertilio murinus, assembly GCA_963924515.1. NCBI lineage: Eukaryota > Metazoa > Chordata > Mammalia > Chiroptera > Vespertilionidae > Vespertilio > Vespertilio murinus. The sequence continues at coordinate 24,896,717 of OZ004706.1, forward strand.
AAGTCCTGTCGCAGTGTATGACATGGTTGGTACGTAGGAAAGTTCTGGAGGGTGCTTCGGTAGGGTAGCATGACCGTGATCTCGATGCCGAAGGAATGCTCTGAGGCTTGCGGTTGTGAACTGTAACCTAACTCTGCAGAGTCCCATCTATTGGATTTGAGGTAAAACCGTTTTCAGTAGCCCAATAGGAGGGCAGAGCTTGAGCAGGAAGATAGATTTTGGGCTCAAAGTGGACCTACCTCCTGGGGACCCCGCCCCAGCTGCTCCCATCGTGGCAGCTGTGCTGTACACGGGGCAGCAGGAAAACCTGCCCTGACAGTGGGGCCTTGGCCTCCGCACCTGGGTACGTTTTCCTTCCACAGGTATCGCAGTTACTGTTCAGTTTTCTACTTTACCTTTGTTGTCATTTTTAAGATTGGGGTTTTAGGCCCAGCTCTGTCATTGACCCTGCATGGTTATTAAGCCAGGTCTTTAAATCCTCTGGGCATGGGATCTTTATATGTAAAAAAACAATAAGGCTTTATTGATTCTCTAAAGTTAGTTGGTCAATTAAATTAACCCCGCTAAGCTTGGCCTTTCTAGATAGATCAGCATTTTCCTGAGGATAAAGGATGAGTATCCTTATCCAGGTAAATGCTTTATGTACAGTTGATGCTCAAAATGTATATTTGGCCCTAACTGGTTTGGGCTCAGTGGATAAGGGCTTTGGCCTGTGGAATGAAAGGTCCAGGGTTCAATTCCCATCAAGGGCATGTACCTTGGTTGCGGGCATATCCCTAGTAGGATGTATGCAGGAGGTGGCTGATCTATGTTTCTCTCTCGATGTTTCTGACCCTCTGTCCCTCTTCCTCTCTGTAAAAATCAATAAATTTTTTTTAAAAATATATATATATTTTATTGATATTTTACAGAGAGGAAGGGAGAGAGATAGAGAGCTAGAAATGTCGATGAGAGAGAAACACCAACTAGCTGCCTCCTGCACACCCCCTACCGGGGATGTGCCCGCAACCAATGTACATGCCCTTGGCCGGAATCGAACCTGGGACCCTTCATCCATAGACTGACGCTCTACCACTGAGCCAAACCGGTTTCGACTCAATAAATTTTTTTTAAATTTATATTTGGAATAAATAGTTTAAATGGCTTCATGTTTCTAGTTGCCTTGCATGCAAAGGTTAAAGTTTTCATTTGTCTTTGGTGGAAAAATTGGAATACTTATTTTAAAGATTAAAAGTATAGTTCATTATTGAGCTATGTTCACTAAAAAACAACTTGTAATATAGCTTGAAATGTTTAAACTAGGAAAAGTTAAAGAATGAGATTTCTTCTTCTGAAATAGGGGTTGGTTAGAATTTCTAATGTCTGCATATGGCTTGTCACTGGATTCACTTTCCTTGTGGTCATCTTCCTCTTGCCCTAAGGGTAATTATTTGTTTTTGTTTTCCTTTTTTTTTTTTCTTTCCAGAAAAGCACCGAGGATTTGCTTTCGTTGAATTTGAGTTGGCAGAGGTGAGAAAATTCCGTTAACCTCTTTCGTCTTGGGCACGTGTTAGTGTTCTTTTTAAAAATATATATATTTTATTGATTCTTTTACAGAGAGGAAGGGAGAGTGATAGAGAGTTAGAAACATTGATGAGAGAGAAACATCGTCCAGCTGCATCCTGCACATCCCCTACCCGGGATGTGCCCACAACCAAGGCACATGCCCTGGAACCCTTCAGTCCGCAGGCCGACACTCTATCCATTGAGCCAAACCAGTTTCGGCACGTGTTAGTGTTCTTACTGGTGACTAAGGGAGCAGTGCCCCGTTTGGTTGGGTTTCTGGGCCTCATGCTGATGCTTCCAGAGGACAAGAAGTGCTGTCTGAGGAGACACTTCCCTCACTTACTCGAATCATAGACCGTGGTTAACACTGCAGACCAATCAGGCCCCCTCTTGCTCTGCAGAGCTCCGGCAGCCCGGCTCATGGAGCCTCCTCGCCTGGCAGCACTGGTGGTTATTTCTTATGCCTTCCACTAGATGGCACATGGCCGCACCACCAGCTCCGAAGCCAGCTAGGAAGTGCTCTGTCGGATACACATATAACCTAGGCAGGAACTATAGGGGTGACTTTTTCCTGTTGTGATTTTTTTGTGGGGGTTATTTTTGCTACTGAGCATATGTACAAGAAGCTAAACTTGTACTCTGTCTTTTCTTGGCAGGATGCTGCAGCAGCCATCGACAACATGGTAAAGCCGGGAATCTTCATTCTTACTGCTGTTGGCTTTGGTGGCACAGAGGGCTCCTCGCTCATATATTGGTTTGCTGAACCTCCAAAGTTACAAGGTTGCATGGGGAAGTAAAAACTGTCATCATATGAAAATATACCTGTGAATTAATCACTTACAGGATTAATCCTCACTCACATATCTGTCCCCATTAACAATAATATAAATACTAATCATCTTTATTGGCCAACCCCTCACTGACTACCCCATGTCCAGGATAATAAATTGGAAACACTATGCAATAATTGCCCAGTGAAGTTGCATATTTTGCAAAAGAGGCAGGATTTTATGAAGCTTTAGACCAGTTAACAATGATCAGAGAAATTCCATAAGGATAATGACAACGTATGCTATTGATATAAATGATTTGATTGTCCTGGAGAGGTCCTTGGGGAAAATGATGAAGTTCTGGAGTTTTTGTGCCCTTTCTGAGATCCCTGTGCTTTTAATGGCAGATATGCAGTGCAAAGGTGTCCTATCATCTTGAGGCTTAGAATTTTGTTGGAAAATATACTGCAAATTAATCAGCACCTGCTGCATATGTGTTCTGCAAATACGTGCACAGTTAAACTTGAATTTGAACTATAATTTATTTTCATTATTTTTAGTTTCATCACAGTAAAATCCGAGTCAAACCTTTTTTTCTTTACTCTTTATAATACAATTTTTCTTCCCTGCTTTATTTTTAAAAAAAATATATTTTATTGACATTTTACAGAGAGGAAGGGAGAGAGATAGAGAGCTAGAAATGTCGTCGATGAGAGAGAAGCATCAACCAGCTGCCTCTTGCACACCCCCTACTGGGGATGTACCCGCAACCAATGTACATGCCCTTGCCCGGAATCGAACCTGGGACCTTTCAGTCTGCAGACCGACGCTCTACCACTGAGCCAAACCGGTTTCGGCTCTTGCCTGCTTTAAATGGATTCACATTAAATGTCCTTTCCTGCTACCAGTTATCTGTGGACAGTAAGGTTCTCCTTTATTCCTGGTCTCTGTTACCTGTTCACGAAACATATTCCTTAGTTACCAGAGAGAGACCATTTCTCACCATTTCAAAGCTGATCTTGACTTTCCAAGGTGGACTCAGGTACTTGGAAACCGCATTGACTCTCATGACTCTGAACCCGGAGTTGCTATTGGTAGCACAGTTCTTAGCTGGCGTTGAAAGGAAGGAGGCGTGTGACGGCTCCAGGGAGACGTCCCCCTGCACCCCGGGGCTGCTTTGCGGTGGGTGCAGAGCTTGCTGTTAGGGTCTCAGGGATTCAGGGAGAACAAACTGGACCATGGAAAACCTGTCTGACTCTCTTTTACCCTAAAAGAATTTAAGCGGCTGAATTTTCCATCTTTTCAGAATGAATCTGAGCTCTTTGGACGGACAATTCGAGTGAATTTGGCCAAACCAATGAGGATTAAGGAAGGCTCTTCCAGGCCAGGTGAGTGGGCCACCACAGGCTCCCTGTCCTGTCCTGTCCTCCAGGGGGCCCTAGTTGCATTTTTGTCCCTATTACCTGGAAGTGGGTGCTGAGTGCCACTCCTGGTGACAGGAGTAGACGAAGAGCATGCGCCAGCCACTTTTGTGGGGAATAAAAAGAGTTTGAGCTTCTCAGGGTAATCGTTTCCATTTTGGAGAAACCCTGCCTGCTCCCTTACTTTTCCCGGTTTTCTCGTTCCTGGGGAGTTCCACCAAGGGCAGAACTGGCAAGACTACACTTTTCCCTTTCGTGTGGCTTTGTCCCTTAGCCCTGCCAAGTGCTGGACCCCGGGGCTGACACTCCCCGTGGGAACTGGCCTTACCTTGGGAGTTCCCCAGGCGGAATCTGTGGCTGAGAGGGCCACAGAGTGTCTCCCACGTTGCTGACCAAAGCAGCTACTCAGCATTGGGCTCATCGCTGGGATCTCTGTTGTTGTTGTTGTTGTTAACTTCTCCCCAAGATATTTCCCATTGATTTTAGAGTGGAAGGGAGGGGGAGAGACAGAAACATCAATGTGAGAGGGGCACATTGGTTGGTTGCCTCCTGCGTGTGCCCCAATCAGGGCCGGGAATCAAGCTCTTGACCGGAATCAAACCTGGGACCCTTTATAGTCTATGAGCTGACGCTCTATCCACTGAACCAACCGGCTAGGACAACCTTGAATCTCTGGACGTTTGTTTGATTCTTTCCCTGTAGTTTGGTCGGATGATGACTGGCTGAAGAAGTTCTCTGGGAAGACTCTGGAAGAGAATAAAGAGGAAGAGGGGTCAGAGCCCCCCAAAGCAGAGGCTCAGGAGGTGAGAGGAAGGCGCTCTTCTGGAGGAGAGGCTGGTGCTTCCCCTGGAGACTTCTCTTAAAGTTTTATGGAAACTTGAAAATTTATATTCACAAGTAGAGAGGGTGAAAGGGACCTCTAGTATGTTGGTGAAGGCGCTATTGAGGGAACTAATGAGAGGCTTTAGGCCTCCCATCCTTGTACTCTGGGCAATGAACTTGTCAGCTTCTTGGCTCACTTTAGGTACTGATTTGCGATTGGCAGATGATGTGGAGGAGACACTCCCCCCTCCCCACCCCCGTGAGAAAGAGTAGTGAGTGCTCCTCCTGGTGCTCCCTCCTCCTTCAGCAGGTCCACGGTATTCCTGGTCCTGTCCCGACAGGAGAGGGAGGACAGGGTAGTGGTGCCATCCCTGCAGCCTCTACACAGGTCTGAGGCTCTCGCTCCCTCGGTGACCTGCCTAGGCCCTTGCTCCTGTTCTCAGCATACCTCTCTCTGAGCATTGCTTCTTAGGCCTTTTCCTCCCTCGTGAATGCTGCTGCTCTCTTGGCTCATGGCATTGCTCTCTTCTTTCGATCAAAATAGTGGCAGCCAGTCTGATTTTCGCAGCCTCTCCTGTGCTACTGCCTCCACGGTCTGTTTCTGGTGCTGAGCTTTGGACATTGTGCTGCAAAGCTCACAGACAGCTTCAGATTGCCGGAAACGGGTGCTCTCCCTTCTCCACCCTGTTCTTCTGTATTCTCAAGCTTGTTATCATGCCCATCCATCCACACATTGACCTGAGCCAGAAATTTGGATACAAAGCAGAGCATATGAATGCCCTCGCAGCCAGTGCAATAACCCTATATCAGTGGTCGGCAAACTCATTAGTCAACAGAGCCAAATATCAACAGTACAATGATTGAAATTTATTTTAAGAATCAAATTTTTTAAACTTCTTCTAACACCACTTCTTCAAAATAGACTCGCCGAGGCCGTGGTATTTTGTGGAAGAGCCACACTCAAGGGGCCAAAGAGCCACATGTGGCTCTCGAGCCGCAATTTGCTGACCATGGCCCTAGATCTTCTTGATGCCTCTTTAAAATAGAGACAACGTATCATCACATTCTGCTAGTTTTTCTCCTAAGTCTTCCTTGAATCCCCCTCCCTGATTGTCCCATCGTCCTGATTTAGCTTCATCTCATTTGGATAATCACAGTAGCTCCCTAACTAGTCTTCTGGCTAGATCTTGCTCTCCTCGTCTTTCCTAAAGATGGCTAGACTGATCTTTTTAAATATATTTTATTGATTTTTTTACAGAGAGGAAGGGAGAAGGATAGAGAGTTAGAAACATCGATGAGAGGGAATCATCGATCAGCTGCCTCTTGCACACCCCCTACTGGGGATATACCTGCAACCAAGGTACATGCCATTGGCCGGAATCGAACCTGGGACCTTTCAGTCTGCAGGTCAACACTCTATCCACTGAACCAAACCGGTTTCGGCTAGACCAGGTATGGGCAAACTACGGCCCGCGGGCCAGATGGCTGTTGTAAACTATTGAAATTAAAAAAAAAAAGACCGTACCCTTTTATGTAATGATGTTTACTTTGAATTTATATTAGTTCACACAATCACTCCATCCATGATTTTGTTCCGGCCCTCCAGTCCAGTTTAAGAACCCATTGTGGCCCTCGAGTCAAAAAGTTTGCCCACCCCTGGGCTAGACTGATCTTTTTAAAGCACAAGGCCAACCATGTGACTCTCCTACTGATAACTTTTCTGACTCCCCATCACCTGTCCCACAAGATAAAGGTCAAGAGGGACTCTCTAAGTTCTTGACCCTGCCCCTCCCCGCTCCACATTGCAGCCCCCACTTGGTAAAACCAGGCTTTGTGTTTCCCTGCTGTTGTATAGACTACTCAAGTGCTTGTTGCCTTTCTCCTTCTAAGCAGCAAACTCTGTGAGGATAGGGGCCTTGTGTTATGCATCTTGTTAATGAAAATATCAGTGGGGTGATGTGATTAAGAGCAAGGACTAGGTGTGTTGTGTGAGTGTTTAGGTTTGAATTCCAGCTTTACTGCTTACCACCTCTGATCTTGGGCAGGTGACTGACTTCAGTGTGCTCGGTTTCCCACCTATAAAATGGGGATAGTAGTGGTCCTGACCTAGGCTGGTTCTGAGGATTAAATGAGCTAATACACACAAGACATTTAGAATAGTATTCTGTGCATGGCAAGTGCTGAGTGAGTATTTGCTACTACTGCTGTTAGCAGCAAATGATAGAAATAGGATCTTCAGTACATTTGTTAAACTGAACCACGGACACGTTATGAATCTTTGGAACAAATATGATGCTATATTAAATGTCTCCTTGTCCTCTGCTCAGCTTTGTCTACTTGGGGATAAGGCAGAGCCCCCTCCACCTCTTCCACTGTCTCTGAGCACTTAGGCCCATGCCACAGGGCTGCCCTCTTGCTTCCACGGTAGCCAGCCTTTGGGAGCACATAACTAAGCATAGAAGGAGGGGGTGGTGCTACATAAACGGGTCCATTTACTGGAGTAAGGTGAGTGGGCTTGAGCTGGTGTTTGAAGAGTGGAGAGTTGTGTTGGGCCAGAACAGTGTCATTCCATGACTGCAGGGAGGGTGAAGTAAGCCTCTGTGTCTGAGGCCCAGTGTGATGAGGTAACGTGCCTGTGGGCTGGAGTTAGACGATGCTGAGGTCTCCTGCAACTGATGTCCAACTCCGTGCTGGCCATGGCCTCTGCCTCTGCAGCCCCCGCGGGGCCCAGGCCCCCCCTGTTGGCACCTCCAACCTGCTCCCTGCATTTGGGTTCCGGGTGTATATGCAGAAGACTGCTCGCTGCCCTGCTCAGGGAGTGCTCTCTAACCTAGTGATTTCTTCTCTCCCCCCAGGGAGAGCCCACTGCCAAAAAGGCCCGGTCAAACCCTCAGGTGTACATGGACATCAAGATTGGGAACAAGCCAGCCGGCCGCATCCAGATACTCCTGCGCTCAGACGTCGTTCCCATGACGGCAGGTGAGCAGACTCCAGGCGGGGCTGCAGGAAGCCGCTGGCTGGGCGTGAGCCTTCCCAAGGTTCTCCAGGGCGTGAGCCTTCCCAAGGTTCTCCAGGGCGTGAGCCTTCCCAAGGTTCTCCGGGGCCTCAGTTCTGGTGCCCTTGACATTGTTTCTGACCTGAGTGGTGGATCCGGAAATCTAGTAACAGATAGTGTGAGCAAGCGTTTTGAAGCTTTATGAGTGCTGGCTTACTATTTCTTAATACTTTAAAAATATTCATATTAGTAAACATAGCTCTGGCCAGATTGCTCAGTTGTTGGAGCATCAAAGGTTGTGGTTCGAAGCCCAGTCAGGACACATATGTTAGGCAACCTATCGATGTGTCTCTCTCACATCCATGTGTGTGTGTTTTCTCTCCTCCTTTCCTCTCTCACTAAAAGCAATAAAAGCATATTTAAAATGAAAACAAAATAAAATCCTCTTTCCTCTCTCTGTCTTCCTTATATAGTTCCATACTTTTGGTTCGGTGTTGGGTCATTTTAACTATGTAAGTGAGCATGGAGCTGTGTAACGTCTTTTATACAAAGCGTTCTGGTTTTCCCGGAACTCAGAATTGTCTTGCTTTCTCATTTGCTTAGTCTTCTATGCATTTCTTCGTGATTCTGTCCCAGATTCTCCTGCCTTTATGAATCTCTCATCATGTTCAGACACATCAGGTATTCTGTCCATTTCCCTCTCTCGCAGTAGCTCCCCCTTGAGCCTTGTGCTGCTCTGCCTGGACCGGCTGCTTCCCAGGCCTTCTCACAGCACTTGTCGTGGGGTCTCCTGTTTCATCTCTTAAGTTGCCACCTCTGTTGTCTTCTTTTTTGGTTACTCTCTCGTCTCAGCAGAGGACATACTTTTGTAGCTTCTGCAGAAAAGTGCTTGGGAGGTAACTTCTTGGAGGCTGATGTCTGAAAAAATGTGCCTTCCCACTTGATTGATAAGTGGGGTGTAGGATTCTGGAGAAGGCTAATGCCATTCTGTGCCCACCCCTGCACTAGACAATAAAGCTCCATGCACTTCTCCCCCAGCCCCTGGAAACCTCTACTCTACTTTCTGTCTTTCTGCATTTGCCTACCCAAGATATTTTTGTAAATAGAATCATATAATAGTTATCCTTTATGTCTGGCTTATTCCACCTGGGTCATAGCAGTACTTCATTCATTTTTATGACCAAACAATATTCCCTCGTGTTGATACACCACATTCTGTTTATCCATTTGTTTGTTGGTGGACACTTGAACATTGCTCTCACTTTCTGGCTATTGAGAATAATGTTGCTATGAACATCCATAATAACATACGTGATTAAATCCTTGTTTTCAGTTCTCTTGGCAATACACTTAAGAGTAGAAATGCTGGCCCTGATCGGTTTGGCTCAGTGGATAGAGCATCGGCCTGCGGACTGAAGGGTCCCAGGTTCAATTCCAGTTAAGGGCACGTACTTTGGTTGCGGGCACATCCCCAGTAGGGGGTGTGCAGGAGGCAATTGATGTTTCTTTCTTTCTCATTGATGTTTCTAACTCTCTATCCCTCTCCCTTCCTCTCTGTAAAAAAATCAATAAAAAAATAAAGGAGTTCCAGGGGGCCATGTGCCCCGGGAGAGCCGTGTGCCCCGGGGGAAGCAGTGGGACCCAGGGGGAGGGGCGGTGAGAACCAGAGGAGGAGCAGACTCTATTCGTGTGGTCCTGAGATAGTCACCATAAAACAAGCAGACTGCCAAATGAGGAGCGGATTCTATTCATGTTGTCATGAGATAGTCACCATAAAACAAGCAGATTGTCAAATGACAGCAGGGAGGGGAAGGAGACCTGGGGGGAGATAAGAGAACAACCGAAGGACTGGTATGCATGAATACAACCAACGAACACAGAACTCTGGGGAGGGAGGGCATTAATGGGAGGTGGGGGGGGGGGGGCAATGGTAAGCTATGTACACATATAATACCTTAATAAAATAAAATAAAAAATCGAAAAAAATAAAGGAGTAGAAATGCTGGGTCATAAGGGAATTTTATGTTTTTTGTGTTTTTTAAAAATATATTTTATTGATTTTTTACAGAGAGGAAGAGAGAGGGATAGAGAGTTAAAAACATAGATGAGAGAGAATCATTGACCAGCTGCCTCTTGCACACCCCCCACCAGAGATGTGCCCGAAACCAAGGTACATGCCCTTGACCAGAATCGAACCATGGGACCTTTCAGTCTGCAGGCCGACACTATCCACTGAGCCAAACTGGTTTCGGCGGGAATTTTATGTTTAACTTTTTGAGGAACTTCAAGCTGTCTTCCTTAGCAGCTGCACCATTTAAATTTCACCAGCAGTGTATAATGAGTCCACTTCCCCCACATGCTCACCAACATTTGTTATTTTTGTTTATCACAGTCATCCTAGTAGATGTAAAGTGGGTTCTCATTATGATTTTATTTTTAATCCTCACCTGAGGATATTTTTCCATTGATTTTAGAGAGAGTGAAAGAACTAGGGAAAGACAGAGAAACATCTATGTGAGAGAAACACACCCTGACTAGGGCCTGGGCCAGGGAGGAGCCTGCAGCCAAGGTATGTACCCTTGACTGGAACTGAGCCAGGACCCTTCTGTCCATAGGCCGACTCTCTATCCACTGAAGCAAACTAGCTAGGACTCATTGTGGTTTTTAAAATACTTATATTTTATTGATTTCAGAGAGGAGTGGAAAGGGAGAGAGAGAGAGATAAACATCAGTGATGAGAGAATCATTGATGGGCTGCCTCCTGCACACCCCCTACTGGGGACTGAGCCTGCAACCTGGGCCTGTGCCCTCACTGGGAATCCAACTATGACCGTTGGTTCATAAGCCAACGTTCAACCACTGAGCCGTGCCGGCCAGGCCATCTCATTATGGCTTTGATCTACATTTCCCTGAGAACTAATGTTGAGCATCTTTTCATGTGCTTTGTTGGCTGTATATCTTCTTTGGAAAAATGTCTATTCCAGTCTTTTGTTGAGTTGTAAGAATTTGTTATATATACTGAATATTAAACCCTTATCAGGTATGATTTGCAAACATTTTCTCCTATGAATGGCCTTTTCACTCAAAGTGTCCTTTGATGCATATAAGTTTTTGATTTTTTTAATAATATATTTTATTGATTTCTTACAGAGAGGAAGAGAGAGGAACAGAGAGTTAGAAACATCGATGAGAGAGAATCATCGATCAGCTGTCTCTTGCACACCCCCTACTGGGGATGTGCCCGCAACCAAAGTACATGCCCTTGACCGGAATCGAACCCGGGATCTTTCAGTCCGCAGGCTCTATCCACTGAGCCAAACCTGTTTCAGCTAAGTTTTTAATTTTGATGAAGTTCTAATTCATATATTTTTTTCTTTTATCAATGCTTTTGGTGTTGTATTTAAGAAACAATTGCCAAATCCAAAGTCACAAAGATTTGCCCCTCTGTTTTCTTCTAAGATCCTGTTTGTGTGTTTTTGTTTTGTTTTGTTTTTTAATTACTTTACCAATGGTTAGTGTGGAATGGGGCTGGAGTGCATGGACTCCTCCCTCTTTGGTTAGGATCCCCTGAAGTCCTTTAAGATGTCAGTATCACAAAACAGAGTGGACATTTTTAAAACAGAGATTTCAGAGTCTAGTTACAGGAAGGTTCTGTTTGCTTGTTCCTTAACCGGAGCACCTTTCCTGTCTCACCCCCAGAGAATTTCCGTTGCCTGTGCACCCACGAGAAGGGCTTTGGCTACAAGGGGAGCAGCTTCCACCGCATCATCCCCCAGTTCATGTGCCAGGGCGGCGATTTCACCAACCACAACGGCACCGGGGGCAAGTCCATCTACGGGAGGAAGTTCGACGATGAGAACTTCATCCTCAAGCACACGGGGCCAGGTGGGACCCGATTAGGGGTGTGCTGAGGGGCTGGGCCTGACAGGGTGCCGGTGCGGATGGGAGGTCGCTGTGGCTCTGGCCAGGGGACCCTGCTAGTGAATAGGGGGGAGGGTTCGCCTGGCTAGAGCCGGCTTTCTTTTCACCACCGTGTCCGGAAAGCAGCTGACACATAGAACACACACAGGAAGTACTGGAATATTTAAAGCGTTCTCGGGCTGGTCAGTTAGGTGTCCGACACCTGCCCTGCTCTGCATCGAGATGGAGAGGGACACGCGTGGTCCACCACGGGGCACCGTGCAGAGGCCCGGCGGGAAAAGCGGCTTTCCCGCCACCGCGCACCAGCGGCAGCGCCTCGTGCCGCCCGCCCTCAGCCCCCGGCCGGGGCCCGAGACACTCAGATGGCCCTCCCGGAGCCCCCGTGATGGTGCCCGGCACCCGTCACCGCTCCCTGGGTGGCTGCCTCTGTCCGGTGCCGGCACACGTGTCTGTGCCTGGCCTCGCTCCGTCACGCTGTCGGCTCAGCTCCCTCTTCGTGACTCTTTCCCACGAGGCTCACTCCCCCAGAGCCGGGGCCATCCGGTCTGGTTAGAGTAGACAGGAAGTGCGTGCTGAGTAAATGAAGGTTAAATCCGTCTGAAGTGATTGAAACCCTGCTCACCGTTGAGGGGAAGGAAGACATCGCGTGGTCTGTCGTTCCCGGCGTCGGCCTGGCTGAGGGGGCGGTGGAGGGCTGACTGCGCGTCCCCCCCAGGCCTGCTGTCCATGGCCAACTCCGGCCCAAACACCAACGGCTCCCAGTTCTTCCTGACGTGCGACAAGACGGACTGGCTGGACGGCAAGCACGTGGTGTTCGGGGAGGTCACGGAAGGCCTGGACGTCTTGCGGCAGATCGAGGTGGGTGCTGCCGCCTCGGTGCCCAGCCCGTGGGACAGGGAGTGGCGTCCTGTGGCCGGGAGGGGCGGCTGCTCCTGGAGGAGGCGGGGGGGTGTCCCTGAGCCCCTTTAATCCTCCCCCTCCCCCCCTTTTCTTCTCCCCCCACAAAGGCTCAGGGCAGCAAGGACGGGAGGCCGAAGGAGAAGGTGATCATCTCCGACTGTGGGGAGTACGTGTGAGAGGTGTCATCTCTGCACCCGCCATCCAGGACCTAGCAGCCCGGGCCCAGCACTCTAAACGGGGTCTGTGCCGGGCCTCCTGGGGTCGGCTTGGAGCAGCTTCTCTGCAGGCGCCGCTGGCCCTCCCCTGCTCTTCCAAGCAAGGCCGCGGGCCGGGACCCCGAACCCGCCCCCCTCCCCCGTGGGCAGCTGTGTGTGGCTTTCTGGGCCTTTGCTGCCAGGGCCCCTCCTGGGCCCAGCAGTGTGGCCCCGGGCGTTTCTTCTGGTAAAATAAACCCGTTCCTGTATCGCTGCCTCCACTCGTCCCTGGGAGGCTGCACTGTGGCCGAGCTGTCACGCTGAGGCAGACAGACGGGAAGGTAGGGCATGGTGTCTTCCCTGCAGCTTGTCCTTCCTTTCTGGGGTATAGTTCCTGGGGTGCCAGCTGATGCATCTTCAAGCCAGACATTCTTGTCAGGCCCTTGTCAGGACAAAGGAAGTCGGGGACCGTGGAAGAGTTCCATCAGTTGCCCCTGCTGCCAAGCTGAAGCTGGCTAGTCATGGCCAACACCCGTACTTACGAGTCTCAATGATTCATTTATTTGTTCACTTCTGTTCTGCAGAATTTAAAAGATGATATTTATAACTCAGCGTGCCTTTTCCATGCCAGATACTATGCTTACTTGTCAGGAGACAGGAGGTCAGCACATACCTGAGCCTAATCCAGCCGGCTGCCTATTTTTATGAATAAAGTTTTATTGGAGCACAGCCACATCATCTGTTTACTTGGTGTCTATGGCTGCTTTTTCACTGCAGCAGCATTGTTGAATGGCCCCAATATTAGAGTTCTCCAGAGAAACAACCAAGAGGACGTTGTATATACGAATATGTAAACTGAGACTTGTTTTAAGAATTGTTATGTGATTGTGGGAGTTGGCAAGTCGGAAGTCTGCGGGCAGACCAGCAGGCTGGAGACTAAGCGCGTCTGGAAGCAGGATTCCTCCTCCCTTGGGCAAGGCCTTTGCTGTTAGGGCTTCTCCCGGGCCCACAGTGTGGCTCATGATGTTCCTTCTGGTAAAATCAGTTTATTTTTCCAAATTCAGTAAATCCCAGAAAAAAACAGGCGGCCACAGTCCTTTTTCTCCCAAGGCCTTCAATTGTGGGAGGCCTCCCCACATTATGGAGGGTAACTGCTTTATCTCAGCTGTGCACCTTCACAACATCTGGGCTGGTGTTTAACCAAATACTGGGTGGCATGACCTAACCAAGTTGACACATAAAGTTAACCAACATAATCCCCCCAAATTTACTACCTGAACCTTTACAGAAAGTGCTGACCCTGAAGGAGACAAAATCATCCCACCTCCTTGCTGAGCTCACAGTCTGGTCCTACTATGTGCAGCCACTGCTTGGAACCAAGCTCTGGCCATACCATTCAGAATCCACTGCCCTGGTTTTTTTGTTTTGCTTTTTTGTTTTGTTTTGTTCTTATTTCAGAGAGGGAGAGATAGAAACATCAGTGATGAAAGAGAATCATTGATTGGTTGCCTCCTGTACACTCCCTACTGGGGACCCAGCCTGACCAGAATCGAACCTGGGACCCTTCAGTCCACAGGCTAAAGCTCTATCCACTGAGCAAAACCAGCTAGGGCAGTGCCTGGGTTTTCCAATCCTGAGATGTGGATGTGCCAGGAGGCAAGAGAGGCCTGCTCTCCCGGCCCTGTGACCCCGAGGTAGTGCCTCCTGAGGGACGATGGCATTCTGGCTTCTGGCTCCCATCTACCAATTGGACTCCGGCCTTTGGCTGAGCTTCCTCTGCCTCCCTGTGGCTGGGAGAGCTCCCAAAGGAGGCCCTCCAAGCAGAGGGCCCCTCAGTGTACGCCGACAGCCACCACAGGCCAGTCCCAGGGCGGGCGGGCTTAGTGACCTGGGGATGATGGCAGCCACGTCAGGGCTTTTACAGGAGCCAAGAAAGGATGTGTGTGAAGAATAGCACAGCCAGCCTCCCGAGAAAGGACTGACTCCTGTGAGGATGCCCCTGCCACTTCCTGCTCTTCCCTGAGGCCTGAGGAGGTTGAGACCACTTTTCCTAAGTTCGGAAGCTTAGCAGGAGTGGAATGATTGGGTTCCAGATGTTACCTCATAGCCTCTACAGAGGCAAACCAAGGTTCAGGACATGACTGCAGACGTCACCCAGGACAGCATGGCGGAGCTGGGCCAGAGGCTCGGCCTGTCCCCCCAACCCACATCATAATGTCCTGGGAGGTCTACCGGGCTCTACTCAGCCCAAGGACCTGACCGCCAGGCAGGAGGAAGGCCTCAGCTGGAGCAGCAACCTGGCCACCGATTCAGCTTCTCCGCTCAGCACCAGCCTGTTGCTCAGCAGGGTCTGGCCCGTGGGAAGAGGACCCCTTGGCGCTGTGGGGCCTTTGCTGCAGCCTGAAGGCCAAAGCTGCCTCCCTGGGGCTGCCTGGCTCCATCTGAGGCGCCTCCCTGCCCACGTTCCTGTGGCTCCAGCACCAGGACTGCGGGCATGTGCTGGGTTCTGCCAGTTCACTCCCTCACTGGCTCCGTGAGGGCCGGGCCCTGTCCCAGCCCTGGTTTCGAAGCTGCACCGAGGAGGAGACCCAGGCTGCGGCCCGGATCAGTCCTGCGGCTGCTGGAGGTCCCTCCGGTGCCACGTGTGCCTCCAGATGCTGCCGGCATAGACCTTTGTCACAGTCATGGCAGCCTCGCACCACCTCTGGGCCGGACTGTGGGACCTGCTTTTTTATTGGTGAAACCTGAGTCTTGTAGAGTTCAGGGGACAGAAAACTAAAGAGCCATGTTTTTAAAAAATATTTATTAACAGGGAAACTCTCACCATACAAGAAAGCGGGAAAAGCATATATCAAAGTACTTTATTATAGTACTTTGTAAAAATACCAATTTTGTAAAAATACCTATCTATAACATGTAAACATCTATATTTATATGTATATCCTAAGGGGGAAAACTAGAAATTCACAAAATATTAATAGTGTATTTATCTGAGTCGTTAGGACTATAGTGATGTGAATTGTATTTTTTATTTAAACTTCCTTCCAAAACAACATTATGTGTGTAGTAAATTAAAATAATTTTTTTTAACGGTCAAGTGCTAGCATAAGGTCTTTGCATAAGGAGGAAAACCTGAGCTGGACCATCCCTTTCCAATGCTCAGGGGGATTGTTGGGTGCTGAGCACCTTCTAAAGAATACTGGGATCCCTGTGTCAGGGAACACAGCCGAGTTTCACAGCCCTGGCCATTGCCAGCAAACCCAGCGCTTGCCTCAGGCCTTCCAAGCAGGTGAGAATTCAAGTCCTGCCCTCAAAGTAGTGCAATATGCTATTTTAATGGAAAAACCCAGCTCTGAAATAAATATACACTATCACCCTTGGGACACATTCTGGGAGGAGGCTTAGTGGACAAGCATAGAAGGGGATCAAAACTAGCAAATTCATTTGTAGTAGTACCAGCAGGTACCAGTCGTTAAGCATCGATAGGCCAGACATTGTCCTAAATGTTTGTGTACATATCCAGTCCTCCTAACAGCCTGGGAGGGAAAAGCCAGTGTCCTGCTGTTGTGAGGAGGAAGAACCAGGATTCACATCTAACTGGTCCCAAAACCTCTATCTTGCTATGCTGCCTCTTTCCTATTTCCTGGGATTTTTCCAGAACACGTGACTTCCCTGCCTTAGAGGACAATGAGCCCTAACCTAGCAACCACCGGGACTCAAGGCCAGGACTGCACTACAAACAGCTAGGCTGCCCGCGTTTCTCCTTAGTCTGTGTCTCCGTGTGTCCTCCCTTCTGCCAACTGTCCCTGATCCCTCACTGCTGTTGGTGGGTATGCACGGGCCACCCTTACTTATCCTCCTGGTCCGGTGTGGCCCGATAAACCAGCCATGCCCTGAGCAAGAGAAAAGGGAAGCAGTGGCATCGGGGCTGTGTTCCTGCCAGCCTGGGCTACCCACTGCAGCTGCCATGCTCGGCTCAGCACATCGATAACCCATGGAATAAAACGCAAGGCTTTGTGTCCACAGTTATTCCACTGCTTGGGGCTTTTTTCTATTTGATTCCATCGGGTGGCTCATAAGCTGGTCTCAGAAGTTGCTGGAAGTCTGATGTCCAGGTGGGGAAGAGTGACTTACTGTTTTCAGTTGTTCCGCACAAAAACAGATTGCAGCTCCTGTCAATTCCTGCTGTGCACAGCTTGATTGAGAGGGAAGGGATACTCCGTATCTTCAAAACTTTGGGTAATGTGACAGGCATTTCTGCTGCACCCCTACCCGCACCAGGCCATCGCTGGGCACTAAAGGTACCAGGGGAAGTGAAAAAGGAGTTGCCAAAATAATTGGCTAATTTAGAATTTACAGTTACCTACAAGACAAACCTTGAGGTTGGGAAGACATAAGGACTGAAATAGCCAATAGGTTCCATGTTATGTACCCATTTGCGAAGGCCGCCTCGTTCATAGCTCGGATTTGTGATGGCCACCGGCTCCAGTTTCAGGTTATGAGGGTGTATCTGGGCTCAGCACTCAGACACAGACTCCATGGCTGAAGGCCCTCACGTGTTAGGGATGGGAAATGGCCCAGAAGAGGAAGCTACCCACAAGTCAGGTCTCCTAATGGCTAGGCCAGTGGTCGGCCAACTCATTAGTCAATAGAGCCAAATATCAACAGTAAAACGATTGAAATTTATTTTGAGAGCCAAAATTTTTAAACTTAAACTATACAGGTAGGTACATTGTTATTAAATCAATTAGGGTACTCCTAAGCTGGCCTTTGCTAAAAAGTCCTCAATCTGAGGCATGTGGCTCTCGAGCCGTTGTTTGCCGACCACTGGGCTAGGCCAAAGCTGAGGTCCCTACACTGGCTGATGGGAAACTCAATATCTTCAAGATAATCTGGGCCCCTGGGAGGGCCTCTTCCTCGGCTCTCACTCCCAGAATCCCTCCCAGCCCTGCAGCCTGGCCCAGCCTCCACCCCTGCCCCAGAGCGGCTCTCGGGAGCCCGCCCTCCGGGGGCAGAGCGGACCCCGGGGACGCGCGTCCTTGGGCACACGGGTCGTTCTGCCTCTGTGGGCTGCGCCTGCGGGTTGGGGTGGGCCCAGGATCTGCTATTAACGACACAGTATTTCAGGGCTCAGGCAGCTGGACTGTCTGCCCCAGCAGGTTAATTACAGGGTTAGCGAGTCCGAAATCAAATAAACACTCCCACTGCCTCGGCTGCTCCAAGGAGAACGGTGGTTTCCGGGAACCTTCCCACCCAGCTCCCCCCAATTACCGCCCGTCACTCCCCCGGGACAGGGGCCTTTTCTTTGGCTCACGGGCCCCAAGACACAGGACGGGGCTCCTGAGCAGACAGGATGACGCAGACTTTGGTGACCAGCCTGTGTTGTGACAACTTCTGGACACAACGGGTGCTTACAAGGCCCTACCGTGGCCCTCGCCTGGCCACAGGCTGCCCGGTGTTGCAGACACACTGCTCTGGGTGGCACGATTTCAATTCACATGCCAACAACTCTAATGTGCTGGAAGTGGCTGCCTGGAGTTCTGTGCTGATCACTTGATACCATGTACGCTCAGCTCAGTAAAAAGATTCTTCCCCACAGAGCTGAACTCGCGCCGTTCAACACCATGACAGACAGGTAGGTCAGTGAAGCCCCAAGACTTTTTGTTTCTCCAAAGGTAAAGTTGCAATGCGCTGCTAGGCAGGAAGACAGAAGAAAAATGCCATTGGCCTGAGCCCTTAAGCATGCTGCTCCTTCAGCTCTTCCTGGAGCTGCCCCACATGCCTCCTCGCGGCCAGCGGTTTGGTAATTCAGATCCGAAAATACAGAACACACATGCTCTTTAACAAGTACCCAGAAATGTCTACTTTTGCCCCTGAGAAGGGTAGGCAACTGGAGGTGGGCCACACCCTGTCTACACCCCCCCCCCCAAACCCTGCAATGGAGACGGGAGGGCCTGAGCGGGTCCCCGTGGGCTCCGGGTGCCTCTCGGGTCATTGCATATCTGCCCACGGCCCAAGCCAGCAAGGAGCAAGGGCAGGTCCTCAGATAGGACTTTTGTGCCGACCCCAAAGAGCCAGTCAGCACGTGCCACTGGGAGACAGTGCTGGGGCAGAACCTCCAGAACAGAATGCCAGACTCTAACACAACCTCAGCAGGGGAGGGGTGGTGAGGCCTGAAAGGACCCAGCTCTGGCAGGAAGGAGGAAGGGGCATGGACAGGTTGATCTGAGGAGTCTCCGTGCCAGTCCTATCTGTGGCCTGGCTGCGTTTGAGGGTCTGGGCCTCTGGAGGGGGCTGGCCCGGCGGGAGGCGCTGCCGCGGCCGCTGGGGCCTCAGTGGCAGCCGCAGGCCTGGACCACCATGTTGCGGTGTTTGCGCAGGATCACGTTGTTGCTGCTGTCGTAGTAGAGCACGGAGGTGGCGCCCAGCTTGGTGGGCGCGCAGCACGCCTTGGGCACGGCGTCTGGCTTCATCAGGTGCACCTGCCGGGGAGGGCGGCGGCAGAGGGTGAGCCGGGCCTTCGCCAGCACCGCCCAGACCCTCCCACCTCCAGCCACACCAGGCAGGAGTGATGTGGAAATCCGCCCTCCTGACCCCTGCCCGCCCCGGCCCTTAGGGCACAGCCTGGCTCCTGTCAGCTCCCGCCTCACCCTCTCCCCTCAGACCCCAGGGCCCTGCCGGCCCCAGCACACAAGGCACCGGATGGCAGGTCCTATGCCTGAGGCCCCTGCAGCCCCGCCCCCCGGACCCCTCCACTCTTCCCTCTTCTTGGCTGCTTTATGAAAATGTTCTTATTGATTTCAAAGAGGAAGGGGGAGGGAGAGAGAGGCACATCAAAGATGAGAATCATTGATCAGCTGCCTCCTGCACGTCCCCTACTGGGGTCAATCCCTCAACCGAGGCCCGTGCCTGACCAAGACCCAAGCTGTGACCTCCTGGTTCACGGGTCGACGCTCAGCCTCTGAGCCACAGACCGGGCTTCTCTGGGCTTCTGCGATGACCCTGACCATGCCCCGTCCAGCCCTTGTGTGTGGCCTGTCCCCCTCCTGGCTGGTCCCAAGCGTGTTCATGGAGCCACTGGATAAAGCCTCGGGTTCTAGCTTCACCCCTGGGGGTCCAACACCGCCATTTCTCAAAGCACTGTCCCCCTCCTGACCGCTCTCGGGGAGTCTGGCTGGGAGGGGAGGGAGCCGCGCACGGGCCGGGGCCGGGGCAGGACTCGGGAGGGGGGGGGGTGAGCCTGCCCCCTCGGCCTGGACCGCTCCCCCAGAGAGAGCCTGCTTGTGGGGCTATTTCGGCTCCACACAAATATTTGTCCTGCGCCTTGGCAGGATGCGCCGAGTTAGCACCGGCCCCAGGTCCGGCCCCACCGACGGCCGAGCTCTGGGGCGGGAGGGAGGGCACCGCTTCCCTCCTGGGTGAGGGGCCGCTCCGGGGGCGGGGGAGCGAGGGAAGCCCAGCCCTACGGGGGCTGCGGGACCGGGTGGAGCTCTCTGATGGGGACCGTCCGGCAGGCTGGTCCCTGTCCCCAACGCCCGCTGGTCCCGGGAGCCCGGCTCTGAGCCGGCGGCCAGGACGGTCCCGGGCGCTGGGCTGGCGAGGGGCCCAGGGCCTCTCCACAGCCACCGGGGAAGCCGAGGCCGCGGCAGGATGTCAGCCAGGCTGGACGGGGGGCCACTGCTCCCCACTTCCCGCCCCCACATGAGGTGTCGGGGCCTGGCATTCAAAGGCCCACGTGAGAGGAACCGGCAACCCCGCCCGGGGCGCCGGCCATGGCTCTGAGGGGGAAGCGGGGAGGCCCGTCCTGACTCGGGAGCCGGGAGAAGCGGCCCCTCGGGGATGCAGCCTTTCTGAGAGAGAGCCCTGCGCTCAGGGCGATGGGTGACTCTCCCGACTCCCCGTGAGGGGTGGTGAGCGCACACGCCTGTCTCACCCCCTGTGCACGTCACTTGAGGTTGAACAATTCCATGCACATGGGCACACGTGTTCAGAGTGCACAGGCACCCAGGTGGAATGCATATCTGTTCTTTGTGTGCGTGCATGTGACCACCACACATACCTGCAGGTCCTCACGTGCATGTATACACATGTATGTGTGTGTGTGTGTGTGTGTGAGAGAGAGAGAGAGAGAGAAAGAGAGAGAGAGAGAGAGAGAGTGTGTGTGAATGTGTGTGTGTGTGAGTGTGCACCGGCAGTGCGTCTGCAGACGCAGGCCGGCCACACAGGGACCAGCTGCTGCAGTGTGGGAGCTGACCCACACGTGCACTCAGCCGAGGTTCCACGTGAGGACCCCCGAGACCGAGCAGGCGCCCCCATCCCCTCCAGGCTGCGGAGCCCCTCTCCTCGGCGCCCCCCGGGCCGGCAGCACCTCTGGGCACTGACCAGGGACTGCACGATGGCGTGGTTGGTGGCGTTCATGCAGGAGTCCAGCGGGAAGGCGCACTCCCCCTCGCAGTAATAGGCCGAGTAGCCCTGGGGGGCGATGACCCAGTCCTGTGGGGAACGGAAGAAGGTGAGTCCACCAGGCGGCCCCTCCCTCTAGCACCTGTCACAGGGGGGTTCAGGGCTGCCCTCACCCCCCTCCCTCCGCCTCAGGGACCTGTCACTCACCCTCAGCCCCCCTGAGCAGCCCCCCCCCAAGCCTGGCGTCCCCCCAAGACCCCCAGCGGACAGAGCTGGACAAGCTCTGTGGTCCTGGGGGTCCTCCTGCTGCCCCCCCCCAGCCGCTGTCCTGAGAGGCAGAGGCTCGGCAGCCTGGCCTCGGGGCCCTTTGTACCCTGACTTTTCATGGCTCAGGAGGCAGGTTGTCCCCATCTTCACAGTTTTTACCAAAAAGCATCTTTTCACCATAAAAGTATCACATTCTCCTTTTAAAACACTTGGAAAACCCAAAAGAAAATAATACATGAAAACACACACACACACACACACAAACACACACAACAAAACCAAGTCTGCCCCTCCTGGAGACACACGTGACCCTCAGGGGGGTCGCCATTTACGAGGGGAGAGTGGACGTTACCAGCCAGCCGAGGTCCTGGA
This sequence comes from Vespertilio murinus, assembly GCA_963924515.1. Lineage (NCBI taxonomy): Eukaryota > Metazoa > Chordata > Mammalia > Chiroptera > Vespertilionidae > Vespertilio > Vespertilio murinus. The sequence continues at coordinate 24,918,327 of OZ004706.1, forward strand.
AGCTGACGTAGAGCTCGTGCCGCCGGCACACCTGCCGGCCGTGGGAGCCGTGGGCGCCGTCTGCGGGGACAGAGGAGCGGGGTCTCTCCGGGCCCTGCTCTGGGCCGTGGCACCGGCTCCCGGGGCGGGGCTGCCCTCGGGGCACGTTTGTGGAAAGTGAATGATGGGAAACAGCCCCGGGTCCCAGAGCCCTCCCTGCAGCTCTGCTGGTGTGGGGCCCACTCAGGAGCCTCCGATGGCTCCCAGCGGCTCCAGAGGAAGCCCTGCCCGCCCGCCTCCGGCTCCAGCCTGGGCCTCCTGTGTCCACAGACAGCCAGGGCTCTGCCACCAGGCGGGCGGCATCCCCTTCCCCCTGAGACCCTCCTGCCTCCCCCACCGCCCTCCTCACCGCCCAGGTCCGGGGCCCATGCTGGGGCCAAGCAGGGGCTGACTGCCATGAAAGAAACAGGGACACATGGCCGGGAGAGGCCTGTCCCCCAATTCCGAGGGTCTCTCCTGGTGGGGAGACCTTCGCCTAAACAACTGTGCCTCCCGCAGGAGCCGGGGAGGGAGCTGGCACAGGGGGTGCTGCCGGGGAAGGGCCCCTGGTTCTGAGGAGGCTCGGAGGCCGGAGCCGGAGGCACAGAGGGGACTCGGGGGCAGGGAGGCCTGGGACAGGGCATGGCCGTCCACGGGGCCTGGGGCAGGGAGAGGGTCGGGAGGGGGCTGGAGGGTGACCCCTGCTTGGCCCCTCGTGAGGGCCAGAAGGCCCAGCCACCACCGCGGGTCCTGGGCCTCCAGCCTCGGACCCGGGCCGGGCCTCACCGAAGATGCCCGGGAGCCGGTGGGGCTGCGGCAGCTCGTTGGTCTTCTTCAGCAGCCGCCGCCGCAGGGGCCTCACCGCCCGGGGCGCCCGGACGGGGCCGGGGCCGGGGCTCGCCCGGAAGAACGTGACCATGAACGGCTGTTGGGAGCGCGGGGCCCGGCGCCCCAGCAGACCGGCCAGGCCGGGATCCACGCTGCGCCCTGAGACAGAGGAGAGAGCGGTCACCGTCCCAGCAACGTAACAACGTGGAGTACCTTCTGAGGAAAATGTCACTCGTGCCCAGAATTCACTGAGAGACTAGCCTATTGCTAGGCGTGTAGGCTACTTCCTGGCTTTCGCTGTAAAGAAGAGAATGAGACAGAACCTCTTCATTTTCTTTTCCTGTGGAATGTGAGCAGGAGCGTGAGAACCAACTCCTTTTTGTTTCTCCAACACAGTGACCACCCTGCCACTGTGTGTGCGTTCCCCTCAAAGCTGCACCACGGACACACACGGGCATGCACACCCATGTCCACATAAACACACATGCACTTGCACGTCCAGCGTGCAGCACGTACATTACCGTGCGCAGACGCACACACGTAGGCACGGACACTGGAGCCATTAGCAGGTCAGACGCGAGCCTCCATCAGACACACGGGCCGAGGACATGGCGGCCCCACCCACACGCCTGCTCAAAGGTCAGCTCTCAACCAGCTGAGCTTTGGACCAGTGTCCACACCTAATGAATCCTAAGACCAACCTTTGACCTTTGATGTCACCACCACAAACAAGGCTCTGGGCCCACCAGGGGTCCAGGCGGGACGGAGCTGCTCAGACAGGAGGCGACAGGCCAGGGAGGCCAGGACGAGGGGGCCCCGGAGCCACGAGCCGAGGGCGCCTGTCAGCAGGTGGCCCGGAGTGGAGCCCGCGGCCTGGCTGACTCAGGGGCGCCCGGCCCAGCAGCCCCCCAGCCTGTGGGTGCCGCGCCCGTCCCTGTTCCCTGGGCAGCCCTGCCCCTGGGCCCGGAGGACGAGCCCTGGGCTGTGCCCACTGTTTGCTTTTCTCTGTGCGACGTCTGTGAGGATCCCACTGGGGCGTCCTGGGTGCAGGGAGGAGGACACAGACCAACCGGGCACCGCCCTTGGGGCCGCCCGCCCCAGAGGCAGCCTGTGGGGCGGGAGCCGGACTGGGGTCCGGGAGCAGCTGGTCCGGCCCCCATTCCACAGAGGCAGGATGAGCCCAGGGAGCAGCGCCTGCTCCGGGTCCCGAGCTGCCACCAGCCAGGACCACCCTACCCGCCCAGCGCGCCCGCAGAGCCGGCCTGGGCCGGGGGCCGGACTAGGGGACTGACCCGCTTTCAGACGGCCTAACCTGGGAGGCCTGGGAACGGCCCCCGGCCCCCCTTCCGGAGCCCAGAGCTCCCCCCTCCATCCTGAGCAGGCCCCGCCTTCTCCTGGCTCTTCTTGGTGGGCGCGTGGCTGCCCAGCTCTGACAGGCCCTTCCCAGAGAGGCCGGGATGGGCGCTCAGGAGCCTCTGAGGCCCAGGCACCCCTCTGGACCCGACTTTGTGAGGTGCGGGCAGGCATGCTGTCCCCTGGCAGGTGAGGGGTGAGCGTGGCCATGCCTGGAGCTGTGGGCCACGGAGGACGGGAGACGCTGCTCCTCTGAGCAGGGGCCCCCGGGGGCCTCCAGCTCCTCCATCTCTGAGCCTGCCCCGCCAGAGCCGGCGTCTGGAGCTCACCTGCCCTCTCTGACCTCATCCCTGCGCCTCCCCAGCTGGGCCAGCCAAGCTCTCCCCGGGCTCCTTCTGCTCCGGGTGCCACTGCAGCCCCTGCTCCACCTCGGCCTGGAGTCACGGAGGTGGCCCTGGTGCCACCTGGAAGGTCGCTGGGGACGCGCGGGGGAGGCCTCGGAGGGAATCCCAGCTGTGGACCTGGTCTGCCTTGTCCCTTAGGTGACTTCACTGCGTGAGGGTGGGAAACTCAGGCCTTTTCCTCCTTCCTACTGCGTAACAGCCCGTAACGTGTCGGCCCTGAGAGCCTCGGCCTGGTCCACACTGCCGCTGGGACGTTCCGACTCCCAGGGCTCACCTGTCCAGAGCCCCAAGGTGTCTGCTCCAGCCCACCCACCCCATCTGCCATGCCCCTGGCCTCTTCCCCTGACCCTGAAGGCTGTGCCTCAGTGAGCACCGCCTCCCCCTCCATCCCAGGGCCTGTCCCTGCCTGGGGTGAGCCCCCTACCAGGCCTCCCTGAAAGGCCTTCCTGCACCAGCTGGAGGTAGCAGCTCTTACCCAGGGGTTATGCTGGCTGTGCGCCCCCTAGAGCCATGCTTAGGAAGTGCAAGTGGGGGGGCTTGCCAGATTCTCCCCTCCCTCCCCCCCAAACACACACATACAGACCCACTTTTCTCTAAGTCTTTGAGACTGAGGAGTCAGGATGAAACGCCTCGTGTCCCTCTGGGATTACAAGAGAATGTGAACCAGAGGCCGGCTCAGGCTCCACAGCAGGAGGGAGGACAGTGTCTGCTCAGGACACAGGAGACTCGGAGTCCAGGTGAGAAAGCCCACCGGAGCCCAGCGGTCAGCTTTCCGGACGCCTCCGGCCATAAGCCACGGCCGGCTGCCGGCCTCTCTGGCTCCCCTTCCTCTCCCCCACAGCTCACACCTCTCGGGGAGGTCAGGGCGCTCGCTTTATGCAGACAGTAAGGAAAGCTCTTCCTTTACAATAGTTGAGATGTACAAAAAAACTGCAAAGGTGCTTATACAGAGACTTCCCCTGCACCCGGACGCAGTGTCCCCTGGGAAATGACATCTCAATGACTACGGTACATCTGCCACAACTAATGAGCCAATATCGATACCCGCTTACCTAACCAGCATGCTTTAGTCAGATCTCACTCATCGGCTTCCCCAAGGGGCTTCTCCTCCCCCGGCTCCCATCGGGTCCCTCAGGGCCCTGAGCCATGACCTCCCCCGGCTCCTCGGGGCTGGGGCCGAGCTCAGGCTGCCCTGGTTACTGATGACCCTGCCAGTTCAGGCATTCTGCAGGCTGCCCCTCCACACGGTGTGTCTGATGTTTTTCACATGGAGACACTGGGGTCACGGTTTGGGGAGAAGACCCCCGAGGAGCAGAGCCCTCCCGGGCCCTCATATCCAGGGACACGAGAGCCCAATGAGTTTCCGCAGGAACCTCGGTGGCCTGGCTGAGGCGGTGCCGGTCAGCTTTCCCACCGCCCGGTTACCTCCCCTCCGGACGCACCGTCCTCGGGGAAGCCGTCCCTGGGGCCGCCCGCACTGAGGGCGGAGTGGCCACTCCTCCTGAGGGTCTTCCATGGGAAGCTACACCAGACCCTGCCGCCCCCCGGCTGTGACGGTCACAGCTCCCCAAGCACCGCACCCCACGCTGGTTTCCCCAAACGCGGGTGCCGCTGCCTCTCCGCTCCTCTCCTTCCACCTCCCCTCGCCCTCTGCTCCCACCACGCGGCCCTGATGTGGCCACACAGGGATCTGGGCCACCTCCGGCTCCCGGTGCCCCCGCCTGGATGGAGGCGGCCCCGCCCTGAACACCCGGTGGGTGAGGGAGAGCCTGGAGGCTCCCCCACCGGTGAGGACCGGGCTGGGGGGCAGCCTGCGGGGTCACAGGTCGGGGTGCAGAGCCGGGTGCGGCCGGCCCTCTGAGCCGAGCCCGAGGACAAGGCGCCGCCCCCGTCCTCACCGTCCTCCGTCTCCAGGTAGAGGCGCAGCCCCAGGTCCTTGCTGCGGCTCAGCAGCCAGTGGTCACTGGCCGCCGTCACGTCCAGCACCAGCCAGCCCTCGTCCTCCGCGCGGAGCGTCTGAAGATCCAAAAAGAACAAGTCAGACTCCCTGTGGACACGAAAGAACAATTAACCGGAGCCGCACCGCCGCCGCCTCCTGCTTCCTGTGCCCCGGGGACCGCCCCTGCCCTGAGCTGGCGCCTCCTGGCCTCTCCCTGCATCTACCGAGGAAGGCGTGCTGCCCCCGGGACAGACGGGGAAACTGAGGCTTGGGAGCTCAGTGCCCCGGCCAAGGTCCCACAGCCAGGACGGCAGGGAGGGGCTGAAGCCAGGGGCCGGGGCATTGGTCCCAGCATCCTTCCTCTCCGAGGGGGGGGGGGCTCCCGGGAAGCTGTCTGTCCCCGGGGCCGGGCCGGACACACCCAGAGTGAGGGGGGGGGGGGCAGGCACCTGTTGGCCCGCTCTCGGACCACCTCGAACAGGCTGACGTGCAGGGTCCTGTTGAGCAGGTGGGCGCTGGGCAGCTTGTAGATCCGGAACTCGGCCGCCGTGAGCGCCTCCCCCGCCGGGGTCTGGGTCAGGTCAAAGCGGAACTCCTTCCAGCGGGGCTCCTGGTGGCCCGGGGGGCGGTCCAGCTCCACTGCAAGACAAAGCGCTGCTGGCTCCGGCTCCGGGCCCGGCTCCTGGGTGCGGGGCGGGGGACCAGGGGCCGGGACAGCCGGGAGGGGCATTTCCTCCCCGGGGGGTGGGCCTGCCCCCGGCTCTGCCCACCCCTCCCCGTGCTGACGCCCGGGCCCTGCAGTGAGGTGCCAGCACAGCACCCAGTGCCCAGAGGGGCCAACAAGGCCGCTCCCTTCTGGCCCCCGAGCCTCCACCCACAGGCCCGGCCCAGCCCCCTCTGTCTCTGCCCACAGAGGAGGCAGAGGGGACAGTCCCTCCACCGGGGACAGACGTCAGACCCAAGGGGAGGAGGCCGCGTGGTGGCGGGGACATGGCCGAGTGCTCCAGAGCCCCCGGGTGTGTGGACGGGACGTGGGACGGGAGCGCTCACAGCGACAGTGGAGCCGGCCTGGAGGGGACAGTGAATTCTCCCCGAGGTCACGGGACAAGGATGCTGCAGAGGAAGGACCACTGTGAGCAAAGGCCCGGAGCTGAGCTGACAGCGCAGACAGGGAGACACAGCCACCGAACACAGCGAAGGGCGCAGGGGGCAGGGTCCTCTTGGGGAAGGCGGAGGGGCCAGAGGGAGTGATGGGAAGGAACAAGAAGCGAGGTGGGAGTGACAGCCCCGGGGAGGCCCAGTCAGTGCGGGGGGGGGGGGGGGGGGGGGCGGAGGTCCCGAGGTGTGGAGGGATCTGGGCGGGCTTCCTGGAGGAGGTGACGTCTGAACGGGCCTCAGAGGATGGGATGGCATCTGGGCAGGTGGGGAGGTGGCAGGGAGGGTTTCTAGGCAGAGGGACATGGAATGCACAGGCTGAGTGGGCCAGGGCCCCCCACAGATCGGAGGGGCGGGGTCTGGGCTGAGGGGGCTGAGGGCTGGCGGGGCCTGGCTGGGGAGAGCTGGGGTTCGGCCTGGGAGATGGCTGTGCCCTGGCCGGAGGGGGCCAGGGCCGGGGCAGCGGGAGCAGGTGTGGTGTGGAGCTGTGCGTGGAGGGGGTGCGGCATGGGCTGGAGGGGCCGAGGTGGCTCCGTTGGGGGGCCTGGCCCCACACTTTGGCGAGAGGCCGCCTGTGCGGAACGGACCCCATGGCCCGCGGCCGGAAGCGCCCAGGACGGTGTGCTTAGGGCCGGCTCCCTTCAGCCTCGGCGCTTTCAACACCGCAAATCTGTGTTTCCGGAGAGCAGGGGCGGAGCCGCCCAGCGCCTCCCCCAAACCCACGCTGAGATTGTAATTGCCCGTCTGCGCGGCTCTTTAAAAAGCCTCTCTGGCTACCGGGCCGGTGACCGCAGGCCACCAGGCCGGCGGAGAGGCGGATGTGGGGGCGCGGCCTGTCCTGGGGGAGCCGGGGGCGCGGGGGCCGGCAGACAGCTGTGCCGGGCGGGGCCGCGGACACGCGTGTTTGGCCGGAGATGAGTGTCCGTTCCCGGACGGAGGCGCGGAAAGGCAGTGCCCGCGGTCAGGCGGGAAGCTGGGCACGCGGCGGGGCCCCCGGAGCCGGGCGGGCTGAGACGCGGGTGGCACCGGGTCGCCCCGCACAGGCAGGGCGCGGGGGGCAGGGCCCTCCGCAGACACACGCACACGCTCGCCTCTGGTGACGATTCCCGAGACTCGGGGACCACGCGGCCCAATCCACGACGTGGCCGTGTCAGAACCCGGGTCCGAGGGAGGGCGGAGGCCCGGCTGCCGGCCGTCACGGGGAGCGGCCCGGAGAGGGAAGGCTGGGGTTCCCGCACACCCTCCCCGGGCCCTCTCCACGCACCGCTACGAGCGTCTGTCCCAGGCGGGGGACGGGCGGGGGACGGGAGGGGGCACCGGGACGCTGTCGCAGGCCCGAGGCTGGTTCCCATGTTGGATCGGGGACGGAGGGAACCGCTGCAAACCTGCCAGCCCCCCGCGGGCACCGAGCCGGCGCCTCCCTCCCTGCTGGGTCAGGAGCACCTTGTGCACCTGAATGGACCCCCTTCCGAACCTCCGGCCTGTGTTACGATAAACCACCAGGAGCTCCAGCGCAGGAGACTGCCCCCTGGCTGCTCCCGGCAAGCCCCGGAAGATGGGGGGGCATTGTTTTTTGGTTTTGGTTTTGGTTTTGGTTTTTGGTTTTTAAAAATATATATTATTGATATTTTACAGAGAGGAAGGGAGAGGGACAGAGAGCTAGAAACATCGATGAGAGAGAATCATCGACCAGCTGCCTCCTGCACACCCCCCACCGGGGATGTGCCCGCAACCAGTGTACATGCCCTTGACCGGAATCGAACCCGGGACCTTTCAGTCCGAAGACCGATGCTCTACCACTGAGCCAAACCAGTCTCGGCAATGGGGGGACATTGTTACAAAAACGCTTTCATCAAAGTTGGTGAAATGTCCAGAGTGTGGAACCGGGTGAAGATTTATCTGACGGTCGGTGGGGACGGTGGGAGGAGGACCCCTGTGGACTGGCCGCGTTTTCGGTTGCTTTGAGTTAGGAGAGACATTGCCCAAGGCAGCCTTCTGAGAAAGCATCTTCCGGCCTCGGTTTCCTCCCTGTTAACTGTGCGGGTCCAGCTGCTCTCACCAGCGAGGCAGCGTGGGGTGCCCGCCTGGCCTTGCCCACCCGCACGTCCTTCCCTCTGGGCCCGCCTCCGCCTCTGCTCCGGGAACGAAGACGCTGCCAGCTTTCCTCAGGGGCCGGCACAGGGCGTTGTAGAGAAGCAATGGGCTGGGCGGGTGGCCACTCAACGGGGGTTTAGGATGAACCTGACATGAAATCTCCCAACTTTGTGCCAAGATGTGATCCCGCCCGGAGGCCACGTCAGAGATCCCGAAGCCGTGGGGTGGCGGGAAGGGGAGACTGAGTGACGTTTTTCTGTGCTTATTTGCCCATTTATTTATTCATTAATTTATCAAGTTCAATTTATCAACAAATTATATTAAATTCTTACTGTATGGCTCTGGCAATGTGGCTCAGTTGGTTGGAGCGCATCCCTTGCACCAAAAGGTGGTGGGTTCAATTCCCGGTCGGAGCACACACCTCAGTAGCAGATATGATCGCTGGTCAGGGCCCATGGGGGAGGCAGCCAACCAGCATTTCTCTATTTCTCTCTCTCGCTCTCTCTCTCTCTCTCTCTCTCTCTCTCTCCACCCCCACCTCTTTCTCTAAAACCAGTATCTAAAACCCCAATAAACATATCCTCAGGTGAGGATTTTTAAAAATTCTTATTGTAGATAAGAGTCTGTCTGGACATGGAATATAGCAGTAAACAAGACAGAAGTCAGGTCTCTGCACTCACGTACTTTACGGTCTAATGGGGAGGGAATATAAACAACAAAGCAAGTAAAAGAGGGGATGCCATCCATTGTAAGTGGAATATAGAGGGGCTTGGGGTCAGGAATAATGGGAAAGGGGCGGGCAGAGCTTTTCTAGGGTAGTCAGTATGGCATTCTTTTGAGTCTTAGGTAGGAGCGGACATAACATTTACACACGTTACTGGCAGGAATGCTGTGCACAGGAACCTGGCAATACCCTCTTGCAATGCCCTAGCAAATGACATACGAATTTACCCTTGGACACACCGAGCCCAAGGACAAGAAGGCAAAGGGTGAGAGCCGTGTGCACAAAGCTACGCATTGGGCAAGAGAGACAGACAAAGCTACGCCTTGCTCGACAGGGACCTCTAAATGTTTATTTTCCACAGAATTACAAAGGCCGCCCAAAATGTTCAAACGCTGAACCAGCTTCTGTCTGGGGAAGCAGCACACACATTTAGTTTCCGAATTGCCTTAATGTGGCTTCCAGGACAACAACAGTCATGAGTCACCATGCGCCAATGGGGCGCTGGGCCTTCTCCGCCAGCCCGGTGACACAACCCCGGGTCCCACGTTCACAGGAAGGGCCCCGTGAGCAGGAGGCAGCCCCCACACCCACGACCGCCGCCAACATTCTGAGGCCCTGCACCTGCCGCCCACGGATGCCACACCCTGCACCCCCCGCCCGACACCGGCAAAGGCTTCGGCTGTTTCCGTGCCTGGGAGAAAACTGAGTCACCCAGATGACCTCCGGCTATCTTGTTTCTGTCCAAAAAGTAAGACCGCAAAAGACCCCCCTCTTGCGCCAGCCCAGAGAGGCTGTTAAGAGAACAGAATCCTCCGACCTGCCCTCAAACCCTTCCCCAAGCCTGGCGGGCCCAGGAGGGCGTAAGCTCAGCTCTGTCCCAGGACCTTCCTGAGCTGACCCAGCCCGTCCACACGGCCTCCCAAGCTCCCGGAAGCCACTGTCTTCCGGGTGGCCCCATCCCGTGTCTGAAGGCTGCTTTCCCCTCAGGCCAGCTGTAAGGGCCCCTTGTCCTCCTCTGACCCTACATGGATCACCTGCTGGTCTCGCCCTTCCCCCCATCCCAGGGGCCCCTGTGCCTGGTTCACCTGCCCCCACGGACAGTGAGCACCTGGAGGACAGGCACCAAGCAGTGTGAAGTGGAAGCAGGAGGCCCCGCCCCCTTCTTCCCAAGAGCTCCTGGTCCCAGGGCAGTGGCGGGGCCCAGCACCCCGGCTGTGGGCGAGGCACTGCTGCTGGTCAGGAGAGGCTTCCTGTCCCGGCGTCTCCTTCAGAGGCCACGCACGTGGCTCACTTTCCTGTGGGACTTGCCGGCCCGAGCAGAGGGCAGCCCCCGGGTCCCGGGGCGGACGGGCTGGGCCTGTCTGGCTGGTCCTGTCGGTCATGGAGGCCACGGGCCCACTTCAGACCAGAGCAGACCCGGTCCCCTCGGCCGGTGCAGGCCCACGGGGAGCCGAGGAACCGATCGCCTATCGATCCTGCGTCCCGACGGGCTCCCCCCCAGAAATCTCAGCGCTGCCGAGAGGAGGCCCAGGTTTCAGGCTGCGGTATTTTTAGTCAGTTCTCATTTCGGACTCTTTTCAGAGCTCTTTCCATAAACGGCTCTGCACACATAATTACCACCCAACCTCAGCCGGCGTCAGACCCCAAATTAAAGGGGACACCGCACACCCCGCCACATCAAGCCTGCCAAGGCCAAAAATAGCCCCGAGGGGACGGGAGCCAGGGGTGCGAGCCCCCCGGTGCAGGCCGGGAAAGCACGGAGCTGTGGGCGTTTCCGGAAAGCCGCGGTCTCGGGGACACATCCTCTCTCCCGCGGGGACGGCTGTGCCTCCACTCTGCGCTCAGCCCGGAGCGGCCCCGTCGGGAGGCAGGGGGAGGGCACAGCCTTTGGCCGGAGCTGCACAAGCCTTCAGGGCAGCCCTGCATCGACGGGGAAACTGAGGCCCAGAGGGGCAGAGACTCGCCAGGGGTCGCATGTCACGTGAGGGCCCTTCACACGGACTCTCGGACTCGGGCTGATATAAAAGGAGTGGCCTCGGGTTCCTCTGGGCGGCAACCCTGGGACGGGGTCCCCTTCTTCAAGGTTCTCCCGCCAACAGGTGCCCCGAGGTGCCGGCTGCGGCCGCCCGGCTCCAAGCAGGACCCTCAGGGACAAGGGTCCCGGGGAGGACCCCGGACACGCTGACCCATGTCAGTGTCTGAAAAGGCAGAGAGGGCGGCCCGGCCCCGCCTCCCGCTGAGTTCCTCTCCTCCAACTTGGCCCAGAGACGGCACGGCAGAGCGGGCAGAGGGAGCAGGAAGAGTCAGGTTGGTACCTGCTCTCGGGGGCTCATGGTCTCCTGGGAGGAGGATAAAGAGGGCAGACACACCCTGAATCTACAGCAGAAAGTGACCACCAACCAGGAAGCACGGGGGCTCCACCCATGGAGGGAGCCTGGCTCTTTGGGAGGAGTGGGGGTGGGAGAGTCAGGTTTATGGGAACCCCTGCCTGCCCCTTTACAAACACACATGGAGGTGAGTGTAGTCTCCGCAGAGGGTATAACACGAGCAAAGGCACTGAAATAGGAGGCAATGTATCCACCAGCTCCCACCTATGAAGTTCCGACCATGAGATGGGCATCCAGCTGGCCTCACTGCGTGTTTCTCTGAGTCCTACTCAACTCGGGAAGGTGGCCTCCTTCACCTTAAAGGTGTCTTGAGAGTGAGGAAGTGCCTAAGCCGGTTTGGCTCAGTGGATAGAGCCTGGGGACTAAAAGGTCCCAGATTGGATTCCGGTCAAGGGCATGTACCTTGGTTTTGGACACATACTCAGTGGGGGGTGTGCAGGAGGCAGTTGGTTGATGTTTCTCTCATCGACGTTTCTAACTCTCTATCCCTCTCCCTTCCTCTTTGTTGAAAATCAATAAAATATATTTCAAAAAAAATAACTACAGATACAACATCGTGGATAAATCTCAACAATATTATGTTGAGTGAAAAACCACACACAAGACTATGCACCATATGCTTCCGTTCACATGAACTTCAAGGAGCAGACCAAATTAGCGTGTGGGGACAGAAACGACAAAGTGGCTGCTGAGGGGACTGGCTGGGAGGCTCCGGGGCCTCATGTCACATGTGCCCGTGTGGTCCGAATGCTGTGTGATGAGCGTGTGTTCTTTCTGTAAGCCCCCAAACAAGAGACACTTTAAAAACGGGATTCTCAGTTTACAACAGGCACTCGGTCCAGTCCAGTTCAGAGGCCCTTACTGGACCTCAGGATGGGCCAGGCCCGGGGGGGGGGTGAGGGTGGTGGGGAGGCAGCTTCTGTGTAGGAGAGCAGAGGGTGTACAGGCAGGGGGACCACCTGCTGTGCGGCCTTGGGAAAACCAAGGACCGTCTCTGAGCCTCGTTCTCCTCCTTCACAAACATGACAGTAGCTAGGAGAGGGCAGTGAAGGGACAGATGTGGGGGTCTGGGCTGAGGTCATCCCTGGGTGTCACCTCACATGACCCGGAGCAGCCCCTGACGGCGGGTACCGTGAGCACCTCCGTTTCACAGAAGAGGAAACCGAGGCTCTGAGAGGTGGGGTGGAAAGTCCCGGCCACACTAGAGCAGGCAGCATGCAAATCCTGCCTGGGTCCCAGGTCAGAACCCTGAGCCCAGTCCTGTCCACCCCCCCTGCCCACCGACCTGTGTCCGGATGGGGGGTCACTGTCTAGACCTGACAGTCGCCTCTGTGGCTCTGTGTTTGTCGTCTGTCTTTCCCACCAGGACAGGGGCTCTGCTCACTGTCATATCTCAGTAACTGCAACTGTGCCTGGCACAGAGCAGGCGCCACATGACCATTTGCTCTGTGAACTGGTGAAAAAATGAAAGCATTCCGTAGTGAAGAACCAAAGAAAGTGGCCCGGGGCTCATGGAGGCAGAGTCAGCCCTTCCAGGTCACAGGGCTGAGCAGGGCCGGGCCAGAGCCCGCACTCCCAGCAAGCCCCGCTCTCCCAAATACAACAGCCTCGGGTTGTCAACACCCGTCCTCTGTCGCCGGAGACCCAGGAGGGAATCGGTCTGTGCAGGGAAGGGGGAGGACAAAGTGAAGATGGCCCCAGTGATTTCTGTCTGGACTTCTGCCTGCACTGCCGTTCGTGTCTGCTTCTCACTCTGGAAGAGGAGCACCTGTCACCACACTGACATGATTGGAGGACTCAGGAGGAGAATTGGTCCTTCCTGCCTCTTTGCTCCTCAGGAGGGGCTGGGTCCACCTGAGAAGGCTGAGGTGCCGCCAGTCACACGTGTGCGCAGAGGGAACGGGGTCGTGTTGTGAGAAGGTGCCACCCACAGAGCCTCAGGGTCAGAGCTGGGAGGCCCCTCCTTTTCCTGACACCGTCTCTATAGACCAGACGGGAGCCCGGAGGCCCAGAGAAGAGAAGGACCTGACAGGAGGGGGAGGAATCCATGGCAGCCCCGCCAGGACAAGGTGTTGCCTTCTCTTCGCTCGCGGAGCCCAGGTGACACCAGAGACAGGCTCTGTCCTTCCCCATGTAGGTATGAGTATGTCCCCATTACTGTGTCCTGACCATGGGAAGCCAAGATTCTACATGGATGAGACTGACAGACAGGCCAGGTAGGGCCACCAGCTCTGACCACAGCCCTGGCCTCCGATCACGGGCTCCGAACAGAAGTATCTGTTGGGACACAAGGCCTGCACCATGTGCTGGAGGCCCATGAGAAGTCCACGGCCCCTGGGCCCCACACACTGCCCCTGATGGTCGGGGACCGGGCCGGCACCAGGCCTGGCGTCTCGGAGCCAGCTGAGGCCGGCGGGAGAGGCGGGGCAGGAGGCAGCAGGTGTGGGAGCCGGAGCGTGGGAGCTGACAGCTCAGCGTCCCTGCTATTAGACCCATGTGGCTCCGGAGCCCGGGGCCTGGGCCTCCAAACAAGAAAAGAGTCCTGCGAGGTGTCTAATCCCCACATCAGTCTGGGTAATTACCAGGTAAGCCACTCTCACTGAGAGTCCTGCTAGTGCAATTAGTGTGTCAGAATAAAGAGGTCCCTCCGACAGCGGGCGGGGCCGCCCACCGCGGGGCTTCCACCGAACGAGGACCGGCGTGCGGCTCCCACAGGCCTTAGACCTTATGGGACACACAGAGATGGGGGGGAGGGGGGGAGAAGCTGCGGTTTGGGATCCTCCGCCTCGATGATGACGTGGACATGCTGTGTGGCCCGGGCTGGCCATTCAACCTCTCTGAGCCCATGAGACGAGGCTATGGACGTTCAAGTGCTGGTTTTTATTCTAAAAATTGGTGGAAACGCCTTTGCCTGGCCTTTAAAGTCTGTTTCTGGGTTTCACGTGTGTATCACACACGTGGGGACATGCCTGTCACTTCTGAACCAGGGCTGGGCAGTAGCCAGGAGGGACCCGAGTCAGCGGCGAGGCCCAGGTTCACCCGCAAAGAGGGGGCTGACCTTCGGCTCCTCCCAAGTATCAGCCAATCGCACCACAACCCGAGGACGCACTGGTCACTAGGGGCCCCTGTAGAAGGAGGGGCCTGGGGCTCAGAGAGGGCGGGCCTGGCCCAAGATCACGCAGCAGAGTCGGGAGGGGAGCCAGGTCTTCCTGAGCTCGGGGCCCTGCCTGATTCCCAGCAGCAGCTCCCGTTGGGGCTGTGCACGCCTCGGCCCAGGGGCCGCTGGCTGGAGCAGGACACGGGCTGGGCGGTGACTCACTGGGAGATGCCTCCCTGGGGGGCATCTTCCCGGTGACTCCATCCCAGCTCTTCTTGGTCCCGAGCCCTGGGTCAGCTTGTCCCACGCACAGAGCTCCAGCCTCAGCTCCACACACTCCCTGCCCCGTCCCCACCGGCCCTCTAACCAGGAGGGCAGCATCCTGAACCAGTGACCCAAGCCCCGCGCCTGGCACTGGGCTCTCTGCAGAGCGAACAGCTCCTCCTACTGCTCACTGCCCCGCCCCGGCCCACCACCAGCCCTCCCGGCTGCCCCTCTTCCCGCCCTCCTGCAGGGAGCAAATGGCCGAGGACCTCCCATTCCTGCTGCTGCCCCATCCGCTGGGTTCCTCTGCTGGACCTCTCCGAAAGCTCCCTCCGCCCCAAGAGCCTGGTGCCCCGACGGAAGTACCGACCCGGGCCTGCTGGCCGGGCACAGAGAGGCCCCGCCGTCCTGGGCGTGACCGTGCCTCCCCCAGCCTCACGGTCCTCGTCTGGGACGAACGTCCTGGCTGTTCCCTGGGCTCGTGGGAGGACCGGGCGAGGCTGCAGGCGGAGGGAGGCTGGTGGCCGTGGCGAGGGTCCCCTCCCTGCTCCCAGCCCCTCAGCTCTCCCCCCTCGAGCTGAGCTACAGTTCTTGGGTCCCCGGGTCCAGTCTGGTGTCTCTCTGAGCCCAGACCCCTGCCCATCGCTGGCCACAGACCGGAGGCAGAGGGGACAGGGGACAAACAGTCATGACTGCACATTAAGGAGAGTTTAGTAACGGAGAGGGATATTTCTGAGAACTTGAAGGGAAATGGCTCCAGATCGGGCCGCAGAGAGGAACACTGGGCTTTGCCTGGAGAACAATGAGGGTCCAAGCTGCCCTCCGGGCCATCCATAGGCCTGGACACTCGCTGGATGGGAAGCCGTGTCCTGGGCTCCAGCGCGGTGACGGGACCACAGAGGCCCCCTGAGCCGAGTCCACGCCTTCCCGCCCGGCTGACGGCCACAGCGCCGCCCGCAGGCCGCCGAGGGGCCGCTGTGGACTCAGGACCCGGCTCTCCTCTCCGCCGGTCATGTCGGAGATGGGACGGGCGTTCTTCCGTGAACTTTGTCCCTCTCCTCGGCCGCCCTATCTCAGGGGCAGCATCGCGGCTGTTTACTCACCGTCCCCGGGACCAGCCTGTCCTCCTGGCACTGCCCAGTCCACCTGACGCCCCGGGATTCCACCTCTGGGTGTGTTTGAGGCGGTGGCTGGACTGGCCCCGGGACTCCAATTCCTGCGTCCGCCCCGACGGCCCGCAGCCCAGGGACCCGCCACCTTAGACCGGCAGCCCCCACTCCCCGCGGGGCCGTGTCCTCCTCGCGGTCCCCCCGTCCCCCCGGGGCACCTCCGTCCCGGGCTGGGCACGGTCCCCGCGGCCGCGCTCCCGCCGCGGGGCCGCCACGGGGGCGCGGACGGGCTCGCCGCCCCGCGGGCCGCACTCACCCACGTTGACGAAGCTCATGACCAGGTCGGCGCGGCCCAGGCGCCGCTCGCGCGGGCCGCCGTCCTCGCCGTCGCCGCCGGCCATGGCGTGGTAGAGGTCCAGCATGAAGAGCGGCGCGGACGCGGGCGGCCGGGCGGCGGCGGGCGGCGCGCGGGGCCGGGGGCGGCCGGGCAGCCCGAGCACCGCCAGGATCTCGCGCTGCAGGTCGCGGCGCTCGCGCGGGCCCAGGCGGCGGGGCGGGCCGCCGGCCGGGGGGCGCGGGCTGGGGCCGCCGCCGCTCAGCGCGCACAGCGCCAGCCCCACGAGCCACAGCGGCCCGGGGCGCGCGGCCATGGCGGGCGGACGCCGCTCACCCGACGGGCATCCGCTTCGCCGCGGCCGGGCTGAGGCTGCCCCGACGGCGCGCGGCGGGCCGCGCTGGGGGTCGCGGGGCGGGACGGGCGGGAGTTGCCCGCGGCGGCGGCGGCGCGGTCCCCGGAGACCCCGCGCGGCACCTGTCGCGGCTCTGGGCCGGCGGCGTGGACGCCACACCCGAGGCAGAAGCTCCTCGGGGGCCGCGGCTGATGTGTCTGCGCCGCCGCCGCGCAGCCCAGGCGCCCGGAGGTGCGGGCCCTCGAGCTCCGCTCAGCACAGCCGCGGGCTCCGCCGCGCCGTCGGCGGCCAGGTCCGGCGTCCCGCCCCGGGACCCGCCCCCTCCGGCCTGACCAATGGGCGCGGGGCGGGGGCGGGGCAAAGGCCAGAACCCGCCTTCCCGGGGAGAGCCGAGCGCGGTAATCGCTGCTGTGGGCGGTGCGCCCGGAGGTGCGACCCGGTGGGTGGTGGGCAGATCCGACCCGGGCCGCGAGGACCAGCTGTCGGGTCGTCGGGGTCGTCCCGAGCTGACCTCGCAGCCGCTGGCCACGCCGTCGGGCGGTTCGGGGCCGCTGTCCGAGGGCTCCAGGGTAGTGGCCGGGTCTGGAGAAACCAGGAATCTGCGCTCCCGCGGGGCGTGTCCTTGAGCGCCCCCGCCAGGCGGGAACCTGAGTCTCGGTCTGGCCCGCGGTGAGCCGGCAGCCCCGCCTTGGTGCCTGTGTAACCCCAGAACCCGAAACGAGACCTCAGTGCCGTCTGGAAGGGCTCCGTGGGTGCCAGCCAGGCCCGGAGAGTGGGCGCCTTCTTCCGCCAGCACAGCTGGGCCCAGGATCCCCGCCGCCGCAGCTCCTGGCCGGCCTCCCGGCGCCTTTCCGCTGTCCCTTTGCATGTATTCCTGGGGGCTTTCCCCCCTTGATGACAGGTCAGTCTCTGCTCCCAGTGCGCCCACCCACCTGGCTCCCCGTGCCCCAGCCAGCGTCCCAGAAGGGCGGCCTCCGCTGGTCCCGCGGCTGCGCGGTCACCAGCAGCTGCGCCCTCTGAGGATCCCGTGATGATAGAACCAGGAGAGGCATGGGAAGGCCGGGATTTGATAGAACCAGGAGAGGCTCTGGGGCCTTCCTCAGGCCTGGGAACAGCCTTTGCGCATCTTAACTGCGAAGGCCCTTGGCAACACCGGGCATTATTGTAAAGTATATAATTAAATAAATATCTGCCAGCGTGCAGGTAGCGCAGCTCTCTACTGTTGTGAGGTGCACGTGGGGGCACTGCTGCCTGCTCTCTTCTTGAGCCCTCCCTCCCTTGGCTCCCAGGACACCGCTGCCTTCTCTTCCTCCCCCTCCTGCCGGCTTCTTCAGCACGGACATCCCGTGGGCTCTGTCCACAGTCCTGTTCTCCCTTAGACTTTCACCTGAGACTTCAGAGCCATTGGAGGTCGTGCCTGACTCCCCCAGACATCCCAGCACAGACGCCCCTCCCGGAGGTGAGACGTTACATCCAGTCACTGGTCAGACAGGAGCAGAGCCAGAAACCTGGGAGCCGGTGCTCGTGCCTCCCCCCTGGAGGCAGTTTATCTACTGACTCTGCCTTCTAATGCTCCGCAAATCCTGGCCTTCCCACGCCCTCCCACACCACGTGGTTCACTAGCATCTCCTCCGCCCGGAGGGCTGACAGGCTTCCAACTGGCCTCCTTGGTTCTCATCTTACTCCCCACCTCTTCCTTCTCCTTCCTCCCTCCTCCCTCCTCCCTCCTCGCTCCCCAGAATGTATTTCTCAATAAAAATCGAATGTCCATGATCTTTCACTGCTAACAGCAGTTTCCCAAACTGCTGGAGTTTTTGAGGGGTTTCCTACAAAAAGCGGTTTGGTAAACACTGTTTGCTCGTTTTCCCCAGGACAGCCTAAGGCCGTGGTCAGCAAACTGCGGCTCTTGAGCCACATGCGGCTCTTTGGCCCCTTGAGTGTGGCTTTTCCACAAAATACCACCACCTGGGTGAGTCTGTTTTAAAGAAGTGGCGTTAGAAGAAGTTTAAGTTTTAAAAATTTGGCTCTCAAAAGAAATTCCAATCGTTGTACTGTTGATATTTGGCTGTTGACTAATGACTTTGCCCACCACTGGCCTAAGGCAATCAGTATTTTGTAAGCCAGGAGAAATCCTGCAGTAAAGAAACCTGCTGAGCTTTAACTCTGTGTCTTCCAAATGCATTGACTATGACTTTGGGGTTTTTTGAAGGTCACATCTTGGGGACCAGGGGAGCACTATGTGGTCAAGTGCCCAGTACTCAGTGGTCTGGCATCTGCCAGCTGGTCCTTGCTGATGACCCCTGTTTACAATCTTTTTGTTGTTGTTTTTTGTTTGTTTTAATAATTCTTTATTGTTGAAAGTATTACATGTGCCGGAACTGGTTTGGCTCAGTGGATAGAGCGTCGGCCTGTGGACTGAAAGGTCCCAGGTTCGATTCCGGACAAGGGCATGTATCCTGGTTGCAGGCACATCCCCAGTGGGGATTTTCTCATCGATGTTTCTAACTCTCTATCCCTCTCTCTTCCTCTCTATTAAAAAAATCAATAAAATATGTATTTTTTTTTAAAAGAAAGTATTACATGTGTCCCCTTCCCCCCTCCCTTGACTCCCTCCAGCCCACACCCACCTCCCGCCCCCGCCTTCACCACCCTATTGTCTGTGTCCAAGGGCCATACATATGTGCATACAAGGTCTTTGGTGATTCCCTCTCCGCTTCCCTCCCAGATTCCTCGCTCTGTTCCATGCTTCCATGTCTCTAGATCCACTCTGTTCGTTGGTTTATTTTGTTACTTTGATTCCACATGAGTGAGATCATGTGATTGTCTTTCTCTGACTGACTCATTTCAGAGTGCTAATGTTTTCTTTGTGAGGTAAGTATTTATTTCACTTTATGGCTGTGTGTGTGTGTGCGTGTTTTCATTTTCTCCCAAAAAAACAGATCCTGTTCATAAGAGAAGCCATCGTTGATCACTTTAGCAAGCTCAGAAGTAATTTTTGCCTGAGACACGTGGTTGCTTGTTCCATCTCTCCTCCAGGATGTTTTCTCACATAAGGTGTTGTCCCACTTACAATCAAAATCTTGTTTAAATCCTGGTCATCGGTTTCGTAACCTGAATCATTATCAGACCAATCAATAAATGTGTTTTTTTTTGTTCTTCTATTTGTTCCATCTCGTCCTCACGTTCTTGTTCACCTGAAGGATAGAGTTGACTTCCCTATTCACAAGCTCGTCTAGCCATTAAAGGTGTACACTGTGCTTCAGCCACATGGGACTACCGGGGCCCCTCACCTATCCTGCTGTTGACGTCTCTGTTCATCAGCACATGTGGTTTCCTTTACGGCGAACGTCCATCCAGATCCCCTTTGCCTCCCTGGCCCAGGATTCCCTCTATAAGAGGCCGTTGAAGCAACAACTTGTCTTCTCAGTGCTTCATGGGTAATTAAACCTCCCCTCCTCCCCCAACTCTCTCATTTGATCAATCTGAAGGGCATTTATCTGTTCACGTGCTTGCTCCCTCCACTTCCCCTCCCTGCTGTGAACTTCTTGAAGCAATGATTGACCTTTGGACCCAGTGTCAGACTCATTTTAGGGTCTCAATAAATATTGGCTGAATTTACTCATCTCTGAGAAAGGAGTAGCCTCCAACCATCCTGAGTATTTCCATTGAGAAGGTTCATTATTGAGTGGGAGCACTGAGCTGAAGCAGGGAGCTGGGTTGGCGTGCGGGGGTCAGTGGCTCAGCCAGGCTCAGTCTCTTAGCTATGTGACTGGTTTTCTTGCATTCCAGCCACAAATGCAAATCCACAAATTGTCACTACTGAAACCACAAGGTTACTTTCATAATCTCCAAGGTCTATTCTATATAAAATATAAAAATGAAACAGCGATTTAAAATAATAGAACAGTTTTCTATAAGAAAGGTACTACAGGAATGGAGATTATCCAACATTATTACTGACACCTTTATCCGCATCTTGTGATCTGAGGACCTGTTTACTACTATCACAGGATCCTGTCCTGGGTTCCTTTGTTGTTGCTGTTAAACCTCACCTGAGGATGTTTTTTTCCATTGATTTTACTTATTTAAATACCTTTGTATTGATTTTAGGGGGAGAGGAATAGAGAGATAGAAACATTGATGAGAGAGGAACATATCAACAGGATTCCTCCTGCACACCTTCTTCTGGGGACTAAGCCCACAACCCGGGCATGTGTCCCAGGAATAGAACCAGCGGCTTCTTGGTTTCTAGGTCATCACTCAACTACTGAGCCACACTAGCCCAGCTTCCATTGATTTTCGAGAGAGTGGACAGGAAGGGGAGAGAAACATCCATGTGAGAAAGGCACATCAATTGGTTGCCTCCCGCACTCTTCCCAACCAAGACTGGGAATCAAGCCAGTCTATGAGGTACATGCCCTTGACGGGAATCAAACCTGAGACCTTTCAGTCCAAGATCTGACACTCTAACCACTGAGAAAATCGCATAAGTTCCTGTCTTAACTGACAAACCCAGAGGCCACCATGGGGTAGGTAGACGCACAATAATGCCTCATTAAATGACTGCCAAGGGATCTAAAAGGTGACTCAGTCACTTTCCTGGCTGGATGTACCTAGGATGTTGGGAAAATCTAGCTCACCGTGTTCCCAAGGTGTGTTTACATGGTAAGAAGAAACAAATAAATATAATAAGATTGTTCTGTCTTCATGGGAAATCTACATCAATGGGTCAGGTCACCTTCTATTGAAGGACTAAATGCTCCAATTAAAAGTCAGAGATTACCCTGTTGGCGTGGCTCAGTGGTTGAGCGTATACCTATGAACCAGGAGGTCATAGTTTGATTCCCAGTCAGGGCACATGCCCAGGTTGCAAGCTCATTCCCAATGTGGGGCATGCAGGAGGCAGCCAACCAACAATTCTCTCTCATCATTGATGTTTCTAACTCTCACTCCTCCTTTCCTCTCTGAAATATATATATATATATATATATATATATATATATATATATATATATATATATAGTCAGAGATTATCTGATGAGTTAGGGAGAAAAAAAGCAAGAATAAATGGCTAGCTGTTTGTAAGAAATGAACTGTAAATATAAAAACACAGGCTGAAAGTAAATAGGAAAAAAGATATATCATGAAAAATAAGAGTAAGAGTGCTGGAGAGACTATATTAATATCAGTAAAGTAGTTTTCAAGATAAAGAATGCTATCAACAGAGTAAAAAGGCAACCCACAGAATGGGAGAAGATATTTGCAAATCATATATCTGAGAATACATAAAGAACTCCTACAACTCAACAACAATAAAACAACCAATTTAGAGATACACAAAGGACTTAAATAGACATTTCTCCAAGGAATCTGTATGGACAGCCAATTTGCATATGAACAGATGCTCAGCATTAAAAATCATTAGGGAAATGCAAATCAAAATCACAATGAGATACCACTTTACACCCTTTAGGATATTATAAAAACAACAACAACAGCACAGAAACTAAGAAGTGTTGGTAAGAAGGTGGAAAATAGGAACCCTTCTGTATTTCTGGTGGGAATGTAAAATGGTGCTGCTGATGTGGAAAACCGTACGGTGGCTCCTCAAAAAGTTAAACATAGAATTACTGTATGATCCAGCAGTTCCACTACTGGGTATCTGTCCAAGATGATTGAAAGCAAGGAGTTGCCTAGATATTTGGGCATCAATGTTCATAGCAGCATATAGAAAAGATGAAAACCATCCAGACATCCATCACAGATAAACGAATAAGCAAAATGTGTGATGCACATACAATGGAATATTATTCATCTATAAAATGGAAAAAATTCTGGCACATGCTATAACATGGATGAATCCTGAAGATGTGCTAAGTTAACGAAGCCAGATACAAAAGGACAAACATTGTATGATTTCATTTACATGAGATACCCAGAGTAGTTGAATTCAGAGACAGAAAGTGGAATGGTGGCTGCTAGGGGCTGGAGGGGCAGGTAACGGAGAGGCATTGTTCAGTGGGTACAGAATTTCCGTTTGGGATGATGAGAAGAGTTATGGCGATGGATGGTAATGGTGGCTGCACAGCAATGTGAATATACTTAATGCTACTAATTATACATTTAAAAATAGTTTAAGTGTTGCTGAAACTGGTTTGGCTCAGTGGATAGAGCGTCGGTCTGCAGACTGAACGGTCCCAGGTTCGATTCCAGTCAGGGGCATGTACATTGGTTGCGGACACATCCCCGGTGGAGGTGTGCAGGAGGCAGCTGGTCGATGTTTCTCTCTCATCGATGTTTCTAGCTCTCTGTCTCTCTCCCTTCCTCTCTGTAAAAAAATCAATAAAATATATTTTTAAAAATGGTTTAAGTGTTCATTTTTGTTATGAATATTTTACAACAGTAAAAGTGACCAAGAATGATGGCTAGACATTTTTTACTCAAACCACATTCTGGACTAAGCAGCATGCAGGAGACAGGTATAGAGCGCCTCTAACATCTTATAGTCCAACGACACACCCTAATGAAAGTCTGCACTGATAACTTTACGCACTCCTGCAGGGAGGGCAGTGGATGAGGGCACAATAACAGTAACAAGCACAGGCTCTGAAGTCAGAGAGAGGGGAGTTCTTATCAAAATTTCACACCAGCCGTGTGACATTTAACTTCTCTCAGCCCCTGACTTCTCATGTATAAGACAAGATCATATTTGTACCAACCTAGAGAGCCGTGGAAATGGCATGACAGCTGCCCTCATTCACTACAGGGCCTAGCACCTAGAGTACCAGGACCCACCGCTCGCTGGCTGTGGAACTCTCTGAGCCTCATTTCCTCCTCATTAGAACAGGCATAAATGACACATGCCTCCATTGGTTGTTGGGCAACTTGCTATCTATGTATATAAAAGTCTAATATGCAAATTGTCCCTTTGGTAGTTCAATCAGGAAACCAGGAGTTCAATTGTTTGCTATGACGTGCACTGACCACCAGGGGGGTGGTTCGGAATGAAGGAAGTCCCTGCCAGCAGCCAGAAGGCCCCGATTTTCCCTGGTCGCTGGCTAGGCCTAGGGACCCTACTTGTGCATGAATTTTATATACCAGGTCTCTAGTTAATAATAAAATAGCAACAACAACAATTATTGAGAACTTCCTCTGCATTGGGTGATTTGCACGAATTCTCACAATAGTCCTATGAGGGAGGTGCTCTTCCTACTTTACAAGAACTTAGTCATGACTTAGCCTTGCTCAGGAAATGGCAGCTATATCCTTTCTGTGTGTAGGGCAGCACGGCCGGTGTAAAGCCACCAATGTATTTGGAATTCACAGTGGGGGCCATAGCCCGGCCAAAATTCAGAATTCACTCCCACTATGTCTCCCCACATGTGCTGAGGTCCACCTGAGTGTAGGGCTAGGGTCCAAGCTACTGGGAAGTTGGAGCCTTGGGCTCTGGTTCCACTTCTGCACCTGGGTGGGTCACCCTCCCTGACCTCAGTTTACCCTATGGTAAAGCGAGAAACAAGGGTCATATCCCTCCATCACTAAGATCTCTGGCCACAAAGAAAGGCTAAGGGGAAATTCAAGAAAACATGGAGCCTTTTTTCTAAATTACCAGATTCTCTCTGCCCCCTGGTGGATACCTAGGGGAAAAGGACAGTCTGCATACAGTGAATCCCAGGACTTGGGAACTTAAAATTATATATATATATATATATATCTCCGAAACCAGTTTGGCTCAATGGATAGAGCGTCAGCCTGTGGACTCAAGGGTCCCAGGTTCGATTCCAATCAAGGACATGTACCTTGGTTGCGGGCACATCCCCAGTGCGGGGTGTGCAGGAGGCAGCTGGTCGATGTTTCTCTCTCATCGATGTTTCTAGCTCTCTATCCCTCTCCCTTCCTCTCTGTAAAAAGTCAATAAAATATATTAATTTTTGATGTCAGAGAGGAAAGGAAAGAGAAAGGGAGCTAGAAACATCAATGATGGGAATTATCATTGGCTGCATTCTGCACCCTCCCCCCCCACCGGGGATCAGCCTACAACAGGCATAAGTGGATCCGTGACCTCCTGGTTCATAGGTCCATGTTCAACTACTGGGCCACGCTGGCCAGGCAGGATTTGAGGACTAAATTTTTGACTTCTGCCAAGGTTCCCATTCCTCTGAGCCCCAATCCCCATCTTTACATGTGGGGATTGGGGCTCAATACCCACCTCTTTGGGTTGTTGTGAGGATGCAAAGAGATAACACGTGAGAAGTGCTTGGACAGGGGCAGACACAGAAGCCAGATCCTGCCATCGAGATGGCAGGCAGTCTTGTCATCAGTGAAGAATGTGATGACTGCAAGCTTATAAAACATGCTTGTTATTGGACACCAAAGTTGTTTGCCTAAGCTGTAAATGGCTTCATGGTGTCCGTGATAATTAACCCACCTCCGGATAAATAAACTCAACAGCCTCATTTCATTCATTATTTTCTAAATACCGAGTTTTAAATACTTTTCTTTCTTTTGTTTGTTCTTGTTCCTTGGTTTCTGACTTTCTCTGTATTGCTTCATTCCTTCCTGTTTTTAGGGGTTTGTTTTATTGTTCTTTTTTCACCATATTAAATAAAATGTTTGCCTTATTTGTTTTTAACACTTTATTGATGTATAACTTACCCTATATAATAAGGAGGTAATATGCAAATTGACCCTCACACCATCACAAGATGGCTGTGCCCACAGTGGAGGCAGGGTTCCTATAATGAGCAATCAGCAGGGACCTGAGGCTGCCTGGCACAGGGCCAGGGCAGGGGACCTGAGGCTGCACCACCCCCGCCCAGCAGGGCTTGACTAGGGATCTCAGGCTGTGCCCCACCCCCCCTCCACCTCGGGGCTGGGCTGGAGGACCTGAGGCCACGCCCTCCTGCCCAGAGGGGCTTGATGGAGAACCTCAGGCCATGCTCCCTGCCCAGGGGCTTGACCGGAGACCTCAAGGTGAACCCCCTTACCCCAGTGCCAGGCCAGGGGACCTGAGGATGCACCTTCCCACCCCGAGGGACTTGATGGGGGACCTGATGTTGTGCCCCCTGCCCAGCGGGGCTTAACAGGGGTGGGGCCAGCCAGGTCTCGGTCTCCTGCATTTTCCAAGTGCACGTGAGTGGGGAGGGACTTAACTCTAGGTCCTGCAGCGCACCCCAGACTCTGACAAGAGGGTGATTTTACTACATTTTACTAATTTTCTTTCATCTCTGACACTTCTATTATAGAGAAAGGGCACATAGCGGGCAAATAGCGATATTAAAATATTTCCTCTAATTAATTCCCCTTTAATGTACATGAATTTCATGCACTAGGACACTAGGACAACATAAAATTCCCATCTTAAGTCTACAGTTGAGTGATTTTTAGTACAGTTACGAAGTTGTACAACCATCACACAATATAATTTTAACATAACCCCCAAAAGAAACATCTTATCCCTGTGTAGTTTATCTCCACACCCAGCACTAGGCAACCACTAATCTACTTTCTCTCTTTATACATTTGCCTTTTCTGAATATTTGACAAAAATGGAATCATGCAATCTATGACATTTTATGTCTGGCTTCTCCCACTTACATAATGTTTTTGAGGTTTATCTATGTTGTAGCATTAGCACCGTCACTCTTTTTTTTTATTGTTGAATAACATTCCATTGTATGGACATCTTGTTGATTCATTCACCAGTTGATCAACATTTGTACTGTTCTCATTTGGGGGCTATTTAAATGTCTGTGTCTATAACTCTAATATCTGAATCCTCTGAGGATGTGTTTTTCTTATCAGTTTTTCTGGTTTTGTTCATGTTAACTCCTTATGTGCCTATTCTATGTGTGTATGCATGCAGGTGCATGTGCTGGCCAATATATATATATATATATATATATATATATATATATATATATATTTGCAAAATTCCTCATAGAAACAATCTAAGGCTTTGGGTAGTGTTACTTTCCTCCAGAGAGGACTTACTTTTTCTCTGCCCAGCACCTGGAGGGACTTGCAATCTGGGGTCACCCTAATGCAACTACAGGGGCTATGATGGGTGGAGCTGAGATGCTTTCTTTGTGAGGACCTGTCTTCTTCCCATTTATTCATGCATAATCCCAGAGTGAAGCCTTTAGGGTCCTCGCTCAAAGTGAAGAAACCTTCTTCATGGTCCTTGACTCCAAATCCTGTCCCACTTCCCCCGAACATTTCTGGAAGAATTGCAGGTCCTTGAATAACATCATTTTGTTCAGTGTTGATGAGATGCCGTAGGAACCTAACTCTTGCTTATATCAATCAGCCTATGTAAAAATGGGTTTCATCATACATGGTTTTGCTTAAAGTTCCAGACCTACTGGCAATGTTAAATAAGTACTGGTCAGGCTGTCAGGAAACACAAGGCTCACCTCTCTGAGCCTCGATACTTCCAAGAGACTTGCCCCAGCTGATAATTCTTTAACTTGTTAGCACATCACTGCCTGTATACCAGTATCTCTGTTTTTCAAATCTTCACTCAAAGACATGATTAGAAAGAGAAGGAAGAGAGAAACATCGATGTGAGAGAGAAATATCGATCGGTTGCCTTCCGTACACGCCCCGACCAGGCATTGAACCTACAACCCCGGTGTGTGCCCTGACCGAGAATCAAACCTCAGCCCTTCAGTGCACAGGACGATGCCCAACTAACTGGGCCCCTCGGCCAGGCATGTTACTTATCGATTGCTGAATAACAAATTACTACTAAATTTAGCGGCTTCAAATGTTGAATTAAAATGTACTACTTTATACAGTTTCTGAGAGTCAGGGTCCAGTCGTGGCTTAGCTGGGTGGTTCCGGCTCAGAGTAGCTCCTGAGCTGCAATAAGGCTGTCGGCGGGGGCTGCAGTCATCTGAAAGCTTGACTGGGGTGGGAGAGCCCACTTCCAAGATGGAGCACTCACACCGGGAAAGATTAGTGCTGGCTGTTGGCAGGAGGCCTCAGTTTCTTCACCTTGTAGGCCTCTGCATAGGGATGCTTGCGTGTCCTCCTAAGAGGGGAGTTGGCTTCTCCCAGAGTGAATAATCCAGGAGGAAACCTCAATGATCTGGACGCTCACTGTCGCTTCCACTGTATCCTGGTCATTAGGAGTAAGTTGTGAAGTCTGAACCACACCCCAGGACTCTACCTCTTGAGAAGAGGGGTACCATACATTTATGGACATGCTTTAAACCTGCCGTGGCTGTTAAGCAGAGTGATTTTTAAGTGATTTTGTCCAGCTTTTCTAGTTGTTCTCAGAATTCCCCATCTATCATAACCTGAAATACAAGTCTATAAATTTGTCTTTTATCCCAGAATATAAATTACTTGTTTTATTGTATTACTGATTCTTGCCTGCTAATAAATATTCTAGGCTCTTCAGATTCTGCATAATCATAAAAAGATATTCCATGCCCTGACCGGTTTGGCTCAGTGGATAGAGCGTCAGCTTACAGACTGAAGGGTCCCAGGTTTGATTCGGGTCAAGGGCATGTAACTGGTTGTGGACACATCCCCAGTAGGAGGTGTGCAAAAGGCATCTGATTGATGTTTCTAGCTCTCTATTCCTCTCCCTTCCTCTCTGTAAAAACTCAATAAAATATATATATATTTTAAAAAGAGATATTCCAGGCTGTGAGTGATTATTATTGTTAATTCTGCTTTCTTCTTCCTCCCAGGAACAGAAGAGTCATACTTGTGAGATTAAAGACAAAAACAAACAAACAAAAAACATTAAGAAAGATCCATCATTTCTTGTTTCTTCATTTTGGTGTTTGTTTTTCATGCTTTATTATAAATCTTCAACTTGCAAATATCAAAGCACTGCATTCATCCCAATTAACAATATTAAAATGAACCAATAAAATTTCAATGAAAACTAAAATATTGCCCTAGCCGGTTTGGCTCAGCAGATAGAGTATTGGCCTGTAGACTGAAAGGTCGAGGGTTTGATTCCAGTCAGGGGAACATACTTGAGTTGTGGTCTCTAGCCCCAGTAGGAGGACGTGCAAGAGGCAGCTGATCAATGATTCTCTCTCATTATTGATGTTTCTATCTCTCTCCCCCATTTCCTTCCTCTCTGAAATCAATACAATTATAATTTTCAAAACTAAAATATTTACAGTAGCAACTAGGTAATTAGAGGATAATGATAAACTGGTGATTTTTCTGAAAAAGAGTGCTCTGTAAAACAGGTCCTACTGTCACAAGACTCACTGGCCCTGGCTAAAGTCCCAGTGAGTCCTACCGATTCTAATCGTACAGAGGCCTGTGTGGCAGGAGGCACATTGGGTGAGTCCTGGCACCCTACAACCATAGCTCGAAGTTTATCACAGAATTCATACAACTAACTAAGTTTATGGATCATTACAGTTGCCATTGTGCTATTTGCCAAGCCTTATGAAAGTATTCCAGTATTTTAACAACTGGTACAGCCATGACGTTGATACTCTTGCCTACGCATCAGCCCTGTGTAGGTAAGGTTATTCATTGCAGTATTGTTTGTGATGGCAAAAGTCCAGAAACAAACCAAGTGTCCATTACTTAGGAAGGATCTGGCTAAATAAACTATGAAAAAGCACACAATGGAATACTAGAGAGCTGAATAAAGGAGCAAGACAGGTTAAGCTATACGATGCATTGTTGCGTGGGAAAAGGTAAGATGCAGAACATAGTATACCCTCCTTTAAGTAAAAAAGGGGTGGAATAAGAATGTATATTAAGGCCCTGACTGAGTAGCTCAATTGGTTGAAGCATCATCCTGATATGCCAAGGTTGCTGGTTTGATCCGAGGTCAGGGCACATTCAAGAAGCAACCAATGAATGCATGAACAAGTGGAACAAATCTCTCTCTCTAAACTCAATCAATAAAATTTTTTTAAAGAATGTATATTCATTTTTGCTTGTTTTTATTTACATTTAAAGGATGCATAAGAGGAGAAACCAAGATGGTGGTATAGGTAAACACCTGAACTTGCTGCCTCGCACAACCACTTTAAAACTACAACTAAAATACAAATGGACATCATCCAGAACCACAGGAAGGCTGGCTAAGTGGAAATTCTACAACTAGAAGGGAAGAGAAAAGCACACTGAGACTCAGATGAACTGTGGAAGTAAAGACAGAGGTACAGAGGCACACACATGGAGAGGGCTGGCTTTTTCAAGTGGGAGGGAGACAAAGCTCCCACCTGCTCTGAACTCCAGTTCTGGGCGAGATTCTGTGGACCCAGACTCATTCAGGGAGAAACTGGACTGTCTGGCAGTGGGCGAAACTCAAGAGGGGCTTTCTCTCAGAGGTGTTTGCAGCAATTACCACAGGACACTGAGACCTAGGAGCCTCTTAGGGCAGGGTTGACGGAAAGACATCTTAGGGCAGGTTTGCTCCACCCTGAGACTCTGCCCCATCCAAGCTGAGCACAGAGGCTTTTGCATATGAATAGCCTGGTCCTTTGAAATCTTAACTTACCTAAAAAACTGCAGCTGAGTCAGAGAGACCCAGAACATCCAAAAGAAGGCCCAAGACCCCACAGCAGCTTGCATTGCTTCATAGTTGGGCCTCATCCGGGCATTCCCAAAACCCAAACAAAGAAAATGAATCTGCAGATCTCTCTGTAGCTCCTGTTGGGTGGCATCAGGCAGAGGCTAAATTAGCACCTCCTTGGAGATCCAAGAGCCAGTGTACCCAGGGTCAGAGCAAGACCATCCAATTTACAACTCCTCAGGTCCATAAGGGACACACTCAGGGGGCAGACTCAGTGAGCACCAAAACCCCACAGAAGCAAGTTTTGCCTCATAAAGGTGTCTCCAGCACAGAAGTTGTCCCATTGTAGACACAACTGATCCTCATAGCCTGGAGGCCAATTCCTCCCAGTGATGCCAACAACAATCAAGGCTTAACTACAAGACTGTGCACATAGCCCACAAAGGGGTGCACTAAGAGTGTCCACCTCAATAAACTAGGAAGGTTGAGCCTCTGGGCCCTATAGGACATCTAGCAGGCAAAGCCACTCTATCAACTCAGGGAAGCAGCCAAAATGCGGAGACAAAGAAACAGGTCACAAATGAAAGAAATGGAGGAAAACAAACTACTGGATATAGAGTTCAAAACCACAGTTATATGGTTTTTCAAGAATTTTCTAGAAAAGGCCAATAAATTTAGTGAGACCCCCGAGGATATGAAAAAGGACCAACTAGAAATTAAGCATACACTGACTGAAATAAAAAATATTACACAGAGATCCAACAACAGACTAGAGGATTGCAAGAATCAAGTCAAAGATTTGAAATACAAAGAAGCAAAAAACACTCAACCGGAAAAGCAAAAAGAATCCAAAAATATGAAGATAGTGTAAGAAACCTCTGGGACAACTTCAAGCATACTAACATCTGAATTATGGGGGTGCCAGAAGAAGAGAGAGAGCAAGATACTGAAAACCTATTTGAAGAAATAATGACTGAAAACATATCCCACCTGGTGAAAGAAATAGAGTTACAAGTCCAGGAACCACACAGAACCCCAAACAAAAGGAATCCAAAGAGGACCACACCAAGATACATCACAATTAAAATTCCAAGAGCAAAAGACAAAGAGAGAATCTTAAAAGCAGCAAGAGAAAAACAGTTAGTTATCTACAAGGGAGCACCCATACAATTGTCAGGTGATTTCTCAACAGAAATTATGCAGGCCAGAAGGGAGTGGCAAGAAATATTCAAAGTGATAAATAGCAAGAACCTACAACCAAGATTACTCTACTCAGCAAAGCTATCATTCATAATTGAAGGTCAGATAAAGAGCTTCACAGGTAAGAAAAAGCTAAAGGAGTTCATCACCACCAAACCAGTATTATCTGAAAGGTATTCTTTAAGAAGAGGAAGAAGAAAAAGGTAAAGATAAAAATTATGAACAACAAATACATATCTATCAACAAGTTAATCTAAAAATCAAGTGAACAAAAAATCTGGTTAACAGAATAATCTGGTGAATATAATAGAATCAGTGGCATAGAAAGGGAGTGGTCTGACAATTATCTGGGGGAAGTGGATTATATGGGGGGTTCAAGCTACGGGAGGAAAAAAGAGGAACAACTGTAATAATCTGAACAATAAAGATTTTTTAAAATAAAATAAAGAAAAATAAGAAATGCAAAAAAAGGATACATAAGAAATCAATAAAATTGATTATTTATAAGGGATGGAAGAGATAGAAGGGAGACTACTTAGAGCATATCATTCTATAAATGGTTTCTTGAACGTTGTAGATATATTTCTTAGTCGAAACATTAAACAGAATTTTAAAAAGGTTGAATTGTTCTGGCCAGCATGGCTCAGTTGGTTGGAGTGTTTTTCCATAAACAGAAAGGTTAAGGATTCGATTCCAAGTCAGGGCACATACCTAGGTTGTGGGTTCGATCCCCTGTTGGGGTGCATACGGAAACAACCAATCTATGCTTCTCTCTCTCTCTCTCTCTCTCTCTCTCTCTCTCTCTCTCTCTCCCTTTTCCCCCCCTTTCCTTTTCCCTTTCCCTTTCTCTTAAAATCAATAAGCATGTCCTTGGGTGAGGACAAAAATTAAAAAGTTGAATTAATGAATGCTCTAAGCAACCCTAAGTTTATTTCCCCTAATAATCTTTTTTAAAATATATTTTTAAATTGATTTTAGAGAGGAAGAGCAAGGGAGAGAGATATATAGAAACATCAGTGATGGGAGAGAATCACTGATCAGCTGCCTTCTGCACGCCCCACACCGGGGATTGAGCCCACAACCCAGGCATGTGTTCTGATCGGGAATCCAGCCTGGTTCACAGGTCAACACTCAACCACTGCGCCACACCAGCCCAGCTCCCTCATAATTTTGACTCAGTCCCCCCCACTCTTGGCTGCCTTACTTTCTGGACTTTTGTAGGACTCTAGTCACTGCTCTGGCCTCAGCCCTGCCAGGGGGTTGGAAGGGGTCTCCCTCCTTTTAAAATAGGGTCAGGGCTTTGGCGCTTCAGTCACCTTGCTGCTTACTCTCTGGGGCCACTGAGTCAGGGCCTGCTCCCGCCTGGCCCTGCGGCAGACTGGGGGGGGGGGGGGAGGGTGAGCTCACGCTAAAGAACCAAGCAGGCGTGCTCTGGCAGGGGCTGCACTCACTGGTCAGCGTGCCTCGGGGCTCTCATCGCATCCCATGCCTCCCCGGACCCCAAAGGGCAGATGACCTCCCACTGCACTGAGGACAGAACCTCCCTCCCAATCGGAGGCACCTTTCTGCGGAGGGGCTTGTGTGAGCCAAATGCTTCAGTCTATATTCTCCCTCATCCCCACAACCATTCGACTTGGCAAGTAAGGAAACTGAGACCTGTAGAGGGTTTGGGGTAGAGGTGGGGAAGGGGAAGAAAAGGCTGTTAAAGTCGCCTTTCAATGAGGGAGGCAGGACCGCTGGGCCGCAGTGGCGGGATGCCTGGAGCTGGGTGTTGTCAGAATATCGGGAACAGAAAGGTGCAGGCTGCAGAGGTAGGCAGGCTCCCTAAGGGCCACATGAGGGGTTTGGACAACTGTCCCAGATGAGGCATTTGCAGGTCTGGCCTTGTGACGTGGGCATCTGGGGTCAGGGCGGGGAGGTGGGGAGTACTGGAGGTGTGTGTGTGTGTGTGTGTGTGTGTGTGTGTGTGTGTGGCGCGGGGTGGGGGGTCAGGGGGGTATGGGGAGCTAGTGAAGGAATCCAGGAAAGAGATGATGAGGCCTGATCTATAGGATGGAGAGGATGCAAGAGAGGTGAGAATCAGCTGGCTTGGTGACTGCCTGTGGAGGTGGAGTGATGAAAATGATGATTAACATTTATTGGGCACATTCTATATGTGTGGCTCAAGTGTTTCACACTCATTATTATACCTAATCCTCACAACAGCCTGATGATGTTGATATTATTCTAATCCCCGTTTAATAGATGGGAACTGGGGCTCTGAGTAGTGGGAACCCTGGCAGAAGTCACAAAGCTAATCCCCAGGTCCTGGGAGCCGCTGCGTGCCCCCAGCGGCGTGCTAGGCTGCTGGTGTCCACTAGGGGGCAGAGAGAAGCCAGGAATTCAGAAAACCGGCTCCTGATTTTCCTGAACTTCCCCCTTAGCCTTTTTCTTTGTGGCCAGAGATCTTGGTGATCAGGGGATCCGAGCCCTTTTTCTCATTTCACAATAGGATAACCTGAGGCCGGGGCGGGAGAGTGGTCCCCAGGTGGCCGTGCCTCTCCGGAGCAGCAGTGGGACCAGAGCCCAGGAGTTTGCTGGCCCCTGGACTCAGGTGACCCTCAGCCCCTGTGGAGAGACAGGGCAGCCATGGATTCTGGGCGGAGGCCGTGCAGGCCACACACACACACACACACACACACACACACACACACACACACACGGGCCCCCCCCCAGGCCCCGCGGCCCCGCGCTCAGAAGGGACACAGCTGCCGTTTCCCGGGCCAGGCCGAGTCCTGACTCAGGTCTGTAAAGCGGGGAGCGCCCCTCCCACACAGGTGTGAGGATTCATGCACAGCACCCGGGGCCGAGGAAGTTCTCAAGAAGGGGTGGCTATGTAATTGTTGTTGTTGCTATTTTATTATTAATAGCAAGTTGCCCAACGACCAACGGAGGCGTGTGTCACGTATGCCTGTGCTGGGGAGGAGGAAGTGAGGCTCAGAGAGGCCCGCAGCCAGCGAGTGGTGGGGCTGGGGTCCCGGGACTCCAGGCCATGGGCCCACGCCTGCCTCCAAAGGCCCTCTTCCTTCCTTCCTTTATTTATTTTTTACATTTCTTTATTGATTAAGGTATCACATATTTGTCTTCTCCCCCCCCTATTCCCATCCCCCACCCCTCTCCACGCATGCCCCCACCCCCACCCCCTGTTGTCCTTGACCACCAGTTAGGCTCGTGTGTACGCACACAGGTCCTGTGGTTGATCTCTCTCCTCTTTAGCCCCCCCTCCCCTACACCCCCTCTGGGGTGGGCCTCTTCCTTTGGACGGCTCTTTACTCAGTATCTACCAAGGATGCATGCAAAAATGCAGCCCGAGTCTGGCCCTGTCGCGGGCATGGGGTGCTAGGCCCTGGGCCCTGAACACATGGTGGTGAGAGGAAGGAGCAGAGATGGAGGTTGGCCGGGCCCCGAGCCTATGGGTCCAGGCGCGGAGCCGTGAAGCTGGGCTGCAGACACGGTCTCGGGGCTCCTCTGCCTGACCAAGGCTCAGCCAGAGGCCACTGGCGGCCAGTGGCCCGGAGGCCGCGGTCACTAACGCACAGGGATGGGGTGACGCTTGATGCTGGCCTGGGGCTGGGAGCTGGGCCGGGGGCTCAGGCCAGTCCCCATGTGGGTGAAAGAGCTGGGGCGAGGTGGCCTCCTGTCCAGATCCATAGCCCCGAGGTCCGGCTCCCGAGGAAAAGGGAAGGAAGGAGGAGGAACCGCCCAGAGCCCCCTGAGTTTCGGTGCCACACCACACCCTCGGCCCGGAGCCTTCTCTGCTTCTCATTCTCCCCGGCCCCTGGGCCGGTTCCGCCCCCAGAGCCGCTGCTGGTTACACCAAGCCCTGTGCAGGCCCTTGGCTATCCACACCGACACGCAGGCCACCCCCTGACGAGCCATTGCTGCAAGACCGACCTCCCGGCCGGGGTGGGGGTGGGGGGAGCCAGGCCCCGGGGCTGTGAAGCCACCTGCTCTGGACACCGTGGGTGAGGGGCGGGGACAGGAAGTCCCGGCGCCCAGCAGAGCCCCTGAGACCCGCCTGGAGCCCAGGCAGGCTTGGGGGGGGTGGGTGTGAGGGCCTCCCTCTGGGATGCCCACCGTCCAGGGCGGCTAGGAAGGGGTGCAGGCCGGGTAAGGCGCCTCCCCGCCGCCGCCGCCCGAGGCCATGTGAGGACCAGACCTGACCTGGCCCAGGGGTCAGACTTGTCAGCTGAGGAGCCGCCGGCGCACGGCGAGGCGGCCAGTGGTGGCGGGAGGACGCCTTTGTTCCAGGCATTTTCTCAACCGTGTGGCCGGGCCGCCTGCCAGGTGCCAGGGCGCGGCCCTGGCCTCCCGCCGAACAAGCAGCTTTGCCGCCAAGCCCTGTACCTGGCGCAGCAGCTCCTTCCCGCGCTTCCCCCGCCAGGCCCGGGAGGGGAGAGGCGGCACCTGCGGCTCCCGGCCGCCGGGAGAGGGGACTCGCTCGCAGCTCCTCGGGGCGGCAGGCACTGAGAGCCACTGCCTTCCTCCAGGAGAACGGGCTAAAAGCATCAAAACGCAAACTCTGGTTCAACAAAATAGGATAACCCAGGGGTGGGCAAACTTGTTGACTCGAGGGCCACAGTGGGTTCTTAACCTGGACCGGAGGGGCCGGAACAAAAGCAACCTGACCATGCTGGCACTCTCATCTTGGGCCGCTGGTGAAGGAGCGGAGGGGAAAGCAAGAGAACCCTCCGCTCTTTCGGCTCCGCGGGCCGGATAGAACAGCCGAATGGGCCGGATCCGGCCCGAGGGCCGTAGTTTGTCCACGGCTGGGATAAACCCTGGCTCTGCCGCTGACTAGCTGTACGACCACAGCAAGTTACTTAACCTCTCTGTGCCTCAGTGTCTTCCCCTGAAAACCGGAGGCCGTAGCTGTGCCCACCTCACAGGGTCTAACAGGTCACTACACGCAAAGCCCTCGGAGCAAAGCTTGGGACGCGGTGAGAGCCGTGGATGCGTCTGTGGTGGGCACGGAGGTGACATTGGTGAGGATGTCAGCCAGGACTCCTGGTCACGCAGAACAGAAACCACGCAGGGGAGCGCAAGCACAGGCGCGGAATCTAACACCAGTCATGGGGTGTCCCATGGAACCGGGGTAGGCTGCAGCCAGCCTCAAGAGGCCGACAGCTAAGACCTCAGGAGCCACTGAGCAGCGGAAGCCCTCCCTCCGGGTTTCGGCGTCCTGTGTCTCTGCACACAGGGCCACGTGTGAGCAGCGTGGCTCCTTGGGTCTGGTGGCAGCAGCAATGGCCTGGCTTCTCTGAATATCAACAGCAAAATCACTGGGGGGAAGTGGGGAGGGGACTCATTGCCCATCTGGGTCACGCACTAAAAGCCCATCAGCGACGGTCGAGAGCACTGCCAGCGACCCAGTCCAGGGGGCAGTGGGCTGCCCCGAGAGAGCAGACGCTCCTAAGAACATCCACCTGCCGCCGCGGCGCCCCGGAGCGCCGGCGAGACCGTGCCAGGCCACCGGCCCAGGAGTCTTGTGTGCCTGGAGCCTCCTCCTCGTGTGCCACTCGGCGCTTTCCGGTCTTTATCGCAGCACCGGGTGGTGCTGTGACATGTATGTGCCCCTCTTCCTCACTGGACTCTGATTTCCATTCATTCTTTCCATATATTATCTCCCCTCCCCCACCGGCCATGTGTTAGGGCAGTGGTCGGCAAACTCATCCGTCCACAGAGCCAAACATCAACAGGACAACGATTGACATTTCTTCCAAGAGCCACATTTTTTTAAATGTAAACTTCTTCTAACGCCACTTCTTCAAAATAGACTCGCCCGGGCCGTGGTATTTTGTGGAAGAGCCACACTCAAGGGGCCAAAGAGCCGCATGTGGCTCGAGAGCCGCAGTTTGCCGACCCCGGTATTAGGGACACAGAGATGGATCCAGGCAGCGGCCCTCCCGGAGGCTCCGTGAAGCAGGGCAGGCACTGGGACCTCCCCTCTCACGCCCCTGGGTCCTCAGGGTCCTGATCTCTCCCTTTGTGCCAGGAGGCTTTTAAGGTTCCGGCGCTGTCAGGGAAAGCGGCTCCCGTGGGCCATGACACGGCGGGCACCACCTCTGTGGGGTGAACTGGGGCAGCTGACGGGGAGAGCAGGGGGCGCTGTGCTGGCGCGGGGGCCGGGGGTGGGCACCCGAGCCGCCTGGCTGCCCGACCGGCCCTCTGCGGGCCAGTTTCTGGACACCGACTCTGCTCCTCTCCACGGGAGCCTGACACCTGCTCCCACAGGACCACCCCTCTGGGCTCTCAAATCCCCTCTCCCCACAAGGCCCACCGCGCAGCTTCCACTGCTACTCGTGGAGGTGTCCACATTGGAGTCCCGTTGGACGCTGAAAAACTCATCATTTTTTCCCTTTCTCTTTGTGTTCTTGCTATTAAAGGACTAATTCTTTTTTCTTTTTCTTTTTTTAAGGACTAATTCTTTTTTAAAAATATACTTTATTGATATTTTACAGAGAGGAAGGGAGAGAGATAGAGAGCTAGAAACGTCGATGAGAGAGAAACATCGACCAGATGCCTCTTGCACACCCCCTACCGGGGATGTGCCCGCAACCAAGGTACATGCCCTTGACCGGAATCGAACCCGGGACCCTTCAGTCCGCAGGCCGATGCTCTACCACTGAGCCAAACCGGTTTCAGCAAGGACTAATTCTTGAAGGGTCTGCGAATGCCCTGGCTGACTAGGGGGAGGGCCATGAGGAAAGGTGAGGGGGGAGGTACAAATATTAGTATTTCAGTATCTTTTCCTCCTGCACCAGGACTGTAGAGACACTGGGACTGGGTCTCTCGTTGTGCGTGAAGAGAGCCCAGAACGCTGGCTGGGCGAGGAGACAGCAGGGAGGCCGTGCCGGGGAGGAGCCATCGAGCTGCGCCTTGAAGGGATGGGTCGGATTCCCAGGGAATCAGTGGTCCCGGAGAGCATTCCCGACAGCGTCAGCGGGACTGGAAGGACCCGGAACGATGGAGGAAGCGCTAACCGGGTGCCACGCACTGTTTTAGTAAGGACTTAAACGATATGAATTTGACCATCACAACAGCCCCTTGAGCACCAAGCTTTTAAAACACGAGAGGCACGCGGTGGTTCCGTTCTTGGTCCAAGAGCTCGTATCTGGCAAGTGGGGTGCAGGCCTGAGAAGCCTGGCTCCAGAAGCCCTGCAGCCCACGCTGTTGTGTGTGGGGATTCGCATGGGGCTTTGTGTGGCTGGGAGGGCTCCGGCCGAAGGAGTGGGCAGAGACCGCAGAAGACCTTGCCCGCCATCTCAGACGCTCAGAGTCCATCCTGACCGTAAAGGGAAATCATCGGTCAAAACTTAACCGAGAGAGAGAGACAACGAAGATGCGATTAGGAAGATAATGGATTGGAGGGGCAAGACCAGACGCAGAGACCAATTAGGAGGCTGTGTAACGGTCTCTGTGAGAGGCGGAGTGACTCTTTAAGCCAGCCGTGGGCAAAATACGGCCCGAGGGCCGGATCCGGCCCGTTCGGCTGTTCTATCTGGCCCGTGGAGCCCAAAGAGCGGAGGGTTCTCTTGCTCTCCCCTCTTCTTCACCAGCAGCCCAAGATGAGAGTGCCAGCATGGTCAGGTTGCTTTTGTTCCGGCCCTCCGGTCCAGGTTAAGAACCCATTGTGGCCCTCAAGTCAAAAAGTTTGCCCACCCCTGCTCTAAGCAGTGACAGTTGGCACAGGTGGATTCCAGGAATGCCAAGTGGGTAGGATGGCATGAAAGACATCCACATCCCAATGACTGGGATCTGCACACGTCACCTTACCTGGCAAAAGGGGACTTGCAGATGTGATTAGGGATCCAGAGGTGGGAGATTATCCCGGGTTATGGGGGGGGGGCATGTAAGTCACAAGGGTCCTCATAAAAGGACTAGCAGCCCTGCACACAAATCCGTGCGCCAGTAGCTCTCCAGTAGCTTGCTGCCACCTTCCTGTAGTGCCCCCTCCCCTCTCTGTTGCCCACCCTCATAGCTTGCTGCCCTGCCCCCTCCTGTAGCTCTCGGCCACCTGCTTGTAGCTCGCTGCCCAGCCCTCCTGCTGATCCGTGATCTAGTCACGCAGTCGGTCATGATGCTTCATGGCATAACGACCATTCGCATGCTACGTCTTTATTATAGAGGATGATAGATCACAGAGGTAGGAAGAAGGCAACGTGAGGATGGGAGCAGAGCGGGACGAGATGCAGCTGTGAGCCGAGGAGTGGCGGCAGCCCTTAGAAGCTGAGACGACGCGTGGATTTCCCCGAGAGACCCCCGAAGGAACCAGCCTTCCCGACACCTTGATGTTAGCCCCAGAAGACTCATTTCAGACCTCTGACCTCCACAACTGTCAGCTAGCAAATGCGTGTTGTGTTGAGCCAGAAGTTTGTCCTTATTTATTTATATCAGCAACGGGAAACAAATTTAGGGCGGGGCAAATGTAGGTTTACAGTTGTGAGTATACAAACACTTACTCTTGTCTTGTTATCTATTAATTATTGTATCATTTTTCCATGCAAACAACTGTGCACCACTTTTGCCCCACCCTGCACAGACGGTCAGACCTGCTGGCCGGGGAGCTATGAGAAAAGGAAAAGGAGAGGCCACAGGAAGGGGTGAGGATGACAGCCAGGGTTTTGACTTGTTTGATGGGACTGAGAGTGAAACCATGATCCTCAGGATTGGGAATAGTGAGGAGGGGACAGTTTGGGGGAGTGGGGGGGGGGGGGAGAGGGGGTACACAATGTGTTCAGTCTTGCACAGAGCGAGTTTGAAATGCCCCGGGACACCCAGATGTCCAGGGCGGTCTTGAGTCTGCGATGGAACTTGGGTGCCATCTGTGTGCACAGGTTTGGTCTGAAAGTTGGCAGACCCTGTGGCCAGGGAGAGAGGGTTCCTTTCCTAGCTCACACTCCGGGGTGCGGGCTGCAAAGTCTCCCCCCCGATCGATGGCTGCTATGGAGCATTCACCCCCAGGCTCCCGAAGGGCCGCCGGTCCCTCCGTCCCGCTGGAAGATGCAGCTTCGTGCACAAGCCGCTCTGACTCCGGCTTCGCCCGTGGGCAGCACCACGCCGTGGCCGTGACAGAAATATCTCAGGAGTCTCCCACGGTTAAACTAAACCGAATACAGGGCAGGTATCCGGGATAAAAGTCACATATCATTGAAAAAACAAAGCCTGCTCATCCTGCAGAGCTGGTGGGAGCAAAGGCCGAGGGCAGGCGAGATGGTTCAAGGAGACTGTCGGGGAGGGGAGGAGGCCGGGGAGCCACGTTCTGAGGGTGCGCCACACGGGAGGGGGGACCCAGGGCTGAGCTACAGGGGGATGCAAGGGATTTTTGATGAATAGGTCCTTTTGTATTTTATCTTCTGTAGAATAAAAAAAAAAAAAAAGGAAAGAAAGAGACTGTGGAAAAATATGTGTATCAATAAAAAAACAAAAAACTAACCAGTGGTCACGGACAACGGGGGTGGGGGCATGCGTGGGGAGGGTTTGGGGATGGGAATGGGAGGATGAAGACACTTATGGGATACCATAATCAATAAAGGAAAAAAAAGATATGTTTATTATCCAAATAACTGAATTACTTGTGAAACTGGATTCGACTCAGAAAGGGCTTAAAATGTAAATAGTATGACTATAATATCACCTTAGGAAAATGATGGTCTTATCAGTGAATAAAGCAAATGCAAATTCAATTACATTAAAGTAACACTGTAAGCCCTGGCCGGGTAGCTCAGCAGGGTAGTGTCACCAAGGTTGAGGGTTCAATCTGCAGTCAGGGCACATACAAGAATCAACCAATGAATGAATAAACAAGTGGAACAACAAATCAATGTTTCTCCCTCTCTCTTAAAATCCTATCTAGCCAAAGCCGGTTTGGCTTAGTGGATGGAGTGTCGGCCTGCGGACTGAAAGGTCCCAGGTTCGATTCTGGTCAAGGGCATTACCTTGGTTGCGGGCACATCCCCAGTAGGGGGTGTGCAAGAGGCAGCTGATCGATGTTTCTAACTCTCTATCCCTTTCTCTTCCTCTCTGTAAAAAAATCAATAAAATAAGTTTTAAAAAATCCTATCTAATAAAGATGGAATATGCAAATTAACCCTCACACCATCACAAGATGGCTGCTTACAACCAAGCCATCAGGGGGAGTTAGTGAGGAACAACCAAATGACTGAACAGCAGGCTGTGTGGGGCAACCAGGCCAGCGGGGGTGGGGGGGGCAGTAAGAGGTGACCAGGCTGGGGTGGGGCAGTTAGGGGTGACTAGGCCAGTGGGGGGTTGTAGTTTGGGGCAACCTGGCTGGCAGCAGTGGGGGCAGTTAGGGCCAATTAGGCAGGCAGGCAGGTGAGCAATTAGGAGCCAGAGGTCCAGGATTGTGAGAGGGATGTCCAACTGCCAGTTTTGGATCGGGCCTAAATCAGAGTCCCAGATTGGAGAGGGTGCAGGCTGGGCTGAGGGGCCCCCTCCTCCCCGCCTCGGTGCACAAATTTTATGCACCATGCCTCTAATCAATAAATAAAAAGAAAAAAAAAGAAAAAGGAAGATTTAAAAAAAAGTAACATAAGCAGGAGCATTTAAGATCTTGCTTCTTCCTGCATATGTCAACAGTTTGGCTCAAATAAACTCTTATAAAAATTCTTTTTTTTAAAAGATAGCATTATAGCCCCATAAAACTGAAATAAAACCAGGCAGCAAAGCCCTCAGATGGTGAGGCCACGGGAAACAAGGGCACCACCAACCTCAGAAGCAGCGACAGAGGCCACGAGGGCCAGGAGCTCGAATACAGTGCTTACCCTGGACAGGGCCTGGGTGCCCATAAAAGGGATCCACGTAAGCAAAAACGGGGATTTCGATCAGGAAACAGCGGTATCTCAGAAGCACTGTTCGGCCTCGGGAGGATCAGAAACCAGAAAGTCCACAGGAACCTCCTTCTCTCTCTCCTCCTCGTCTGGACACACCTCACACATGGCCTTCTCGCTCCTTCTCTGCGGTCTTCCTGCCACGCACCCACATTCACACAACAAATATTTATTATGTGTATGCGCCCAAACAGCAACATGTGCCCAGCAAAGACTGAGCTGCAATTTGAAATACTCATCCTGGGCCGAAACCGGTTTGGCTCAGTGGATAGAGCGTCAGCCTACGGACTGAAGGGTCCCGGGTCCGATTCCGGTCAAGGGCATGTACCTTGGTTGTGGGCACATCCCCAGTGGGGGGCGTGCAAGAGGCAGCTAATCAATGACTCTCATCGATGTTTCTAACTCTGTATCCCTATCTCTTCCTCTCTGTAAAAAAAAAAATATATATATATATATATATATATATATATATATATATGTATTTTATATACATATATATTTTAAAAAAGAAAAAAGAAATACTCATCCTGGGTCTTCCACTGGTCTAATCTGCAAGGACCCAGCAAGGCAAGGTAGCTCTGGCCTCCAAGGGGGCTGGAACCTGGCCGATCCTCTCCCTCCACCAGAGGACCTTCATCTTTATGTAAATGTGGGAGTGTGATTAGATAAGCAGGAGGAAGTGCCCCGGGGTGGAGATCGGAGATCATTAACCGACCTAAAACTTCTGAGCTCCGGCCCGTGGCCCTCCGGCCAGCCAGAACATCCGGTTAAACTTTTTCCTGCTTCCACATTCCACATCCTCATTAAGCCTCACAGTCTGTCCTGAACCTTGCAGCCAGACTTATCTCTTCAGGTAAATCAGATTATATTCTACCCCTGCTAACCACACACACACACACACACACACACACACACACACACACACCAATAAAACCTCTTCCGCTGCAATTAGAGTAAAATCCAAAATCCTTACCTGGGCCTATCAGCCCTACCTGACCCAGCCCAAGGCTGCTCTCTGACTTTATCTTTTACATCTCAGCGATGTTTCCTTTTTATTTTCATTGTTTATATTTTATTGATTTTTTTAACAGAGAGGAAGAGAGAGGGATAGAGAGTTAGAAACATCGATAGAGAGATAAATCAATCAGCTGCCTCCTGCACACCTCCCACTGGGGATGTGCCTGCAACCAAGGTACATGCCCCCTTGACTGGAATCGAACCTGGAACCTTTCAGTTCGCAGGCCGACGCTCTATCCACTGAGCCAAACCGGTTAGGGCAGCGATGTGGTTTTGTTTTTGTTTATAATATATATATATATTTCTTTATTGATTTCAGAGAGGAAGGAAGAGGGAGAGATAGAAACATCAATGGTGAGTGAGAATTATTGATTGGCTGCCTCCTGCATGCTCCCCACTGGGGAATGAGCCCAACCCAGGCATGTGTCCCTGGCCGGAATCGAACCTGGGGCCCTTCAGTCCACAGGCTGATGCTCTATCCATTGAGCCAAACCAGCCAGGGCCGGTGTTTCTTTTTTAAGGAATTTTTAAAAATTGATTTCAGAGAGGAAGGGAAAGGGAGAAATAGAAGCATCAATGATGAGCATCATTGATCTACTGCCTATTAGGGATCGAACCCATCACCTGGGCTTATCTCCTGACCAGGAATCAAACCAGCAACTTCTTGGTACGTGGACAATGCTCAACCCACTGAACCACACCAGCTGGGCACTCTCATCAATGTTTCTATCTCCCTTTCCCTCTCCCTTCCTCTCTATAAAATCAATAAAAACATATATTTTTTTAAAAAGTATTTGTTGCAGTCTCCCCATGTGCAGAATGGGGATAAAAGCACCCCCAGGATACTGTTGGAGAATTAAATGAGTTCATACATGTAAAGGGCTTACACAATGCTTGTCACAGAGAAAACACTCAGCATTTTTTTTTTACTCATCATTATTATTCTAGTCCATTCATTTGAATTTTTAAAATATATATTTTATTGATTTTTTACAGAGAGGAAGAGAGAGGGATAGAGAGCTAGAAACATCGATGAGAGAGAAACATCAATCAGCTACCTCTTGCACACCTCCTCCTGGGGATGTACCCGCAACCAAGGCACATGCCCTTGACCGGAATCGAACCTGGGACCTTTTAGTCCGCAGGCCGACGCTGTATCCACTGAGCCAAACTGGTTTTGGCTCATTTGAGTTTTTAAAAAAATTATATATTTTTATTTATTTCAGAGAGGAAGGGAGAGGGAGAGAGAGATAGAAACATTAATGATGAGAGAGAATCATTGACCAGCTGCCTCCTGTACACCCCACTCTGGGGATCGAACCCACAACCCGGGCATGTACCCTGACCAGAATCGAACCGTGACCTCCTGGTTCATAGATCGACACTCAACCTCTGAGCCTCACTGGCCGGGCTCATTTGAATTCTTAAAACGAATCTCTCACTCTTCTGCCCTCCATATATCCTTTTATTTTCAGACCTGTATAAGTTTCCTCTGTGCTCCGAGAGTCCGTCTGTAGTTTGTTTTCTTTGCTAAATTTACCCCTGGTGCTCACCCTGGCATTGGTTGCTTCCCTAGAGTTTTTATTTTAATTTTTAAAAAAATATGTGTTTACTGATTTTAAAGGGGAAGGAAGAACGATAGAGAGAGGGAAACATCATTGATCAGCTGCCTCCTGCACGCCCCCTACTGGGGATCAAGACCAAAACCCGGGCATGTGCCCTGGCTGGAATCAACCAGACACCCTCTTGGTTCATAGGTCGACACTTCCACCGCTGAGCCACACCCCCTGGACTCCAAGCAGCTTTTAACAGCCACATTTTAACCTCCCCCACACTTCCTTATCTCAGATTATTGCATTGGCAGGGTTGCTGGTTGTAAATTAAACAGGTACCATCTTTTTGAAGCCTATTGCTACATCAATCAGGTATTGCCTACACTTCCTTCTGTTCCTCGCGATAGGTCTTTTTCTGAGGCAGCAGCTCCTCTCAGTCTTCAGGGAGGTGATAAATTGCCTTCTGCAGCGGCAGACTAGTTCTTACTCATCCTGACGGAGGAAGTCGACAGGACGTAGACAAACCACCCTGGTTTGCCTGGACTGAGAGGCTGCCCGGGTCAGGGGGCCCCGAGTGCTAGAATCAGGAGCCTCCCAGGCAAAACCAGGTGAGCGGTCACCCTCCCTCCGGCTCCAGACGACATCAAGGAGGAGGGTGGCCATATTGGCGCCGACGTTCCTCCAAACCTGTCACAAGAGGAGGAAGCCATACTCTTAGTATTGAGCACCGCCAGCCCTTCC
The DNA here is from genome assembly GCA_963924515.1 of Vespertilio murinus. Taxonomy (NCBI): domain Eukaryota; kingdom Metazoa; phylum Chordata; class Mammalia; order Chiroptera; family Vespertilionidae; genus Vespertilio; species Vespertilio murinus. The sequence continues at coordinate 24,963,295 of OZ004706.1, forward strand.
AAGCGGCATTAAAACATGTGCAGTCTGCCGAAACCGGTTTGGCTCAGTGGTAGAGCGTCGGTCTCGGGACTGAAAGGTCCCGGGTTCGATTTCGGTCAGGGGCATGTACATTGGTTGCGGGCACATCCCCGGTGGGGGGTGTGCAAGAGGCAGCTGGTCGATGTGTCTCTTTCATCGACGTTTCTAGCTCTCTATCTCTCTCCCTTCCTCTCTGTAAAATATCAATAAAATATATTTAAAAAAAACAAACAAACATGTGCAGTCTCTTAGAAATAAAACAACTTCCTCCAGCCCCACGCTTCCCTTTGGCAACCACCCTCTTTCCCTTTTGTAACTTCAAGAGCAGACCTCGCTCACTGGGACTACCCTCCTCCCTCCCACTCACTCTTCAAACCCCTGAGATGCGACTTCCTTTGGCTACCCACCAACTGGGCCTTCCCCTACTGAGGCCACCACGGTGCTCTCGTCACTAAACTTCTTCCTTATGGACATGGCCTCTCTGCACACACACCCTGCCGCTTACTAACCCTCTTCCCACTCAGCTTCCCAGCAGCCTCCCGGCCGCTCCTCTCTCTCTCTCTCTCTCTCTCCTCCGTTTCAGATGCAAGCTCCTCTTCCACAATTGTTGGGTGTTCCTCAAGTTCTGAGCTAGACCTTTGCTCTTCTCACTACACCCCCTGCTCAAGTGACCTCACCCTCCACAGCTCCGAATGCCGTCAGCACTGATGACTTAGAGATCCCCATCTCCAGCCCAGATTCCCTCTGGGCTCAACCTGAAAACCCAGTTCCTCACTGTACTCCCCACTAGGATTCTTCACAGACACCTCAAGCTCAACCACTCCCCAAGCGAACTCACCCTCTGCCCTCAGCCCTCTTCCGCTCTTTCTCCAGCGCTCCCCGTCTTGGCCGAAGAAATCACCATCAGTCAATGGCCCAAGTGAGAAACCTGAGCCTATTCTTTTCTCTTTTTTAAAAAATATTTTATTGATTTTCCACAGAGAAGAAGAGGGACAGAGAGCTAGAAACATCGATGAGAGAGAAACATCTACCGGCTGCGTCCTCACACCCCCCACCGGGGATGTGCCCGTAACCAAGGCACATGCCCCTGACCGGAATTGAACCTGGGACCCCACCCACCCACCTACCCAGTCCGAAGGCCAACACTCTATCCACTGAGCCAAACCCTGAGCCTATTCTTGACCCATTATTCTCTCTCACCATCAATATCTAACCAATCATGAAGTCCTGTAGATTCTACCTCCCAACCCCTTCAACCACCGCCCCCCTCCCCCCAGTCTGTTTCAGCCAATTCATTCTCCACACTGCAGCAGTGTCCTCTCCGGCAAACACATCCGCCGTTGTTGCCTCGGGGTCAGTGGTTTGCAAGCCCTCTATGGCCTGGTTCCTGCAGACCGCTCCAGCCTTTCTCCTAACCCTCCCCACCCTGACTCACTCCTGTTTCTCCTAGCGTTTTCTTACTAGTAGATGCCGCTTCTTCAAAAACTCTTCCCAGACTTCCCTGACCCGGGTCAGGAGCAACTGTACACGCTCCCCTCTCTGGTATTGCATCAGCACATGGAGACCCGGAACGCTCTGAGGACAGGAACGGTCTTGTTCACTGATACGTATCTCTAGCACCTACCAGCGCGGTGAATAGCAAGCACTCATTAAGTCTGCCGAATAAATGAGCAGGCGCTCCTAATTATAAAGCTCTTCCCTGTTTTCTAGATTAGGCTCCCAGAGTCCTCTATCTGCCTTCCTGTTAGTCCCGTCCAAGCTATGGCGGACCTGAAGAAAAAGGATGCAGGGATCGTTCAAAATAGCGGACAGCCGTTGAGGCAATAGAGAGAACACAGCTCTGAGGCCGGGAGACCGGGGCTAGGACACCGCTCCTGACAGTCTCCGTGCTGTGAGCCACGCAGCCTCTCTGGGCCTCAGTTTCTCCGTCTGTGAGGTCGAATGGCTAGTCTAGATCAGTGCCTTTCAAAGGGGAGGAGATAACCCAGGATCCTGGTCCAGAGGCCCCTGTCACCCGCCCGAACCCCACGCTACTCTGTTTGAATCTATATGATATATTGGAGTTCAGGTAAGATTTATTTGGAGGCGGGGGGGGGAAGATCCACCGCTAAAACAAGCTGGAAGACTGCCCGCCGGCATGGATCAGTAGGTGAGCATCGACCTATGAACCAGGGATTTTCCGTCTGGGCACAGGCCCAGGTTTCGGGCTTGATCCCCTGGGTGGGGTGTGCAGGAGGCAGCCCATCAGTGATTCTCTTATCATTGATGTTTCTATCTCTCTAGCATGCTCGCTCTCCTTTCCTCTCTGAAATCAATAAAAATGTATTTTAAAAATAAATAAATACAAATAAAACAAGTTAGAAAACTGAGCCAGATGATCACTGAACTCTCTGCACATGCTGACATTTAAAACACCTGAAAGCCAGGAGAGCCACCATCAAGGGAATTCCTGAAAAGCACGGGAAGATTCTGGCTGTGAGAGTTTGGCCAGGTGGGCTGGCACCTCCGTCTGCCACCAGGAGCCCAAGGTTCTCATGGGACTCTACCTCACTGTGCAGGTCTAGTGGGACACAGAGGCATTTCCGAGTCCACGAAGGTCTTCACCCCTCAGTCCTCTTGATATCAACAAGGAAGCTCAGGAAGGAGGCGTCGCCTAAATCAGTGGTCGGCAAACTGCGGCTCGTGAGCCGCCGTCTGCCACTCTGTTGACTAAAGAGTTTGCCGGCCACTGACCTAGACTCTCGATTCCAATCATTAAGGCTCTTGTCGTTCCTTGTGATTAAGCCCCGATTCTAAGTCTCTCTTGCAGGTGGTTCATCACCCCCTACCCGGTGACTCAAAGCCTGAATGAGGTCCCACCTGAGAATGCGCTGTACGGGCTTGGCAGGGACACAGCCTTCCTTTTGTGTGGGAGGCGCTCCGTATATGCCCCTCAGGGGTGTAACGGGGAAGACCGGGGCTTCTCTCTCAGTCCGCAGTGTGGTGGAGGTGTCACTGCTTCGGATGAGTATTGTTTGGTTTGTTCAGCATCAACCCCACACCCACCCTCTCTGAAAACAGTTTTCAACCTCAGCCACGTCCCAGCCGTGGGCAAACTACGGCCCGCGGGCCGGATCCGGCCCGTTCGGCTGTTCTATCCGGCCCGCGGAGCCGGCATGCCCGAGATGAGAGTGCCAGCATGGTCAGGTTGCTTTTGTTCAGGCCCTCCCGTCCAGTTTAAGAACCCATTGTGGCCCTCGAGTCAAAAAGTTTGCCCACCCCTGTATCTAGTCGTATGTCTCTGTAAGAACTGCCATGTTCTTAGGCAACCAGCTTTTCTGCTTACTCACTCCGGGGGGAGCGACCACGGAATCAGCTCTGCACGGAGTCCTTCCTTGAGATTTTAAAATGTGGGACAGAGAGGCCCACCTTGCGGTGGGGAGAAGCTGGGAGAAGGGAGGTGTGGAAAATGCCGATGAGCATTTGAAGAGAACCGGGGTGCGTGGAGACGCCTGGAGGCAGCACGCAGAGGAGAGCAAGGAGGGAGGGAGAGGCAGTGCTGGTGGCGAGAGGCCGGGTGCCCCGCTGCACCTGCCCTGCCCTTTTGTAAACTGTGGTGGCACAACACACCCAACAACATGTATGATCCTCACCATTTTGAAGTGTAACGCTCAGTAATGTTAAACACCGCACCGTGTTGTGCAACCCACCTCCAGAACTTTTTCTGTCTTGCAAAACTGAAACTGTACACCCCGTGAACAACTCCCCGTTTCCTCCTCTTCCCTGGCAACCTCCATGCTACTTCCTGCCTCTGTGCAATTGGTAACTTTAAAAAAGTGCAACCGTCCAGTCATTGTTTTGCTTTGTTTTACTGGCTCTTGTCATCTAGCATATCCTGGGGGTCCATCCATGTTGCAGGATATGTCAGAATTTCCTTCCTGAAGACTGAATAGTATTGCATTGTACACATAGATCACATTACGTTTATCCGTTCATCTGTCGGAGGACACCTGGGGATTACTTCCACCTTTTGGCGGTTGTGAATAATGCTATGGACATGGGTGTACCAGAAGGCCTCCAACACCCTCCTACGTCTTCTGGATACGTACCCCAAGGTGGAACTACTGGATCATATGGCAATCCTGCTTTTAATTTTTTTTTTTTGAAGAATGTCCATACTCATTTTTTGTTTTGTTTGTTAATCCTTACCTGGGGATTTTTTTTTTCCTATTGATTTTTAGAGGGAGTGGAAGGGTAGGGGGAGAGACTAACATCAAAGTGAGAGAGACACATCGATTGGTGGACTCCTGCACGCACCTGGACGGGGGCCGGGGATCAAACCTGCAACCGAGGGTAGAGGCCCTTGACTGGAATCAAACCCAGGAGCCTTCAGTCTGAAGGCTGACACTCTTTTTTTTTTTTTTTTTTTTTTTTTTTTTTTTTTAAATATATTTTATTGATTTTTTACACAGAAGAAGGGAGAGGAGAGAGATAGAGGGCTAGAAACATCGATGAGAGAGAGACATCAATCAGCTGCCTCCTGCACACCCTATACCAGGGATGTGCCCGCAACCAATGTACATGCCCTTGACCGGAATCGAACCTGGGACCTTTCAGTCCGCAGGCCGACGCTCTATCCACTGAGCCAAACCAGTTTCGGCTGAAGGCTGACACTCTTGATAGTAACGAGGAAGCTCAGGAAGAAGGCACCGCCTAACTTATGGTTGGCAAACTTGGCTCTTTGGCCCCTTGAGTGTGGCTCTTCCACAAAATACCACGGCCTGGGTGAGTCTATTTTGAAGAAGTGGCGTCAGAAGAAGTTTAAGTTTAAAAAATTTGGCTCTCAAAAGAAATTTCAATCATGCTGTTGATGTTTGGCTCTGTGGACTAATGAGTTTGCCGACCACCTGCCTAAATGATTTTAAGTCCCACTTTGAGGTGGCTCATCACCCGTCACTCACTGAGCCAGACCAGCTAGGGCTCCACATTGTTTTTCACAGTGGCTGTCGCATTTTAGATTTCACCCCAGAGTGCACACACAATCCCGTTTCTCCATATCCTCATCAACATTTATTACTTCCTGGTTCCTTAATGGGTAGGAGCCATCCTAATGGGTGTGAGATGTCCTTGTACTTTTGAACTTAGAACCAGAGAAAGCATCACACAATCTCGGATGTGAAAGCTCTCAGAGGTAAGGGTTTGGCGCTACTGGCAGCCCTATCTCCTACCTTCTACAGAAAGCCTGTCTGAGGAAAGGAGAGAGGAACTCCTCAGCATCAGACTAGGCAGTACTAGTTGTACGTGGGACCTTGATGTCCTCTCCTCCTCGATGTTGATGAAACAGCCTATTATCAATTCACCTTTCTGCTTGAGTTTATGTTTCACCTGTGAGCGTGGGTCTTCACTAACATAACCATCTTAGAAGAGCTAATTCTTCAGAAATTTTTTTTTTTTAAATATTGATTCCTTCTTATAAGGAGATGGACTATAAATACCTCCTATCTTTCCTCCCCACCACCTTTAGAGCATTAGCACTGGCCCTAAATCTCCATCAGTCTCACATTCCCTATAATGTTTTTTTAAGATCTCATCAGACAAGATTTTGCCAATTGAAATAGCTGAAGCAGGTTTGTCTTAGTGGATAGAGCGTCGGCCTGCAGACTGAAAGGTCCCAAGGGCATGTACCTTGGTTGTGGGCACATCCTCAGTAGGGGTTGTACAAAAGGCAGCTGATCAATGATTCTCTATCATCGATGTTTCTAGCTCTCTCTCTCTCTCTTCCTCTCTGTAAAAAATCAATTAAAAAATATATATATATATATCACAGGTCAGCTCTGACAACTCCCTGATCTTGCAGCTGAAGAAATGGAGAGATGGGCCCCTCGCAAACTATTGGAGCTAACCGGTTTAAGCAGCCTGGAATTCGGTGCTCTTCCCACGTCACTCATTTGTGGAGGGTGCAAGTTGCCCACCAAGATCTGCTCTCCCGTTCTTTCCTGGCACGTGGCTGGCCTGCATTTCTCAGCCTCCTTTGCGGGCAGGTGCCATCTGGCTGAGTTCTCGCCAACGGAAAGTGAGCAGCACCCACAGCCGGCAGGGTCCGGGCAGTAAGGCATCAGGTGCTGTTCCCTTCCCACTGGCTGGAACCGCTGGTGACCCAGCTTCAACCGCGCAGGCTACGACAATGCCCCCGGGACTGGAGGCAACATGATATAAGGAACCCGTGTCCCGGAATGACCGCCCGGAGCAGGGCTGCCCCACTGACCTGGACTGCTCACTTCAGAAACGCTAACTCCCCTCAGAGCTGTTATGTGAGAAACAACCCTCTTTGTTTTTGAAGCCGCTGCATTGTTGAGTCCGTTACAGCAGCTTAGCTTTTTACCCTAATACAACCATGCAACTCGCTTTGTGTATTCAGAATCGCTTTACAAATGACCAGTTAACCATCTCTTTAGAAGAGAGCCCTAACCTCCCAAGTATGCGATAATCAAATAATGACATTCCTTCCTGAGGCTACCACCCCAGAACGTCTTCATCTGGTTAAATGCTGTTTAACAATCGAAAAGGACCGTTTATGGAGAGACTCCCTTGATTTTTATGCAATTAATTCAACAAGTACTTGCCTTTCTTAGATGCTGGGGATATATAGAAAGGTTCCTATGTTTATAAAGGCTTGCTTTCTAGTGAGCAGTGTTGTTTTTTTGTTTTTAATGTTGTGTTGAGCAAAAAAAAAAAAAAAAAATTCTTTGTGGAATGTGGAACTGAGGCTAAGAATACAAGTGACCGCAGGTTACAAAGGATCAAACCATGTGCCTATATTTCAACTGTTTCCTTGTTTAGCCTTAAAAATCAATCGAAATATTTTAAGGACTAAGAATCCAGTTTCCTTTTCAAAGTATTTCCCAACTGCTTGGAACAGCACTGTCTGAACTGTAAGAAGTGTCCAAAGCCTAAACAAGATTTTTACTTTGTCAATTACATGTCAGTGAAACGGGGGAACACTTTACTGACAGGTAGAGGGACCTAACAGCGTGCTGAGTGTTGGAATTAATCACCCAAGCCATTCAGACAGCCCTGCTGCGACTGGAGACCCCCAGTACCTGGACTTGCATGGGGATTAGCCAAGGATGGTGTGAGATGGCGCTCCTCATCCCCACCGCAGGCTGAAATAACCCAAAGCTGGTCTCTGTGGTCTTTCCCTTGCCCACTGTCAAGTGAGATTTGCAAAGATTTAATAGTTGAGTGAGAGGTCTGTCCTGGCTTTGCCACAACTTGCAGCCTGACTACAGAACTTCATGTTTGGGCCTCAGCCTTCCCATCTGTACAAGGCGATGTGGCTCCTTCCATCTCGACATTTATGACAACCACTAAAACCACTTCCCTTCCCTACACCTGACAGCCATGCCGCTCAGAGGGAGCAGGCAGAGAAGGGAAGTCTACCCGAGGGCAGTGCCTCGGACCCGGCACCCGGCAGACCTCAGGTGTCCGGCTTCCCCAGGTTCTGCTGCTGGTGGCGAAATTCCATTTACAATTTCTAAGAACAGGGCACTGGACACAATCTCGGTGCCTTAACCTTTGTTGGCGCTTCCTTAATATTAGGCATGTTATTGTTTTTCTTTCAAGAAATTCCTCATTTCCAATTGCCAAGAGCAGCCATTTTCAACTGATGTGCCATAAGAATTTTTAAACATGCAATACCTAGTCAGGGACACTGACCTCTTTCCCCCTCGATTGTCAAATTTAAAAAATTACAACAGCCAACACAATAACCATCCGGTGTGAATGAATCATACCCTTCTTTTGGTCACACTGGCACACACAAAAAAAGTCTCTGGCATGCTGCAGGGTTTTAGTAATTGGTTTAGGTGCCACGAGGTGGGAAAGGCTGGAAATCGCAGCCAGAGCGAGGAGTTGAATGGGAGTTGCTGCACCAGGTATTTCAGATGGCAGGATTAAAGGCTTTTTGAGGCAGGATTGTTAAAACTAGTTTTTCCTGCTTGTCCACTGGAGCTTTCTAAAAGCTTTAAAACACACTTGGCAACTCGAGTGAAGAGCATTTCAGAAAGACTAAGGCCCCCTGAACACAGCCAGCTTCACGCAGTGCTCCGCAGCCCGAGGGAGCACCGGGCACCGGGCACCGGTCTGCCGGCTCCGCCGCACTGCCAGCTCCGCCGCTCAGTGGCGGCACTGGTTAACAGGAACTGCTTCCCCCTGGTTAACAGGAACTACTACCCTCTGGTTAACAGGAACTACTACCCTCTGGTTAACAGGAACTACTACCCTCTGGTTAACAGGAACAGAAACAGCATCTCCCTCCCAGAGCTGTGCGAGAAGAGAATGTACACAAACTGTTGGTCCTGCTTGACTCACAGTAAATACACCTCCACTTCCAGTGGGAAGATGTGGCTTCCCACCATGTTAGCTCCTGAAGTAGTTAATAAACGGTGAGAATTATGCCATATATTTAAAAAATATATTTTATTTTATTTTTACAGAGAATTAGAAACATCGATGAGTGTGTGTCATCGATCAGCTGCCTCCTGCACGCCCCCCACTGGGGATGTGCCCGCAACCAACGTACATGCCCTTGACCAGGATCGAACCTGGGACCCTCCAGTCTGCAGGCTAACACTCTATCCACTGAACCAAACCGGTTTTGGCATGCCATATTTAAAAAAAAAAAAAAATTTTTTTAATTTATTTCAGAGAGGAAGGGAGAGAGAGATTGAAACATCAATGATGAGAGAGAATCACTGACTGGCTGCCTCCTGCATGTCCCCTACTGAAGGGGATCAAACCCCCAACCCAGGCATGTGCCCCTGGCTGGAATCAAACCTGGGACCCTTGAGTCCACAGGCCAATGCTCTACCCACTGAGCCCAACTGACTAGGGCTGTGCCATGTTTAATGTAAAGGCCAACATGGGGTGAATACAATGCTAATTTCATCTTTGACCAGAGAAAAATTCATTCTCGAGATTCAATTCAGATAAAGTGGGGGTGGGAGGTAAGATGCAATAAAACTCAAGGGAGCCAGGGCACCCCCCAGACTGGGAAAGGGAGAAGAGAAGCCACTAATGTCAAGTTGCAAACCCCAGCTTCCCAGGTCACATGGTAGCATAGCTGCTGCCTTGGCCCGACTCCTGCCTTGGCATCGTGCCGTGCCACCTCAGGTGCCTTGACACAAGCCTCCCCAACACACACACACACACACACACACACACACACACACACACACGCGCTCACACACACACAAAGGTGAGGCAGCTGCTCGCACTGCCTGCTCTTGCAGCAAGTGTTTTCCTTTGCAGCCCTTATCACAGACATAATTCTGTAATTATGGGACCAATGTGGATTTTTGATCACCATGTATTCCCAGAGCCTAGCATAGCACATGGCACAATTTCTAAAATATTTGCTGGCTGAGTGAATGGGCTGGCCACAGCTTGAGAATTTATCAGAGGCTGTTTTTAGCCTACACTCTGGCATTGGACTAAAGATCAGTATACAATGGGGGACCCTAGGGTGGTGGTCAGGGCCAAAAACAGAATTGACAGGTGGCAGGAAAAATCCATGTATACTCAGGTATTGCCAATAGATAAGGTGACAGATGAACACAGTGTGTGCTACATGGCATCTTTGGGGTAAGAGAAAAAATTATATATATATATATATTTGTATTTGGTTTTGCTTAAAAATTGAGATAAGAAATTAGTGATTATCTATGGAGGCAGAAGGGCATGGAAGTGAGAGTGAAATTTCTCAATGAATGTCTTAATATAATTTTGATTTCTGATTTTTTGTAAAAAAGAAAAAGTGTGGTAAAAAATAAAACTTTAAAATATTCGAAGAGGAGTGAAGCTATGTAATTTAGCACTCTTTAAAAGCCCAATCAAGTTTGATAGTTCTTTTACTTTACCCTCTCCTTATATGCACAGCTAACAATACATTTACCAAGAATTGGTTTGTTTTTAAAAAAATATACTTTATTGATTTTTTACAGAGAGGAAGAGAGAGGGATAGAGTAAGAAACATCGATGAGAGAGAATCATCGATCAGCTGCCTCTTGCACACCCCCTACTGGGGATGTGCCCGCAACTAAGGTACATGCCCTTGACCAGAATCGAATTTGGGACCTTTCAGTCCGCAGTCCGACGCTCTATCCACTGAGCCACACCGGTTTTGGCAAGAATTGCTTTTTAAGGTCTAACAGAAGTGCTCTTTCTTCCACAATCCCTCCCCCTCCCCCTCCCTCCAAAGTGAAATTCTACACTGTTCATAGAGCCTTTGATATTTTCTTATTTACGTTGGTTGTCTGTGTATATACACAATATTTATAACCTTCCTGAAAGCAAGAATCGCCTCATTTAAAAATACATATTTTTAAAAAATATTTTTATTGATTTAAGAGAGTAAAGGAGAGGGAGGGATAGAAACATCAATGATGAGAAAAATCATTGATCGGCTGCCTCCTGCACGCCCCACACTGGGGATCGAGCCTGCAATCTGGGCATGTACCCTTCACCGGAATCAAACCCGAGACCCTTCAATCTGCAAATGATGCTCTATCCATTGAGCCACACCAGCTAGGGCAAGGATCACCTCATTTTATCTCTATTCCCTCTTGCCTAGTTCAGGGACTCTGATATAGTAGGCTCTGAACAAATAAAACATTACTTGAGAAGACAGTTATTGCTTAATGGGTACAGAGTTTCTGCTTGGGGTGATGAAAATGTTTTGGAAATAGTGGTGATGGTTACACAACACTAAGAATGTAATTAATATAAACTTTAAAATGCTTAACTTCATGTTATATGCATACATACATGTACGTAACATTGTTGGCAGCTCAGGTCATTCCAAAAAGAGAGCTTCAACTGGAAATAACTTTTATCTCTAATAAAATAGACAGTATGATCACATGAAGAATGTCAAATTTGAGAAAAAGCCATCCGTTGATAACAAATCATATGTATATAAACTAGATATAGAGATATATATCTTTTTAAGGACTAAAGAGGCTCTTTCCAACTTTTTCTTTATTTAAAATGTAGATTCCACCCTAACTGGTTTGGCTCAGTGAATAGAGCATTGGCCTGCAGACTGAAGGGTCCCAGGTTCGATTCCAGTCCAGGGCATGTACCTTGGTTGCAGGCAGCTGATCAATGTTTCTAATTCTCTGTCCTTCTCCCTTCCTCTCTGTAAAATATATTTTAAAAATTAAAATAAAATGTAGATTCCTTAAAAACAAATAAAATAGATAAAATGTAGATTCCAAACTCAACAGAGACAGTAGTCACAGTAATTGTCACACAATAAATGTCAATGTCTTTAGTTTTTCAAATCCCATGTCACAGCCACCTTGGTCTGATTCTCTCCTCTATGGAATTCCAAGAACTGGTTTGGTTCCCCTAACCATCTACCTGGGGCAGTCCTCTTCTGACATTCACTCAAATCCAGAACTTTGATTTGTGGGGTGCATAGTCCTTGGGTCATCTATAAAAGTGTCTGGAAGTTATTGATATTTTTAGCCAAAGTCAGGGACATAAAACTCCTTTTTGAAGGGATATAGTGAATCCTGGTATTCATTACCAAAAAGATGTCCTCAAGTATGAAAAAGTACAATCTGTACCTCTTTTAAAAATAGAGCCTTTAAGGTTAAAAGAAAAAAATCTCTTCCCGAACTAACATGGCCAGACACATCAGCCACACAGGAGCTGACAAGACCTGCTGTTTCCATGACAGAGAACATGGCACTTTCAAACCACACCGCCGAGTGAAGGAAAATGGCGGGAGCGTTCTGCATGGCGCTCCCCCGCCCAGGCTGGGCACAGGCATAGCCCCCCTCCGGACGAGGTCCCGCCACTTTCGCCAAGGCCGCTGGACACGTCCCTTAAACACTGGACTTCAGGTCTTCATCATTCCGCTCTACAGATCTGTTCTCTTCTAGCTCTTTGTCCCGGTCTGGGGAAACGCTCTGACTTCCCATGGTGCTGAAGGCATCCGGGTCCAATCGTCTTCTTTTCTTCAGTTGGTGTAAGTGGGATTTGGATTTCATATGTGCTAACATAAAACAAAACAACAACAAACACGAAAAACTAATTAGGCTTTTCTAGAAGTAATCCTAGCAGCATAGAAAATTAGCTAGGCAACCCTTCTGTTTAATACCAACAAGAACAACACTTACACTGGTGTAGCTGCTTAGCACTTTTAAAGGAAGAGTAAGTTATATGGCCGGGGAGCTAGCAAACTATAGCAGGCTACCATGTCTCACACGCACCCTGCTAGGCGCTTTACCTCACTAATCCTCCCCGAACCTTGCAGACAGCACTATGCCGCTCATTTTATACAGGAGGAAACTGTAGTTCACAGAGGTCTTACGTCTTGTCCAAGACCACACAGCAGGTGAGCTCCTCAGCTTACCTGGAGTTCTAAAAAGGGGCCAAGTTTTCCAGAATCCGGGCTCTGAACTAAATTTTTTGGTATAGGGCTCCCCTGTCACAGAGACATTTCAACTCACTGACTAAAAAGTTACAAATTCAGATCCTTGTCTGTTCTGCAGGACAGTGTCCCGCCCCTCAGGCCCGCGGCTCCCGAGATCCCTTCCTCCCGCCTCCCTGCTCTGCAGGCTGCCCCTCCGCACGCCGTCCCTCTGCCTGGGTCAGATAAGCCCCCGGCATGATAACCCCCAAGGCTCCCGTTATGCAGACACACAACGCTCCGGGCGGGTGACGAGAAACCTTCCCTGACATCCCCTCTGAGGGGCCACAGGAGCAGTGAAGCTACTGTTGCCCGAAACCAACTTCTGACCTCTCCCTCCGGACAGTTCCCACCCTCTGCTCACTCACACAACCTCCTTTGCACTAGCCTATTCCTTTTCAATACATTCTTATTCGGGAACACCTAAAAAAATAAGCAGATTGGATTCTATTTCTACATATTTAAATAATCATTTTTAAGGGGTCAGAAGCAAAAACAAATAAAGAAGAGGTTAGAAGTCAAAGAAAAGTTTACTTGGGGGAAAAAGTCAGCTAGCTTTGTTCTCCAGCTAGAGGCTAAGGCAAAAATAAAAAGGGGGGGAGGGGGCGCAAGCGGGAGGGACGCTCTGGATTGGCTCTCCACGGCAGCAGGAGACAGGAGCAAGGACCTGACAGATGGCACTATAGAAGAGCTTATACAGGCTACGCTCACAAAGGCTCACAAATGCTGCTTCTCTGAGGCTACCCCTGAAGGACACTGGACAAATCGGACCACTAAGTTTCCTTGAGAGAAAACAATCAGACTCTCTCTCTGCCCCTTTCATCATTATAAACCAGCGACAATCGAGGCTTCTTCTGCTGCTTGGGCAGTCACAGCCGTCCCCAGTCTGACAATGGACTTCATTTTGCCAGAGTTACCAGTTAATAGACCTAATCATTCTACTGGTTGGTATGGGGAGAAAAACCAACTTCTCTAAGAGTCCCAGGCAAAGCGGTGCTCTGAACAGAAGGATTCCAGCCATTGGGTAGCCCGGCTGTGCATGAAAGGAGCGAGCCTTAAACAAGTTTCTAATGTGACATACATTCAAGGCTTGGAGGCTAAGGCCCTTTGGGATCTGACTGGGAGACTACAGAAATCCGACAGCAAGTGCAGCGTGACTCTGGCAGAGGCAGATCCAGGCTCTAAAACAGAGCAGAGCCCTCACACAGGGCCGATCCCTGGTTGGCCAGAAGTATCTTATAAAGGAGACATTACCCATAACCACCTTCTTTATACATGACTGATAGCCCTGCTGTCACACTTTGCCAGGTTGAATGTTAAGTTCCCTTTAATACTTTTTATTAGTTTTAACCACCACCACCATTTCAACATTGCCTTAAAAATTACTGAAGAGACACCACTTCTGAAGAATGTAGTCAGGAAGAGTAGCACTTCCTCTCCTTTCCAGCCATTTCTGCTTGTTTGGGTGAGTTACCTGGCCTTCCTTAAAATCCTACCCCATCCCACTGAGGTCTAAACATGAAAGGCCGCTGAAACCGGTTTGGCTTGGTGGATGGAGTGTCAGCCTGCAGACTGAAAGGTCCCAGGTTTGATTCTGGTCAAGGGCACGTACCTTGGTTGCGGGCACATCCCCAGTAGGGAGTGTGCAGGAGGCAACTGGTTGATGTTTCTCTCTCATCGATGTTTCTAACTCTCTATCCCTTTCCCTTCCTCTCTGTAAAAAAATCCATAAATATTTTTAAGTAAATAAATAAATAAAATAAACATGAAAGGCCAAGGAACTCCTATAAGGCAGGACCACAAAAATCAAAGCACTCTAGAAAGTTAACTGTAGAGCCTTCGGTATAAAATATCTACTCTAGCTGAGGGCATATGATCTTCCTTTGAAATTCAGAATACAGAGATAACTGTCCAATTTGGGAAGATAGCCATGAAATTTGAGTACAGGCTCTCAGAGGAATCTGGCCCTCCCTTTACAAATACAGAGACTCTAGCATTCAGCCTAGCAAAGACCTTGAATTTCATGAAGTTAGTGTGACACACCCTTACAGATTTCTCTGTGCCATTCCCCAGACTCTACCTGCCCATTCGCGGTCCCCAATGATGATTCGACCACAGAGGTCACACATGTGAGAACTCCTCTTGTTCTCAGTTTTGCTGTATGGCATCTTTACTGGAGCGGCATCAGGCTTACGACCCTGAAATAACAAAGGGGGTGGGGGTGGCAGAGAAGCATTCAATTCAAAGAGACTTGGACATCATTCTCTGATATTAAGGATAGTGGGATAGTCCCAAGATTCTTTTTTCTCATCCCAGAGAGCAGGTGACTGTGAACATACTTTAGCAACAACCTTTCTGAATGGGAAAGTAGGAACACAGCCTCCCGTGATCTAAAAGCAGCCAGCCCTTCTGCTCTATTCCACGGAAAAGAAGGCCGGGTTTCCCACACGGCATCAAAGGTGTAAGCTAAGGCAAGCTGTCTGAAAACCAGACAACGGGCAGTACCATGATTAATAATCACCTGGATGAAACTTTGCACAATTTCAAAAGCAGGTTCAAGAACAGACTCCTCCCACTTCGAGATATCAGATACTTCTAAGCCATATATTGGGGGGACACTGGGCCCAGGTCCTAAAGATGACAAAGAAAAGCTGTGAGAGGTCAGCCCCCCAAGACCTAATCTAGTCTGCTTCCAGCACTTCAATTCACCAAAGACTTAGAAGGTTGACTGGTCTGCAGCCAACAAGTCTAGCTACATAATCCAGAGTCTCGAGGGTGGGATCTTCCAAATCAGAAAGGAAAACAATATAGAGTAACAGCTCTAGTAACCACCGTGTGGGCTATAATGTGAAGACAGCACACCATAGGAGGACACAAGCCAACAGCCGGAAGTACTTCAGAATGGAGGTAAGACTGGAGGTAGCCAAGAACATGGCTATAGGCATTTCATCCATCTGAGCCAACCACGCTTGGTCTCTGCTGGTGGCTTCCCATCTGAGGACACACTCAACGGCCTTCCACAGTGCGGTTAAGTCAGTTGCCTAAAGGCAAAGAGCACTGCCCCATGGACAAAAACATCAAAGTCCACAGGATGCCAACGGCAGGCAGGTGCTAGCCTTTTGATTGTGCCAACCACAAATAAGATTCTTCTTAAAATGGACCGGGCTGCACCTGCCACCACGCGGAAAGGTGAGACCGGGAGGGTGCAGGCCGCATCCACGGCACACCTGGCCGTGGCTGAGCCCTGCACCTGTTTCCAGGCCACTCTATATTTTCCCTTCCCGCTAAGTCCTTTGTTGGGCTTCTGTGCCCTGTCTAAGCACCTTTCAACAAGTTCTCGGCTCCCAGCTGCTATTCCTGGCTTGAGTCCAAGGCCAAGCCGGGGTGGGGAAGTCCCTCTGGCTCCTCGCCAGAACCATATCCCAGCAGACCAGGCCTGGCCAATCACACACGGCTCCTGATCTGCAGGGCAGCTGTGCCTTTCACACCAGCACCAGGGCTGTGTGGGCATACGCATGAATGAGGAATGGGCATAGGATGCGCTGTGCCATCAGCCCCTCCTGACTTGGAGAGGGGGGAGTGACTGTGGCTTTACCACAGAAGGAAGCTCCAAATCATCACAAAAAACAGCTTTTGTTGCAGACTAATTGCAGCCCTGGGGAGAAGAGAAGCTGCATTAGAAATTCACAGTCGTGAACTTCAGTTTCAGCTGACTCAGGCTTCCTCTCTAGCGGGACGCGCACAGAAAGCAGGGTACGCAGAAGAAGGTGTCAAGAGCCTCTTGGCACAGAACAACAATGGAGAGCCTGTCAGAGTGAGAGCTGGGAGAGACTTCAGCAATCGGCGGTCAACAACATGAGTCAAGGTGTCCGTGTTCAGAGGCCCCGAGGAGCAGGGTGGGCGGCCTCGCTGCCCTTATCTGTGACTGGAAGCCAAAGCAGAAGGTAAACAGGATGATGCAGAAGCATATTTTAAGTGCCCACAAGCCGAGGCCGGTTTGGCTCAGTGGATAGAGTGTTGGCCTGCGGACTGGGGGATCCCAGGTTCAATTCCGGTCAAGGGCACGTACATTGGTTGTGGGCACATCCCTGATGGGGGGTGCAGGAAGCGGTTGGTTGATGTCTCTCTCATCAATGTTTCTAACTCTCTGTCCCTCTCCCTTAAAAATCAATAAAATATATATTTTTTTAAAATTGCCCACAAGATGAAATTGGGGTTTCACTTATGATATGTGTGTGTGTGTGTGTGTGTGTGTGTGTGTGTGTGTATATATATATCATGCAAAGTGTCCCCTCAGGAGTTTGAACAGGAGATCGCGAGTTCGATTGCTCGCTATGACATACGCTGACCACCAGGGGGTATTGCAGAACAAAGGAAGACCCTGGCCCTGAACACCAGCCAGGCCTAGGGACCCTGCCCATGCACAAATTTCGTGCACCAGGCCTCTAGTATCTTAATAAGCACACAATTTCTTACCCGAGGCCAATACAAATGCTGTCTAGCTAAAGTTATAGCTATAGGAAACAAGAAGACTGGTGGAAAGCAGAACATGGACTTCAGAATCAGGCCTGCATGCAATACTCTACTGCTTAATAGCTAGGGAATTCCTAGCAAGTTATTTAACCAGTCTGAACCTCCCTTTCCTTACCTGCAAAAATATCACCTGGAAGGCAGAATAATTTATGTACAGCACCAAATTTCGTACCAAGTTTCAAATGAATGAGATTTTCCTTTCCTTTTCCTTAAAAGTGCTACACAGCTCTGGCCCATGTATTCAGTGGTTGAACATCACGGGTTCAATTTCCAGTCAAGGGCACGTACCTGGGTTGCATGTTCGATCCTGGGCCCCAGACAGGGAGCTGGTGGGAGGCAACCAGTCATGTATTTCTCTTGCATGGATGTTTCTGTTTCTCCCTTCCCCACCCACCTCCCTCCCTTCCACTCTCTCCAAAAAAATATCCTAGGGTGAGTATTAACAACAACAAGAAAGTGCGGGGGTGGGTACAGGGTGTAGGGGGTCAATGGGGGGAAATCTTGCAAATACTTGCAACAATCAAGTTTAAAAACAAAAACAAAAAACAGTGCTGTCCAACTAAAATTAAAGGTGAATTAGTTTAAAGCACCACATATCTGAACACAAAACACTATGGTGAATATTTTTGTCTTTTTATACTGCTCATCTGGCCCCAAAACCATTTTAATTAGGAAAGCCTTCCTATAGCAATTTGATTGCTCTTCAAAATTAGAAGCTAAAATCAACCCTGAGCACCAACTCTGCTAAGATGCTGCTATTTTGCTCTTCCCAGCCTGCAGCCAGCATGCGTGTGTTCAAGGCACAGGGCAGACCTCTCACTGGAAAGATTTGTTTCTGAGACATCACAAGAAAATATCCCTGGACAATCCATTACGCAACAGACACCTACCCAGGTCATGTCTCCACTCCTAATACAGGTCCAGACACTGAAGTTCACTTTCTGGATGGGCTGAGGGCATCTATACTCTATTGAACACATACCCAGGGGATAAGGAAAAACATAAGACTTACTGCTCAAAAAACGATTTTTAATCCATCGGTTCTGCTTCCGGGCATATCTCTTAGTCACTTGTTTCAGGGCCTCAATACCTAAAAGATCAAAGTACACATAAGGACCTCTAAGTACTTGTCACCCTGCCAAAAGGGAGGCCCTTCCAGCCCAGCATAAGAGACAATTGGCCACAGCAGCACACTAGTGGACACTTGGTCGACAAAAAATCTTAATTCTGAGCTGCCGGCCATTTGGGACTCTTCTAGCCTTAGCTCTTTCTCAGACCATACCAGCAGGGAACTCTGTCACCCAAGGATGTCCATGGCTGGGAGAGATGGAGAAATTCACACCTTTCTTTAGGAGCTGGTTACTAGTCTCGGGTGTGCATTTTCCCTCAGTGATCAGGTACTCGTGAAATTCCTTGAAGCCAATTGACTGGAAGATACCATGTTGATAGTCCTGGCTGGGAACAGGAGAGCATCAGCAGATGAGCCATTGCATCTGAGCACCAGCGGGGGCCTTGGAGAGGACCTAGCTGAGCCATCTCATCCCTCGGATGAGGAAATTGAGATCCTGAGCAGTTATTTCCTCTCTCAACTTCTTCCTCCACCACCCCCACCAGCTGCCAGGTTACTTCCCTTGAAAATTAACTCCTGAGAATGCTTGACAGATTAGAAAACGGCAACTGTAACAAGCACACCAAACCACCTCCAACAAGCCTTGCCAAGGACAAAGGCTAACAAACAAAAAGGTCCGAAGCCAGTATTGTTTGTAGTCTTTTGACCATAAGCAAGGGATGGAGAGTAAGTTAACTAAATAAGTCAAATCCTCACCTATTTTCTTCAACTTTCTTCTGATTATAGCGTCTGTGAAAATCTCTTAGTTCATCCAAGAGCCCAGCAGCAAGCATGTCATCCACCCTTTTATCCAAGCGCTCATCTAGAACTTGAACCAGATTAACCCATCACCGGTCAGCCTGTTGTAGGTGTGTACTATACACTTACATGATAAATGGACATGCTGCGCAAAGAAGAGAATTTGTTCAAGTGGAAGAAAGGGTTCAAAATCCAAAGATCTCTAATAATTACAGGGCAATATGCTAATTAGACCAGGCGTCCTTCCAGGCATCCTTCCGGACGAAGCCAGGGCTGCGAGGGAACCCCAGGTCCAGGTGCCTGCCAGTGGCTGGAGGGAAGCCCGGATCCCGAGTGCCAGAGGGAAGCCAGTGCCAGCAGCCAGGGGAAGGAAGGCCTACTCTTGCATGAATTTTGTGCATTGGGCCTCTAGTTATATAATAATTCATATCACAATTAGTCACACTAAGACTCTGCAACTCCAATGAAAACAGCCAGAATGAAACACACATCTTATTATTATCATATAAAGAGAAAGCAAACAATTGCACCTTTTAGGGAGAACAAGTATTTTTTATTTTCATTTATTATTTTTTTAAATCCTCACCTGAGGATACTTTCACATTGATTTTTAGAGAATGGAAGAGAGAGGGAAAGACAGAGAAATATCAATGAGAGATAAACACATGAATTGGTTGCCTCCTGCATATGCCCTGGCCAGGGCCAGAAGAGCCTGCAACTGAGTTACATGCCCTTGACGGAATCAAACCTGGGCTGTTCGATCCGTAGGCCGACACTCTATCCACAAATATTTTATTTTCACATGGAATGAGTTTCCATTGTTTATTTTAGAGGCAGCTTAGAAAAAAGCTTCTTACTTTTTTCTATCATATTTGTTATTCTAACTTTGTGTTATTTCACATTTAAGAATTCTCAGATGACTCCTTCGACAGAAACAAGGAAGGAACTTTAGTCAAAGCCATCCTTGGTATATCCTGAACAATTGAAAGAAGAGTGAGAGTTCATAATCCTTCAGATGCAGTGGTCAAATACAACTTTATTATAAATCAGATACCATTATATTATGCTAAATTACAGGACATTTTTATTTACAAAAATTTAATTATGGCCCTAGTCAGTGTGGCTCAGTTGGTTGGGCGTTGTCCCATGCACCAAAAGATTCAATTCCCAATCAGGGCACATGGGGGGGATTCAAGCTTGATCCCCCGCAGAGGGAGTGCAGGATCAGCCCATGGGTAATTCACTATCGCATAAACATTTCACACTCTCTCCTTCCCACTCTCTCTAAAAATCAATTTTTAACAATCCATATAAAACTTTTTCCATTATGAAAACACTATCTTTTTCTATAAACTTATAACTAAAACTAATAACAAATTTTCACCATTTCAGTCATGCTCTTCTACTCTCTGCCACTGCTATTTCATTGCCTGCAATGGAACTAACCCATGTTTCTATCTTCCTAAAAAGTTTGCATTTATTGAGGACTCTAGATGTGGCAGGCACATTCTCAGTGCTTTATATTATTAACTCAACTAATCCTCAATGAAGCGATGAGATATATGCTGAAACACTATCTCCATTTTGCAGGAGAGGAAGTGGGGGGCACAGAAAGTAAAGTAACTTGCCTTAAAACTCACATAGCTAGAAGACGATGGGTCAGGAGTCTGAATCCCAAACAGTCCGGCTCTCAGTAACCACACTATACTGCCGATTCTCAAAATAATCTCATCTTTCCAGACCTAGCTCATAGGTTACCTGTACAGATTGGTCCCTGACTCCCCGGCACAGAACACTCATCACTTTCTTTTTAAAAAAATATATATTTTATTGATTTTTTACAGAGAGGAAGGGAGAGGGATAGAGAGTTAGAAACACTGATGAGAGAAAATCATCGATCAGCTGCCTCTTGTACACCCCCTACTGGGGATGTGCCCGCAACCAAGATACATGCCCTTGACCGGAATCGAACCCGGGACCTTTCAGTCTGCAGGCCGACGCTCTATCCACTAAGCCAAACCGGTTTTGGCCACTCATCACTTTCTAGCCAACATTTATCACAATGTCGTATCTATCTCATTATTTGTCGCCCCACCAGACTAAGAGCAGGCACTGTGTCTCATATTCATCTCTGAAATCCAAGTACCACTCAGAATACTTGACACTTCAACCTCTTCCACGGGAGCCTCCCTTCTCTTTAGCTTTCTCCTTGGGATCTTCCCTGGATAGCCATCTCTCTTCCACCCCACTCACCCCATCTTATCCCGCCCCTGATATCTTATCCTGGTGCCAGGGCTGCCCTCACTCCCTTTTCAGACAGACACTTAGGAGCATGGCACTGTCCCTTACTAAGTCAACAAATAATGGTAAGTGAAAAGAAAATTAATCACTAATACTTATTTAGTGCTTATTATGAGCCACTCGTGGTGGTAAGCATGTTCTATATAGTAATATATTATTATAAGATCTAACGCGAATGAACTCTAGGGCATCAAATGGCTTTTACCTGTCTGGTCGGCATGGAGCCAGAGGATGCACGGGTTAGGGAACTTCAGGGGGCCTCCGAGGGGGCCACCACCTTCCTCTGCTCGCTGACGATGAAGAAATTCACTGTGAGAGATCCCCGTTTCTTCAAACACCTGCAAACTCCTAAGTCAATTGCGGGTAGGGGGGAAAAAAAGGGTGAAAGTTATAGGAAATATTAATTCTCAAGGAGAGAGGGTGTTTATTATGAAACATCTCATTCTCACGTTCACTGCATAAGCCCGTGAAGACATGAACGTCCAGGTTACTATGATTCTATAGCTGTTCAGAAAGGGGTCCTAAGAAAACGTTAGGTAAAGTAAGGAATAATGCTATCCCTTTAAACACATACCAATTTTTCTGAAATCAGTTAAACAGACTCAGAAACAGCAGGTTTCTTCTATACAGGCGGAATGGGACTTACTTTCAGGTAAGCAGTAAAAGAACTTGTTTGGGACACTTTGTTACAAGCCAACAAGTCTAGTCTCGCTAGAATGCCTTTCCCACAGTAGAAAAGTATGTTGTATAGCCAGCTCATCAACTTTCTTTTTAAATATGTCTAAAATTCTGACTAATTCAGTATTCTACTAGCACAAAGACCAATGAAAAAAGAACTCACATACTTACTCTTACTCTTAAGCCACCATATACTCTGTCAGTATCTGTCAGGTTACGCAGCACTAGGTAATTTAACTCCCAATTCTATACTCTACCACTCCGGGTGATTGTAATTTATCAGCGTGAAAGTGATCTTCCCCTTCCTGACCCAATTCTACTTCCTGAAACCCTAGCACAAGAGTAAAGACCCCTTGTTATTTCACAACACGGGTCATTCAAAGAGGACCTATGAGGAATAAATGTATAGTGACATTTCCCTTTTCTGGAGGTTAGACTACAGGCTCAAACTAAAAGAAAGATGAAAAAGTCCTCCACTCCTCGGTAAAGAAAGACTCTAGAGCTCTTACTTAGACTCGATTGACTCTTACGAAGACACAGTTCTCAACTCATTACTAGTTTAGAAGTAGAAAATGAGGAGAGGTGATAAGAGAGAACTACTTGATAAGAGGAGAGGATAAAATGGACCAAGCTCCAGAATCGTATCATAAAACAATATAAAAATGAATGCTCACGCCGAAACCGGTTTGGCTCAGTGGATAGAGCATTGGCCTGCGGACTCAAGGGTCTCAGGTTCGATTCTGGTCAAGGGCATGTACATTGGTTGCGGGCACATCCCCAGTAGGGGGTGTGCAAGAGACAGCTGATGGATGATTGTCTCTCATTGATGTTTCTAACTCTCTATCCCTCTCTATAAAAAAAATCAATAAAATATATATTTTTAAAAATGAATGCTCATCATAATGTTCCTGAGTTTTCAAAAAATTTTTGAAGATTTTATTTAAATGTTTAAATAAAATGTTTGGATACTAGAAAATATATCTAGACTTCTTTTATCTAGACTATGCATTATCACCAAGGTGATATTGCCCTCAAGGAGGCAAAAACAACTCTTACCTACTATAAAGTGTGTGCCCCTCCAAAGGTCAACCATACAAAAAAAAAAACCACACACACACAAAAAACACCATGATTCTCCAATATTAAAATTTCATTGGTGTGAAGAAGGAAGGGGGCATAATTAGGAAAAACAATTCTGAAAAGGTTTCTAGGTAGAGTGGGAGACAATAGTGAAAAAAGGACTCAGTAACATGATTTAGAACATTTATTTGAATGAAACACTTCATAATCCCTATCAATACCACATGTTGCTATATTTGATCTTTATAACCATCCATATAGTAGATACTTCGTTAGGTCTTCGACTCTGCCAGATACTCCCAACACAGAAAAATACAGCCAACACATGAGGCTGCCATTTCAAAACAACCTAAGAAAACATGACCTTATGAGTTCATGCACCACCTCTCTCTTCCCTTCAAGAAAATCTCCATGTGTAAAGGTGAGCTGATCTATGAGACAGTTTGTAACATCTACCTCCCACTGGGAAAGCTGTTGGGGCAGAACTCGGCATTGCACAATCCATTATGAAACCCAAGTCACAATGTAAACCCACTGCATGCCAGAAAAGTTTATATGAAAACTGTTATACAAGCAAAGATCAAACAGAAAATGAGGCAAGATTACATAGGCCCTAGGGAAAAACTGTATTGTATATGCATTTTAAATGGAACAACAAAGTAAGGTACAACCATTTATTGAGGGAGTTGGTCTGCGGCAGTAACTCAGGGCCTCCTAACCTTGTAAGCTTGTAACACATCAATCTCCACTAAATACTATCAAACCTCTCTCCCGTCACCCCGGCACACTGAAGAACTCTCTCTCCTCCAACTCTAAAGGAACTCGGGGGTCAGTGGGCCCGGGCTTTCTTACCTGGCCAGTTTGCGCTTGTCATGTGGGTGCAGCTTCGCAGCCATTTCCGGGTCCACCTGGCGCAGGCGTTGGTGAAGTACATGGCCATCTTCCTTCTCAAGCTCTACTTTCCGGTCAACCTCCTTCTCAGTGCCCGCCTCCCGGGGCTATTAGGTGAAAGTTTAGAAGTAAATTTAACTCAGTAATTCAACAAGCACCGAGACAGTGTATTACCAGGCACTCGGCTAAATGTTAGGAATACAGAATAGAGATGGTTCAGAAGGTCTTGCCATACAGTGGGAGACAGATCATAAACAGAAAATCCCAATACATCATGGGAGTGCTGTGAGGCCACAGCAAATAAAAGAGGAAGGGGGACACACTCAGGGACCCTGCTTCCTTGTCAAGAATACGAATAGGTACCAGGCTAACGTGTCTCTATGAAGACATCCAGGAGTCTAGTGTTCTCAGCAAGTGTGACCAGAGTAGACCCGAATGGCCAGCACGTAGTTTGCGAAGTCCCTCCCACCCCATGCAATAGCATCTCTGTAAGAAAGGTTAGTATTGGATATCTCCCCGACACATAGATTGTTACAGCCAGGAAATGCTGAATCAGACTAGTGCGCTGCTAACTACATGGAGATGCTAATTAATCCACAGAGGAGCATTTTCCCCACACACAGCCCCTGCCCTGAGGCCTGCCTGGAGGAACACACTTCACATATGGAGGGGGCATTCTCTTCAGAATATTAAGTTGGGAAATTACAGTTGCTGAGTGTAAGAAATAGGCAAGAGCCCTTCCACTAAAATTAGCTGGTAAGAAAAAAAGTTACAAGTGAACTAAACATACCTTAGTACTGATAAGAACTTTCCAGAGTAGAGACTCAATATAATAATTGGTTCCTCCCACGACAATCGGAACTTTGTGTCGGGCAAATATATCTTCAATGTGAATATTAAGAAAGACATCACAATATTTAATATCGGAAGAGAATCCTGACTCACTCAGAAAGGAGGGTATTAGCAAAAAAACAAACAAACCACATTCACTTGGAATTGATATTAGTCTTCAATGTTTCCCATGAGTTCTCAGAATTGTTTCCTATTAGTTCTGGAGGGACTTTTATAAACCCAAAGCAGACAAATGACTGCAATTAATTCCAATTCAAGAACTTTCTAGGCCTGTCTGCTAAAATTCAAGGCTTGCTTGGTATTCCAATCAGCCTAATGAGCACAAGTCCAAGAACTCTCACAGAACCAAGTGTCAGCTGCTCAAGAGGCACCAAGGTGACATCTGACTTTGCTTACTAAGGCAAAATACAAACTGGTTCTCCAAGACGTGGCTTAGACCCGGCGTGCCCATTATGTGGTAGCAGTGCACATTTCAGCCACTTGAGACTCCACTAGATAAACTGAGAAGCACTGGTTCTAGCAACAGATTTCAATGACTAAGTTCCAGTTCTTGGGCATGTTATTCAACCTGAGCTTCAGTTTTCTCACCTGTAAAATCCTCCTGAGTTCTTCCGAGGATTAAAGGTGACAGTGCTAATAAGTCCCCAATCACCATGCCTGAAATATCTCTTCAATTGAGTAAGAGTTCAATTTATAATTTACTTTAGTCACTACGGTTTTTATGTCTCTGCTACTCTGAATCCTTTTCTTTAGAACTCTGTTGAACAGATGATAATTATCTGCTTTAAGAAGGCTTTGCTTCTGAGGATAATTGATAAGAGACTTCCAATCCAAACAAAGACTCATTTACACACTTCTTTCCCTTGCCAGCCAGTCAGAGTGCACAGACAAAGAAGGTCTCTTCTATCAGAAGCCCACTAACCTTTAAGAAGTTGGGACGGGGTGGAAAGATGTTAGCAATCAAGGATTATATAGGAAAAAAAAACACATCGTTGTTGTTTTTTTAACTTAAATTCTATATTGCCCTCCTTAAATTAAGTATAGGAAGTATACAATTACACAGCAGTTGTAATAAAACTTCAAATATATAATTAATAAAGGGGAAAAGGACAAGGAAAACAAAAGGGGAAGGCTAAAAACAGTGATACCAAAAGTGGGGGGGGGGGGACAGTGGAAAGGAGGGAGGGAAGCAGGTAGGAGGAGACATGGAGTGAGAAATGTTAACTTGTTCGCACAAGCCATGAAACTACTGTGATCCTCTGTCTGGGCCTGGGTATCTAATACCTTCATCTGTCTGACCAAGGCTGACTGGCTACCTCTTACGGTACTTTCAATTTTGAACTCTGCTTGTAGGTTCTTACCTAAATTCACTTCATCGCCAATCCTATAAATGACCTGATTAAATCATCTCTATTGTTGATGCCCTTTGGAAATTGTAATTAGTTCTCCATTTTCTTTAAGTTCTTCCTAAACAACCAAATTGTCCTATAGCAACATGTACTTTGGTGATTTATTTTAATTCCCAAAGGGCTTTCATATACATTATCTCATCTGATAAACTACCTTGTAAAACAGGTAGGGCAAGAATTATTATCCACATTTAAATCTCTGCCATTTGAGAGGCAAAAAAAAATCTCATTATTTTTATTTGCATGGCCCTAATTAACAAGGACAAACCCTCATGTTTATCACCGTTTCTATTTCTTCCTTTTTGAATTATGCATGACCTTTAATTTTTGTACTGATTTGTAAGAGTTCTTCATATTTAAGTATATTAACATTTTACCTTTCCTTACTACAATATCTTCCCCCTGGTCTGTAATCTGCTTTTTAATTTTATTTATGGTGGGCTATTTCCCCCATTTTTAAATACACACACATACTCTAGAGGCTCAGTGCATGAAATTCATACACTAGGGGGGTGGGGGGTCCCTCAGGCTGGCCTGTGCCCTCTTGCAGTCCGGAGCCCTTGGATAGCAGGGAAGCAGGCCTAAGCCAGCAGTCGGACATCCTTAGCATTGCCATGGAGGTGGGAAAGACTCACACCACTGCCGCTGTGCTCGCCAGCCATGAGCCCGGCTTCTGGCTGATCGGTGTTCTCCCTTTGGGAGTGCACAGACAGAGGGCAATCCTGCATTGACCATCTGCCCCCTGGTGGTCAGTGTGCATCATAGCAACCAGTCATTCTGCCATTTGGTCAATTTGCATATTAGCCTTTCATTATATAGGATTTTTTTTATTGACTTCAGAGAGAAAGGAAGAGGGAGATAGAAACAGCAACAATGAGAGAGAACCATTGATCAGCTGCCTCTACACCACCCCCACTGGGGATCAAGCCCGCAACCTAGTCATGTGCCCTTGACTGGAATTGAACAAGGGACCTTTCAAGTCCACAGGCTGATGCACTATCTACTGAGCCAAACTGGCTAGGTCTCCCCCCCTTTTTCTAAATTATAAAATATCCAATATATACACAAGAACATTTTGACATATGTAAATTATGAAGCCCAGTAATAAAATAAATACTAATGAACCCAATGTACGAAAAGGAGTTAGTCATTCCTTTGAAGCTTCTGTATATTCATTCCCATCTCAACCGCCAACTTCTCTCTCGGAGGGAACCACTAGCCTGAGTTATTCCAGGGGAAGGGAGGGTACCTGTTTTTCATCATTCCCTTGTTTTTCTTTACATTATTTCTGATGTGTATATATTAATACATTAATATATAAAATACAATCAATATGTAACAATATATAATCATATGATTAGTTTCGCTTGCCTTTTAAACTTTATAATAAATGGTGTGAACATGTATCCTTCTATAATTTCTCATAGTTTATGTTGTTTTTGAGATTCTTTCACACTGATTGATGCATGTAGCTATAATTTATTCATTTTTCACTGCTGAAAAAGTAAAACTTATATGAACAAAGCAAATGTTATACATTCTTCTGTAAGTAGAAATTTCAGTGTTTACATGTTTTTGCTGCTTAGAGATATGCTATTATAGAATGAGATCTACCACATATCTCTGGGTGTACTTGTGACAAGGTTTCTCCAAGTAGATACCTAGGAGTTCTGGTTGATACACATTCTTGCCAATACAAATTCTTAATTCTTACATATCCAACTCTAACAATTTCCCTTTTCTGCCCGGCTGGTGTGGCTAAATGATTGAGCCTCAACCCATGAACCAGGAGATCATGGTTCAATTCCCAGTCAGGGCACATGCCCGGGTTATGGGCTCAATCCCCCAGGAGGGGGTGTGCAGAAGGCAGTCAATCAATGATTCTCTCTCATCACTGATGTTTATATTTCTTTCTCTCTCCCTTCCTTTCTGAAATAAGAAACTATATATCTAAAAATATGCATATACATATATTTAACTCTGAACTCTGAAATCATGTCATATATAAAAAGGACTTGGTTTTATTTTTTTCCAAAACAATGAACTGTGTCAGGGATAATTATTAACTATTGCATTATTTATTCATTTATTTTATTAGATATAGATTGTTTCACAAATTTGCATGTCATCTTTGTGCAAGGGCCATGCTCATCTTCTCTGTATCGTTCTAATTTCAGTACCTATATATGCTGCCGAAGTGAGCACTCTTCACTATTTTTATGCTATCTTAATAAGCTAAATATATATGCCCATTTGAATTTGTATCTGAATTTTCTATTCTGTGCCTTAAGTTTATATAATATATAATTTCCATGCTACTATAATTATTATGAATTTTTAATGTCTTAGTATCTGACACTCTAGATATTAAATGCAGTCTGGAAATTAAAATATATGGATAGCCCTCCTTATACTATTTTTTCCCCAAAAAATTCCTGTATTACCCAGAACATTCTTTTTCCCGTCCCATCATCCCTATTCCAAATAGCTCTTTGAAATTCTAGCTGGAAGTCCAGTATATTTATAAATTAATTAAGGGTGGAAAACTGAAGCTCAGTAGGTAAATACTTTAGCCAATAAAATTCACATGATCAAAAGAGGTGGCTCTAAGTCTGGAACACAGATTTTCTGGTCCTAAATCAATGTTTTCGCCACTAAAACAGTGCTTCTCAAATTTTAATGTGCATATAAATCACCCGGTACTCTTGTTAAATGCTCATTCTGACTCATATGGAGGGAGGCCACATTCAGCATTCCTACCAAGCTCCCAAGGGTGCTGACGCTGCAGTCTGAGGACCAGACTCTGAGTAGCAAGGACACCGTGTCTTTCAGTCCACACAGTGCTGAGGGGACGCTCCCTATTGGCAGTTAGGTCTTGTGTGCCCTGCTTGGAAGACTCTGTCACTAGAAAGAAAACTTCTTTCTTGCTTGGGCTGCCTTGCCATCCATCAGGCCTCGCAGCTGTCTTTCCTAAGGATATCACAGCAGTGGCCTTGTTCCTGAAGTCCGTCACTGTGTAATTTGTCACAAGAGGATCCACAAAGCTGATCATGTGGTGCTGGCACAGTCTCTGCTCTTGGGTAGAAACCTTGTTGGTGATGATGTCTAGGCCTTCATAAACCTAGGAGAAAGAAAACTAGCATGAGAATGTCATAGGCCTCCTGTTCTGTACACTTGATGGGTGGAAATGGTGATCTGTTCCTCCCTCCAGCCAAACACTTGACTGACCTTAAGCACCAGAGTAGATGTGCTCTCACCGGAGCATACCCGGATTCACAAAACCCAAGGCAAAGGAAGCAGAATATAGAACACCAGCTCTCTTATCAAATATAGTTTTCCCCCCATTTTCCCAAAGTACAGTGTTCCTGCAAAACTTTCTATAAGATAAAATGGGGTCAAGGAAAGACGCGATTATCATTAATTTATATGAGAACAAGTTTCATCTTTCCCAGACCCCAAATTCAATCTGCGTACAATGTCTTTATTTTGTTTACCGCAACTGAAATGCAGTTTTACACTAAGCATAACACCCTTACAAGATCTTTTAGGCTTTGCTGACACCTTAGGACACATCTTACTAATGGATACACAAAATAAATCGAGATAAAGCACAGATGCTCACAGACACTGTTCGAAGCTATGAGGGCTTGCCGCTGAACTGATGGGTGCAGTTCCCCGGGAAAGAGCTGGTGCTGTCTTTATAACAACTTGCTGCAAAATAAATGATGAATGCTATTTTCACTTTTTTCACAAAAACAAAAATTCCCTTTGGATTTCTTACAGTAATCAAAAACAGTACAGTTTCCCCACACTACCGAAAGAAGAGCACTTCTATGAAGCCCTTCATAAAAGTAAATGGTATAAGGCAAAGAAGAATTACCATTAATTAAAAAACCTCTTAATTAATTTAAAATCCCCTTCAGATTTCTTTTAGTTACCAAAAGCAGGTATTAATGTAGATCTTACTTGTAAAAGTGATGTGGCTTTACTGAAAACCTCTGAAAAGCAGGAATACCTGTTGTGGCTATTAGCTCACTTAAAGATGAAAAGGTTATGTAAATCAGTGCCCGAATGAGAACTAATTCTGCAAGATCAACCAGAGTTTCTTTGGCCTGAACTTTAAACATCTAAATATGAATGGGCTACTTTATTTATTCTACTTATCACAAAGTCTCCAGAAAGGTAACATTTTGCATAGTTCCACTTCAAATGCTTACATATCTTGGGATTTAAGTGGCCCTGAAAGGTTTTTAGAATTTGTAGTAGATTGGCTCCATTGTGGAGAAGTGGCCTATCTACGAGTATATATATAAAACAAAGTCAACTATTCTTCAGTAATAAATAAATAAAGCACATGAACACTTTAAAGTCAGACCCCTAATACTGTTGTACTCTGTTGAAAACCTAGTGATATCCAAATTACTGCTTTGGCACATTGTAAATGCTACATAAGAGTTCTTATAAAACAGTCTCAATACTCAAAGGCAAGCCCAGCAAATGTGGCTCAGTGGTTGAGCACTGACCCACCCATGACCCAGGAGGTCACCATTTCCATCCCCAGTCAGGGTACATGTCCAGGTTGCGGGCTCAATCCCCAGTAGGAGGCAGTCTATCAAATGATTCTCTCATCATTGACATTTCTATCTTTCTCTCCCTCTCCCTTCTTCTCTCTGAAATCAATACATATTTTTAAATTAAATAAATACTCAAAGGCAATGTGTCCTATCTGCAAGCTCTGGTCTGTCAATTGAACTAAAAAGTTCAAGTGTACTTTTTCTAAATGCAAGTTCTCAAACGGAGAACAAATCTGAAAATACTAGTTTGAAAGGAGGGACGAATGCTTTGAAGTTAAATGTTCTCTCTGTAATCACTGATTCTACAGGGCATTGAATGAACAAATAATAAGTTCCATAGAGCCCACAATGGCATTAAAAGCATTTTTTATCTCACATTTCCCTTTACTTATACGTGTGTCACGTAAGTACAGTACAGTAAAATAGTTAGCAAAGAGCCTGGCGCCAGGCTGCCTCAGATCAATGCCTAGCCCTGCCACTCACTAGTTATTTGTACTTGGAGTGGTCCCTTACTAACCTCTCTGTGATTCAATCCCTCATCAATAAAATGAGGATGATAATATCTATCTCGTAGAGTTGTTATGTAGATTAAATGAGTTAATACATGAAAAGCACTTCATTTTTGCTTGGGACACCATAAATGCTACATAAGAGTTCTTATATAACTACTTATGTTAGGACCACTACCACTACTATTATCACAACGGCATAGGGAGAATGGGAAATAATTTGTGCCACTATGTATTGAACTGTACAGTTATGAATTAACTATTCATGTTATGGTGTACATTATCTATCAATTAAAATCAATGCCCAGGCAAAAAGCAAAAACACAGCAACGTTTTACACAGTTGCACTAAGAGTAAATATGTAAACAAACAAACAAAAAAAAAAACAATCAATTTTGTAAATGTTATTTTTGGTCTATAAAGACATTTATATTGTAGATGCCACAACTGGCCTTATAATTTTATTACCTGCCTAGAAAACATACATCCAACAAAACTGGTTAGATTTGTAGCTGATTGTCGTACATTTACCCTTTTTCCCCAGCTTCCATTATATATGTATTTTAAAATATATTTTTATTGATTTCAGAGAGGAAGAGAGAGAGAGAGAGATAGAAAAATCAATGATGAGAGAGAATCATGGATCGGCTCCCTCCTGCATGCCCCCACTGGAGATTGAACCCACAACGTGGACATGTGCCCTTGACCGGAATTGAACCTGGGACCCTTCAGTCCACAGGCCGACACTCTATCCACTGAGCCAAACCAGCTAGGGCTTCAATTATATTTTTCAGTGTGACTCTACCTATAGAACAGTCAGCTCTGGGTGCCAGATAGAGCTAAAAGGATCTGTGGTATCTTTCAAAAGGCAGCAAGTCATTCTATTCCATTTCCCATTCTTCCAGAAGACACCTGAGATCTGTGTATATAGAAATTATTGGAAACATTATTCTCTCTGCACAAATCAGAATTTGACAATATTAATGGACTCTGGCCTCTTTATGAGGCCTGATAACTGATACACTCTGAAAAATTACAGGTTTAACCTACTTAGTTAATTATCAAAATAACTGACATTTCAGCAAACATTTACTGAGAATCTACTATGTGCCAGGTACTCTGCAAGATGTTTGGCATGCAAAATTAAGAAAGGGTCCCTGTCCTCAAGGAGTCCAGGCTAGTAAGAAACACAAACAACAGTACCATAAGGAGATAAGAGATATAAGTTTATGAGAGAGATTCAAGTTTGACTATACACTCTTTTCTAAATACCATTACCCCAAAACATTTAATGGTCCAAAAATGTATCTCTTTGTCTCACCTCTAGTGAGGGTTTATTTCCAGACTGAAACATTTTTGGGAAAAGGCCACAGGCTGAAATAACTGCTCTCTCCAAGCCAACAGAGCTGAAGGGCCTAGCGGGGCTAATGAAGGTGAGGGAAATCTGTGGAAGACCTAGAGGAAAACCAGAAGAATCTAGAGTTGTGATTATAAACCAGCAGTGAATCTGTCCACCAGGGGATGTCTGCAATGTCTGGAAACATTTCTGGCTGTCACAACTACGGAGGCGGGGGCACTGCTGGCATCCAATGGGTAGAGGCCAAGGATGCTATCAATATCCTACAATGCATTGGACAACCCCCATGCACACAACAAAGAATTATCCAGCCCAAACCTGTCAACAGGCCCGAAGTTAAGAAACCCTGATCCAAAGAAATTTCACCCTGGAGAAAGTCACCAACAGTTCTATGTATACAGCCAAAGATCCCACTCGTGCTGTAGAGTGGCCCTACGTGTGCTAATGAACAGTATCCTGGGCACCGGGCAGATCATGGAGCTCTTGAGTGCTGGCTGGCTCTGGTATCCCAATACAGCCTTTTACAAGCAAGAGTGCATTCAAACCTCGTTTCTGAAACGTCTCCCATCTTGAACAATTGGGTTCTTGACCAAGTGGTTCACAGAAAAAATGTCTCGGTTGTTGACCAAAACTTGTTTTTGACCTGACAACCCAATCGTTTCATGTTGACCTCAGCATCACAAAAAAGCATCTCTCAGGCAACGAAGGAGAATGCTTTTGTTGCTGGCTAAATCAATGATGAGCACAATTTTAAGACATAATGTTAGAAAAACTGTTGTTTGGCTAGTTAGCCAGAGATAGCACTTCAGAGGCAGTGATATATTAAAAATTAGTTTAAGGCTAGCAGGGGGTGGTTCTATAAATTTAAGTTTTTATTCATAGACTAAACAGTACATTAGATATGTACTGTATATAAGAAAAGTTAAAAAAGGAATCATTTGAGGGTCTAGGATGGATTAATTCAATTTATATTATTTCTAATGGGGACAATTATTCCGTTTTTAGAACAAATCACTTCTCGAACAGCCTTTCTGAACAAATAAAGTTCGAGAACCAAGGTTCCACTGTAAAAGCAGCCTCCCCCAGTTTGGTCCCTTCCCTCCAACTTATCTTCCTCTTTTGACTTCATTTCCTTCCCAACCAAATTAGATGCTGGAGTCCATCAATCACTTTCTTACCTCTATGAACTACAACTGCACTGAAACCGCAGTCTTGGATTATGAATCAATATAAGCACAGCCGCCCACCCGCACCCCCAGCTCCACTGATATCTCACTCTGAGATCACTGATGAACCCGACCGCCAAATACAACACTTCTCCACTAAGCTCCCAAAACGCCATGAGAAGGAAAACAATCTGATGCTACTGAGCTCCCTCTCCTTCATAAATCCTTCTCCTTTGGGGCTTCAACTGCACTAATCTCTCCAGCTTTTCCTCCTATCTCACTAGCCCTTCCTCAGTTTCCTTTACAGAGGCCAGCCACTGCTCTCTCAGCAATGTCTGTCATGGGAACAATACATATTAACTGGTGTCCTATGGGTAGTAACGCAATCTCATATGAAGCAACCTTAGCCATCCTTCTCTTATCAGTTTTACTTATAAACTGCTCTTTACATTATCAACACTGATCACTACTCAAGAACATATCTGACTAATTCTTAGGGCATCTACCTGCTGTTTCTATGCTATAAACTTTCTCTGGGTGACATTCATAGCTTCTACTAGTATATAATCATTTTTTGTGCTGAAACTCCCCAAATCCATATCTGCGACCTAGTTCTCTCTCATGTTGCCATGCCAGGCCTGGATTTTTAACTGCCTACTGAACATTCCCATCATCAATGAGAGGCATATAATACAGTGAAGTGGTTAACAGTAAGGATTCAAGTAGCAGGTTTCCTGATTTAAGTTCTGGCTAAACCACTTATTGGCTGTGGAAACTTGGTCAAGTTATTTAATCTAGTGCCTTAGACTTCTTACTTACAAAGTGAGGATAATCTTAAATATAACCTCAAAAGGTAACTGTGAAAATTAAATAATTAATCCATGCAAAGCATATGGAATAGGGCCTGTCCTATAAGAAGTAGTCAATAAACGCTAGCTAGCTAGCACCATTATATATCATCACTCCAAACAGGCATCTGAAACCTGGTATGCCCAAAATTGAATTCCTTACCTTCCCAGCCATACTTGAGTGAACCAACCTAGATAATCAAATTAAATACTTTGAAGTGATCCTAATATCTGTCTCCCTCACCCCAGTTCCAATATGTCTCAACTTCCTAAAACTATCTCAAAGCTTGTCACCATTACATTTCCCACTGCCATTAAATCAATTGAAGGCCTCATGATTTCTCAACGAGACTATCCTATCAGCTTCCTCATTGATCTTCTCACCTTTGGAGTATAACCACTCAAATTTATGTCCAATGCAGCCTGATCTCAACCAGCCCCACACTCTTTTGCATACGTCCCTACGAAAGCCTGCCTTGCGATAACTCCCCAGCTGGACTTGTCTTCTGCCTGCCATAGTAGCCTGCATTTACTTCATATCACAAAACTTTAAAATATTTCCATCTCCCCCACTAGACTACAAATTCTGAAGGAAGAAATGGTATAGTTTATCTCTAGCCTCAGGACAGAGCCTCATATATAGAATATACTCAATGAATACTGGACAGATTGCTAGATCCTATTATGCTAAGAGTTTCACATCCTATGAAGTTACATCGCCCTGGTTTTATCAATGAGGAAATAGAAATTAGACACATTAGGTCATTTGCCCAAAGTCACACAGCTGGTCAGTGGCAAAGGCAAACTTTGAATTGATTTTACAGTCAGTGTTGTTTTTCCATTATGTTGCTTATCTCTGTTCTGTACAAATCAGCTTTGTGACTTTGGGGAATCAACTTTCTCTCCTGAAACCTCAATGACCTCACATCTAACATCCCTTCTAATAGTCCAAGCTTCCGAAAAAAAAAATGTTTTGGCAAAGGAGGGTAAAAGAAAAAATTATTTGTTTAAAGGATGTTATCACCTCCCAGAAAGTTGATTTTCCTTTTTTTTAAAAAATATATTTTATTGATATTTTACAGAGAGGAAGGGAGAGAGATAGAGAGCTAGAAACGTCGATGAGAGAGAAACATCGACCAGCTGCCTCTTGCACACCCCCGACTGGGGATGTGCCCGCAACCAATGTACATGCCCTTGACCGGAATCGAACCTGGGACCTTTCAGTCCGCAGACCAACGCTCTACCACTGAGCCAAACCGGTTTCGGCTGATTTTCCTTTTTGATTAAAGGAATTTGAATTTGATATTTCAACAAAAGAGAGATTGAAGAGTAGGGAAAAGGTGAGTGTCTTGGCTTTTAATTCCTAATATAAAGTTTTGTAAAAATTTACACTTTACTATGTTAGAAAGAATGAATTAGCTGCAGGAATATCATGGCAAGCAACTACTCCTTTTTAGTTTTGTGACCTGCTGAATGTATCAGACAGAGTCAGACGCTCAGTAAGTGGGAGAGCCTGTACCTGACTGTCCAGTCAGGCTGCTGAGAGGAGTGGTTTGGGATTTCCAGTGCGGATCACGGCCTGTGCTCTTCCTGTGCCTGTCTCTCTCTAAGGGGGAAGGGACTACAATAATAACATAAGGCCTTGCTTCTCCAACTGAGAAGTGCATACCTAAGAGGTATGTGATGCATTCTTTTTTTTAAAATATATTTTATTAATATTTTTACAGAGAGGAAGGGAGAGAGATAGAGAGATAGAAATGTTAATGAGAGAAACATCAACCAGCTGCCTCTTGCACACCCCCTACCGGGGATGTGCCCGCAACCAATGTACATGCCCTTGACCGGAATCGAACCCGGGATCTTTCAGTCCGCAGACCGACCGACGCTCTCTCTACCACTGAGCCAAACCGGTTTCAGCGTATGTGATGCATTCTTCCCAAGCATCAATCTTATCAAGTGGTAAAAGGAATTTGCAACATTTTTACATCTAAATAACAAGTAGGGCAGAGAATACAAAATTGGCACATTTTTTTCAGAAATCATCCATCTAGCCCAATCCCCTGAAATTTTACACTTGATAATACTAAGGCTCGGTGGGCCTCCTTGCCCACACAGTTGGCTGGTGTACACAGGACTACAGCCTGGATGCTCACCTATAATGCAAACTGTTTCCGCAGCCTCTAACAACAGAAGTTACACCTCTTTTACTCGGGTCTATTTGCCTGAAGTAGTGAATTCCTATGAAGATGAAATTAAATTCCAGCGACTGAGAAGACACCACATACTGGATCCCTTTCAAGGTTCTCAAGAGTTAGTATGACAAAAGACAAAACAAACACCACCTCACTGTCACAGACAACAGGAAGGTGGTACTAGAGGGAAGGGGTGTGAGGGTGGTGTAGTAAAGGGTAAAGGGGGTCAAATATACAGTGACGGGAGGTCTGAGTGTCTGAGGTACAGATTGCTAGACCCGATGCTAAGGATAACAATATACAGATGTTGCATCATACAACTTGAAACCTTTATAATTTTACTAACCAATGTTACCCCAATAAGTTTAATAAAAAAGAGTAAATGTGATAGAAAGATGGAAATATATACATAGACAATGCTGTGTCCAATGAATGCATAAATAAGTAGAACAAATCAATGTTTCTCTGTTTCTCTCTCTTCCCCTTCCTCTATCTAAAAATAATAGGTTTAAAAATTTTTAAATAATAATAATGTCCCTATTCTACGCCTTCTTTACAGCCTCACGATTGCCCATTTTTGATGATTTCAGTGACATTTTATCTTACGATACCTGTGATAGAGTATAATAGCTAAGGTGCTCCTTTACTTGGAGGTAATACATCTAAGTTAGGGAGAGGCAATAGTGTATAATGGAGGCAGAATGCCTGGGTTCAAATTCTAGCCTACTATCCAGCTATAGCCATTATTTGGCAAGTTATTTATCTAATTTTTCTTTGCCTCAAGTTTTCTCACCTGTAAATGGAAGTAATAGTAGCATCTATTCTCTCACTGGGTTCCTCTGAGACTGAAGGCTTTCAGATAGTGTCAGGCAGATGGTAAGCACTATATGAGTGCTTGATATTATCTGTATTTAATTGGTGGAGGCTAACCAAGATTGTCCTTGGCTCTTTGTATTGAGCCCCCTGCCTAGGGTTTAAGAGAGAACCACAAAACACCAGAGTTGAAAGGAGCTTTAGACACAGTGACAGACAGACAGTGTACGGTCTACAAAGCCTAAATTATTCACTACCTGGACCTTAACAGAAAGTCTGCCCATCCCCGGACTAATCCAATCAGTTTCCCCTAGCCTAGCTGATATATCCTATCCGCAGAGGGAACGAAAGCCCAGAGAGGGTAGTCTGTCCACAGTGATGTACTCGGTGAGTTAGTGGCAAAGCTGGGACTAAAACCCAGTAAATAAGGATAAAGATTAAGTATAAGTCAGGGAAAATAATGGCGGCTGAAGAGTTAAATAGGTCATCTATTTCTAATGGATGCTTTCTTAACACTATAAGCCTAGGTATTACACACATACACACACACACACACACACACACACACACACACACACACACATATATATATTTGCATCAGTGTTTTTTAATGCTCTCCAGGTGAATCCAATGTGCAGCCGGAGGCGAGAACCACTGTGACAAGTATTGTGCTTTGCAACAAGATACAAACTAACCACCTTACCTCCTTAAAAATAAAAAATAAAAATCAAGGAAACTGACTGGGTAGTTAACCAGAAGAATCCCATATTTCACCTGCAATTACCCATGTGTAAGGAACTCCACCAAGAACAATAGGAAGGCACAGTGAAGACAAAGGCCCTCATTTACACTAGAGAATCAAGTCATTTTTTATTTATATCTGTAAGTTCCAACAGTTAAATCCATCATAAATTTCAGACAAGAACTTTCTCAATGTTAAAATAACTTGTACTCCTCAAAAGTATACAAGAATATATTAAAACTTTTATATGGCAAAAAGAATCATAAAAGTCAAAAGACAACTAAAAAAAAAATACTTCCAATACATGAGATTATACAAAGGGTTATTACTTGCAATACACAAAAGCTCTTCCAAATCAATAAATACAAAAATAAAAATGATTATATAGAAATGGACACAACAGGAATGAACAGGAAATTCAAAACTTAAAAACACAAATGGTCAAGGTACTTTTAAAAAACAACCTAAAAAATGAAATTCATTTCTTGTTTACCAGACTGACAACAATGAAAGAGACAGGTAATACACAAATTGCAAGGGTGAGGGGAACAGACATACAGCTGGTTCAAACCTTTTTTAAGGCAGTCTGGCAATATGTATCAAAATATAATGTGTGCAACTCAACAATAACAAAAACAACAACCCCTTTACAAATGAGCAAAGGACCTAGTCTCCAAAGGAAATACACACATGGCCAACACACACATGAAAAGATGCCCAAGATCATTAGTCATTAAGGAAATGTAAATCAAAACCACAACGAGACACCACTTTCACACCCAATAGGATGGTTATAATTTTTTTTAAAAGGAAAGTAAGTGTTGGAAAAGATGTGGAGAAACTGGTATCTTCCTATGTTGCTGGTGGGGATGTAAAACGGTGTAGCCACTGTGTAAAAAGAGTTTGGCAGTTTCGCAAAAAGTTAAACATAGAATGATCATATGACCCAGAGATTCCATTCCTAGGCACAGGCCCAAAAATAACTGAAAAGAAATACATGTACACATGTTCTCAGCAGCACTATGCACAACAGCTTAAAGGCGTTAATCTCCATCATTAGATTGTGTTCTGTATACAATAAAATATTCAACCATAAAAAGGAATGAAGTACAAATAACTACAAGCGAAGAAGCCAGATAAAAGACTGCATATTATCTGATACCATTTATATTAAACTAGAGGCCTAGCGCGCCGCCCTGCCTCCCGAACTAGGAGGCACCCCGAGGGGGGCCAGCTGAGTTGTGTCGGATGGGTTGGGGGCAGATGCTCTTGTGTGTTGTGTCTCCACTCCCGCCCGCCCACAACCCCCAGCGCCCTCCTGCCCATCTGCGTGAGCCGCTTCTCCTGAACAGTTATGATGCCCAGTTAATTAGCATATTCCCTGTTTATATATATTATTATATACATATAGATATCCAAAATAGATAAAAACAAACAAACAAACAACAAAACAGCAAAAAACAGAAGCAGACTGGAGGTTGTTAGAGGGTGAAGAGAAAGGGGAATAGGGAGTAACTGCTTAATAGCCAAAGGGTTTTTGGGGTGATGGACACATTTTGGAACTAGATAGAGGTGGTGGTTGTCCTTATCAAAAAGAAAAAAAAAGTATACTCTCTAATAAATGCCTTAGAAAACTGGAAGAAAAAATAATATATACATCCTCTCATCCTATGAATTTACCCTGAAGAGAATCATACAAAAAGATGTATGTGCAAAGACGTCCATCTTAGCATCATTTATTACAGCAAAAAACAGAACCCTCTAAATGTCCTTCAGTAGAAATCTGGTTACATGAATTATGATATACCTGAATCCTACACAAAAATTAAAAACAATAATGTAGACAAGCTTTGCTATCCAATTTCAAGACTTACTATACAGCTATAATAATCAAGAAAATGTGATATTGGCAAAAAATAGACACATGACAATGGAACACAAGAGAAATAGCCCCACACAAATACAGTCCATTGGTTTTTAACAAAGGTGTAAAGGTAATTCAATGGAAAAAGGATAGTCTTTCAAAAACAGTGCTGGTACGCCCTGGCCAGGTAGCTCAGTTGGTTAGAGAATCATCCTGATTCACCAAAGTTGTGGGTTCGCTCTAAGTGTTCTCTGAATGGCAAAATTAACCAGATTGAAGCCACTGATGCAGACATGTAAACATTAATACATAAAGATATCTATTGCATACTGCTAAGAGGGGGGAAAATAAACAAGACACAGAACAGCATGAAATGTATTCATCAACTTACATGAAAACACATACACATGGACAAAACTTAGGAACATTATGCTAAGTGAAATAAGCCAGTCATAAAAGAGACAAATACTGTATCATTCCACTTACATGGAGAATGCTCCCATTTCAATAACCAAAATCCTATTAGTCTGTCTCCAAAATGACAAAGTGGTTACCTGTTATCCTCAGCCACAACCCAACCCAGCCTCTCACACCAGGCTAATGTTAATCCTAACCTGTTCATCTCTCCACCCAGCCATCAGTTACCTTATGAGACAGAATTACTATCACTTCCTTATTTAAAACATAAAATTCCATACCATGCCTCTCAGTGGCCTCTAAAATTTGTTCCCAGAGTCTATATTTTTAGTTTGACCTCCTACAGCTGTCTCTCAAGTATCCTAGATGCATAGTTGCTGGTCACTCCTTGCAAACATACCATGAATTTTTTTACTCTTCCTTTCCTTTGCTCATGCTATTCTTCTGTCAAGA
This sequence comes from Vespertilio murinus, assembly GCA_963924515.1. NCBI lineage: Eukaryota > Metazoa > Chordata > Mammalia > Chiroptera > Vespertilionidae > Vespertilio > Vespertilio murinus. The sequence goes on from OZ004706.1 coordinate 25,004,316, forward strand.
GTACTCTTCTCCTGCCCTCGCTGGTTTGGCTCAGTGGGTGGGGCATTGGCCTGGGAACTGACCGGTCCAGTTCGATCTTCGACCCCAGTTGAGCATGTGCAGAAGGCAACCAATTGATATGTTTCTCTCACATAGATGACTCTCTCTCTGCCCTCCCCCTGACTTCCACTCTCTAAAATAGAAAGATATCCTCGGGTGAGGATTAACCAAAAAAAGAGAGAGAGAGAAAGAATAGTCTTCTTCCTTCTCTGCCTGTTGAAATGTATACAGTGGCATAAAGGAAAAGAATGGGATGAAGGACAAATGGGTAAATAAATAGGAGGTGGGGAAAAAAACACAGAATAGCATGGATATGACAGTACAAGAACGCAATTTTTGGTAGGGATGAGGTGCCTACCTCATAAGGTTCTGGTGAAAATATTAAATGAGATACTACATGTCAAGCTTTAGAAAGGGTCTTATCCAAAATAATAAAAGCGTAAGGTGCTAATTAGACTGGATGTCCTTCCGGATGTAGCCGCAGCAGGGGCTGAGCCCCTTGCACAAATTTCATGTATCGGGCCTCTATGTATAATTGCTATTTTCAGTATTATTACCATTCATGGCGTGGTGCTAAGAGCTTAAACTCCTGCTGCCACAATGAGGAGGGAGCAGTGGTGAGGCCCCAGCAGGGCTCCAAAGGTAACCAAAGGGACAAATGGGACCCTGGTCTGATTCAAATTTATTCAACAAACTGCACACGTGAAACCAGAGCCAATTGGGCTAAGCCATACTAGAGTACATACAGAGCATGTAGGTGAATTCCTACACACCTCAAATAACTTCTACTCCTCAGCTGTATATCCTTTTTTGAAGTGGAGCTGTTTCAAGTGGAACATCAGGACAGCACTCATGCTCACAAATATGCAAGTCTTAACTATGCTCCCCAATGGTTTTCCATTTGGCCAGCAGTCATTTCTCCTTCCTTACATAACACAGGAGGCTTGACTACCAAGTTCTTCCCATAGCTGCAAAAAAAGTGAATATATATGTAAAACCCACCCACACTTAATACTGTAGCAAACGAAAATTAAATTCACTCACAACAGAGGTGAGTTAAAAACCTTAGAAAACTATACATACGTAATTTTAGATGAGTCAAAAATTTGAGATTTCTGCCAAAACCGGTTTGGCTCAGTGGATAGAGCGTCAGCCTGTGGACTGAAGGGTTCCAGGTTCGATTCTGGTCAAGGGCATGTACCTGGGTTGCGGGCACATCCCAGTGGGGGGGGAGGGGGTGCAAGAGGCAGCTGTTTCTCTCTCATCGATGTTTCTAACTCTATCCTTCTCTCTTTCTCTCTGTGAAAAATCAATAATATATATATATATATATATATATATATATATATTTTTTTTTTTTTTTTTTTTTTTGAGATTACTTTGCCTCTTATCAGGCTGTCTTCTTAAAAGACTGCCTCCAGATAGCCCCCATCTCTTCTGGTTAACAGGTAGGTTTTCATGGCTTTTATTTCATATCCTAGTAATAAGCCACTATGATTCACTACCCTATCTCTCCTTCATATCCCTCCCCCACGCATCCCAGATCTCCCTTGAGCACTATCAGACAGTAGGCCTTTAGTAAAAAGAAAAAAAAGCACAACGCTGCTCCTAAATTATGTCCCAAAGCAGACAAAAAGGACGCAGAGCTCCACATCTACTAAATGGCGCATAGCCTGCCTACTAGTCTGACTGCCAAAAATCACTTGCTTCTCCGCTTGTAGGTTTAGACAAACACAAAGGGAGCTATGCTCCTATGTATGACTACCACTCCTCCACAGGACTTGACGGACTACGGCATCAGAGATACTCCCTCTCTATAAACCCAAATAGAACACTGTTTATTTTCTCTGGGCATACAGTTAGCAGCCTGTATTTCCAGGCAGTTAGTTCATTGTACATCTTTTGGCAAGTGCCTTCAAGTTTCTCAGTACAATGTTTCATCCAGCCACTGAAGGCAATGCATTGTACCTTGAATTTACATGCCAAGAGAAGACAGACTGAAAAGAAGACCTTCAGTATCACCTTCCTGCAGTACATGAGACACTGCGGGAGTTAGAAGGCCCGGATCCAATTCCCAGGTGTGCAAGTGCCTTGCAGTATGATCTCCAGTCTGCTCTGTAATCTTTCTGTACTTCAGTTTTTCCATCCTGGAAAACAGGGATTGTATTACCTTCCCCCTCCCTGGATTTAGGCTCTCACTGCTGACTGAGAATATGTATGTTTCTACAATTTGTGAAACTGGGCTTTGGAAAACTCAGAAAATGAAGCACAAATGTTATTTCTCACTTTTGTCAGATCTACCATGCAGAATCCACAGAACCCAGCAGGAGTCTCTAAATAAGTAACCCCTCAGAGAGCGGTTCTGACTTCCCACTCAGCAAGCGGCACACAGGAGAATGGGAGGCAAGAGGCCAGAGGCTACATAGCAGCTGCAGAAGCCAGTCATCATCCATCAGGCTCCGTTACAGTACTATCACCCTAGACACACTGTCCTTAACACTCCACTGTACTTCTACCTCAAAGAAGCTACCTCACTGCTCAAAGCACTTCCTTAATTCAATGTTTACCAAAAACAAGCACTTTCCCGGGATGGTAGCTGCCCTGGTGGGGGTTACCTTGGGGTGACCCTACAGTTAAGGCAGGACAAAGGGATGACACCACAAGTATGAGGTGCAAGACAATTTAAGATTTAAGTCAGTATTTTACAGTCCTTTTTGAGTTACCTGTACACTTTTTTTTAACTGTTAAATGGCTTTTTAAGTTTTATTGTTGAAAGTATTCCATGTGTCCCCCATTCTCATTGACCCCTTATAGCCCGTCCCCATGTCTTCACTACCTATGGTCTGACTAGTACGTTTCTGAAATACAAAATTCAGGACAGGATTCCAAAAAATTATTAAAATGCAAACGTTGGCTTTTAAAAAGATAAACTTGGACCCTGGCCAGTGTGGCTTGGTTGATTTTCCCCCTGTGTACCAGGGTTGCCAGTTTAATTCCAGGGTGAGCAGGAAGCATCCAATTGATGTTTAGCTCTCATATCCATGTTTCTCTCTCTCCTTCTCCCTTCCTCCCCTCTTAAAAAAAAATCAATAAAAAAATTTTTTTTTAATATATATATTTTTTAGCCCTAGCTGGTTTGGCTCAGTGGACAGAAACCAATCACTGTCTCACTAATAGGAAGATGTGGACAGGAAACCCAGAAGACTGGTCAACAACCCTAATTGCTCTAACCCCTCACTGTTTAGTTGAAACTTTTGTTAGCTGAAGCAGCCTCCACCTCTGTTTGTCTTGTGTAAATTTCTGTTATTGGAAATTCCTGTCTAAGGGCCATGGGTGTATCCCATAGTGTCAATAAACGGGGTGGCCAAGCCAGAGCAATATGTAGTCCTCCCACGGGAGGAGGGCTCCCGCCTGGCCCCCAATACCGCCAAATTAATACATTTCCTAATCTCTTTTTATTTATGTGTGGCCTTCTCCAGAACCCAAACCCTGAACCATGCGGGACATGAAAGGGGTTCCCAACAGCTATCATTGAATTATTGACTAAATTATATCTCTATCTAGTTATAGCACATTTTATCCCCCTAAACAAAGCATCATGTGGCTGACAGTCAGCTCAACAACACTTTATTTGACAAAGATCACTATGAATTCACACTATGATTCACAATATGAATCCTAAAATACAATTTATATCCTGATCAAAATGTAGTACACCCTTCTGAAAGAAAAGTGGCATACAAGTTAAGGAATAATCTAGTCCGGTCGGTATGGCTCCATGGTTGAGCATCAACACATGAACCAAGAGGTCACGGGATCAATTCCCAGTCAGAGCACATGCCTGGGGTTGCAGGCTTGATCCCCAATAAGGGGCATGCAGGAGACAACCTATCCACATCAATATTTCTATCTCTCTATTCCTCTCCCTTCCTTCTCTAAAATCAATAAAAATTTTTTAAATGTTTTATATTATTTTTTAGCCTTGGCCCCGTGGCTCAGTGGTTGAGTATCGACCTATGAACAGGAAGTTACAATTCGATTCCCAGTTGGGGCACATGCCAGGGTTTTGGGCTTAATCAATGATTCTCATCACTGATGTTTCTAGCTCTCTTTCCCCCCCTTTCTGAAATCAATAAAAATATACTTAATTTTCTTTTAGTTTTTACTGATTTAAGAAAGAAACATCAATTTGCTGTTCCACACCCATGCATTCATTGGTTGCTTCCTGCATGCACTGCCACCGGGAGACTAAGCATGCAATCCTGGTGCATTGTGGGAGCACTCTAACCAACTGGCCAGTGAGATCCTCTTTTATCTGTGAAATAATATCTACTTTACAAGATCATTGTGAGGATAAACAGCGTTATACAAATTTAAGCTATTATTATTTTGCCTGTAGATTTATTCAAAATTGAAAATGTTCATTCAAGGAACTGGTGATCCAACCTTAAGAATGTCACTTTGTGCCCGAGCTGGTTTGACTCAGTGGAGAGAGTATTGGCCCAAGGACTGAAGGGTCCCTGGTTCGATTCCGTTCAAGGGTGCAGCCCCGGTACAAGTACTATGTACGGGAGCCAACCAATGGCTATGTCTTTCTCACATTAATGTTTCTCTCTTACTGTCTTTTCCCATATCTTTCACTCTTTCTAAGAATCACTGGAAAAGTATCCTTAGGATAGGATTAATAAATAACAACAAGTGCCGAGACCGGTTTGGCTCAATGGATAGAGCATTGGCCTGCGGACTGAAAGGTCCCAGGTTCGATTCCGGTCAAGGGCATGTACCTTGGTTGGAGGCACATCCCCAGTGGGGGGTGTGCAGGAGGAAGCTGGTCAACGATTCTCTCTCATCGATGTTTCTAACTCTATATCCCTCTCCCTTCCTCTCTGTAAAAAAATCAATAAAATATATTTTAAATAAATAACAAGAAATTTTTTAAAATGTCACTTTGTTCACATGCTTAGCAAAAAATTTCTGACTCAACCCCAAGTCACTGTAAAGCATCACCTCCTTTCTTCCATTAGCTCTATCCACTGAGCCAAACCGGTTTCGGCACAAAGAATTATTAGTATCTCAGTTCAAACACTTATTACTCTATTTTGTTTCATGTTTAGCTGAACTAAAACTTCTTGAGGACAAGGATTATGGTTTTGTCTCTCCAAAAGGGCATTTCAGAATAGTACCTACTAGCCCTAGCTGGTGTGGCTCAGTGGACAGTGTCAGCCTGTGGACTGAAGGGTCCCAGGTTCAATTCTGGTCAAGGGCACATGCCCGGGTTGCAGGCTCGATCTCCAGTGTGGGGTGAGCAGGAGGCAGCCAATCAATCATTCTCTCACCATTGATGTTTTTCTCTCTCCCTCTCCCTTCCTTTCTGAAACCAATAAAAATATTTTTTTTAAAAGCATAGTACCTACCAAATGTTTACCACTTACTATGTGCCATATGTTGTGTTAAGTGCTTTACATACTTAATCTCATTTAATCAGTACAATAATGTTGTTATTGTTATTATTCACCCTATTTTACAGAAGAAAGAAAAAAAAAGACAGTATGAAGAGGTTAGGCCAAAGTTGCATATCTTAGAAAAGATAAAGTCTGTCTCTAGAAGTTGACACAAAGTAGAGATCACAAATATTTGCTGATATCCTAATCATTTCATTTGCTTTGATGGCCGTATCACCTCCAATGAACTGAGAGGGTAGAAACCTTGCCCAGAGGTTTATAAGGTAGAGTGGGGAGCACTGCCCCTCCAGACCCTGAACCTACCTGGAATTTCACATCGAGCATCTCATTTACTCCATAAAAACATCTACTATGTGTAAGTTCTCTTCAACAAGCAGCACCTGTGATTCTTCCACCAGAGATTTACCAAGCCGAAACCGGTTTGGCTCAGTGGTAGAGCATTGGTCTGCGGACTGAAGGGTCCCGGGTTCGATTACGGTCAAGGGCATGTACATTGGTTGCGGGGACATCCCCAGTGGGGGGTGTGCAGGAGGCAGCTGATCAATGTTTCTCTCTCATCGAGTTTCTAGCTCTCTATCTCTGTCCCTTTCTCTCTGTAAAATATCAATAAAATAAAATTTTAAAAAGAGAGAGATTTACCAAAGAGTCACCCTCTCCCGATCCGAACACAAGTGCTGCCAGGTGCCATGCGGGCTACATTCCTCTGGGCCTCCCTCCGGCTCAGGAAGAAGACAAAGCCTCCTGCTTCCCAGCTGCCCGAAACTGGGAAAGTTCGGCTTTTCCCAGCCGGCATGGCTCGGCTGAGCAGCGACATATGAACCATGAGGTTCCCCCGTGTGGGCCATTTGGGAGGCAGCTGATCAATGATTCTCTCATCACTGATGTTTCTCTCTCTCCTTCTCCCTTCCTCTCTGAAACCAATAAATATATTTTTAAAATCCCAGCTTTTTAAAACAAGCATTTACCAAGTGCCTGGTCTTCTTCGGAAAAGGCTGCCCTGCTCTTCGTCCTAACTCTATTTTAATCCCAGTTATTAATCACCACAGCCTTGTGAGGTAAGGTAGTGTTTCCTCCACTTTACAGATACATAATGCCCCCCAAAAAGACAGTATGAAGGCCACGAGGCCGGTGGCCGATTAGGGGCTGGAATCTGGGTCTCCTGACTCCCCAGTCTGTTCCATTCCCCCTGCAGAAACTCACAGATGGTAACCCATTTACCTTGGTGTCGCTGGGCACTCTAAAGAGCAAAAGCTCTAGAATAGTTTTCATTCAAAAGCTATTTGTCGGCCCTAACCGGTTTGGCTCAGTGGATGGAGCATCGGCCTGCGGACTGAAGGGTCCCAGGTTCGATTCCTGTCAAGGGCATGTACCTTGGTTGCCGGCACATCCCCAGTGGCAGGTGGGCAGGAGGCAGCTGATTGATGTTTCTGACTCTCTATCCCTCTCCCTTCCTTTCTGTAAAAAAAAATCAATAAAATTTTTATATATTTTTTAAAAGCTATTTATAGGACATACATATGTCAACCTTGTAGGCTCAAGTACCATCGCCTCCACCTATTTGCTAGGTGACACGGAGTAAGTATTCACCTCCTGAGGTGAACTCCCCCGTCCATAAGTGGAGATAACAGTACCTGCCACACCGTCCCGTCGTGAGGGGTTAAGTGAGATGAAAGTGAAGCGCCTGGAACTGTACCAGACAGACGGTGGGCGGTTAGTAATTGTGGTTTCCCTTCACCTCCCCGCTCCGCCCCGCAGGCTTCGGGGTTCGCTCCCTATCCCGTGCCGCAGGGGACCCCCCTGGCCCGCGGCGGGCCCGGGCGCGGCCTCCGGTTTCCCAAGCCGCGGGCCGGCCGCCCTGGCCTACCTGCATGGAGTCAGCGCTGACGATCTCGCCGCCCAGCCGCTGGCCTAGCTGCAACGCCAGGGTGGATTTGCCGGTGCCCGTGGCCCCGAGGATCACCACCAGCGGCAGGGTCCGCTGCACGCCCCGGAGCCCGTGGCCCACAGACACCGCGCGTGCAGCCGCCGCCGCCGCCGCCATCTTGGAGACGTCTGCGCATGCGCGGGAGCAGCTGTCCCCATGACAACCGTCAGTGCGCTTGTGCAAACCTCGGGCTGAGCCGGGAGGGTGCACCGGGCGTGGGGAGCCGCGGAGCCGAGGTCCCCAGGCTCCCGACGTGAATGCCGTCAACTAAGGGGTGTCACAGCTGCAACTACCAACTCTCCCACATAGGGCTGGATGATCCCTGAGTGAATATAAGCGTAAGCAATGGACATGATCACCAGGGGGATGAGAACATGAGTGGGGGGAGGGGGAGGGGATGGAGGGTTAAAGGAGGGATGAGGACACATATGCAATACCTTAATCGATAAAAAAATAAAAATAATAAAAAACAAAAAAATTTTGACCAACAAAGGAAAATGAAACAGTATTTATTTATTACTAAAATCATCTAATTGTATTAACCAATCAGGTTTTACAACCTAGTCTACATTAGAATGTATATTAGATCCAGTTGTAGAAAAAATAAATGGTGTAGGCAAAAAAACAGATGTCATAAAATGCTCTACCAGAAGTTTTGATAACTGATCGAATTTATTATTTTATTTTTTTAAAAAAGTGGGAAAAGAATTTTAGGAAGAAAAATAAAATAAAATATAGAATGATCCCTGTCATTCTTTTCCAGCACCCGGTTATTTTTCTTCAGAGCACTGATTACAATATAAAATTATAAACTGAGCTCTTGTCTGTTGTCTGACTTTCCACTCCAGGCTGTTGGTTCCATAAAAGCAAAGAACAGCTCCTGCCTAGGTCCTGGCACAGTCTCTGATACCCAGTAGGCTCTCCGTATTGTTGTTGTTTTAAATATATTTGTATTGACTTCAGAGAGGGAGAGATACAGAAACATCAATGATGAGAAAGAATCACTAATAGGCTGCCTTTCAAAGGCCCCACACTGGGGAGGGAGCCCACAGTCAGGGCATGTGTCCTGACCTGGAATCGCACGGTGACCTCCTGGTTCATAGGTCAAAGCTCACCCACCGAGCCAAACCACCAGAGTTTGTTGTTTTTTTAATGAAGCACTTTACAAATGTCAGACTTTTAAAAAATAATGAATCACCCTTTTTATATATTTTTTTATTTTATTGATGAAAGAGAGATTAAGAGAGAAGGAGGGGGAGGCAGAGAGAGAGAAATATCGATTTCTGTTGTTTCACTTGTTTATGCTTCATCAGTTGTTTTCTTTTTTAAAAATATGTTATTGATTTTTTACAGAGAGGAAAGGAGAGTGATCAAGAGCTAGAAACATCGATGAGAGAGAAACATCGACCAGCTGTCTCCTGCACACCTCCTACTTGGGATGTGCCCACAACCCAGGTACATGCCCTTGACCAGAATCGAACCTGGGACCTTTCAGTCCACTGGCCGACACCCTATCCACTGAGCTATACCGGTTTTGGCAGTTGTTTTCTTATATATGACCTGATTGGGGATCAGACTCAACAACCCTCTAACCCAGTGTTCCCCAAACTTTTGACATATGTGTGCCCCTTCTATAATTTTCATAACGCTGAGTACCCCTCATCAAAAAAAAGGATGTATTTTAATAACAATCAAAATATATTTATTTTTTATTTTTTTGGTACATACACAAAATAATAATAAACGAAAAATAAAATTATTCATAATAAAATATAAATAAAAGTTATATTATAAATAACATTTATTTGCACATCGGACCATCTCACACCTCACAAGACTGTCTTGTCTTGACTCATGAGAACGTAGAATTAGATGAAGCTAAGCACGGTGCAGTGCATATCCCCACCAAACTCTGGTGTAACGCGTACCCCCACCACTCGTACCACACTTTGGGAAACACTGCTAACCAACTGAGCTGCGAGGCTAGGCCCAATATTGTTAAATGGAGAGGCGAATGGCTTGCCTATCTAGTGCTGGAGCCAGTCGGCTGAGGGGTGTGGCGTTCTCCAGGATCAAATCTGCCCTGTTATCAGGCCAGGGTGGCTGCACTAATGTTTTCATCCCACAGGGCAAACTCAGACACAATTAGAAGATGGGGCAAAACGTTCCATCTCTCTGAGGAGATGATGCAGGAGGTGGAGTGAGAAAAAAGAAAAACAAGCCAACTACCCACAAACTATGAAGAAGAAAAGTAAAGCAGGCAGAAAGGATAAAGTGGTATCAATCCTCCCATGTGGCTCAGTGGTTGGAGTGTAGCCCTGAACACTGAAAGGTCAGGGGTTTGATTCCCAGTCAGGGCCCATATCTAGGTTGTGGGTTCGATCCCCAAACTGGTCAGGACACATGCAAGAGGCAACTGATGGATGTTTCTCTCTCACATCTCTCTCTCTCTCTCTCTCTCTCTCTTTCTCTCTCCCCCCTCCCTCTCTCTCTCACACACACACACACACACAATCAATCAATCCATGAAAATCTCCTTGGATGAGGATTAAAAAAAAAAAAGTAGGTGAGGAGAATTGGGACAAGAGAAGACCAAAATCCAGGGGACTCCACAATCTTGAAGGAAGGGCTTTGGACTCAGGCGGACCTCGGTTCAGATCCTTGCGCCGTCACTTATCCTCTGTGTGGCCTCACGCAGTCTCCTCAATTTTTATATCGTTAAATGCCTCTCAAGATTTCCTTAGGGAGAAAATGAAGTCATGTCTGAAAAGTGTCAGCTACAATGCCCTGGCACATAACCACCACCATTTTTTGAACACTTTGTATTATTGTTAAAGTAACACTCCATCTGCCTCACTAAGGAGGTAAGAGCCGCAGCCTAAAGGGTCCAAAATTTTCAGGAATGTGTAAAAGTGTCTACATACCTCCTGGACTATCCCTTTCTTAGCCAATTTAAGAGTTAATTTTTTCTCTCTCTCTCCCTGAGATTACTGGTCTCTGCCTAGCTCTCCACTCATGTCACCAGGATCCCCTGGGCCGCAGGAATGACTCCCAGAAGTTCGGAGCATGTGTGAGACTACCCGCCAATACGTGGCCGGCCTGGAGTAACCATGAATACAGCTCTCAGTCACTTGGATCGCCCTGGCATAACGGCGGCCACTCGTGTAGCCAGATGTATTGTTTGGAAAACACCAGATCCCAGGGTCCCCGTACCGCCCTTTCTCAAGCCAATCTGCTTTGATCAAAAAAAGCCTTGTTCTCTCCCATTTGTGGTACCTGCCTGGGGCGGGTATTAAAATCAAGATGTGAGGCGACACGTATTGGCAGACACTCAACATGACGGTTGTTAACGGTAGAGCCTTTGCCTGGAGACTTTCAGAGGGTACGGTTACCGTGGCAACCAACAGAAAGATGACAGGCTGGAGAAATGATGCAAATAAAGCGAAAGGGGGGCTAATTTCACGATGACAATCTGACCATGACAGAGTATGCTCACTCACAGATGGGAAAGCATTGTCCCAGTCATGACCAGGTGACTGTTACTAGAGAGAGGAGAAGAGGGGGGGTGGGTGGAATTTACCACCGAGAGACCAGAAGAGGGAGAGGCTGGTTGCCAAGGCAACCGGGAAGAAAGGAATGAAAAAAAAAGGGGGGGGGGGCTTTACCACAGCAGCAGAAAATTGCTTCTAGCCAAGCAACACAGGACTGTTGCTATAGAAACAAAGAGAACAGGGATCCTGTACCATGGGGAGAATTATCACTAAAATGCTGAGCAGGGAAGACTCCTAAATCAGAATGGAGCTCAGGGTCCAAAACAAATGGGAAGTGAGAAAGACACTGTGCCATTCCCATTCACTGTAATTCTGCCTGCCCTACCACAAGAGAATGGGAGCGTGTTTCGTAATACCTTTATGGTATTTTATTTGTACCTCTGTTTCCCTAACGCTCCTCTAAACGCCACTAAGAATAGTTCCTGCAGGTAATCTGTAACTTGAAATCCTAATTGGAGAGATTAAGTTCAAGGGGAAATTGGGAAACTGAAGTCTATGACCAAGAGCGAGTAAGTATTTCTGAACACAACATAAAACCCTCTAGGGAGAAGCTTTGCAGGATCATAAGGAGACAAAAGGTGACAAAAGGAAGTCAGAAAAGCTACATGTAGTCATGCCCAGGTATTGGCTTCGGCCCTCTCTCCACCTTTTATGAGGCCGGATGAGATGTAGCTCAATCTTTTCTGTAAGATAGCTCACGAGGAAAGGGAGCCTTCCACTTAAAGAATATGTATTTCTGCCGAAACCAGTTTGGCTCAGTGGTAGAGTGTCTGTCTGCGGACTGAAAGGTCCGGGTTCGATTCCGGTCAAGGGCATGTACCTTGGTTTCGGGCACAACCCCAGTAGGGGGTGTGCAAGAGGCAGCTGGTCGATGTTTCTCTCTCATTGATGTTCCTAGCGTTCTATCTTCTCTCCCTTCCTCTCTGTAAAATATCAGTAAAATATACTTTTTTTTTTAAAAAAGAATATGTATTTATGTAAAGGTGAAGGATGCAGAGCCCATCTCCAACATACTCCACTGCTTACAGGTTATTTAGGGTAAATAAATTCTATTTTTAAAAATATATATTTTATTGATTTATTACAGAGAGGAAAGGAGATAGATAGAGAGCTAGGAACATCTATCAGCTGCCTCCTGCACACCCCCTACTGAGGATGTGCCCACAAGCAAGGTACATGCCCTTGACCGGAATCGAACCTGGGACCTTTTAGTCCGCAGGCCAACGCTCTATCCATTGAGCCAAACCGGTTTCGGCAATACATTCTGCTTTAAAAGGCAAAAATGGCCCAGCTGGTGTGGCTCAGTAATTGAGCATCGGCCTATGAACCAGGAAGGAAGTTGCAGGTTGATTCCCAGTCAGACGGGACCCAGCCTGACTATATGGAGCGCATGCCTGGCTTGCAGGCTCCATTCCCATCTGGAAGGGTGCAGGAGGCAGCTAATCAATGATTCTCTCTCATCATTCATGTTTCTATCTCTTTCTCCTTCTCCCTTCCTCTCTGAAATCAATTAAAAAATACTTTTAAAAAGACAAAAATGCTGGGATAGGTTCAGTCTGGAAGGACATATCTAAAATGTAGGAATGAGGTACCAGGGATGCTCAAGTTACTTGGAGGGCAATAATTCCTTACCTGCCCTTCTGGAAGTCCACCGCATCCACCTAATTGTCACCCACCGTGTGTGAGTGTCGTACCCTAAGGAGCCGGTGTATAGTCAGGCCGGGCCCCTCTGCACCTACCTCCTGTTCCTTAGGAAACTGAAAGCAGAACATTGGGCTGGAGGTACATGGGAACATGGCAGAAAAGGAGAAAGAGAGAAGTGCAGAAAGATAGAAAGAAATCTGGGTGATGACTCATTAGTGTTTATTATGTTACTTTCTATCCTCTGTATATTTTAAATAATTTATTTTTAAATTTTTTGGAAAAAAGAAAGACACTTGAGGAGAAGCCTAAAGGTGTAACCACTAGAGTGGAGGCTCCATTCAAAGCGAAGCATCTAGAATAGATTCTGGAGGACGCTGTGACAGTCTGGACAGAAGGAAGAGTGTGGGAGGACTGAAGCATCTGTTTCCAAGGTAGAAGAAGAAAGCTGGGTCAAGGACAAACAGTGGTTTGTTTGTTTGTATGTTTGTTTGTTTTTTTCAAAAAAAGCTCAAGATGCCTTTGCACCCTAACCCCATGCTAATTAGGCATCCTGCCGGAGTATTTCATGCTGAACTCGGTACTTGCATTAGCTTCCCAGAGCTGCCACGCCGCCATAACAAATGACCACGGAGGGGGCGGCGTAAAACAATGCAACTGTATTTTCTCACAGTTCTGGGCCTGAAGTCCAAAATCATGGGGTAGGCAGGGCCATGCTCCATGCTTCCATCTATGGAAGAACCCTTCCTTGCCTCTTCCAGCTTCTGGTGGCGGCTGGCAATCCTTGGCAATCCTTGGTCTGTGGCAGCATGACTCCCGCTCTGCCTTTGTCTTCAGATGGCCCACTTCTCTGTCCGAATTTCTCTCCCCGCTCCCCGCCCTTGATTTGGGAGAAACATGGTTTGCCACAGTTCCAATTACTTATGCATTCATTGGTTACTTCTTGTCTGTGCCGTGACCGGGGACTGAACACACAACCTTGGTGTATCAGGATGATGCTCTAACCAACTGAGCTACCAGGCCAGGTTCTGCATTTCCCTCTCTTTAGGATTCGGGCCCAGCCTAATCCAGTATGACCTCATTTTAGCATGATTACATCTGCAAAGATTCTATTTCCAAATAAGGCCACATTCACAGGTTCTGGATAAACCTGAATGTGGTGGGGAATATTATACAACCCAGCACAGCGTCTGTCAGTAATCACAACACATTCCATTGGTTTGGCGCATTGCTCTTTCTATTGGTGATTGGTTAATTCGAATTTAGGAGCATCAGAATTGCGCAACACAGGCAAGAAGAAGAGAGTAGAGCTCACGATGTTGTAGGGTTTGTGTCATACCCAAAGAGTTACAGGGTTTGCTTTAGAGCACACCAGAATATTTTCAAAGGATGCTTCACTTTGGACCTCCTGGGCTCCCTACGAGAGCCCGCATATCCACAGGGCATCCCTGAAGGCTGCAAAACCAGAGAGGGGAAGGTGCAAGAGGAAAAAGATGCAGAGGTCCTTGCCAATTCTAATCTCAAGGCTTTTTTTTTTTTTTTAACATGGAATGATTCATGAATATGTGTCATCCTTGCGCAAGGGCGATGCTAATCTCTGTATCGGTCCAATTTTCATTTATTCATTTATTATCATTCCAATTTTAGTGTATGCACTGCCAAAATGAGCACCTCACGGCTCTTTCAAACTTTATCCTGTACTCCTTGGCCCTCCTCTCTCCTGGCTTGGCATTCTGGACCTTCATCTTTATATCTTGAGTTCAAACCCTCTGCTAAAGCTTCAGTGTCACATTTCCCACTTCCCGTTTTGGATGACCCCATCACTTCAATCTCTGTGTCCCCAACCACAATCAGTTTCTTTCCCTGACTTCCCTATTTCAAAGAATCACAGAGGATGTTTGCTATTGAAAGGATCCTCTTAGAAATCTAGTGCAAGCCCTCTTGTTTTGTAAAAACGAGATCAGTCAGTCAACCAAGCACACCAGGTTTTTCCCCTCCCCCTAGCTTCCACATCACCTTCCCAATCCCCTTTCCCCAGAGCTATTCCCTTAGTCTAGAACACATTCTGCTCCTCATTTGGCCAAGTACCACTGGTACTTCTAGTTCCAGTATCCCCAACAAGAACTTTCTTAATGACTCCAAACCAAGTACTCTTCCCCTTCTGAGTCTTGTAACCCTTGTCTGAGACACATACTGCCTTAGTGTGTAATCATGTTTGCACGCTCATAAACTTTCATAAGGAACTATAGTAGCTTCATCTTCATTGCTCTTAACTATGTGGGAGATACTATTCCAGGAAGTTTACATATAATGATTTATTTACTCTTCACAACAGTTCTATGAGGTAGGTATAATATTATATCCATTTTAGAGAAGAAGGGGAGGTAGTTGGGGAGGTGATTTGCCTAACACAGTCAGCAAACTCATCATTAGTCAACAGAACAATAATTGAAATTTTTTTTGAGAGCCAAATTTTTTAAAAACTTCTTCTAACGTCACTTGTTCAAAATAGACTCGTCCAGGCCATGGTATTTTGTGAAAGAGCCACACTCAAGGGGCCAAAGAGCTGCATGAGGCTTGCAATCTGCAGTTTGCCGACCACTGGCCTAACATCACATAGGCAGTTGTCTTTAACCTTTATACAGGGTGGAGCAAAAGTAGGCTCACCGTTGTTCTTATGGCAAATAGTATAATCTCTCTCTCTCTCTCTCTCTCTCTCTATATATATATATATATATAAAAGGCTAATATGCAAAGTATCCCCCTGGGAGTTCGACCGAGAGACCAGGAGTTCAATTTCTCGCTATGACGTGTACTGACCACCATGGGGCAGTGTGGAACGAAGGAAGGCTCTGGCCAGCAGCTGGCATCTGGAAGGAATGCCCTGGCTGGCACCCAGAAGGCCCTGATTGGCCCTGATCTCCGGCCAGGCCTAGGAACCCCACCCACGTACAAATTTCGTGCATAGAGCCTCTAGTAATTCATAGAAATAATACAAGAATAATCTGTTTTGCAAAATCACAACTGAAAAACTACTTTTGCCAGACCCTATACTCTGCCATCTATACCACCTTCTGTGAATATTTTTGTATCGTTGCATTTCTGCAGGACTTGGCTCTAAACCCTTATTCCAATGTTTTTCTAAGTGTGACCTCAGGATTCCACCTCCCTCCTTGCTTATCAGCAATGTAGATTTGTGGCCCTGACCTACTGCATCAGGGTTTTGGAGGTAGTTAAATTCTAAAAACACACCCAGGTTTGAAAATCTCTGCCTGAATAAAATAGGCACTAGAGGATTTAATGACTGAATAGAGTCAGTTGACTCCAGCTCAGATGGGAGGTATTGCAGGACCAAGTTAAGGACAAATGGAGAACACGTATGTGCATTGGCATCATACACGCGCAGCTCCTGCCTGCTGTGGGTTATGGGATGCTGTAGACCCAGCAGAGATTCAGGTTTTTGCTCTCTTCTCCTCCTCTGCCTACCTCAGTCTCTCCAAAACTTGGCTACTCCTTCCTAGGTAATTTACTGCCTCTTGAGGCATCAATATGTGTACTCAGATTACTTCAAAGTACTCCCCTTGGGAAGCTTTCTTCTTTAACCAAACCCCCCTGTCTGTCACCTTTCAAATAGGATGAATCTGTATCCTAGATGTGGCTTGTTAAATGATTTAAATAACACTAATCATTTGGGGAGAAAATACTTGCAAATTACATACCTGATACAGTTAATATACAGAGTATATAGAGAACTCCTTAAAACATCCAATTAAAAACTGGGCAGAGGACTTGAGTAGCCATTTCTTCCAAGAAAAAAATACAAATGGCCAATAAGCACATGAAAAGATGCTCAATAACACGAATCCTTAGATAACACAAATCAAAACCACAACAGCTACTACCTCACATCTGTTAGGATAATTATTATTAAAAAAAAAAAAAAAAAAAGTGGCCCTGGCCAGGAAGCTCACTGGGTTAGAGAGTCGTCCTATATGCCAAGGTTGCAGGTTCAGTCCCCAGTCAAGACATATACAAGAAGCAACCGACGAATGCACGAATGCATGAATGGGTGGAACAACAAACCAATGTCTCTTGAAAAACCAATGAATTTTTAAAAAATGGTAAAGATAATAAATTAAGACAACTTAAATATTAGTTGTCTTAATTTATTATTGTAGTAAATATGTGTATTTTACTATTAAATATTGTAGTAAAATGTGCATTTTACTACAATAAAAATAATTTGGGAAGAACGATAAGAGCACAGGTCTAAACACTCCACATGTGATAGATAACTCACTACAAAACACACTTCTCATTTCCTGAGCACTTACTATTGCTCGCAACAATCCAATGAAGCTGGTGCTGCTATTTACGCCTGTCTTACCTATCCCGAGGCGGGGAGAGGTAAATACTTTGCCCATAGTCAGGAAGCTGGAAAACGCAGAGCCAGATTTAGAACTGAAATCTGTTGGTGTGAGAGCCCACTTAACTGTAATGCTTCCCCCACGTTTAAAGGTGACCCATCCCTTCCTGGGCACGGAGTCTCGTTGTGTTTAGTAACTCACCTGATTTGGAGACTTTAAGAACACAGTTACATTTCTTCCGCAGAAGAATGGTACCGTTTAATACAGTTGATTCCTTTGGCAGCAATTCTAAATAAAGACATTAACAAGAGCTACCCACTGGACTTAAGATAGGAATGTCCACGCCCCAACGCAACTTCAGCAGACACATTTAGATACCTCCCCTTCATCCCTCTTCAATTATCTCCTAACTGGCCGGAACTGATTTGGCTCAGTGGATAGAGCATCGGTCTGCGGACTGAAAGGTCCCGGGTTCGATTCTGGTCAAGGACATGTACATTGGTTGCAGGCATATCCCCGGTGTGAGGTGTGCAGGAGGCAGCCGGTCGATGTTTCTCTCTCATCGATGTTTCTAGCTCTCTATCCCTCTCCCTTCCTCTCTGTGAAAAACCAATAAAATATATTTTTTTTAAAATTATCTCTCAACTGGTTCTTATCCTTAGAAAGGAGCCTCTCCTCTCCCTCCCTCCCTCCCGGCCCCTTCCAGATCTGCAAAGACACCCCCCTGCCCCCTTTCTTTCTAAAGTGAATCTTCTGCAACATCCTGGCCCTAGGAGCACTTCGGACAAATCCAGCACAGTCCAAGGTAACTCAACCCGTCTCAGTGCCCCTGTCCCCCAGAAGGCTGCCAGTAGAGGCAGGAGCCAAGCACGGGCATTAACCTTTCCTTTCTACACCCAGGGTGGCTTCCCGGCTGCCCCCGATTGTCCCGTGCCCACATCCCCAAGTTGGGTGTGTATTCTCCGAAACTCATGAATAAAATCCTGGCTATTTCCAGACAGAGATAGGTAGGAGTCTGTAGAAAACGAGCTAGGAAGGAGCTTAAAATACCTCACATTCCAGAAACACCCTCCCTTCCCCCCAGGAGATGGCTTTATTCCCACTCCTTTCTCAGCAGAGTGGGACTCAAAGGAGCTGAAGCTTGCAGTCGGGCAGCTGGCGCGAGCTGTGTGGGCTTAGATACATGACTGAAGTGTCCCAGCTTCAGCTTGCTTATCTGTGAAATGGGTGGCACCAGCCTGTTCTCCGGGTTACCACGAGGATTAAGAGACATGAAACAGCTGGCATCAGTGCCTGTACCTAGGAGCCTACTGTCTTACGGAGGGCCTGGAGTCACGCAGGTCTAGTAAAGGGAGAGGAGTCCTACACATTAGTCTCTTGACAAAGGTCCTCAAAAAAGGATGGGAAGCCGAAACTGGTTTGGCTCAGTGGATAGAGCGTCGGCCTGCAGACTCAAGGGTCACGGGTTCGATTCAGGTCAGGGGCATGTACCTTGGTTGCGGGCACATCCCCAGTTGGAGGTGTGCAGGAGGCGGCAGATCGATGTTTCTCTCATAGGTGTTTCTGACTCTCTATCCCTCTCCCTTTCTCTCTGTAAAAAATCAATAAAATATATATTAAAAAAAGATGGGAAGCCTGGCTGGTGTGGCTCATTGGGTGAGCATCAAACTATGAACCAGGAGGTCAAGGTTCAATTCCGTCAGGGAACCTTCCCTGGGTTGCAGGCTCGATCCCCAGGGTGGGGTGTGGAGACAGCCTATCAATGATTCTCTCATCATTTATATATGTGTGTGTGTGTGTGTGTATTAAAGGATGGGAGCAGCCCTAGCCAGTTTGGCTCAGTGGATAGAGCTTCAGCCCATGGACTGAAGGGTCTCGGGTTCCATTATGGTCAAGGGCACAAACCATAGTTGCAGGCTTGGTCCGGCCCTGGTCTGGGTGCGTGTAGAAGGCAACCAATCGATGTGTCTCTTTCACATCGCTATTTCTCTTTGTCTCTCCCCTTCCCTTCCACTCTCTAAAACATGGGGAAATATCCTTTGGTGAGAATTAACAACAAAAAAGGATGGGAACAGAGTCGGCAATAACTAAAAGGAAAACTAAATTTTAAGACAAGAGACCCAATAATCCAAGTCAGTTTTTATCCAACAGCTACTTACCAGTATACACTGGGTTTGGGGATGTGGGAGCAGGGGGGGTGGAGTGGACAGTTTGCCTGACAGGAGTCTGGGTTTGGGGTTCTGACTTTGTTACGTGACCTTGAGCAAGAAACCTCTCCGGGCCCAGGACCACGTGGCAGATACTGCCTACTTACCAGGGTGCGATGAGGGTCTAAGTGCCAGGAATTTAGGTTTTTTTACCCAACGCAGGCTCCATAGGCGTGCAGGCAGGCAATACCAACCCAGGTTTCAGCTGTAAGGCAGGAGAAGCTAAGGCAGAGTGGCCTCCTCCTACCATGCTGCTCACGGCCCTGCTCAACAGCAACGGTTTTCCTCTCCGTCCCAGAAGGGACCTCTCTGGGGCACGACTAACCTCCCAGCCCACTGGTGGGCAAAGGGGCTGGTTATGGAATGCACGCACCCCTTCAGCCCCGTCAGTGGCAGGCGCAATGCTCCCTCCCCCCAACCCCACCGGGAGAGTCCCAGCAGCAGTTGGGCCATGGGATTTCTGTGTACCCGCTCCACACCCCCCCTGCAAACACAGCAAGCTGACCGTTACTCTGCTGTGGGGAAGCCTTCCGGCTGCGGAGACGTTCGGAGCTGGTTTCAAATCCCAACTCACTGCCTCACCAGCTGTGTCACTTTGGGCAGTTTTGTTTCACTCTTAGAGCCCGTTTCCTCTTCTGCAGTCCTGGCTGGTGCGGCGGGATATGGAGAAGTAAGCTGAGGCATGGGCAGCCCTCTCTCAGGAGGAGCTATTATTAAATCCTCTCCTCCTGCATTTGCAGCCACTTTGTAAGAAACTAAGGGAGGAAGAGGCTGGAGCCTTCGTGTTCTTTCATCAAATCCGGGGGGGAAAATACCACATTACATCACAAATTCACCGAGCATTTTTAAAAAGACATCCTGCAACGGGTCATCGCACCACTGACATAAGAACGGTGCCACCCTAAACACAAAGCTTTACAGTTTCGAAAGTGCTTTATCATCTGCTACTTCATTGACTACCTGCCAGGTCCCTGTGAGGTAGCATTTAGCCCCATTTCACAGATAAGAAAACTAGGACTCGGGACGATTAGGCTAAAGGCACAGAACAAGGTTAAGTGGTGGAACCTGGATTTCAAGCCTTCCGAAGTACAAATTCAGCACGCTCTGCAATTCACAGGGGGAATTTCGTGTTCGCCGAGCCTGCGCTGTTTAGACATGTCTGAAATGGCATTTCAGGAACCCAAAGTGGAATGACCAGGTGAGCAAACGCGGTTAGAGAGGCAGCCCGCCGGCTCCCGTGCAGCTCCCCTGAAACAGGCTTCCGGGGGGCAGGGAGACTCAGCGGGCAGACGCTGCCCCCACTCTCACAGGTTTGAGAAAGCTTTTATTAAGACGTCCCAGGAGGCAACATTTTAAAATCAGGCCATCAGTAATTACAACTAAAGACGTAATTTCAGATAAACTTGCCTTTCAAAATAAGTCGGACTCTCACAACCGGATAATTGCCCAAGAGCTTTTTTTTTCTTGTACAAAAAAACACCACCACTTTGCAAAAGGCATACAAAAATACAGTATTAAAAAAAAAAAAAAACCCACAAAAAAAAAAAAAGAAGAAACTGCTTCCAGTATAATACCCAACAGCAGCTTATAAAACACAAGCTATTCAGGTGTGAGACATCAGTAACCTACTTCCCACCCATTCTCCGAAGACATTTCCGGAAGTCACTTGGCTCCAGAAAACCATGCTCCACACGGTGGGGAGACTTCCTCCGAACTTCCACCGGGGTTCTCTTGGGCCACGAAGCAACCTCAGAAACAGGCTCTCGTGCATAACAGGTTTGGGAGAAGCAGGTGGCTTTCCAGAGCCACAGACCGCTCTCAACCACCCTTCCCGCCCCCACGTTCAAACCCACAGCCAGCCGAGTCCCGGAAGGGGGCCGATCCTTCTTCCAGAATAGTTTTGGGGGCCACTGAGGTTGCCCACAAGACACTATATGTCTAGCTGTCTTTTTGAAGCCTGGAGGCTGCACCTGGAATCCACGTGGAGGTGCCGAGTCCAGCCGGGGCGAAATGCACCATGGTCCCCCAAGCAGAGCTCCCCCGGGGAAGCCAGCCGCCTTCTGGAGCCCTGGCTGCGTCCCAGCCGCTCTCCCGGGAAGACCCTCCGTGAGACCCAAGTCCCGAGACAGGGACCGGACTCCTGTCAGGCTGGCAGGTGGCCCACGGGTGGCTGCAGAGACACAAGCTCCTTGGAGCTGCAGGACAAGGTCAGGTTTTCATGGTTCTGTAGTTACTAGAATCGAGGAGAGCTTCAGACGTATCCGTCAGGGCTCGGGGTGAGAGGAAGCCGAGAAAGAGGAAGTGGCACGGTTCTCACTCCTGAGCTGCCTGACCACCGCCTTTGAGAAAAGATTCCAAGATGGAAGACACCTGGGTAGGGAACACGTTCGCAGCCAGGGAGCGCCAAGCCTTCCCGAGGTTAGCACCCCATGTCCCCGCGTCTTGGGGAAATATTTCTGACCTCTGGGGCTAGAAAGCCATTGCTGACAAAGGCAGGAGGAAACAGAAAAGTCCCCGGTGAGGACGGACCGGTCTTCCCCTCAGAGGAAAGGGGCCCACACAGGGCTTTGAGACAAAGAACCCAGAGGCCAAGCTCCTTAAAATGTTTTCGAGGCCGCAGCAGTGAGCGGGAGGAATGGGGTGCCCTCTACCAATATATATATATATGTATATATTAAAGGTTTCCAACTCCTCAGCTACTGTAAAGTGTCTGACAGTGAGGTAACGGTCCGTGTTGATCAAGTCCGCGAGCCTGTCGCCGCCCCGACAGCTCGTGTGTCTCCTGGAAAAGGAGCCCCGGGGAGCGCGCCCCGGCCCAGCTGTCCCCGCGCCGCCCTGGAGACAGCGGCGGGAGCATCCCCTCCCGGCCTGCCGCGCATCCGGAGGGTGAGATTTCATGCAGGCCGGGGGCCCCGGCCACGTCCACCACCTGTTGCATAGCATCTGTCGGGCTTTTCTCCAGAGCCAGGGAGCGAGGCAGGCAGACCCCAAGGCTCCTCCTCGGCAGCCAGCCGCCCGCCCGCCCGAGGAGCCGGAGGCGCCAGAGGAGACACAGGGCCCCCGCGGGTCCGGGAAGAGGGAGAGCTGGGTCCCCAGGTTCCCAAGAACGCGAGCGAGCCCTTATGGTGTGCACCAGCTGCAAAGCATCCTGGGATCGACGGTCCACCGGAACCAAAAAAATGTGCAAAATGACTAAAGGCGGGGGGGGAGAGGGACAGTTTAAAAAAAAAAAAAAATTACACTCGGGTCTCTGCAAGACCGAGCAGCCGGGCGGTCGGGGTCCGTTAGTAGCCACTGAGGTACGCGATTCTTTTCTGCAGTTGCTGCTGCCGGCACCGCAGCTGCCTCTTCTCGGTCGCCATCCTCTTCTCGGCCCCCACCAGGGCCTGCAGGTATTCCAGGGCCTTGCTCAGGATCACCACCTTCGGGGCCTTGGAGCAGCTGGCCAGGGTGGGCACCTGGTCCCGCAGGGCCGCGAACCGCGAGCGGAGGTCGTTCCGCCTCTTGCGCTCCAGGAAGTTGTGGTTCTTCCTCTTGGTCACGTCCTCGGTGTCGTCGGAACCGGCGGGCCTGGGGTGGCCGGGCTGGGGCGCCTCGCCGTCTCCGGGCAGGGGGCTCCCGGCCTCTTCCTGCGCCTCGTCGTCTTCCTTCTCCCCCGGGGCGTCTCTCTCCGGGGCCCCCTCTTCTTGCACCGGGCCCCTCTCCGGAGACCCTCCTC